>JAMJFZ010000982.1:2905000-4337500 GCA_026225945.1 Cricetomys ansorgei
GTCCCACTAATGGGCTCAGTGGGCAAGAAAGGCTAAACCAAAAAATTCCAAACTTGGATAAAATATGTTAGAATGTAGGATGGTATTCCTTTTTTTTTTCCTTTTGCTTTTCTTGTTGCCAGGAGTGTGGGGGGATATTTTCAAAGTAACATTTTGTCCATCAAGTAGTCAATGAGATACAATCTTTTTGAAAGAGACATGGAAACACAGTAGAGAATTTTAGTTTTCTATTTAAGAGTCATAACACTAAAATTTAATTTGGTACAAGGTTTTTACTTAAGATGCTCAATAAAATATAGTCAGGTATGGTGGTATAAGTCTTGGATCCCAGCACTAAAGAGGCAGAGGTAGGTAGATCTCTGTGAGTTCAAGGTCAGGCAGTTCAACATAATGAGTCCCAGGCCAAACCAGCCAGAGCTACATAGGATTTTAAATTAAAAAAGAAAGGGGTGAGAGGAGAAAGGAAGGAAAAATAATATTTCTAAATGCCAACCAAGAATTCTAGCTTAATGTAGTATTACTTTAAACCCTTTTCTAATGGTTGTTGTGTCAATCATTCATAGTTGATGTCATTGGTCTGTTAGACACTTTGTCTCCAAGAATTCTTGCTCTTGCATGATGATTTTTGCCATTGTCAAGCAAAAGAGGAAGAATGTGATCTAGGGTAGAGGTTGGTGATACATAATAGACCATAGAGTGCTGTAGAATGGGGATTTTGGTCTCATAATATTAACCAACCAGAAAACTTTGTTCAGTATATGGTTACCTGGTCAGTCAGTCAGTCAAGCAGATATAATCAGGCAGCAGTGAGTGCTCTCAATATTAATGCTTGGAGAAGCTCCCTGATAGCAATAGCAATAGCTGTACATATTGTCACACAGGATAAGGAGAAGTTTCCATGGTGAGAGGTGTCCATGTTGGGTGTTCATATTGGACGATGTCCTTCTCACATCTCTTGGCTAATTTTTATCTGTATCCTTGTACAGTAATGAGCTGCATTGTGAGTATAATTTAGACTGGTGGAACAGTCTAAATTGTGAACAATAGAGGGTGGTTTGGGGAACCCTTTTCCTAATAGTAATAGGTATCAGATTTTGAGTAATGTTGCTTCTGAGTATTGTGATTGGATGAAACTCATCTCAAACACTCCTTTTCAAAATTTGCATTGAGTAATTCATATAATATATGTAGATATCATTAAGTATCTCAGAATATTTAAGCATCACACATTGGAAAAATTTTGCAGGATTCCACAGTATAAATAAATAAGAAAAATATTCAACAGAGCCCAGTTAGCACAATTCTGAAAAGATTTCATGAACCTATTTGGCTGTTACTCTCAGGAGCTGTAGAAATCAATCCAAGTAGGCAGATTAAGATCTGTACTTCCTGTCATTGGGATTTCTCATGAGTTGGATATTTATCATCAAGTAGCTTTTTTTTTTTAATTCTCAATATTCTTTGCTACCTTTAATTTCTTTCTCTCTCTATCACACCTCTGTGATCAGAGATTGCATAATCATTTCAACTAGCAAACTATCTCCAGATTGCTTTCTGGACACATATAGCTTTTATTCCCCATAGTAGCTGCAATTATTTCTTTTAAAAATCTGTGTTAGAGTGATGGTTCAGTGTTGTTAAGAGCAAGTTCTGTTCTTGCAGAGGACTCAAGTTCAGTTCTCAGTACTGACATTAGACAGCTCACGCCTGCACATAATCAAGCTCCAGGTGATCCGCCCTCTTCTGGCCTCCATGAGTACTGTACTCAAAGGTACACATAATCACAAAGACATGCACATATACACATAGCTAATAATAAAATAACTCTTTAAAGTAGTCAGGATGGCATTTTAAAATGTAAGTCATGTCAAAGTGCTTTTATCTTTAAGTATTTATGCTTAAACCCCTAAACTCACTTCCTGATACTTTTAAAGAAAAAGGCAGAAACAATCTTCTTCCATAAAAAAAAGTCTATTTAATTCAATGTTTATTACTGGTCACACATTTAAATTTTCACTGTATCTTGAGCCAAACTTTCTCTGTCTCTAGTCATAGTGATTATTATTCAATCTTTCATATTCATCCTAATCTTCCTCTCAAAGTCTACTTTAGCCTCCATAGCTTAAGTTTCATGTTTCTCTGCCCTTCTTATTCATAGATATTTCTCATATTTGCACTTTCACAATAGCCATTTGTCAATGTATGTCACCTGCTAGCATGAGCTTTTGGATATGGGTAGATCCAGGAGCATGTACTTTGCATGGGATCATCAAACCATTTTGGGTGAGTGGGCATCACAATAGACTTTGCTTATATAATGACTGTGGAATAAGATGCTACCACCTGACTTCTTGGAATTCATTATCAGTTAGAATGAAAGACTGAAGATAAACTCAGACACCATCACCATCACATGCATTTCAGTGTTTCCCTGCAGAATTATCTTCCAGAAAAGAATCTTTAGTATCCAAGTTGACCATAGTGTTGCTATCCTGGTCTAAAGTTATGCAAATATTGTAAGATATTCACCTCTTATGACTTTTTATCAGTTACTTGGGGTCTGAGATACCCCTGCTTGTCATGTGGAGCCTCTAGAATAATTGTCTATGAGTTGAAGGAGGGCATGACTGTGGCTGCCCTAATGTGTATATATTCACAGAACTTGTCTCAGGGCTCCTTAGGTAAAAGGGGAAAGGAATAAAATTCAGCTCTTGTCACTCTCTTGTGGAGTATTACAGAGAAGCTATTCTGACCCACAATCTCTAGTGGAGAAGAAGCCAACCAGAGTTTACCCATAGAACCAGGCAGTTTTGGATGCAAAGAAAGATTGCTTGGTGGGGCAAGATGGCTCAATAGATATTTTGCCAGGTAGATACTACATCTAACCATTGATACTCTGTGAATGTATTCTCATATAAATGGGGGTCTCTTCTCCTTTGTGACTAATGGATTCTTTTTGTGGCAATCTGGCTGCCTGCATGGTAATTGTACTAGTTGCCCGTATATACTCAAAAAAGTAAAACATTATCATTTAAAACACTTGAGAGAACCAACATTTATGGTGTTTCAAAAATCCATCCACATTATCGTAAGACAATACTATATTGTATTTTCTAACAAAAGAGAGGTTACTGTATGCTTTCAATTCACGTTCAATTCTTACACATTTCTACTTTACTACAAAGAAACATTGCTGAACATTTTACCATTTAAGCATGCCAAGTTTCTCATTTACCAAGAATTTAAAGAATGGTATCCAGAAAAGTCTTAATCAGGGATTGTTAATAGCCACTTCATGCATATAAGTTGATATTATCTGTTTACAGAAGCAAGCCCAAGTTTCATTAAAATTTTAGAAAATAATATATAATAAATTTGAATGCAAATAGTTGTTCTCTTATGTGCAGTTTTTTTTTTAAATCTTGGAATTCATAGTTATAAGTTCCACATTTCTTTTTTTTTTCAGAAAGGTTAACATAAATATACCCAATGTCGTCATTGCTGAAAGCAAATTCTCTATGTACCTTCAACTCTCAGAACTGTCAAAATTTAATAAGAAGCTACGTCATATGACTTCGGCGAACTGCAAAACTCAGTTTCTTTAGGTGGTGACATGAAGGTTAGTCATTATCAAGTATGAATTACTCAGTTTTGTCCAACACTGGTGATAGAGCTTGCATCTAGTAATTATCTAAAATGGATAAGACTGTACTTAGTGATACTAGGTTCCTCGTCTCTCGAAATGTTCAAGCATATTATTGAAGATTATTTTTTCGAGGATGGTATAGACACAATCAAATCCTCAATGAAAGAACTCTAAGATCTATGCCATTGGTGACCAGACATACTAGAGTCATCTCTGGAATTATCATCACAGCCCAAGTTGTAGGACAGTGAACAGAAAGTTTCTGTGTACAGTCTTCAAATGAACACCAATTTCAATGGATACCAGATACGAAACCTTGAGAAGGGTCTCTTTGGGAAACTACACTTCCAGATGCATGAAATCAGGAACCTCTGGTGACCTTGTTAAAATACAGATTGAGGGGTCTCTATCTATCTAAAGAGGTTGAGAGTGAGGCCCAAGAATCTACACTTTTAGTAAACTCCCAAGTATTGCTGATGATTCCAGTCTAGGATTATAGTTGATAATCAGGATTAAAGCATGGGTCTCATCCTCAGCTGTCCATAGGTATATTCAATCTACCAATATCTCATCCTAGTTAATTCCTACATTCCTAAAGACTGAGTTCCGGACATTGGAAGTGTCTGTATACTTACAGTGGTAAATACTGAGAACCACAGACAAAATACCTTTCTTCTACGCCATGTTTAACATGCCATTAGACTCTTCTATCAGGTTAATTTTTTATTATATATATATATAATATATATATGTGTGTGTGTGTGTGTGTGTGTGTGTGTGTGTGCGTGTGTGTGTGTATTTTGAATGTCATCATGACATTTGAAAAACAGGAGTGTTATTTTGTACTCTGAGTCTATTCCAGTGATGTTAAGTTTCATCTCCTCCTCCTCCTAATTATTCAATACCCAACTTGTTAGCAATTAGATGAAAGTCTGTAGTCTGTAATTAGGATCAGGACAGAAGATAGTGTACATGGGGCTTGCATATTTTATTTATACTTTTGTTACCGTAGGTGTTTTAAGCCATTGCACTTATAAGAATAACAAAGATACCTTAAAGTGGGGTTATATCTTGCCATGTATGTAGGTTTTCTGCTGAGTGACAGAGACACCTTCAGATAAGAAAAGCCAATTGAATTATAAGGGTTTCTGATATTCAGGGTTTAATGTAATTTTACTATGACTCTGTAAGGTTAAGGAGCTTACATTTTGCAGACTCACATCTTCTGGATTAGGTTTTACTATCAGTATGCACGTAAATGTTAGGTAGAGTCCAAATTTTCCTTCAAAGGATTGCATTATGGGCAGCACTCACTATTTAGCTAGGCATACAGAGACTCAGCAACTTATTGAATCTATGCATGCATTTTAACAAGATCCTTGGATGCTGGTGCAAACATTAAAATTTGAGAAGCAATGCCTTAAATTATTCATTGATTGCTGAGGACTGGGACTTCAATAGTGGAAGAGTATAGAATTTACTGAGTTGGAGTCTCTTTGCATTTTTTGCTGAGGCTTTATTTTCTCATTTTATGGAGTGTCTGGCTTTAAGTTGAATAAGAAAAGAAAATATTTCCTTTATTTTCTTTCTTTCTACTCCTCTTTTCTTCTGCAGAATACATGTGATCCAATTCATGTTAGTGGAAAAATACACTTATGGTAACTCTCCTGTATGTTACATACTGGTGCAAAAAAATGAGTGGACCATATTGTGCCAAGGATTGTGATAGACATTGAAAATAGAACAACTGGTTGGGGAGTGGATAACAGTTCTCATTAGTGCCTACAAAAATCTTATTAAAGATGTGGAATAGCTACCCAGCCTTCTATGCAAGAATCATACAGAATCCTATTCAACTGTTTGGTTTCCAGATAATTCTTGTGCTCAGCATATTCTGTTTGAAATCCCTGTAAGATGATCATATAACTCTTTGGACTGAGGGATAAATATGTGATAGGTTCTTATTTCCAGTTCTATTACTCATTCAACTTTGGCTGAACACAGATGATAGTGTAGACTAAAAGCAAACAAATGTATTTATTGTCCAAACTTCCAGATCTGGTCCTCCTATGCACAAGGAGAAGCAACAGTGTTGGGAAAAAAATCTTCTGAGAAAGGCAATGCTTTCTATGCTTGTGCCAAAATCTGGCATTGTTGTCCAATCCGAAGCACATGATATTGTTAGTTGCAACTCTGCACCTGATATCAGGAGTTCCCAAATATTAACAATTCCGTAATGTTTTTAGTTTGTTAGTTTTCAGACAGGGTCTATATAACTTTGGTTGGCCTGGAACTATGTAAACCAGAATGCCTCAAACTTACAAAGATCCATGTACCTCTGCCTCTACCTTTGCTTCTTCCTCTTTCTCTGCTCCTACCTCCAAAGTACTGGGATTAAAGGCATGTGCCAGCATACCTGGCATAATTTTATGATCTTGATCTCTGGAGGAAAGTGTCAAATAAGGCTTCATGTATACTGCTTTTCTAGAGTTTCCTATTCCACATACAACTAGTTTACTTTTTTGTCCAGTTCAGGTCCAGCTGGAAAATAAAGTGGAGCCATCTCTGAGATGAGGATGGATACCTAATCCCACCATTTGAATTTTCTTCCTTACTATTCATATCCATGCCAGCTGTGGCTGTCCTTAGAATGCAACAAGACTGCTCAGTATCTTCTCTTGCTGACAATACATGGCAGATGTGTGGGATTTGATGTCTTTGAAACACTTTTCAACAGCACAGAAATGGCATTTCTTGGAGGCTGTCATCCTTGTACATTGGTTGATGTATAATGATTTATCATGTTTAATCAGAAATTGCAACTTGCCTCCAAATGAAAGGAACAAAAGACACATTACAGGAAATTTATGACTAAATCTATTTACTATTTAGAAAGAATACATAAGCTTGGTATTCTTCAAAGAACAACAGTAGAGCTTGAAAAAAATAATTCTCCAGCTACTTAATATTCCAGCTCCTTAGCTGAAAGCTTAATGTAGACTCTGTCTGTTTGAAGATCTGCTATTACTGTAGGTTTCTCCCATTGCAGAGAACACCAGGGGCATTATGATGTTCCAGGAGGACTGCTTTTGTTTAGAGGTTAGTGCCTTCAATGCCAGCCTCTAATTACCCAGCTGTTACCAAGGCCACAGTGTGATCTTTGTGCAAAGGTTTCTTTCTGGACTTGAGGGGTATTAACCAAATAGCTTGGGGTGTAAAGGTGTAAACTTGTAAGCAAATAAACGAACAACAAAACCAAAATATTATTTTCTTATCTGAAGAGCAAGGAAGCTAGAAAATGTTCCGATATAGGTGCACCTTTCCCAGAGTCATGTCTTTCTCTTCAATGACAATAGAAAGGGGACACTAAGAATTTAGTGTCTAACTAAGAACTAAGAAGTTTCTAACCATATCCTCACATCTTATTTGATATCCAAGAGCAACATGATATCTCAATGCTAAGTCATGTGTCTGGCCTTTGCTGGCTGGCTGGTTAGAGTCATGAATTATGTCTTCTGGGCTCAGCTGGCTTTCCATAGACAACTAGGTTCTTATTTTAAGAGCAATCCTGTTTTGAAATGATAAAGTTGGTTGGAGGCTTAGAATTGTATCTGACTCTAAATGTACAAGGTAGTTTGTAAAATGGACTTTCAAAACTTCCCAATTCTTCTAGCAACACCTAAAAGAAATCATTGCTAGGTAAAACAGGCAGGTAAAAAAGAGACAGCTGAGTTTTGAAGAACATATTGAATTATATGATTTATTCATTGTCAAATCGCCACCTGAGGTACATTTTTTTAGTAAGATCAATTTTACTTGTAAAATCTTTATGGGTTCAAAATTCAAAGCCATATTTTATATTTAGAAAAGTAATGTCTATTGAAGAACACTTGGGAAGTAAATGGAACTTTCCCCTGTTGATAAGAAAGCCATGCTAAAATCTTATACCCTCACTTTGATACTTTTTAAGAAGAGGCATGGTGGGGGTGGTAGTTGTACTTGTTTTCATGTCCAGAAAATTTCTTAAATGAAATGAAACTGTATTTGGAGTATGTGGCTTCTTTCTGGAGGTCTCTAGGTAGAACATGTTTTGTCTTACATTTTATTTCTTTGTTGTTGCTGTTATTAGTGAAGATTAATTTTATTCTTTTATTCATGTGTGTGAGTGTGTGTGTGTGTGTGTGTGTGTGTGAGAGAGAGAGAGAGAGAGAGAGAGAGAGAGAGAGAGAGAGAGAGTGTGTGAGATATGTGCAGGTTACAGCAAGGCCTAAGGAGGACATTGGACCCACTGGTGCTGGAATTATAGGCAATTGTGAACTGTAGGAGGTGGGCACTGGCTATAGAATTCAGGTCCCCTGAAAGAGTAATGAGCAATCTAAACTGCTGAGCCATCTTTCTCCAGCACCTGAGATTTCTAGGAATTATCATTTGCCACCCTTGGATCTAGGAATAAAGAAGCCTAAGATCCTCTTATTTCCTAAGGTGAGAGCTTATCTGTGTGTATAGCTGCTCTCAGAAAACCCCGCTTGCTTCTGCAATTTTTATTTTTCACTGCTTTTTTATTTATTAAACTCTGAATGGCACCCTTTCACCTCAGGATGAACCCTTAAAGCCTTCAGAATTGAATTAGGGGATATTCACAGCTGAGTTTTAGTATACATTTCTGCCTGTTTCTAATTTTAATATGTGTTAACTGTGTGGCGTCTACCTGAAAAAAAAAGATTTAAAAATGTCTAGAAAACATTTGCAACATTTAGAGATTGTGTGTATTTGTGTGCACAAGTGTGTGTGTGTGTGTGTGTGTGTGTGTGTGTCCATGATTGTGTGTTTAAATGTCCACAACTGCAGGGTAAAGGAACTATAGACAACTAGGGGGCAGAGGTCAGCAATGCAGCTGAACATCCTAAAGTGCACAGGATGATCCTCGAAAAGAATGGCCAAGTCACAATTGGCAGTAGTATCAATTTTGAGAAGTTCTCTATCCAGCTACACTGAAACATGTGCCTGCCTCAAGCCAGACTTTAACCTTCCACTGGAAGGCAGTCTGTTGGTTAGAAATCTGGCCTGTGGGCTCAGAGGACTGGGCTTATCTCTAATATATTCTCCTTAACAGCTGTGTGCCTTAGAAAAGCTAATTAAAGTATCTGTGCCTTGCTTTCCTTACCTGCCTTTTCAGCCAAGGGTATCTCTTAGGTTAAACAAATAAATGAGTCAAGTAAAATTAAGCGCTTGTCATAGTGGCTGGTACTTAGGTCAAGTGGTCCATATTACATCCCATATCGAAAAATGGCTGCTGTGATATCACTGAGATGATCTCCCAGCCTGGAATACCCTCTCCTATGCTGTTTCTTTTTTTTTTTTTTATATCATAATTAGAATATCCTTCCCATGGTCCCCTCATTTTTCCTTCTTCATAGAACCTAGCCTATCTCAGTCGCTGGTTAAAAGGTTGTTTGCCTTTCTTCTCTGGGTGGTAAACTCCTTAGAAATAGAATGCCCCACCTCAGCTTTGTATCTAGAGTCCCTAACGCTACCCAAATTATGCCAATTCAGTTAGAGCTCATATGCCATGTCTCCATTGCTAAGAAGACTAGTAGAGGAAACATCTCTTTAATGTGGTTCATGACAATATTGTTTGAAAATATGAAGCCTACTTTTAAAGGAAGTGTGTATGGTTCCTTTATAACCCATGATACAAGGGCAGAGTCTCTCAAATTGCTTCCCTGAAAAGGAAAGAGCATTTCCCTGAAATGGTTCTTAATCTGTAGGGTGCTACCCTTTGAGGGGTCAAATGACACTTTCACAGGGGTCACCTAAGACCATCTGCATATATTTACATTATGATTCATAAAAGTAGCAAAATTACACTTATGACATAGCAATAAAAAATTTTAAGGTGGGGGGTCACAACAACATGACTAACTGTCACAGCATTAGGAAGGTTGAGAACCACTGGGCTAAGTACTAGGCTAGACTAGGTGAAGTACACTTCCCTCCCACCTCTGGATATGTGCATCTTTGACCATGCCAGCTCTCTGGCCTTGGGAAGAGATAATGCACAGAATGCTATGTAGGATTAATAATGTACTCCCTTTACAGTAGTCTTTTATCACTAGTCTTTATCCTGGCTTGTGCTATCTTCATTCCCCTAGATAAGTTGGCACGAGTGGCTAGCTACTGTCAGTGTTCATCTGTGTGTAGAGAAAAGACTGCTTCCAGACTACACTTTGAAACTGAGTCTTTGATACTGAAGGATTTGTTGTTGCTATTCTCTCCTTGGCTTAGAATTAACTTGTCAGTTCAAAGATCTTGCAGTTCTCTAATGAGCATGTGCTGGGGTATAATGAGGTGAGAATGAGTTTGAAGCTCTTTGTGTCTCTAATCCCTGGCTGGTTTCTTAACCTCCACAAACTTAAGTTGTACTTTTATAAGTTGGGGTAATGCCAGCTCACTCAGCCTTGTGCCTTTATGAAATTATGCTGTATAGATAAATAAATAAAAAAATGAAGGCATGGAAGGGAACACAAAGGGAAGTGGTTAAATAAAAATAGAGCGGGTTTTGCTTTTTATCTTCTTCTCCTAGAATATTGATACACAAATTTTTTACGGTTTTATGTACAGATGTATGTGTGCATTTACATACATAAATTTGGTTATTCATGTACTATGATGCATGCATAGAGGTCAGAGGACAACTTGGGTTCGGGTCTGTGCCTTTGATATCATTTGGGATAAGATTTTTGTTGTTTTCTATGATAAACACATTCAAGCTTCCAAGGATTCTCCTGTTTCCACCTCACATCCCTCTGTAGGGGATCTGCGATTACAGATGCTCATGCTGTCTCTGACTTTTACATGTGTTCTAGGGATTCAAACTCAGGAATTGTAAGTTTTCTCTGCAAGTGATTTTACCCACTGACCTGTCTCCCTAATCCCACTGATACTATTTTGTTGACAAGTAAGTGTGTGTGTGTGTGTGTGTGTGTGTGTGTGTGTGCACATGCACACGCATGTGTGAGTATATGTGTGTAAGAGTGTGGTTTTTTTCCCAAAAGGTCAAGTAGCAAGGAACAAGTAGCAAAGCACCTGCCAGACATGCACAGGACAACTAAGGCATATTCATTGGCTTTAGAAAGAAAGGTTAAAATATCCTCCCACCAACATCAGAATCCCTAATATGGCCAATCACTGAGGACATAGGTATAGAAACACTTCACAACTAAATGAAAGCTTGTTCTCAGCCTTGAATATCTAACATGAACATGTTGTTGTTGATGAACAGTGACAGTAAAGATCAGATTTTGTATGGCTACCACGTGTGTGGTGGTGGCCAAATCCCAGGCTTCCTACTATAAGACCTATAACTATAGAAGATCAGTAATTACAGAGCATTATGAACAGCTTAGAAACACAGTTGGGGGACCTTTCCAGCTGAAAGACAGATCAGCAGGTCTGTTGTTGCTGTTAGTTTATACTACATTACACAGTATAGCCCATATTACTAGATGCTGCAATAGAAATGAACCCAATCACTCTCAGAGAGAGCCCATGGAGATTTTCATAAAAAGGCTATGATCAAGAGACATAACTCTGTATCTCTTTTGTAAGGGAATTCTCATCCAGCTTTTTTCTTTGTCTAACCCACTGGCCCGTGCTATCTTTTATGTGCTAATGGAGTGTTCTGTGCCACAGTTTTGTTCTGTATGTCTAACAAACACTTGAATATGGCTAGCTCAAGTAAGTAATCAAATGTTTAATTTCATTTTATAGTACGTAATTTAAATTTCAACAGGTGTGTGTAGCTACTATATAAACCAAGTGTTATGACTCAGTTGATGACTGTCATAAGAAAAGGATTTCTTAGCAAATTATTTGACATGGTATTTTATACTGTGTTTAGCACTTAATATGATGGACTCAATCTCATCAACAACCCTTAGGATTCCTAGTAATACCTTGCCCATTTGGAAGATGAGAAAACTGACATATAAAAACTAAGTAATGTTATCACATTAATATTTAGAGTAGGGGTGTCCAATATTTTGACAACATGGTATGTTGTCATCAACATATGTTGGGCCTTATTCACAGCCATCTGTGATACATGGGACCTCTGGATTATGCAGCCATGGAGACTGACATTGCCATTCTCAGTCAGGCTGGACACTATTCTTCTCAGGACCAAGACTCATGCTTCATACAGTAAAAGTTTTAGTCACTTCAGATTGCCCTAATCATCTTCACTGCCTATTGAGGCAGAGCATGAAGGCCCTGTGAAAAATTTAAAACATGGAATCTCTTTGAGGACACCAGGTCTTTAGTACACGGAGTTTTCTCTTGAATCTTTTGAAATGATCTCTTGAAAACCCGCCAGCTCACTTTGCCTGCTGAAGTCACTCTGACTCACTTAGAGCAGAAAAGAAAGACACACTGATGTAGCTTCTTGCCAGGTGTTGTCATGGAGACGAGGCCTTAAACAATGGTGCTTTCCCTCCCCAGTCACAGACCCAGCAAGCAGCTTCATTTTTGTTTTGTGTGAAGAAGCAGCAGTCTGGAGAGCCCTAAGAGAGAGGGCTTTGACACAGTTTCTCTTGGTGCCAGTGGAGAGCTCAGCGGACTTCCAGGGGACATGGTAGATGCCACTTGTATAATAACCCCCAAACAGCTCCATAATGTATCCTTTTGTATCCTGGAAAGCTCTTGGCTGCCCTGTTAATGGCTTCAGATCACTGTTGAATGACATATGCTGATTAGAAAGATTTCAGGGGCGGTAGGGTTTCTTCTAACCTGGTCAGACATCAGAATCACTAAGGTGGCTTCTTCAATCCATTCAATGTTCCAGTGAGTACAAGATTAGAGGAACAAATGATTTAAATTTGGCCGAGAGCTATTTCAGAAGATTTCTTCATGGCTAGTCTTCTGCTTTAACTAGAGTTTTTATAATCGATGTTTGATATTTCCTTAAATAGCTGAGGTACAAACAGGTATCATTAATTTAATATAAACGTCACTGCCATGGTCTCAGTTTGAGTGAATTTGTGCCTAAAGTCAGGAAATACGGGCTATGTTATGAAATTTAATGAAAACTAAGTGTGTTTAAATGTGATTTCCCAGATAGCTCATTTGATTGCTCATTGAAATTTTGGCTTTAAGGCACCATTTCTCCAGAATGAATCAATACTAAAGAGGTTGAAGACAGGTCAGAAGATTTATTGATATTTCAGCCTGAAAATCTCACAGGTTTCTTTTTTTTTTTCCAGATAAAAATCAGATGTAGGGGGATTGCCTGACTCAAACTTATTGGGAGTGTTACAGAAAGAGAATGTAGACAAATAGCCAATAAGGAAAGGAGATGGTTGCAGTCTCCAACATTCTTTCCTAGAATAGAAACAGAAAATTCCAGTTAGTTTAAGGTGGCAGAATAAAACTAATAATTAACATTTGCATAGCTACTAGGCTTATTCAGTTTGAAGTGATTTACCATTGCTTAGTCCCTGTAACTATTGTATAAAATAATGTATTGTTCAAATGAGCAAGACTTCACAGAGAGGTGGTCTTTGCAAAGGCGTCACATTGCCAGCCTAGCATAAATGATAATAAGGGACATGCTGGTCTGTTAATTTAGGATTTTTTTGTTGTTTCTGTTGTTGTTTCCTGTAAATGAGAGTGGGATAGGAATCTCCAGTGAACCTATTCTCCTTGAAGTCCAGTCTACAATATACTAAGAATTAACTACCCTGCTATAGACTAGCTTTCTCTGTGATGCATGTCAATGGGTAACAATAGATCTCTATTATATGGATCACACACCAATTTGGAGGCATCCATGTCATTCTTGAGTAAAGATCCAAGACAGGATGCTAGTATATGCCATGGCCTCATGAGTTCGTACTGAAATATCTCCAATTTGCTTGGAATTTTGAGAGCAAGTTGCTAAATAACTCATGCCCATGCATATATTAACTGTTACAGGTCTCTTTCATTCATGAAATCCATTGGTAGGTTCCAAAGAAAGGCTTTCTGGGAAGATTTAAGATATAGGCAGATAGTTGCTTTGGCCATCGTCTTGACTGTGTGCCAGCACAGATGGTCATTTGAGGTTGCACGTTACCTGAAGGCAAACAACAACTCAGAGCTATTCTGAACTTTAGCAAAACACGGGAAATTAAAATACAAAATAAATTTACATACATGACAAAAAAAAAAAAAGATGGGAGATTAAGTTCCTAGAAGAAAAGTTGATTGTTTTGCAGTGGAGTGTTTTGTATGCTAACCCTAGGAGGCCAGTTTAATCCGTTTTTCAGATACATGATAATGATATTGGTAGTCAGTAGTTTTAAATATATATATATATATATATATATATATATATATATATATATATATATATATATCCTCATTGTTGCACAAAGCACATGGAGGAGAAGCAGGTGCTGAGGTGTGGTGGGAAATTTATTTTTCTATTCCAAGGAAGTCCCTAGTATTATTCACTAACGTCATCAAAATCCACTTCTGAGTTTAATCACCTTTGCTTGTGTTCCCATTCCAGATGTGAACATCTGAAGCTTAGGTGGAATCTAGTTTAAATGTAACTCTGTGAAGCCTGGAAATTTTAACTTAAAGTGGGCTAGGACCAGTGGATCCGACTATAGACTCCTTGATAGATTCTAATGAATTGTAATGAGTGAAAAGCTTCAGGATCAGGAAGATTACTTCCTTATAAGCTGGAATTATTGTGCTTAGTTATTCAGGTCACCAGAACTAGTAAAGAGGAGGAAAAGTTACCCTGTATGCTCTTATCAATTCAGGAAAGAAAAGGGAAAGGGGGAAAAATGAAAAGGAAAAGGGGGCAAGGAAGGGAAGGATGGAACAGCACAGAAGGGGAAGAAAGGGAAGGAAAGGAAAAAGGGAAGAGTGGAAAGAAAAGAATGCAAGAGAAAAAGGATAAGAAGAAAGGGGGTGACAGAGAAGGTAATGGAAGGAAGAGAAGGGAAAGGAAGAAAAAAGAGAAGGAAGGAAGGAAGGAAGGAAGGAAGGAAGAGGAGTAGGAAAGAAGGAAAGAAGGAAGGAAAGAAGGAAAAGAGCTAGTCTCGCTCCTCTGAGGTCCTGTTGTTGGATGATGTGCTCTTTTGAAGTCCTGACAAACCTAAACTCTCTAGAATTAATCAATAAACAAAAAATGATGATGAGATGGATGATGCAGTGAAAAACATCAGTCAACTCCTTTCAGATGTAGAGAAGTTCTTCAGAAAAGCTTCTGTTCACGAGTCCTGAAGGAGATGTCAGTCCTGCCACCATCACTGGTGTGTCTTGCTGGGGAAGTTACCACTCAATTCTAAACTTTAGTTTCTCTGGTGCCAATAGTGACAGGAAGTCCTGCCTTAGAGCCTGGTTACGTTTTTTTGCAAACTCCAACAGTAGGAATAATATGCAGGGATTATTCTCACAATCATGACCACTACTACAGCTTCTATTATTTACTCATTTAGGAATTTGTAGGTGAAAATGAATGAGTCTGCTGCTCCTGAGCAGTTCTCTATTGGATGTAAGGTTGATAAATACCCAATTTTAAAGTATCAGTGAAAATTTCTGGTTTTGTTAACCAATTTGTTATATATTGGCATACAAGGAGACCAAATATGTTTTCACTAGCAAAGATGAAAGGATTTCCATTCTGCTCAGTTATTATTCTGTCACTCAGGACATACACCAGAACTATGATTTCTACTTAAAATGTTCTTTGGCTTGCCAGCAGACCTGGAATTTCCTGTTAAAGTTAATTAAGTGGAGTGACACATATATCAGGCAGTGTGAGTCTCTGTATCCTGCAGCAGCCTCGCTGGGTTACTGATGGCTTTTTCTCTGTCAACCTCACCAAGGCAGGAGACTATTAATGACCAATCAGACGACTGCAGTGACCCATCTTGAAAAAAGTACTTGCTGTATCTAGAGACAAGGCCTGCTGACTTCACTAGTAATCTATATGTCATCCCTCCAACTCTGATGGTTTATAGTAGATAAACTACAAAACCAAGGGCTAGGGAGATGGCTCAGTTGATAAAGAGCTTGCTGTGTAAGCATGAAGACATAAATTCATCCCTAGAGCCCACTTGAAAGTATAGCACATGCTTATAAAACCAGAGCTGGAGGAGAGGAGACAGGAGGACCCCTGGGACGAGGAATGTGACTAGCTGAATTGGTGAGCTCCAGTTTTACTATGACATTCTGTCTCAGAGAGTAAGGTAAAAATCAAGTGAGAGGAATCACTTAAGTGATTAGCCATATCTGGCTTCCATGTGTACACACACACACACACACACACACACACACACACACACTTCAATATATGACCATACCTATAAAAGAAAAAGGGGGATAAAAGCCAAGGGAGAGAAAGGAAAAAAAGAGAAAAGAAGGGGAAGAAAGAAAGATAGAAGGAAGATAAGAGGGAATAGAAAGGAAGGGGAGGGGAGGAGGAAGGGAAGGACAGCAGAGGTGACTAAGTATGTCAGTAGAATGTCCTCATACATGGCTGCTCTTTCAAAGGAGGGCTCTCCTATATGGGATCCCAAGTTGTCTCCATGGTATCCCATAAGGGAGTATTTTTATATGGGGAAATGAGGATTACATAAAATAGGTCTCCATGGTCCACAGAGATGTACAGGCAAGCCACATATGTGACACCCCAATTACTACCACAAGGGTCACATTTCAAGTTTAGTTTTCATTATTCTTGGCTAGAGAAAATGGCAACACAGTCAGGATCATGACCAACACTTACCAATGTGAACCGGCTATTCACATTAAAATCCTCTAAGGCTTTGGGTCAGCTAAGCAAGAACACCCACTGGAGATTTCTCTAGCACCCTCCTTGTACAAACTGAGACTTTGTAGGTTACTGTGAGAAAGGACAGATAGATAAAAGGAATTCAAAACCAATCTTCAATTTGAAAAAGCAAAATAAATTGTGAGAATATTCATGTTGGTCATAAAGGAAATAATAATTACCTTTGATTCTGAAAGTTAATTTAAAATATGTCCAAGCTTCAATGAAGAGAGAGAGAGAGAGAGAGAGAGAGAGAGAGAGAGAGAGAGAGAGAGAGAGAGAGAGAGAATCTGCAAAGCTGAGGTACTTCTTTAGTAGTTAGAAACCAGAACAGAATTATCAGTTGAATATTGAGATGAGCCTCCCTCATAGCAGTTGGGTGGAGGGAGGAGTTTCAGAAATGAACTGACCTTGGTTAAGGACACATATTTTTTCTTTTTAAATTCAAATGACACTTGTATCCTCAAAGACAGAACTTGTCCTAAATGGCTAACTCTGAGAAAATCCACTCAGGTGATCAGAAAACTGCAAGTTATCCATCAAAGTAGACTCTAGAATTATTTAAAGTTTACATTTTAAACTCTGTGTATGTGTGTGAGCTTGGATGAGTCTATGTGTACCATATGCAGGCAAAAGCCCTCAGTGGCTGAAAATGGATATTGATTCATTGGAAGTGAAGTTACAGGTGTTTGTGAGCTGCCACGTGGGTTCTGGGAACTGAACCAAGGTCCTATGGCAGATTAATAATTGCTCTTAAATAATGAGCCATCTCTCCCTCCTCAACCCTTTTCCAATGGAAATTGTGAAGTTCGTGAGTGATTAGAATGATACATGGTGTAGAAATTTGTAGTGCACAGAGGAGAGAAAGAAGTATAAACTTTGTTAGTTTTGTATATTGGCACTGTGCACACAAAGAGAGATTAACTACATAAATGTAGATGTAGTACTGCTATCAGTTTTAGGATTTTAATATAAAACCGCAACACAATTTTGAATCCTGTCATCAGCATCAAAGCCACCTCTTCTGTCTCTATAACCTTGAGGGCTTTGTCTTGAAAGATGCAATCCCACCTACTGAGTTACAGACTAGATGTTTTCTTATTCATGATTCCAGTTCACAATTAACTATATACTGACCAGGTTCTGTGTAAGGCTAACAGCCTAGGAGTCACCAGGTCACTATACCAAAGGCACAGAGAAGAGGGAATTTTAACTGCACATAGTCAGGCTACTTTTTGAATGCCATGGTCTAAGACAATGTGTCTCTAACTCTGATACAGCTCCTTTGCAGAACCATTTCTAGTCCCCAAACATGTCTCATTATTTGTGTGCTTCAGATTCTTTGTGCATAGTCTTCCCTGGTTTAAGTGTCTTTCCTTGGGTAGCTGCCTGGACCATTTTATACACAGGATGGAATACAGTGCTCTCTGTACACTGAGAGCTGATGTACCTCAACTAAGAGCCCCATCATCTGGAATTGAAATTGCTTACCTTAGCCTCCATCACGTCTTTTGAGCTTCCTGAGGGCCTTTTCCATTCTGATTCCCATTCGTGCCACTTCCAGACTGGCTCAGGAGCAAAGCTTCTGAGACATTCATTTGATTACCTCCCTCCCTTAACAGCAATCCCATTGTTCATAAATCTTGATGAGGGAGAGCAGGGGAGTTGTTAAGTATACCTTGTGACACAGTTTTTATGACTTAAGGGAAAGGTGTGTCTAACTCTACTGTGATAGTCAAACTACCGGCTGTGTATGCTTTCATCTGATTTTCTAAGCGGGATGTGAGCTGTAGAGCTGGGGTGACAGGTAATAATTGATTTCTGAGCATGTACTGAGAGACCAACCCTGATGAGATTTATAGCTGTATTTATTTCTGAGATGATTCTGTGTCAAAGGTGGGGTAGCCTTATATTCTTTGCTGTGCTATACTTAGGGAGTGCTTCAAAGTGGATTTAAAATGGAAGTGGTCTCCTGTTCAAACAAGTGCACCACGGTGAATATTAAAGAAAAAGAATCTCAACAGGATGTACAAGCTTGTATGCCAAAATTCTAAAAAGTTATGTGATAAATAACCCCATTATACTAATTACAAGAATCAAATGTTTATTAAGATTTATTTATTTATTGGGCAGTGGTGGCACAGGCCTTTAATCCCAGCACTCAGGAGACAGAGGCAGGTGGATCTCTGGGAGTTTGAGGTCATCCTGGTCTACAGAGTGAGTTCAGGACAACCAGAGTTACAACAGAAAACTTGTCTCAGGAAACAAAAAGGATTTATTTATTTGGGGCATGTGTAGTATTTGCATGGTATCCATGTATTTGCATGCATAGGAGTGAGCAAACATATGAGTACATGTGTGTATGTGTGTGTACATCTACATGTGAAGGCCAGAGGTTGATATCAAGTATCTTCCTAGATTCTTTTTCTCTTTGTTTACTGAGCCAGAGTCTCTTATTATATGAAAAGATTGCCAATTTGGATAGTCTAGCTTCCCAGCTTGCTTTGGGGATCCTCTGTTCCCTCCAATCGCTGAAATTGTAGGTGGGCTGCCACCATATTAGAAATTTACTTAGATGCTAGGGATCCACACTTATGCTTGGACAGCAAGCACTTTACCACTGAGTCATTTCCATAGCCCTTATTAACTTTAAAAAAATGCAATTCCATAAGCTGAGAGCTCAATAGTATTAAGATCTGAATACTTTCTCACAAGAACAAAACTACACAAAGATACACCTCGAGATTATTATATGTCAGGATATGCAAGGCTAGATTGAACCTAATGCTTTGAAATCACATACCCAACCTAAAGTACAAACTACCTTATGAAAACAATCTATTTCCTGACTTGGGTATAGTATAAGATCAGTCATGTTTTTTCCTTTCATCCTTCCTTAATTAGATGTTAAAATAAATGTTGTTAGACTGATAACAGTTTGTACAGTTATAAAATTTATCAATACATAAATGAAAAGATGAAGTAGTGTTGATTTAGCTGATGTAAGTCAGAGAGGGTACTATTAAAACAGAATCCTTATGTAAGACACACTTTCTAACCCTGTCACATTTTGTTCTGTCTGACCTTGAATTTGTTTCTTTCCACTTCTTATACGCAAATGCCAGGCTTGCTGTATGTGGTGTATCATTGTTGGGACATGGTGGCTACAGTGAGGTTTTAATAGCAAATTAACACAAATTCACTCTTGCATCCGTAGTTTTCTCTTTACAGTTTCATCTCCCTGAATATTCTCATGTAGAAATGGATTAAAATACAGGGCCCTGAGTCATTTCCTTAGTTGGCCTCCAAATATAAGTAGTTCTCATTGTTAGATGAACATTACGAAAACACATTAACTTGAACTGTCTTCCATTTCCAATTATTTTTAAAGAAACCATATATAACATGTATCCTTCATTTGAGAAGATACTCTTAAGCTGATCAGAAAATAAAAATCAAGTACTTACATCCATAGGACCATCAAAATAAATTTAAAAAACTGTGGGAAAAAACACAGTAATGTGTGAACACCATGATTATGGAACTAGGAAAAGAAAGACCACTCTACATTCCCTCTCCTGTGATGTGTCCTCTCTGCTTACTCTCTTAGAATCTCACAAATCGAAATCTGTGAAGTAAAATAATCCCAGAAAAAAAAAGGTTGGTTTTGTTGCTAACCACCACTTCCTAGCAGTATTTATTCTTAAATGTGTATTGCATTGTGTTTGTGTGTGTGTGTGTGTGTGTGTGTGTGTGTATGTGTATATATATATATATATATATATATATATATATATATATATATATATATGCGTTTATGAGTGTGTGTAGGTCAGAGGACTACCACTGGAAGTCTGCTCTCTCACCATGTAGATCTCGAGGTGTAACTCAGGTCATCAGGCATGCAGCAATCTCCCTTACCTGCTGAGCTAACATATAGATCCCTAGCAATACTATTTAACTGAAAGGTCAACTTCACATAGTTTCCTATTACTTCCTTTAAACCAAAAAACACCAGCTGAGAATGGAGCTAAAGAGAATTTTTAATAGATGGATATTTAATCTCTCTTTTTTTTTTCGCTGGGGATAATTCTTTCTCATTTATTTTCAGGAAGTCTCCTGTAAAAGAACTGTTAAATGACGAGCTGCAGTGTTTTGACAAGCACTTTACTGCTGAGACTTGAAATCTCACTGGGATACAGTTACATATTCACTGTAGGAAAGAATGCCCTATTTAAAATCTAGGCCAGATCACTTTGATACAGGAAAAGGAAATAACTATGGAAACAATATATCTGAAATTAAAGACTGAGATGTTACACCCATCTAAAATCAACAGGAAAGGTAATTACTCTTTGAAAGTAATCATGTCCTGTCTTTGAGTACTAAGTGGACTTTTTAAAGACCAAGATATTATCTGTATGAAGAATATTATTACAAAAAACATTATATTGTAGAAGTTGGGGCAGTGATCTGACAGAAGTCCCATGATGGAGACATATAAAGGGAAAGGCTTGTCAACATTGCTAAATATAATGTTAATCTTCTTGACAGGACTTTATTTTTGTAGATCTCTAGAGATAAGCCTTCTAGCTGTCTTAAAAACAAGAGAGTATGTTTAGAGACAATCATAAAGGAATCATTTATTCAAATCTACCACCTAACTTAACATTTTTATTTTGTTTTTAATTGTGTGTATGTAAGTGTGTGTGCTTATGTGCATTCAAATGTGGGTAATCTATGGTGGCCAGAAGAGGGCATCAGAATCTTGGGGTAAAGTTGTTGGTGGTTGGAAGCCTTCCAATCTGGGTGTTGGGAATTAAACTCAAGTCTTCGACAAGATCATTATGCAGTCTTATCTGCTGAGGCATCTCTCCAGCCTCTTTACACTCTTCTCCATGCCTTCCACTGCTTATTTTTCCTACCATTTGGAAGGTCCTGAATCTATCTAGACAAAAATGTTTGAAAGCAAGAGGTGTTTTCCACTGTGGTTCCATATTGCTTAGTCTGACATTCAGAAATGATAAGGATAGTAGCATCATTAATAATAATCTTTTGGAGCATATATTCATTAAAAGGCTAAAAAAGCAGTATATGAGCATGAATGGTAAGTTAATTTCTGCCCTTGTATGACCAGTTGATCAGGTCACATAATCCATTGTTCTGAATACCTGATATTAATTGGTAATCCCCCTGGCTAATTTTGAAATCTTTTTTTAGATATTTGTTAATCTTTCTTTGACCCATTCTCTACTTTCAGAGAGCATCAAAGTTGCCTTTGTTTCTCAAAGAAAGAAATATTAGTGACAATCATCAATCTCAGCCATAAAACTTTCCTGTAATTGTTTGTTGAAAAAAAAAGAAAGAAAGGAGTACAAAAAGAATAAAGGAGGCAATTAGTCTTACATTGTTATGACCAGCCCCTCATATTTTTTGGGTAGATACAGTTCCGGGAATGTATACATTTATTTTGATGTACAAAGTAATAATAACTGAAGTAGACACGTGTACTTGACTGGTGACACATATCCCTCCTTCAGTGTCAGTGGTCCACATTGTCAGAATATAAAAGCACACATTTAAAAATACTTTTTTAGTATCAATTATTTTAAAGTAGACTCCATATCAGAATAAACAGTATCCATTCTCTAAAATGACCACACCATAACCAAGTTTTCCAGCAAAGGAACCAGGCATGTAACTACAGCTGTCACTGAGCTCATCAACCAGATTATCTTTCAAAATTCATTTCTTCATACTGATAGAGTTTTATACAGTCATGCACTGTATCCGTGAAAATATTTTTATTCTTAGTGTAGACAATAACATACAAATAAATGAAAAGGAATTGTTTTCTTACCTTTTAGAAAGCAGTCAAAAGCTATACTGTTGGTGGGATAGTGTACCAAGTTACGGACTTTTGTACACTCTTTCTTACTGGTGGTATACAGTCTACAGGAAAAGTAAATATATAGGAAGGCATAAAATAAATGTGCAGACAATATTCCTTTTTATTATTATCAGTTCTTTTGTTGTTGAAGAAGAGGCTGCAATAGAGACCCACAGACATTGTGCCCACTATTTCGGGGGATACAATATGCTGGGGTAGACCAGTTCATCACAAATTCAGGTACCTCTGAACATGGGAGTGCTGGTGCCACTAGAGAATGAAAGGCAGCTAGGTTGTACTCGCTTGAGTTGGTGCAGCTGAGGGAATGAGACCACAAATTAACTGATCTATCTGGCTCTCTCCTTCCTGTTGCCATCCTTTTTACCTCAGTCTAGTTCATTCTTGTTGACCAGCTTTGCCTGGTTAGTCCAGAAGGATGAATACGAATAGCGCCATGTTGAAAATGTTAGAGATCCAAACAGATGAAGAAGCAAAACAAAACAAGAAACATTAACAAATCAGCATAGCACGGGAATGGGGTCCAAAACTTCTCTAGGCATTATTACTTGCGTAATATTTGTTGCCTGCATCCATTGTCCAGAAACCTAGATTGTTTTGTTAATCAAATACTTTCTTCTATTGACATTTCTATTTTATAGTATTTCTTTCTTTGAGAAAAGAACAGGATTTTCCTTGTTTTCTTTATAGTTAATGCCAAATAGTAATTTAAAAAAAACATAAAGGAAAGGAAGACAACATCAGAATACATTTATGTTGAACTTATTTTATATCTGAGATACACATTGTTATTCTAATATGGGCTGCCCCACATTCAATGATCATGGTCATAGTCCCCTCTGTTGTATAGCACACGTCTAGCTTCTCTCTTTCAGAGTCATTTATCAGCTACAAATTCCCACTTCCAAAAAATGGAATGTACTCTTAGCTGTACATTTGCTGACCATCACTAGCTGCTACTGACCTTCCATGATATACTCTGTATCCACCCAGGTATTTTGACTTGAATTATTTCTTACCCTGGGGTACATCAACTTAGAAAATGGATGATGTCTTAGGACTGGGGTAGTTTACAGCCTCTCATCATTATGCAATGCAATCTTTGCCCAAGGGAAGCATGAGATAAAAGGGTAATTCACATAGAATCTGATGAGTGCGACTATTTCAAATGACGAAGAAACAAGATCATATTCAACTATTCCAATTAAGTCATGGTACCCACCAATTAATATCACTCATCCAGCTTGAAAAGGACCATAATAGTAGTCATATGTCATAGCCCAAGCATGAACACATCCTCCTCCTATTCATTTGGCATCTTGCAGTTTTCCATGAATATATATATATGCATGTAAACATTCTGAAGTCCAGGGAGAGAGGCCATATTCAGGAGGCAGGTGAAGGGATCAGAATTTGAATAAATTCTGAGGATCAGCATCTTGGACACAGCCAAAGATATCCAAATGATGTTTGGCTTTACTGAACCCTTGTGACAGAAATCACCTTTATGAATTACAAAAAAAATGTCTTGGAGCTTTATCTTTAAGCCCCCTGAGCATGCTGGTTTTCAATCTGAACATAGACACTGGAAAACACTGGCCTGAGTTTGAATACGGAATATAAGCATAGTACACAGATAACATTAACACTTTGACAAGTTTGACTATCCCAACAAAAAGGTGTTTTTGTTTTTTTTTTTCTTTCAAGCAATCAGAATTTTAAAGGAAGGAGCAACTTGAGAAGAAAATTTCAATCTTTGAAAAGTAATGCGGTGCAGAGGGCAGTTTTACGGTCTGCACATTTTAAGCCAAGAAGCAAGCTCATTTTTATGTAGACGTGTGCAGCGTGGAGGTGGATGAGTGGAAGCGGTCATGCGCCAGATGGCAAGCTGCATTGATGGAGTGGAGCTGCTCAAAGATGAGAACACCGAGGACTGAGATACATTCACACTAAGTGTTCAGAGCAAAGATGAATTGGAGAGCATTTCTGGTCCACTAATTATTTTGAAATTCATACTATCAACTGGCCTGTCCTCTAAGATATCCTCCACCACCTTAAAAAATTTCCTGTGTCTCCATTGCCAAAATTCAGATATTGGAGATAATTTGAGTCATATTTGGTTTTCAATGTAATATGATATTATGATATTTCCTAGCATCAGAACAAATATATGCTTATTCGTGACTTTCAGGTGACAGATTCAAATACAATAGCCATCCAGGATACCACATTTTCTACATTAGTTTGTTTGGGGAACATTTCAAATGACTTAATTTTTCATCTCAAATTATTTCTTTCTTTTAAGCTGTGTTTGCTCCAAATAATCACCGATGCTAATTTGACATGAGCCAGTCTTCACTATGGACTTAAATCAGGCATCCTAGGATTAAACTCTTGCATTGAATACATCTGAATTTCCAGATTAGTGATGTTCAATGCTGTGCTTACAGCCATGGCTGCTTATTTATTTAAAACAAAGTTAAATAAAAACAAGATGCATTCCCACAGTTGAAAATCTGTACCTCAAGTGGATAAGAGACACAGGGTTTTATGCTGGTTGTATTTGACACCACAGATTCAGAACATACTGTTGCCTGCTAACAGCACAGCTAGGTGGCTTAGAAGGAGCAGGACCACCCAATGATCTACAAGAGCTGGGTCATCAGAAACCCCAATGTTTGGAGGTACATGAATCTCCTCCTATGGTTCAGCCAATCTCTAGTCATCCTTTGTAATATTTTAGGGCTGTGGACACACAATGCCAGATGAGCTAGAAGAATTTCAATTATCTTTCAGACTGGTTGAGAGGCAAAGACATTATTTAATTTTACTATTCTCTTCATTTTTCTTTTGCATTTTTTCTGGAGTGTTTGTTACAACTCTTTTTAGATACCAGAACCAATACGTAGTCGAAAAAATGTTAAGGACAGATGTCCCAGGAATTCTCATTATAATTATTGCATTGATTCTAACTGACTTTAAATATTTGAATTTTGGAGTTAGTATGACAAGGCCTCTACCTGGGCAGCCTTCTCTAGATATAGGTTATTCCTATCTGTAGACAATACAATAAACAACTACATATTTCATAGTATAGCATGGGGAGCAAAGACAGTTCCCCTCAAAACACCACAACCAGCACCACCAGCACCATCAGTACTACCACCACCGACATTATCATCATCATTATCATTGTAAATCATCATCATCATCATCATCATCATACTCATCATTATCATCATCATCATCATTGTCTTCATCATCATAATTCAAACTTGGTTGGAAAGTAGATTCATGACTTTGCCCATGTCACAGAAGCTTTCTGTGGTGAAGCTTCATCAGTGAATTGTGAATAAGAGCATATTTTCTATTAAGTTGTTGAGCAGAAAAAAATTCAAGTTCTGCCATACAAAGATTTTGTGTGATAACATATTTTTAAAAGGGCTGATTCAGTTAGTATTAAAGTTAGTGTTTGCATTTTAAAAAGTACCCAAAGTCTCAACAAGAATTGATATGAACATAAAAATTTAGCTACCGTCAAAATTATTAATTCTTAAGTACTGTAGAATTCGTTTTTGTAGAATTAGTTTTCTGAATTTATAAGTATATATTTGTTCATTTTAAAAATACAAATATAGAGACTTCCAACTGTATGTTCTATTTACCTATTTGGGACAAAATCTTGTTAAATTTGTGTGCTTAGGTATATGTGGATGTACATATAAGATTAAAATGCTTTATTGGAATAGAGAATGGGTAACGTTCCTATGAAATGGAAAGTTGGAAAAATAGTCTATGGTAAGCAGTTACAGAAATTGAGCTATACAGGGACGCTGGTCAGTATGAACATAGCTATAGGCAGAGTCATGCATACAATCTAGAAATGTTACTTTTGGGGATTCACTTTCATCTACCTCGTGGATTTTTTTTTCTGCCTTTAACTGCACCATCACATTTGGAAATAGACTTTTGAAAATGCTTTGCCTCTTCAGGAATAGAAACCATAGGCTTTCAGGAGATGTGTCTTTGCTAGACATGTATTTTATAACACATTTATGATGTAGGCAATATTACTTCCATAGTATATGTAAAGACATTGGGCTTTAGAAAAGCTCCATGAACTTCAGAAAAGCACCGTGACTCTCAGAGTCGTGTGGTGCTAAGTGGAGAGGCTTGTATTTGAACCCAGTGTATCTCTACTTAAAACTGCTTCCTGCATCACTCAGAAGGTCACAGCACCTTACCACGCTCTTCCTAGCTCTCATTAACCAGTTGCTCTGGATATATGGCAGAGCTTACACCTTCATTCTGGTTCTCCTTTCTCTCTGGGACAATCTTTTTTCTCTTCCAAACTCACCATATAATCTTTTCTTTTGGGATTCTAAGTGAACCCCAAGCTTATTTTGAAGGTGTTTCCCAATATTTATACATCCATTCATAAATGAGGATGGCCCAAGATCATGGGTATTTGCACAGTATTCATTAAATCTAAGCTTTCTGACCTACTGAACTTATGTCTGTGTGCTTGCAAGGATGGCTATGGTAAGAGTAGTTCATAATTAAAAACTGTTTTTCACCAATGACTTGATGACAAATCTGAATTCTCTTTTATTTTAAAAACAGAAATTACTACCCTGAACAAGTATCTATTATTTCAAAACAAACTGGCCAAAATATTCCTGGAATGCAAATCCTAGTACTAATGTTTTAAATCTGAAATATGTACCTACTACCACATTGTTAGTAAAAATAGTAATTGACAATATATACAGGTAACATCTGAGTCAATGTAGTGTTATTTATGTGATGTGCTGTGTTCATTTTATTTTAGGTCCTTCGTAGGCAACACCGAAGACCACCTGGCTGTTAGGGATAAGACACAAAGCATATTGAGCCTAACACTTCTGAAAAATAGCTGTCAGTTTTTGTCCTTCACAAAATGACTCTCTTCTTCAGTGTCTTAGGATATATTTTCCCCAAGTGTGTGCTGCCTCAAGCATGGCAGTCTTTGTCCCTATATACTTGAGTGAAAATTTAACAGCTTTACCTAATATTTTATGCTTCTATTTCTAAAAGACATGTTTGGGAATTTTTTTTTTCCACATTCACATCCAAGTGGAAGTTAGGCATACTTCTAAAGTTCTTCAAAGTTTTAATTTTATTTCTAATGTCACAGTTCACCAGGTATGACTATTTCTATAACAGGAAGTTTTCCCAGCAGGAAGTAGTCCACCTAAGAGGAGGTTGCTCCCTTAGTGGGAAGGCTCTGATCAAGAAGCCCTGATAGACACCTAAATTCCCACTAAATGTTACTGGAGCAAAGGACAAAGAGACAAGAGAACAAGGAGACAAAACTCTGAAAAGCTTTCTAACAAGAATATAGTAACAGAAACAATCAAAATCACATGAGTAAAAGTTATCATTTATAAGGGCAAACCATCCACAAGGTGAGCCTATTCCAGAGAGCAGTAACATACATCACATTTTTGAGAGTTTTCTGATGGAGGATGGAAAGATGAAAGAAGAGCTACTTACTGTTTGGGTCTACGTTTTCACAGAGTTCTGTCTTGGCCTCACCGTTGGGCCTGTCACTGGGTTTGTGTGACAGCCTCGATGACATGGTGGCTGCTGTGACTACGGCCTTGAAGCTTCGCTTCCTTTTCTGGACATTGAGTTCAGGGTGGAAAATGATGATGTACACTTTCGGCATGTATAGCATTCCCAGCGCCACGGACGCACTTAGGTTCATGGAGATTGTAAGCGTGGTAGTTTGTATGTAGAGCTAGGAGACACAACACACAAAGCACTATTACAAATACAATGACTGCAGAGGGTACTTGAGCATGTAAAGCAGTGTCACAAATGACTGTGGCTACAAGAAAAACAGCGATCTCAGTGACCTTCTGCTAAAAAGGAAGACAAAATGTCTGCACATCTATCTCCAAGCTCAAGCCTACATTAGTTAACATTGGGAAAATCCTTATGCATAGAAGGATCTTCCAGACTGATGTTCAGGGTAGATTTTTAATTGGATTTAAAATACATTCAGTGATAATGTTGGATATGGAAACATGGATTATAGATTAGCACAGTAATCTATAACCTTGAGTAAAAGTTGCTCCTTATTTAAAACCTCAAAACAAAAAGTTTATTATATAATTTACCATGCAGAGATTCTGAGATCTCATTTGAAAATTACTTGTTCATAAATGCCTCTTTTGTATCATTTTTTGTAACACAGTGCAACTTCACCAAGCTTACAGAGTAGTGACCCAGCTTGCCTGAAAAGTAAGAATTTTCGGCTTAAATGTATTTTATAAAACATAAAAGTCAAGGCACTAGCATCTAGTTATGGCTGTTTTATTCTGTTCACATTTTAAATTGCTAATTGGATGATAATACCCCATTCTTCCATTATTCTATTTGTAGTTTGGATGGTACCCACATCTCCATCACCAAAGCTTTGTGCTTTCTAGAGAAATCAACCAGATTAAGCAATCATTTCCTGTCCAATATGTGAGTCATTGTCTTGGTGAAAGACAAAGGTCAAAGGAAATGTGGAGTCTGTAAAGGTACAGCCACAGATATCTTGCAGCAATCCAGGTTTATCAATGATTATAATGCATCGTCCTCTGACCTAGAGCTCCTTAGAAATCAGGTATATCTGACTTATGCATGAGTTTTAAAGGCTAGGTTAGGTTGGACAACTGGTGAACTTTGTCTTTCATATCAAAGTAACACCTGTGTCCTTGACAATGGATTAGACTGTAGTGGTCCACAGCCCCTTGAGCTGTACTTGACTAGTATTTCAAATGAATTTTCTACCATTCCCCAACTCCCTGACTTCCACATCCCTGACTTATCCACCCTAATGGACTGTCTTTCAGATCTTGCATAGACTATGTTCATTCAACCATAGAATCTTTTTGAGTTATTTGTATTTAAGTTTTTTTGCTTCTACCTGACCCATTTCTCCTTTGCTTTTTAAGACTCTTCCTAAGATATTCTCACCTATGGCCTTTTTCCTTAAACATTCTCCAAGGACAGTTTCCTGTATAGAATCAGTCTCCAGTTGTAATTATGTACTCACTTTGTTGATTTTAAAAAGTCTGCATTTCCACCTCAGGTTCCAGGAAGTTAGATCCTTTCTGGGGGCATAATTCTCTACCTAGTAGACAAGTGTTAAATACTACATAAATAAATGTTGCATAGAGCACTTGCTTGACACCTTGTTTCTACCTATACTTCAGTGGTCACACAGGCATTCTTTAAATATATAAATATTTCCCTCAGATCTAACCAACATTTGGGTATTTATAACCAAAAAACCATAAGACCTTTCCACCTTGCTCAGTATGTTCAAGGCCCTGGGTTCTACCTTTAGTACTGAAAAAAAAGGTTATATAGAAAGTATAGACATACATAGATGAGTAGGTCCAGGCTATGGCTATCCCACATATAGAGATATATAGGTCTATAGAGATCAAACCCACAAAGTTTCAGGAAAGGAGCCAAATTGTTGACAGCCTAGCATTACATGAAAGTTTTGCTCTTAAGCCTCAAGTTTTCATTTGATGTCATATTCTATACATGCATTTAGTAATATAATTTGCAGCACTTTCAATGTCATGCTGGTCTTTAGTTCACGTGATGCTTATCATATGATACATTGCTCTGTTTAACCTTGGAGAGTTTATACCACTTTCTTATCATTAACTACCTTAGCCAGATAAGTTAGTAACCATGGTTAGTCCTTTTCATTAGAGCATAAGTGTCCATGTACATATAGCCCAGGCCTCTTTTTAGGGCTGGTCTTCCCCTCAGCCCAATCCTACCATGGCTATCTAAGGTTCTGCCAAGTAAAGAAAAGGTTGTCCTTAACATGGCCAAAGTGGCTTAGGCCTTTGGGAAGAACACAAAAAGCCTTAGAATTTGCACCTTAATGTATGTATCATCAATCTAAATAAACTTCCAGGACCCAGATTCATCTCCTGGCTTGGAAGTGGCTTTACTCACATTCACATTTATGTACAAATGCACAGTAAAGCAACCTGAGGTCTGTGTGAATATTTTATAGCAATTATCTTAAAGACACTTACATGACATCCACAAAGATTGTCTCCATCTTTCCATTTCTTCAGCTCTAAAATAAAGACAATAGCAGCTTCTACCTCAAACTAATGAGCAAAGAGAGAAGCACCAGCAGGACCTAGGAAGCCATGAGCCGGTAGAATGCTCTGATGCTAGTTCTTACTCCCTCCATATAGGCTTATGGCAGAAGGGATCTTGAGAAAACAACTCCTCTATAGATATTTTATGCTTAAGGACATACGCAGTGTTTATGTTTGAGTATCTATAAGATCCCATGGTATTCCTGCCTAAGCAGGCAGAAATATAGCAGAGAGCATATGTGACTACAATGCACAGGTTTAGAGGTAGCACAATGCCAGGCAAAACTCAGCTGGATCTACTTCATGCATCTTCTTTCTTAGTTCTAATAGTTACAGTAAGATGTGGGGGCATATCATGAGATGCCTCCACTACTCCATAAATTTGCACAGCACTATTAGCTGACTACTTGTCTTTGATATGCTAAGAATTTGGAAAACTTTCCTTGTTCAATCTGTCTTTAACGGAAGCTCAATATCTCCCACTGATCACACTAAATGTCATTTTAATCAAAGCTTTGTGGTTCTCTAGGAAATAAAGAAATTGTCATAGAATTGATATACTGTTTGCTAGACATAAAGTACTTGGTGAACTCATGAGCTAGTGTGGGCTTTTTTTCCCTAGGGAAATGTGAACAAACATTTACTCACCCCAGATAGGGCATAAGGACAGTTCAAAGAAAATTCCACCCAGTCTTCCTTGGTAAGTCAGAAAGTTTATTGGAACTACCTACAAGAACATCACTGAAAAACCTACCCCAGTGTGAGTGACGACTCAGAATATGTTCAGCTTCCTGTCCTGCTTGCAGCTCCAACTAAGGAATTCCCCTGGCCCCAACAAGTGTCTGCTCCTTAGATAACCTTGCTAATGTCTCTTGAGTCTCTGTAACTTTCTGAGCTTCCTGGGCCTCTTCAGATCCTGTAGCTTCCTGAGTCTTACAGTTTCCTTCCCACCTCCAGGAGGAAATATTGCAAATTGGAAGAAGCAGCTCTACAACATGAGGAAGCTGCCAAGTGCTTTGTTAAGTTTTAGAGCCAGTTTAGTTGAAGACAAGCTTGGGATGTTTCAAAGTAAGCTGTGAATAGCTGTAAGGGTAACAGATTTGCACCTCTGGGAATTATGATATTATTAATATGCTTCAGAAACATAAAGAGAAACATAGAATAGAGGAGACACAGGGCATAGACAAGAAGGGAAGACCAGAGCCATTGAGAAAAAACAAAGTTCAGATTTGGGATTCATCAAAAATGGTTTTGATATCACTGCTATTTTCTTCAACAATAATTATAAAATAAACTGCAATATATGTGGATCTTCACTACTAGCACTTTATTAGAAAAGAGTTTGAACCAATTCACTGGTATCAAGCCACTGACATAGGAGACACTTCATAATTATATGCAGTAAATTCACTGTTATATATTCTTTTAGGTCCACTGTATGAGATCTTTTACAAAACCGCGTTGAGACTATCATTTCACTGAGACACTCCTATGTGCCCGATCTGGCTCAGGTGCTGGGTTTCAAGCATGACAGACACATGCTCTGCCATCAGGAGCTGGATTATAATAGCAGAAACAAAACAAACAGATTTCCTTTATGACAGGATGACTGTAGTTAATAACCGTGTATTTTATACTTACAAATTGCTAAGACAGAAAAATCTGTTTCCTTACCACAAAAGAGATATGTGTGAGGTAACGTAATTTAATTAGCTTGATTTAGCCATTCAATGATGCAGACTTGTCAAAACATTGTGTTGTAGATGACGAACATGCATGATTTTATTTGTCAATTAAACAGAGTGTATAAATAAATAAATATTCAATGACAACATAATGTAGAGCCTCACTATATCACTTTTTCCACTATGTGTGGGTCTTTGTTTAACCCTTACTCTTGAAATATGTGCTGCTTTCTTGCCCTGCCTTTGAGACCTTGCTTATATCTGATGTTCAGTATTATTCCTTCTACATACACCTTTCCCCATCTTCATAGTCAGGGCAGTTGCCTTTGCTCATGTACTGTTTGAGGTACTACTCTCCTTGCTGTACCTAGAATAGTGCAGTCAGTGTGCCCCAATGCTTGCTTTGTATATGCAAATTCAAGGCAGTTGCATATGTAATGCCTAGGTGCTATGACTTCATGAACATGACCTGTTCCAAACAAAATCCCAGCATGGATGAGGGAGATTGTAATAACATCTCATCCCAAATTGAGGAGCTATTGAGCATTGATAGCTGCTGGGAGACCCAGGTTTCTTCATGAGTGCAGCTTACTCATGCTCCAATAGATGACCCTATAGCTACATCAATACAAAATGGGCTCCAAGCAATTAAAAATAATATACAAAATAGGGAAGAAATAATGTGTGGATAAAAGGGAGTAACTGGAGGGAGGAAATGGGGATGAATTTGAGCAAAACACATTACATAATTGTAAGAAATCCTTAATTAAAAAAAAGAATTTTTCCATGTAATATAGCAATCAAAACACTAAAGAGAGGAAAAGAAAATGCAAATTTATCACAGAGCAATGGAGACATTAGAAACACCTTGAGCATTACATCATTTTTGCACATATGTGGTTTGTTCCATAAGAAACACTTGAGGAACATGTAAGCCCCACTTAGCTGAGCAAAGCTGCAAGGAATACATAAAAGTTTCACACATGTGCCTGTTTCAGACATCTGCAGCTACCGTCTTCCACAGCCTCAAGGTCAGTTATAAGTGCCCACCTTCTGACATCCATTTCCATGACAAAACATTAGGTTGCTTTTTATGACATAAAACATCACATTGGTTGGACTGTTTATGCATTTATTAGCTATTTCCTAAACTAAATTCAGTATCTCCGCATTTATAAGTTGCCTATGTTTTTATAAGTAATTTTAATTCTCTTTCTTTATGTGTGTGTGAGGGAGAGAGAGATAAATGAAGAGAAAGAGAGAGAGAAAGAGAGAGAGAGAGCTAAAGAGGATGTCAGAGGTTATTCTATCCATCATACAATCTTTCCATTCATCCTGTGATTTGCAAGGCACACTATTGACACTAATGGTGATTTCTTAGGAACACATATGCCATTTTTAGGTAGGACTGACTAGATAATAAACAAAATGCCTACAATAGAATATGAACTCATTAAATTCTGATTAATGGTAAACTTCTGCATTTGAACCAAGAATTCGGCATCCAGCATTTTTCCTGTCTTTCCTATTACAACTGTAAGTCAGCTCTCTCATTACTAGTCTGAAGATTGTGATTGCTGTGTCATAAGACTGTTGCTAGGCTCAAATGACATGGCCATAGAAAAGATACTGAACAGTGCTAAGCAAGTAATGAGCACTCCACAAGAATGCTAGCATCATAGTCTGACTTATTGGTTAATACATCAAACAACCTGCTTTTTGTCCTGTTCTTTTTTCTTACATTCTTAATACGGCTCAAAATGGCTATCTTTTATATAGACTTCAGTGAATAATACCCTTTTTTGAAAGGATTGCATTAAATTTGCTTCTAGTTTGTTTTGAAGTTTACTCAAGTCCCCATTTCATCTTTTATTGACTATTATGTGAAAAATAGTCAATTTTTGTCTGTTCCCAGGTGTTGGTTGAGAATTGGGACAAAAGAACTTTAAGGAAATCTTTAAGTGGGCTGGAGAAGCTTCAGATGCTTCTCTGGGCCCGGAGTCTATGTAATAGAAATGAAAATTCCCCTTGATGCTCTCTCTGTGAAGAGGGTACATTCTTACCTGACACATATTTAAAGTATTCATGGGACTAAGTTGAAATGAAAGTTCTTGGCAGTCAATACAGTTTTTTTCCACTCTTTTGTCACTTGTACCCCTGATGCATAGTTAAGGTGGCCATATAGTTCAGGAATAAACAATGCTACACGACTAGCAAGTTAGATCCTCTCATTTATCCTAAAGGTTGACACACTGAAGGCCTTCCTTATGCATTCCCTGTTATAGAAAGCTCTAGAATATAATGAGGAAAAGACTTTTTAAGTGGGTAAAGGATTTCACCTTTCAGGAGGGAAGGAGAGGGGTTTGTTGTTAGAGCTGACTGTAGTTCTTGGTCTTCAGTTGTTAAGGGTGACTACAGGCAAGATGCTTCCACTCCACCAAGTGAGAAAGTAGAGATTTTAACCCATGTGTGCTTCTAGAGGGTCTGATGTAAACCATTTCCTTCAGTTGAGAAGAATGAAGGAAATATGTGAAGAGGGTTCACACAGAGGCTGGAATGGGGCAGTTACTTGGGAAATGTGTTTTTGTAGAAGAGACAGCCTCATAACCTGAAACTCTTTTCATATTCTTCCATGTAGATTTTTTTCCTTTAAATCTTTGCTAACTCTCTACCTTGCTAGAAACATAGTTAAACAAAGGTCACTTGGCAAGTCCTGGCTTCACATTTGTTCTGCTTTTCCCATTTACTAACTCAAAACGGACAGGATACTCAGTTCACACACAATTCCTTTACCTATTTGGCAGGTGCTCCAGGTGAATGCAAGCCAGGTACTGAAGCATGAGACCAGTGGCTTTGCTCATGCTGGAATCACATATGTGCCTATGCTTTTTTTCTCCTGACCAGAGGCCTGATGCTGGCTCTTCTTCCACAAAGCAAAATCAGAGACATTCTTATTCCAGTTGGCTGCATCCTGGAAAAAGTTTCCTGTTGCCTGTGCCAGGCCATTCTAACCCTCCAAGACTGACTTAAAGCCAACTGGTATAGAAAAGCCATTTCTGACTGTGTTGTACATGGACAAGACCAGCCTACATGCACATACATAGAAACAGACACACATCTGCACATACATGTGCATATGCCTTCACACACATAGCTATAAACATGAACACACATATATACATATGCACACATGTGCACACAGGCTCTAATGTGCATATACCACTGTATATACACAGACAAGCACATAATATAAACCTGTTGTGACATATATGTATATGTGCACACATGAACATATACAGACAAGTTCATGTATGAACACAAATGTACCCACATATCTAAGCCGAAACACACCCACAAGTATATAATCATTTTAACACACAGAGGCACATAAATACCCTTCATGCCTTCACTCATATATGCTCATATATAAGCACATGAACACACAAATATGCAAACACAGTACTGAAAATTATACACACATATTCATATACATACACATATGCCTTCAAAACATTCACACAGACACATATGAATATACAAATACTTATGTACACAAAAATATATGTATAGACACACATACTGACATACTCAAAAGCACTAACATATACATGTGAATACATATAAATACATGGGTATACATAAAGACACACACAAGCACATAAACATATTTTACATACATATGCACACAGACTCATATAAACACATGTACACACATACACCCTAATAGACATGCACACATAAACACACTTGAATACACAGACATATGCACACACATACATATGTGCACACAGGCACACAAATGTGTGTATATATATATATACACGCACACGCATACCCACGTGCATACGTACTTGTAAGCACTCATGTGATACACTTGAACATACATATACACAGGCAGAGAAACATGCACTCAGCTACACAACCAGATGTACACTAATATACACAGAAATTCTCTCCATTATCTGAGTCCTAATCCTCAATTTCGATTTTAAAACATGACAACTTCTAATGTGAAATAGGAGTGTCTTTCTTTTATGTAGCCAATACTGCCTCTGAGTGCAGTCTTGTGCTACCAAAATGGTTATTTATCTCTCCTGCTGGTTTGAGAGCACAAAAAGTGTGAGGTCTCTGCCTGGCAGTGATTTAACATACAAAGGGCAAAGCATTTCCCCCAAGTAGGCCTGGAGAAACACACTTCTGTCAGATTTCATCACCTCCCTTTCAATCTCCAGCCACATTCAGCCAGACGGAGCCTTTTCTGCAGGAGGCTGCATCCCATTCTGCCCCACATTGCAGAAAGTCTTGTTTCTTCCTCACTGGGAAATATTTTGGGGGTGATACAAAGATGTTCTGTGTTAGTTTGCTAGTCAGCTAGTGGGTTTTTAAAACAAAATCTGAGCTTAGTGTATTCCCTTTCTAAAGACATAGGGAACTGATCCATTTTCACGAGTGCAAAGCTGGCCAAGTTTCAAAGTCCTAATTAGAGTTCTAAGGAACAGAAAACAAAATGAAAATACTAATGTCAGGAAAAAGGCTTAAAGGCCAAGTGCTGCTAGCATTCCTCATGCATATTCCATGTGTTTACAGTTGGAATTATATAGTGCTTACCACAATTAAATGCAGTAACATCATTGTAAGACCTCAGTGTGAGGTTCTCACAGAAACTCTTATCTCAGTCCTCAAAGCCAGTGGCATTGGCTTTCAGTAGAACTTGGGAAGTTTAGGTCATTGATTACTCCAGATTTCTTTTGCCACCTCATTAGTACTGCCCGTTAGTTTTGTTGACAATTCTTCATTCCTTTTGGGCATCTCCCTCCTCTCTTGTGTTCATCTTCTATATTGCATGAGCTCCTCCATGTCCTGTGAATATTGATACTGTCCAGGGAGTTGCCATTCTTGTAGATGGAGCTAGAGGCCCTGACCTTGGTCCTGACTGGAACACCATACCACCCATTGATTAGTATGCTAGGTGTCTCTAGATGACAGTTAACAGGCTTCAGTGACATCAACAGCTTTCACCTAGCCCTTCTGAGTTGCTCTTCTGAGATTCCAGAATGCTCTATTGTGCCACATCCCCATCAAAGTCTTGAGCAATGGAGTACTTAGGTTCGAGAAGAAGCTGCCTGAGAAATTTCAGATAAAGAGTTGTGTACTTGGTGTTTCTAAATGAATCTCTGGTCACTCTAAGCTGTGACAGAGACTAGTCACTCACTCCACCCAAATGTACAATGAGAGGGAGTGGGCCTGGCAAGTCAAGAAGGAGGGGTGGCTAGTTCATAGCCTTGAATTTGTCTTCCCAAGACTCATTTCCCTTTTCCTTTGTGTCTGGATTTTTAGATCATGTAATCTTAAAAGGCCATCATTTTCTCACTACACAATATGAAGGCCTGAGGTCTGGTCTCAGTTGTCAAGTCCTGATTCTGCCTTCTAGTTTCCTAGACTCCTTTTTCAAAAGTTTATTTATTTACATATTTATTACAGTGGTTAAGTTTATTTGTTTGCCAACTGGATACAAGCCAGGGAACCTGAATTGAGAAAATGCTTATATAAGATTATAGGCAAATTTATAGTTTTGGAAGTTTGGGATTGTCCCTTGATTAATGATTGATGTGGGAAGGCTCAGCCCATTGTAGATGGTGCCACCCCTTGAAAGATTGTCCTGAGGTATATAAGAAAGGAAACTGAAGAAGTCATGTGGAGTAAGCCAGTAAGCAGTATTCTTCCATGCTCCCTGTTTTTATTTCCTGCTTCTAGGTTTCTGCCTTAAGTTCTTACCCTGACTTCCCTTCATAATTGATTCTAAGCTGTAAGATGAAGTAAACCCTTTCCTCCCCAAGTTACATTTGGTCATGGTATTTTATCACAGCAATAGAAACCCGAGGACATTGATTTATTTGCATATGTGTATGTGACAGTGTATGTGAACATGCATGTGCTATGTATACAGAAGGCAGAAGAGAATGTCCAGTGTTCTCAATTGCTCTTGGCCTTTTCTTTTTGAGGCACAGGTTCTCCCTGAACATGGAGCTTGTGTTTTCTCAACTAGTCAGGGAGCCAACTAGCCTGAGTGATCTTCTTGTCTTGGTTCAACTGGGCACTGGGGTTATAGGTATGAACTGGATGCTGCACTCATTACATGGGTACTGTGATCTAAACTCCAGTCCTCAGGATTGTGCAGCAAACACTCATATCCCATTAGCCACCTCTGCAGGCCCCTCCTAGACTCCTTGAGGGATCTTAGAGGCAGAATTTTCTCCAAGTCTTCTTCATCTTAGAAAGTGGAAAGCTCAGAGCCATGATACCTCTTCTGGTGTAGTTGTTCAACTCCCATCACATATTAGATAAAGACAAAAATCCTAAACCAGGTCCAGAAATCCCTCTTGGTTCCCTTTCTGCATTTCCTTCCTTTCTTCCAGTCCCTGGAATGAGCTACGTCCTAGGCCCTGTCCTAGGCCCTTGCCTATTATGGCTCCTTACTTTGCTAGCTGTTCTCATCGCCTTTTTCTGGCTACCTGTCTTTGCATCTCACATCTTTTGGCAGAATATTTACTGACATTATGCCTATCTTTACTTCAGTGACTGTTCTTGTGATTATTCATTCATTATAAATTTCTTTATTAAGCATTTTCTTATAAGACACTAAATGCAAACCATCTCATCCAACTCTGCATCACAGTAAGTTCTCAGTGAACAGCAGCTGAAAAAGAGTACACACATTCTAGAAAATACTGTTCAGTTAAGAGCCATAAAAGGTAGGATTGGAACAGCATGGATAGATTCAAGTGCAGGCTTTGTACTTGTTAATTTGCACCTCAATCATTTCATGTCACCCTCATGAGCTGGGGTTTAGTCCTTACAAATGAAGCCACAATATTTTGTGAGGCTAACAGAGGGAGAGAAAGAGGAAATCAGACAGGGTTTGATGTTAGTTTATCTTGCATCCTGGTGCCTGGCAATCAGTTTATGCCTTGTACAGTGTTTTTCTTTAGACTGAGAGGGTTCTCCCTTGTTTGATAAATCCATTCAGAATTAAAAGTTATTCATTCATGGCCATATTACAAGTCACCAACCTACCTGTAAGTTGTATTGGTTTCTATCAAATCTCCAGTATGTTATGCTCTCTTTGGTCACAGGGTCTTTCCTATATTCTACATTTTTCCTAGAACATTTTCACATCTTTCTTCCCTTATCTTTCATTCTTGCTAACGATTTCCATTTAAGCTCCATATCTAACTGCAATTTTCCCAAACAAGGCTAGGAAATTCTATTTTAAATTTTCAGTAAGCATTACCATTCACATTCAAGAGTGTGTGTGTGTGTGTGTGTGTGTGTGTGTGTGTGTGTGTGTGTGTATGTGTATGAGAGAGAGAGAGAGAGAGAGGGAGAGACAGACAGACAGACAGACAGACACACACACACACACACACACACACACACACACAGAGAGATTAGTATACAGTATCTAATTCCCCAACAGTTTTATGTTTATCTAGCCTGCCATCATCTGCTCCCTCCCTGTGTCTACGACTTGGGTGGGGATAAAAATAAATATTGGGAGGAAAGATCATCTTGAGAATGGCCCCACCTGGAGAGAGATTCCATTTTCATTCATTAGTTACTTCTGTAACCTTATCAAACAGAACAGAAATCTTGGAAAGGCAACATTTGGCGTAGAGTTCCCAGCAAGTTTGCATCCCTAAATAAAAATATTTCCTAACCTGCTTGAAGGTGAAAAATGGACCATGTTGTTCTGAGGATAGCCACTTCTAATTTCTAATCCATGTTTTTTGGTATATTCATTAAGCAATTGAAGCACAATTAGCAGTGATGACTCCTTCTAGTCGCCAGAAAGCCACAAAAACAACAATCAGGTTTCTTTAGAAGGATGAATGCTTTGTTTTCTGAAAGCTCTCAGGTAGCAACTTACTATCTTCTGTCAATGGAAAAATGGAAAAATGGAGCTGTTGCCAAGACAACTCAGTGAGGAGTCCAGGCTTTGATCTCCCTCTCTCACTCTCTCTCTCTCTCTCACACACACACATACACACACACTCAGAGAGAGACAGAGACAATAGTTTTTTCCCCTTTTTTCAGTTTTAACCTTCCTAAGAATTGTTTGGTATCAATAATAATGATTTAATATGTCACCTCCTTTAGAAGCTACCAAAAAACAGAAAAAAAGAAATGATTAACAAAAATATGAGTCTTCTATTACTTTTTGGAATCCAGACAAATACATTGTCTCTTATATACATTCCTTCAACTTAAGGAAAGAAGATCTGAGCCTGAGGTGCATTGTTTCATCTAACTCTTGAAATGAAAAAATGTCAAACTTGGATATAATTCCAAGAAAGATGGATGAAGGTATCTTAACACTTAACTTTAGAGGTAAATTTTCTACTTGACCATGACTTATAAAATCACCATACATTTGTATTATGGAGAAGATAAAATGGGAAAGTCTCCTCTATAATGTACTAATTGGTGTCTGTGGAGATGCCAGATGCATGAAAGATGCCTTCACATCCATGTAAATAGATGCTTAACGTCTTTCACAGGATCCTCATCCTTTCTATCCCCATCAGGCTGCTAAGACAACCAAAGTGGCATCTTCAACACTGTCAAAATAGATGATTTTCTCATGTACTAATTTTCCTTTTTGATGACCAGTTGCTTCTATCTATCTGAACAACAGGAACCCTCAAGGCTCATTTTTGAAATACCTTCATATTTTATGCATTCTGCTTACTCACTATGTAGTTGGCTAATATTACCTGCAAAATATTCCTTGAATTTCTTTCCTTCTCCATGCTGACCCTCACAGAGCTTAATATATTCAGCCACCTAATATAATTAAAGGACATAGGACAGTGGCTACCTTTACACACTTTTAATTTTAGCCTTCTTTCTCTTCTTCCTCCTGATTCCCTGTCACAGGGTACTTACGATTCCCTCTTAAAATTGCATCTGTTTTTGCTGCGTCTGGATTTGCTAACCTTCAAACAGTTCTGCAGAGCCACTGGAGTGACTTTGTGGGAACATCAAATGAGTCCAAGGGGGCTGCTCTGCAGCATGCTTCAAAGACTTGCCATAGCCCTGAACCATCTGACATGGCTACATTCTCTGCCTCCTAGACAGTTTCACTCACATTTGTCTAGACTTGTATTCTTGCAGCGCCATGCTCAGTTCAAGCAAAAGGCTTGGTTTTGACCAGAATTTTATTTTTCTTTCCATTGTTTTTGAGAGATTTCACATAAGAGTACTATATTTACACAATCTCCTCCTCTCTTTACTCCTTTCAGTGACTTCTGTATCCATCCCCCAACTCCCTTTCAAATTAATGTTCTCTTACTCTTTAATTACTATTGTTATGTATATGCATATATATTTATAAATTTATATATATATGTGTAACAATAATAATACTTTTTACATTTACAAATACAACTAATGAATCCCTTTAGTGTCTCTATGTATGAGTTTAGGGTTGATTATTTGGGATTCGATAATCTATCAAGGGGCTCATCCCAGGAGAAGACTCTAAGCAGCCATTAGTTGCTGGTAGTTCTTCATCTAGAGGGGAAGCCTTGTGAAATTTCCCTAATCCATGTTGGTCATTAAATTTGTTATTTATTTTGCATGGATTTTTCAACAGCTTACAAGTTTGTTAGTTGAATTTTAGGGGGAAAGCCAAAGTCAAGGAGGTCCCAAATCTAAGCTCAACCTCTGGTCCCTAATGTGTTAGTTAAAGTGATCAGGACTGACAAAAAGAGGAGTTTCCATCACTGTAGGGCAGTGAGAAGAGGGTAGTATAGACAGATTCATGTCTGGGCACTGAGAAGAGAATTGGGGTTAGTAGAGAGAGAATCAAGGTCGAGGAAGCGGTCTACGTAATTAGGAGGTTGCCATAATTAATAAGTATTGATCAAAGTGTGGCCTGGTTGATCACTGTCTCATTACTGGTCACATAAGCTGGTTCTAAAAACATCTAATTGCACAAGGGACAAGTAAGTCTGAAGGGTTCAGCCTCACATTCAAAAATACTTGCTTTCATTGAGGGCTGCCCTGTCCTTCATCCAGCTTTGATTGCATTTTTGTCCCTTGTCACAAAGATTAGTCTTACTGTCCCTAGAATCCAAGATGACTGTAAGTTGAGGACAACTGCTTGCATTTAGATAGACCATTAGAGACATTTAGATAGCTTGTACTTTGCTTTTAGTTTCTTTGTGAGCTCAAGTGAGGAGCCTATGCTTTTTAGCAAAAGTAATTTATATGTGTTGTTACACTAACTGCTCTTAGGGGTTTAATCTCTGTGTACTCATTTTATCTGATTGACTTTCCATGACCTCATTATCACTTTCTCTTCTTGTGGTTATTTCTCCAAGCAAGATAGTCTCTTTATTCATAAAACATAATATAACCACTAATTGTCATTTTTTATATATTCATTTACCTCTTCCACATCCCCACTGTGATTCTAGCTTCACAATACCAGGGTATTGATATCACTAAGGAAACCTTAAGAAATATTTTTGAAAGAACTAAGCAAAGATCCCAATTAAAAAGAATAGCAAGGAAGAGATAGTTATAAGCACCACAGTGAATGAAAATTATCTTTTTTATGACAGAAATGATTTTGCAGTAGTTTGGTTCCTAAATTCAATGTCCTTTTTGTATAGTAATAGTGAATCTATTTGTTCAGAGGTTCTCTGACCCATAGGTAGTATTTGGAGGCAAAGCTAAGATGAAAGTTGACATCTCTTGATTCAAAGATTATTCTACTTATGTGCACTTTCAACTAAAAACCTGATTTAAAAAGAGTAGGTTATAGATTTGTTTAATTTTTTATTGTCCAAGGCTGTAATTGGTAGTGCTCAGAAAAACAAACAACTCTTGAGGAGCTGACAGAAAATTCTAACCCTTTACAATATGTAGAATATGTGTGCATATTACATATAAATCTGTATTTTCTACTATGAAATATGAGCAAACAGTTATGTAACTCATATATAAAATGCAACAAGCATATGCAAAGTTTGGTAAATTGGAAGTAGAAACTGATTGTCTATAATGGTGCGTGAAGAGATGTTGAAAAGAGTCCTGACTCTGCACTCTGCAGTGGGAAAGGGCTAGTTGTTGTTGTTGTTCTCCTCCTCTACCTCCTCCTCTTCCTCCTCCTCCTCCTTCTCTTCTTCTATTATTATTATTATTATTATTATTAATTTATGTGAATGTTTTTAGGACGACAAGTGATTGTGGGCACATATTTATGGGTGCCCTGTGAAGGCCAGAAGAGCGCATTGAATAGCCTACCTATGGAACTGTAAATGGTTGTGAGCTGTCCACTGTGAGTGACAAGACTGAACTCCAGGCTTCTGAAAGAATAGTGAATGCTCTTAACAGCTAAGTGATCTTTTGAGACCCAAGATCTGGCTCTTTATAGTAATATTTCTCAAAGGATGAGAGTGAAAGGTTATCTCTTGGGTAAGGTGAGCCACAGGGAATAGAAGATAAGTGTGTTCCTCAGTGAAAGAGAGGCAGTCTTTGGTGTGGTCTCAGGCTCTAAACAGCACAAAAGTAATGGAGCTGAAGGTACAAGGTAAGCAGGAGAGGGGAATACTTACCTCTAGGAGAAGTATAAGATACTCTAGGCTGGAAATGATGCATAATCTAAGGACCTGACCATTGGACCATCTGAATGGTTGTGAATTTTGCATGTCTAGCTACCAGGTATTTAATAACTATCTCACCCTTATCTTCAAAGATTCCCAGACGTTTTGTCTACAAGAGGTGTCTAGAAAAAGCTTTCTTTATTCTTATGGTGACCAAGGACTTAGTGCTTATGCTCATTCTTCAATTATGATGGGGACAGTGAAGACATTCTCCGTAGGTCTTACAAACTTGAATCCTAGCTTCTGCTCTATTATGAAGTAGCTGTGAGAATTTGGAAAAGGCTATTCATGAACTTTCACACATCAATGGGACTATTTTAGTTTAGCTTTCTCAAGTTAATTTTTATCCATTTTTTTGGTAATTTCCATACCAATTACACCATGCTGTGAAGTAAGAAATGTTAAATTATGTTTTGAAGAAAATTTAAAGATCAGTGTTTATATTTATTTAAGAATAAAAGATGGTTGTTGGATAGGCATTATAAACGATCATGCATGAATGACTGCTATAAAGTTATTAACTATAGACAATAGTAGAAACAATGGGCTTTGTATTCTGGATGTATACCTTCAGGAATGAATGTAGCAGATTCCTACAGAAGCCAGTGAGGTGGGCATCAGACAGCCTGCACCTGGGAGCTGCTTTTGATGATGAAGATGCTCATCTCACCTAAGGTTCTCTACTTGAGGCATGTTGCAGCTTTAGAGATGTTAGTGCATACAGTCCAGTCCTGGATCTTGCCCAGGAAGGCATAGCGCTTCAAATTCCCCTGAGGGGTTTCAGAGCTTTGCTGAGCTCTGCATTGATTCTCAACTCTCCCTTCCTCCCTGCTAAACCTGCTTCTTTCCTTTCTGCCCACTAAGAGGATGCTGGGATGCTGCCAATCAACTGCCCTCATTTATGCTCTGCAGAAACCCGACCTGACTCAGAGTATCACTTAGAATCCTAACGGATATTGGAGTTTCAGTCAAAATTGGAGCTTTCTAAATATATTTTATTTCTCCCTTTCTAGTACTTATCTCCAAGACTAATTGAGCATGAGCAACACTCCTGGAGAGCAGGTGCTAACCACAGGCAGCCTACCATAAGACTCATCCTCCCCCAGAACTTACTTCTCCTTCCCAGTTCTCTGTAGGATCAAATTCTACCTTTCTCAAACTTGCACTCAGGTGTACACAAACAGATGTGGTATATCTTTTGATCTTTCCCTGTGCTAAACTATTTGAATGTCACATATCATGGCTATTAACTCATCTTATTTCCATATACATTTCATGAAGAAATGGACACTTTCTATGTAACCATGATTGCCAGTAGCACAGCTGAGAAATTCCACAGTAATTTCATAACATCATCCACCACATGACATAAAGGTGACTTTTATTTGTTCTAAAAATGCCTCTTAGGATTTTTTTTCCAAACTCCCAACTCAATCAAGATTGTATATCACATTTAGTTTCATCTCTAGTCTCATAATTTGGAACAATTTCACTGCCTTTGTTTTTTAAATAGTTTTATTGATGATCAAGAAAAGTAGGTTATACCTGATCAAGAGTAAATTTATAATTATTGTTGTATTTATTTGTCTCTGTGTGTGTGTGTGTGTGTGTGTGTGTGTGTGTGTGTGTGTGTGTGTCTGTTTGCTCATCAAGAATGTGTAGGTGCTCACAGAGTACAGAAGAAGAGAAAAGATGCCCTGGACTTGGAGTTGTAGGTAGTCGTGACATCTCTGGTTGCTGGAATAAACCCCATTTCTACTGGAAGAGTAGCAAGTACTCTAACTGCTTAGCCATCCCTCCACTCCCCTGGGTCTACTTTTTAAGATGATGGTTAAAAGCTGACTCACAGTAATTGTACACGTTTATGGAATACTAGGCAGAAATTCAATAGTTGTATAAAATGTGGCTATTCAATCAAGATTTATGTTTCAATACCTATAAACATGTTTTGTTTATCTGTGTTGGGAATCTCCATGCTCCTTTCTTTTAGGACTTGTAAAAGTAAAATATATAATATATTTGTGGAATCTAGTTACCCTATTCTGTCATAGACTGTCAAACCTTATTAGTCCCCCAAAACTGTCAATTTTTCCTCAGAGGTATTTGTGGTTTTAAACGCATATGTCTGTATTTAGGGACTGTTCTTTAGATGACCCAAAGTCCATAGAAAAGTTTTATAAAGTGTATCACTTTATATATTTGTTTATCATCTCCTAGTTCAACTCAGATCATACATATTTGTCAGCAGCATTTCCTGGGTGGTACCTGTTGGCACCAGAGGCCATCAAGTTTGGAGGGATACAGTGGCAGGCTGAACCATGGTTGGCAATGCTCCATTTGATCATCTGCTTAAGAAGGTGACAATACAGCTGTAGTTTATTTTGTAGTACGGAAATGATCTAGAGGTGATATTCTGAGACAAAACATTTTGCAATTTAAGGCCTATGCTTTTATTTAATGTTCTTTTAATATTTTTACTTCATTAATATATTTAGTTTTTATTTTCTCTGTAGTTTAGAAAGGAGACACAATAACTTTTTTTGCCTTAGCCCTGGTACCTAAAATAATTACTGTAGTATTAGCAATGTGTGTTCCTCAAGGATAGCTGTGATGGGCTCCTAGGAGATCAAGATAGAGAGATGAGAGACATCCTCACCTTTTGTCAGCCTTTTGTCAGTTCTTCTCATGGTATGATCAATGCACATTCTGTTCTTGTCTCTGTGAGGTCTGATCAACACTAGGCATTAATCTATTTTATTGACTTATAAAACATGACACAATCTGCCGTATCAGCCATCAACAATAAATAAAAGCAAGTTGGTCTCTTACATAATGGTGTGCACTACTTGGGAGCAGACAGGGGCTTCCAATAGATGATCATTTCCTTCCAGTCAGGGTATATTACATACTCTGTGAGGAGAATTAATATGTAATGGGACTGTGTGTCGGGGGGGGGGAGATGAAGGGTCATTGTTTGTGTGATTACTTTAAAATAATTCATGTCTATAATCAAAATGTATTTTTAAGTGGGTATTGTTCTGCTTGCTTTACTCCAGTGGCCATCTCCTGCCCTCCCCACCCTGTTCTTTACCTCTCATTGTAGTCAAGCATATTTTTTTTTTTTGTTAAATGATATCCCTCAAAGAGTAGAGGAGCAGCAATATTCAGTTTTGACTATTCAGGAAGCTTCCAGAATACAGCAAATTACAGCTTAAATGAGAGCAGGTGTTGAAGACAGGGAGACAAAAATGTGAGCGGTCCAGAAATGAGAATATTCAGTTATTGGGTTGAAGAAATCAGGATTGCTTTTACCACTTAAAAGAGTAAGTTTGCAGAAAACTTAAAATTTCATCTATAAGCATGTAAAGGAAAGCTGGAAATAGTGGTTCAAATCTGTAAACTAGCATGTAATATGTGGGAGCATTGGAGTTTGAGGTCATGCATGGGTGCATAGCAAGACCTCATCTGAAAAACAATGTTAGCAGGTACCTTCAACATTGTGCTCTTGTCAACGTTAGTGTTGACCTTGTGAAAATGTTCTTGCCTTTCCTACCCAGTACCATTCCTAAGAGAGCAGAAATGCATGTAAAACTGAAGGAATGGGGAACTGTTGGGAAAGGTCAGACTTAAAATTGAATCTAGGGACTACACAATGGTTTCATTTGACATTTTATATTTTGTGGACTGAACACATAGTACTGTGGACAATGCTATGTTGTTTGTTTCAGAGAACTCAGTAAATAAAGTGTTTGTTGTACAATCACGAGACCCTGATGTAAGTACCCCGATGTGGTGGTACATGCTTGTAACCTTACCATTAAGGAGGCAGAGACAGAAGAATCCCTGTGCTTGCTGCCCAACCAGTTTAGCTGACTCAGAGAGCTCCAGTTTCAGTGAGAGACCGTGACTCAAAAAACAAAAAAAGTGGAGGAGGACATCTGATGATGACCTCTGACCTTTCATCTCAAGTCTCCACATGCTCAAAAATATTTATTTTTTAATGTTCCTGCATATCCAGAATATCTAGGAAGAAACATTTTATTTGGAATGAGAAGTTGCTTCTACAATTAGAAACCATGTGATGCTTTCGGAAAATAGAGGTTCATTTATGAACTCATTCTTGTTTCAAAGTCCTTGGTGTCTAAATAAAATATGATTATTAACAGACATATACTAAGTTGATAATAGGAGAGAAGTCTCACTCCTAGATACCACCCACTGAGTGGCTCTTTCCCACTGGTGTCCCTAATGCTTAAAAATGCTTTCTCAAACCAAGAAGCCATTTCAAAGTAGTTCAATACAACGGATCAAGTAGTGTCACCATCAGAAGATAGATAACTTGAATATTTCAATATTAGCATGAAGATGTTCTCAGTAAATCAAGCTTTCTTTTAATTGGTATTCATGAGATGTATTCCATAATTGTAACCATGCATAAATTCTCTCTGTTCATTCATCCCAAAGATGAGAGAGTTATATTTTATCTTAATTAGGGTTCAGAACTGGGAAGGTTGAACCTTGGGCTGGAGAAGACTACATAAAGTGCAATATTGAATGGTCAATGGCAGCTCTACCATTGCACATAATGTCAATGTGTGGTGCTATTGGCATTTGTGTTACAGGGTGATCCAAGAACAGTTTAATCACTCTTGAGTTTAACCTGAAATAAAGTTTCTGCCTATCAGGGATATAAGATGCTGGATGATAAATGTGTCTTTCCCAATCTGTAACATAAAACTCTTGGTCCACCAATGCAGTTGTTAAGCCTGGCATACATAGAAGTTACTCAAATCACTTAAAAAATGGAAATTCATATTTAGCTCCATTTTTATTTCAATGGTCTGAAGTGAGACTGGTATTTTGCATTTCTAGTAATCTGTATAATTTTATTTTCAAATTTTTAATTTTTCATGAAGGAAAAGGAGAATCTTCCAGGGAAGAGAAAATGGAATATAGTGTTTTAAAGGGGAATAAAGAGAAAAGTAGAAGAGGAGGTTTAAATGGGGAGACCGGGGCAGAAGAAGGAATATGGAGAAGCATAACTAACACTAAAACCTTTTGAAAATTGACATAGAAGCCTGGTATTATAGAAGATTCCTAAAATATATGTGAGTTTAAATGGACTTACCAAATAATGTAGGCAACAATACCTCAACTGGATATGATATGTTACAAAATAAAACCTCCAGGACCAGGAATGGATACTACAGACCCCACTCCTCAACCCCAAAATGGAACATTACAGGCTCTTCCAAGTGCTATTGGTTACTCTTTACAACCTGACAGTAAGATCCTATTGCTGAAGACACCACATTCTTTAGTCATTGAACATGGAGAAATTGAGCTGGTGCTCAGCCAGAAGCCTCACCCCTACTGACTAGCATTCCTACTGCTGGAAATCATTATAAATACTACTTCAGGAGAGACGTAATTGCCAGTCTTGCCAAGCTGTGAGCCCTGAAAGCTACAATAGAGACCTGCCTGCTAGGTATGCACATTGGTACAATACCGGTACAAAATCTGTGGGAGTCACCAAACACTTTTTGATTGGATTTAGGGCCCACTCCACGAGATAGAATACCACTCAAGCAACCAAGAACTTAGAACTAGAAAGATCATGGGTCTAGCGGAAGGCCTAATACTATTACCCCACTAAAGGAATATAGCAGTAAAATAATTCCTAATAATATATTGCTAGACCCATGGATCTGTGCATCACCCAATTCCCAACAGAGAAGCTTCTTCTTACAGGAGATGGGAATTAACACAGGAACTCACACCTAAACAACGTTTACTCAGTCCTACATGGGATGTCTTCATCAGACCACTGCCCTCAAGGCTGAGAGATCTATGCAGAAGAGGAGGTAGAAAGAATGTCAGAGTGAGCAAGAGGTGGTGGATGACTCCAAGGAAACGTCATTGTTTAGACACATCCTCTTTCTCCTTTAGCTGCTTCAGCTTGCTTTCATTCTGCTCTGCACAGATCAGAAATAGAACAGGGAGCAAGCAACTAATGCAATCTGCATAGGGTCCATGACCTCAGCTGTGAGTATGGGGTCAGTGCTTCAACATATCCAGGGCCAGGACTTCACTAAGGATGACACAGACCTGAGTCTGAGAAATTTGCTTGGAGGTTTTGGAAAATAACTTTTAGCAAAACACAGCAAAACACAAAACAAAAACGTCACACAGGAGTGACTTACTACAGAAGCTGGAGAGGTGGGATTTTCTTCAAAAATTCCTAGTTCATCTGTCTCACATTTAACCATAAATCTCATTAGGCCTCCCCCAAGAAAGTGAGAGATAGTTAGATTTTTGGATGAAATTTTAGCATTAGTCTACCACTTTTCCTAGGCCGTTTTTCTTTTTTTCTTCCTCTTTAAAAATAATCTACCCTGGTTGTCTCTGATGTTGGAGGGTTACAATCATGCTAAGGCTGGGCCTGTGTGTAGCTGTCTCCTTTGTTCAAATGGATCAATTCACAGAATTATAGGGACAAGTAAGGCGGAGATTAGGAGTGGCCTTGGATACCTTTGCTGACTTCCTGTTGTGCGCTGACTTTGCCCTTGCACTGCAAAAATAACAGTGTGGGAAACTATGTGGTCATATTTTTCTGTTACAGGCAGAATTTCATAGAAGTTCAAAGTGGTCATGTGTCAGCACTGACTTTAGGAATTCGCACTTTGCTTGGTATATTAATTCTAACTTATGCACAGTAGATGTGTTGTAAAGGTATGTATATATATCCCCATCATCCTGGGGCATGCTTGAGACCACAGAACCAATTTCTCTGCATGGACATTATTCATATTCCTGATATTTACACATCCATGATCACACTCAATGTATAAACTGGGCACAGTGAGAGACTAATAGCAGTAACTGATAATAAAACAGGATGGCTACACCCATGCATGGTAATAAAATGCCCAGAATCACTGCACTTGTGCTTTGGAGCTCTTATTGGGTAGCATAAAGGTTACTGTGAGAACATAACTCATCTCATCCATGAGACACTTATGAATTGACTGATACACAGGTAGCATATGAGTGTGAAAACTGTCAAAGGAATAATACACATCCCAGGAAGACTAGGTGGGATGCTACAAAAATCCACCATACTGGCCAGAACACAGGCAATTTAAAACTTATGTAACATTCATTTCTGGAATTTTCCATTTAATATATTTGGACATTGCTTAATCATTGGTAATGGAAACACTGGAGAGAGAAACTACAGTTCAGGGTGCTAGTCTTAATTTAGATACTTCTTTGAAATGATTCCCATTTATGGAGGTAAAAACCCATTGATTAGGGCTAGGGAACTGGCTTAGTAAGTCTGTTTAGCATGTGTGAGTACCACAGCTCTCATAACAAAAGCCAGGTTTGGTGGTACATACTTGTAATCCTAAGAAAGAGGAGGCAGAGACAGGAATGTCACTGGGGCTCAGCCTAGCTTAATCATTAAATTCTAGATCCCAGTGAGAGTTTCTGTTCCTGTCCCTGAAAGCTGGGTGACTGGCTTCTGAAGAATGACAGCCTTCACACAATTGTACACTTGTACTAATGTACCTACATACAAATGCATTTTCTGTCTCTATTTCTCAAACCCCATCTCCGTCTCCAAATGAGAATCAATGTAACAAGCCAGGTGTGGCAGTGTGCATGTGTATCTTAGCAATGGGAAAGATTCAGGAGGATCTCTGGTATTTGCTGGCCAGGGAGCCAGCCTAGCTGAATTGAGCTTTGGGTAGGAGCTGCCTCAAAAAGCAAGATGGAGAATGAATGAGGAAGATATCTGAGGTTCTCTGATTTCCATACACATTTGTACACACATGCACCCCAACAAGGAACACTTAACACACACACACACACACACACACACACACACACACACACAGGATTTAGGAGACAGACAAAATTTCTATGCTTGGTGGAGGAGCTGAGATTCAAGTCCAGGACTTCTCAGTTCTAAACTCATGTCTCAGCCTCTTTACTGAAATGGAAACAAATCCAGAAAAGAAAATAGAAGTGTTCTTTTGGAAACAACACATCACTAGTAACTAATCACGTAGAGACAGCTTCTGCCTCCCTCCACTGGATACCTTATTAATTATAAAGAAGTTCCTAAGGCCCTTTGTTCATAAAGAAAAGACACAGAAAGGTAGACACAGAGACCAGTGTCCCTGATGCTTTAATTACACAGGTAGCAAAGGGCTAAAGATGTCACCTAACAGATGTGGGAGTGATAGATGAGGCTGTGTGCACTGTGTCTTGCTGTCACTATGTTGAGTAGGCAAGTCTGTGGGAAGGGACGTGGTGAAGGTTAAGCTCTATGACACTTTCACAGTCTCAATTACCTTGTAGCTTATTTATGTATCCTCACTACTCACACAAAGGTCTTTTGTGGAGGTGCTTTAAGAGACTTACCATGAAACTATATGATCTGAGAGAACTAGGACAGAGAGAAAGAATCTGGTGGAAGCTTGAAATGCTTCAAAGAAGAAGCTAAGGAATGATGACTACAAGCTAAGCCTTGGGGTGGGAGATTCTGAGTTTTCTGGAAGATAATGAGGGGGACCAGAAGCCTCTATGTCAGGATGCTTTAATAATGGGGCTATGCGTGAAACCAGCAGAGCTAGAAGCAGCCCTGATGATGGGGCCTTAGCCTTTTTTTTAAGATGTGTGTATTCATGTGTGTGTACCTACATGTGCAGGCATGCATTTGGATATCAAAGGTCAACACTGGGTCATCTTCCTCTATTACTTTTCCATATTAGTACTACTACTATTACTACTATTGTTATCATTTTATTATCATTATATTATCATTATTATTATTATTATTCATTATTGAGATAGTATTTCTCCCAGTGCTCACTAATTAGGTGGTACTGTCTGGTCAGCAAGACCTAGGGAAATTCCTAGCTGTTCCCTTCAAGTGCTTGTCTTCCCTTCAAGGGTTATGGGTATATACCACCTTGCTTGTCTTTCTTTATGCATTAGTACTGATGGGTCGGATGCAGGTTCTCATTATTTCATGACAAACACTTTACCAACTAAACCATTTCCCCAGTCCCCATAATTGCATCCTTTAGCTTGGGAGTCAGTTATCCTGTTTGTTTCTGCCTGTAACTGTATAAAATATGTCTCTATATCCACCCTGTTAACTGCACAGAATTAAGAGGACTACTGAGTCTGTGAAAGACTGGGTCTTGGGCATGCTTGATTTGGTCCCATCATCCTTTAAATGTAACTGTGAATTTGTACAATGCACATAACATTCAGCACTGATCATACTAGGCATCCTACTGCTTCAGAAATTTTAGCTCCTGAAATCAAAACCTTCAGTTTGATGCGATTAGTCAGCCATATAAAAAGACCGAGTTAAACCGTTTCCAACTTTTGGGCTGCACTGGTTCAGGGAACAGGACTTTGAGATGGCTTGAGGTGAAAGTGGACATGACTGTTAATTTTTTTCATTCAGGAAGCTAAAGTACCCTCAGATCTGTTACTCTGTAGTATTTCCAAAATATATTTGACCCTGTACTCTTTCATAAAGCAAATATTTTTACCTAGATTTTGAAGTCAGAATTACTCATGTTGTAGATAAGTAGAGAATCTTTACTTTAAAAAAAAAAAGCAATTATAACAATCACATTTGCTTTAATTATTAACTGCTTGTCAGGGAGAAATTTAAAACTAGATAACATAAGGTATGGAGACAAGTGGAAATCAAGAGTATATAAGAGGCCAGAGAGATGATCAGTAGGTAAAATGCTTGCTTCCCAAGCATGAGGCCTTGTGTTCAAATACGCAGAGTCCACATAATGCCAGGCATAGTAGCACACACTAAATCTTAATGTTCCTGTAGTGAGATGAGAAGCAGAGACAGAAGAAGCCTCAGGAATTTGTGGACCAGAAAGCTTGATGTATACAATGGTAAACAAAAAAAACCTCTTTCAAATAAGGTAGGTGGCAAAGAAAACACTCAAGACTGTCTTTTTGCATCTACACTCATGCCAGGGTACGTGCATCTGCACCCACGTAAGCATGCACATATCACACACACACACACACACACATACACACAATTTTTTAAAAACATACATGCTGTAAGTAAATACATAATGTATTACAGTACTAAATGCTATGAAATTCAAAAAGGAATAAGGAGATACTGGAACAAAGAGGAGAATGTTGGCAGTGGTGTAGATGTGGAGTGTTAACCTAGTGGATAACAAGATAGTGTAAGAAAGTCCCTAAATCAAGAGCTTGCCTAATATGTGAAGAGATTCTTTGTCCTCTTCAAAGATAGAATGGGACCATGCATGACAGTGTATACTTGTCCCTGGCCCTTGCTTGATTGAAAGGGCTGATTGAGAATTCATGTCACCATATTAGTATAGCTGGTCACTCTAATTCCAAATGACTTGGCCTTTCCCCTAATCTTATAGTTGACTGTGAAGTTTTATGGACTTGACTATTTGCATTAATATGACCTACAGTACCCAGTAGACTCCCATCAACTCCATTCTCTGTTAAATCATTTTCTTGACTATGAGCCTTAAAATGCAAACTGTAATTTGGATAGGTGTTTCTGCTTGGAAGTGAAATGTCCTCCCCAGGGTCACATGTTTGAACACTCAGTAGATAGATGGAGGCACTGTTTCAAGAGGCTGTGGACCTTTTAAAAACTGAGACATAGCTGGAGGAAGTAGGTCTCTGAGAGAAGGGCCTTGAAGATTACAGTCTGGCCTCACTTTGGGTCCCCCCCTCTCTCTTTCTCTCTCTCTGCTTTCTGACTGCTGCTGTAATTCACTAAGCAGAACGTACTCCCAGCACCACAGGTCCTTCCCTGATATAATGGACTATATCTTCTAAAACCACAATGTAAGATAAATCCCTCTCTTAAGTTTCTTCTTGTCAAGTATTTACTGGCTACGGGTTTGTTCCTTCACTCTCAAATATATATCAGCGTGCAGGTCTGTGTGAACATTCTAGGTAAAACTGTTCCCCTGATGTTCAGAAAAAGCCATTTGTTATCACGGACTGGAGCTCCTGTCCTAGCCCTTCTTTCAATCAGTTAAGTGCATGACTCTGAAGAAATTCATGTTCTGTCTTTTCATCTCAAAAGGCTGGTCAAAATGACAAGTTAAGACTGTGCCATTACAAAAGAATGTAACAGGGAGAAGCGCAGACATAAGACTTGATATGTAGACCAACTCTGCAGGGGCTGAGAGGTTGACCTGAGCATATTGTGCATGCTTGACTGAAGCAAGGGAGGGATTCCAGTCTGCCCTTCCTCCAGATTCTCCCTGCTGGAGTACAGCTTCTCCTTTGAACTTTTGTGTCATATTCTGTTCATCCTCTTTGCCCTATGACTACACTCCTGTCTCTGCATTTCTCTTTCTTCTACAGAATGATGGATGGGCCTGTATTGTCTCAAGCCCCCAAGGTCCCAGGTATTCATTAGCTCAGCACTTTGGAAGTGAGCCTGTCTTTGGCCCCTGTGTTGGAATTAAGTTGAAATGTTCTTCCAGCAAGCAAACAGCACCTCAGAGCAATCTTCAGAGAGGCAGGTCTGAGGATTCTTTCCTACTGAGGTCTAATGAGATGTAAATCACTCCCTGCCCATCTCCCTCAGCCACCATCCTCTTTGTTTACAGATCAGGAGTCTGCCCAGTTCAGGTCCTGCCAAACAGATATTAAGTAGCCTATAAATAACCACCAAATCCTCACATCTCTGCAATAACAGAAGGCTGCTTCCCCAAACAAACAAACTGGCAGTTCAGAGACATCACAGATGAGTATTGAATGGCAAAGCTTGCATGCTGTTTTTGGAAATAGATGCAGCATGACTTGTACTTTTATTTTATTAAAGAAGGACCCAAAGTCAACCTCCCTTTCCTCCTACTTGTTTTAAGCTGGGGCTTCATTTTACTTTTTTTCTTTTTTTTCAGTGTAAGGTCATCAGTGTTCTATCCACGTAGATGCCAAAGTGGAACTCCAGAACTGAGTTGGTACCTGAACTGAGGTATGCTGTCATTTCTCAGGAACAGCTGAGCTTCGTAAAGATTGTGTGCCATTTAAGCTTTGTGTGTTGAATGATCACCAAGATGACTTCTTATCCTTTTGTCCTTGACCTCCATTTTCCTTCAAAGAACAGAATTTACAAATTACTAGTGCCTGATGGTTTAGGACAAGCAATTGGTCCTTCTGGATTTCTGTGAATGCCTTTGCTATTACATTTTAAGGGCCCTCTGATATTGTTTGGTGTCAGAATTTTGAGGACATTATTATTAAGGACTTTGAATGTTCTCATTGTGCTCCTAACAAACAAGTTCTGCTTATGTATGGAAATGAACACTAGACTTCAGGGGCAATGGCTATAATTAATGATTTGCATATCAGAAATTGAATTAGGACCTTAACTTCACCAAATAACAGTACATTTCCATCTTCAAGGTGAACAGTCTTTACCAGAAGGAATTCCTTAGAAATTGCCATTTGACCTGGGGTGGTATAGCATGTTCACAGTAGCAGCAGAGGTGTCCCTCTCCAGTGTAAATGTGCTGTACTGCTACTTAACTACATGCTACGTCACCCTTTCACAACAGGTCAGATATATACCTGGTACTGTTATCATCACTAAATTAAGAGAAGGTTTAAAAAGTACGTTCAGAGAAGACACATTTCTATTCCACCCACAAAGCTGAAGCTAGTCAAAGCTGGAATTCATTCCTGGGAGTATATCTGCCCCAAGGCCTTGAGAAATGTGCATGCCAGTTAATATTACAGGCTTCCAAATGTCATGAAGTCTTTCTATCTTTCTTTTTCACCAAAGCTGGATATCTAGATGGGGGCCTTTAACTCCAAATAATGTAGGAAAGGATGCAACAATAAACAGCTCACCCTATAATTAAGTTCTCAAATTTTCCATTTGAAGATTCAATAATGGTACACTCTAATTATAAAAATATCAATCTGTGATCACAAGTATGAAATTAGCAATTATTAAAGAATTCACATTAATTACAAACATCTCTCCTAGTTACAAGAATACCACACATATACTTTATTTTCCCCTATTTTTTAAGCCAGTAGTAAAAATAGATTTGTATGGAAAACAGTGTAAGCCATATTATATCAAGATGATTATGGAAGCCAGTTGTTAAGTGGTCTGATTTTGTCAATGCATTTTTCCACCCACATGTCAATCTTCTCCAAAGATAAACTGAGTCTAAACTGATACGGAACACAACCCCTCATTCTTGAAAATGAGAGGTGTGTGTGTGTGTGTGTGTGTGTGTGTGATGCTGCAATGTGTAAATGCCTATTTGATTCATGTATACAGTATCAACAGAAAGGCTGGACACATGCATCTAAAATACTTCAACGAAATGATTTATTTTGCTTTCCTGGTGTAATGAAACAGATTCTTATCATCCTAGGCAGAAATTTTCCCTGTAAGTGAACTTGCAGGTATAGAGCTAAATGGAATGGCCTAGAGATTAAAAGTTCTTGATTTGGGTTGATCCACCACTGACTCCACTAACTGAATTATAGCCATACTGACCTGAAGATAAGGAGATATTCCTTGACTTAATCCACTTATCCAAAAGAACAATACAAACTACACCAAAACCTGAGTATTGCCAAATCCTAATGCATCTATTTTTGTGGTACCTTAGAAGACAGCATGTCTTCTGAGAGGCTTGATTTTAGAGACAGCATACTCTCTGAAAGGGTTTTTCACCTGAATATAAATACTTTTGATATCGTCACAAAAGTAGATATTTTTACCCCAGGCTTTGGGGGGTGGGGGTGGGATTGACTTCTTCTAGTTCCCCTTTCTGTCTAGCTTTGTCACTTTGTCCCAACTGTTGAGTTTTCTTCCTCTCTTGCATTTCCCACCTAAATATTTTTATCCTCTCTGTTTAGATTATAGTAATGACATAAAGATAGATCCACATGAAGAGAAGGAAATGAAGGCCTTTTTCCTTTTATCTTTGTGAGTTCCTAAAAAATACTCAATGGAGAGAAAGGCAATACCTGGTTTTAGAAGTTTCTAGGAATATGTTATGTACCAGTTTATTTTTAGCTTTTTTTCTGAACTAACTATAAATATTAGTGAGTTAATAATTCTGTAGGTGAAATATCTCATTCATGGGGGCTAAATGGATAATAAGTAATATATGTAATAATAGTCAGGAAAGTTGGTGAGATTTCAAGTAGACTTAGGTACTTTTAACCTGTCTATCTGCTTCTTTTTATCTTCAAGTTCAATGTAGTTGAAAATCAAAACTGCCCAGAGGCTGGGCAGAGGCGGGGGGCGGGGGGTGTCTTTCAGTTGGCATAGAATTTTGTGACCATGCACAAATTTCTAAGGTTCAATCCTTAGAACTACATAAAACAGACACTGTTATATACATCTGTATACACTGTTGTATATTGGTATACAATGTATACCATACATACACTGGTATGTATACATACCAAAACTCTGAAAGTAAAGGCAAGAGGATCACAAATTTAAGGTTCTCCTCTGCTACACAGCAAGTCTCAATCCAGCCTGAGTTACACGAGACACTAAAAAAAAAAGGGAGAATTGTTGGGAAAGTTTTTTATTGTTGGAATAAATGGAAAGAGATAGAACAGAGAGAGAAGAAAGATGGAGAAGAGAAGCTCTTTTGTGATAGTCTGGGGACCACACAATGCCAAAGGGAGAAACCTCCCTGTAGAGGTGGTGCAGTCCTGAAAGGAGAATATCCCAACAGGACTAATGAGTTGCTCAGCCCAGTCTCGCCTCGCCTCGCCTCACCTCCTGGAGATGATGCAGTTCTGAAGGGAGAGTATCCCAACAGGACCAAGGAGCTTCTGGCCAGGTGTCCTCAAGGCTGCAGCTCTGTAGGGAAATGTCCCAGGCAAGCTGTTCTTTCTTCTTCTGATGCAGCTCTGTAGGGAAATATCCCAGGTGAGTTCTTCTTTCTTCTGTCTGATGATCTCAGCAGGCCAGTGACTGTTTCCACTCCGAAGAGAAACAGCAAAAACTGAGGGGTGCTCAGTCCTTTTTAAAGGGTTCTGGAGGGGGTGGAGCTAGCAACATGGCCTGCCATTGGTGGAGTTTATTTGGCCTGTGATTGGTGGAATTCTCAGTCCGGGGGGGGGGGGGGAGGAGTGGCCAGCTCAGGGTCATTTGTGTTTGTTGTACTTCTGTGCTGTACTTTCAGGTTGGGGAACCTCTCAGCCAGATGGGAGTGGGGTCCCTGATAGTCCCAGGGGAGAGCTTTCTTATGAGGGGTTTCAAGTCCCAGAGCTCCCCAGCCTTGCAGAGCTAGACTCCCCCAAAAGGGAAATATACTGGCTCCTCAGTGGTCTTTGGCACCATCTGGGGTTCCTGGTAGGCACAAGGAATGGTGACTGGGCCCTCAGAGTCCCCAGCAGGGTGGTGAGGGAGGCAAGCTTTAGTCTTGAATAGCAGTTGGATAGTAGGAGAGGCTAGGTTTGCTGGTAAAGTTAATTTTGCTTCCTGGAAGAAACACAAATGGTTGTGAGGGTTCATCTTGGAGAGGGGGGTGTCAGCCAGGAGCTCCAATGGCTGTTAGGTTCCATCTGGGAGGGGAGGAGTCATCCAGGAGAGAGCACAGTTACTCTATCTCTGTCAACTGTTATCACTGTTTGCTACCTAGATGACTTCTAGCAGATCTCCCATTTTCTTTCTTGTTCCCTTCTACGATCCAGAGAGATTGCTGATTATGTTTTTGGCTTTAAATAAAATGATGGAGCCCCATGCTGAAAAGTCTGTGTTATATTTTCACTTTATTTGCAGTAAATTCACTAGTCTGGTTACACTGCTTCTACACAGGGAAGCAAGCCCTGGGCTCCTTACTTTCTCTGTTCTAATATACTACCTGTCTCATAGTTTCTCCAATGATTCCTTCTCTGTTGAATTGGTTTGGAGAGGAGGTCCCGTTGGACGTGCTGTGTTAATGGCAGGGTTAATTAATGTGCAAAAGAAGGCTGTTTTCTGAGAAACAGGTAGGAAAAAATGGAAGCTCACACATCCATTCAAAGACCAAGGAAGGGCCAGTGTAAAGCTCACTAAGTAGAAAGCCATAGTAAGATTATGAACCTTGACATGGTCATGAAAGGGGAAAGATGAAGGAGTTCCAGGATATGTGCCCATACCTGCCCCTCATTCCCACTTACTGTCTTTCCCTTGTCTAGAATGTCACCAAATATCCTTGTAGCAAACTCCCATCATGTACTAACTATGGGTCAGCAGGACCAAATGCCAAAGAAACATTACTATACATGGAAGATACAAACAGAGAGCACTTTATTCTGTGACTGAAGTGATCTTCAGAGTACACACACTGGGATCCAGCCTGTTTTCTTGCCTCAGACTTTTAAAATTACCTTCAGAGTATATACTTCCAATATTTTCCATTCTGATTCATTAAGTAATCCAGCTGACAAATACTTCTTTTGATTTTTTTTAAAAGGTCCTTTTATGATCAAATCAGAGTTGATTTGTTCTTTCCTGCCTGTTCTATTAGATGCTCACATATATACACATCCTTATCCTGAAAGTATGAAATATACAGATACATATTGAGGGCTTTATTCATTGGCAAAGGCTGTGGACAAACCATTACAAGCTTGTCTCTGGAGTCACGTGTACTATATGATAATAGAGTTCATCAAGAGATTGAATATTGGATCTGACAGGACTAACTGCATTTTGATGGCTTAAAAATTGACTGTGGTCCACCCAAGCAAGCACAATTGAAAAAGGAGAAAAGCAGCCAGTGATGGCTGTGGTGTATAGACTTGGTACAAGATATTTTGTGTTAATGTTAAAGTTCAAAATCAGTAAGGGAAGAGAAACAAAGAGCTGTAATGTTCCAGTAAATCCTTGAATGTGTTTATGTGGTTTTAGACTAAAGACCTGATTTAAAGCAACCCACCCAGTGCTACCCAGGCTATGACATAATAAAATGATTTATGTATGCAAGGAGTAAGTGATATAAATTCTGTCTCCATGTACTCCTAAAGAGCAAGAGACTTTGTACATAGAAAGGGAAATTGGGGTCAGATTGAGAAAGATTACCACCTGCAGAGGCTAAATGCAGAGGCTGATCACTTAGTCATAAACAGGTCCACAAAGGCTTGTTTCCAATTCTCTGTCCCAGCAGCTCATAGCACCATGCTGATTCATTCCTTCACCACCACTCTCTGGGAGCCTAGTTAAGATTTCATGTGTATGTCTCATGATTATCTGCTTTGTAGAGACTAGCTTGTCGATGGGTTTCATGTATCTAGGATGATAGAGGATACAGACTTTGGCATTTAAAGTTTCTTTTTCCAGGAGTTGGCAATGGGGAATTAATTTCTTTCAGAGTCTGCTTTCTATGATCTCTGAGCAGTTGTTCTGGGTTTGGAAAGGCATAGGATGCAATGATGACATCAATATTTTTTGAGGCAGGGTCTAAATATTCTTCTCATTGAATCATATCAATGACACATTTAGGAGGAATTGTGTAGAGAGATCCATAGATGAAATCAGAACTATGGTATTAGTTCTATCTTAATCTACCACTTCCAGGCTGAATCTGGAGCCAGAACAGGATGTCCACATAAAGGCATTCCTAAAGAGAGCTATATGTTGCCTCCTGTGTCTGGATGGGAAACCAGACCAACGGTTAACTGGTTCACAGTTCAGTAAGGAACAAATAGGAAGCCACCCTCTAGATCAATGGTTAGCAACCTTCCTAATGCAGTTCAATAATACAGTTTTTATACCTTTTAATAAAACAGTTCTTTATGTTGTGGTGACCTCCCCAACCATAAAATTATTTTTGCTGTTACTTCATAACTGTATGTGTGTATATATATGTATATATATATATATATATATATATATATATATATATATATATATCACCTCCGAAGGTATTGTGACTCACAGGTTGAGAACTGTTGCTCTAGATCTTATAAAACAGGGATACAGAAATTAATTTAAGTTCCTTTAAAAAAATAAAACAAAGGTATATGCATTATTGAGTACAAAGACATAAGACAGTTTTCCAGTGTGCTGGTTTGAATGATAATATGCACAATAGATTCAGATACTTGAATATTTGGTTCCCATCAATCAAGTCCAAAGAGAACTCCAATCCCCCAAATGTCAAAAGGCAGTTTGTATATCCAGAAATGAGCTCACCTTGGACTACAGGAAACCAATACTCCTCAGAAACTTCTGAAATGTGCCCTGAAATGTTGAAATGGCCACCTCTGGAGCCTATCAGCATATCAAAGCCCATGCTAGTCTCCAGACTCCCTCAGTATTACAAGTACATGGGTTGGGGAAGTTTACTTTTAGTTATGTTTATAATTGCTTGTACATTGTTAGGGAAAGGACTGCCTAAGCCCTGGCAATTTGAGTTATCTGCCGGTGTTGACTTTATGTAAAGGATGTTCAATTGCTCATGATTCATACCTTCCCACTGCTCTCTGGTTTACCTGGCCTTTGGATGGGAGGACAGCATTTTTGTATAAATAGAACACCTGAGGAACTTTGTTGTGTCAATAAAAACACTTGAGACCAGATCATTGGAGTTACACTGTCCAGGATGGCACTTGCCATGACAGGTGGTTTCCTCTGCTAAGGTCTGGGAGGGTTTGCATCTATGAAAATGTCTCCTTGTCATTATTGTAGACTAACAGCGTACCCTACTGCTTCATACATGTTTATACATTTTAAAGTTCATCCTGCCCTTCTCACCTCTTCCTCTACCATAAACTCCCTCCAGCCTATGGGCTTTCTTCCCCATAGCTATTCATCTTATATATAACCTAGCTAGTCTGTCTTTCTATCTATCTATCTATCTATCTATCTATCTATCTATCTATCTATCTATCTATCTATCTATCTATCTATCTAACTATCCATCCATCTATCTATCTTATATTCCCATTTACTAGCTCTTATTCTCTGACACTCTTCTTATGCTCCATTCGCTACCTCTTGCTATTTAAACTATTCCATTCTACCCCCTAGTCCCGGCCATGTCCAATCCACTGGCCATGCACATTCAGTCTGCTTTTTTTTCTCTCTGTCCTCTCTCATATCTATAATAAAAATCTTAACCACGTCATGGAGTGGTCGTGTCGGCAGTTTCTTTCCTGATCTACCTCATGTATAGTTCCCACTTGGTGTTGATGTTTAGGGAGGTTTTGGAGGCATGGCCTGCATGGAGAAAATATGCCACTGAGGTAGACTTTGAGGTTTTAAAACCCATACACCATTCTCCTTTCATTCCCTACTTCCTGCTTGTAGTTTAAGATGTGAGCCTTCTGCTACTCCAGTGGTCATGCCTCCTGCTTCCATGCAACACGGTGTCAAGGTATTTTATTACACCAATAGAAAAGTAACTAATACACATAGCCTAAAGAAACCAGTAGTAAAAGTCCAAATAATTAGACTGGAGAGATGTCTCAGAGACTAAGAACACTTGATGGTCTTACAAAGGACCCGACTTTGATTCCCAGCAACCACATGATGGTTCACGATCATCTGTAATTCCAGTTCTAGGAGATCCAATGCCCTCTTCTCACTTCTCACCCTCATACATGTGGGTGCCATGTATACACATATATACATGTAGATAAAACACTTATCTACACAGATTTTTTAAAAATGCAGATAATCAAGGCTACAGAAATTGAACGTTAGCATGGTTATTCATCAAGACTGTGACCCATACATCGCTTGCTCCTCGGCTGGTACTCCCAACACTACCCTTTCATACATTACAATGTGAGATGATTCATATGTTAGTTATTTTTTTCTAGTTGCTATTACAAAATGCCTGACAAAACAATTTAAGGACGGGATTGTTTTGGCTCATGATTAAAAGTTATGGTCTTTCATGGTGGGGAAAACATGGTGTCAGGAATGTGATGCAGCTAATAATATTATACCCATACTAAGGAAGTACAGAACGATCAATACCCAGACAGCTTTCACCTTCTTAACCAGTCTTTGCCCACACACCTAAATGTGGGAAGGCACACCTCAGTTTTTTATAAAGAGTCCCTCACAGACATGTATTGAGGTTTGTCTCCTAGGTGATTTTAGTCCCTGTTGAGCTGGCAATCAATATTAACCACCGTGCCAAGGTAAGGGATGAAGATGTTGGAATAAAGTATCTTTCCTTGGTTTCTACATCTTTTAACACTCTCGGAACTTGTCTGGAAGGGACATGAATTATTTAGATGACTTGACAGAAAGAATAGAGAAAAATCATGTTACTCTCTGACACGGTACATATCAAATGGTGACCAGGAGGCAACTGAGGGGGTGGATGTATGCTGTTAAAGTTATCCCTGTGAATAACATCATCAGAAAGTCTGGCTGTAGTCATAGAAACAAATGCATGAATGTCTCCAGCTTCACCTATATTTTTTGGTTGCATTCTGTCTGTGTCCTGGGCCTCTTGCATACCTCACTCTAACTGAAAACACTCTGGCAAGGGGCATCACTGATTCACATGTTATCCGGACTAGTCTGGTCCCTTGGCTCATCATTCATTCACTTCTCATCTACAAGAAAGTCGGTAAAGTGCAAATGGCTTCAACTGTCAGCGATCACATGGATTTTAAAAAGAAATGATCTTTCCTTCTTTCTTCCTCACCCGGGAAAACACTTTGACACTGTGGTACAGTGATTATAATGATGACAGTGATACTAATGACCTCTTACTTTGATGCATTGTGATTTGTAAAGTGCTTTTCATTTACATTATTTCTGACCCTTGGCATAAAATCCTGCATGTGATTAGACTCATTTGACAGTTAAATAGAGGGGGAAAAGTGAGGCATTAAGATAAGAGTCTGCAGCCTAGTAGCCAGTAGACAGCTTCTGAACTATAGAGTAACAAGCTTGTCATGTTTTAAAAAATGGAGAATGAATTACTATAATTTAAAAGCCTCCAGTTTTTAAGTAAAACTAAATTTACAACTTCTTAAAACTAACTTGAGGGCCTGGTCACTTGATCTCTGGAACCACATCAGGTGGATGGACCATTTTAATATAGGGTATGCAGACATAAGTTTTCCAGAATCCCAGAAGGTCTTATTGCCTATGACTACCTTTTATGCTTCCTGTTTGGTTTCTGTATCCACTAGAGTTCATAACCAGTTCTCTGAAAGCTAACAAAATTCTTAAGATGAAGTAACAAACAAATGGCAGTCATAGAAACTAAGACCAGAACCTTGGAATCAAAGCTGTTTCTGCCTCTGTCTCTATGGCAGTGGTTGTTAGGTAGCATGATTTGGTGTGCATCCTAGAATACCAGGGCTATTCATTTGAAATACTCAGGATGCTATTGGGTTAAACCCTTAGTTTTTGATAACATATAAAGAGAAATGTTCTTAGGTAAAGAACATTGTTCTTCAGAGTTCTCTTGATTATTATTAGCCTGCCTCTCTGGGTTGAATCATTGACTATTTGGGTACTTTACAGAGTTCTGGATTCTCTGTCACCATATGAAGTAATGCCAGTGGTATTTAGATTCACTTATCATGTATAATACAGTTTGAGAATATTTGCTTGCTCTGTATTTCTCTATATGCTCTTGTTTATTCTTCAAACATCCACTGACTTCCTACACTGTGATATGCATTATGTTCGGCTGTGAGGATCTACATGACAACTAGGTAGCAGTCAGCTGAGATTTCCAACTAATGAGTGCAAATGACATGTCAAACATATGTCATTATTTATGTTTTTTTTCACAATTTTGTTTCTACTGTTAATTAAGTGTACGTGTGTGTGTGTGCCTGCCTGTGTATTTGTTTCTTTACATTTGTGTACATGAGCACAGTACTCACAGGGACCAGAAAAGGATGCTGCATCCTCTGTAGCTGGAGTTAACAAGGAGTTGTGAGCCACCTGACTTTGGTGCTGGGATCTGAACATGAAACCTCTGCCTGAATAATATGTGCTTTAACCACTGAGCCACCTACTCAGTACCTAACTTATGTTCATAAGCATTGCCTTAATCAGAGTTTAGATGGAATTCAACACGTTAATCCTGTGTCTTTTAGGATGACCATCAGAAATTGAGATTTACTTTATTTAATCTCTTATTTTCCAAAAATATATTAAGGAGTTAATTTTCCAGACAGCATATCATGAAAGTGGACAATTACTAAAGCATTAGATTTTTCAGTCAGAGGTTCTATTTGAAATTGAGTATAGCTGCAATATTTGTCCGTGTTTGTGATCATACAGGGACCACTGTTTTATGCCCCATCTCTGCATGAAAGTAACATTGTGACAGAAGTTTGAACCCTCAGTAAAGTGTTGAAGACTTGACTGCTTGTGCTTGTACTCAAAATTTGGTCTTAACAGCTGGACATAATGGTACACACTAGTCATAGCAACCACTCATGGGCCTGGGGCAGGAAGATCAAAAGTTTCAGATCATCTTGGGCAACTTAGCAAGATTTTGTCTCAAAAATAACTGGATATAGAGCTCTGTCATAGAAGAGTACTTACTGAACATGAACAAGGCCCCAGAAAACAAATTACCAGGTACATATTGATACTCACCTATATTGCTGAGTTATCCCTATGTACATTCAAATACATTTTCAACTACATTCAAGAAAAGACACCCTTGGGTTAAGAGCCTTGTTGACAATTCCCTAGATACAGGCAGTTGTGAACTGCTAACATGGAGGTTGTGTTCAGAAGTTTATTTTATGCACTGTTGGGTGAGGAGCTAACCTAGGTCTTGGAGATTTGTATTGTTTGTAGGTATTGGATTTCTGCAGGGGTTATTTAATTGCTTATGATCTGCACCTGAGGAGTTCTGAATCAATAAAAACATCTGAGCTCAGACACTCAGGGTCCCACTGTCAGTAAGGCACTTGCCATGATAGTGGTTACCTCTGCTGAGGTCTGGCAGGGTTTGCAGTTATGAAATATGCCTCCTTGTCCCTGGTGACCTGCCCAATAGTTTACAACTACAGGGTTGTTTTGATTTGTAGATTGGTGTTACAAGTATCTTTATATTACAGTAAGCCTGGACAATAGAAAAATAGAGATTGTTAGAAGAAACTTCCACACTGAATGTCTCAGAAAATACTGATGGTTTTGAATAACTTTTGATATCAAAGTAAGCACACTGGGAGAACATCAGCATTTATGAAAAACTTTAAAAGAATAATGTTAAACTTACAAGAATCATTTATCTATGAAAGACATTTTATATGTATTACCAAGATGTTCCCTTGTTTTTATTGATTATATTGATTAAGATTTGCAGATTTGTGCATAGTCACATCACTGGGCTCTGTCTTCTTTATTATTTCTTTTTTATTTTTCTTCTGTGTTGAGAACAATCATTTTCAGCTTTGACTGTACATAGGAATCCCTGGGGGAGCTCTGTTAACCACTGGTGCTTGACACTCTCTTCTTCCACCAGAGAGTCTGCTATAATTAGCCAGATGTCCTACATGGCCATCCACATCTTCAACATTATCCCACATGGTCCCATTGTGCAGCCATGGTTTAGAAACACAGTCTTTAAAAAATCCTTTCACATAGCAAAATCAGATACTACTCAGTCATAGCTGCTTAGAAAGATCCCATGAACTTATCCTTGACTTCTTTCTTTCTTTAGCTTGTTATCTGAGCTCAATCTAGAACATGTATGAAATTTTAGAAAAAATATTCTCAAATTTTCTTTTTTCTTGTAGGTTCTCTTTTAGTTCCAACAGATAATGAGTCTCATACCCTAATCCCAGAATGCATTATCATAAAACTTCAGGGTCAGAAAGTTAAGACTATTAAAGAAGTTCTGGTCTCAAGGAGTATTTGGGGTGCTGCACTTGTTCCTTCATTCATAGTCACTATTAGGAGCTCGGCCTTTTACTGAGTAAATTGGTTAATGATAAACAGAGTAATCTATCAGTTTGGACCACAGTGTTGACAATCAACAGCTGACAGATTCAGCGGAAACTTCCTGTTATTCTATCAGTTCTAAAACGTTCCTCGTGAGCTATTGGTGGGTAATTGGCTGCTCTTACTGAATGGCTTGTGAATGAGCAAATGAACTGTCAGAAACAGACTTATAGTCACTGTCATTGCTGGTCTGAAAGTTAGGGATCTCAACACTCATAGACCTGCCCTAACTTCAGCTTGGAAACAAAGTAATATGCTTCCCTCCCATGAAAACACATGTCATTACTATAGACAGCTTCATAGAAATATTTTTGTATTTTTCCAAGGTCCAACCACATTAGATCACCTTATATTCATAAGACTTAGTAATTTTAAAATACCAGATTCTAGCTATTGCTATAAATACTTGTCAGAATCTCTTAGAGTTTCTTTATAGACAAACTCAAAGGGCAAATTGAATATATTATATTGCTGAGTATATGCTTGACTGGCATTCAAACTTTGAATTCTTCTACTTTCATCACACTTCATTATTATTCAAGAACAAGTAGAATTTTTGACATTTTAGTTCAAAATTTGTGGCCATAAATACCACAGAATGGAGGGCCTGGCAGTCTACCCCAGACACATGGTCATGTCAGAAGGTAGAATTTCACTGCACAAGGCACCCAGACTTTGCTGTCAATCTTCACAAAGTGTAATGACTTACTGAAGACAGTGCCCTGCTTTCCACCTTTCACTATGCACCCCAAATATTCATCTTCACAAAATATCAGTCCTGGACACATGGGTTCAGCTAACCATACTACCAAGAATATATTGGTCCTTTCAGCTGAAGTTATCTGGGGTCCCAATAGTAGAATTGGCCACTACTTCACATTAGACCAATCAATATGTTTTGGGAATAAAATAAATATCAAACTCTTTGTTGTGCATTGTAGGAATCAGGACAGTAAACTGCTTGAAGTCTCTGCTGATAAGAGGACATTTGTTGATGGTAGAACAAAAATTGATGAAGGGAGGTAACAGTTCCTCTCAGGGCATGTAATTGTATGCTTTTGGCATACATAAGCAATGGCATAACAGGCTCTAAAACCAATCAACAAAAAATACGTAGTTACAAAACATTTACTTGGCATTCAACAAGAAGAACTAATAAATGATGATTAGGTAAGAGTCAGATCCCTGTGAAAGATGGAAATGGGAATTTTCTAAGTGATGAAAATTTGCATCTTCAGAAGCATAAAAGTTATATAATCAAATTTACCCTACATGGTCCTGAGACCATATGGGCTATTGCTGAAGGGCCAGATAGCTTATAATTTATAACAAAGGAGAAAGAAAAGCATGGAGTGTAACAATAGGAGAGATAAAAGGTACTTTACGGGCTTACGTTTAAATCATCGAATCAGTGGTGAGTCATTATATTTTCTTAGGCAAGAGAAAGTGTATTGTGACCATTCCTAGGTAAGAGATGCATCTGGTTCAAGAATAAAATTGATTACTTGCTTTTGTGTATCCCTCGAATGAGCTTAGGAGAAAGGAAGACCAACACAATGCATGAGGGGGTGGTTGGAGTTTCAATAAAATTGTTGCTATACCTATTCAACAAGATTGAAAGCATGGAGTTGAGGAATGGAGTCAATAAATATTGCATCAGAACTGCCTTTCACTTGCTTATATGAGAGAGGCAGAGAAGACATAGATATTGAAGGTTTTAAGAATGATTAGTGAAAAATGGCAGAGTTAGGAAACAGGGGAAAAGAGATTCATGTGGAGAGTACTAGATATTCAAAACAAGAGAAATCAGGACAAGCTAGTAAGGGTACCTCAGATACACTGTCAACATTCAGCACAGCTGATCAGATGAATGGAGGGAATCTGGGGAGATCCTGCCAACTTCTGAGTTCTCTATTCTCCATGATTTATTTTGACTTCTAATTCTTGAATGAGCCAGTGTATTGAATGCATCCTGGAAAAGCATGGTAACTCCATCTACATTGCCTTCTCTATGGTTTTTTGTTTGTTTGTTTGTTTTTCAAGGCAGGGTTTCTCTGTTGAAACTGACTGTCCTGGAACTCACTCTGTAAACCAGGTTGGCCTTGAAATCACACAGATCCACCTGCCTCTGTCTCCTGAGTGCTGGGATTAAAGGCCTGCACCTCCATCTCCTGGCACCTTTTGTATGCTGGAACAGGAGGATGACTCAATTCTCAGACTTAACCAAGGCATGAAACCTTCCTTCAAAAAGTAAACCTGGAAAGAGTCTTGCATCTTGATTACAAAAACAGACCAAAGACAATAGTAATGATAGGATGAGAAAAATTGGATATCCAACAAAAAGTCATATGTATTCTTGGTGAGGAAAGGACTTATCTTAGCAGTGGCACTACTGAAATTAGGATGGGTGCTGGATATCAACAAGAATATTGAGACCCGAGATATTATGCCACTTTTTATTATCTTCAAGTTAGGTCTTGGATAATCTTTGACAGCATAAGCTTTACCCTGTATTAACCAAATGATAATGATAACCATCTACCTTAGAGGCCTATGTTGAGTGCAGACTAAGTCAGTGTCAATTGCATGAAAAATTCTATATCATTGTGTACAATTTAGAAACTCCTGCTCCATTTCCTAATCTTATGGTCCTTGTATTTTGTGGAGTCTCTACTTCCTTCACCATGAAATGTGTTTACAAGTCATTTCAGAAACATATTAATCTTTGTGAGGATTAATTTGTCATTCTGGTACTTGATCATCCTTTCCCCCAGTAGGATGAGGCCATGTAAAGGTCATTGAGAAAGGACGGAATGATTGCTAGATTCTTGACAGAATATTCTTTGAGAGAAATTTTTATTTTTCTTGACATTTGTATTCATTGTCAGTTCTCTCAAATGTATGGAAGAGAAGGGTTATCAAACTCGGCTCAAGGTGAAACTTTAGTACCTGAATATTGTGGTCCCTGTGAAGGCAAACACAGCTTTCTGTGTCCGACGAGGTCCACATTAGAATTGTCAGATCTGTTCTGTGACCGTTGTCCATGACTGAAGCATGCTCCCATGGGGTGCCCACGGAAGAGGCTGGTCAGAAATATAGCCTGTCAATCTGTGTTCTTGGGTTGCACTGCTGATCCTGCTTGGACCATCACTGTCACTTCTGTATCAGACTCACAAGCTCCAGTGACAGAGAAACATGGTTGCTGAGGTTGACAATCCTTGTCATCACAGCAGGTGTTCTGCCTGGAGAGTGTCCCCAGTTAGATGTGTCAGTGTCAAAAGACTTCAAGTCATGTTTTATACATGTATGCTCCCCTTTGCCTCCATAGTGTGAGGCTCCTGAAAAACCATGCCATGGAGGATCTTTTCCCATTAGTTTCCTTTGGAATTTCACAGAGCCTTTGTGTATGACCGATTTCTTAATAGTGGATAGTAGCCAGCACCCCAGAATTGATGTTTCCAAGGAAAGGCACTCAACAAAATTGTGCCTACTGAACTAACAGCTGACCTCATACAACATTATTTTGCAAAAAAAGAAAAAGAAAGAAAGGAAAGAAAGAAAGAAAGAAAGAAAGAAAGAAAGAAAGAAAGAAAGAAAGAAAGAAAGAAAGAAAGAGAAAGAAAGAAAGAAAGAAAGAAAGAAAGAAAGAAAGAAAGAAAGAAAGAAAGAAAGAAAGAAAGAAAGAAAGAAAGAAAAAAAGGAAGAAAGGAAGAAAGGAGAAAGAAAGAAAAAGAAATTATTCTCATCAATGTTAGGGAAGTTTTTTTAGTTGTGTTTAAAATAATTGTTTTTGTGCACTATTGGAAAAAAGGAGTGCACAGGTCTTGGCATTTTGTATTGTTTGCAGGTGTTGGATTTCTGAGGGGGATGTTTGATTGCTTATGATCTGTGCCTGATGCATTCTTAATCAATAAGAACACCTGAGCTCAGATGATCAAGGTTGCACTATGGAGTCTGGTGTTGGCCATGACAGTAGTTCTCTCTGCTGAGGTCTGGCAGAGCTTCCACATATGAGAATGCCTCCTTGTCTTTCATGCTGAGCCACCCCATAGGTGTACAACTACACATCAAGTTACCTCTAACAATTCCTAGGAGTTGAATTCTTCGTAGTCAGAGAAAGATTCGTATTCATTGCTACCTTCCCACTCTCGTACATTTTTACTAAATACTCTTTGATGTCTGTTAGGGCAAAAGAAAGATTCAGAGCTTAGAGTGCCTTAATTCATCTGTTATACTGCCATGCCATGACCACAAAGTTAGTAGCCATTTCCATATCTAAATGGAAGGACCTGGAAAATATTCTCTTTAAAAGACATGTTCTTCTGTACAGGCAATATTCATTCTAGTAGATAGAGGGCTTATGTGCTCATGAATTGCTAGCCTATGTGAAAGCTCTGAAAATGAGATGGGGTTGTCATGTTGTCAGGGGCAATAAGTCAGTTAGTACATGGGCAAAGCTCCTAGTTAACTACTTGTGTTTCCTGTCATCAGAAATATTCTAGGTTCTCTTTTCAACTACAGGCATATGCTTCAATAGGAAAAAAATTTATAATTTAAGGGGTACTGTGATTAGGAATTCTAATGCTAAAGCTCTTAATAATTAAGATGTCTAGGAATCTGCATTGTTGCATTTGCAGTTGCCCTAATGTAGAGAATCAAAATTAAATTTATTACTTGACCCTTGGAATTTATATATCTTGTGCACATACAATTGTACTCACAGATTTTAGAGTGAAGAGTGAGTGTGTAACCCAAAACTATTATATGTTAGGGAAACAAATTTTATAGCTGAAGCTCAGCAAGGAAGAAACACAAGAACAGTTAGTTGTCTGTATAGTTCCATTTTCTTGCCAAGGTGAGGAAAAATCTGGATTCTAGAGTAAGAAAAGATGGTATAAAGAAATTGAAGTTCAAGTTCAATATTGTAGGATAAGTGGTAATTTAGCCTGGTAGAGACAATGCATGTAAAATGTAAGTGTTCCTTGAGATTTAAAGAACCTATGGATATGGTTTGCCATAAAACTATCTTTTTTAATCCTTCTTGTAAAATGTGCTGGTTTTGATAATGTTGGACTCTTTCAAAGTTGTAACTTAGATGGATTTTTGTGGTGGTATAAATTAACTTGTAAAAGTTGCAGCAAGCATGGAGTTGGTGGTTTAAGATGTTATGAACCAGAGGATCTTGGCCCTCACATAAGTGAGAACCATTCCAACAAGGACTGGTGTTTATCATCTGAAGAGGCCACATGAAAGACATGAAAACTCTGTGTAGCCTTCAGTGGAAAAATAATGAATTTCATCTTAAGCACTAGTGACAATGTCATCTCAAGAAGTTAATTAAAAATGCCATTTTATTAAAGACTTAGGCTGGTATGACAGCTCCATGCCTCAAAGTTCTTGATGAAACAGCCATAGACATTAATGTCACTTGAGTTCTGCTTGCTGTTAGCCCCAGCTTTCTTTATTCCTGAGACAGCTTTTTAAATAGTTTCATCTATGTAGCCCACTATTTTGTATTTTTCAAGGATGTCTACTAATGGCTAGTTGCTTGGTTAATGTGACTTAATGCTTTTTCCCCCCTAAGGAATTCTCTGTAACTATGTTTTGTCATATGGTAGTCACATGTGATGACTTGAATAATTTACAGGAATCTCAGTTCTCCCACCAAGACCTATGAGGCTTACAACCTGTACGAGGCTTTTGTTGCCATGCTGTTTAGTGGGTATCTGCACACACCTTGATTAGGATCACCTACCTACTATATTGTCATAATAGCTTTACCAGGGACCATCTGATGATGCTCATTTTTGAATTTTTCCAACCATCTATTTATTCTTGTGGATAGACTGAATCCCAAATATTACAAATCTTACTTAAAATCGACAGTGCCTAAGGATGATATAGCTTTTCAGTGTGCACTCTATCGATGATTTTGCTGATCTATAAGAAACAGCCTCCTTCTTGACCTAAGAAAGAATTAGATAAGTGACAGCTGAGTAATGAGAAGTTAGTGGTGAAAACAGATATGGAGTGTTGGTAAACTACTTGTTATGGAATAACTACAGTGACATGGCTCTGAGTTAAAAACTACTGTTTCATGTAACATTTTTAACTCCACATATAAAGAAGAGAAACAAGGAGTGAACATTAGGGTACAGCTCCATGTACTAATTAATAGTACAGTGTAAATGTTTCTACAGATGTGATTTCTATTCCATGGAAATGAGATCTACAACGCTTTTAGCACACTAACTTAATAACAGAACCTTTATGGATAAAAACAAAGCATAACACACAAGATGAATTGGGGTGTTTTGTCTCAAGCTACTGGCAGTGTTTATTGTTACATATATACTCCAAGGACAAAGAGTAGAATGCTGCAAATTAAGAAAGCTCTATTGATTGGAATGTAATTATATTGAAGAAAATGAGATTTCTAGAAAGAAGCAGTAATACTAATCCTACTACTCCTAATACTATTACTACTACTACTAAAACCACCACAGCCACTTGAAAAATATCATTGCTAAATCATGAGGTGAGTACAATGAAAGGAAACAGTGTGGATGTCTTCTGAGAAACCATTAGCTGTTGTTTTGGAGATTTGTATTAGCAGCCTCTCATAGGTTACCATGCACAGCAGGCGAAGAAAAGTGAGTTTGGTTTTGTTTTCAGAAGCTGCACGGAGCAGTGGAGAATCACATAGACTTCCATAGTCAGAGCTTCAGTCATTCCAGTTATCCTTCCCTCCTCTTGAGCCCCTTGCCTGTTGACACCTAAACTACTGTGATCACTATCTCCATGAATCTTCCTAAGACCCAGTTGCTTTTCTCTTTCCTGTGGTATCTTTCAATGGTCAGGACACAGTCTGGAACAAACATTCCTAATTTCAAATTTTGCTAGCTCTGTATCTTTGAACAAGTTAAACAAGTGAAAATAAATGAAAAGTAAAATGTCAGAGGGAGTAATGATTCGGATAAATACTTAAGTAGGAAAACATGACACGTATGTATGTATAAGAAACTTACATGATAGTTTGTGCCCACAACTTGTCCTTTCAGAAGTTCTTGCTTACCATTTCTCTTAATTATCTTCATTAATAGGTTCCCATAGGATCTCCATTTTACATGTTAGGCAACAGATCCAGAACAATGTTCATTTTGATCTTTCTGGTTAGTGATTAGTGTGTCCCTAACAGGCTTGGGTTTCTGAAGATTGGTGTTTGGGTCATCAGAAGATCCACTTTCAGGAAGAATTAATACATTTCAGAACCTTGACTAGTTCTCATGAGAGCAAGTTGTAATAAAAAGAGCCTCCCATTTATGAAGCCCTCTGGCTTATAAACCTACCATATTGTGACACACCAAAAGAATCTCACACTGGTGGCCAAGCTGTAGTACTCAGGCATTTTGTAATAGCAGCAGAAATCTAGGGAAGATTATATAGACTGTTGTGCTTGCTACAGATCAATTCCCCCTATTTATAGGTTCTTCAAAACTATCCTTTCCTTTCATTCTTTGCTTTGTACCTTCTACAACTTCATGCAATGTGTCATATGTACAGAGTGTCTTCAAATCACTTGAAAACAATTATAGCTGCCCAGCTCTATAGCATTCCAACTGTACCAAATGGGGACTCTACATTATGGAGGCAAATTTTCCTTATTCTTAAATTTGGAGTCAAGTTGTAATCTATCCTTTGCTTAAAATTCTACAATGCCTTATGGCCATACTTACAATATAATCCATATTTTTTTCACAGTGTCTAAGTCTCCACTAGATAAAGCTCTCGGCTATCACTCTTCCCTGCAGAGGTCCACTTTATCATGTGGAGTAAATAGAACCCTGTCTTCCTGGAGGGCCGACTCATTGCTCTTCAGTGTCTCTGCAGTACTTCTGCATTAAGTTATAGCCTATTAGGGACAGTCTCTTTAATGACTAAGTTAATTTGATATTCTCAATGCTTACTCCTTTCCTTTATGATCTTCTCTATTGTGACTTACATACTTACACACACACACACACACACACACACACACTTTTTACTTAACTGCCGTTTTTATCATTGTTTTAGCCTAGCTTATCCATATCTCTACCTCTTGGGACATTTGGTAAAATCCGGAGACTTTTTTGGTTATCACAAGTGAGAAAGAGAGATTGCTGGTAACTTCTGGTTCATGGAGGCCAGGGGTGCTGCTAAACAGCCTACAAATGACATGAGACCTCTTCTCCTTTGCTTGCCACAAACCAGCAATCACCTGATATGAAATGCCAGTAGAGCACAAGTTGAGTAAACACTAGAGTCTTGGTGGAGGCTTGTCCCATTCCTGAATCTTTCAACACTGTGGTCTCAAAGCCTACCGAAGACTCTATTAAATGAAGGACATTAAAAAGCTAGTCGAGTACCCAACATCCCCAGGTTGTTCATAAGGCTCAGATTTCCCCATGACGCTTACTTCATCAGGGTGGTCTTTGTTAAAATACCTTTGACTTGAGTTCTCCAATGGTCCCAATTGCATGCTACTTCCATAGGAGGAATTAAGTGCTTTGCTGTCAGAATCCTTGCCTTGTGCAATGCTAAAGATTTACAAAAAGCAGAAGCTTCCATAGAATATAAGCAAGCTCCCTACAAGGCATAAAGAACAAAGTACAAAGGCCCTCGAATGGCTGCTTATCTACTGGCATTCTGTGGCATTGTTACATAACTGGAAGGCTTTAGTTGCCCTCCTTTCTGGTCCCCACAGCTAATGAGACAAATGGTCTCTGACCCAGCAACCAGCATGTTTGAGAAGCTGTCTAGTCTAAAACAGAACAGAGGTTCAAAATGGCTTGAAAGGATGGATATATAGTATTTCCTCTTTGTATATCATCCAAGAGGTTTGCAGGAGTGACTCTATTTGGCATTCTAAAACAAAGAATTGCCACTCTACTTAATAAATTAGCTATCTCTTATTGCCAGTTATACAAACAAAAATTGAAAGTTATGCAACATATGCTGAATGCCATGTAATATTGAATGTCAGGTACAGCCTGAGAGTCAACAGTTTCTGTCCAAATCCCCATGCTTCTATGGACTTGGGAAGTTGTCACTTCTTTTCCCCTGTGAAGAGCCGGAGCACCCTCACTGATCATGTGACCAGTTTTCCTTTAAGTCAGGATGAGCCCCCCTGGTAAAAAGCCATCTCAGACAAACAAACCTTTTTTCTCAGGTCCAATTTATTTCCCTTCAGCAAATAACCAGAGAAGATGCTTGTGGGAAAGTTATGTCCCATTCATCTGTCTGATGAAGGACAAGTATGCCAGGAGGTATGGTGGGTGAGCTCAGCAGAGACACATGTTGCCACTAACACCAAACTGCACCATCATACTCAGTTGGGAATTTGTACAAACTTGACAGAACACAGACAATACTGTGCTTGAAGAAAGCTCTGAAAACAGATTTAAAAAACATCAATTTTTCACACTGTTACTTGTGTTCCTACAAAGGTTTTCCTTCTTTAGTCTCTTTCCTAACTCAAATTATTTAAACTTGAGGTTGAAAATCATCCTTGTCAAAAAAAAAAAAAAATGGCTATGTGCCTCGGGCCAAATTTTATGTGTCAGATTATTCTAACAATGCAACTTTCTTTAAACACCACTTCATCTCTATCTTTGAAGAGTGTCTAATGGATTAATTCAAATTAAACTCCTCCAAAGCCAAAGTGGTATGTGTTACAAAACACGAAACTGAGCCAGTTGAAAAGTTTTTAATTTTCCCTACATATTAACTCTCTGTTCTGGGAATAAATTGAAGGTGCTAATTTCCTGAGTTTCAAATCTATTTTAAAATGTACTAGGCAAATTGAGTTGGGGGTGGGGTGGGAACTGGAATGTAAACTCACCATTGTGTCTTGGAGACAGAGTTATGAAATTTTGTCTTATTTTCCAGCATTGTGTTGCCTTCTTAGGCATCATTAGAGCCTATTTAACAAGCTCTGGTCCCTAAAATACTGAGATGGAAGTGATACCTCCAAGTTCCATACCAACTTGTTATAGGCAGAGCTGTATCTGTATCCCTGAATACATCTGTAGAAACTCTAAATGTACTTGCCAATCAGACCTTGTAGAGAATAATTAAGATTGTAAAAAAGAAAAAGAATAGTGTAGGTCCTTGATCTAATCTACCCCCCCTCCTTTCTCTCTCTCTCTCTCTCACACACACACACACACACACACACACATAAGGGACCACATTGAAGACAGAGTGAAAAGACCACTTCCATAAGCCATCTTACAGAAACCATCCTGGAAACAACTGAGTTTTAAAACTGAGAAAACGTCTGCAGTTTAAGCCAGCAAGTCAGGGGTATTTTATTATCTTAGCCAGGGCTGACTAATACACACCCGCTTTGGTCATGTAAATTGTGTAAATGATGCTAAAATTTCAAATGATGACAGCAGCTGGCTCAAATACCATACATTTTACTGTCTTGTTATGTGACCTATATCCTTAACAGAGTTTGCACAGTAATATTTTATAGGATAATGGAATCACCTTGTCACTTGTAGATGATCACAAAGTTTAGAGGTAGGGTGTAGGAAATATGCAGTACATATTCTCACAATTTTCTCAACAGGATAGCAATAATGGTGAATAAGAATGAACAACAACCTTCAACCAGGGCTGGTGATCTGAGGGAGGTATGCTGATATACAGTTAAGTGGCTGTTTCACACACTGAATGCACATTGTACCAGGTTACTGGAGCTGAACAGACCTTGGTGCAGTACCATCATGGTCCTGGCCCAGGTCCTGGGAACATGCTAGGGTTGCTGGAACTTTCCATCCTCTGCTTCTCCCAGCCCATCTCATTGCAATGTAGAATAACTTAATTGAAAATGGCTGCAGTGACTTCTGGTTCACCACACACAGGTTTTACAATTGATGAAGCTAAGGAAGATAAGGCTGTTGCTGATGCTGTATAGGACCAGCTTTGCTTGCCTAATACTCACTTTACTATGACATGCTTTGCCATCAGTGTCAAGTGTGAGGCGCTGAGAGTACAGAGACAATGAATAAATACCCAGTTCTTAATACAGTCATCTTGTCAAGCTGTGAAATATACTATGTCCTCTTCGAGCCTACATACATGCAGTAGATCTCCAGAAAAAGAATGCTATATCAAGCACTAATATTTATAATATAATCAAAGCTTCTATCTCCCACGTTAAGAAAAAGAAAGATAACTGTGTTGATAGTTTCAGGAGAAATTACCTTATATTGGATAGAAATCTTGGGTTAGATGATCTGGGACTCGAAAGTCAAATAACTGTGATTTGCATACAGAAAGCAAAAGTACATAGATTTGCAAAGGAGACAGAGTGTGGAGTAGCCTGGGCTGAGTGGAATCTCTAATCATACATTAGGTCTTAAACTAAGTACCTAAATACGTCACTAGGATGTGACTGTACTTCAAAAAAGCACCATAAAAAAAGTTAATTGAAAGTAGTTTCATGGAATAGGCTGCCATCTAATATTATTGCCTCTCCACCTTCTAAGAAAAGAAGTTTGGATACAGTGCACACTGGGGAAGACCATGGGTAGACAGAAGCCATAGAAGATATAGGCCAGCTTTATATCCAACTTCTAGCCTCCATATCTGTTAGTTTCTGGAAGCATTACAGAATGTAAACTTGAAAACACATGTTCAAGAGTTTCCTGAGCTCTCAGCTCAGGTTTGTTAAAGGTATCTGACTTTCATGCTGAGACAAGATCTCTCATGCTGACCCTTCTGCGCCTATAGACAGAATTTTCTCCTTGTCATTATGAATGTGAAATGTTGCTATTCCAATAGAGAATCATTATCTCCCAAGACATCTAACTTTAATAAGCTTACAAGAACGCGGAGAACAGGGGCCCTGATCTCTGTCCTCCATCCACAGAGAGCTGGAGTGTTAATTTGCACTGCAGGAAACATGACTGTACTACATTTGCCACCTAAGACTTGAGCCTGATCTAAAACAGGTGCAGATCAATAAGAGGAAAAATTAAATGAACTGTTTCTTTGGGGGTGTTGTGTCTATAAATTCTCACTGATATTTAAAAAAAAAAAAAAAAGCTCTGTGGATTTTTGTAGTGAAGTCAAAGTCTCCTTACATAGAAAGATGGATTTTCAAAACATAGATGAAGAAGCTAAGAGTCAAAGACTTACTCAAAGCACAGTAGTCTGATAATAGATGAGGTGGCATTGCAGGTCAGCAGTGCTTTCTCTCACCCAATCATCAGGCCTTTTAATTGCCAAAGGTAACAATGTTCACTGCTTTAGAGTTTCAAGATATTTTGATTTGGGCTAATGTCAAAGCTTGCCATGAAAATATATTAGATACTTTTGTGGATTCATTTTTCTTGCAGAGTAACCTCATCTTTAAAAATTCTACCTACATGCGGATGGTGGTGGACCATGGTGTAATCCCAGCACTTAGGAGGCAGAGGTAAGGGGATCACTGTGAGTTTGAGGCCATCCTGGTCTATAGAGCAAGTTTCAGGACAGCCAGAGTTACAACAGAGAACCTGTCTCAAAAAAAAAAAAAAATACACCAACAGTGATGCTACTCCTAAGTGAGGCCTTTAAATAGGATTCCTCCTTAATCCAATATGGCTGGCATCCTCATAGGGGAACATTTGGATATGCGTATACAGAGGGACCTATTTATTAAAATGAAGGCAAATGCTTAAGGTGCTCACAGGAAACAATATTCAGCATGTAATAGGCCCTTTGCACTAACTTTTAGCTGTTAGATAATAAATACCTGGTGTTTTTATAACCCAGTACTCAGAGCCTTGGTATTCCTATCCTAGACAACTAATGTAGATCTGTTTCAAAGCACATCCATACAGTGGTTTCATAGCTCACAATCTTCTAGTGTGAAGGGAAGGGAGAACTCTAGCTGCCTTCTAGACACATCACTCTGAAGAGGCCACGTTCTCCACTTAAATACAATGGAAAGCCTTCACAATGTACCAGTTACTGGATGATACTGTCACAATAAGTTCCTTAGGGGAAGAGACCAGTGCGCAGGCTGGAGAGGCCGCAGGTCAGAAGGAAATAAGCTCCTAAGATTTAAAAAAAAAACAAACCAAAACATCTTGTAGATATATGCTGATTCCTAGACCTACTTTTATCTCCACATAGTTTCTCTTCTCCATAGAAAAGGACTCTCTGATGTTTCTCAAGCTCTGGACACAGTATCTTTCTTAGAGATGGGAATACCATATAACCTGGATGTCTTTTCTTTTTCTGTCACTCCTTGTTCTCATTCAGCCTCAAGTCTTTTCTCACCTTTTCATCTGTTTTCTTCCTTTGCTGATACCTTGAGCAAAACTGCCACGATGCAATTGTTCTCTTTGGCCTGAGACTCTCTGTGGATGCTCTACCACAGCCTCGCCCTGAATCTATAAAGCCAGCTTAGACAGAAATCACAGGTGGTCATTTTTCTGTCCCTGCTCCTGCATCTCAATACATTTGGCTGTCTTTGGTAAATCATTTGTGAGTTTCAATTTTCCCATCTATGGATTTTTTTTAATACTCAACCCATGAATGAGTTGCTTCCTTTGTACTAGTATTTCATTGTTCCACCTTTCTCTTTCCATTCCTGCTTCCCATAAAGAGATTTTGTTTATTTCTTTAAAAAGACGCTTTTATGCATTGGACAATGTTCCTAATTCACCATCTCACAGCTGGTCTCATTTTCAAGACAGTCACCAGAAGTTTTTAGAGAGAAATGTATTCATATTGTTCACTGCTGACAGGACAGTCTTGCTTCTATTACCTGCTCAAATGCATCTAAAACTACCATCCAAAGTGTTAACTTTGAAGATGCCAGTGGAATTGCCAGAGTTCACTATTAAACTGATAAGCTTTAACATTTTCAAGACTGATGTTTACTGAGCCTCTCAAATCTTTCACATCCTGAATTATGTGCACTCAATGCATTATCCTATTAAACATTCATAACAACTCAGAAATCACAGATTTGTCAGTTAGAAAAGCTAATTCAACAACCAAATCAGTTGTGTCCATAGACTGTTCTAGTACATTTTGTTTATTCACCCCCTATGCAGAAGGAGGGATTTATAAGAAAGACACTATGCTATAGACACTGAAGGTATTTACAACCATGTGCAAAGACACAGCTCCTCCAAGACCGAGCATAAATGATCAGTACTTTTAAAGTTTCTCTCTGTGTTAGAGATTACATTGTCAATATTCCTACATGATTTTCTCCATGCCAGGATACCTTCTTTTCTGAAATGCCTCTCCAACAACCCCAATAACAATAGCCTCACTCAGTTCCTCTAACCTCTTTTCTTCTTCATTGTAGCAATTGTTATCAGCATACCTTCTGCACATCTGAACATCACCTCAGGGGCTACTGACTTTTTGTTAGGTTATTTTTCAAAACAACCTTATCATGTAGGAATTATTATCTCTATATTTAGAACTGATGCTCAAATGATTTTAGTTAATTGAATCAAAATCCTCACCATAAACTGTTAAACTAGACCCAAGGATGCTCCTTTACTGTAGGATATATAACTTTAACAATGTCACTATGGTGTGTAATCCAGAACAGCAGCCAATTTGGTTCTTCCCTGTTGCTGGATATGACCCATTTGAGAATTTTGAACAGTGTTCTTGCAGAGGACTTGGGCTCACCTTTTCCCATCAAACTCCTGCCATCTTGTTAGATTTGTGGATTATGTGCCACACTCAGTCAGACAAGCTCTTACTCTTTAATATGTTTGCTTATGCCTTATGGAGTGAGATCCCATGTCACTTTATGCCTAATGACTCTTCTAAGGCAAGCCCTGTGTATAGGAAATATATCATGATATATGTTTGCCTTGATCACTCAGAAGCTAAGGGACTAGATTGACCTATAGGTTATGGAATCTGGCCTTATTCCTTCAGTGTATGCATTTGATGAATGGGTATTCTGGACCATTCATCTGCACTGAGTTTTGACACTACTTATGATAACTGTGCTGAAGGCATTCCAAGAGAGAACTGTAATCACATACAACAATGTAGTTTTTTTTTTTTTAGTTGGCAGCAGAGAGATGGGTCCATGAAGCTGGACTCCATCCTCCTACTCTCTGATGCAAATGTACTGAGGTTGTCAAGAGAAATGACCTCTGAGAACACATAGTCCCGTCTCTCCTTAGATTTGCATACCTATTTCCTTCAGTCACATACACCAAAGGGTCAGGCTGGGGCCACACACAAATCTTCACCTCTAAATCTTATGCAGTCTCTGTGGAAAGAAACTTAGTAAGATGAACTATACTCCTTACATTAACCTTCCAGTTAAGTTGGGACAGTATGCTCCTGTATGGGATTTGCAGAGCATGTGCTATAGCTTAGCATGGCCATTATCACTTTATCTTTTAGGCCATCATTAGTCCATGTTCCCCAGGACTCATCTTCACTTCTTTGATCCATTTGTAGACTTGGGTATGGTTATTCCTTTGGCATGGCATCAAGGTTAAAGGCAGCAAGCAGTGAAACTTGCTTTGGCATGTCCTTCTGGGTTCCAGTTTTCCTTGCTCACCCCCTGTATATCTCTTTTCCAAACTTTTCATTGGCCTCTCTGTGTTCCTAAAGTTCCAGTGTCAATTGCCACAACAGGCAGAAGCATTATTGGCAGTGCTTAGCCAGCTCCCATAACCATATCATGGCTGTGCCTCTTTTATTGAATGCTGCCTAAGTCTTCTGCAGCTCTATCTCTGCTCTATCTCAGTAATAGGTCAATTACACCCTATTCCATGCCCAACGGCACCAATCCTGGTCATTCATGGTTCCTCCAAGCGTTACAGTTTTCCAGCGTTATATAAAGAAGGGTACCCTCTCCTAGATACAGCACCTTGGAAAAGAGAGGAAAATCCATTTCGCTCATTGTCTCCTCCCACACTGGACACATCTAGAGGATACTTAGGGATGTTTGAGTATTGAACTAATTTGTTAAGAGCAAGGCAAGCTGAGCATTTTGAAAGGGAAATGGCGACATCATTTGTGAAATCAGGGCTCGTGGCTAGATTTCTCAACACTTTTCCTCCCATGCCTCCCAAAGGATAGACAATAAATAAGCACTTACAGAATGGCTAAACAAACTCAGCCCTGATGTCAGTAAAGCTCTTGTCTATAGTCCTTGGGACAGAAATAACCCTGGATGGTGATTTGGGATAAATCACAATAAAAATTTCTCTGCAAACTCAAATTCCCTCATCAGAAACCTGTACTGTGTGATCTGCCCAAACCTGTAACTACCACAGGATCATGTATGTTGACATATGCATAGAAGTCTGATATTTTCAGGGATGTTCTTTCATCTGCCCAGACCCATTGGCTTCAGTCCAGTCTCTCATGTTTCTGTTCTTGGTGACAAGCCCACTCTGACTTCAGTGCTATCAAAACCTTGCTGGGCTGTCACAGTTAGTGCTGTATCTTCCTACTCAAGACTCAAATGCTCAGTGTGTGAGGAGAGACTGTGATTTTGTCACTTTCTGTGTTCCTGTAAGCCACTATTCTCTTCTGTATGAAATTTCACAATTTTTTTTCCTTTTCCAGTCCAAACAGAAACACAAAACCATATTTTATTGATCAATGATATTGCTTTTCCTCGAGAATGCATTGCAAAAAGAAACCGTAAAACTGTCCTATAAAAAGATTTGGGTAAGAAAGATATGAACTAGAGCACACAAGCATTGGCACTGCCTCACACCCACCCCACCAGCTGACAGGACTCATGCAATTCACATGTTACAGGTGCAATCCAGTGGATGCTAATTTCACCCATAATTCTCTTGGCTATGTCCAAGTTTGTGTTTAATTAACTAAATGACTTGAGCCATCCAATTCTTGTTGCTACTAATGTATCACAATTAGAGAAAGCGGTAGCCATGGAAACCATTGGCTACATCATAATTCCCAAAACAAGGATGTCTTCCTTTTCAGCTCATTCAATAATGGGCTCTCCATGGCATACATTTACAGTTATTGCTACATTGGGAATTGATCACTTTGGAATGTAATGCATGTCTCCTTGTTTTAGATGCACGTCATTATGAGGTATCTACTGCTGCGCTGACACTTGCTAAGTTCCAACCATTCCCATATCCCTCATACTTATGTTCAATTATGGAGATACTGCAGTCCATAAAAGCAGAAATGCTTCGTGGTGAACTGGAAAAACCATCCTTTTTTTCCTACAGTTTTTAAAATGGAAAAAAATTAAAAAAAAAAAAGACCTGTGTGAGAGAACCCATTCAAGGGTTGTTACAGTTTTAACTCCTATTCCTTTTCTCAAAGAAAGAGATTCTCCCACTCCTAAGTGTTTGAGAATATTAGTTTCCATAACTTCCCCCACTAGGGTCTGCTCCACCATCAAGAAGGAAACGAAAGGCATGCCATTGAAATTCTGCACAAAGCTTCTGTCCCATAACTGGCAAGAAGATGGAGTCTAGTGCTCCCAAACAGAGAGGTGCTAAATGGTAGTTTACAATTTGGGTCATTTTAAAGCAATTTCTGTACTCTATAACTGGATATAAAAATGAAGAGAAAAGTAGCATACGGCATTTCTCTACCGGCATATAAAAGTCATTTTGGAAATAAAGCCACATACATACAGTCACGTGTACCACATATACAACATCGATACTAGGCCGTGCCCAGACACTCTCTGTGGTACATTGAGGGCATACTGAAAATGCTGCCATTGTCTTCAGTCCCTAAATCTCTATTTGGAAGTAAATCATGCTTCTAAATCATAGTGATTACTCAAGACATTCACTTTTTTTTTCCCTTGGGGATCAAACTCAGAGCCTTGCATATGCCAGGCCAGTACTCACTGAGTTACAAACCCCATCTAAAATCCTAGTACATGATTCTCTTTCCTCAAACTGAGTTGCATTGCACTGGGAAAATAAAATATTTCATCTTACTGTATAGTTAAGAGAGTGGATGTCTCATCATTAAATTTTAATTCCAGATAAGCCATAGATGCCTACTTGGTAGAAATCTGCCCAGTTGACACACATATTATGTTTATTAAACATATATTATGACATATATATTAATATGCATTATTACACATATGTTATGTCTATTCACAGTTTACATAAAATTACATTTTAACTGGGCACTCTCTATTTTTTGTTTGCCAAATCTGTCAGTCTTGGAAACAAACTAGAGACCACTTTATTTTTCTCAGCTCTTATATATCATCAATGGGTACTAAACATCCCTCCTCACTTTCTACATCTCGTCATGACAATAGTGAATTCCCTCCTCTACCCAGAGGCCAGCCAGGGAAGTGTAAAGACCTGGTTAAGAAAATGTTAAAAGGTGGTCAGGACATTACCATCTATTATTCATTCACAGACAGCACTTCTAGAATAAGGCAAAGGAACTTCAATATGAAGAACTTTGGGCCACTGAAACATGTTACCAGTAGCTACCTCACTGGTTGTTCATCATGAACAACTAAGACCGGATTCAGTGGCCACCTATAGCAGTGAGCACAGATTGTAAGGCTCCAAGTGTTGTAGGACTTTTCATCAAATTTGAATCTTTGACAAGCATGAGTTCGTAGACCACTGGCTATTTCCTCTCTAAAGGTGGTTATCTCATGAAACCCTGGTTTCTTTCCATCTACCTTGAACAGGCTCTCAATGATGAATGCAAACATTTCTAGGTTCATGTTTCTTTGATAGGATTTGCTTCATTGAAAACAAATCTCCTGACATGCTCACTGTTCTTATTCAGAGGCCACAGGATTAATTATGTCCTTTGCAGGGGGGGAAAAAAAACCCCAAAATCTTCCTTTCTATTTGAAGTCACTTCTAAATATTATATTATGTATATGAAGGAATAAACTCTGGGAATTCATTCTGTTTAGTATGCAGGTCTTGCATATTTAGTGTGGCTCAGCATCCTGACACCCACCAGATACTCCCATGTAAAGGTTCACATATTTCTCCAATCTGGTTCCGTCTCTCTACCCTATGAGTGCATACTGGCTGACCCAGAGCCCCACCCACATTGTCCCATTTAGGCTTTGATTGACACCTGACATTTGAGTAATATCCCAATTCCTCAATTTCATCAGTTGGGGCCAATTTAGTCTTCACATTATGTTGATAACCTAAATTGTTAACAGAGGCCATGTCACCACTGGAGAGAAAAAGCTTGTCTTCAAATTACATTTAATTGCCTTCATTAAGTACTACAGCATTCTGTGACACATATTTGCAAAGTGGGCCGACTAAAATAAGCCAGGCGCATCTCATTTCCTGAACATCTCAGGCTTCCTTTGGTTCTGTCCTTGCTTTTTGTGCCATTGTCCTCTCTAGCACTGTGGTTGAGGAAACACCACCCACACACCCTCCTGAGAGCGAGATATACATTATCTGAAAATAAATCTGGTTTTGGATCTCTGGCCCTCTGAGAATAAAGACTTTCAGGGAACAGTACTCTCTGGAGCTCTGAATTCTCCCAGTGGATGAAAGTGGGCAGTTTCTGCTAGCTATTTAATGTATGCAGTCAAGAGAGGTAGACACCCAGTGGCTTTTTAGCATCATCACCAGGAGCAGCTGATAGGATGGTAAGGCCACAAAATTGGCTCCCTTCAAGAAGTATTTTCCCCGACGATTATGAGTAGTTATGACAACTCCCAAGAAAGAGCTGACTCGACATGCAAGGGATTCTAAGTCACAGAAATGGACATTTAAGGCTGGGCATGGAGGAACACATCTGTAAATCCAGCAGCTAAGAGGCAGATGCCAAAGGATCCCTGAAAGACTAGCCTGATCAACATAGCAATTCAGACAGAATTATACAGTAAAACTCTGTCCCATAACTTAAATAAGGCAGTTGAGGAGACAGCTCAATTGGTCAGTGCCTGCTGAGCAAGCATGAGGATCTGGGTTCAGAACCCTAACACTTGCAATGCTAAAAAATGGACAGATCAAGTGTCTGTAACTCTGCTTTAAAACAAGGGAAGTAGAGGCAGATGGATCCCTGAAGTTCACTGGCCAGTAAGTCTAGATGAATAAGCAAGCTCCAGTTTCAATGAGAAGTCTTATCTCGAAAACTAAAACAAGGGGCAACTAAAAAATCTACTTGACGACACACATACACAGACAGACACAACAGACACACACACACCACTACCAACACCACCGCTACCAACAACAACAATTACATATAGACTTTTTAAAAGAATGTTATCAAGAGTCAGTTTAACCTTCTCTTCATCTGTCTGTGATACTTAAGTATGTTCATTGAAGTGACATCAGAATTAAACTGCCATTAACTGAGTGTGTGTGTGTGTGTGTGTGTGTGTTTGTGTGTGTTGCGGGGGGGGGGGGGAGGGCAGGGGGGCGGGGAATCACACTTCTCTGGCCATGTCAGCAGTGGTCACTTTTCCTAAAATGTTCTTTTTGTTCTTTAAACTCACAGCCATGTTTGCTATTTAAATCTGGCTGGCTAGATCTCCCCCCAGTGTTTTTCTCTTAGTGAACAAATACTTAATCAGCACTTACTATGTGCTATACTAATGTCCAAAGTTAAAACGCTTTTCAAATCAGAACCCACTGAATGCTCATGTCCGCCCAGCCTCCCATTACTTTTGCATTTTTTTCAATAAAGAAACAGCCCAGAAACACGAAATCATTTACTCAGAATTACCCCCTGGCTCCTTCATTTATACATGAATTTGGATTCTTGAGTCTAAGGAAGAGAAAAGAAATGAAACCAATAATTATCAGTCAACAGTTATTAAGCACTTGTGCTGTGCTTGACATGGGGCTAAGTGTGATTCATTCCCTTTCTATCTTCAGCAATTCTGTGCTATGAATGTTTCTCATAGCTCCCCCAGCCCCAAGAATGCTGAGGCAAAAGAGGGGTCTAATAGATTTGTCTGGGGCCTCAGTTTACATCTAGAAATGAGAATCTAGACCCAGCATTGTTAATTGTAACATCTGGGGCTGCAGCCTGTACTATCCACAAGTAATTAAAGCTCAGTTGAAATGGATTTGATTTGCTGTTGTGCACATCCTTCTTTAATAAAAATCGACATTTGGGATGATTTTTCAGAGACTCCTCCAAATCCCCTCCAAAGCCTTTCCCGTCTCTGACATGAAATTAAATCTTTGTTACGTTTGCTGTCGTTTTGTTCACCAGGCTTTCTCAGCCCTGCCATCTCCTTCTAGGAGAGTGATTCAATATCGTTCATGCTTCCCGCTTCCCCTTCCCTGCCCTCATGTAGTTTGTTTTTCTTACTTGAAAGAATTCATTGTCCTGTTTCTTCTGATTGCTAACCGTATTTTCATCAACTCTGGCAATCCTGCTTTATGTATCCTAGGTTATTGTCTTTCTTACAAAGTCCTTCTCATTTCAATATTTTTCAGATTTATAATCTATGTATAGTTTTTAATTTCTTTAATTGAAGATTTTTTTGAACCTATGTCAATTTTGTTTTCATGCAAGATATAGAGTAGGGGTTTCCAAAATCAACACCCTCTTTACACACACCCCATGGTATATTGGGCAAAATGTCTTCACTTTATGATTTGATATGACACTTGAATCGTTAACTAAATTTCTCATATTCATGAGTTTGTTTCTATAGCCTTTCCTCTTTTCTATTGAGCTACTTACCCATCCTTACAACACTACCAACACATTTTAATTCTGCTGACTCTGCTGTAGATCGCCATATGATCTGGCAAGCTACTAATTCCCCACTCTGACATTAGTATTCATTTTCTTCTTCCAGGTTAATTATAGGATATGTTTATTTAATTCCACTACAATTCTTATCTGTATTACAATGAATCCATATATGTTAGTTTAGAAATGATGGTCTTCATATGCCTAATGCAGTTCTCTCAATTTATTGCAGTATCCTGTATGTTTTATCACAGAAGTCATTTTTAATAGTGTATGTGAGTGCACATGCAGGAGTAAACCTTTGTACAGGTATGCAGAATCCAGACTGTGTGTCTCATTCTACTGTTTCCACCTTATTTTTTGAGACAGAGTTTATCACTCTCTGAAGCAGAGGATCACCATTTTGACTAGTGTGACTGGCCAATTAGCTTCTGGGACCTGTTTGTCTGTGTTTCACAATAACACTGGTGTTACAAGTATGCATAACCATGAACAAGCGTTTTACATGGGTGCTTTCACGTAGCACTCTTAATCTCTGGGCCATCCTGGCCCCTGAAGCCATGACTCATGACAGAATTTTTTCAACTTTCTGAAAATCTATTAAAAACTTATGAGGTACAAATGGGTCAGCCCTATTTATGTATGTATGTATGTATGTATGTATGTATGTATGTATCTATCTATCTATCTACCTACTTAACTATATATAATCTATCTATCTAACTAGCTAATTTATTTTTTTTCTTTTGAGAGTCTCTCACTGTAGTTTAGGATGGACTTCACCTGTGACAATCATCCTGTCTCAGCCTTCAGAGTGCTGGAGTTATAATAAGCATGTGCAATTACATCTGTCCTTCAACTACTTATAATATTTTTCTTCTTGGAACATGTTTTCAAGTATCCTAAGCTAGTCTTGAAGCCACTGAGTAGCCAAAGATGACCTTGAATTTCTGATCACCCTGCCTCCACCCCTGATTGCTCAAACTGTAGGTATGCCTGTGTTGTAGAGGGTACTGTCAATCAACCTCAGAGCTTAGTGCATGCTGGGTAAGCATGCTAGCAACTGAGCTACATCCCAAGCCCCTACAACTAGACTATTTTTACTAAGTTTTTAATCAAATAATATTATCAAAGCTTCTAATAAAAAAGCATTTTCTAGAATTTCCCTATACTAAGACTTCAATGACACAGAGTATCAATCACTAAAATACTAGACATGAAACCTTGATGTCAGAGACTCAATAATATCATCTTCTAACATCATTTTTAAAATTGCTCTCAGTTGATGCTCTTTAGAAAAGGAGCCCCAAGGGGGACACAGAGACTCTGGCCATCTGACATCCTTTGTCATGGGTCACATGTTTGCGAAATGTCAAAAACTGTCCACTATTTTTTTGTAGAAGCAAGATGTAAGCATTCTACAATGTCTAGAGGAGAACTATCCTGGCTAAACCCTGGGATGATATAGATATTTCTGCCTCTATTTCGCTGCCCTGGGTGAAGTGGCTCCTTATGTTTATTTCCTGAATGTCAGGGATGAATGATGCCATATCTTCAGAGCGTTTCACTTCAAGCCCAGCCACCATCTGGACTGAGCTCCAGCTTCCTTTACAAATGTTTTGTCAGCTATAATTGAGTCTTGTTGAAATATGCATGACATCTGTACCTCGTGGTTGGGATTTTGAATATACAGACAAATCCTATCTAGCAGTTTGAGGACAACAGTGGAAGACAGACTTCTATTGATAAAATGAAAAGGACATTAGATCGTATAACCACTGACTCCAAGTTTATGTTCATTTTTTAAGTAAAATGAGCAGCAGAATTCAACTTGGCTCATGAATGTGCTTCCCAGTCAGATGTGATGGGTAGATACACTTGGAGATTTCTTTTAAGGTCTTAACATTGCATGAATATGCTTTTTAAAAGGTGGTGAAACACTAATTACACATCCATGTAGCTGATAATTATATATTCATAATATCTGTTCATTAAGAAGCTCATCAATTTACTTTAAAGGAGAAATTGGCTCGAGTTACATTATGTATTTGAAAGAAAGGAACTCCTGCTTCCTTAAAGATAAGCAATAAATTTCTCATGGATTCTAGCTGGATATCTAAAAAGAATTCAAAATGATGCATTTTCACTAAAATTTTTTAAGAATTCTTCCTCAGCACCCAAATAAATCATGTTCTCTCCTCTACTTCTAGGTCTTCCAGGACATTAAGAGATCTAAACGGCCATTTACCAAATCTCTATTAGTTACCCATCTAAAATCCCTTTTCCTTTTTATCCTGTCTTCCCTTTGATGCCACATGGAGAATTTCTTCTGAGCTGCCATCTCATAGCAGCCTATTGTATATTTTAAGATACCTATTATGTCTCGTCAGCTATTTTATCGTCTCCCGGTTAAATATATCCCATTTCCTCTCTAAGTTAAATCTTAGCATTTTCATGATTCTCTTGATCTTGGCTGTGACTCTATACCCATACCCATTCTGACTTACTGGGCTCCCTCCTTAAAGGCCTGGACTGATCACTGACATCTGCCTATCACAGCCCAGGAGTTGGTATATGTAATGCTTACTTTCCAGTGGCTTTAAATGTTTCATGACATTATTTCAATGGAATTCCAAAAGCAAAGTTGATGAGGTAGTAACTATGGTTGTCATGTATATCTTACACATATTAAAAATAAGTACAGAAGGGTTACATAAATTTGCTAAAGGCATAGTAGACCAAGATTGTGAGCCAATTTTGTAACTTTGATATGTACCTCTGGCCTTCATAATTGCTAGACTATTCTCAAACCATCCGACCATGTTTTACTATTAATACCCTGACTATAGAATGACCACCCAAGATTTTTAGAAGGGTTAGAACAAAACCCTTAGCAGAACCCTGAAGATAAATCAAAGACTCTAAGAAGTCAGTTAAAGTCATCAAAATAAGAACAGTTAGGAATGAAATTCCAGGATCTTAGCTTTCAGAGCAAAGCACTTCCTGTCATTTTCTTCAGAAGAACTGTGGATATTTGCTAATGTATTTACAGGTTTTGTTTTGTTAGTTTCTTTTTGCAGTAGTAGTTTTTTCATACTTTAAATTGACTTTAGCAGGTCACATCTCTAAAGTCTTATATGACAGAGCTGTGTGTTATCTGTGATGAGCATAAATGGAACATGAAGAGATCTTGCTCAGAAATGAAGTTTGACTAAGTGGTTCTGAACAGGGCCTGAGAGTTTCTACTTCTGCCCTGCTCTTAGATGGTTATACTGCTTTTGGACCACATAACTACTTCAAATCTTTAGGTGGTGTGGTGTTTTGAATAAGAATGGCCCCTACAGGTACATAGATTCGAATGCTTGGTCATTAAGGAATGGTGTACTTGACTGGAAGAGGTGTGGTCTTGTTAGAGTAGATATGGCTTTGCTGGGAAAAGCGTGTCACTGGAAGTGGGCTTTGAGGTTTCAAATGCTCAAGCCAGGCCTAGTGTCTCTTTCTCTTCCTGCTGCCTGCCATCTGGATATAGAACTCTTGGCACCTTCTCCAGTTCTATGTGCCTACATGGTGCTGTGCTTCCTGCCATGCTAATAACAAACTAAACCTCTGAAAGAAACTGCGACTCAGCTCCAGTGAAATATTTTCCTTTATAAGAGTTGCCATGGTCATGGTGTCTCTTCACAGCACTGACGCATTGACTAAGATGGGGAAATTTCCTTGTGCCTTTATATAGCAGTTAACCTCAGTAATCACAAAGATCCCTTCAAGTACAAGAGAGTCTGTGACTATCATAATTGTTCCTTGGTTTCACTCACTATATATTCTAGCCTGGCCTGGAACTTATGATCTTCTTACAAATTGAAAATAACTTCTTTATCATACCAGATGATCAAACAGATCCTTCAAAATAATGTCTATCCTTTATTCCAACCTAGATATTCAACAGACACTCATTTCTGTCTCTTCATCCACCATTATTAAAATAGGTTCAGTAACATCGCCCTTCCCTTTTCAAAAAGCACCTAAAGTTTTAAATATTATATGTAGCCTGTTCTACCAATTTTGGTTATTGGGAGTATAGAGTCCTCTTTCACTACTATGCTCCCAAACTTTCAAATCAGACTTTTCTCCTTGATTTTTAAATCAACAATAGGTCTTCATAATATGGAAATCAACCTGATGCAAGAGTGGACCATGTACAAAAGACTGTGGCCAAGAAAAACATTCAAATGATCTATGTATAAATCAGAGAATGCTTGGTTTTCTGAGGAAACTCAGTCAAAGCCCTCATTGAGCAGCCAGAGGCTGCTATGATTTGTTAAACCCTGAAAGAGTTTCCTGGTTTCAGAAGGAGTGCTGGCACGTTGCCTCATCAGCAGACTGCAAGCATTTATGCACCTGAGTCACAATTGCTATTTGCCAGAGCATAGGAACCAGAGCACAGCAGTGGCTCTGAAATGGATATGGTAGATCCGGAGATGCTCTCATATTGCATTGCATGTGCATTGCTGAGCCACTCCAGATTCTGAAACAAGGGTCTTGAGATTGGCTAATGGGAGAGGGTTCATCATGAAGGTTGTAGTTGAATTGGGTAGACACTATGTTTTCAAGGACAGCTACAATTTCTTCCATGCATGAGTCCTATGGAGCTGATGAAGCAAAACAGTGTGACCTCCACTTTGGAGGTCATTTCCACGGGAGGAAGTTCAGTCTTCTATAGCACAACCATGGGGAGCTTCTTTGAGGAGGTGGCTTTTGTGTTCCAAACATGAGAGGACATGTGAAAGAAACTGTTCAACATTGTACTGAGGAGTGTTAGAGGAAGTTAAAGGTAGCAGTAGATGAGCACAAGTGTTCCAAGAATAGAAGGACAAGTCTGGTAGATGAGGAATGTAAAGCTAACAAACCACAGGATGAACTCAGCTGAAAAGGGGGTAAATAACAAGAAGGGTTTTTGTTTGTTTGTTTGTTTTGTTTTTTTATTTTTCAAGACAGGGTTTCTCTGGCTGTTATAACAGAGTTGTAACTCTGGCTGTCCTGGAACTCACTCTGAACACCAGGCTGGCCTCAAACTCACAGAGATCCACCTTCCTCTGCTGGAATTAAAGGCATGCACCACCACTGCCTGGCCAACAAGGAGTCTTATAGCCTTTAAATATTAGAATTTCTAGGCAGAGAAAGTAGTGCAGTGGAAAGTACTGACAAGTTTTAATCAACTAAAACTACCTTTTATATTAAAACAAGTCATTCTCTCTTATGGATAGGAAGTAATCTGAACAATAACAAAAATGGAGAAGCCAGTCCCAATGTGTGTACTACAGCCAAGAAGGAGGGGCTCTGTACTGGGTGGCAGTAGTAGAGAAGTAAGAGGGGACCGATGATGGGAGGATGGACTTGAAAGAAATCCATTTCTTCTGACAAGGCATGGTTTTACGTTATAATTACAATACTTACTATTATCCAAGATCCATATCAATGAAGTAGTGTAGATGATATCATCTAATTCCTCACAAAAATCCAAGAAGCTATGTACTCTGAGGCTCTCCACTTAAAACAGGGAGACAGGAGGAGCTCACTGGATTTATATATGTATGAGGTTAAAAAACTTTGGGGCAAGGGAAATTGCACAGTCCTTGAAATGCTTGAGGATCTGAGCTTGATCTTCAACACCCACATAAAAATGCCAGCCATTAATAGCTCATGCTTGTAATCCCAGAAATAGGGAGGTACAGTGTGATCTTTTGTTTTAATGGTCAATTTGGCATGATTTAGAATCACCTTTGAAGAAGGGCTCAGTGAGGAATTGGATAGATCAGGTTGGCCTATAAGCATGTCTTGATTACAATAAATGATGTGGAAAAACTCAGCGCAGTGTGGGCAGCATCATTCTCTGGATTTGGGTGGTGAACAATACAGGATTGGATTAAATAGGGCTGGAGAAATGGCTCACTGGTTCTGAGCATGCTTTGCTGTGGTGGTTTGAAAGAGAATGACTCCCACAGGCTCATAGATTTGAATACTTAGTCACCTAGGAGTGGTATTATTTGAAAGGATTAGGAGGTGTGGCCTTGGAGGAAGTATGTCACTGTGGGTGGGTTTTGAGGTTTCAAAAAAGTTCATCCCAAGTCCAGAGTCTCTCTTCCTGCTCTCTATGGATCTGGATGTAAAACTATCAGTTACTTCTCCGGTATCATTTCTCTCACGCTTCCTGCCATGGGTGATAATGGACTAATCTCTGAAACTGTAAGCAAGTCCCAATTAGATGCTTTCTTTTATAAGAGTTACTAAGGTCAAGGTGTCTTTTCCCAGCAATAGAATATTGACTAAGAAACTACTCTTGCAGAGGACCTAGGTTGATTCCTAGTACTCCTGTTGGGTGGTGAACGACTGCCTGTGGTTGCAGCTGCAGGAAGATGCTATACCTCTGGTCCCTGAGGGCACCTGCCTTCATATGCATGCATCCTTTCATATATATACACGTAGTTAAAAATAAGTATTATAAATGAGTAGCGAAATCAAGCTTAACATTAGAGGCATGCATGCATTCATTTCTCTCTGCTGTTGACTGTGAATGTGACTAGCTGTTTTCAGTACCTAAATCCTTGATTTCCTCAAAATGATGGATTAAAGCTTGACATTCTGAACTAAGATAAACTCTTGTCCCCTAAGTATCTTTTGTCATAGTAACAGAAATAATCCATGGAGATAGACAAATACCTGGAGATTGCTGGCCAGACTGTCTAACATAATATAACCCAGAACCCCTTTCCTAGGGTAGCACCACCTACAGGGGACAGGACCCTCCCTCATCAATCATTAAGAAAGAAAACGCCCCGCAGATTTGCCTACAGACTAATCTGATGGAGGCATTTTCTCAATTGAGGTTTTTTTTTTTTCCTGAGATGATTATCTTGTGGCAAGTTGACAACCAACCAGGACACAATATGTTAGGGGATTCTAAACTGTGGGTTGTCATTTCTCCATCCATAGACAGTGGAATAGGCGGCTAGTAGAAACCCAAATCTTTCGCCTCAAAGAAAATGTGACCTGTGGGATTATGTGGAGGCTCTGGGAATCTAAACTGGAGATTCAACAGAATCAAAGAAACAGGCCAGATGAAATGGCATGAATATAAGAAAGAAAATCCCTATCAGCTTTCTGTAGCTATGCATGTGTCTGTTCCTTCTCACCATCTTTTCCATTGCCCACTTTGAGTTTTCTTTGGTTACGACTCCTTTTATTAGGCCAGCTATCTAGTGAGTACTGAAAATTCCCTTCACATATAAAGGTCACTTAATTCTAAGTAGTGATTTCATGGCCATAACCACATTTTTTTTTCATTTACGAGAATGAATACAGTGGGATCTTATGACAGTACAGAGATAAGACCTCATATCTGGCTGCCTCGTCTGAAAGGTAATAATGCTGCTGCAGTAACCAGAATGGACCAGGGTGTCAGCACTCTGCAAAATGCTAGAAAATGGTCTTGTCAATGGCAGCTCTTGCTGGGGGTTCAAATTACTTCCCAAAGCATCTCCATTATGTACATTCTTTATTCAAGTGCATTTCCTGAACGGCTTTGCATATTGTTAAGCAAACGCTTCCTAAGGATAGTAGCCACTCATCATAAAGGACTCCAAGCCTTCATTATTTTAAACTTAAAATCCAAGCAACTTTAAATTCAGGCAGTTTGCCAAGATTTATTTTTCCTCAAGTGCAAAACCTTCCACCAGTCACAAACATGATTGCTAAATGACCACGTTTCTTCCCCTCAAGGAAAACAACAAAACAAAAAGCAAAGTTAAAAGTAAGTTGGGACCATCTTATTGGCATAAAGCAGGTCAGCCCAGAATCGGTGCTCAAAAATTGGGTATCCATCTGGCAAAAATACACAGAGATAGGTGACAGAGGTATATTTGCAAGCTGATTCTTTCTTGGTGTCACCTGATTATTTTTCTGCATTTAAGGGAGTTGTTTTCAAAGAAGGTTCACTCACTTTATACCCACTATTGCTGCTTGTACTGAGCTCATGGGGGTTTCTGACAATTGTGTTGTATTTCTAGTTGTGTGTGCTTCTCCTCTCTAGGTGATAGTCTTACTCTCTGTCCTCAACAGTCCTAGCAGTCCTTTGCTTAGCCTGTAGATGCAATTGATAGCTTTCATTTCTAATGCACAGGATAGAACTGATGTCTAAAACATTTCTAGCAGTTTGCAACATCATGTATCTCCACATGTGTGGTCTAAGGAGGCTCAGTTTTTTTCCTTTCACAGGTTAGATCTTTGGTTCTGCAGAAACAGCGAAAAGACAACCATCTTATTTGATTAGAGTTTGGAATGTCACAGGAACTTTCAGCCTAAAGACCCAAGCACTTGCTAAATCAACAGTTTTATAGAAGAGAATTAGACCTTTGTGGATCTGGATATCCTAAAGAGATTCTGGTAATGGTCCCACATAAGATACTAAGGTTACTGCATAGTCCTGGATAACATTGTGTTCTCTGCCTACCTACCTGCACTTTAAACCTATTGAAGGCTACAAACAAGCTGCACTGCTGGATTGTAACTACCGATAGCACATTTTGCATTAGGACTGAGCTTTTTTTTTTTTTTTTTTTTTGCAATGCTTCTGTAATGATGTGTATGACATTGCACTCTATTAACACCTAAACTATGTGTATCAAGATAGCAGTGATCTCCAAGACCCTTGAGAGTCTTTTAAAGTAGAACAGGAGTGACCAGGAGACCATTATGATGGACACACTTTGAAAGTGAAACCCTGTGCCTTGTTATGCTTCAATCTGATAATCGTTGGAGGATGTCTTAGCGTTAGCCAGATTTCTTTGGTTTTGCTGGGATGCGGAGCTCTGTTTACTGAGAAATGCTTTCAGCTGCTGTGGGAAGGATCATCTTCTTTTTTTCTCTTCTGTACATTTATCAAGATAGTGATGACCCTGTTCTTACCAGCAGCTCTAGGTTTTATGTCTACTTTGCTCTTCATTATTAAAAAGCAAACCTTTCTCAATAATAAAAATTTTTATTTACATTTGTATGAACTTTTTTGCTTTTTAAAATTTTTTTCCTTGTCACAACTTTATTTTGTGGTTCAGGGGTTCAAATCCAGGGCTGCATGTTTTCTAGGTAAGAGCTTTACCACTGAGATTTATCTAAACCCTATTGTTATATCTTTATCTAAATAGCTCCACAGAAATGGTTGCTTTTAGCTAATCTTTAGTAGAGAAAATAAATCATAAATATTTCAGGACATATTTTATACCTAAAATTATCTTTGAGATTTCCTAAAGAGTGTCACAAAAATTATATAGAATTTTTTTTAAGCTTATTAAAAGAGAAATGCTGAAGACAATGAAGGTCATTTGCCATTGGACCATTCTTTCATCATACAGAAGAACACAAATGAGTTGTTCAGTCTCTCTAGATTAAATTTATAGAGAAAAAAAAATGTTAGTAACAGACACTTAGAACCTGTGGTCTCTATAGGAAGCTCCTCACAATTTGTCACTGTGCAAGTTTCCATTTGTTGGAGTCCCTTTGCGCTTTGATAACAATACTAACAGTTTATTGCAGGTGTAAGTGACCCATTGGCTGTATTTATGAATAAAGTTTTATTGGGACACAAGCAAGCCATTTTGTCTACATATTATCTATGATTGTTTTAGCACTACAATAGCAGACTGTGGAGTTGTGACAGATTTGAAATACCCGAAGCAAAATACTTGATTAATTAACCTTTTGTAGAACAAACTTGCTCATACCTGTCTCACTGTTACCAGTCATAACCTTTTTCTGTTTCAAATGCATACATGACTACTATCTTACTTTAATTAAAATACAATACTTTCCTGGCTAAAAGATTTCAGTGGGGGATATGTAGTATTATAATGTAAAAGTAATCATTAGAATTATTTAAAAAGAGGGCTATTGGAAACCTATTCCAGAGTTATTTGACCATTTTATTTAAGAATTTCTGCAGTGTTTGGGGTAAGGTATGTATGTTATGATGTTATAAATCAAACTCTTTCTCTATAAAACTCAGATTTGCTTGTTTTTATAAATTATATGTAACATCTGTTCTCTCATTTGAAAATAGCTTTAATCATTTTTCTTAGAGATACGTTGCCTAAAATATTATTTTAAAGATTTTATTTTTAGTATTTTTTTATTATCTTTTTATGCACGTGTTTAAGTGTGGCTTTATGCAAATGAGTGCAGTGCCTATGGAGGGGAGAAGAGGGTGCTGGATTCTCTGGAGCTGGAGTTGTGGCAGTTGTGAGCTGCTGGGAACTGAACTGGGGTTCTCCAGAAAAGCTATGCATGTACCTAACTGCTGAGCCACTCACTGGTCCCTAAGACACGTCTGAATAGTTTTATCATTACCTTGTTCTGTGTGCCACAAGCATGGCCGGATGTATTTGTCAGTTGCATTTTTCTTGATGTGAGCACCCACCAGACTGACACTTGCAAATTGTCAGTAATGAACTGATCACAGCTCTTTTCTATCTCTGTCACCTTCAGACAGTTTTTCTTTGCAGCTAATTCTCCTACAAAGGGTCTGCCATCAGCTACCATTCCTCTCAGAGGCCAGAGGGAAAGGAGTAAGAGAGGCTTGGGTAGAAAGATTAGACTAATTTCAGATCATACCACTTGTTTCCAGAACTCTAAACCACAACAGAAACAAAACCAAGTAGCTTCATGAAATGATAAGAAAAAAAAAATGTTGATGGCTTAGGACTACAAGAAAAAATGAAGAATGTTTTTACATTACTTGTTTGTAATACTGTAGACATCAGCCTTATGTCTAACTGTTTAATAGGCCTGACAGCTGTTTTCCTTTCTTCTAAGTTTTGGGAGCTCATAAACATTTGGTAGACTCTGACATGGAACCTGAAGTAAAACATTTGACAGTGATCCCTGACTTTAGCTTTTGTACTTATTTCATAGGACAGTATTGCAATGCACAGTTATTGACATGGACAACATCCTGCTGTACTGTCTGCTGGAATTCAATAGATAAGGTTGGTTATATGACCAAAAGAGTGCCTGGCAGCAGCATATCATGTTTTAGGATAATGTTGACTTAGTAAGCTACATTTCAAGAGGGAAAGTCGACCTCTGTGAGGTTTTGAAAATTAAAAATCAAAATAAATAAAAACGCTGTTCCCTTACTTGCTTCATGAAAGCGAAGCAGGTGAACAACATCATTTCCTAGCATCCACAAGTATGGGGATAATTGGGGAACGTTAAGAAGAGGGAAATTTGTCCAAATGTACAGATAATGCAGGAAATACAGTAGATTTCCTGGAGTGTGGCATCAGCATAGGAAATCATAGAACCTTTAAAAGTCTAGTTTGAGGTTTCTTCAAAAAATCTCCAGCAAAGCAAACTCAAGTAGTTCTGCATATTAAATTAACACCTACTGCATGTGCTTATGTAAATAGCAAGGCTGCCTGATGAGACCAGTCTCACTAGTCTCCCTGTATGATTACAAATAATCTTTCCTTGAGACTTTTTGTTGTAGTAGTAGTTTAAAAGAAGAAAGAAAGGAAAAGAAGGAAGGAAGGAAGGAAGGAAGAAACAAAGAAGAGAGGGAGGGAGGCAGAGAAGGAAGAAAAAGAGAGAGAGAGAGAGAGAGAGAGAGAGAGAGAGAGAATGAGAAAGACTGTTGAAAAATTGGAAGTAAGGAAGATAATTTCTGGTATTTCTGGGAGAAATCACATACTGACTGGGGCAGTTCCTTCTAAGTTACCTAATCTGGCTTTTCAATGCCTTGAGCTGTCATACAGTTCTGTAATTTGTACCTAACTCATAATAATGTCAAATAATTTTTGTCTAGAAACTGTTAAAATTTTTCCAAGAACTTTCACAAAATCCAATTCATTTTTCTACCCCCAGCCCTTGCCAAAAGCCAGTTCTGTATCTGTGTACTCATTGCAACTAAACCCATATATTATAAATAAATAAGTGCTTTGGGTTTTTTTTTTTCTTTAAAGAATTATTTTTTTATGGAGACAACTTTCTGCTGTTGTCATCGATGAGTCGAGTAATAACATCTTTAAGATGCATCTAATAATATTTTAAAATCCAACTTGCAAAAGAGACTTAAATTAATCCAAAACCTGCCTCCTTTTCTTGATTGACACCTGTGAAATCGAACAGCAGAGTAGAAACAAACAACACCCCACCAAGTTAGACCTGGTAGTCTAAAGGCTGTGGACAAAATAATTAGAGGAGCACAGAGGTCAAAGTACATTTGGAAGAGGTACTGCTGTGGAGATACACAGGAGACATCGACTCATGCCTAGTACTCTGGAAATTTAATTTGTTGATTTTTTTCTACTCTCTGTGAGGTAACAAAAGCTAGAAGCTTCTCTGATGGGAGAGCCAGTGGGGATCTTGGGGGTCCTTAATTATGTGATATATATCACAAAGTCACAGAAATCTGGTAACTGGGTCCAATGATATACAATAATCATCATGGGTTTCAATAACTGACACATCATACAGACCAGGGATAATGCTTATCCAACCCCCGGGGTCACAAAGGGCAGCCTCCAGCCTGTGGATTAGCAATTGATTTGACGCATGCATTGATTTTGGGTTTTGTTAAATGAGTTTGGCCATGTGTGTGCCCAGGCCTCTGGGAAGAAAAAAAAAATCTGAGCTCTGTTATATCAGTTGACAATCGATACATCTGATTGAAAGGTGGATATGTGGATAGGGGTACAATATAGAGTAGTTAGTCAGGCTGGACAGAATCTCTTTTTGTGGGTAGAGTCTACCTGAAAGACTTTTAGGAAAGCAGATAGCCACAATTATTTGTCATTTCTCCAGTCAGATGAATTCATAAAACTCAGCTCTTAACTCTGGGTATTTTTCTAACCAGATAAACCACTGAGGTTTTTTTAAATGCTTGTAACCGCTCCCCCCAACCCAACTTCAAGCCTCCTGCAGTGATGTCAGTGGTGAGGATAGGAGGTGAGGGTGGTAGAACTTCCTGATTTTATGCATGAAACATCAATGCGGAGAACTCCGAAGCTTTAAAGAATTCCATGGTGACAACCAGCCTACCTTGGAGGATTCAAACTTATAAAAAGTAATTTCGTCTGAAATGACTTTCGTTATTATGAACAGTAGCAGGCAAATTAACTACAATCATATCTTCATAAAGATTTCTATTCCAAGACCTACATTTTTCAGGAAATCAACGGAAGGCTAATTATGCAGGAGTGGTCCCTGATGTGGAAGCAGGCACACAGGGGACCATGCTGGAGAGAAGTGAAGCCCTGTGAGACACCATCTCTCCTTTCAGCTGTAACTTGTGAAGCTGTAAGTAATTACACAGAGAAACACACCCTCACTTGTAGTTCTCCTTTGCTGATAATCAGAGCGACAGATAATAAATTAACATGAAGACTCAAACAGGACAAAACAGATAAGAATGGCATTCAGTATCAGAGTTCATTCCATATGCTTTGTTTTACAGTTGGCAAAGCCTGATTTGTGACGTCCATGGAGTCAGATCAGGTGAGGGGGCATGGTTCTGCCAGCTGATATTATGACCAGTATGGATAAGGGGGTAGAATAAGAAGCTCCTAATCCCTATTTACTCTTGAATAAGCTCTTCTAAAGGTAACAGAAGCAGGGCTGCTTATATGCTATCTCTCCTTCCCAAAGTATCTACTTTAACATGCTATGCCTCTTTTTTTTTTTTCCTTGCCAAATATGTTTCCTGCCATGAACCTTCCTGGAAAGACACGAACTATTATTCTGCTGCAGCCAGCCTAAAAGTCTTCCTCCTTTCTTTACAGCATGACTAGCTATGGATACTTTTCCTTCTTAACTACAGAGATGAACACTGAGGGCTTTGAGCCTGCTATCACCTAGCACTGGCTTGGCAGTTTCCATCATTTGGGGGAACAGCACTTTTGCACTCTATTTTGGTTTAAGGGCTGAAGAAAAGTCAGTACTTCTGGATTGAGGATGTATGGTTCCTATGGGCAAGAAGGGAAATCATGGCTCCTGTAGCTGTGTTTGGCCTGCTGCGAGCTTGACACTATGGCCAGATTCACAATGCTCAGAAAGAACTTGAGACTCTGGGAGGCTCCCAGGGCTCTGGCCCCATAACACAGGGTACAAAGTTGGTTGTCAAATGGAAGCATTTTTAAGGTTTAAATTATTTTTTTTCTCACGCGGGGCATGATGGCACACACCTTTAATCCCAGCACTTAGAAGGCAGAGGTAGGCAGATCTCTAGGAGTTCTAGGCCAGTCTGGTCTGCAGAGTAAGTAAGTTTCAGGACGGCCAGGGTTACACAGAGAAATCCTGTCTCAAAAAGAAAAAAATCCAGATTTACTTAATTTGTTTTCTGTGTATGAATGTGTTGGTTACATGTATGTGTTACATAACCCAGGACCTAGGGGTGACACTGTCTAATGTGGGCTGGGACCTCCTAAATTAATTATCAATCAAGAAAATGCTCCCACAGACATGCCCATAAGCCAGTATGATAGAAGCTATTTCTCAGTAGAGGATCCCTCTTCAAGAATCTAACTAGCACACACAGTTAAAGTGTTAAATCAAACCAAGCACTTTAGGCACAGTCGGGATCCACTTTATGAATGGAGAAACAGATGCTCTGAGACAGAAGAGGAAACCTCAGGGCCACATAGGTACAGTAGTAGAGTTCACCAGAGCCTTGGTCTTTGGACTCTGCTTCACTATTCTTCTTGGCTTCAGAACACCCAGTTCAACAGGACAGGAGTAACTAGGTCATTCCTGTTACTTTACTAAAGCTTTATTGACAAAGAAGATCTCTATGGAGACATTCACATTGAATTACCAACATCTAAACTTGTACTTCTGCCAATCCCATCTCCCACCTCACCCCCTGGGATAAAAAATGAGAATTTCATTTGGTGTGTTTCTCATTTGTTCTACATTTCTCTGTGATAAAGAAAATCTATTCCCCACTAAATTAAAATTGCTTTTCCATCCTAACAAACACTATACCCCTGGTACACACCAGAATAAAAATAAATTGATTTTTAAGTATCCACTGGAAAAAAAAAAAACAATAAGAAGCATAAAAAAATTATGGGCCCATTGTGTGTCTTCTGAACAGTTTTGCTGTGGAAATGGATTCAGGTCCTGGAGACATCAGTTCATTCTTTATGATGGAACATTTCTCAGTAGCTCAGGAGCTTCAGTGAAAGCCAGTCTCCCAGATGTTCCTGTACATTGTTTTTTTCATAAGTGCCCCTTGGTAAAAACTTCCACTCATAGGGAATTTCAGCTTGAGTTAGCCATAGATGCATGCAAGTAGTAGGCTTAACAACCTATTGGATTGCATTATTGCTAAGATCCCAGGGCAGGAATGAGATACTGGATGTGATGGTTAATACTGGTTGTCAAAGTGACTGATACAAAATTACTGAAGAGCAAGCCTCTGGGCTTGTCTGTGAGGGATTTTCTAGAGTAGGACAGTTGAGGTGGGAAGACTTACCCCAAATGTGAATGTGCTGTTCATTCCAAGGGTTAGGTCTAAGACTGCATAGGAAGAGAAAGTGAGCAGAGAACCAGCATTGATTGCTCTCTACTTCCAGACCTCAGCTGCAACATTGTGAGCAGCTGACTCACTCTTCTGCTGTATTTCTTCCACACCGTGTTGAACTGCACTCTCAATCCTCCAACCAATTCACAATGATTTTATTGTTGACAGGGAAGCTTTTGAAACTAACAGAGAAACCTTCTGCCCTATAGAACAGTGTCTGTTTCTAACACATTTAGAAATGTAGCCTTCATCAAATGCAAAATTGTGAATGGGATTTTCAGAACCTGGAGGAAAAGTTAAAATGTTTCTTAAGCACAAATTTTACAATTGTATCAAAGGGAAAGTCTGTTGTTTAATGTCTTATAAGGCCATCTTCAAGAGTTTGGCCACTAAAACTTATGATCCAGATGCTACCTTATGGATAAATTCTAAAATTACTTAAAGAACTACTGTATCTTTGTATATTTTTAGTTATTGGAGGCAGTTTGCCTTAGCAGGGGAAGAATGTTAGACTATGGGTGGGATCTGCAAGCTGGGCCTGCCTATGTTATCAATGGTACAGGCTGGGGATGAGGTCATTGACAAAGGCAGAAATGTTGCCTCCTCACTGCTACTCAACCTCCAGAGAGCACAACCAGAGGACAGAGAATGGCAGCCTAACCTGAATCAAACTTGGTTTGTCTTCAGTTCCTGGAATGTTGGAATTAGAGTCTTTATTCACACTATACCCTAGGATGCTCTGATTCATTTACCTCCTGGTAACAACACTTGTCCACACAGGATATATATGTTGAATGGAAGATTTTTAACTTCTGTTGCCTTTTATGGCCAAAGATTAAAAAAACAAAAACAACAACAACAAAAAAGCTCAGCCTTTTGGAAATAATGTAAAAATGAGCCACCGCAAGAACCAAAGGGAGCCTGAATCAGGAACATCACGTGCAGAGCACTTGATAAGTGGAAGTCTGGAACTCTTCTCTTCCATATCAGCAAGAATTGATTACATAAAGCCAGAGTTTACAATTTTAGCCACTGGTCTGCAAAGGTCAGCAATCTATGGGCTATAAGACAAATATGCCCTGTGGTCTATCTTCCTAAAGCCTGAAAACTAGGAATGGAGCTTGTACTTTAAAGTGGTTTGTGTCTGCCAACTTTCTGCCATTATGATGAAATGGCTGAATAAATCAGTGTAAAAAAGGAAAGATTTATTTTGGCTCACTATTTCAGAGGTTTCAGTTCACAGGCTAGATTCACTGCATGAGTCCTGTGTAGGAACAGGTGCTAGAGAAGGCATCTTGCCTTACAGAGCCAGGAAACACACACACACACACACACACACACACACACACACACACACACACGTACACAATACACACACACAGGAGGGAGGCAGAGACAGAAAAATACAGAGATAGACAAAAAAGATAAAACAATGAAAGTTGGGCTCCTAGAGACTTACTTCCCCTGGTTAGTTCCTGCTTTATAAATTCTACTCCCTTATCAAATTATAAATCCATCAAATGATTAATCCAATAAAAACTTCAAAGGCTTTCCAATTCTATCACTGCCTTATAGCCTTATGTCTGAACACTGCACTGGGGAACAAGTCTTACATACATTTAATCTACAGTTAGCATTTCATATCCAAACCACAAGTCTATAAAAACAATATAAGCTAGCAGTAGACACACTGCTCTAATAAGAAACCTCTCTTCCAGAATCTAAGCCATCTTTCTACTAAATCACTGTCATATCCTTGCAATCACTGGTTTTCTTCACTTAAGGCAATCACTCTCTCTAACCTGGGTCTTAAGGCTATGCCTGGATTTTACAGAATCAGAACAATGTGATACAAATCTTTCCTGTGTTCATTGATGCTACTCTTCTGCCTCCCATTTGGTCCTGCATTTACTCTAATGAGAGTTTTCACCCTCAATTCCATCAAACCTCTCCCCTGTGTATGATGGCACAGTCTTGGACATTTTTCCACCTTAGAGCAGCATTTGAGAAACAAGTAACCATGTCCTTCCCCTTCTAGCCCTTTTCTTCCCAGGGAGCCTGGCTAGCTGTTCTTATTTTTCTTCTTTCTATATGAATATTGTTGTTACTCCTCTGTGACATCCTCTTTTTCCCTCCTTGTTCTAAATACCAGAATATTTATTTCTCTGAATTTCTATCTACAGTCATGCCTAAAGGATTCTCATTTAGCCTCAAGGTTTAACACATCATCTGTAATCTGACAACTACCAGCATCTCTCCAGAAATCCGGCACTATGTAGCCCATTTCTAGTTGACAGCTTTAGCATCTTTCACAGGTATTTAAACTTACCCTATTCAGAATTACTTCTCTGCACATTACTTCTCTGCCTCTCCCTCCTTTAGGCTGCTCATTCAGCCACACACACCAACAGCTATGGAGTCATTTGTCTATTTTTCTTTTGTTCCTATACTGTTCAGAATCAATCACCAAATTCTGTTTAGTCCTTCTTCACATGCCTGTAATAAGACCAAATATTCAGCTTCAGGCACTGATGGATGGTTGATCATTTGCGTGAAGTGTGCAAATGTGCAAAGACTGAGAGTAGGAGTAAGAGGAGGAAGGGAGGAACAGAAGAAAGAAAAAGGAAAAAAGAGAGAAGGGAAGAAATGTGAAGGGAGGGATTGAAGGAAAGAAGAGAGGAAAAGAAAATTCAGAAAAGAAAGAAGCGAGAGAGAAAGCAACAGAGAAAGAGGAGGGGGCGATAGACAGACAGACAGACTGAAACAGAAGAAGGAAGAGAAAGATACAAGACAACTTTTGGCCACCATTATTCCTCCAGCCCGTCATCTCTCACCACATTACAGGAAGAAGACTCTGACTCAGCTCCCTCCACCTGTTAGGTTAAAATTAATGCTAGGGTAAAATGTTGGGTGGTGAACAGTGGAGAAGCTAGATAAGAGAGCTTGTAATTGGGCTACAAAACAGCCAGGCTAACCAAAAAGAAGACAAATCCCTGGAAAAACTACAAAGCCCATCCTTGCATATTCTGCCAGTTTTCCACAAAGCCCCTCCCAAAGCAGTGAGTACAGGGCTCCACTGTGATTTCCCCAAGTGACTTTGTCAACATCATGGGTAGTTAAACATTTATAAACATCCCTGAATGCAATGCAACACATCTTATTGTATCAGACTGACTTGTAGGTAAGGGTGACTTCTAAGAAAGCCTGAACCTATGCCAGGAAAGGGAATGCAGCGATCACCTCAGGGGTAGGCAAGATATAGAGGCAGGCTTTGCAATGGCTGTTCACCTTGGTCTACTCTCACTGGAGAGGATATATTTTCATTTTCTTTCTTGCTAAAAATAAACTTTAGCTGCTTACTCTACTAGTGCCCTCATGTGAATTCTTCCCCTTCAAGAGCATAGAAATGGAGAGATTAGAATCCATTCTCACGGTAGAAATGATTTTAAGAATAAAAATGAAATCATGCTACCTACCATGTTTCCCAAATAATTTCCAGTAACTTCTCACAAAAGGTAGCATAGAACTCACTCCTCCCTCTGGTATATGTGGAGTTAAGCTCCCTTCCAAGCCCATGTGCATTTGTGGTTCCTCAGATTCCCCCAGCTTCTTAATTGTGTAACCCTCCTGTCAGAAATGGAGATATTCTAAACACAGACTATGCCCCTCCCTTTGGCCATTGGATTCTTAAAAGGGTAGACCCGAAGAAATCCAAATTTCTTCCCAAAATGTCATGCTGAGAAAAGGACAAGGTTGGAAGCCTGGTGTCAGACACAGAGGGAACATTTTATACAGTTCTGACATCCTATCAGACCCTCTGCAGGACTGGAGTCTGGACAGTGAGGATTGGCAGGAACATACTTTTGCTAAATGTGATAATAAGAGTATACAAAATTAGCCCAGAAAAGGAAGCTGATGCACAAATCTCTTGAGAAATGAGGTTTATTAAGAGAAAAGACCCAAGGCTGTGATCAGGCCTTGAGGAATAAGGAAAAACACTAGTCAGAAAATGATAAAATATATGGGGAAATAATGGGGATCTTAGAAGGGAAGAGGTTTCCATTTTAAACCTGGACAGGAGCTTCATTAAGAGCAAGAGTAAGAGAGCTAGGGAGTCAAACTGCCCTCTAAATCCCCCCTCCCTCATCTCTCTCTCTCTCTCTCTCTCTCTGTAGATTAGTATGGCTCTAGCCTCATCAGAGAAGTTTCTCACTGCAGTAGATGGAGATCAAATAGAAACTGCCAACTGGTCAGAGTGCAGGGAATGCGTGTCAGTGGAGTGCTCAGCCACACATGGGCAACTGCATCACACGCCTCCCTCAAGAGAGGAGTGGGAGAGATTGTAAGGGCCAGAGGCCCAGGAGGACCAGAGTGAAGTGGTGGCATCCGGATATGACAGGATCACTGTACTCACGAGTGCACACGAACTGTGGTTGCAGGTACAAGACTCACACAAGACTGTCAACATTCTAGCACAGAGCAGCAAGGGACTCATTTCTGACCATGACTCCTAACTGAGGAGCTCTGGATTACTGATGGATTCTCAGGGAGGGAGTCATTTTCTCTAAGGATGCAAACCTGAGTAGGCCCACCACCATCACCCTCAAACCAGGAATATATATAGATATCACAAATTGAATTTGACTTTTTTTTTTCTTTTAGAGGAGAAGAAGTGAGGGTTGGGAGGTAGGGGTGGATCTGAGAGGCATTATGGGATGTTTAAGGAATGAATATCCTTAAAAAATAACATTGTGAAATTATCAAAGAATTAATAAAAATGCTTTAAAAAGAAAGAAAGACAGGGAGAGAGAAAGCCTGGTTGGTTCAGGTTTTTTTTGTTTGTTTGTTTGTTTGTTTTGTTTTCGTTTGTTTCTAATTTAGTTAATTCCTATGCATTGCACCAGAATGGAAATGTCTTTAAAAAAAATTTATTGTTTTCTTCTCTCATACAATATATTCCAACAGCAGTTTCCCTTCCCTCCATTCCTCCCAACACCCCGGTCACACCTCCATTCTCCTCCACATCTATCTCCGTTTGCTTCCACTCAGAAAACAGCAGACCTCCAAGGGGAACATAAATCCCCACATCAAGACTGGACAAGGCAACCCAGCTGGAGGACAAGGTTCCCAAGGACAGGTAAAAGAGTCAGAGACCCCCTCTCCTACTCCAGCTTTTAGGGGTTCCACAAGAACATCAAGCCAAACAACCTTACCATATACATAGGGAACCCTGGCCAAACCCATGCAGGCTCTGTGACTGCTGCTTCTGCCTATGAGCCATGAGGCAAGCTCTCTTGGTGTCCAGGACCCTTCTGGTTCCCACAATCCCTCCTCCCACTTTTCCATGTGTTTTCCCAAGCTCTGCCCGATGCTTGGCTGTGAGTATCTGCTCCCATCAGCTGCTGAGGAAGCTTCTCTAATAATGACTGGGCTAGGCCCTGATCTTCAAGTATAGCAGAATATCATTAGAAATCCTATCATCATCATCACCACCATCACCACCATCATAATCATCATCTTCATCATCATTTTATTTTTTGGCCATTAGTGTTTGGTTGTAGGTCTCTGGGCTATCTAGTCTTTATTTCCTGACCATCCGGACTCCCTCTTGGTGGTGTGGGCTTCAAGTTAGACCAGTCATTGGATGGCCACTCCCATTGACTCCTTCACCCCCACCCCCGCACAGCACTTCTTGCAGGCAAGACAGAGTGTAGGTCAAAGGTTTTATGGTTGTGGTAGTGTCCCAGTCCCATCACTGGAAGCCTTGGAAGTGTCTTAAGAATAGGAAATTTTCTTTCTTAACTCTTTCACAATATAGATGTTCATCTGGCCTCTTATAACCAACCTTCCTGAGGGAATGGTTACAGTCTTCAGTCATTTATATCTTTCTTTTTGGCCACAAGACTATTTAAACAATGGACACCAAGAAATTAGAATTGGCCCCAGGAATCTCCTGCTAGAGAATCAAAGTCTGAAAGTCTTGGCAGCTGGAGGAGATACATATCCAGAAGAGGGGGGGATAAAGGTTAGCAATTTGTCTGGTCATACAGGGAAGACTAGAATTGAGACAAGCATAGGTAGGGGACCACTGCTGCCTATGCATCAAAGACCCTGCCCTCCTAGTTTAAAGAGTTAATCGAAATGGGACTATGAATCACACTGGCAAGAAAATGACCTTTGGGAAGCTGTCAGTTCTATAGAATTTAGAAACTGTGAAATACCAAACTAAAAATTGAGTGGGCATCATGGTCTCTTGGACTATTGTCTAGTCTTATCTTGAGAGAGTTTTCTGCTCTGCAGTGGTCTGTTTTGCCCCCTCCCACTCTCACCCTTTTACTCTGTAAGAAACAGTAAGTACTCTGTAATAAACTCTGCCATCTTCCATTATCTGCTTTGTGTGTCTTCTGTGAATTCTTACAGTGACTGTCTCAGGGGCTGAGGGGAGTCCAGAGTCAGACCCTGAGATGGTATCACGATCTGGAAAAATTTGTATTTCTTGGTCTCCCTAAAACCCAAATTTCCTGAAAATACTAACCTTGACAATAGTATTGCCCATTATCTACAAGACCTGGACAGGGCTGAATATAAGTTTGCAAATGCATATTGATTGACAGCTTGAATGGATGCACAGACTACTTTCTAACAGGGGCTACAGATACTAGAAGGCATAGCAGTGGAGCACATTAAACACACACATACACACACACACACACACACACACACACACACACACACACAGAAAGGAAGTTGAGAGAGCAAATGTGGCTCTACCCTTTGTTCCACAAGGATGGTGGATACTTGATACTTTTAACCCTTCCAGGACTCAGGCACCTGCGCATCTGCTGGTTGCTTCTCTACCTGGCCTTACTCTCAGTGAGAGAGCCCTGAGCATGGGGAAGGGCAGCAGATGCTTCTGAGGAGGTCCAGATGGTGTTCTGGGATGCATCTAGAATCTCGAATCAGCCCTGGCTACAGTTTTCCTGTTACCTGCTTTGATCTCAGACACATCTAATAGATTTCCAGAATGCAGACTGCTGAAGGCTGCTCCATGAAACAGGTGGAAATGTTTTGCATTTCTGGCAAGTCACCCTGCTGAGGCTTGGCTACTTTTGTATTTACCTAAGGATGTTGATAAACAAATGAGCTCATTAGAAAGTCAAGGCAAGGGTAATCAGGCAACCTGTCTGCCTGTCAAACTGAAAATATCACTTCCTGATCACCTCTCTTTCCAGTGTCTAGCACAGTGGCTGGTCTGTAGGGTACAGCTGTTCAGAATGCACAACTTCATAGAATAGCTTGCTCACACTCTGTGTGAGCAGCTGCCCTTGAAATTACATGAGACACAGCTAGCATGGCCCCACATTTTGGTTAGGATTCATATCAACTGGGCACATCAAGGAGCAATCTAAAATCTGCTGAAGGAAAGGAGAAATAAAAAAGTCTAGAAAGCCTGTTGGCACAGTGGGAGTCATCTCAGATGGCCACTGGGCAGCTAAAGGGAGGCTTGAAATAGCCACCTCTTCCCAGAAGAAAGGAACAAAGAATTGGAGTTGGTAGCCCTGGGACATTGCACATAAGATTGGCCTCCTTCCTGGATGGGAGAGAGCCTTGCCTACATAATTGATTTGATAAAATAACTTCTCTGAAGGTATGAAAGTGAGGAAGGCTAGATGCCTTATTCTGTGGATAAATCACTTTCACCTGTTCATTCATGCCTTCTGGGGATGTGGCAAGAAAGTAATTTCAGAAGCCCTATCAAATACGCAAGTGACTAGAAAACCTCTATCTGGCCTCTCTGACCCTCCTCTTCCCCGGTGGGGTCTGCTCCTTATAAGCAGGGGAAGAGGTCATTGTCTAACATAAATCCTACGCAGCCCCCTCCCTTCCTCATCCTCTTGTTGAGAAACTCCTCCCTATTCTCTGCAGAAACAAATTTCATTTTCTGCAGAAGCAGCCTCCCATTCTCTGCAGGAACAGACCCCCATTCTGAGTAGGAACAGCCCACCCTTCTCTGTAGGAGGAGACCCACTTTCTGCAGAAACAGCCACCCCCCATTCTCTTTAAGAGCAGACCTCATTCTCTGTAGGAGCAACTCCTGGCTCTGTGCTCTATAGTTTCCTCCCTCCACCCTCCATGTTTCAGTCTTGGCTTCCCAAGCAAGCAACAACCCTCTGCACCCCCTTTCCCTCTCTCCATTGCCTTTGCTGTGTTTCAAGCAGGCTTCTTTTTGAAGGTTGCCTCCCCCCAAAGCCTTCCCTAACTACACTCAACTACAATAGAAGTCCAGGTATAATTTACCCCAGAGCTCTTTACTTTGCCTATTTCTTCCCAGAGTGTGCTGTGTTCTTCTGCACACTGTCTCCTTTCTCTATAGAATGCAGAACCCATGAAGCCAAGGGCTTTAATTCCCCATGCTGTCTCCTGAACTGAGAAAACTACCTGGTATGTCGTTGGCTTTCAGTGTGAGATTCATGAAAGGACAAATGAAACTGGGAACTGTGTAAACAGCAAATTGGCGCTGAGGACAGGACTTAATGGATAAAGTCCTTGCTGCACAAGAGTGAGGACCTCAGTTCAAAGCCCCAGCACCCACTCATTCCTTGCTCTCATTCCTTGTTTCCAAATCTACTTTCCTATGGTTTTGTGGCAGCAGTTTTTACAGAGACTGGTTTATATGTGTTGGGGAAGTTTATTTCTATTTATGCCTAATGTTGACTTTAAAATAATTGTTTGGTACATTGTTGGGGGAAGGGCTGCCTAAGCCTTAGCAGTTTGTATTGTCTGAAGGTGTTGGCTTGATGTAACTCTGTGATTCAGATGTTTGCTTCCTCAGGATCTGCACCTGCTCATGGCTCTCTGGCAGAGCCATTGTGGTACAAATAGCTTGCACTCTGAAAAGCAAAGGTGCTGTGAAAAAATTCTTGTAGTCCTTCTACAGTCTCAGGCAACAAGAAGAAAATACTCCCCTTTGGCTTTTCGTTCCATCACTGTAAAAGTGACATAGCTTGGCTGTTAAGGGCATTTGGGATCCTCTTGTAGTCCCCCACCATAAAGGTGACTTAGTTCAGTTGCTAACGGACTGTGTGGGATGAGACTAAGCTACAAGTTTCCTTCATTATGCGAATTGGTCTTGGGATAAGGGGGCAGAGTTTTTGTATCAATAGAGCATCTGATGAATTTTTGTATGAACAAAAACACCTGAAATAAGATGTTCTGGGTTCCCATGTCCAGGATGGCACTTGCCATGACAGGCAGTTCCCTCTGCTGAGTTCAGGCAAGTTTGTATCTACGAAAATATCTCTTTGTCTTTCTTACTAAGCTCACACAATAGCTATTGGCTACATAGATGTCTCTTTTCCTTTAAACTAGTTGTGGACAGTAGACACTGGATCCTGCTCCAAAATAGATTCAGTGAATCCATACAGGTATGCTGAGCATGGCCTATGTATCAGTTACTCTGTGGAACTCAAGAAAGCAGAGAAGCAGACAGACCTAGTCCTGTGCTCCCTGTAATCATGTAGCAAGCCCAGCAGAAGGGAAGGTATTCTAAAGACACACGGTGCCTCCCAATCTGGTTAGAACATTATTGAAACAATGGATCCCAAAGAAATAGGAATCTCTCCAAGGGTTTCATGCTTGAAAAAAGATAATGCCTCAGCTAAATGGGGAACTGTCACCCAGAAAGAGAAGTACTAGTAACTTTAGTAAACAATGAAGTTCCAGTAACTTCTCAGACCACCTGACAGGATGAGACAGAGATCCAGACAATGATGATGGTAGGACCACATAGATAGACTTGGATAAGGTGTTGTTTGCTATATCTCTTTGTCCCTTTTCCATGGAGCCACACAGAATAAATCTCTCTTTTTTTTTTCCTTGAGACAGGGTTTCTCTGTTATAACTCTGGATGTCCTGGAACTTACTCTGTAGACCAGACTAGCCTCAAACTCACAGAGATCTGCTTGCTTCTACCTCCAGGTCCCCTGTGCTGGGATTAAAGGTGTGTGCCAGCACCACCAGGCTTCATTTATTTTATGATTTCTGCTGTTAATTTGACTCTTTTATTTGGTTTATTAAGAACAGGACCAGAGCCTGGCTTTGGGCACAGGTTATAAACTCCATTAAACACAGGGCACTGAGCATATCAAGGAACCAAATTGGGGCATCAGTTACTGATGTATAGCTGGTGCAAAATGAATTTAAGTGCAGTGGGATCACTGTGGCTTGATGTGGTATAAAGCTCAAAGGCCTCCTGGTTATGTACCTCAGACAGATCTCAATGATCAGAAGGACACAGCAGGAGAAGGCATGAGTGACAGCTTTCTTGACTGAAAGAATGTCTTGTGAAAGAGAAAAGGAAGGAAATACCCAGAGTATACTCAGCAGCAAAAATAACACAGAATGTGGGAAAACCCATGTCCTCTAAGTAACCAACCCTAAGCAGAGAGGACTGTGAGCAGGGTGGGATCATATTCACCCTCAGCCCCAGATGGGCCAAAGAAAGCAGCTGGACAATAATGGTATGTTTCAAGGGGCACACATGACCAAGTCATGCTCTCCTACATAAAGAGCAACTCCTGTCATGAAGCCTGAGTCACGTATGCACTGCTCTCCTACTGTGGTCACAGAACATGTTGGAACACATATAACTAACCCTGCTCTCTTGCAATGCAAGGGTCCTCTTTCTCTTGGAAGCCCCTAAGAGGTGATACCTTGCTTTGTCTGGTGAGATTAAGGCTTCTACTTTAGACTTTTCCTATACTGCTTTCTGGGGGGTTTAAATTCTTTCCTAGAGTACCATCCAAACTAGCATCTCTATATGTCTCTCTACCACTTACCCCACTCCCTGAAACCTAACAAGACTGAAGAGAATTCAGCAAGAAAAATGAGAATAGGAAATGAAGGTTAAAAGCTGGGACAACACCAGGCAATTATAGGCCATCTAAGGCAAAAAGCAAACTATTTTTGTCAAAGGACTACTTTACCACTGCTTCCAGCTTTTCAGGCCATGTGCTCTGTCTCAGCCATGATTTGACTCTTAACAGGAAAGCTGTCTTAGGAAAATGGCATACAATATATCCATATGAGTATATGTATACATGGCCATGTCCCAATACAACTCATTCATATAAACTAGCAGCCATTGGACCAGAACCAATAGCTACAATTTGTGACCTTTTGACTGAAACTTCATAAGCATCAAGGCAGGGTTTACATATAGTTCTGATTGTGGTGGTGGCAGAGAGACCATAATATTATCAACAGAACCTACTGGAAACCTTTTTCCAAAAGGGTCTGATGTGATCACCTGCTGTTGGGGTCTTGGGGAACAGAATAGAAACTTAAAATGAGATTGTTAAATAAAAGCAGCCATTCTGAATGGAATGTGGCTATATTTTAGAATGATCTCATAGAATACATAGCTAGAAAGTGGCAGGAACTAGAGATAAAAGCAGTGCTGTTATAGAGAACAAAGAAAAGCGGTCCACAGTGGCTGTTTGAGGCATTTACTAACCAGGTTCTTTTCAGACCTTGGTGTTGGGGGGCCTTGGATGAAAACTCACCAACTCACTGTTGGTTATTGGCCAAGCAGCCAACCAGAACTTGAAGCTGAATGGCACCCCACAGATACCTGAGAGGGACAATTTTCAATTTCAGACCCAGGAGGACCCCTGACAGACACCATTTCTTCCATACTGGGGCATCAGATGTCACAGTCTCCACTCTTTCTTCTTTTATGTTTTCTTTTCCTACCAGCTACAGCAAGAAACTGAATTTCAATACAAGAAGATGCTAATCAGAGTCACTCCCATTTTACAGAGGCTAGCAATCAGGACACAGCCTTAACCCTAGGAAAAGATGAGAAAGTCAGTTTGTCCATGGCAATTGCTAAATGTTTAGTCCAATGATCCTGCAGGTAACCCCCACCTGCTTGTTGTGTATTGGCTCTTTGTACTGTGTTTGCACCACTGAAGTATCTGAAAACTCAGCTCGTATTCCATATTCTGCTGTACTTAGGTAATACTCCAAATCAGAGAGGAAAACAAAGATAATATGAGCTTATAAAACATGTATCCTTTGCCCTGTCCCCCAAGTAACATTGTAGATGAAACTCAAAAATTAATTTGGATTCACTACAAAAATTTTTAAAAGTCCAGTTGGTTCTTGATTTTCAATTAAATATTTGCAAAATGCAAATTGCACAGGTTATTTTTATGTCTCAAGAAAGGAGGGTGGGAGCATCAGACATAGAAATGATGATGTAATAGCAGGATTCAAACCAAGCACCTCAATCATGTAGTGTTTGGTTTAGCACTTGACAGCTAGCCTGGCCCATTCAATAAGGCCATTTGGCTCTTGTGTCCTAACCTAGTCACTGTAACAGGTTGCTGGGAAAGAGACCAGAGAGACACAGTGGAATTGACAGAATCTGAGGCAGCTTAATGCAGCCTAAATATCTGGTCTTGGATGCTAAAACCCAATCATTACAAACTGATCTAGGGCTTTGGGTCTGTCAGCTAAGATCTCCCAGGTGTGATCAAGGGATTCATATATAAATCAGGCCTCTCTGGAAGCCATATCAGTCTCTCATCTGTGGTAAATCACTAAAGGATTTCACAGAAGAGTCCAAAATGAGGATTGGTGAGCTGCAGCATATGATAGCATGTGGGACTCACCATTTAAGTCGTTCAACTCTCTATCAATATATTATCACTAATGACACACTAGATGTCTCAGATAGAGACATCTGAGATCCTCAAGGAAGTAGGCACTAATGGAAGGTGCAATGTGGCTCTTTATGCTGCTCTGCCATTTCCCTATGGACCACTTCTATGCCCTTCCATTCCTGATACCCTCACGTATACTAACATAGAAAACTATTTGAGGCTATTTCCTTACTGATGCTTTATGACCCAATATTTATGGCCAAAGCCAGACTACTCTGGAATGACAGCTGTGGAGCAGATCTGGGGTAGAGTTACTAAAGGCACTGGCCAGCAAGCTGTGCCATTTGAAGATATATGGTTCCAGAACAAAAGAATGTGTTATAATGGCTCAAAACCCAAGTGGCAGCCATCTTAGGGCCATGTGATTCATTAGGCAAAAGCCATGGATTCTTTATGTTTGAAAGAAACTGAAAATTTACTGAAAATATCCAAAATAAGGGGGACTCTCTATAAACAGTATTTCTGCTCCAATTATACAGTGGTGTGTCAGGCTCAGTCCAATACCTTCCAGTATACTTGATGGAGATACCAACCAAAGGCAGAAGTGTTCAACTGTCCTTCCTACCAACCCTCCTGTATATCAGACACTTAAGAGAATCTGGTTTCAGGACTCTTCTAATATTCTGTAGCACCAATAGTTTATTGACTTCTTCAGTGAAAGGAAAGACAAGGGGAAGCACCTTCTATCAGATCTGGTCCAATTTTCCCCTCAAAGGATGCTTCTCATTCTTTCTTACCCCTTGGGTTATACACTAACACAGGCCTCCAAATCTGAGTGTATAGAAAGACACTTAACTCACGATTGGTAGGCATGAGCACCCAGGCTCAACCTTCACATATTAACTGCTATGGAGCTCATACTTACAAAGCAATGAGTAGTTGGTCTAAGGCAAAACTGCACCAATGTCACACTGCAAACTGAAATGACTCTGCTCTTGACTAAAACACAAAGGCAAAGCTCCATAACCAAGTCTGTACATTCTTTACAATTCCAGCCCCCCCTTCCAATGAAGGCTGAGCTCTCCATGTCTTCATCCAAGGCACAGCCTCTAGTCACTTGTCCTCCAGCTCCTTGCCTGTTCTGGTGATGCTCCTGTCAACACTTAGACAATTTTTGCAAAGGGAAACCAATTGTAGAAGAGTCAGATTCTCCTTTATTCTATACTTACTATGTGCTAGAGTATATATGGGAGGCTGACATCTACATTCTCATTGAGACAATTCAATCTTTATTACAGGGACAACTTCTTATTCTAGTACCATTCAACTAGTCCACTGAGTATGAGACAGTTAATAATTAGGTTCCAGGAGAAAGGAGGAAATGGGAGGTGAGGAAAGGCTGTTTGTACAATACATTTCTGCAACTGTCTTGTGTGTATCTAACAGATATGACATGAGATGTGCATATTTAAATTCTGTACTTTGATCTATTTAGACATATATGCACAAACACACACAGGATTTTACTGTAATCATTATGAGATGTGCTATGTTATTGATTATGTCAATATCACATCACTTGTTATTATAGAATTGTACTTTATGACTGGACTCTGTTTCACTTATCTGGTCAACCACAGGTAAGCATTTTGGTTTTTTTTTTCTGGTGTGGCACCATTACACGCACACAAAAGTCATGTACAGAAGTTCTTGTAGAAGCTCAGTGCTTAAATTGCTTAAAGTGCCATTTTTTTTTTCTGGAAGGATAGGTAGGTAGGCCTACTGTGAAGATGAAGGAATTGATGATCAGAGGAGTTAAAGGACTCCTTGGTTCAGAGCATCATGGGATGCTGGGTAGAAGCAAGTAGCTAACAAACCAGCTCTCTGGAGCACAGAAAGACAGAGGGCAACTGGGAGCTGAAACAAATCCTCATTGGAATAAAAATATAACTCCTTGTGTTGGGACCTCAGAACCCAAATATAGATTTGGCTAGTCCTCTGGCTGCCTCTCACTAGATTCTGCTCTATTGTGATTCCCTGTTCTCCTTTTGAAAATAAGAAGTGGTCTCTGATGCTCTAAGAAAATCCAAAGCACAGAGGCCTTTCTGGTTATCCCCATTCTCTGTATAAGTGGGCTGTGCATCCTGGTGCTTGGGTCTCCTGATGGTTGAGCTCTTAAAGATAAATATATCTCAGGCATTTGTGGGCATGTGGTGGTCTCCAAGAAGAACTGCAAAGTGGGGCAGACAGTGGGCAGAATGAAGGTCTATTGTTGAGTTTTACTATACATCATTTTTTTTTTCTTTCCAACCTTTGAATGCAGTGAGCAGCACTCTCTATATCAGTTCTGCTCTGCTGGGGATCTACTTCTTCCTCATCCTGTCTGACTTTTCAAGGGACCAAGATGGTAAAGACTCCATTTATCCTAAAAGACTCGCCTCAAAGTTGCTGATCCATCCTAGCAGGGATGATGGGACAGTATCACCCCTAACCACTTTCTCCTGCATCTGGGAACAACTAGCTTCAGAGGGCTGCTTAGAGAGAAGCTAGTACTTGCTCTCATCACAGTGGGCAACAGAGTAGTGGCATTTTCATAGGCCTTAGACACAAATATTAACAGACAATACCAAAAAGCAAGAACTAGACCTCAGCATCCAGCAGAGACACCGCCACAGCACGATCCATACACAGCCTCAGGAAAATTCACATACCTCAGCATGCCCACCACTGACTTTAGATGCAAGGTAAAAGTTCTTTCTGATCCTTCTAGAAGAGAAAATGAAGATAATATATTTGTGTGTGTGCATGAATATGTGTGTGTAGAAAGTGGAAACTAGAAGACGTCTGATATACTTTCGTCCTCTTTCTATACCTAGTTCTTATTTGAATAAAGATAAAATAATGGGAAATTTTGCTTACAAAATTTAATAACTGAAAAATATTATATCTACAAGTATGTGTCTATTTAAACAAGACAGCAACCCACAGCATAAAATGTAAGATAAAGCACAGCCTACCCCCATTTTTCTTCAACATTCCAAAGTTCAAAGCAGCTTCCACATCCCACTCCATCTTTTCTGGCCCTTCAAGCTTTCTTCAAATTAGTGCCACCTGTCTCTTTATGACAGTAATGGTTTCACACTTTTCTTACCACTGTTGCTACACAGTTTTTCAACTGTGTTCATCTTCAGAGGGCAGGTGTGTCTTTTCCATTCTCAAATGCCCATGCTTCTCTGCTTTTGTGAAGTATCCGTGGCTTCAAGAGGAGTCCACACAGAGTCCTGCATATGGTTCTACTGCTTTCCCTTTACCACTGCCTTCTCTTTGGAGCCTAGCACCACAGAGTCAGAGGGTGGGGCTTCATGATGAGGATGAGTGCTCATAGCTTAACATGCACACTAGGGAATCACTCATCTGAAGAAGTATTCCTGGAGATTTCAGCTTCTAGGGCACATGACAGTGAAAAGATATTCTTGCCAAAAGTTTAATGTGGGAGCAACGTATTGGGGTTCACATTGTTTTAGATTTTGCTCATGAAATGAGGTTGATTAATTTTTCATTTTTATGATCTATCCCTTTTTGCCAGCATTAAGTTTTCTGTCAGTGCATGACCCCTTTCTCTTTGTGGCACCTACTGCAAACACTGTCTGCTACTTCTCATGTTGTAGTGCCATTTCAAACTCCATGTTGTGTCCCATTCTCTGCCTGTGTGTTCAACTTCACTTGTCACATTTGCCATGATGGCTAGTGGCATGTCCTTCTCCATGTGACTATTTTGCATTCTTTGGGGCTATGGTTATAGCATGTTCTACATGACTGAGAATTTATTCAAAGCCCCTGTTAATTACCACCTTTGGAATACATACAGGAACAGTGTCTTCTTTACTCTCTACCATGATTCTAAGGACAAGGAATATAGTAAGATAGCCTGTGTGGGAGAGAAGAACATATTTTAAACAATTTTGAAAGTGTGCTTGGCTTTGCTAGTATTTCTCCCCACAGCATTCCAGCTGGATGTGGTGACTCCTGCCTACAATTCCTGGCATTCTGGAGGCAGAGGGAGAGTGTGGTGCCTAGTTCCAGGCCCCTGTAGCCTAGACTGTGAATTCCAGAATAGCCAGGACTACAGAGTGAAATCTCCTTTCTCTCAAGAAAAATAAACAAATCAAAATGAAAGCAATAACAAAATTTCAGGCCCACTTATTGGTAAGTTTTGTCAACTTTACACAAACTAGAATCATCTAGAAAGAGAGAAACCCAACTGAGGAACTGCCTCCATCCGTCTGATCTTTAGGCAAGTCTCTTAGCCATTTTTTGATTAATGATTGTTATGGGTATGCCCAGTCCACTGTAAGGGGTGCCATTCCTGGGCAGCTGGCCATAGGTTGTATAAGAAAGCAACCTGAGAACCACGAGATAAAACACAACAAAGAGCTTTCTTCCTTCTGTGGCTTCTGTTTTCAGGTAGCCTTCAATGATGGACAGTGTGATATAGGTGTAAGGCAAATCAACCCTCTTCGAGCTCCCCGTTGCTTTGGGCCATGGTGTTTATCACAGCAACAGATAGCAAACTAGGAAACCCACAAGAAAAAACAGAAACACAATGAAGCAAACAGTCCAGTTCAGTCAGTTTGGTGCAGTGATAACAGATATATGATCATCTTCAGACAAACTCTCAGATTTAGGAATGAGATCATCATATCTCATACCATTTCCAATCCCAATGCTGGGCAGGTCTCACTTTGTGACCATATTTTGGGAGCTATCTCTCATGGGTAGAAGACAAAATTGTCCTTTCCTAGGAAATGTTCCTACCCCCCCTCCCCCCGTCCGACTGCCTTGTCTGGGCCCAGTACTGGCTCATATATTTGCCCTAGTTGCTCTAGTTCTATTGTGTAGTGGAATAATACTCCATTAGAAACAATGGATTCTCTCGTTGAAGCTTTGTTTTGCACCCTGAATCTTCTCTGATACATGTAGAAGCATGGCCTGTGTGCTAGATGCTGGAACATACCTTCCTTTTCTTGAAACAATCTCCCTCTTGCGGCAGTGCACTCTTGCCCTCAATTGCTTCAACCTATTCATCCTCTTCTCACCATATTCCCAGCCAAACCACCCTACCATGCACACAAACCTCTGAGGCCTCTGATCCCTCCCCTGTCTGCCAAGTTTTATTTCCCAATATGCTTTACAATCTTGACAAAGCTTATGTCACCCCCCCACATGAAAGAAAAAATATATATACACACACACACACACATATATATATATGCATATATATATGTATATACACACACACACATATATATATATATATATATATATATATATACATATATATATATATATATATATATACACATACATACAGGCACCACTTAATGTCAGGAATTCAGTCTGATGGTTGGAGAGTAAACAATTTTTTTTCACTGTGCAAACACCACAATTCACTTCCTCAAACTATGACTATAATATTACCAGGGCAGATGACCTTGTGAGACCCTGTCTTATATGCACCAATCTGTTGATTGGTTATGTAGTATAAACTTATTTAGAAATGTCTTTAGATAACAAGCTTGAGATAAATGGATCAGTTATAGAGTTCCTGAAATTTTGGCAACATTGATTTTTGTGTGGATCACTCCCTCTAAGGATACAGCAATTGACCAAATCATTGCCTTTTATAGAGAAAAATCTAGTGTTTGAGCAGACAGTGCTAAGATACAGTAACATAATAATACCACAGTATAAAAAACTAGCTAGTCTTACCATGCTATTATTTCACTATTTAAATTATTTTGTGGACTCTTTATGGTCACATTTATATATAATTCCCAAACTCTGGAATACATTCTTGTATGGCCAAAGTTTTACCACAACCATCCCTGGTCATATTGCAGGACTTTCATTTTAGCAAGTCATTGGGTAGCAATGGTCAATCAAGGTGACAGTGATCACTTGCATTATCCTTAAAACAAAAGTAAATTTCACTGAGGATTACATTTTACATCAAAAAATAAGAACCTTGCTTGGTCTTCATGTTCTACTTGTAAAATAAACCAGTAAGAAATTTCTCTGTTATCCCTAGCAGAATCAAAATGGATTTCAATTCTGTAACACAGTAAATAGTTATTACAGAATTTATTGCTGATTTTTTTTCCCTGAGACAATTGAATTCTTCTACTTGGGATACTTAAACTATTAAATCAGAACAAAATGGAACTTCTGTGATTCTGTAAGGTTGCCAACATAGCAAAAAAAAAAAAAAAAAAAAGCATTTTGTCTTTGTTTCATTTGGCAACTTGCCTCTTTGCATAATTTTAATGCTATGGTTGCATATACACAAAGTGATTTTCTTAATTGATCACTCATGCTTCCCTAGCCATATGTCTGTCATTAGAGCCTGTGCATTTTCATGTAGAAATTCACTATTTCTAGTTGGAAGTTCAGTACTTTTAATTGTGTCAGTGAACCATGTAAAGCGTCATGAGCCATGAAGAGTATACAAAGAAAAGTCTGTTTTGTAAAACTCAGGGATTAGAAATCACACTGTCCGAAGATAGCTTAATCTCTTCCATGGTCTGATTCTACCAGCACAATGCCATCAATGGAAACTAGGCTCAATGGTGGATTTCCCCAAGCCTATATCATTTCAGGACTGTAAAGGATTGCATACAAGATCTTACTTGAAAGAGCTCCACAATCACAAGTATAAATGACCCAAAATGAAGAATGAAATAACTCAGAAATAACAGTCTCAAAACAACATTACAAGATACTTCTAACACTACTGCAGCCATTCCTACTTTTTGTATTACTAAGAAGAGGTACACAGGATTCTGCAAAACACATTTCTAATGCTACTAGAACAATTCCTGCTTATTATATCACTAAGAATAAGTGCATAGGATAAAATTAATGACTTTAACCTGGTATGCATGACATTGTTTTAACAGCAAAAGACTTTTCTTTACGAGATTTGATGACAATCATTGTCCCTTCCAAAAATTATACTAGTTACCAACCTACTAGCATACATTCACAATTTCTTTTATTTCCATTGCATTTCAGTACCCTAACTCATATTTTACTCTTCCCTTGGCCCAGGGATAGAGAAAGGCAATAAAATGAAATTCAAGTTTGTTTCACAGACAGTAAACATGCATTATGAATCTGAAAAATACTGTTGGAAGCAACCAATATTCAGTGACTACATATTTTAGAAGAATTTCCTCTAAGATATTTTATAATGAACGGCATAGTCTAGAGCCATTCAGTGCTCTTAGTTTGAGAATTTTGCTTGGTTTCATGAACTATCCACTTTTAAAAAGCAAGCGTATAGCTCCAGAATCACACAGTTTACCTTAATGACATCATTCCAACAGGAAAACCAGATAAACATCACTAATCTTTTATATACAATACACAGGGGAAAAAAGAGGTATTAATGAATTACTAAACTAATTTCTGGCAGTATTGATTTTATAAGTTTTCATGTATTCCAACTTAATTCTGTTTTTCCAATCTAAGTATTTAAATATTTAATAGCTTTTTTCAAGGGCCAGAAAGATAGGTCATAAAGTAAGGGTGCTTGCTGCCAAGACTGATGACCTAGGTTCAATCCCTGAGACCCACGTAGTAGAAGGGGAGAAATGTCCACTGCAAGCTGTCCTCTGACTTTCACACACATGTTATGGCATGGACATGTGTATGTGTGTATAGGTGTGTGCACACCCAAATTTAAAAACAATAAAAAAGTATTAACATATTTATTAAAATTAAATTGGAATGAGATGATCCCTGATGTTCTAATGTACAATCAATTTCTAATAAGGCTCTCTCCTTTATGAGGGACTAAAGCCTCAGTCTCTATTCCAAAGTCAGCCATACCACCTGTCAGAGTTGCTCCCACAAATTGAGGAATCCACATAGATATTTTAGGCCTGTGAAATTTGCATATGTGTAAAACTGTAGGCAGATGGGTGAGTATAAAAATCAAATGTGTATACATCATGTCTAGGATCAATACTGCAGGGTTACTTACTTGCTATGCAAGTCGCACATACAGCTAAATATACATTGACCACATGAAACACAACATATGAGGGTTGACTAATTTATAGATTTATAAATTTATCAGTAAATGCAGGGACATGTATACTAACTGTATCTTTTACCAACCTCAAGCTTTGACGGCCTGATCTCCCTCTCCCTCTCTCTGTCCTCTCTTTCTCCCTCCCTTTCTCTCCGTCTTTTCTGCTTCTCTCTGAAAACACCCTGGATCTTATTATGATTTTTTGCTGGGATTGAAGTATACTAAACTGTCAGGAACTGATACACTATAACTAATGTCCTTATCCATCAGCCCATCTTTTTATGTTTGATGGGTGTACAACTGGGCAGTTCTAATGTACTGTATTGCTTACACACTATATCTGCAGTAACAACCTAGACGAGCTTCTAAGAAGACAGAACATTTATAATGATGGTGATAATGAGCACCATGCATTCACACCCACCTGGAACATAGGTACTGAGGCAAATTCTATGCTAAAGAAACATGGATGTAAGCACAGAAGTGGTGAGTGAGTGAGGTTTTATTTTGTTAGAGTAGATCATCTGGTCCTGAATAATGCCTAATCATACTAATTTTATAGTAAATATATTCACTTGAGAAGGTCACATGTCATTGCTTTGTCATTGCTTTTCAGTAGGTTCAAAGGGGAATACCCTAAATTTTATACTCCTGCATTATTAACCCATTAGTCAAAGTTTTTATATTTTCGAACCTTTTATTCTGCATATATACATTCCTTTGGAGGACACAATCAGTTTGGTTTCAATACATGCAAAGTCAGACATTTTTGGAATGTAGCCTGAGATGTACATTTTCACTTACCTTTTCTGCTGACTGTGCAGTGCCAAAAAATATTGGGATGAAGGCAAGCCATACGATACACGTGGTGTACATAGTGAATCCAATGGGCTTGGCTTCGTTAAAGTTCTCTGGTACACCCCGAGTCTTGATGGCATACACAGTACATGTGACCATGAGAAGAATGCTATATCCCAAAGAGCAAATGATTTGAAGGTCTGTGATGTCACATTTGAGAACTCCCCTGGCTTGCTCCGGGTTCATTGTCTTATGCTCATCATAATCTATGATGATGTTGGGTGGGTCAACTCCAAACCAAATGAAGACACCTAGAAGCTGCACTGATATTAAACTGGAAGTGATTGCCAGTTGTGATGTTGGGCTTATGAGTCTGGGAGCTGTCACTGATTTCTTGCCCTGCTCGAAAATGCGATAAATCCGATTGGTTTTCGTTAAAAGGGCTGCATAACTGATGCACATGCCCAAGCCCAAGAAGACACGCCGGAAAGAACACACTGCCACATCTGGTTTGGCAATCATTAGGAAAGTGATGATGTAACAGAGAAATATGCCTGTCAATAAGACATAGCTGAGTTCCCGCCCAGATGCCCTGACAATGGGTGTGTCGTTGTATCGGATGAAAGTGGCCATGACAAAGATGGTGGCAATGATCCCCAACATTGCCAGGAAGACAGGAATGACAGCCCAGGGGGAGTGCCACTCCAGTTTGATGATGGGGATGTTCTGACAGCCAGTTCGGTTCTCATTGGGCCTCTGGTCGTAGGGACAATGCTGACATGTCATCTCGTCAAACTGGTACTGGTATCCATCACAGGGCTCACAGGTCCAGCAGCAAGGGGTTCCCTTCTGTGTCTTCTTTCTCTGCCCAGGCTTACAGGGCAATGTGCACACAGATGGAGGGATCTCCCTGACTCCTTTGCCCCACTGCATGTCCTCTATCTGTATGTAGCACAAGAAATGAGACAAAACAGGTGGGTTATTCAAAAGATAAGGGTAAGAAAGAACACCAGTGACAAACAATCCCAGTATTACTGCAACTAACACTAGCCCAGGGGATTCATCAGAGCAACCAAATAGAGCTGCGTGGACATGCAGTCAACTGCCTCCCCCAGGAAGATAAGCACAGAGTCTCAGATTAAGGGGTAGGTGGGGGTACACAAAATTGAGAGTAATATGGAAAACCACTCATCTCTCAAATTATGTGTCTACACACACACACACACACACACACACACACACACACACACACACACACAGAGGCTTAACATTATTTTGGATAATACTCCACTTCCCCCAGACATTACAGACCCTGTCAAATTCCCTCAGATAATGGCCGTGGTCACTGAAAGTTGCTGGAACTGACAGGTCCACCTGGTTCCTTATCAGACAAGAGCAAAAGTGCTTAATATTCTAGGATGCAACTGAACTAGAACACATCCCAATATGCAAGAAGTACTGGATAAGAAAATTTAAAGCTTTGTGCGGTCTGGAAATATTTATAGGCTTGCCAACCATCTCTCTAAAGACAAAATTGAAACTGAATCTTGTAGCACAGCAGAGAGAGAGGAAAGTATTGGCTGTGCTGGGGAAGTTACCACAGTCAACAGTGTTCTGGGAAACAACTGTACTATACAATAGGGAGAGCAATGTCTCTGGCACTGCCCTTTTTCCTCTTGGCCAGCAAGCCATCTGTCTTTCTTTTTGCTATGGCTTCCTCAAATCCCCTTTTTACTCGTACTTATTCATGAAAGCTGAGGGGTGCACACATGATTCAGGCCTGGCCAGATAGCACACTATAGTTGTTCTCCAGCTTGAACACATGTAAAGGGGTCACTTGCAAGGTATTTTGTGAGGCTCATGAGATGCAACCTAAGATTCTTCTCATTTATTGAGTCTGGAACAGGGCCTGAGAATAAACATCTCCAACAAGATCCCACGTGACACTGCTCAGGCATGGTCAGGGACCACCCTTGTCAACTAGTGTCACATTTCAAACTCCAAGCCATGAGATCCCCATGTCCCTTTGAGATAACTTATTTTCACTTCATTTCCTGACACTCACAGGAAAGGAAAATCATTGTCCTTATGAGAAGGTGCTCATGGCTACAAGAATGAATGCTCTAGAGAAAGAGGCCAACAGAGAGAGCAACAGCAGAACAGGGTGGGGCTAGCTGTGCTCTTGGATATAGTAGTTCCTGCAGTAGGCACTGCCTTAAACTATGTCATTGTGTGAGATAGTAAATTCACCCCTGGTATATCACCTGGCATATTAGTAGGATTTGTATTTCTGTTGCCTGTAACTAAGAGCCTGAGTATAAGATGCTCTAACTACATAGTTTCAGTAGAAACAGCTTTAAAAGATAAACTGTCAGTTAATTACTTTACAAAATAAATTCCATCAAAAAGACATGGCTGATTTTTATTTAATTGAATTTTTAATATTGACCTAATTGGAATTTCAATATAATTGAGCCAAAATAGATTAGAAAGATACTGGAAACTTCAAAACATTTTAAACCAATATTTTTTTGAGATATAAGGGAAGAAAGAAATAAGCCTTTATCAGTCATTGGAATTTTGGTCCTCTTAATGTGGAATGCAAAGCAGAGCAGGAAGCTGCTGGCTCTTATCAACTATAATGTCTGAGTAGCAGTCAAACTCTGAACCAATAAAACCTAATTCTACAAACAAACTTGTAGGATTTAAGAGGTAAAACATCACCACTTTCTAACAGTTGGGTTTAAACTTAAACAGAAGCCTCAAGAATGATCCGTGGACTCTGGTATGAACTCATTTGCCTGACACAAAACCCAAGTCAGCACTAATAAATCCTACTAAATATAAGTCATAATAAGTTCATTCACAACAATATCATTTTGAGGCAGAAAGTCACTGGCAGCCACCCCAAAGCCATAAAATCAAGGAAATAAAACTTATAATACAACAGAAAATGACAGGTAATAATTTTACAAGTGTCAGATTCTAAGAAACAAATATAAAAGTTTTGCTATTATTAACACAAACGCTGTCCAAAGTCAAATTAAAGGTGCCTAGTCATGGTTGACAGAGAATATTAATGAATAAAGCCAATAAGTGAATTCCATGAGCTGAATTTGTGATTGCCTGATTTCAACATTAACAGTATCACTAAATTTGACAATAGACATTAGTATGGGGCTCATATGAGCATCAAAGCAAATGATCATTACATGTAATAGTTTATAACGAATTCAAACATTGCCACCACACTGTGTTTTCCTCATGGAATAAAATAAAATGCCTGGAAATGCAGAAATTTTGTTTTATTCTTCTCAGTGTATCTAAATATACACAAGGGCTATAACCACAAGCATTACATTGAGTGATTGCTTAATTTGTTTTCAATTTTCATTTAAAGTAGATTTCAACTCTGTTTAATTATATATATTAAAGCAACAGAGTCACCTCTTGCTCCAAATGAACAGAAGTCTAAATTTACTCCCTGGGCTACTAAATAACATGATTGAAAATATTATCTGTGTCCTATGAAGGTAGCAAGTGCCCTTTAGGTTTTCTAGGAAATGAGATGCACCTAATTTGGCTGTGCCTACTGTCATTTATACAGATACATCACTTTATTTTCTAAGAAGAAATCACAGCTACAAATGCCCATCAGTAACTATTAAAAAATGCTAGTCATTTATAGTTATGAAAAAAAACCAAGCATATCACCAATTTTGTTTGCAAAATGGCAAACTCTGAACTCCGAACTCTGCAACAAGAGATTGTTTCAATTAGATGAGAAGCTAAATTTAAGTATAAAAAGAGGAAAAGACAGGTTATATAATATCTTCCTTAGAAGATAAGGGTTTAAATTATCAGAGAGGGGTGTGTTTTCCTCCTGAACCACTAAAGGTAATGGTTATTTGACATCTGATATGCTCAGGAGCTGGCTCCCAGGGAAGAACTGTTGAGATCCTCATTCTAGGCAAGAAAAAAGAACTTTACATCTGGTACCAAAAATGAACAAAAGTTATGGTGCACAGATTGTATGCTGGCTGGATTCATTGCTAAAGACAGAACCCAGAAAGTGGTAATGGAGGGAAGAACAACGCCACTGAAATTTGACATGTGCCCACATGATACTCGGAAATATCATGGCCACTTTGCAACCTTGAAAACATGATCACAAAGGAGGAATCTCATATACTGAGGATCTGACATACAATTCATAAGGATGTTAGTCATAATCATGCCAGTTCATAAAGCTCATCCATTTAACAGTACTGAAGGCTAAAGAAATTGGCCTTCCAGAACTAAAGTAAGTTGTTTTTCTATGTAGTTTATTTTATCCCTTTCACATCTATAGTTGATTCAAGGGCTTTAACTACTATGGGCTACTCATTAATTGTGTGGCACATGCTCTCTTTGCTCCCTCTGAGACATGTAGGAGGAGCCCTCACTCTGCCATGTGGACTGGGGCTCTCCTCAGTTTTCCTGCCATGTTGCTGTCTGCCTGTTTATGGCATTAATAATTCTTGTGATAAATCTTTAATCCAAAAGGACAATTAAGCTCACCCTCTTGCACCCCAAACTAGAACACTTTCAAAGGCAACAGGATGGTGAGTCTCATCAGAGCTAAACAGATATAAAGAACTGTGTCGTGGATGGCATAATTATGTCACCAAGTCAGCCTATCTTCTTCCCTGAAACTGAACATGAAATGACAAATTGTTTTTATGACAACTAACTATTCAAGGACAGTTTACTAACTATACTCCAACATTCAAAGAAGTAACTGTTTTCTGACCTTGGGTTCGGTACATGCTGCCTCTTTAACACTATTAGATAAGTCAACAAGGACAGCAGTGGTTGCACAAATAGATGGGAACTCCAGAAGAAAAGAGAAATGGAAACTCTCACCTGATAAGAAACACTTGTCTTCCTCCTAAGAATTTTTAGAAAAATGGACCTCAAAATACTTTGTTTAGAAAAGCAGGCTTGTCCACTACTTCTGACTCACTTGTGAGCAATCGAACAGTACGATAGTAACCATAGACTCCATATCCTGTACCTGAAGTACTTGGTGAAACACTGTTCTAGTTCTAGGAAAGAGTTTCTCCATAAGGAGTGTGTAGATCTTAGAACAGATAGAATTTTAAATGCTAAGTGAGGTGCTGTTATAACACAAATGAGAACATCAAACAGAGAAAGTATTTTAAAAATTATTCTTTGATACATTCACTTGCATCCATAAGACATTTATTCCCTTTCTCACACAAATATTTTCTATCCAAAAGAAACCTTTGTCAAACTAAGAACACTTTTTTCAGTGGAATTCCATTTATATATTTCTAGATTTACTCCATCAACCAGGCTGGATGGCACTGGATCTATAAAATCCCCTGCACTATTATTCTCACTTATTGAAACTTTAATAGAATGAGCGAATCGACAAAAAGTTCTAATTGAAATGACATTCGTTAATTAAAATACATTTAGTCTGTCTATTTTATGGGAAGGGAGAAAACTGTTTAGAAATAAATGCACAAGAATGTAGCGTTACCTATATAATGACAGAGCCAGTATGACTTCTGGTGAGGACTGGGGAAGGTGGGCACATTAAGAGTTTTACACGACTTCTGTATTAGTTACTTTTCTGTTGCTACGGTAATACACCACGACCAAGGCAACTTATAGAAGGAAGAGTTTATTCGGGCTTATACTCTCAAGGGGATGAGTACATAATGGCAGGGATGCATGGCAGCAAGCAGCTTCCATGATAGCTGGAGCAACAAACAGGAATTGGCAGGGGGGATCTCAAAGTCCTCCCTCAGTGACATACTCCCTCTAGTCAGTCTGCACTACCTAGACCTTCACAAAAAGTACAAGGAACTAGGGACCAAGTGTTCAAATGCCACAGACTATGAGTGATATTTTTTCATTCAAACTTCTGCAGATTCTGAAGTACCTCAATATGTTTTAAAACTCAGGCCCTATTTTTAAACATTTGGCAACTTAACGAGACTAGGAGAGAATTTCAAGGCTTCTACATTATAATAAAAACACTCATTAATGCAGATTCAAATTCTTTACAACCTGCAATTACAGCAATCATCCTTTCTTAACGTAATCCAAGAAGCAAGTCATGTACATAGTATTATCAAGAGTTTCCCCTTCACATGCAATAGACCCTACAAGAAAGGACTCAGAACATAACCGCACTGCAAAGCCCTTGAAATATTAATACCAAGTCAACTCTAAATTTAAATCAGTGCTCCACCTCTGCTTGTAGATTGAATTTACTGGAATCACCCTGAGGGTTTAAAACCTTCTGAAGCTTAGAACAAACTATCACAGTCTAGGGGTATGATCTCAGGGTGTGGATGTTTTAAACACCCCCAGATGATCTTAGTATGCAGGCAGCAAACTGATCATAGAGCTAAGCTCTACACAGAGGTTAGCTGTGTAGAAATCTATGGTTACTAGGTTACTGTGAAGAAACTTATGCTGTTTAATGGGCTTACCCACCACATCTTGGAGCAGTGAGCTAGCTCCACAGGTAAATGCGTTTGCTGCCAAGCTTGAGGACCTGAGTTTACTCTTCAGGACCAACATGGCTGAAGATGAGAATCACCTCCTGAAAGTCACATGTGAACCACAGCACCCATGAATGCATGCACACACACATGCATACACAGGCACACAATAATAACAGTAACAATAATAAAAATAATAAGTTAAGATATTGTCAGTAAATTTTCTAGTCTATCTGCGGCCTTGTGAAATAGAGTATGTAAGTCAACTGCAATGCTTATCTGGCCATCCAACTGTGATCAGTAACATTAGAGTCACAAATCTCCAGAGTTGGGAATATCTCTGGACTTGAGTTTCATTTCCTTAGTTCGGAGGGCTGTTCTGAGAACTTTCTCCAAAGAGGCTTCTCTCTCCTCTCCCTGCCCTCTTCCTGCAACTCCTCTCATGGTAGCTGTGATAGATAATCCTGGATGGCTGATCTTAGAATCGGCTAAAACCCAAGCAGCTATGTATGCCTGTGAGGGATTTCCTTGTTTGGATCATTTGAGGTCAGAAGACCTCCTGTAAATCTGGGCCATACCGTTTTGCCTGCTTATTCTTGGTGTCAGGTTCAACTTTAATAGCTTTAATGCTGCTGCTGAGGCATTCCCCCTGTATTAGAACCCACCTCTTCGGGATTCCAGTGTAGACTGAAGACCAGCCTCTCCTCTCTGTAGGATTGCTTGGGATTCCACTACCAGATTGGGAATACTGAGACTTCCAGCCTCATAGTCCAAAGAACTACTGGATTTTTGGCTGGTACTTCATGAGACAGCCATTGTTGAACTACTAAAACCACAGCCTGTAAGCCCCTATAATAAATCTAATAATAAAAAAATAGAATAATTATTATATATAAACATTATATGTGATATATATTATAATAATGTCTGTTCCTTTTGAGAACCCTGACTGGTTGGCTAACCAACCCTTTCTCTATATCTATTTGCTTATTCTTACTCTCAATAAAGCTCCTCCTTGAATGTGCAAGGCCTTTACTTTAAGACATAGTCTGGCTATTACTTGTATTGCACTTGCACCACGATCTGTCTAATGCTTTCCTTCCCCACTCAAGGCCTGACCCTGGTCTCCAGGTCCTAATAAGCCTCACTCCAAAAGAGTGTTCAGCATTACATATCAGCTTCCTTTCTTAAACAGACTGCCTCAGCACACACACACACACACACACACACACACACACACACACATACATACATATGCATATAGATACATATATACATACACATATACATATGTGTATGCATATATATGATTTTATATATATAACATATACATATATAATATACACAACATATGTGTGTGTGTGTGTGTGTGTGTGTGTATGTTGTGTGTATGTTGAGGATTTACTGCATTACTAGGTTTTGGAGCCTGTTTTAGTTGCCAGGGTCTAAGCAGGTTAAAAACAACAACAAAAAAACCAAACCAAAATAAAAAATAAAAAATCCTGTCCTAGCCTTTGAGGATGGAATCAATTGTACTCACCTTTCTTCCTGTAGTATCTTTGGCAAAACTGTCTTGTGTATTCTCCCTGCAATTCCCTACTAGTCACCTCTTAATCCCTTCATTTGCACAGCAGTGGAGGGTTCTGTGATCAAGGCAACTTGTTTTTAATCCCTTCAGTGCCTTTTCATGGCTCTCAAGACTCTTGAATGGCCATGCACAATTTTTCAGGACACCCATGAACTGGCTTCATCTTCCTGACTTTGTCTCAGTTCCACCAGTCTTCCTGCTCACAATGTCTCATATGCAGACACACAATGTCCTACAACTCTTGAGATCACCCAGTTGCTGTTTGGGTGGTCATTAAACCTACTGGATTGGTCTCCCCTTTATAAACCCTTAGAGATACTTTTTTGCATCACTTAACAAAATTCCTCTTATTACAACCTGCAATAAGAGGTCACTTGGTTAAACTCTATCTATCTAAGGTGTTGGTTTCATGAGGTCACCACCTTCCTATACTTGGGAATCTCAGCATCTGGGTGGGATGAGTGACATTACTGAGATGAGTGTAGGGACAATAAAAGGACAATCCTTCATCAGCAAGTTTTCTGAAGTCAAAATCAATTGCCTGGAGTAGAGCAATGGTAACCAGAGGTTGAACAGAGTAGAGGAGGGAGGAATGTGGCATTGTTGATCAATGCATATGAATGAAGTTCTGATCAGCCCTTGTGTATAGTACAGGGATGATAGATGAAAGTGATTCTGTACCTAATATTATCTTCTATCCAAGTATCACCAAACTAACTGTCAGAATATTTCAGACTGCACTCCTGAAAATCTATTACCTATATCATCTTTACTTTTCTCTGAGTTTCCCACTTACCTTCCAACTTGACCTGGTGTATCCAGATATCCATACTAGTTACAATATGAGTGTTGAGATAAGAAGGACATGTGCTCAAGTCCCAGCATGGCAACCCTCAACAAGTTATTTTACTCTCTCTGAACCTCATATTTCAAAAAATTTCTATGCCATTAAAATGATAAATGTTAAAGGAGATGGATACATATAACTTTATTTAAACCTCATATATCTATCAAAACACCATTGTATACATACATATATATGTACATACATACATATACACACACATTTCTCACATTTAAATGTTCCAGTTAAGAAAGAAATTCAAATGAAAATACTTCTGTAAGATAATAAAAGATCCATGATTGCTTTCATGAAAGCCATCTGTTTTCTGTATCCAATGCAAGTCTATCTATAGAGTGAACATTTGCAGTTGAAATGCCCTTGACATTTTCTTGCGGAAAGAAATGGAATTAAATGTGGAATACCCAATTGCTAGGTAGAAGAGAAGGGAGCACAATTAGCACAGTACAGAGAAGGAGGAAAACAAGCCATGCACAAGCCACAGACAATGACAGAACTCACTTTCGGGAAGAGCTGACTCTCCCTGACTATCTTTTCTCTACTGGTAAATTTAGCTGCAGCTTAAAATAGAAAGTATAGACTGGGAAATCATAACCTAGGTTTAAACACTGGCCCTTTCACCTCTAGACAGTCTGGCCAAAGGCAAGTAAACTACATGGAGTCTGCATTTCCTGAGCTTAATTGTTTTAACTACTAAGCAAGATGATATGTATGTGGAAGTAGCATGGTGTCTAAGACACAGTTATTGATTTATATAAGAACATCTTTTGATGATTAGCTCATTCCATGTAACTAACTTTCCTAATCCCATTCTCTTTCTTTAAGTCTGCTTCTTCTAGCCAAATGACACCAGCATTACATTTCCGAGTAGTTCAAAATACATATCTAAACACTATTGGCTATCTTCCTTTTCTAGATGCCTTCCAACCTAACTTCATATATCCAGAAGCACTTATAACATGGAGGTTGCAGTGAGAAGTCTGCATTCAAATCCTAGCATAGCCAACTTAGGCGAATGATTTGTGCTTTCTGATCCTCACAATTTACAACTATGAAATGGAGATTGTGAGGGTATTTCCTTGGCTTGTTGAGAAAAAAAATGAGGAGAGCGCATTACCCGACACCCAATGGAGGAGTCCCATCATTTAAAATTATTAAAGATAATAAATGTCAGCATGACCCACCTTTATACCTTCCTACTTTCAAAGAGTAACTGTTGAAACATTAGTCCCTGTCATCTTCCATCAACCCTCTCCCTCCATGAACTCTCTAATGCTGGTCTGTGAAAGTCACCATTCTTTCATCCCCTTAACTGCTATCTCTGACTTTATGATTCCCTTTTTGTTTCTTTTCTTTCTTTACCATGTATCTTCTTAGAACGCGCTATCTAATACCAACTCTGAGTATTTATTTCTTGATATATCTCCTGCTACTGGAATGTAACAGTGAGGGTGGAGCCTGTGTTTATGTTGCAATGTTCATCCTGGGAGTACCCAGGAAAAGCAGCAGCAGAAGACAAGTGTGGATTCTAGTCCCCCGGGTTATATATTACATAGGTTTTGAGCTTAAAACCTACATTGTTTAGGTTTTGAGCTGTTCACCACAGACTCTGTGGACTTAGGTTTTTATATGTGCACAGTGTTCGAGTCCTCCTCCTCCAAGTCAACTGCTGCTCCTCCCATGCCATCCTCCACTCCATGGCAAAGGATGCCAGGGCTTCCCTTTGACAAGAAGAGTTGTTTCTATTGTTCCTCTGCAACTACAGGTCCCAGAATTTCCTTGATGCCACTGAGCAGAAATGGCTTCTTCCCTATTTGAAATCTCCAAGCATTTTTATCTATGCCATTACTCTCTTTTTTTTTTCCTACTTACACCTTAAAAATCTACTGCCAAGATCTATTTCTTTCTAATCCTCTACATAGCCGAAAATGTGATATGAAACCTGGGGCAGATTCTATCACAGGAGAGAACTTTCAGGATTAATACAGAAAGGCATAAATCCTTAGGTAGAAAAAATTGCCTTCTTTTATGCCCTTGAACATTCTTCCTTGTGTCTAGTCTTTTGAATCTGACCTGCTTTAAATATGACAAACTATGCAAGCAAGAACAATAGAAGCCAGTCCTCATATCTCCAACACTAAATCTTTTCTTACCAGTTTGAGCATTTGTTTTATGTTTTCAAGCTGAAGACAACTTGAAAATTGCTTTTCACACACTCACCTGGGGTGAGGCACATCCTCTCCCAGGTTAAGGGAGAAGAATGCTGATCAGTGGGTCTCCCACCAGAGACAAGGAGGCCTTTTGGTTTTTGTTTTCTGTTTGCTTCCTTCTCCTACCAGGTTTCTAAGATTCCGAATCTCTAGCTTCCCTCTTTTGAAGTAGAGGATAGATAGTCTTTGTATGGACTATTAGAGATGATTCTCTAATAGTCAGTGTGGATTCTGTAATTCTATAATTATATTACTAATTATAATTATATGTAATTATAATTCTATAATTCACAATATTGGTCCTCAGCAGAATCTCAGGAATATAGAATAAAGAACTGCTCCAGGAAGCTGAGGAGATGACTCAGTCAGTTAAGTGCTTGAAAGCAGGTGACCTCCATTCAATTCCTAGTGCTCACATACAAAGCTGGGTGTGAAAAGTACATCTGCTACTTCAGCACTGGGTTCCTAGAGCTTGCTGACAAGTTAGCCTAGTGCAGTCAGAGATCTTCAAGGCCACTCACAGTGTGCTCTCAGCTCATTGTGTCTTTGTCTCAAAACATAAGGTGAAAAGCAATAGAGGAAGACACCTGACATTCACCTCTGCATGCATGTGCACACACATGCAAAGGTGAACACACACACACACACACACACACCCCACAACCACCAGCACTACCACTCCATCCCATACAGACATGTCCAGAGACTCTTGGTACAGGTTAGCTTATTAAAAACTTAGAGATTATTTAGATCAAGGAAAGATTGTATTCATTTTGGACAGAACAAACCATTGTTTTCCTGCCTATCACACAGATTGTCTCATCCTGAGACACTTTCCTCCCTTCAGTGACAGTGTAATAGCAGTACATACATAGCTCACTTAAGGCCATGACTGCATTACTTTCCAGAACCCTGTATTTCTTGTGCTATGAGACAGAAGCCCTGAAAGTTTAACCGAGGTATCATCTCCCATCTCTCTAGCTGCACCTGGAAAGTCAGGGAACATCCATGAGGCTAATTCCCTCACCAGTAAAATGGAGTTATGACTGTATATACGAGAGTGTTTCAAAATAGCAATAGTTGATTAAGGAGAGGGATTTATTTATTTCTTCCTTTCATCCCCTTCTAAGAGAATAAGGTACTATTTATTATTTTAGCTTTATTGTGATTGTTACCTCCATTCCTGTGCTGGCAGATAATGTGGACTGCTTCCCCTCCTCAATTCAGATTAGCAAGACTGAGCCAAATGTGCCCTCCTAAGAAGCCATATAAAAAAGTGTCTTAACAAGAGCAGTGGTGGTAAATGCCTTTAATCCCAGCATTCAGAAGGCAGAGGCAGGCAGATCTCTGAGTTAGAGGTCAGTCTGGTTTACAGAGGGAGTTCCCAGATAGCTAGAGCTACAGAGAGAAAGCCTGTATCAGAAAAAGAAAAAAAATGTGCCTTGTAGGAAAAAAAATTAGTACTCTACCACAAACAGACCATATGTAAAACGATGTTGTTTTTTGAAGCATATGCAATCCAATAGTGAATATGTAAATGAACTCCCTTATTCTCCCAGAGAACAGTTTAAATAGATAGAACTCTAGGCCCAGTTGCTGATTTCAGAGGATACAAAATTGATGTATCTGAGTGAAAGGCCCTTGGGAATCTTTCCTATCACCTAAGCAAGAAGTTGTATATTGTACCTAGATCCTGCCCCTGGCCATTTGGAGTTTTGCAGAATGCTATCATGATATATGTATATGTGCTGTTGATGTCTGTTTCTGCCTTTATATATAAAGCATCAGAATATTTCGTAAAGGAAGTCTTTTTTTCTCACAAGCATATTATTCCTCCAAGCTAAGGGATCAATAGCCTTTAAATAACTTATTCATACATTCAGAAGTTATGTCAACTTTAGAAAGTGAGAAACAAAGTGTTTATTATACTCAGATTGTCATCCAGGTTTGCTGGAAGATGAAAGGAACACATATGCATATCCCTTATGAAAATTACTTTTGCATCAAGGAACATTCACAAAAGGGTATAGGGACCGTGATGCCCTGGGAGTATCTTCCATTCTACAATTCTGAATTAGCATTAGTGATCTTCATATCATCCTTTTACTATTATCTTGTATTTCTCCTGTCTCATAATTCATAGGTCATTCAAGAAGTAATTCCTTCTTCATTGTACTATATTAAACATTGAGAATGCAGACATGAAGAACATGCTTCCTAATAAGAACTTGGTAGAAATGTGTATAAAGTGTTACTGAGCTAAATGTCACTTAACATATATGCAGGGGCTGCAGAGATGGCTCAGAAATTAAGAGTAAGACTGGTCTTTTGGAAAATCTGAGTTCAGTTCTCAGTACCCGTATTAGTCGGTTCACAATCTTCTATATGTAACCTCAGGGGATCAATGCCCTCTTCTGGATTCCAAGGGAACCTGTATTTACAGGTACATATACCCAAACATACACACACACAAACACATTCATAAACATAATTAAAAATAATATCCTCTGTTGTTCCTTAGCCTCCCTTTTACAACAGTGGGACTTTATCTGGAAGAATGATATGATCCCCTTTAAAGATAAGATCAGGAAAGACACCAATAAACCACCTGAGGAAGTACAATGCTCTTCTCAGTGCACCAGAAAAAATATAATTAAGATGATTTGTATGTGTGTGTACCTATTATACCTTTTTATTTATACATTAAGAGATTAAAAATAACCAGACATGGTTATTTTTTTGGACATGCTTTTGGACCTAGTATTTGGGGGAAGCAGAAGAAAACATATCTCTGTGAATTCAGGGCCAGCATTCTCTACAAAGTGAGACTCTGTCTCAAATTTTAAAAAGGTGTTAAAAATAACTAATAATAAGATATTAAAATTATAACAATATACTGTAATACAAGTTATATAATTGTATTTCCCTCTTTTTAAAGGGATAAAACAAGTGTTAGGTTTTCATATTTCTTTTCTTTCCCTCCTTCATTCCCACCTTTTATTCTTTCATTCTTTCTTCCTTCCTTCCTTCCTTCCTTCCTTCCTTCCTTCCTTCCTTCCTTCCTTCCTTCCTTCCTTCCTTTATTTCTCTCCTTTGCTTCTTTCTTCTTTTTCTTAAGAAAGCTCCCTTGTCTAGGATGGCCTCAAACTTGCTACATAGCAGAAAATGAACTTGAACATCTGATCCTTCTATTTTCATCTCCTAATATAGTATTTTATATTAGTAATTTATATATAGTAATTGCAGTATTTTCTTAGTGGGATTGACTTAAGATAAGATAGAGAAAACAAACTACAGATAAACAGGTATAGCCATATTCCTCATTAATAAAGTATGAATTGTAACATGTGTTAATTAGGAAAGGAATAATTAAAGAATAACTTGAAGGCAGTAGCTTTATGTAGAAAACAAGAGAGGCAGAAAGTATGATTTGTGAGGTGTGACATGAAAGCTATTGACATAAGCATGAAAAATTACAGGGCCCATGCAAAGGCCCCAAGAACGATAAGGTTATTTTCAGACCACAGTATGCACAGGAATCCCCTGTGGGTCAGGTGCTTCACACTGCTCTTCACCTGGCCTCTGTTTCTCATGACTCAGGACTCACAACTCTGGAACCAAGTGTCATACCGACAGTGGAGGCCAATTCTGAAGTCTCAATGATCAGCATATTTGGCTAAAATGAGATACCCTGTCTCAATAAAATCCAGTAGACAGCAGGAGAGAAAAATCACCTGCCATTGACCTCTGCACATGGGAAGAGTGCATCTATAAGTGCATGTGTGGAAACACATGTAGAACACACACAGACACACACACACACACACACAGATACACACAGAAACACACACACACACACACACACACACACACACACACACACTGCATGATGTTAAATGACACCAAACTTCTGGGGCTGTAGTTCAATAAGACAAATGGCTGTAAGATGAAGGCTAGACAAAAGAATACAGATGCACAGAGGGAAGGCTACACAAGGACAGAGCAAGGGGGTGGCCTTTCATGCCTCCAAGTAAACCCCTACATAGTCCCCAATGGCTTCTGCATCTTGAACATCTAGCCTCCCAAGCATCACATCAATAAATTTCTGCTGTGTGCCACCCAGTCTGTGGCAGGATGCTGTGGCCATTCTTGTAGATGTAGACACGGGGTTATAAAGGTCACATTAACAATGGACTCCTTCATGTTCAGTCAGCTTGGCAGAGGAGTGGAGGGATACCATTGGATAAAGAGTGGTGGCTTATATGGCTTATAGTAGTCATCTGTGTTAACAACATAAGGGACATGATGGATGGTTCTGAAACATATTCATACCCAGGTCTGCCTAGAGAGCTTCTGATTGATTTTGAGTGATTCAAATTGATGGGGCCTGCCTAGGCATCAGAATTTGCAACACTTTTCATATGATTTGTATGTGCACACAGAGATGAGAAATATTGAGCTATATTATATATCTTTTTTAAATGTGCTCATGCATGCTATGGACAGTAAGTGATTTGTATGATGTATAGAGTGTGTATGTGCATGTGGTGTGTGTGTGTGTGTGTGTGTGTGTGTTTATAAAAGAGAGAGAGAGAGAGAGAGAGAGAGAGAGAGAGAGAGAGAGAATCATGGAGGTCACAAGTAGATGTTTGGAGTCCTTCTCTACCTCTCCCCAGCTTATTTTTTGAGACAGGATGCTTCATTGAACCTGGAGCTCAATGTTTATGATAGACTGGCCAGAACACCCCTTGGGATCACCTTATCTCCTCCTCCCATAAGTGCTGGGGTTACAGGAGTATGCCACCCTACTTGACTTTTATATGGCTACAAATGTTCCTATGATTACACAGCAAGCATGTAATCTCCTGAGTGACCTCCCCAGACCTTGTTATGTGTGTGTGTGTGTGTATATATATATATATATCTTTTAACAAAGCTTCCAGAGATGTTACAGGCAACTACAGTAGATAGTGTATGTATAAATAAATGCAGAAAATACAACTTGGTTTGTATCCTTTCCCAGAAGTGGTGGGTAATAATAAGAAGTACAGTTTTCCTTCCCTTCAAACCACAGTGTGTCCATACTTGAAAACACCTGCTTTTATCTTGCAAGAGAAATCAAGCAGCTGTCCATGGGATAACATATCCCACTGAAGGCCTAGTACCAGACCTTTGGTAATTGCCCATTTAAATGAAAAAAGTAACTGCTAATAAATATGCATTACTGAAAGGCATGCTCCAATCTTCCTTGGCAACCTGCACATTTCTATAATAAGCCATTTGTTCAGAGCTCAATTATTTTGTTATATTTGATTAAACAAAATCAGCACAGCAGAAATTCTATTGGGGGTAAATTGACATCTTTTCTCAAGAAAATCAACCCCTTTGCTGGGCATGCTTTTAATAGTGAATTTCTCCAGTATCAATGGCCATATTTGAGCATGATTCCTGAGAAATTCTTTTAAGATTGACAGTAACTGTACAGATTGCTTTTACAAAACAGTTACCATGTCAACAGTTCAAAAATTACTCAGCCTTAGAGATAGCTGTATGATATCCGTAAGACTTGACAAGCAGGAATTAACTATTAAAGCCTTGTAATTAGTTTCTTAATCCAGAGCTTGGAAGTGATATTAGTTTAATGCCTAGGCTATGTCAATAACAGTTAGGTATTACGATCCATTCAGAAAGTGGATCTACTAATTCTATTACTGAGTACATGGAAAAAAGGATGAAATTAGTGTGGGCCTGGGTCAGATAAGTAAACTTTCTGGTTATCACAATGGAGCATTATTTATCTAATGAAGATATTGTCATCATCCTCATTTTCTGTCAACACTATCATCACTGTGGTGGTTTGAATGAGAAATAGTCCCATGCATACATGTACTTGAACACTTGGTTCCCAATTGTTGGCACTGTTTGAGTTGGTTATGGACTCTTTAAGAGGTGCAGCTTTATTGGAGGAAGTACATCATGGGTTGGGGAAGGTATTGAGGGTTTATATCCTGGCTTCACCTACTTTCTGATCTCCATTCTTTTTTTAAAAAAATCTTCTCCCTATGTGGATAAGATGTGATTAATCAGCTTCCTATTCCTGTCACTATGCCACTATATCCTTCTTTGATGGACTCTCTTCCTGGAACCATAAGTGAAAATAAACTCTCCCATTTATAAGTTAACTTTGGTCATGATATTTTGTCACAACAATAGAAATGTGACTAATACAACCATTGACATCTTCATTATCACCTACATCCTCATCATCGCTGCTATCATCTTCATTTTGTTCCTTTCCCTCTTTCTAGGCTATACCTCCTGGTCTTGTAGGTTTGTCCTATATCAAAGTAGCCCTGCGGTAGTTCTGGAGGCCCTTCCTTCATGCCCTTGAGTAGAATTTTATTTTTAATTTTGTGTGTGTGTGTATGTGTGTGTGTGCCTGTGCGTGCCTGTGCATGTATGTGTGTGTAGCATAGTGTATATTTTTTGGTATGTTTGTACACATGTGTATATGTATATGTGGATAATAGAAGTTGACAACATGTATCTTCTTCTATCCTTCTCCATCTTGTTTTGGGTTGTTTTGAGATAGGGTCTCTTCCTGAACTGGGAATTCACCAAGTATCTAGACTTGCTGGCCAGGGAACTACAGAGTTTCTACTATGTCCACTTCCACAAACACTGGGATTATGAGCACTTGCCACCAAGGTTAGCTTTGTTATGTGCATTTTGGGTATTTAAATCAGGCCCTCATTCTTGTCCAACTAGGTATACCTCTTAGTTCCCTTGCAAAGACTGGCGCATATCAAAGTCCTTCCATCCTTTTCTGATCCCTCTGCTGGATTGCTTACTCTCTTGTTTTACCCTAACTTCTGTATCCATTAGTTCTAGGGCTACTTCTTCAAGGAAGATAGTCCTCATTTCCTACTTAGGTGCAGTTCCCTTATACTGAGAATCTATAACTTATTAATTATCATGGGTCTAGTGTCATGCTGAATATAAGAGAGCATTAAAAGCAAGCACCTGTATATGCTTCTACAGCTGAGTGCTAAATTCCATGAAAGCAGAGATGAGATGATGGATTTCACTGGTTGACTTTGCCTTAGAGAAAGATGTCTGGCATAAAACAGATGACTAATAAATATACATCAGATAAATTCTAATATGGAGGTTACTTATAATCAGAGGGAACAGAGACTCAAAGCTTACTCTCGGCTAGGCACTTTACCATGCACACTGCCTGCAGCAGTAAGGCATTGATTCTTTGCATGGTAGATGCTTCTTGTACCTCTGACAAAGAAGGTAATAAAGTAGATGGTTTGAATGTTTATATTTCCCCTGTGAACAAATATTTCCAGAAGCTACACCTTCTGCTCAGTCTTCTGCAAGGCTGAGTAACTCATTAATTCAATAACTGTGGAGATTGTGCAATTTTGAAAGTTCAGAAACAAATTATCTTTGGCTATCCTTAGTCCTTTTAATAGCCATTTGTTCCTCTCTGCTGTACTTGACAAGACATTTTTGTGATCCTTAGGTTAATTCTTTGTACTGTACAAACAGACATCTTTGTGACCTCTAGTTTAATCCTTTGTAATGTACAGATATCTAGATCCTTACCCAAAAGCCTAAGAATATTAACAGATAGCATCTGAGGCTTATAGCAGGGATTGCCTGGCTTTACCTTAACCCACCTACTTAATGTTTCTACCAATGTATCTGAAATGTGCCTTAATTTATAACTTTCCTTCAGTTCATCAACTGGACCAAATCGGAACATGGAATCCAACATGTTAAATCTACATTCGTGGGCCACGGCCATCTATGCTTGGCTTCAGAATCAACCATATTTTACCCCTTTTGAGGTGAAAATTGCATTTTTGCAACAATATACTCAATTTCACATTGTCACCAGTGTGCTAACATTAAGAAGTTGGGCCTCTGTAAATGGGTAAGCAGTTCTGATGAGATGCCCCAGGCAGCTGCTTCATCTTCACCAGCATGTGAGGGTGCAGTCAGAAGGTATCATGGTGACTTGGGAATCAGGCCTGCACTCTACACGGAATCTCTCAGCATCTCAATTATGGATTCACAGTCTTCATCACTGTGAGATATCTATTTCCATACCTGTCAGCTACCCAGTGATAGCATTTGGTTTTAGGAGCCCAAATGAACTGAGACAGTAGCTAATCTATGCTAGTCACATCAATTACTGGCTGTAGTCCAGACACTTCAACTGACAATAAAATATACTAACATTAACAATGCCTCTAACCTTCAAAGGGGGTGTCTTTGTAGAAGGAAGTGGGGGGACAGGGGGGCTCTACAGACAGTGAGAGTACAAGCTAGGGCTGTTGCATATAGTAGAGAAAGAGCAGAGTCCTGCTCATTGCTTCATTGTTGTGTGTAATGATTTTGCTCCTTAATTGTACCCATCTGCCTTGAGTACAAGTGTCTGAGAGGGAAAATATTTGCCAAGTCAAGATGCTTATTGCCAAACCCAGACCTAGACTCTAAGAAGTCATAACAACTTATTAATTTTTGGCTAAGAGGGAGATAAAGTGTTAGGATTGAAAGGAACCATTAGAGAAAAGCTAGTTGAGCACATCATTTCACAAGAGGGAAAAGTAATAACAGCTATTTGCAAAATCTGAGGTAGAATGAAAACCACACTTGTTCTCTAATCAGAATCTTGGCCAGGCATCAGCACGGGATGGCTGATAACTAAAGGAGAAGAGAGGGAATTATTAGCTACCCAGACATGGGTAGCTTATAATTACATGGGTGGAGTGCACAGTGAGGTGGGAGGGGCACATGAGGAACAGAGCTGGGCAGAGTATCATGCTGGCTTAAATGTTCTGATTCCTCTGTGTCTCTTTTACTATTACAAATGAGAACTGCAGTGAAGATGCCACAGTAATGGTGCACTTGAGAAGAAGGCAGCAGGTCCCACACTGAGGACTGCTGATGGAGGGTGTCAGTTAGCTCATCTGACTTCTTACAGATGCTCTGTTGTTCTCACCCATCTTTCAGAGAAGACTGAAGCATGGTGAGGATGGGAATATAACCCAAGGCCCTATGCTGACAAAGAGCAGAGTCAGGAGGGGGCACCCATGCTGTGGGACTTGAGCATCTATGCTCCTCTTATAAGCCATTTTTTGAGAGATGACTTTCCTGATCCTCTCCCCCACTGTCTTCTCTGTTCTCTCCAAAACTCTTTCAGGGAAGAAGGTAATCTTCATTTTTAACACCTTCCTGTTGAATGAAATGAGAAAGGGTAGCAAACTGGTAGCCATGCTAAAAGAATGAGGCTAAAAGTTGCTTCTCCAAGACAGAATTCAATCTAGTTTTTTTTAAAACCCTCCAACATCTCCTTCTTCAAAAACTATTGTTGAACGAACAAGAAAAAATTATGAAGACTTGTAGGCACATTAATACACTAACCATTTAAAAACTAGAATGAAATACTGGGAAGAATTAACTTAAAATTATTTGTTTTTTAAAAATTTATTTTATTTATTATTTTATTTCCTTAATATTTATTTATTTATTTATATTTATGTTTTATTTATTTATTATTTATTTATTTAATTTATTTTTTTTTAAGATTTTGATGTTTTAGTCTATAACCAAGTAGATCCACTGAGATTTTGATGAGAGTGCCAGATGGCAGTGGCAGAGGGCAAGTGGAAGAGCAAAGATTATTACATCATAAGGGAGCAGACAAAAGAGAAAGAGGGAGATGCCAAGGTTCCATAGTTCTCAAGTCATGCTATAGACATACATTCCAGATGGAGACATTGATTGGTGCAGAGGCTCTTATTCTTTGTATAACTAAATCACCAGTTCATAGTATTGGAGCCCTGGAGCATTTTGGCCTCCATACAATCTACTCTTAAACCTAGAACTGAAAGGCTTCAGTCTCAGCCTCTGTACAATCTAGTACATTTAAGCCTCCTAGACTTACTGCTGAGTGAGTCATTCTGATTAGCTCCTTCTGAACTCTGACTCTTCTGATTCACCTTATTCTTGTGCTGGCTGGAACTCTTCTCCAAGCTGCCTGGTTCAAATTGAACTTCTGAGTCAGCTGACTGTTTCTGACCTAACTCTTCCAACATCTAGCTGATTCTCTGACTACCTCAGACTGAATTGCTCTGTTTGGTTTCAAATTGACTCACTCTTCCCATTTGATAGTGACTTCTGCTGAGCTGCTTCTGTGTCTCTGTGTCTCTTCCCCAGCCTGCTTGTTTCAGACTGTTCACCTCATACAGCCTGCTGTAAGTGATCCCTGTAACTGTGTAACTGACTCCATAACTGGCTCCTAACTAAATGCTGTAAATGATTGCTGCTTTCTGACTCTGCTGTGAGCTGAGAGCCCACCTTTTCTATCATGAGAGTTGGACATATCCTCACTCTGACTCACTCTGCTAACTCTTCCTCTGTTTAGTCACTTTGTCTGACATTTACTCTGTCTTATCTCAGAGATTACTTCCAATCTGACACTGATTCCTTCTCAGCTCTTCCTCTTGTGTCTGCTTCTAACTCTGTTTCTGACTTAGGGACTAAAAGCCTAGACTACCACCGCCTTCTGAATACAGGGATTAAAGATGTTTGCTACCACTGCTTTCTGAACTACATTCCATCCAGATTACACATGCTTCTTAATGTAGACCCCTGGAATATAGACAATTCCTACCTTTTGCATAGGCCTATTCCTTTACCTCATGCTCCTAGTGGCTTACAGATACATCTCTGCTCCAGGAGATCCCACAACCTAATTTCTACCATATTCCCAAAGCACCATTCTGGGGACAAGCCTTTAATGAGAGGTCTTTTTAAGACTTTCAAGATCCAAAGTACAGTATTTATTTATGATTATTGATTCAGTAGCTTCCCCCATTACAATTTGTACTCCCTATATATGTTAAGAGGTTAACACTGGTTTTGTCAGTTGTCAGTTTGCTGACAGCAGTGCCTGAGTCTGTGAAATCTATCTCCATGACTAGAGCAGTCACTGGACATCGAAGTGGTAGGAAGCATGCAGTGCAGTGAATGGGGAGACTAGAACACAAAATAAATCTTCCCCACTGAAACAGAGCTGCTTTGCACATAGTTCCTTCAAAGCAGAAGTTCAATATATCCTCAGAGTGAAGGATGAAGGATGATGCCTACTTTCCTCAAGAAGGATGTTTATATGATAATAGAATATAACAGCAAATTATGTTCCCAGGCTTAGGCTTATCCTTCCTTCCTTCCTTCCTTCTCTCTCTCTCTCTCTCTCTCTCTCTCCCTCCCTCTCCCTCCCTCCACACACACACTTTCTCTCTCTCTCTCTTCACACACACATATACACACACACACACTCTTTCTCTCTCTTTACAAACACACACACACACATACACACACACACACACACACACTCTTTCTCTCTCTTTACATACACACACACACACACACACACTCTTTCTCTCTGTTTACACACACACACACACACACACACACACACACACACACACGTTCTCACTATAAAACGAAGGCTGGCTGACTTTGCATTTACCATCTTCTTGCCTCAATGTTGGAAGTTTTTCTGGAAAAATGTAAAGAAACATTTTATTCACGTCGTGCAGAGATGAGGCAGGCAAGCATAAGGAAAAGCTTAGCAATCTTTTCAGGTTTTGGGTGTGAACACACCCCCTCCAAACGATATATCTAGCATCCTACTTGTAACCTAGGACATCCACATACACCAGGCTTCACACTCATCTTCTTTAAAAACTGGAATTAGTTTCCCTACCCCTAACAACTATCAGACTCAGATTTTGTTCACTTGTACTTCAGTTATGTCTAGGTTTCAAGGCTAGGGAGGTTAATCTGGCTTAGACTCGTTTTTGGATACCTGTACAATAAAGTAAATTGTGTCTCCCTAAGAGAAGTTTTAGGAAAACTTTCTTATTTACCCTCTTATGCCTATGTATAACTGGGCATGCATATGATCAAAATAAAATGTATCATGGGAAGAGACTTGCACAGTGAGCAAAGGCCTGAATAATACAACTCTGTTGATTAAAACAGAATTATCCACATTATGCCCATAGAAAACAAACTTCCCCTTCCCTTGAACCCCATAAAAGTAGGCCCCAAACAATAATTAGGACCCTTACATATTGTCGCTCATGTAGCCTGCTGTCACTCTTGACTCTTTCTGACCTCCAATTTCACTTTATTTTAAATAAACCTATATTGCTACTTTGAAAATCTCTGGGACCCTGTATTTTAATGGTTTGAATAAAATTCTATGATCTTGGAAACATCTTGCCTAGACCTGGACTACTGGTAATAGAGGGTGAAAATAATGAGAGAACAAAGAATGGATCCCATTCAAGTCAGCTTGAACCAGTGAGTTAGGTAAGATTGTCTTATAGGAGCAAGGGTGATTCAAAGACCTTTTTCACCATAGATACACCTCACCTACAGAATAGGTAATGACTCATAAAAAGATAAACCACTGAAATGTCCCAATCTCAAAGTCAACATTCTACTTCTACATATTCTAGAGTAGTCTAGACCATAGGTAATCAAAGCAGGATTATATGCAGCAGAGAGAGAGACAGAGACAGAGACAGAGACAGAGAGACAGACAGACAGACACACACATACACACACACACACACACACACACACACACGGGGCAGGGGGGAGACAGAGACAGACTGAAACCTTAGACCAGGGTCTGGCAGCCTCCCCTCCAATTAAGAGGGAATATGAACAGACCAGAGACATAGCCATTGATGTTAATGTTTTGTATATTTCATGGCCCAGGTCTTCTGTGGTTTAACACAAAACTCTTGACTTTTTGATGGCTGGTGGTCCTCATGCCTCACCAATGTTACAATAAAGAATGGACTACCTCTGGGTAAAGACACGTCATTATCTCCTACCTTAAGAATTGGATCCTATTTATACCAAAAGATGTCTTAAACTTTGGAAAACCTTTGTGGATCATTTTTTTTTGTTTTGTTTTTTTGTTTTCTGTTTTTCTTACCAAGTTGTAATTCTATCCGAGGCACTTAAGAGTTACCCCATAATCTCACATTTTGAAGATGGGAAGGGATTAGGGAATGTCTTAGGAACACACTGAGCAGTGGTATTACAAAAGTTTCCAAACTTCTATAGATAACATCTAGGTTATAGGAGTACAACTCTCTCTTGAGAAGCCACACCGAGCTCTCAGGGATGTCTTATTCTCTCCCTTAACCTTCTCTTTCTATTAAACTTTCTACTCAATAAACACTAACTTCAAATAAAAGAATCATTCCAGTTGAGACAGTCAATTACCTGGTTAAGAGACTATCCTTCAGGATCTACCTTAAGATCCACCTTAAGCCAAGCTAAAAATATAGGAGGAATAATTATTCCATTAATGAGGTAATATACTTTTCCTTCCCAGTACTCACATCTCCTAGTACAGTAGCTTTCATGCAGCTTTGTAAGTCTACCTAATTTTCTGAATTATCCAGAAAAGCTTAAGTTTTCCTTTTATCTTTCTGTTTCTTTTCTAAGACATTCTTTACTGTTTCTCTAAAGCTCTTCTTTCCCTAATGTGGCTGCTTATCTTTCACGTGGTTGATCTCCACACCTAAGTCAAAAGCATAACATTCTCTCTTTCTCTTTTCTATCTGTCTCTTGCAGGCAGCTGCCAAGATTTGTTGCTTGCCTGCTTTTGGTTTTCTTTTAAACTTGAATACAATTGTCCTTCTGTTTTCTTTTGAGTCTGTTCTTAAATTCTTTTATTAACGTGAGTAAGGATCACAAATGGGGAATTTCAATTTCCCCAATAACTTGTGGTGACTCTGCCAGGATTCTTCCAAACTTCTAGTAACACTATGAAGATAGGCTCCACTACAACGCTCAGCTTCCCAAGTGCCAGAATACAAGCATGCTCTACTACAGCCAACTAGATTTGATGACATGCCGCCTTGCATGCCATCATTGTGGCTTTGGAGAAGGGTGGAGGCAGGTTCTTCTAAAAAGTCCCTTTGAGACATAAGAACTAGATTTCTCTCTGGGAGTCTGTCCTTCCCTGGCTGAGTTCCTGAACGCATCCTGAGAACTTCACTTTCTCAGCAGTTGCATGGGTTCTCCAAGATGATAGAAGAAATGAATGTGAAAGAAGACTGAGAATCTAGTATTTGCCAAGCACCATGTGAACAGGGAGGTTAGAGAGCTAGATGAAAACTGAGGTCCCAAAAGGGTTTGAACAAAACCTTCTAAAATAATAAAGTAATAATACTATATAATAAAATAGTAAATAAACAAATAATAAAAAAAAAGTTGGCAAAGAAGAGGACTGGAAAATCTCCAGAGAATCTGACAAAAAACAGCCACTGTGGCAGGTGCAGAGACACTCTTAGTGTCCAAAGGTAACCTATGGCTGATCAACATACTTAAATGCATATCTCTGAATGGAGATATTAAAGATGCTAATAAACTATTCTTACCTGAAGTTGTACATAAACCTTACCTGAGGAGCTACTGGTAGTTGATATCTACTAGGGGAGGGAGAGTCATTTTTGTGCAAGAGTGTTACCCTTGGTAGGTTGCCCATGCTCCAGTGGATTGCCCCAGACCTGTGTGTATATTGCCAGCACTATAGACTCAGTGGATTTTTACAAAATGGAAGGGGATATGAAGTTGAGAAGAGGATGTGTTGGGAGTCCATGAGGAGTTGAAGGCAGAAAGCAGGGGATGAAAATAATCAAAATGCATTGTATTCATTTATGAAATTATCAAATAATGTTGACAAATAATAATAAAATAATAAACAACAATAAATAAAATAATAATAAAAGAGCTGTGGGAGGACAATAGGTGTGGAAAAAGAGAAATTGAGATTTATATCTGACAAAAAAGCCAGTTGCCGAAATGACCTGAAATCTTTCGCCGCTTTAACTACATTTAACAATCAGAGAATGCTCCCCACTCCCTAAAATGAGCCATCTTCCAGTGGAGGCAGCTGCTATGTAATGACATATGAAGCACTCTGCCAGCATAGTGCTTTTGATTTTTGTGCCTGTCCTGGCTCACCAGCACACTTGTATTATTGAGAGTGTCTTTGAATTCTTTAATGAATTGTTTCTATTTCTATCACAGTCTAAGTATCCTTGGTCCAATTCTTTGTTCTGGGACATGAGAACTGAAATCTCAGCAGGTGCTTCTTCTGATCATCCCTAGTATAGAACTATATTTAACAGATAGAGCATGCCAAGAGAAATCCATGACATGCAGTTGGGTCAAAATAGCCTCAATAAAGGTAAAGGGCTCCCTGCCAAGCCTAGTGACCTGAGTTTGAACACTGTGACCCACATGGTGGAAAGATAACAGACTCTCAAATGTTGTCCTCTAGTTTTAACATGTGCCCCCCTACACTATATAAGAAAATATATAAATAAATGTATTTTTTTCAAGTACTGGTTATAAAGGCAACACAGAGGCTCCATTTCTTTTACAGAAGGCCATTGAACTGACATGTTGTTCCTGCTATGACCCATCTCCCCATTGTTGGAGTGTGCTACCTTACAGGAAGTCTCTGTTTCCATAGCATTTGTGTGCCTCCACCCACAGATCTGGTGTCACATATCTTTCATTTCCTTAATACAGTCTCTATTGTTATTCTATCCAAGTAACAATGGTCCACTTTGTCAGGGACAGGGGAACCTAGAATGTCTGGTAGGATATACCAAGACCAGATACCATCTGATATCAATAACATTCAGGTTCATATTCTTATTAAACCCCATGTGGGTAACAAGACAACCTGACAGTACTAGCTCTCAGTATATGTGAAATCACAATGCTTCAGATATAGTCATTGTCATATGTACCTTATATATTTTTACATTTAACTGTTACAACAGATATTTGTATATGTATATGGGGGGTAAGTGTGTATGTGCCTGTGTGTGTGTGTGTGTGTGTGTGTGTGTGTGTGTGAGCTGTATATATGTGTATATGGATACATTCAAACATGAATGTGTGTGCAGAGGCCAAAGGAGGATATCTGGTGTCCTGCTCTGTCATGCTCCACCTTACTTTCTTAAGAGAGGATCTCTCACTAAATATGAAGCTATTCCTGCAGCCAACAATCTTCAGTGATCCTCCTGTCCTCTTATTAAAAAGGTGGTCTACAGTATTGTGTTTATTGAATGAGTATTTTAAGGACAGATCTTCTTCACCTATCTGTACCACATGCCACATTACCTTAGATATCTGAACATCTACAGAAAATTGGGTACATAGTGTTTTCACTTGATAAAGGACATAAGCAGCACTTACTTGAGAAAATATGCAAAAGAGTAGACAGTTCTTTGCAAAAATGACCAAACGGCTTGAGAAGACAGCTCAGAGGTTAAAGTGATTGTCATATAAGCATGAAGATCAGAGGTGTCTGGATGCACAGAAACCCAAGAAATGCTGGTAGGGAAGGCAGTCTATAATTCCAGCCTTGGAAGGTAGAGGTAAAGGATCAACAGAGCAAGCTGGCTAGTGAGACTAGCTATATCAGTGATCTCTAGGTTGGATTGAGAGACCCTGCCTCTTTGAATGATATAGAAGAGCAATTGAGGACTATTCTTGAATTGATGTCTGTTCATGACATGGACTTGTACACATGTGCATCACACTTATACATGTGTACATACAGACAAGCAAAACCCATCTCACATATGCATGACACATACATGTAAAATGAAATAAAAAAGAAGGAAACCAAGCCACCAACAGCAAAAAGACAGAGAAAATGGAAATGAGTACTAACCCACAAACATGACTGTTGCCACTCAGAATGAAAGAAATGTCCATTAGAACCCAAGTGATACCACCGTCATCAATCCTGTCCATAAAACCAAAAACTATGACCGGATTGTTGGGTTATCATGAAGCAAGATTTCTTCATCCCGTTACATTATTAAAAGTTATTTATCTCTGCACTGTGCAACAGCAAAAGGATAAATTGAGCCTACATGTCTAATAGCTAAGCGATTCCCTACACAGATTAGAAACCAGCTATAAAATTGAACACTTTTTTAAAAAAAAGTGTGCTCATTGGAAAATATAAACAAAATCTCCCATCAATACAGGGAATAAATTCAATTACACTTTTAGAAAGATAATGAACTTTATTTTTAAATTGTGTGTGTGTGTGTGTGTGTGTGTGTGTGTGTGTGTGGTGTGTGTGTGTGTGTGTGTGTGTCTACATGAGTGTGGGTACCCAGGGAGACCAGAAACATGAATTTCTCCAGAGCTGAGTTACTGATGGCTTTTGACAGGGTTTTGACAACAAATTTGAATCAAATTCAGGTATTTTGTAAGAACACTCTTAAACCCTAGCCCATCCCCAGCCACAGATACACTTTAAAAAAAAAAAAAAAGATAAAAGAAGAACCTTCATGATAAAGGAAGGCACTAAAATACCGTAACGATGCTTACTTGGATATATAAGCAGGAACTTCCAGAGTATCTTTAAATTTAGTTTATCATTTTTGTATCAGTGATGTGTACATGACGGCAGAATATATGTAGATACAGCAGGCATGTGAAGGTCAGAGAATAAATTTGTGGAGTTGATTCTTTCTTTTCTGTGGTTTGTGGGGATTGAACTCAGGGCACCAGGCTTTCATGGTGGGGTTACACTATGCCATCTCTCCAGAAGAATATTTTGAAAGTGCAGATGACAGTACTGGCATAATACCAATCATTTCATCTTATCTGCATTTTTTAATTGCTCAGAACACCATCACACTTTCTAGCTAAAAATGAAATTTAAAGACATAAAAGCTCAAAATTCATGACCAGCAATTGTTTTTCCCCAAAAGATCAGTTTTGGGGATTGAAAGTTCCATTGTCCTGGATGTCACTAGGCAATTTCAAAATTTTCTGATATCCTTGTCACTTGTGAAAACACAATGAAGTTTGCCATTAGAAAGTCAAGCATTTGCTTTGGCTAGTGCCTGCATTTCCTGTCACAGTGCTGATTTTGAAGGCATGAAGGAATCATGGAGAGCTGTGAGAGGCCAGGAGAGGCCATTGGTGAAGGTGCAGCCCCTGTAGTAGTTGAAGGCCCAGATTGAAAGGGTCATGAAAAGAAGTTGAGGATTTGCACTATGAAAAGAGCTCAGGAGAGGCTATGAGTGAAGGTGCAGTCCAGTTGCAGCAAGTGACCCCAGTGTTCTGAAGATGCCAGTACCATGGGATGACCACCAAGAAGAGCATCAGCAGTGGAATGGAGCCAGCCAGAACCTGGAGGGCAAACTGTGTATACTACAGAGGGCAGAGCCTAAGAAGCGATCCAAGCCCTTTAGAGGAGCCCAAACAATTGTGAGTGAATTCCAGATAATTGGACATTGATGTTTTTCTGCTGTCCAAGGACATTGTAAAAAGCTTGATAGATGTTTGCTAGTATAGTGCTAAATTGTGTTGTAGAGATAAGGCAATTTTTTTTGATTGGCTTATACAGAAAAGGGGACTTGTAGAAGTTTACTTTTAGTTACCTACAAAATATTGTTTTGTGCACTGTTGGGTGAGCATATGTATAGGTCTTGGCATTTTGTATTATCTGCAGTTGTTGGATTTGTGTGGGGAATATTTAACTGGTCATGATCTGCATGTGCTATCAGTAGAACACCTGAGGAGTTCAGAATTAATAAAAAAACACCTGAGCTGAGATGCTTGGGTTCCACTCTAAAGTAGGGCACTGGCTATGATGGTGGTTCCCTTTGCTGAAGTCTAGCAGAGATTGCAGATACAAAATACCTCCATGTTGTCTGAGCCACCCCAGCAGCAGTGAACTACTACCAGTGGCACTTGCAGTATGAAGCCAGAAGTCATGCTCATCCAATGTGGAGACAAGGGAAAACAAGAAAGAAACTCCAGACCTTGCAGAGTATGGTAAAGTATGCTCAGGGAATCTGGTAGAGGACAGAGATTTTATATATATGCAAAAATAATGAGTTGAAGTCTCCTGAAAGAAGAGGAGAGTGAGGAAGGAAATAAGCCTTTATGAAGAGAAAATTATGAAAATTAAGTGAGAAAGAGGGTTCAAAAATGAGAGCCACAGAATAGAGGCCTTTAGAGAAAGACATTGTTATGGTAAAAACAAACAAACAAAAAATTCACCTGGGAGAAGGGAAGAAGCAAAGGCTTTCTCTTGCTGCTGGTGGCAGCCAGGGCATGGGAAAGGGAAACCAGAATGTACTGTTCTATAAACTGAGCTTGTTGATGGCTTTTGTGCTAATGAAGCCCAAATGGGTTTTGTGTTTGAGATCTATGAAGAAGGGTATATGTTTCCCCATAGTAGTAATGAGAAAGAATGCCAAACTGCCAGAATGTTTCAACCAGAAGTCCTTCCCATCAGCCCTGGAACCCCTGCTGTTGCAGAAGCAACAGCTTAGCACCAAAATTAGCTGCTTGGCTAAACTGAACAGTTGTTTGTTTATTTGTTTTCTGCAAACCTGAGTACAAGGGGTTCAGGAACTAGTGATGATGATAAGAACTCCATCCATGAGGGAACCCTTCCTGCAGACAAGGACTAGTTATTTTTCTAGCAAACCAGATTCTATTTTAAAATCTGGAAAGTATTTCCTCAGAGTCATCACACAGAAGCTGTCTTCCAGAACTGGCTGAAGTTGTATCTTATGCTGGCAGCCAAACTTGGTACTATAAGAATTAACCAGGGTACAAGTTTTGAAGGCATGAAGGGGTCTTTGGAGAGCAACTGAGGCTTGGTACTATGAGAGACCAGAAGAGGCCATTGGTGAGGCTGCAGCCTCAGAAGGAGTTGAAGGCCCAAATTGAAGGGGTCATGCAGAGAAGCTGAGGCTTAGCACCGTGAAGAGAGCCTATGAGAGGCTATTGTTGAAGGTGCAACCCAGTTGTAGCAGAAGACCCCAGCAATTCTGAAGATACCAGTACCATGGGATAACCACCAAGAACAGCATCAGCAGTAGAGTAGAGTTGGATGGAGCCTGGAAGTTCCTCTGTACTACAGAGGGCAGAGCCAGAGAAGCGATCCAGGAGCCCAGATGACCGTGAGTGAATTCCAGATAATTGGACATTGATGTTTTTCTGCTGTCCAAAGACATTGGCAAAAGCTTGATAGATATTTGGTATTTGGTCCTGTTTGAACCATTTGGTTCACAAACATACTTTTGGGTTTTCCCTCAGAAGTGTTTGACCCACTGTGGAAGGTAGCATGCTGGCTATCATTGTGCTGGGTCCAAAGTCCATGTCGGCCTCTTAACCCTAATTCCCAGTATGCCTTTTCTATACATAGTTGAAGAATATAAACTGTCCTCTTCTTTTCTAAACTGTCTCTGCAGGAAATAGTCTACAGTTAGCTAAACAATTCCTTTACTATCAAGTCAATGCTATTTTTATGTTCTGAAAGGTCCCATGCTGTTTCACAGCTCTGTGGTCAGTGTATGTTAAGGGCAGTGTCATGCTGATTTAACTACTATAATTTTGTAGTGTGCTTTAGTTACAGTAAAGAAGAAAATTTACCTGTAATTGGAAACTTACCATTGTCTCTCCTTCTCTTAAGTGTTAATCAGGTTGGGTTTTACAGGTCAACCACTTATGTAAGGGAACACCCCTTAAATGTAAGCAATGATAAAGGGATGTATGAACTAATTATCTGGATAATGAAATGATTTACATTTGCTTTTCAGAATTTCTACCCCTAGCAAAGTTCTTCAAAGCCTCAAAAAAGCTCTATTTGCTCTGCCTATTTTTCTGATTTAGAAAAGCATAACTTTATTTTTTTTCCTCCTTTTCTATCCCTTTGTTTCACACACTGGCAAGGGCCTAAGCTTTCTCTGGTACTTTGGACTTTCATATGCTTTCTCTAACACTCCCCTATCTGTGCCATGTGGCTGGCCTAACTCAAAAGACGAGGCTGTTTATCTTCTCTTTTCAATTGTCCTCCTCTAGGCAGCTGCCAAGGTTTACAGCTTGCTTTTTACAAGTTGTGTCTTTCTTTTAAACTCTAGTAAAATTGCCCTGGAGCTTCTATTGGAGTTTATTCTTAAGTTCTTTTATTATGACAGTAAGAATCCCAAGACTGGACCCTAGTTGTCCCAGTAACATGTAATGACTCTGATGGGAATACCCAAAATTTCTGGTAACATTTTAAAGTTAGACAATGTAATTGCCTCCCTCCTTGCTCTTTCAAGATGTGGTGGAAAGTACATGTGACATGCCTTGACAATCCCATTTGGACCTTAAAACAGCTGATCTCACAGAATCTAAAGCAAAGTGTTAGTTAGTAGAGGCTGGTGAGAGAGAGATAGGAAAATGGCTGAATACTCGATATTATAGCACAGATGAACAGGAGTTAATAGTTCTTAGTGTTGTGCATATGAGGTGACTAGAAAAAAAAAGTACTATTTTTTGTTTGTTTGTTTTGTTTTTTCAAAATATGGTTTTTCTATTGTAACTCTGGCTGTCTTAGAATTCACTCTGTAGACCAGGCTGGCCTTGAACTCACAGAAATCTGGCTGCCTCTGCCTCCTGAATGCTGGGATTAAAGGTATGTGCCACTACCGCCTGGCTATATTTTATTAAAGCAGAAGAAAATGTTTTCATTAGTGCATATTAATTAATTGAACAGAACAGCAGCTTTCACTGTGCTATATTTCCATCTGTTCCCCTAATGGCCTCATTGCCCCTACATACCTCCCCTTTTCATAATGGTCATTCTTAGAAGAAGGGTCTTGAATGTTTTCACAAAAATACAAAGTTAAGCATGGTGGAGGTTTTAATGAGAATGTCCCCCATAGGCTTGTTGAACACTTGGTCTCCACTTGGTGGTGCTGTTTGGGGAGGTTATAGGACTTTTAGGAGGTGCAGTCTTGCTGAAGGAGTACATCATAGAGCTGTGGACTTTGAGAGTTCATAGCCTCACTCACTTGGCATTTACTCTCTGTTTCTGGAATGTGTTTGGAGAATAAGATCTGTTACCTTGCTGCTCCAGCTTCTTGTCACCATTCCTCCCCTGCCATTATAGACTCTCCCTCTGAAATTGTATACCAAAGCAAACACTTCCTTCTATAAGTTGTCTTAGTTATGGTTTTATTGCTGCGAAGAGATATCATGACCACGACAACTATTATAAAGGAAAGGATTTAATTGGGGCTGGCTTACAGTTCAGAGGTTGAGTCCATTGTCACATAGCAAGACATGGTAGCAGACAGACAGACACAGTGCTGGAGAGGAAGCCAAGAGTTCCATATCTGGATTGGAAGGCAGCAGGAAGCAGAGTGAGAGCCACTGGGCCTAGCCTGAGCTGCTGAAAACTCAAAGCTCTCCTCCAGTGTCACACTTCCTCCAATAAGGCCACCCTTCCTCCAAAAAGGCCACACTTCCCAATAATGCCACTCCCTGACTCTAGGGGGGCATTTTATTCAAACCACTACAATTGTCTTTGGTCATAGTATTTTATATTTTATCACAATAACAGTAAAGTTACTGATACATGGAGGTAGATATGTCTACCTAATTTATTCTTTTGGTTTATATTTTCTTGTTTTTGTTTGTTGCCCTTGTTTTCTGGCCCTTAGAATATAATCCACAGCCTTGTGAATACTAAGTAGGAATCCTAACAATGAGCTATATTCACCACCCCATTTACTCTAATTGGAATATATATATCTGGACACCTCGACTCCTTGGAAGTGGTCAAGGTCATTCTCAAATATACAGAAGTTTAACAAATAGTTTCTTAGTCTCAGTTATCTCAGTACATGTGGCTTTGTTGAAGATCTACCATCTGCATGAGAGCCTCCTAGGGAATCTAGTGTAAGACAGCTCCATTCATTAACACTTAATGTAAGTAAAATTTCATTATGCCTTCCTTTCTTGACTTAGACATGATACATTACAAAGGGTCTAATTCATATTCTCAGAGAGGCCTTCCTTGCTTCAAAACAATCCCCCCTCCATTCCTGGAAAGGATTGTTTACTAAGTAGTGTGTAACCCACATGGCAAAGGAGAATGTTTTTCAATAGCTTATTAAGTTACTCAAACACAGGCATTTACATGCAAATAATTAATGGGCCAATTACAAATTATTTGGTTTTGTTCATTAAAGCAGAACTACAATTTATTAAAGCAGGAACCAAAACAAATGTTCTTGTTGTATCAAGGAAACATAGTCCTCAAAGGAAAATTATACCACACAAGATCAGCCTGCCTAAAAAGGAAAATAACTGCATTCTCTTCCTTGGTATCCGTTCAGTAGAAAATATGACTAATTCAAGGTCAGGACCAATCCACAAATTCAAAAGCCCCCGAGAAACATTTGCCTCTGTACATAAGGTCTTGGCTAAGGGACAGTTACAGCAAGGCTTTGTATTTCACCTGCTTCCTTACAGGACACAGCAGCCTTGAAAGGATAAGTTGTCCCTTTATACCTAGGCTCTTTTATTCATGGACTTCTTAAAAGAATGGATTTGCAGACCTGGATTGTCCAATGGAAAGTTTCTCTCTTCAGCAGCATTGAGTTGGGACAGTTTCCTGATGCCAGGGTTATTTCTTTGTTTCCAACTTCCTTCAGTTATCTCTATCTCCATTTAATGGTCAAGTCTTGTATAACCAAAATCTTAAATTGTGGTCTGAGATATGGACACTTCATGAATCAATTCCAGTCAAGAATATAGGTGGAAGGGTCCAGGAGAGGTAGGATGATACCTTTCTTTTTCCTTCAACATAAATGTGGAAGGCTAGGGGAAGGCTCTGATACTATTTTGGAATATTTCTGAGTCAAAATTCTGATTACACAAGAGTTCATTGCATTGGGTAATTTTCATATGGTTTCCGTAAAAAGAACTAATTAACAGTAATAATCCATTTGTCCAGCAGTGTACTAAGTTATTAATAAAATAGGCATTTAAGCCACACTTTTGCTGGCAAGCATGGGGGTCGATGGAAGCAGGAGAAAAGCCTGGCATTTGGCTGTCATTTCACACACCTTTACCTTACATCACCTTTGACTTCTGCAAACAGGCATGTTTATAACTCAGTGTTTGTCTAATCAATTTCATCCTACTTCAAGGCTGCACAGAAAGAGAGTTATTGCCCTATGCCTTCAGTTACCTTGAATTTCAAGACCAGAAGAATCTCACAGGACAGGCCTCCCCTGGGACCCAGACAAGGGCAATTATCTGTGATGTTGAGGGTGCACTATGGAACAGAATTGATTATGTCTTGAAATCCAGAGACGTCCCTACATGCACTGAGAGGATTAAGGACTTCTTTAGACCACCTTGCAGAAATAAGAACTGGGTCAATAATAGACAGGATTACAACTTGGTCAGGACTAATTGATTATGTACACTCTTCAACAACTACTTGATTATGTACACTCCTTGCCACCCTGTCCAATCTTTTCTCTTAAAACATACCCTTCAAGTTATAGTTTGCCTTAATTGACTTAACAGCTAATATCCACATATAAGTGCATGTATGTCATATTTGTCTTTCTGGGTTTTGAATACCTCACTCAGGATATTTTTTTATAGTTTTATCCTTTTAAGTCAACGATAAGTAAGCTACAATTCATAGAACCACAGAGGTTAGGTAGAGAATAAGGGACAGATAGATTTCCCTAGGAAAGGAAAATATATTAAATAGTTATGAATGGATGAGGAGAGGGGACTGGAATGGGAGGATCAAGGAGGGATGAGGAGGTAAGATGAGGACAAGGGAGGGAATACAGGGAGAGACAGCTAAGGGCCATTTGAGGGGTAGTATGGAAACCTGATATAGTAGAAACTTCTCTGCTTTTTATCATTATTCCAATCTTTAGCTGTCAGATTAGGCACATCTCACAGATGGCTATGCCAACTCCAGGGAAGGTTTTAGAGCTGAAGATTTTAACCCCCGCATTCAAGTCATCTTTAGTTTTTAATTTTTATTATTTATCTTGTATTTGATTTTGAGTCAGGGTCTCAGGATGTCACGCTCCTGAGTTCTGGGATTCAAGTATTGTGTAATCATGCTTCACCTTTCGGCTAACTCCATTAAAAAAAAATCTCTAAAACAAAACTGATAGAATGTTATTATCTTATTTCTTTAATTATAATACACTTTTATCATTTCTCTCCCCCTTTCCTCCCACATACAGCCCTCTTATGCTCCCTCACCACTCCCTCCCTCCCAAATTCATGGCTTCTTTTACTTTAATCATTATTTTTACATATAAGTATATGAATAAAAATATAAATACAACCCACTAAACAGTAAACCAGCTCTTAGAATAAGCAGTAACCTGTCTTGGTCACCTGATCCTCAGGGATTTTGGACCTCAGGATCTGGTCTCATTAGTCTGGCCTTATTTAAATGAACTTTAACACATATCCAGAAAAGTAGAAAAATGACAAAGATATGGCTTATGCATGTTGAGTTGCACATACCTATCTCACCAGCACCGAAAAACAACCCCAGAGTTTTTCAAGAACTTTCCAAGTCTTCTGATTCTCATTCCCAAAGCCTATTCTCTTGCTCCACACCCCAAGTCTCCTCTCCTTTTTAGCATCATAGATTCTGTTTGCAATACTTTGCTCTTAGACTTAAATTCCCAGGGTAGTGTGCTCTTTGTGCAGAATTAGAATATTCTCATTCTGAAGACTTTCTGGCATAAAGTAGAATCAAGTAGACTGCCACTCTGATAGGCAAGGCTGATTTCCCTTCTGCTCAGAGAGGCCCTTCAGGTAGCAAAAGACTCTTCAAGGAGACAGAGAGTACATGTGAGCACAGGTGTCCAATTTCCCACACTTTGGTATAGCACAATAAAGTCTCAGAACTGCTCTATTCAGGAATGAGTCAAGGTCTGCATCTTCCTTGCTTGAATTCTTTCATTAAATAGATATACGCAGAGTAGATGGGAACACAACAGTAAGCCAAGACTTTAGCCCTTCATGTGACTACAGTCAAGTTACAAATACAATGATTAAAAAGTAATACTTGATATGGTTATTCATATGGAATTATTGTTGGATGTTTTAGGGAGATTTCCAGAATTAGGAGGAAACATGAGTTTCTCTCTTGCTGTAAGTTGGCTTAAGATTAGCCAGTTTTCTGTGTTTCTGCCATCCTTGCCCATCCCTTAACTAACTCACCAGGCCACCCATTAAACATCATTACGTATTTCTTTTTTCTTTTTGTTTTTTTCAAGACAGGTTTCTCTGTTATAACTATGGCTGTCCTGGAACTCACTCTGTAGACCATGCTGGCTTCAGACTCACAGAGATCCATCTGCCTCTGCCTCCAGAGTGCTGGGATTAAAGGTATGTTCCATCACTGTCCAACTATTACTGTGTTCTACAGTTTCTATTCTAACAAGAATATTTTCTCTGCTAGTCTATCAACTTCCTGACTGAAGCATGCATTTTCAACAGGAATGATATTACTCCCAAGGGGGCAAGAAGTGGTTTTAAAAGTGAAAAAATTCTTAGCTCCTATATTGCTTTATGGTCCTCCAAAGGAACACAATGTAAAAAAATCAATATAAAAATATCTACGGTATTAAAATCATAGGGACATGGGGAAACAGTTAGGAGGAAAATACCAAAAAATACTCCTTAAGGGGCAATCATAAAAGAAATAAAGTGTTGAGAAAGAAGGGGCTAATGTAGAAAGACATTATGACCATTAGAACAAGAAAGACAGGGATCTCAGGATTGGGTGTCCTCTGCACACATAGGTATAGATGTCATCTTAGGATATAATTAGAAGAGATTGCCTGAACATAGGATTGAACACAGCAGATAATTAGATGGGCAAGACTCCATGAGCTCTCACCCTGTAAGGGATGTGTGTGTGTGTGTGTGTGTGTGTGTGTGTGTGTGTGTGTGTGTGTGTGTAAATTCCATTTGAGCATTTGAGCCCAGGGCATTTCTCCGTAATTTCAGTCCCAGGAGTTCTATCTCACACCTGTCCCCTCTGCACACCAGGCAACTCTGGTTGTAAATCCATTAGAGCTTCTGCTCTTGATACAGTTGTGCAATTCATACAGGTAGCCGCTTTTAACAGTGAAATGTTCTGATGTGATGGGGAATCTAGCTTTTCTTTGTGCAAGGAGTGTACTCAGAGACTCAGCCTTTACTGGGTCAGTATAAGCCTGGGGATGAATCCATGCCTTTCATTTAAAGCTAACTCAAGAGTGTCCCCAGACCTGCATTTGCCTCCTGTCCCTTGCGGCAAGTGCTCACCATGGTTACAGGATTTTGAGTTGATTTACTACTTTCTAGAGGTGCACCCATAGAATCCCACTTTCCTCTTAAGCTCTGCTGAATAACTGCCTCAGAGTCTCTTGCTAGAGTTTCCATTACTAAATCAGAAGTGGGAATCTTTCCTAATTCTTAGGCTGCTGTGTCTTTTCATCAAGGATTTGAGCTATTATCTGTGATGGACAGGTTCCAAAGCATGCAGCCTGGTAGCATACTTGCTGCCAAGGCATTTAGGTGGCTGTGTATGGAACTCAAACACACACACACACACACACACACACACACACACACACACACATTCACACACACATGAACCTTAAAACTTTGCCATCTTTCAGGTGTAAACACTTAGGGGACAGAGTGGGTGGGTCCTGTATGAACTTCCTGGCCAGCTCTAATACCTTTGCCTTCTGTCACATTTCCAAAATCTCTGTCCATTGATGCCTCTGTCACTGTTCTCATTCCTGCTATCCCATTCCCTTGTTTTTGAGTAGCTGGTAGGCACTGGTGGTCAGCCCTGATTGAGACACAGCATAAAAGAGTCAAACATCTTTTCTAAGGTCACATGGGAATTGGTGGGATTACCAGGTCATTTCCAATTATGTTCTCTGATGACCCAGTATGTAAAATTCATTCTGTGATTAAGATGTGTTATGTCAAAGGATACAAACCATACCTGCTTTTTGTTTACATATTCCCTTATCGATCCATTCTGATAAACTCTTAGGATACCTGTTATGTGGTGAGGACTGTGCTGCAATGGTGAAGCCAGGAGTCACAGCTCTGGTCCATCAGATAATTTATACTATGGCATGTGGTAAGGAAATGAGAATGTGCAAGAGGAAGTAGGCAAGGAAATACACACTTACAGATTAATTTGATTCAATATTTATAAAATGTAATAGGTTCAATGATCAAAGGGAACACTGAGGCAGATTGTCTTTTGGGATGTAGATTTATTAGAGGAGTTATTAACATCATAGATAGACAGCAGCATGGCAGGGATTCTGAGGAGAGCTCAGGCCCACATGAGAAAGCAGGATTCTGTCTTATAAGCTCTTGAGGAAGGGGATATTCCTTGCCAGAGAGTTGATGAGTGGCTCAGAGTATGTGTTTACAGTCAGGCTGGCTCAGAATTCTCTATGAAGATGAGGAAGAATCTAGGAAAACACGTTACTTTAGCTCTCAAGGCCCAGTTGCTCAGTTTAGGGGGACTGTGAAAATGGAGGAATTTTTCAAAATGGCGTGCCCAGAGTTTAAAGTTTATTTGGACCTCTACAAATTGCTATGAAGGAAATACAGAGAATAAAGGGAGGAAGAACAAAAAAGTATAAGGACATGCTGAGCTGAAGCAGACTAAGAAGCACACTTTGTACTTTGGCCAGTTGTGGGTCTCTGACTTAATCTCCATCTAGCACAAACAGAAGCCTCTCTGATGTGGGTTGACAGATGTATTGATCTATGGGTGTAATGATAAGTTCTCGGGAGTCCGTTTAACACTATGTCCATTTAGCATCATTATACTAGTTGATTCTCATCTAGGGCCTATGACCTGTCAAGCTATAGGTCCTTAGCCTGATAATGGTCTCTTTAGTCATGGACTTATTGGCAGTCATTAGCTGCCTGGAAAGGAAGAGACAACTTTCTGTAGCCTGTGCTTCTGTGTAATACCACACATTCAAGAGTATTTGGGCAGCAGAAATTGGTTCTGAAGAAGGGTTTAAAAAATAAAAAGACACAAAACTGGGAAAGTAAGGTCATGGACGTGGATCTATGAAGAGTTGGGGTGAGGGAGCCAATATAATAAAAACATCTATGAAGAACAAATAGAAAACAAAACAAAATATCAAAAATCAAACAAAAGAAAAGAAATCCTCATGATCAAAACACAAGAAATATAACTTTTTTTTTTAGACGAACCAAACTGTAGGAAGCCAAGAGAAAGCATTCCACATGTAGATACAAGGAACATGGGGTAGTAACTAACTTGCATGTTCCATGACTGACAGTTATGTTTTGTAGAATACAGGGACACGAGAGCTAGATGACAGACAGCTAGAAAGGTTTTGAATTGTGTTTTCCAAGAACATATGCTGACACTGAAGCCCTCGGTTTATCATTTAGATAGAGTATTTACAAAAAATAATCAAGCTCAAATGATGGCATACTTGATTAAGGTAGGTTTTGATTCAATAAAACTGGAAAGAAACTAGAGATAGGTAGACCCACATGGGGAAGCTGCATGATGATGGTGGCCAGAATGCGGGGAAGGCAGCTACTGGTCAATGTATGACCAAAGTAATCAACTATCACTAGCAGCAAGGTCAGTGTGAGGAAGAAATCACCTTAGAGACTCTGGGAAGTAGGACTCCATAAAATATTTGATTTGGTACTTGAAACCAAGATGGAAAATATTGTGATTATACTAAGGCCTCTAATATGTTATGAATTTTGGTAGGTACTCCCCAAAACTACCACAGTTTCGTAGATGTCAATAACAAGCTCAAATTTCATTCTGAGTGAATAGAGGCAGGCCAGCAAGATAGGCAGGGGATACTGGGGACAAATGATGTAAACATAGATGAAGATTGCAGCTATAGAGGTGTAGAAGACTGTGGAAACTTTTACAGTGCAGTAACTTTGTCTATATGTAACTGAGGAAAACACAAATACTACCTTCCATCGGATCTACATGCTTGTTCTGATCTTAAAGTTAAGCCTTGAGGTTTGGGGGTGTGGCTCATTCGATAGAGTGGTTATCTAGCATGTGCAAAGTCTGGAGTTTCATGTCAGTTATGCAAAAATCAGGCACAGTGGTACTTAGCTACAATCCCAATGTATTAGTTATTTTTTCTAGTGCCGTAACAAAACACCATGACCAGTCAGTCTAGAGACAGAAGAGTAGTATACTTGGGCTTCTGGGTCCAAAGGGTTAGAGATCATAGTGGCTTAGTAAGGGCATAGCAGTAGGAACAGGAAGCTATGGGCTCACATCTTAAACCACAAGCACAAAGCAGAAAGAGCAAAGTCGAAATGGTGTGAACCTTGTATCTCTTAAAATCCATCTCCAGTGACATACTTCCTCCAACATGGCCACACCACCCAAGCCTCCCCAAACAATGGCATGAACTGGAAACCAAGCATTCAAATGCCCGATACATCAGATCTAGAGACAGTTCTCATTTAAACTCTACACCTAGCATCTGTGTGATGAAGGCAGAAGGATCAGAAGGTCAAGGTCATCCTCAGCTACATAGAAAGTTCAAGGTCAGCCTGGGCTACAGGACATCCTATCTCAAAAAAAATAAACAGTATCTCATTTCTTTTTCTCTGTAAGATATAAATCACTGAGTTTCTGGAAAAGTGGACAGGATACCTGAGCCCTAAGACACACGTGATGCAAACTGGCCGTTCTTGCTCATGTTGCCACCACCACCATTGTTATGTTCTCTACCAAAGAACCCAATGCAGGCCTGCTAGAAAGTATGACTTAAAGCAGCTGTTCTTCAGTTGAATAAACAATCAACAAATTTAGGCCCAAAGCTTTACTCTTCTTACTTAAGAAATGGAATAGAATAACATTGGTGGTATTGGACTGAGGGGAAATTAACGAAGCAGTATTGCATGGTTTAACCTAATACTATAGACTACAGTTGTATGAAACAGAATAAATAGATTATGTATTGAACTCATAAAAAAGTAGCCTTCTAGAGTTCTTACAATACTATTTAAGAACCATGATAATGTCAGGCTCTGGTATTTCCCAGACCCTATACCACTCTAATAAATTCTTGGCTTTGTTCATATATACATGTTTATAGTTTTTTTCCTAGCATACAAATATATCTGTGCATATCTCTTTTCACACATTAACACAACATCTCTCACCTCAAAGAGAGTTAAGAATAGTTTAGTCTTGAGCTGAAAATGAATGACCATGGCCCAGGAACATGGATTCATGCTAGCTCAAAACCATTGTTTCTTGAACTGTTTATAGACATAAGGAAGTCACACATAAGGAAGTCTTCAGACACTCCTGTTGGGAACATCAGGCAGCTGTGTTTTCCTGGCAAAGCAGGAATATCTTTGTTGTCGATCTCAGATACAATACAGCAATATTCCTAGCTTTAGGGCTGGTAGAAGCTAGCAGTCTGCTGTGTTAATATATTCCAAAGTAGTATTTGATAGTCATAAGGATGTTTGGTTAGAAACAAAGGTGGGCAATGAAGCTATTGAAGAGAGTGCAGATAGATTGAGATAGTATGATTATGAATTTGCAACATTCCAACTCCCTACAATCATAAAGTTCTAATATGTCAGTCAGCCTTGAAGAATTTTTATATAGATGTAGTTTCTATTTTGTTTTCTATGAAATTCTGTTCAAATAAACTAATATATATGTAGATATAAGAATATATGTACATATATCCATGCATATATGTACACAGTTCTGTATGTACTTCAGTTTGCTTTTCTTATGTATTTTTTCTCAGATTTATTTATGTCTTTTACTATAGATGTTTCATCTTTACTGCTGAGTAAAACTGTTAGTATGAATGTGCTGCCAAATTTTGAGAACCCATCCTCTGCTGATGAACACAGTTTACTGGGAAAATGATGTCATTTCTGGATGGGTAATTCTATTTTATTTTTCTCATATATTTTCATATAGTATAATCCACATACTATCAAATTTACCATTTTGAAATGTAACAATCAGAGGTGTGTGCGCGCGCGCGAGCGCACACACACACACACACACACACACACACACACACACACACACACACACGACACACACCAAGTTATATAACCTCTCCACTAGATAACTTCATTCCTAGTAGCAGTCACTCCTCATTGTTCTTTTACTTTAGTCCAGGCAACAATCCCACTACCTTCTATCTCTGTGTATCTATTCATTCTGACTACGTAGTATGAATACTCTTATATAATCCATGTTCTTGTCTGTAGCTACTTTCATTCAGAATCATGCTTCCAAGTTTCATTCCTTTGCTAACATGAATCCTTACTTCATCCCTCTGTTACTGTCAAATAACATTCTTGTTAAGACTCAGAGAAATCCAGGAGAAATGGCTAACTGAGGTGCCTATTAATATATCAAAGCAGAGCCACCAGTCTTTCTCAGCACAAGTACCCTTTATAGAGTCTTAGCTCCTCTCAGTCAGCAAAGTCCTACCCTAAACCTCTCCAGCCCCAGAGCTTCTCTTCCCTTCCCTGGGCTTCTGATTTGACTCTCTGCTTTCTTGCTCTCTGGGTTCTCTTTGCCCTCTCAGTCTTCTTTTGTCTCTCCTCTTTCTTCTCTTCCTCTCTCACCTCCTCCCCACCTTCTCTCATGGATAGTTCTATTCTGCTGGCCATGTTCAGTCTGGACTTTTTCAGAAGTCTCTGATTATTCTCGCTCTCATATCTCCAGTAAAAACCTTCTCAACCTTATTTAAGAGTAGTCATGTCCTCATTTTCATTCACTTGGGTTGCACAGATATACCACAATTTCTTTATCTACTCACTCAACAGTTGATAGATGGTGGGCTATTTCAAGTTTTGTAAATAATGAATAATGCTGATAACAGCATTCACATACAAATTTTGCATGCATGTGAGATATTTTGTGCTCTCCAGGAGACATCTAGGAATAGAATTGCTTAGTATATCTTTTGGTAACCCTTTCCTACCCCCTTTTGAAGCAATATTCAAATTGAACCGTGTCTTAATGACCTTTTAAAAATTATTTCATCTATCTGTCTATCTATCTATCTATCTATCTATCTATCTATCTATCTATCTATTTATCAATCATCTAATGTGCATGTTCCCTGAAATGCATATGAAGGCCAGAGCACAGCTTATACAGGTCAGTTCACTCTTTCTACCCTGTGTATTCCAGGGATTAAATTCAAGTTATCAATCTTGTTATCAAGTGTTTTACCCTCTGATCCATCTCTCTGGCCCTAACTGTGTTCTAATGTGTCTGCTCTTGCTGAGATTCTCTACTTCTTCTGCATGTCTCTCCAATTTCTCCACACCTTATAAACACTTCTTAGCCATTCTCTTCATCATAGACCTTTCTTCTACTTTAAAATGAGATTCAAATAAGAAAAACTGTTTTGCAGTGTTCTTAAGAGGATCAAATAAAACAGAAATAAATGTAATTATTGAATTGCTGGTTATCCTTGCTTTGCTGAAAAAAGCAAGAGATGCCCAAAAGACATGCAGATACTTTATGTCTCCAGAAGACAGGCCACCTTTGAAATTCAATTCAGAGCCAGTGTTATTTACATTCCAACTAACTTTTTAAAGCTTCAAGAACCCTGCTGTCTAAGTCTATCACCCCTCCCCTTCTTCTTAATTCCAGTAAGCCTGCCAGTACAGGACAACCTTAATTGATGAAAGGCTGGTTTTAGAGGAAGCAATGAGAATTTTAGAAAGACATGGAGGAGAACCCATGGATACTTAGGTGAAAGGTAGATTTTGGGTCCTCACAGAAGTATACATACAATCTGTCCTAAGACTGAGGGGATACAGAGGAAGGTGAGGGCTTGGTGGAAAGCTGTAGAATGTGACCAGGTTCTGTTAGCCCTACAATAGCTCACCTCTACAGGCAGTCATGGCTTCTGTGTGTTTAGACTCCCTTATCTCATCTGTAGAAATCAATCATCTGAAAGTTAATTTTGGAGGTCCACAAAGAGGACTAAATTCTGCATCCTTTCACAAAAGGGCAGTCGATTTGAGGGTGGAGGCTGCAGAAAGCTCTCCTCGAGATCAGAAATGCACAGTACAGTCAAAATGCACATTTTCTTTCTCTAGCTGCAGCCAAGCAGAAAATCACATCCTCCTTGCCAAGTCTCTGTCTGATAACCTGCTTAGTAACCAGCTTTATCTGGTATCTATTCCTTTGTTTTTGTTATAAAAAGAACAAAAGTCATGAAGATTCATGCTACAAAATATTCCAGAAACAGTCTTTCCACTGTGCCCCCTGACTCACAATAAAACCCTTGTGTGCTGGATAGTTTTATGTAACTTGACCAGAGCTATAGTTATCTGAGAGGAGGGAATCTCAGTTGGGAAAATTCCTCCATAAGATTGAGTTGTAGGCAGGCACATAGGGCATTTCTTAACTAGTGATTGAAGAGGGAAAGTCTTGCTCCTTCTTGGTTTGGTCACCCCTGGGCTGGTGGTCCTGGGTTCAATAAGAAAGCAGGTTGGGCAAGCCAGTAAGCAGCACTCCTAAGTGGCCTCTATATCAACTTCTGCTTCCAGGTTCCTGCCCTGTTTTAGTTCCTGTCCTGACTTTCTTCACTGATGACGAGTGATGAGGAAGCATAAGCCAAATAAGCCCTTTCCTTCCCAAGTTACTTTCAGTCATGGTGTGTAGCCACAGCTGTAGAAAAGTAACTAAGATACCAGGAAACTTCATTCAGTCACAGGTTCTTCCTAGTAAGAACTTTCTTGTTACTGTGGAGCAGTGTATTGCTATGCCAACTCTGAATCAGACAAGCTGGCATGATAGGATATTATCGATGGGAATACAGTTTCATCAACACTTTAAAAGCTGCCAAATGTTTATGCTTTTTTTTCCAGCTGTGAATACAGTTTAAGCTATACCTCAATCTGTAAAATGTGAATATTTTATTTTAATGGTTTAAAATTTTCTTGTGTGTGTATGTGTGTGTGTATGTGTGTGTGTGTGTGTGTATGTGTGTGTGTGTGTGCGCATCCTTGCAAGTACTGCTTAAGGTCAGAGATCAACTTGCTAGTTCTCCCCTACATTGGGATCTAAGCACTGAACTCAGGCCATCAAGCTGGCCATGAGTGCTCTTCTGTACTGAGCCACCTTTAACAGGTGTGAAGAGTATTTTTGGATATGATCTCCTAACCTTGTATGTGTGTCTACTCCATGCCTAGGGACAGTAATGTTAAAGTTCATCCCAGATAAGGTTCCACACACCAAAATGCATAAATAACACAGGCCTTTGGACTTATCATGGGAGTAACACATAAAAGAAAATGAAAGCCAAAACTCATTTGAAGTTTAGATTATGTAGCTAGGATTGTTTCTTCCAAATACAGTTTTCATCTTTAAATGAAAAAAAATGAATTTATTCTTTTACACTCCTATGCACATGTACAACATGCCTTGATTATATCCAATTCTCGCTTACTACCTCACTCCATCCAATCTCCCCCAATGTATTTACCCAGCCTTAATCTATAACCCTTCTCTCTTCTCTCAAATAATCCACTGAGTCCAACCAGTGTTGCCTGCATGCACATGGGAAATGTGCATGGAAAATGTACACATGGGAAATGCATTAGAGTACAGACAATCTACTAGGGACCCCATACCTGAAGTGAAATGAACCAAGAAAAACAACACATGCTCAGTTACAATCCTATCCACATGGAAGTCCTCATTTGACCTAAATCACAGGTCTGATCCTCTCTTTGGTTTCTGAAAATATGCCAAAAGCAATAGATTATTCTCTCTTAAAAACGTAGCTTGAACTGGGCAGTGGTGGTGCATACCTTTAATCCCCAAATTGGGGAGGCAGAGACAGGCAGATCTCTGTGAGTTTAAGGCAAGCCTGGTCTACAGCATGAGTTCCATGACAGCCAGAGTTACAACAGAGAAATCCTGTTTTGAAAAAAAAAATCATAAGTAGCCTGCAATCTACAGGAAACCTTTACTTGAGAATGATGGATGTCTCAAAAATGATAGGTACCTGAGTATTTCTCCAGCAGCCTGAGCTCCAGAGGTAACAAGTGCAGCATTCCAGCAAGGGCTTGTACGTATTCAGTGTGTTGCATGGGGTAGATGGTGGATATGAACTCTGAGCCATGTTTGGTAAACACAGTGTGGATAATGAGGTTCTGCAGGCTCCCGTATTGAGACTCAGATGCTCTGGACTTTTGTAGGCATTCATTTTATATTTGGGAGGCCCTGCTGTTTGCTTCAAGCAACCAAATAAAAACAAATTCAGTTTCTTAAATGGCTTATTGTTAGAATGAGATCCATTGTCTCCTTAGATAGCTGACCAGTCAGCTTCCTAAACCAGGAACCCAAAATAAATATATAATCCTTGGAAGTCGATTTATCTCCAGTATTTGTTATAGTAAATAAACTCAGTGTTTTTTTAATGTGTGTGTGTGTGTGTGTGTGTGTGCGCGCGCGCACGTGCATGTGTGCACCTGTTACATGTGGAGGCCAGATGACAAGTTTGACTGTCAATCTTCAGGTGCTACCAAACTTTATTTATTTATTAATTATTATTATTATTATTATTATTATTATTATTAATCGCTTTGCTTGGAACTCCTAAGTAAACCAGTGTGGCTTTACCAAGCCCCATGAATCTACCTGTCCAGGTGTCCCCAGCACTGGGATTATAAGTGTATGCCACAACACCTGGCTTTAAAAAGGCAAAAAAACAACTATTACAAAAAACATCCCAACATGGGTTCTGAGGAATCAACTCAGGGATTCTTTACCAGTGGAGTTCTCTCCTATTCATAGCTAACACCGTTCTATATTAGATTCTTACGAGACAGCTTCAAGATTCCAGGGTGTACATCAACCTAGAAGACCTGAGTCAGACCTGGTTGATCCACTTCAATGTCAGTAGTTTATGTGACTGTGGTCACAGGGCCAGCATGGCCCAGTTGAGCTTCTGGACTTGTCTTCATGAGTAGCAAATGGTTTTCTCCAAGCTACAGAAGTAATATTCAAAGCTGAGGCAACATTGCCTTTCAAAGCTAGCTTCATAAGCCATGTACATCACTTCTGCCACATTCTGTTATCTCAGAAACTGGCCTCTACACCCAGGGGGAACAGACTGCTCAAGGGTTCCAGTGACAGGTACCAGAAGGCTTAAATCACTGAAATTATCTTGTTGCTTGGCTACCACAGGACATCAGAGTCTTGTCTAATGAGAGGCATAGCTAGTAGATATTCTGCCTTTGCTATCTGACAAAACAAGTACAAATTTTGTGCCACAAAGCCCATAGGCTACACTAGCAGTTCTCAACCTGTGGGTTGTGACACATTAGGGGAAGTTGAATGACGATTTCACAGGAGTCACCTAAGACCACCTGTATATCAGATATTTATATTATGATTCATGACAGTATCATACACATCCACATGAACATGTACACACACACACACACACACACACACACACACACACACACACACGGAGAGAGAGACAGAGAGACAGAGAGACAGAGGGAGGGGGGCAGACTTTAAGAAACAATTCCTAGTGTTTAATTCCTGAACACATGCTCTGAGCCACAGCAGTTTTCTGGTACTAGGACTAGGCTGTCACCCAGACTAGGCCTTCTGTTCTTGTACATTGTCTCCTTAGAAACTTATCAGTTAACTACCAGTTCCTTATCCCAAAAAACTTGAGAGACAGGGCTCTTTCCAACCCAAAGGATACGGTGTGGACTTTTAAAGACACTTGTACTCTGTGCTAAAGCAGATCCCTATGCTATGGCTTGATCATGTCCTTGTGAGACAATGATTTTCTTGGAGTATACATAAACATCTGATTATAATACATGGCTGTAACAGGAGGCTTAGCTACTAAAACATGGGATAGTCATAAAATCTCAGATCCTGATGTATGATGAACTTTATGCAGTACCTCCAACTGTGGAAAAATGTTCCCTATGCATTTTGATAGTAATTCCCTATGCATTTTGATGGTAAGGAGGTTTATACTGTTAGTTTCCTTGGCACAGGGAGGGAAGGGCACAAATATTTCATGCCCAAATACCACTCTGCAGGCAAGAAAACTGAAGCAGATGAAGAGTAACTCTTTGTTCAAGATTTCATGGTCCAATGGACTTGTCCTTGGACTTCCTGAGGAGAACAGCAAACAGAAGCACTGCCTATCTCTGTGGCCTTGAGCTTTGCATGGACCTCTCCTTAACCCTGAGTCCTACAGTCAGTAGAGGATATCATAGCCAGTTCCTAGGATGTCCTTCTGACTATCCCCAGGTTCATTCCTACAGCAATATTCTTGGGTGGCTCACTGATGTCTTTTGTACTTCACCAGCATTTTACCTCTCTAAATTTTCATTCACAAGAAAGACACTCCCCATCCCCATTGTCCCAGTTCTGTTAAGGAGAGCTCTAGGTCAGTTATGGCAGTCTACTTTCCTAAGACATAGGTGATTTGCGGGATTGGTATTAAGGAGTTTTGACCAAGTACTCCTATAGATCTGGGAAGAGTTTATTATTTTTAAAAGACTGAAGAAAAGACTATATGAATGTAATGATATTGAGAGGTTACTTCCATGCTAGCCCACAAACCATTCTATCTGTTGTCTTCATGTCCTAAGATGAAACCTCTTCTTCTGGCTCAAGTCATCAGGAGGCATCTGCAGCTTGCTGCCAGGGTGTCCTGATGGAGTCACCATCTGCACTATTGTGCCTTGTTTACAATTAATATATTACTAAAACTAAAACTATAATCTCAGTAAATACAAGGATTCTGGCCCTACAGAGTCTTTACCATGAATTGTTCATTGTAGCTAATTCCTAAATGGGTCTAATGAGAGAATTCAAACCTAACCCATTCTCAGAACTCTCAAAGGTGAAATGAAGTCCTCAAATTCATTGATTGTCTATATGTGGTCTTAGGAATGCTTTTCCTAAGTGTCAGGCCTTCAATCTGTGAAATGGGAGGTGCTGAAGAACAGTGGTAAAAAATCCAGGTTGTAGAATTGGCAAGAAGGCTCAGTGTTTAAGGGCACTTGAGACTAAGACTGATGACCTGAGTTCAAATCTGAATCCTATAAAATTTTATTGTTCCAATTTTTGGAGCCTCAGTTTCCTCAACTGTACTTTTAGACACATATCTTAAAACACAGCTGTGAGATTTAAACTAGGCATTTTATCATATCTAATCCTCCATAAATCATGGGGGGATGTTTTAGGTGGCTGTCTAATACCTAGTACATAGTAGGAACATGCTACATCGCTGAAGGAGACACTGCAGGTGTAAGTCTTGGCTGAGAGAGGAGACAGCATATCTCATTACTCTGTGGAAGTGGGGGAGCTGGCAGATGAGCATACACCATGTCAGGCTCTCTTACCTGTGGGAATTAACTATTGATTTCATTTTCACTTCATTAGGTTGGGTATTGATTTCAAGAAGGCAGAGTGGAAGATGACAGTCGATCACTAAGCAAACACTCAGTAAAGATCAGGAAAGTTTGCTCTTCCTTCAGAATTGGGGTTATTCCAGACCACCAAGACTACCGTAAGACTTTCTGGAGAGCCTGCTCTGCTTCTCAGAGCCATGGACAACATATGAATCAATGACAGAGTGGTCTTCAAGGACTTAGTATGCACTGACCCCTAATTTTAAGACAGCAGTTGAGCTATTTCCTACCTAAGGGCTTTGAAAATAGCTATAAATTTTCTCAGTGTAACAGAGCAAAACTTCCTCAGATTAAGGCTTGATAACAGAAACATAATAAAATATGACTGGACCCTGAAGATGGAGAGTGGGGAATATTCTGGATCAACTGTGAGCAATAAGCAGAAGGTTTTAAAGGACCCCATCATGACAAGGACAGTTGAGTGGAAATGGAGTTATGGGATACCAAAGAGAATCTGCAAATAACCCACAGGAACAAGAATTGGCAATGTGTATGCAACATGATTCTTATCATGTTCAAGATTGAATCAATAATCTCTTGACACTCAGGCCTAAGGAACTAATCATGTGGATAGGTTGTGCCCTATTATGTCTGGAATGAGCTGTCTGTTACAGTCTACCTCTACCACATTAGGCGACAGAAACACAAACTTATGCCAAACCATTTGTGGCAACAGAGTCCATAGAGTAATTATGTGACTCACAACAAGGCAGTGATCTTTCAAGCTGTTCAGGGAAAGGCTTTGACCTTTATTTCTTGTGGTTGCTAGGCCATCACTATAAAAACAACCAGAAGATAATGGTCTAAAGTTAAATAAAAGAGAACAACAGAAAATGGAGCCCACATGCTTTCTCAAACATCTATTCAACAAATATCAGCTGAAGATGTCCTTCAGTTTTGTAACTAGGCTTCACACTAAAGATCTAGTTCTTATTTCAAAAATTATTTTGTGACTGCCAGTAGACACATACTGGACTGTCTACTCATGAAATATCAAGAATAAAAGGCAAAATTTTGGTGCAAATGAATTTTTCAAGAAATTTTCTCAAAGTTCAATTTTACATAACCTAGTCCCAAACATGCTGATTTCCTTCATTTGCATATCATGGTGTGTGTGTGTGTGTGTGTGTGTGTGTGTGTGTGTATACTTGTGCATGAATATTTGTCTGGGGGGGGCACTTGTGTGTGTATCCGGAATCCAGAGACTGATGTCAGGTGCTTCCTCAATTTACTCTGCTCCTTACACGTGGAGGCAGAGTCTCCTACTTAAACCTACAGCTCATTGATTTGACTTGTCTAGTTAGCCAGCTTGTTCTAGGAATTCCCTGGCTCTACTCCTACATGCTGGGATTACAAGCTGAAAGTCATAGTGTCCCCATCATTTAAGTGAGTGTGGGGGATTTGAACTTTTGTGGCAAGCACTTCCATTCATTTTCAACACCAGAGAATTCTAACCATATTGCACATGGCTCATAGACTTCCCTTTAAGAGTTACTAAGCAGTTTGGAGCATCATGTAATTCATTTAGGACCCACTCTGAGCTTGATCCAGGCCCCTAAATGTGTCCCTGACATCTGAGAATGAGAAAGACGATGTGGGACTTTTGTAGAGACCAAACAGAACTTTATATATTTTTCTTCTCAAGGTTCTATTTTCTGGAATCCTTTATGTCCTATACTGCATTTCCCCTAAGGACTTTACCACAATTATTTCCTGCTACTCATCTACTAACAAGACAGAGATCATGCCAGCCACAAATGCAGGCAGGATCTGAAGATACAAAGATACAGTCCCTTATTGAAAGCTCAGGGTGGCCTCTCCTTCCATAATGCCTTGGAAACATGCCTTTTGTAACTTTTTCATATTTGCTCATTTCCCTGTCACTTCAATGATTCAAATTATAAAGTGGCATCTTCATTATTTAAGTGCTATTAGCTTCTGCCCTTTTACACTAGAAAGGCTCAGAAACCCACCCTACCAGTTCACTGCAAAGTTCAGCACAGCAGAGCAACACAAGTGTCCATTACCAACAAGACACTTCCCCACCCATACAGACTCCATCTGTTCTGTGTAACCAGAAGCCTGGGTTTTAAGGTTAATTGGGGATATAGAGGAAGAGGGAATTGCAAAATTTCACTTTGGAAAAAACCTTCTTGAAAGTGTCAGCTCTCTTTTTTTTCTTCTCTCATCAACTTCTCTGCTAAGTGTTTTAAGTGTTTTAAGGACTAAACTGATAGCAAACAACTTCCTCTGGAGTTATGGGGAACACAGCAAGAAAATGTGATGGAGGAGAGGTGAAAATAAATGAAATAAAAAAATGAGGCATGGGTGTAATAATCTGCCTGGAAGGCCATGGCAAAGGCTGCATATTGGGCAACTTTAATGCTAAGAATTTACTCTTATTAGTTGTGAAGTTTGGGCCATCTAAGATTAAGGTGCTGGCCATTTTAGTTTCTGATGAGGTCTTTCTTGTTTGTAGATGGCTAACTTACTTTCTCACTTTATGTTCTCACATGACAGAGAGAAAAGAGGGAAGATACTGTTCTACTGCTATGCAGAGACACTATGGCCAAAGTATCTTGGAAAATAACCAAGGCAACTTGTAAAAGAAAGCATCTAATTCAGGGTTTCTTATAGATTCAGAGGGTGAATCCATGACCATTATGGCCGAGAGCATGGCAGTAGGCAGGCAGGCATAGCACAAGAGAAGTAGCTGATCATTTATATCTTATCCACAAGCACCCAGCAGAGGGAGGGGAGGAGATAGGTATGCTGGAAATAGCATGGGTTTTTAAAACCTCAAAGACCACCCCAGTGACACACCTCCTCCAACAAGATCACATCTCCTAATCTTTCCCAAACTGTTCCACCAACTGGGAACCAAGTATTCAGATATATGAGTCTATGGAAGCTATTCTCATGCAAACCACCACATGAAGGAAGGGTTAGAAGGAAAAAAGTTGTGAAACAGGGATGAAGTTTTCTATTGCCTATTATAAGGGCACAAATTCTATCACAATGCCCCCACCACTATGACCTCATCTAAACATACTTTCCACACAAAGGTGTTAAGCACCAAATGTGATTACATTGAGGTTTAGTATTTCAATAAACATTTAAAGAAGGTACATCCATGGGTTTTAAAAGCATTTTGTCACTTACATGTGACCTGTCAGTTGTACTCTTGAGTCTTTGTCTATAAAATCAGAAAAGTAGAAGGTTTCATAAATTTTGGGAAGTATAGGTATAAGTACAACTCTGGATGTTTGGAATTAGATTTCCAGTTTAGAAAGAAATTGTACAGCATCATACATGAGTCTGAATCTTGGCTAAACATGAGCTTCCCAAGGCAACACATGTGCCTTGGAAAGAGGCACAGAAAAAGGAAGTTGAATGATATCTGGAGATGGGAAAACAGGCAGGAATATAGCCCTACAAGAAGGCTAGATGGACTCAGAAATGTCAAAAAGTACACCTGGAAACACAAGCCAGAGATATCTGAGGTTCCCGGGAGAGTTGGAAAATTGGAACAGAAGAAGAGAGAGACATGTGATTGTCACTTGTGATCATTTACTATTGTTTCTAAATCTTGCTGTCACTATCAAAATACTCACAAGCACCAGTTTGATTCTAGTTGAATGCATCTATGCTTAGGGAAGAGATGATGAAGAGTGACATAGGAGTCAAATTTTTAAATAACAGAAACCAAGTTCTAATTGTCTTACTATGATCAGAAAGAATCTGCAGGCCTACCCTCTTACAGTGCTCTTCATACTATGTAAAGATTCAAAAGTCCGTGGACCATGATGGACCAAAATGAATATATGAACTTCCAAATAAGGGAGGAAAGGCAGTTGGACCAGGGTGAGTTGCTTCTCTGAACAGAGTAGAAGGGAGAGAACAGAAATGCCTGTGTGACATATGTGTGTGTGTAAGGTGTGACTCAGAGGGCTGTGTCAACTAAGTTCCATCCACTGGAAACTGGGGAGCCATAAATGTCTTTTTATACAGAAAAGTGGTGAAGGATCTGCCTCTCTATGTTCTTCTGCACTCAAAGTAGCTAAGTGGAACTCAATGCTCATTTGGTCTCAAATGGGTATGGAAAAGTCTCAGAGGCCAAACTTTGGAATAGTCTTGAGTGATAGCTATGAGACATGAACCCACAGGTATGAAAAAGAACTGGTCATCTCCAGGACCCAGTAATTTTCTTAGTTTCTTTGAGCTGTTTTAAGAAAATACCAAAGGCTAAGTGGTTTATTAATGATTTTATTTGTTTTGCACAATTCTATAGGTAATGAAGTCTAAGGGCAGAGATAGTGTCTAATAGAAACACACTGTTCAGTGCATAAATGATATCACCATCCTGTTCCTTCATTATTTCCTGGGGTGACTTGCTCATGCCTCTTTTTAAGAAGTCTCAGTTATGAGACTCTACTGCTCTAAGCTACTCGTCTTCCAAAGGTTATGCCTCCTGATGCTACATTGTGAGGATTTTAATAGATTATATTCAGATCATTCTGGTAATAGAGCAAGACTTAAGATTCAGATGACAGTGCAATTTACCCATGACGGGGACCACATGAGCCACTGGTAAGGTAGAAAAAAAGTAGGAAGCAGGAATCTCTGCCCACTTTACAAATTGGATTCTACTCTCAAGTGCAGTAAGGTACTCAACTACTAAGACTCTATTTACTTCTACATATTTTATGTGTTACTTAAATGAGTTTGTATGTGTGTATGTTACAGATGTGTAGAGTCTCACAAAGGCTAAAAAGTATTATTATAGTCCTTTGAGCTAGAGTTATAGGCATCAGTGATCCATTTATGTGGACTTCTAGGATCTGAACTTGGGTCCTCTGGAAGAACAGAAAACATTTTTAAGCAGTGAGACATACATCCTAGGATAGCCTATATAGAAAACATAAACAATTTCACCACAAACTTCCTGGTCTCCTGACTCTTATGTGTCTTCTAATTAGGGCAAGGAAGCTGTACCCATGAAACCTCAACAATATGGATGGCTAAACAAGACTTAAAAATTGACACCATGGATTGAAATGCCTGTAAAGATAGGAGGAATCTCTCAATGCTCCACTGCTAGATGAAGAACTACAGGAAATTAATGGCTGCTGAGAGAGGGAGAATCAACTTTCTCCAGGGATGAGCCTCCTGATATTTTATCCAATCCCAAGTACTAAGCCCTAACCACATACAATGAGTAACACTAAATGAGGTTGGCAGGTTGCATTTATAAATTTGTGTGTATGTGTGTGTATATATATATATGCATATGTATATACATATATACATATGTATATATGCTGTTGGATGGAGAAGATGAAGAGGGAACCATATAAATACAGTGTTCATATATGACATTCTCAATAAATAAATTAATAAATAAGTTAAACTATTGTTTGCTGGTTCTCCTTTCATGAGTTAAGTAAAGGATTACAGGTTGAGAAAATTGCAGTCTACAGCACAAGGCTTACTGCAGAAAGTGCAGTTCACAAATAACAGACAGCACACAAAGCAAGATCCCTCAGTGTTTAACACAGGAGAGACAGCACACCATTTGCCCTAGGGGAGTATTTGTCATTTGTTTACTTATTTATTTGTTTTATTTAGGGAGTGAACATGGCTGGTTTCCTTTTCTCCTTTTTGAATTGGGCTGTCAGGAAATATTTAGCTGGTTGAGTCATTCTAAGTGACAGAAAGGGCCCTGACTGGGCAGACAATGGTGGGTAACTGGGTGAAGCCCACCCAGTGGGTTATCTGAAGCTGGCAGAGGGGAGCAGAGGAAGTAAGCCCACTGGCATGGAGTTTGCTCAGTAACCTGCCTGTCAGAGGAAGAAAGACTAGGCAACTGTGAGAGGGGTTACTATGAGCAAGATCCTAGGAAGTTGGGGGTTGGGGGAGAAGGCATTTCAGATCAGAAGTAGAAGTGCTCAGATGTCAGGCTGATCTGATCTAAAAGCTCTCTCCCTAACCATCAACCTATTTAAGAATTAACTGTCTCCTAGCATCCTTCAAAAGGAAATAGGCAGTGAGATATGCTGAATAGAATTCCCCAAGGGTTAAGAGACTATAAAAGGATGTATAGCAAGTAGTAAAACACCTTTCCCCAGAAGTGTGATGCCTTGAATGAACTGATGCTGTACTCCTGTAACTAGGCCATTGGACAACTTGTCTCAGGGAAAGGTAATCTATGTTCAGTGAAAATCAGTGCTACAATTATAGTTCAGTTGTTTACATAACAGAAACTCAAGCCTTAGACTGGCATAGGAGGTACACTGGCTTCCATGAAATGCATCTTCCACATTCTCATCCCCCTTGATAAATAAAAGTAAAAGAAAAGAAGGGTGGTTTTATATATATATATATATATATATATATATATATATATATATATATATGTATGTATATATATAAATGATTTTGGAGGAGCTTAAGTTGTACCTAATGGTGGCTAAGAGCCCTTCTTTTCCTCTTTTAGGATTACTAAAACGTGTAGCTTACAAAGACGTAGAATAATTTTCTTCTGAGAACACAGTTCTAAGATGGATGTGAGGGAGTAGGTACTGATTAGATTAGGAGAAAGTTAGAAACTCAAAATCATACACTGTTTTAGCCCTAAGTAAGCACAGTCTGTTTATTATCCTTTAAAGTGTCTTTTTGAAAATATATTTTGTCTCCACGGGTAATTAGGGGTTTACCAGAGGGATCTTAAATTTCCAGCCTTTCTCAGCAGAAAAGGCAGATCAGATCTCAGAGGCAGAGTCTTCTTCCTCTCCCACATTTTCTTCCACACCATCAAAATTCCCTATATTTTATTTTGCCCCACAACTATGTCCCAACTATGGTCAATTCTCACATGTCCTCCTTCCATTGTGAAGGATATTCTTCTCCCTTCAGAGTTGGCATCCATGTTACCTCTTCTTTGGTCTAAGTTGGAGGTGGGAGTAAGGTTTGTTCCAGTGGACATACTATGCTAGGGAGAATGCTATGCTATCTTCCAAGGCTGACACTTTGAGATGCATCTTCCCCCTTCCAACCCTTGTCTTTAGTGAACCACAACCACACAGCAGTGCTCACTGAGGTATAGCAGAGAACCAGCTTTACTACAAGCCAGGTTTCAGATGGTTCATCTTTCCAGCCTCTGCAGCTCTTCATCTGGCACCACAACAGATAGAGATGAGCCATCTCCACCAAGTCCTTCCTTCCTTCATGATAAACATAAACCTATCTGTGTTGTACACAAGTCTCAGAGCAAGTTTTGTCTTCCAATAAAGGCAGCTGATACTGGGGTTGGGATGGCAGGTGTTTCTCTTGGGCCTGACATTCCTCACAAACAAAACAGTGCATTCATTCATGAGTCAAGGAAGTGACTCTAGTTTCACTCATTTGGTCATGTGGATAATTATATTTTATTTATTTTAATTTTTGTCTATATGGTATGTGTGTGCTCATGCACTTGTGTGTGCTCACACACATTCCTGTGTGAATACAGGTGCATGCATACCATGGTGCATACATGTGGAGGTCAGAGGATAAACTCACGTGTTTGTTTTTCTTCCATAATGATTTATACAGGGTCTAGACGTCCTTTAAGCTTCTATAAGATCCTCCTGTCTATGCCTCCTATCTTCCTTAAGAGCACTGAGATTGCAGCATTTATTACACATGATCTTTTTTTGTGTGTGTTCTGGGTATTTGAACTCAGAACTTTATGCTTGGTTTACCCACCCAGCCATCTCCCTGACTCCTACCTATAACCATTTTGATCCCCATTTTTTCTACCCCAGTTTAATTACAAATCAATGGATCAATGAGTCTGTTACCTGAATTGAAGATGAAATCTAAGGAAGTCCTACGTGACAGCAAAAGTTTAAGACAGAGCCTGTGTTGGAGAGGAAGACACAGCTGTTCAGAAGGACACAGCAGAAGCAGAAACTTTTAAGCTCCACATGGGAGTGTCTTGATTGAACTAAAAGACCAGGATGTTGCTTGTTAGTTCTACATTTGTGATTCCTATCTGTGTCAGTCATTCCACCTTTAGCAACTCAGTTTCCTTGAATGCAAAAGTGGGTTAAACAAGTCTCCTTAGTACAGTTCCTGCTGGGATTTAATTAAATGGGTTAATGGATAGGGAAGTGCTCAGAATTATTATGTGAGTGAGAATTATGAATGAGGGCTTTTAAACATTTTTTTCCATAAAGAACTAATGTTAAAAATAGTTACCAAAGCTTTAACATTAATCAGAGGAACTTTTTCGTTATGAAGGAAAATCAAAGACTTATTTCATTAACCTATATTTAGAGGCATTGTATGAACTGATTTCCTGTTTCCTGATAACCACTTTCCAAATTTGTCTTTGAGAAGCAATGACTTAAAATTCACCTGGCTTCTCAAAGGTTGATAGGCTCTTAGCCAAAATATAAGCTGTAGGAAACCAGGGCTGGCAGTCATAGCTTTATAATTTTGACAATTTAAAAAGCCAGCCAGTGGAAAGTCATTCTTCTCAACATTTTAATATGCATGAGTAAATGGTTGATTGACAGAGTGGTGTGAAGTCATGAGGAAGGAACTCACATCTTTTCCCTGGAAGAGGGGAAAGGACACCATTCAAAGCTTGTTATTTTGAATGACGTGAGGTGGCACAGCACCTTAGCCATGCCACACAAGAGAGAGAGTAGCTTCTCTCTTACATTTCCTCCCTTGAGGCAGGATCTTATGCAGCATAGGCTGGCCTCATACTCAGTGTACAGCTGCACAATGCTGAACTTTTGATCCTCCTGCCTCTATCTTTCAAGCGCTGGTGTTACAGGCTCACAACAGGATATCTAAGGACTTTGAGACACTGAGGATACAACCAGGACTCTAAGCATGCTAAGCAAGCATTCTAATAACTGAACTACACCTCTAACCCTCTATGTTCTGTGATACTTTCTGATGTTCTTTCCTTGGGAGTCCTCAGAAGGCTTTAACTTTCAGCTGCCACTAATGCTAACTTCTTTTAGCCTGGCTAGAATTTCCAGAGTCTCATAAGTGCCACCACGGCTTTCCTGTCTAGTGAAATACTTCAGGTTTCTTGCTGGAGAGCAGATTACACTCCAGCTCTACTTTCTGGGGGTTCAGTGTAGGAGATCATGAACAATTATAAGAATTTTGCCTAAAACTTTTGATCCTACTTCTGGCAAGTCAGTGTTTTGTCCTTGAGGCAACCACTTCAGCTAAAACATGGACATAGAACAATGTCTGACTTAGCCAAAACTTTATAAAGAGATGGGATAGTCTCTGGAAAAGCCCAATGCCCAGCTCATATAAGCTTTAAAGCATAATGAGTTTGTTTAGAATTGTTTGTTTCAGCAACTTCAACTATTTATTTGTACAAATACCATTTATATTTTATTCATCTTGCCTAGTGTTTATTAACTACAGACCATACAAAAAGCAAAGACAAGCCAAATTCTACAATATATGAAGTGAACAGAAAAGTTCCAAAAATGTCAGAACCATTCTACTTCAGTTTCATTGATAAGAAAAGAACTGGGACATTTGGGACTTAGGCAATCCTGGTTAACTGAGTGTCCTTTATGTAATACCTACTTCTCAAGAGAGACATGTGAAAGCCAGCCATAGCCATACTCTGTGAAATGAATATGCAATGGGATGCAGTAAGCTGGAGGGATCCTGGGAGTAGGAGAAATGCCACTCTGAAAGATAAAGGACTGGCAGGGTCTTTGCAATGGTACCTGTGATGAATGTGGAATGAAGTAACTTCTGTAGGAACAGCACTGGTTAACTTCCTACAGTGATACAAGGTCTTATGATTGCAAACAGTTTAGGATGTAAATTCCTGGCTCTCACTATATGCTTACTATGAATGCCTAATCTTTCTTTTCTCACGAATGATCCAGGACTCTAAAGGGCCATTCATATCAACTTGAGTGAGGGTACTTTAAATAGTCCCATTTCTTATTGGTAATTAATCATTCTACATCAACTGTCTGAATGGCATTATCTCCTAATTGATACAGTAAGGGCTATAAAACCGTGCTTCAGTAAAATTTCAGATATAAGAAAATCTTGGAGCCCTCAGAGTGACAGGCTAGCCCAACTTCCCAATACCATGTGATCTCCATGACTCTTCTCTTTTTTAAAGCTGAGTAGTTTTGAAAGGATAGTCAATACCTTTCTGTGTAGACTTAGCTAAACACTGAGGACTTGATTTTTTAGTTTCTCTATAATTGTTTAACCAAGAGTTCCTCCCAAAGGCTCTCATGTTAAAGGTTTTGTCTTTACCCCAAGATATTACTGGGGAAAGGGAGAACATCTAGTAGGCGAAAGGAAGAAAGTTGGGTCATTGAGGATGTGCTCTCAAATGGGATATTGAGACCCCAGTCCCTTCCTCCTCTTTGGTTCTTGGCTACCAAATGAAGTGAATTCTATCACTGTCTATTCAACTATGAAGAATGGTGCCATCATAGGGCTAAGATGACAAGGTCAATGACAATGGACTCTTTGGCTACGAGACAGTGAGCCCAAAGTAACTTTATCTCTTCTTAAATCATTTCAAGTATTTTGTCACTGCCCTAGAAAACTGGTATTAGAATTGTTCTCCATTTAATGCCTTAAAATTACAGCAAAGAACAAGAAAATTGGTGCCTGGTGGGACAATTTTTCTTCCCTAGGGGATAAGTGACAATGTCTGGTGACAATTTTGATTTTTACAACTGAGAGATGCTACTGATATCTAATGGATAAAAACCAGGAATAGTGAAAAACTAAACATTTTACAATGTCACACAAACATATATTCCAAGAATTAAATAGCTCAAAATGCTAACTTTCCTATAGCTTGAAAGTGTGATATAAAAGATAAAATACAATATATTTTGCATTTTTTCTTCTTTATTTTTTACTGTACTCATTTTGAATGCTTAATTGATTATTAGTATAATGGTATTAAGAATCAATTCTTCAAAATAGATAGCCTATAGTTTTTAGAGGGAAATCCAAAATCCTAGAGAGCAAGGCCAAAAAACATCAAAGTTTGTCTGAAAATGATTATTTCTGTATCCTACACAATCAGGAATGCCACTGAAGCTGGCTAATGGCCACCTAACCCAGTATACTTTGACCACAAAATAAGTGAATCAGCACACCGGGGTTTCAGGGCCCATATCTGTCTATCACCAATTAAATTCACGACTGACCATTTTCCTTAGACCAAACTTCTCAAGAAGAAATTTGCAACAGAATGAAGCAGAGAAAATGTGCAGACATTGGGATTCCGATTCCCCTGGGATCTGACAAGAGCAAGTAGTTCTTATCATGACCATCTTAAGCAGTGCACACTGACTATTTCCTGGAGTGAGCCTACTTCCTACTTCTTATTTTTGATCACTTAATGAATTACATATGTGATGTGATTCAAGTATTCATCAAAGGGGGCAAAAAGGAGAGCATTACTAGCTAACGTCTTTGAAGTAAGCTCAACAGCAGGGCTCCTGCCATGAGCTTGGTTTCAATGAACTCATTAGTACCAGACTTATCTACTAGAAGCTGTTGACACCCTGCTTTTACAGCTAAGTGTAGAGGAATATTTAATCATTTAATCCAACAGCATTGATGCTCTTGAAAGGATCATATTGAAAACTTGCATGATAGCTAGGAAAGGATCAAACCCAAGGGTCTATATGAAGGGATCAAATTCAGGGGTCTATATGAAGGGATCACTTTCAGAGGACTGTGTAGTCCAGATAGAATATAGAAAATATGTTAGCACACACCTTTAACCCCAGTATTCAGAAGGCAGTAGTAGTGCATGCCTTTAATCCTAGCACTTGGGAGACAGAGTTCAGAAGGAGTCAGTGTCAAACAGGAAGTGACATCTGAAATGAATCAGAGTGAAGGGTAAGCAAAGTGATGAATCAGAAGACCAGTAGAGTGATTTAGAGGAGGACATTACCAACTCTCATGATAGAAAAGCAGGCTATCAGAGAGCATACAGAGGCAGAGACAGAGGATAAGATACAGAGGCAGGATGAGGCAAGCAGTCTGAGCAGTCTGAGGAGGCAGTTCAGCAGATGATGTCAGTATCAGGAGGGAAAAGTGAGTCATTTTGAAGTCAAACAGAGCAATTCAGTCAGAGAAGTTGAGGGAGTCAACTAGAGTCTGCCAGAGTCAGAAAAGTTCAGTCAGAAACAGTCAGCAGGCTCAGCATCTTGGAGAAGAATTTGAGCCAGACAGCAAGTGAATTGAACCAGTGAACTAGAGCAGTAAACTGATCAGTATAATTCTGTGTTCAGAAGGAGCTAGTCAGAGTGGCTCATTTAGCAGTAAGTCTTGAAGGCTTACATATTTTAGATTTTATGGAGGCTGAAAAGCTCTAGGGTTGCATGACTAGAACCAGTGATTGAATTAGTCATAGAATAAATGGTTCTACCCTGAATCTAAGTCTACAGCTAAGGAATTAAGTCACTCATTCAAGGCACATAGTAGTGAAGGGATTGGCAATATTGCCTAGGAGAGCATTTTAGAGTAATTGGACATAAACCCAATACCAAGAAAAACATCTATGAATAGGAAAAGTGAAAGAAAGCTTTCTTGGCAAGAAAAGTCCAAGGAAAGGAATGTGCAACAAAGAACCAGGCGGAAGCAGTGAGAGGGAGTCACTGGTGATTTTAAACCCTGCTGGCAACAGCTACTCTGGTAACCCACCTCCTATGGAAACACTAGAATTGGGGTTGACAAGGTAGAAATTGATGATACCAGTTACAGCACAGTCCTAAAGGAAAACACCATTTTAAAACCTTTATAGGCAATCAGTTTTCTGCCTTACAACCTTCTTAGACTGAATTCTCCAAAGCCTTCCTTGCAATACTCCCAGGAATTGAAAGCAATTCCCTACTCCCCAGACTCATTTATTTTTTTCCAGGTCCAGCCTGGCAGCCATCTGTAACTGTAAACAATAGTTCCATTTGGGACAATTAAAATTGATTTTCTATTATGCTAAAAACACTCAATTAGCATTCCTGTCTTCACCACACTGATGGACGTTTTAAAGATTGCATTGAGTATCTGTGAAAGAGAAGAACATCATCAGACCAGACTGGCCATGTCACATGTCACATGCCTCCCCTCCTTGTCTAATTTCTACCCTCCCCACCAATGTGTGACTCATGTCTCATTTCTCCTTCTCAAACCAATAGCCTTTGGGTCCCTTTCCAACAGGCTCCAGATTGTTTCAAAGGTTATTCTGATATGAGTTCATGGATTTTCATAAATAACTTTATATCATACACTAGACATGGAGAAAAATAACTCACAAACTCTATGCATGAATCTCAAACTCTCCAAAGTTTCTCTTGAACTTGAAAAAAATAAAAAAAATTCAGAAACAAAGGGATAAGTGAGATCTCCACATATCCACAGCTCAACTCAAATGACTCCCCCATTTCTCTTCTCTCTCTCTTTCTCTCTCTCTGTGTGAGTGTTGGGTATATTCATTATGCATGTACACAGGTGCCTTCAAAAGCCAAAACAGGGCTCCTGAACTTCTGACCACTGGAGCTGGAATTATAGGCAGTTGTGAGTAGTTAATGCTGGGAAGTGAACCTTGGTCCTCTGCAAGAGCAGCAAGAACTTTTAACTACTGACACATCTCTCCAGCCCTGGAAATGACTCCTAAAGTATATCTCTTTTCTCAAAGAGACTGAAAAATAGAAAACAACCTTTTTCATCATCATCAACATCAACACCATTATCATTGTCAAAATCATCATTACACACCCCCCACATACAGAGACACACACTAGATCCATCGCGAATAGACTTTGCAGAAATCATATTTATTACAGAGAAACATGAACCTTCAGCCTGGCAAGTAAAGTACCGACCTCTTATTTGTCTCAATTGTTTTAAGTAATCATTAGATAGTACCTTTTCTTTGCTACAAAATTGTTCCTCCTGGGCCTTTCCATTGTCAGTGAAAAGCCTCCTCATCCCACCCCACCCCATACACATTCATACATTTACTTTCAGAAATATCACTTGGGAGTGAAAGTCAGATACACCTTGAAAATGTAATGGAATGAGTTCCTTATTTCCTATTCTCTTTTCCTATTCTTTCTTTTGACTTCTTTAGACAGTCACATATACCTTTTCAAACTTGTCCAGGACTTTCCAGTTTACCTACCTTAACAGATCATTTACAAAACCATTATGGACTCATAATACCCCTCCCTGGTATATCTATGGTACCCTGTCACCAAGGCTTGAGATTATTCATTTCTGGGTATGATGACAATGGCCTCAACACAGTAGGGAGATGAGAGTGTCATTGTTGATGAATGTGAACACAATCTATAATGGTGAATCCACTCCATCTTATTGACACAAGGTCCCCATGTCAGGTGTGTACCCACCACTGCTCAGCAAGCCTCTGAATGTGAACAGGTGGCAGACAGATTTTGTTGATTTTGGAAGGAGGAAGTCCTCTTCACTCTGATGTTAATTTGGCATCCCTCATCAGGCCAGTAGTGGACATCTGTTCTGTTTGCTAGCTTCTACATGATTGGGATATTAATCAAGATCCCTTCCAACTAGAATCTCACTGTTAAGGTTCAAGAATGAAACCTAAGCCAGGCTACTCAAGGTCTCTTTTGTGGACTTAAAAAACTAAGCCAGGGCTAGTGAGATGGCTCAGTGTATAAAGGTGTCTGCTTGACAACGCTGACAAATAAATTCAATCCCAAGGATCACTATGGTGGAGAGAACCGACTCCCTCTAACTGTCCTCTGACTTTAACATTCTAATGGTAGCGCGCACACACACACGCACACACACACACACACACACACACACACACAATGTAAAAATATAAAATAAAATAGTGAGACAAATAAAATGAAGGTCAGAGACTCTTCCAGAAGCTAACATGCTAAAATATAGTAACTTCCCTTTTACTACCTAGATTACCCATATTACTTTCATCTCTGAGTTCTTGATACTAGTCTGTATCTGTGAGTTGACTTAAGTATGGGTGAATGTTTATTCTAAAAGACTGAGGATTTTCTTGTGAACAGATTCAATGTTACTATTCCTCTATACTGTGGTAGTTCAAACATAGCCACAGAAGCTCTACAAGCATATGCACAGGGATCGCCTCCAACTAAACCTTAAACTTGGGCACAGAAATTATATATATAAATATAAATATGTATACATAAAAATATGTGTGTGTGTGTGAGAGAGAGAGAGAGAGAGAGTTTTACACATCATGACATATTCTCATACTAATTATTTTTCTTCAGCTAGCCTGGGACTAGCCTGTATCTGTGAGTTGACTTAAGGATGGGTGAACATTTACTCTGAAGGACTGAGAATTTTCTGGTGAACAGACTCAATATTGAAAGTTATTCTCACCATATGGGCTTCCTCAAATAAGATAGGTTTGACCCAAACACTGGGTTTTATATCCTTCAGCTGACTCATTTCTTCCCAATTCCTTCTTTCATTTTGCCTCAACTAACTGGAGTCCAGTTCTGTTACGTTTCATGAAAGAAGATTTTAAAGGGGAGAGATTTTACTCAAATCTAAAGGAAACTTGCCACCAGTTCACCAATATCACAGAGCTTCTCACTTGGTCATTCTTGCATCCAATCTATTTGGAGCATGAGGACCTGTCTTGTGGAACAGTGACTTAAGATCTGCCTGAGCAACTGAGTCCTCATCTCAAAATAAAGAGTAAGTAAAGGAGTTAGGGATGTAACTCAGTAGTAAAGTGCATGCCTAGCACAAGCCAAACCTGGGTTCAACTCCCAGCACCATCAAAAGGAAAAACGGATTGGTACAAGACTTTTAAATTTTGCTTTTTCTGTTAGTGAATATAAAACACTAAATATCACAAATTATCCAATTTACTTATGTAAGGAATGGATAGAATTTCATATAATAAAGTGCCTATCTTAGCTATTTTGTTTTCAAGAAAACACATGATTAAACCAGAAAAAAAATCAGGGTATTAACTGTGAAAGTCATCATTGGTGGTTTCCTGTCATATTTTCTGAAGTTCTTTTACTTTAATCCATGGACACTTCTTTGAAGCTCTTTCCTAATACTATAGAAAATCTTCCCCACTGAGCACATCATCCCAGCCTTGGAGGAAATGGATTGGGGATGTGCTCTCTCCCTAACCCTTCTCAAGTACTACTAAAGAAAGATTGCTATTAGGTTGACCTTAAGACTGTCATTTTCTGGCTTAATTAACTCAGAAGAACATTCCTCTTCTCTGGGGAATTATGGCCAAAATCCATTAGGAAAGGGCTTACCAGAGCATAGATTGGATCTCACTAATATGAATGGAGGATAGAGCCCTGGAGCTCTGCTCCACTTAGTCCTGGCACACCTATATAGACATACTTTCATAACATACCAGCCTCAGGCAGAAGTGTGGGACTCACAGCAAGTTAAGAAATACATAGGAAGACAATGAAAATTACTTTAAGCGGAGTTTATTACACTAGTACCTATGTCTTCCCAATAATTTTAACCAATTTGAATCTCTTATTCTATTTCTCCCTAATTCTCTTGCAAATCTTATGGCAGGAATCTAAACTATCCTCCAGGAATTCGTGTTCTGAACACATGTGTTGTGACTAAGTTGCAGATAAAGAAACGTGACTACACATGTGTGCGTCTGCATGTGTGTGCATGTGTATGTCTGTGTATCTCAGCCCTAGAACCTCAACTCTTATTTTTACCACCTGCTATTGTAATATTCACTTCTATCTTTCTCATAGGATTATATAAATCTGCTTTCTATTTCCTTTTGAAAAAGATTTTTCCATTACACATATGTATTTAGTTTAAATATATATATTTGTGGTTGCATATACCTTGGTGTATATGGTGCCTTGATGTACCCAGGGAGGTCAGAAGACAGCATTTGTGAGTCAGCTCTACTCTTCCATCATATAGGTCCTAGAGGTTGAATTAGGTCATCAAATTAGGGGGCAGGTGCTACCTCACCAGCCCTGATTTCTGTTTTTCAGGCTATCTTATCACCCAAAGCTAGCAAGCATCCTCTAGTTGATAGGGTCACTGCAGTAACACCTTCTACCAGCTATATTTATAGAATCTAGCCAAACTGAAAATGACAAATGTTGTGATTGAAGCTTTAACACTTAGCCTTTCAAAAAACATTGTTTTTGTTTTAATCGTCTGCATGAGAAAAGCAACCATGGTGTAGATGTCAGAAGAATGAAATGAATATTAAGGAAGTAAAGGCTGTTGGGGAATAGTATCTCTTTCTTCACATATATTATGAAATAGTAAGAATTCTACTGTGTTTAAAACATAATTGAACAGCATAGCAGACAGTATGAACTCTTACAAAGAGAACAGATGCTAGATTATATTTATAAACAGTATTTGAAAAATGAAAGCACCTTTAATTCAAACACCCTAGTTACCCATGTTTTCTCAATAATTCACTGTGGATTAATTAGCTCAGATCTTTTGTTCTGGGTCTTGAATGGCAAGCCAGCCAGTTCTCAAATGGGGTTGTACATCAGGGTTGGATTTAGCCTCAGCTTTTATCTGCTGGTAAGTTAATTGGCTTCAATTAGTTCATACACCTTATCAGAGCCACAAGAGTCTCTTTAATCTGGCCAATCTTTGACTCAGAGGAAGGGATTTCCTTCAAGCAGTTTCCCTGAAAGACAAGGGTATTGTGGTTTTCTCCCTCGGGACATAATTTGATTCCTTCTGCTTAGTCCTCTCTCTATGGAAATAATTTTATAAATGTCCAAAGACAGATGTTTAGTGTTTACTTGTCTCAACAACAGCATCCTGACCAGACACTGCCTGCTAGGAGCCTATTATTATGGCGTTTGCTGTCAAACTCTTTAGAATGGACTGCTTCCTGCCTGGCTCTCAATTGGGTTTTATAGCACCACAAAGAAAATTCCATTCAGTTTCCCTCTGCTGAAGATTACCAGAGTCATTTCTGTTATTTACAGTACTTGGTAGCTGAGAAAGAATGTATTCAAACTAAAGTTTTAAGATAGCCACCATCTTTGTGGGAAGCTCTGGTTCACTGACAGACAAAGATAGAGTTTCTTTTCATGGGAGTTCACATCTTATAAGAGATAACCAAAAATGGTCAAAGTATAGGGCTGGAGAGGTTGCTCAGTAGTTAGGAACACTTGTTGCTCCTGGAGAGCATCCTGTTGTTGTTCTAAAGATCCTCATAGAGACTCACAACTATCCATGACGTTAGTTCTCATAAATCAGATGACCTCTTCTGGCCTCTACAAGCACCAAGCATACATGTGCTACATACATGCATGCATGTAGGTAAAACACTCACATTTAAAAATAAAAAAATATTTTCATAAGGACTATTTATTAGAAGATGGTAGATCCTGGAAGACTGGTGGGTTCTTTTGGATACTGTGTTCTAGAGATGATCCTGGGAGTTGATTATAATCCCATAGCTCAGATTTAACTAAAGGGAGGAGGTACTTGGTTTAACAGCTAGGGAAAGAATATTCTACTCAGAAGGTTTTCAGTGCATTCCAGTAGTTAGAAAGCTATGGAGCACATGTAAGGTCCTGTGGCCAGTCCTCGGTATTGCAACTCATCCATCCATCTATCAATTCATCCATCCATCTGTGCATTCACCCATCTATCTAGCAAATACTTTATTCTGGAGAGAAGAATAAATAGAAAATAATGTGAAAAAATTGTTAACATTAAGGAAATTAGTTAAACAATCTCACCTATCAGATGGGTCTGCTCTCTTTTTATCTGCTGATGTAGCCTCCTATCAGTATAAAATCTCCATGAACCAATTTTATCCTCAAAACATCACAGAATAAAATTTTCATGGAATTGTTTTTAACATAAATTTTTTAAAAGATGGATTCTCAACTTCTTTCATACAATTGAACCCTTTTTCCCCAAGCAATTTAAAAGCCTTTCTGAGTTGGGGATGTGTCAGTCACTGTCTATATTCCCATACATCAGACTCATGGTCCAGAGCCCACAGCGCATCAGCTGATATTCCAAGTGCTCATCTGCAGAGAAGCAATGCCTTTAGCTTGCTATCATGGGTAGCACTAACAGTGGAGAGATTACGGCATTTCTCTCTGTGGGTCGTCTTATCTCTGCATTCATTAATTAAATCAATTAGGTTGGAGATTCTTTGTATATCCAGGCTAGTCTGAAAAATCTGACAGTTCAATTGAATTCCTCAGTTAAGTCCCTAAAGTTACAAGCTCTTATAATTAGCAATTGACTTTGGGGACTTCAGGAAACAATGATAAGCATGCCAACATTCTCAACCTCTTCTTCCAAAGACTAATCTTTAGTATATTACACTAGCACCCTATAGAGAAGGTGCATGCAATATACAACCATGTAGGATTCATTCTGCAGTGGGTTATTAATAATGGTTTCATCACAGATGACTAAATACATACAAACACCGGCACACATTTGCACACACAAGCATACACAGAGAAGAATAGCAGATATGTGACAAATAGTAGGAATGCAAATTACTTGGATTTGTATTGAAAGTCAAAAGAATAGACGTGTTATATATCATATACTAGGCAAATCCTTGAAAATGATTATTCTTCTATGTTCTTGAATCAGATGTCATTACCGTCTAAGAAAGAGCCATGACCTAGATTGGTCCTCTTGGCACTGAGTATCTGGGTGAAAGCTGTCATGGAGGGACACGGAGGGTAAATTGTTATCTGGCATCTGCTTGTTTTTGAGAACTTTTCATTAATGAATTTTAGAATTCTTCAGGATGTATGATTTTTATTTTTTTTAAAAAGTTAATGGGTTTCCCTTGTTCTGTTTCCTAGAGAACTCTTGCAATGCTAATTGGTATAATTCATCAAAAAGTCATTCTTTTAAGAAAAGTACCAAAGTAGGACTAGGATATTCTCACTAACTGGCCATAAAACATGTTCTTCTAATGACAGTCCTGTGAGAAACAATTGTCCGCATGATGATGATAAGGACAGCTAGCTCTATAGCACAAGTGACACTGGTTGGTCATTAATGCCTTTGCTGCATGGATAGAGAAGCAGGGCAGAAGTCTAAACTGAGAGTCTAGCTCAAGTCTGTTCTATATTTCTCATTTTCCTTGTCTGTCTCATTATGGATTCAATGCATGTCAGCCTCAGCCAGCCTACATTTCTGCTCCAATCTAGCTCTCTATTGAGTAAAACACATCCACTGACCAAACCAATCCTACAGACCAGCACATGTCAGCAAGGAAAGGGAGCATGTTTGCTCAAAAGGATGAGGATGAAAGTGGCAGTCTGATAGATGATAACTGTTTAGATCCAAATTGTTCATGATGTTGGCCCCTCCCCTCAAAAAGAAAAAAAAAACACCTTAATTAATATGATTCAATATCATAGGAAATTCACTCCAGACTTAAGGATAGGAAAACTTTCAGGAATGTGGGTGATTGGATAATCCAGCATCAATTCTCCCACAAGATCTTCTGTCTTCAGACCTAGGTGAAGAAGACTGTCCATCTGCATTTGGGATTTTAAACAAAGGCAGCAAGAGATTCTTAACGTAGCACAGAGAAGCAAATGCCAACTCCATCCTCTTATCACTGTTAAAGGGAATGACACCTTCAATATATTTCCAATGAGAAATGAGCTCTTTCTCAATCCGATGATGGATGATATATGAATATTATGTTTGATGCAATAGAATATCTTATATATAGTCATTTGAAAGGAGACTTGAAATTAAACAGATAAGAACTCATATGCAGTGAATTGCAGGAGACACCTTAACCTGGTTTGTCAAAACAGGTTTGCAGAGGCTCATAAGGAATAATGGATGCATGAATGTGAGGTGGATAGGATCTGTGGAGCAAAGAAGCCAGAAAGAATAAAATCTAGGATTAGCTTTATAAGTAGCATTTTGTGCTGTGGAAGTTTATTTTTAGTTGTGGTTAAAATACTGTTTTGTTCACTGTTGGGAAGGGCTGCCTAGTTATTGGCTTTTTGTATTGTTTGCAGGTGTTGGATTCATGTTGGGGATGTTTGATTGCTATTGTTATGCATGAGTTATCAGTAGAATACCTGAGGAGTTCCGGAAGAATAAAAACACCTGAGCTCAGACACTTGGGGTTCCACTGTCCAATATGGCACTGGCCATGACCGTGGTTCCCTCTGCTGAGGTCTGGCAGGGTTTGCAGTTATGAAATATGCTTCCTTGACTTCCTTGCTGAGCCACCCCAGCAGTAGCAACATATTGCTACAATTGGCCTATGCCTGAATTATAGGTTTCTCAGTTCAGAACTATGAACTTAGAATTAGACAACAGGTAAGCTTTAAAGTATAACTCCATCCTTATTCTCTGCAACATTTACCACACTCAGTCCCTATGACTCCATCTCCTCAAATAAAAATACAAACCTACTTCTAAGTATTTTATGAGAATTAATAGGTAACATTATTAAAAGCAGCACTGAAACAAGAGAATATTTTCTCTTAACACATTATCTTTTAGTGAGACCAGCAGTATTGCCATCATTATAGATTATGGGTAGATTTGTTCCACTAGGGTTTGGTGATTCCCTAAGGAACCACAACTTTACTATCATAAGGCAGTGTCTGTGGTATTTTCCTTGAAACTTGGTGGGTCTTTGGAAGGGGAAGACACTATAGAAGTTCAAAGAGTCTGGGACAGAAAAGCCCTGTGTTTTTCTATTTGTTTTAGAGAGGATACTGTCATTGAGAAAGATCACGTTACACAAAAAGCTAAGTGTTTCTGAGGTCACAATGTGGAAAAGTGCTTCATCTGAACTTCATGGACGGTGAGTGATACTTGGAATACACCAGATTCTTCCAACCATGGACCAAACATGGAACAATGAAGCCTTTAGAATCTCTGAGGTCTAGCCATCATCTGATTGCAATGGACTGGCAGAGTCTGGGCAAGAACTGTCAAGCAAAGCCTGGCCAATCATTAAATGACATCCATTGTGAATGTCTGTCACTCTTTGTTCATGATTCAGCATCATCAGTAGATAACTAGATTGTAATAATTCTGCTCAGATGATACTCCAGCAACCCAAGTAAAAGGGAGAGAAGAAAGGGTGGATGTGCAAATTCAAAAAATATGTGGGTCTATACAAATCATTAACAGTTATTTCTTCTATTGGAATTTCTCTTGTATGTTTATTGGAAGAAAATGATTTCTATGGCCAGTTGGAAAAATTAGAAAGTTACAGAAATTGACTCTATCTCAAATAGCTTCCAGATTCATACTGTTGTGAATACAGTAGTTGAGTGTGTAGCAAACAGCACACAAACCATAAAAGTACTGAATCATTAAGTGCTCATGATGTCAGCTTAAGCTCAACTACCTTTGAAATAGCAGTCAGGGTTTGAACCAAGGTAATCTGACCTTAGAGCCCATATCTCCATAATAAATAATAAGGAACAATGATCCTGCTTCTTAAGGACAACTGTAAATAAGGGTATTGCTGATTGCTGATAGCTGATAGCTGAGTTGAGTGGCAGCTTCCTGGCACAATCAGCTTTAAAAATATTGCCCAGCCAACATGACTCTTTGGGGTGAAAAAGGCATCACACGCCTCTGTCACCTGAGAGAACTAATTCATTAAGACAATTTCATGCATATATATTTCTCTAGTGAACCAGCAATTACCTATGAGTAACAAAGACATGAAGTTTACTGATAGGAAATTTCAGGGAAATGTGTTGTAAGTGTCTATTTCTGAGTAATGTATAGAATGTACAATGAGGAGAGAAAAGAAAAGGAGGTAAAATAATTTAAATGATAAACAACATAAAAAATTCAGGGCCAACAGAATCAGAAGAGGTCTCTAAGTAGATTGGCCTTTCTGAATAAAAAAAAAAAATCACAAAAAAATCCATTTACCATTAGTAGTGTCTGTTGAAATCACAGACACTTATATTTGTATATGTTATCTTTAATTCTGAAAACCATCATACGGTTGTGGGCATTTGTATCTGTAATATGAACATGTAGAAACTGAGGCTGAGAGCAATCAAATACTTGCCCAATCCATAGCTAAGTCACTGGTAGAGAAAAGATTAAGACACAAGATTCAAAAGCTGGTTTGCATTTATGTTCTTACACTAGATACCAGTGGTGAGGTTATATTAGCATACCCAATCTGTGAAGGCCTTTCTAGAGAGAATGAATTAATCAGAGAGGACATTTTCTGAACATGGGTAGGGCTATGCCATGGAATGAGGTCTCAAAATGAATATAAAAGGAAAAAGAAAGCTAGGTGAGTGCCCACATTACCCTTGCTCTTCTTCCTAATTGGCAGAAATGTGACTAAGCAGTCTTGGTGTGACCCCATGTCCTCAAGCTACTACTGCTACCATGCCTCCCTCACCAGAAGAGACTGTACCCTCAAGCCATGAATCCAAATAAGCAATTACATCCTTTTAGTTGCTTACTATAAGATAGTAGACTAGAAAGGTGACTATTATCCACAGAACCAAGTAACACTCAAGTTTCCTTTTCTTCCTTAAGGGGCATAAAAGAAATTTGCATGAGATGAAAGACTCAGTCCTGTTTTGTAAACGAGCAATTGCTGCCACATAGTCTTCTGAACCTGAGATATGTCTGCTTCTCATTTGGAGATTCTGAGATAGGAAGGGAGGCTATGAGAGATGCATCTGAAGCAAGAACTTCACTCTGGAAGCATCTTTGTTCCCACAGCTGAGCCCCATTGGAGAGACACCAAGGCAAGTAAATAAGGGGCTCAGCAACAGCAAGCAGACTGTCTCGGGAGCTCTCATTGTGTCTCTAACCCTAAGACTTTCTTATTTTCTTCCTTCTCCACTTAGAAAAATGAAGTTGAGGGACAAACAGGAGGAATCCACACAGCAGTTCTCCACAATGACACATGGGAGTCATTCCCACTGGTATGGGAAACCTCAGGTATCCCCACTAGCGATCAAGAAGCACTCCAGATTGACAAACAGAGCCAATGAAAACTCTCCAAAAACTCTTAATGTTTAAGGGTTGTTGAAATGGCATTCAGCAAAAGAGATGTGCGTCCAAATACTATACTATTTACTTTTCTGTTGCTATGATAAAACATATGATAAAACTTGACCAAATATAACTTGCAGAAGTGCATATTTATTTTGGCTAATGGTTCCTGAGGTGGAGTTCATAATGATGAAGAAGGTATGGGACAGACAGCTGAAGAAGGAAGGTGGCTGATCACATTTTGTCACACAGGATGCAGAAATGGAGAGAGGAAGAGAGACAACGAAATAGAACTAGTTTGACGCATTAAACTCTCAAAACTTGCTCCCAGTGACATACTTCCTACATCAAGGCTCCACAACCTGAAAGTTCCATAACTTCCTCAAATATCATCCAACAGCTGGGGACAAAATGAAAGAGTACATTAGCCTTTGGGACACATTTTTCTTTTAAAACATCACACTTGATATACTTGAATAGAGTAACCATAGCCTGCTGAAATATAAGCCTGTGATCTAATAAAACATTTCTAGAATACAAGTGAAAATTCACACATCACACTAAGAGCCAATAAATATTCCAGCCAATAAATATTCTAGGAGGCAGAGGCAAGCAGATCTCTGTGAGTTTTAGCCCATCTTAGTCTACAGAGTCAAGTCTAGGCCAACCTGGGCTACATAATTAGACTTTTTTTCAAGCAAACCAAGAACAACAACAAAACCAACAACCAACCAGTCAATAAAAAGAGAATCAAAGCAAAGCAAATTGAAGTGATGAAAGGCAGCCAATGATATCAAATCTGAATCAGATGTGGATTCATCTGACAAGAATTTAAAGCAGTCATTATTAAAATGATTCAGTCACCAATTACAGATTCTTTTGAACAAATGGAAAAATATTTTTAAAATCTTATAAAGAAAAACAATAAGTTATTAAAAAAGTGGAAATGATACAACTAAGATTACAAAAATGACAACTTTAATAAATTGGATGGGCTTAACAGGAGACTGAAGGTAACAGACATTATCATGAATAAACTCAGGAATCATGAATAGGGATTTACATGATTTGAAAAAGAAGTAGGAGTTGTCTAGATAAAATGAACGAAATTACCTGTGTGGTCATAGCAAGAGATGTGCTGTATGTATAACAGACTCCCAGAAGGAAAAAAGGAAGAGGAATGAGGCAAATGAGTACATGAAGAAATAATGGCATAATTCTCCCCAAACTCAATGAAAGACACCACCAATACACTTAAGAAGGTGAATTAGCCCCCTAAATAATGAACCCAAAGAAATAAATACTATAATTAAAATTTTGAAAACAAAAACCAAAGAAATACATCTTGGAAACTCCCAGAAAGAAATGATGTGTTTCCTATGATAGATTCCCCATTGAAATAATTAAAGCCAGAAGGATAACCACAGGTTCCAAGTGCTTACAGATGATAATTTCCAATTTTGAAGAATTACAGGTCCTATAAAACTGCCTCACAGGAATAAACCACTAAAGTCTAACAGTTTCCTTATAAGATTCATAAATTACATGCTGGGATTGACAGTAAAATTATTGTACTTTTTTTTAAGCCCACAATAATGAAAGACAATAGTAAGTGGGAAAGGTTAGAGGTTCCAAACAGAATTGAGGTTTCTAAGTTTCACTCAAAGAAGAAAACACTGAATGCAGTATAGTATTTCAAGGTGGATGCAAGTACTATTGTACAGAAAAGAGGCACTGCAAAAATACACAGATGCCTTCAAACAAAGCATAAGTAAGTCAAGGTAGAATTTTAAAATCGATTTACATAGCCCAAAATGAAGGGGCAAGAGAAACAAAAGAGTGAATATCAAAGAAAACAAAATAAGAAATCAAAATAAGAGGATACAGCACTGACTTTCAATTATCCTGAAGGCAAATATTAAAAACATGTGAATCCAAAGAGAAATCATCAGAGTGGATTACAATTGATATGATCCAACTACACACTTTGAACGAGAAATTTACTTCAAATGGTACTTCATAAGTATGCTCAAAATAAAAGGGATAGGGAAAGCCACACAATGCAAGTATTTTTTAAAAAGGGAAATTGACTATATCTTAATAATGATGTGTATTTTTGAGTCAAAACCATTACTAAAATGTTATAATAAAAATGATCAGACTTAAGCATCTGAAATGTATACAGACACACACATACACAGACACACACACACACACACACACACACACACACACACACACACAAATCAGACCCTCATAATACACAAAACAAAAGGTAATAGATCTGACCCACCAAGAGAGACACACAGCTATAGGGAAATGGCTAAAAAAGACAGAAAGTAGGAAAGACAGAAAAGACATGAGCAACACATTCAACAAACAAGTTTTAACTGATCCTCCCTCTCTCTTCTCTCTCTTTGTATGTGTGTGTCATTTGAATCTTTGTGTTACTCTAACACCTTAGATACATCCATTTTCCAAACACCCGAAGAATATTTGCTAAGAATATAAGCTAAGGCAAAACCTGACAAATTTAATGCGATTGAGATCATAGGTACTACTATATAACAACATTGTTAACAGAAAATCAATGACAGAAAAGAAAGACAACAAAAACTTCTGTAAGTGAAAACCAAAACATTTCTAAATAATTGATGATCTAAAAAGAATATCTAAGAAAAACTTAAAATATCATGAAATTTAATGCAAGAGAATCTGGAAAGAGGGATCAGTGAGTTCTGCTCAATTGAAGACTTGACTTCCAAACCCCCAGCACCCATGATAAATGCCAGGTATGGCTGCATATCACTGTAGCCCCAGCATTGGGAAGGCAGACACAGCCTGAGACTTCATTGGCCAGGAAGCCTATCCAAAATGGGAGCTTCCAATTCAGTAAGAGTCTCAGTCTCCATGCAATAAGGTAGATAGTGATAGAGGAAGGCGTATCGTCTGCCCTGACCACTGTGCATGCAATCTATACACCGCACATGTACACCACACACACACACACACACACACACACACACACACGATGTGACAGTAAACAAATGCATTTACTTTGTAGGATGCAACTAAATCAAGAATGACAGGGAAATGTAGAAATGAACACCTCCATTAAATACAAGGGATGGAGGCCGGAAAGACACTTCAGTATTTACTAGCAGGATCTGCGTTTGATTGCCAGAATTTAACATGGTTCACAGCCATCTGTAACTCCATTTCCAGGGATCTGGTCTCCAATTCTGACCTCATCAGGTACTTCAGGTGAACATGCATGCATGAAGGCAAGACGCTCAACTACATAAAGTAAAATACATACATGTTTAAAAATGTGAGGAAATTTTCCAAAGGAGTAATTCAAGTTTATATTCTAATAAACTAGGAAATATAAAGAAGAAATTAATGAAAAAGGATAGCTTTTAAAAATGACAGTGATGAACTTCTATAAGTTTAATGATAGAGAAGACAGAAATCACAAACACCAGAAACTTACAAAAGCTTCTAATATTAATAAACTGATATTGCCATCATTAGAAAGACAAATGCATAAGGCTAACTATTTCATGCTCATGAATTTAGGAACTGTAAAAAAAGAATATAGCCCACCTAAACTCCATCTAGATGAAGGAAACCTGCATAGCATAATAACCATAGAATCTCTCTGTAATTTGCAACAACTTGAAAAAGCTTCAGGCTTTTCAAGCCTGAATTTCATCATTAACCATATAAGTAAGGATTAATACCAACTTTATTTAATCTCTTTTCAAAACATAAGAGGAAGAAACACTAACTCATTTTAGGGAAACAGTGTTGCTTTGTTACTAAATCCAATGGACACATATTCATCATTAATTTAGATTCCAAACCTCCCATAAGAAGTAGCAAACAAAATCCAACCACATACAAAGGAACTGTCCACCAGGTAGGCAAGGATGGTCTTGCATAAGAAAAGCAATCAATGTAATCCACCCCATATTACAAATCATCTTATGACTTTATTATCACTGTTTTGATACCCACCCACATCCTTCCCAAGGCAACCCAGAAGATATTTCTAGAAATCTCTGTGAAAATGTGCTTCCATTTGGGAATTTGTGAAGTTTTTAGCATGTTCTAAATTCTTCCTGATGTTTTTATGGTGTCTTTCATTTAGTCTTTACTATTATCTTTACTTTTCAAATCAAGAAGCTAACAGACAAAAGAGACAACTAGTTCAAGATTATATCTATTAGTAAAGGGGGCAATGTCTAACCCCATCCCTAATATTTATCACTTCTAGTGTCTAGGAGGAGGCTTCGTAGATCACAGAAATGTAGAATTAAAGATCAGCTCCCTTCCACTGCCAATCACAAGCAGAAATTCCTATGCCACCCTTGCTGGGATCCTGTATCAATGATATAGAGAACCAATAAATGCCTTTTGCAAATTATAATACAGAGTAAATCTAAGTGTTAAAGGGAAAAATCATCTTTTTCTTAGATGTCTATCAATTTTTTTCAGCATTGTCCAAAAATTAATAGGAAACAGAGAGAATCAAAAGCACACAAAATAATTCACCCATCCAGAATTCCAAAAACCAAGTCAGTGGTTTCTTTCTACTTCATGTATTTGCTTACTTATGAAAGTTATTTTTAGAAATTATTCACATGATAATTTAATATATTTGAGCTGATCTCTTAATATAAATTAAGAAATTTCTGAAGTTTTGGAATATATTGAAAGATATAAAAAACAGTCTTTGTTCCAATGACACTTAGGTAACCATGAGTCAAATTTTACTAGATCATCAAAGTCTTTCTGCTTTCAGACTTAAGCATATTTGAAGCCATCAAATTCATTTAAGGGCCTACAAAATTGTTGAGCATGTAAAGGGAATTGCTGCTTAAGTCCAGTGACCTGAGTTTGATCCCCATAGTCCAGTCAAATATGAAAGGAGAGAATGGACTCCTCAAAGTTGTCCTCTGATTTCTACATGCTTTTTTTAGTATGTCCCACCACACATACATATGCACACTTATACGCACACATACTAATACAGTAATAAAACAAAATAATATACCATTTAAGGGATAGGAGTATAGCTCAGTGATAGAATACTTACCCAGAAAGTTATAGGACTGACATCATTTGAAGTACGATAAAAATTAGATATGTCATTCAACATATTGTTTTAATTTCTTTCAATTATTATTTAAAATTATTTCTTTGTTTTAGGCTATCTCCTTTCCTTAAACTCGACAGAATAGGATGGTAGGTTTAGAAGAAAATAATAAATATATTTGTAGCATCTAAACACCCTCACAATATCATTTCTGAACTACCAGTCTATAACTTATACAACTGACAAGTAGATAAGTGATTCTTATTACCTATGCAGCAACTATGTATTATTATTATTATTTTTCAAACCTTTTGACAACTGGTCTTCTTTTAAAAAAAAAAAAAAGTAAGAAAACAGCTTAGTAGATGCTCATGCATAAAATACTCACTGTCAGATACCATGATTAGTACTTACAAACTATTTCTTTAAATCTGAGTGTGGCAATAGAATGAGAAATGAGTACTGCAGGCTCAGGTACTTGAACACTTGATCCTCAGTTGGTAGCACTGTTTGGGTGATTTAGTAGGTACGAATGTTATCAGAGGTCAGCTTTGAGTTTAAAGCCTTAACCATTTCAAGTTCACTCTTCCACTCTTCCTGTTGTGTTCTTGTTTCTGAAGACATAGCTCTTAGCTTTCTGCTTTGCTCATCTTCCCTGTGCTTTCTGCCATGTTCCCTTGTGATGATGGATGGACCCTTATCCCTCCATAGCCATAAGCATAAGTTATCTTGAGTTGCCTTGGTCATGTTATTTTATCACATGCAACAGTCAAGTAATAAATAAATTGAATTGTATTACAAGACATATTGTGGGTTTCAGTCCAAGGACAATAAACACAAATATTCTATACTAAGTAATACATTAAGTTTTAATGTTTCGGGCTTAGAAAGATCCAATTGTTTAGATAGCAGGTCATTTTCGAGTTAGCCAGTATGATGTGTTGACAACTTGAACTGTCCCCTGGAACTGGAGTTACAGATGCTTGTGAGCTGCAATATGGTGCTAGAAACTGAAACTAGATTCTCTTCATAAGCGTTCTTAATCACTGAGTCATCTTTCCAGTTCCCCGTTATAATCTTAAAGTTAAGATTATGTACACAATGTCTATGTGACCCCAATAAATGATTATATGAAGAGCATGTATTCAAATACATAACAGAACACTAATTAGATTATAATATACTAAGGCAATTATAGACGTGCTCCCAAGCACTTACTCATTCCATCTGAAGCATCTGGATAATCAGAAAAACACAGCAAGCTACAGAGCCACCAGCTGCATCAGTCTTATGGACAGAGGCTGTGGTTGCCTCAGCCTTATACTACAGTGTGGGGAGACCCAAGTCCTGACTCTGATCCCTATGAGTTGGCAAGTGCTATCCTATGCTTTAAATTCAATCTCTGAGCCACAGTTGTAAAACTGAAGGAAAACAACACGCACAATACAAGTTGTTATGGAAACTGAGGTTATGTGAAGCCATTTACACTAGCTGCATGACATATGGTAGCAGTGTTTGGGGGAGAGATTAGAAAAAAGGAGGACATGGATAACATTTACTACAACACCATTCAAACAAGTGAAAAACAGAAAATAGATTCCTTCCTATATGAATGTGTGGGCTGTTGTATGAAATATACTTGTTATTAGTGGCTAATATTAAATATATTAGTTATTAGTTATCATTCAAATAACACACACACACACATAGACATACATCCATGGAGATAGATGCTCTCCAATGAGAGGGTATGACTTCTGCCTTTCGTGGAGAAATTAGATTAGCTTCAGTTAGATTTAGTTAGATTAGATAAGTTAACCATCATGGATGTATTGGACTTAGAGATATCTGTCGTGGTCAACATGTATTTGAAGAATCATTATCTGATATCTACTTTAATCAACTCTTCTATGTACCATACAGTGTTTTCTTCTGGAAAGAAGGGAAAAAAATCTTTCTAAAGGGTTGGTTCTAGAATATAGAACAACTGTATTAAGCGGGAAGGGGAGTCTAAAGTGTGACAACCAAATCCTTATTCTGATAAGGGAATGGAAACAAACAGAGGATCCTTCCTAGCTCTAATTGACATTGATCACCCTTGCTGGGGTCATGACATTTTGTAAAGTTCCTTCATCACTAAATTGTGATTATTCCCCAAATTAGAGTAATTTGGTTCGATGAACTGGGGTGACTTGTTTTTCTACATTCTTGCGTTCCCTGCCTGTGCTCCTTGTTTTTTGTCAATATGATACAAGCTATAGTCATCTGGGAAGAGGGAGCCTCAGTTGAAAAAATGCATGTACTAGTTGGCTTATGGGTAAGTCAGTGGGAAAGGAAGGCCTCTGAGAATGTCTGTGAGGAATTACTTTTATTATGTTAATTGATATAGTAAGACTGGTTATTTGCTGGACTTGGAGTCCTTGGCTAGGAGAAAGGACTAAAGGAGAAATCAGACTGAGCAATACCATGCATGTATTAATTCATTGATCTCTGCTCTTGACCGTTTCCCTCAAGCTTCTGTCTCTGTGACTTCCCCAACATGATAGACCTGGAACTATGAGCCAAATAAGCCCTTTCTCACTTAAAGTTGCTTTTGCCAGGGTAATATCATCACAACAACAGAAAACTAAAGGACAACAGTTTTATTCTAACTGCATAAGGCCCGTTGCTATAGGACTCATATTTACTCCTACTCTCACTTTCATTGTTACTTTCCTTTCCTAAGAGGTTGGACTAAATCTGCATTTGCATCATTCAGGACCAGAAAAATGTGAAGTCTTGGGGAGGAAGAAGCCAGTCCTGCTACCTTGCAGGGCCTAGCAGACAAGAGCATGCTTAGTTTTCATTTCTGCCACTTAGGTGGGTAATTCTGAGCATCTGTACTGCCTGGTTAGACTGTGTGATGGATGGGGCTGTCACACTCACTCCCTGTGAGACTCCCAGCAGCTCTGAGAACAAAGCTCTTGCACACTGGAGACCTTCAGTCACCTCACTTGACTGATGATTGTATCTGTGTCTGACAAGTATGGGCTCCATTGTGCACTGCAAATGAATGGGCAGGGTCTAAATGAAGAAAAATGTCAAGTCGTTTGTTTGTTAGGTCTTTTCCTGGCATCACATAAATTACCTGATTGGTAAAGTAAAAAATAAAGGTTAGACTAAGTTAACTTTTACTGGGACATAAACATCTTTTTAGCCAATATTTTTCTCTTTTGCTCACAGGGAAATTCCTAGAGACTGTTCAGAATTGTTATGAGTGCAGAATCTGGAGTCAGACTATTGGACTCATTCCTCATCCCAACTTATCTGAAAGATTTCACCAAGAAAGCCACTGGGGACTGTGAGTTCCTTATCTGAAAAAAATGAGTGATAGCACCTACTTAGTGAGTGAGTGATGAAGGTTAAACAAGCTAGGAGGTTGGATGGTGACAGGCTTAAAGTGGGAGGTAGAAAATGCTAAGTATTATTATATATTGCTGATTATCACTGCAGAAGGACCTGTGAGTTACACATGGAACATGCTCTTCTGCAGAAGCAACAGAGATTCTTGGATGCAGATATTTGTAGGATTAAGGGGATTATGTGTGGCCCACTTATGTCTCCAGTCCACTTCAGCTGTCACCTTGTATATATCCTCAGTACTTGCTGAGACACTCAACTACTGTGTGACCTGTCTGAGGGTGTTTTGTGGCAATATTAGCATGAGTACTGGGGATATTATCCCCAGGACTTGGATCTCAATACCCCAAGGCATGGGGCTATAGGGCAGTTCCACTAGCTTCTTTCCCACAATATTTAGGCTGAACTAGACATTCTGGGTCTCCCGCAGAACTCACATCTGAGTGCCCAGCCTGATGAATTCATCACCACACTCTGTAGGGGACTCTTTCTTTTTCTTGTCTCATTGGTCTTCTTCCTTACATGTTTGCTAGAACCATCTTCCAGAAACAGATCTCAGATTCTAATTTTTGAGGGGATATGTTATATTCATTGATGTCCAGAGAATCATGCTGGATCCTGCAGTCTATGTGTTGACTTCTGATCTGCACCATAAAGTCACAATGGCCATATTTTGGGGACACTGAGGAAGGTTTTACAATGTGAGGGAAAAAAGTATAAATCAATCAACCAACCAAACAGACAAAAAAAAAGAGCATAGTCCATTTTAAGGTGTATAGGTCCCTGGATGCTTGGGGAAGTCAGGTGTGTCAAGACAACTCATCATGTCTATTAGTGATATTATCAATAATAAGACAGTAAAATATTTCCTGTTAGTGTGTCATCATGGTGGCTCTGTAAACTTTCCCCAGCACAGCTTCCCTGGGAATGTTTCTAGCAAGTCCAGAGTCCATCCATATATGGGTTAAGTTCAATAGGTGACACCTTTACTAGAGTTGATGACTATACTCCTTAATTGTCCCCAGAATTTATGAGTTATTAAATGTTTGGAAACAAATCCTCTTGGCAAGAACAAGATCACCAGCCAAGATATAGTCACTGGCTAGATCCCATGCTTCATTCTCTTCTCCTCCTTTCCAAACCTTCCCATTCAACTCTCAGCCAAAAAACACACATCTTCTTGATACATCGACCAACATAAAACTTTAATGCTATGAGTGATTACCCAGTCAGTATCTTTCCCTCCATACCAGCACTGTAGAAGCAGAACCCACTGCTCAGCAGGGAAGACATCCACCAAGAGGGGAAGAAACATATGGTCTTTCCTCAGGTCAGTGGTTCTCCAGAGTTCTCTCTAGCTAGCAAGGGAAAGACAAAGGCTGCGATTTCACATTTACTCAAAATGCTGTTGATATAAGGTTTGGTGAGCTGAAGAAAGGAGCATGCCTGTGAGGGATGTGTAAGAACAACAGAGAGGCAAGGAAGGCAGAGTTCTCATTTGCCTCAACATGGAGAGTGGTATTTTTTTTCACACCGATGAAATCTTTTCTGACATGTGCAAAAGAGAAAGTGCATGGAGACAAGCCATAGTCTTATTTACTATTAGTCATCAATACCCCTATTATAAACTACAATAGAAATCTATGTGTGCTAAAGCATGTCCATGTGACTTTTACCTTTTAATTAGAAGTTTCAGGTTTTAATGGGTATAAGGAGGGAAGTTAGCCATCTCATGAGAAATGGCTGCAAGAAAGTATCTAGAATATTCAAATTCAGCTTCAAAAGCTGTATCTTAGAAAGGAATAGATGATTTGTTTTTGTGTGGACCACAGCAAAGATGGAAACAAACAAAAGTACCAAGTGAACACAGACATGTATTTCAAAAAGATAAGATGAAAATGAGGTACCGGAGCAGCCTAAAGTCATCTACCTGACAGGAGAGTTCCTTCCTGAAGAAGTCAGCTAACAGACAATGAAGTCTCTTTCCTCAAGCCACATACCAGTGTCTGCTTTGTTGAAAATAAGGAATTTAGAAAGCAATTATTTACCATCTATACATCCTGGAAGCCATCTGGTATCATAGTTGAAGGGAAAAGTTTTACAGATGCACAGAATTGGGAAGGGCAGGAGAAGACTGATTGATACCTTCTCAGTCTGTCTGAAGAGCATTTCCTGCTCCCAACAGCTACTGTCCAGAGTGACTGAACACAGATGTTCAAGGAACAGTGGAGCTAAAAGCAGTTAGACATCCTGTTCCGTTGAGTGCATCCTTTAAAAACAGGTTGGGGGAGCTCTGTCATTAACTGCAGTGTTCTCTGTGAAAGTGAAATTGGTTTCAGAGGAGAGATCTGAGTTTTCACAGCCATGCAACTTCATTTGCAAGTATTCATATGGTGCCTAACTCTATGCTAAGTTCTTGCTGGTACAGTGTTGTGGAGAATTTGCTGGTTGTGGTTAAAGAAGCAATGTCCACAGAGCAAGAGGGAGGATTCTATCACAGAGGTGAAAGAAGGGGGTTTTCTGAATGTGAGTGTGCACAGTAAGATAGAATGGGTCACACATATGACCCATTGTATATACAAGATATAGAAGAGTCAGAGGAAAGACATAGATGGGGCATTCAAGGAGGCTCATGAGACAGAAAGTATGGATGTGATAAGTGAAATACGGTAGTGAGGTAAGAAGAGAAGGCAGGAAGTGGAAATGGGTGAACCATACGGCAGGGCTGGTGCAGGGAATGGCATGATTCATGTATGTTTCTGAATGAGTAGCAACAACTCTCTGGAGATGGTACAGTCAGTAACGCACTGATTAGGCAAATCTGATGACTTAAATTCAATTCCCAGAATAAATGCAAAAGAGCTAAGCATCCTTGTAATCCCAGTACTATGGGGCAGAGACAAGCAGGTCCCAGGGGTCTCTGGGAAGCTGGCCTAGCAGAATTTCGGAGCAACAGGTTCAGGAAGCAACAAGTTCAGTGAGCAACTATAATAATCAGGTCTGTCAATCACACCAGCTAATGTCCTGAGCACAATTTAGGTAATGATGGGATAGGAAGCATTATTAGTCCCATTGCGTAGGTATGTAGACTGATGCAATGAGGGGCAATGCAAGAGACAGATTCAGTAGCAGCAGGTTTCAGGGTTCATACTGATCCAATTTGCTTTACTCTATAGTCAAAGATTTGAACAGTTTCCCTGTGGCTGCTGAATATGAATACTAGCACATATCTGTCAATATGCCTCTACTAAGTTTCTATCTTTCAGAAAGGATAAATAAGTCAGGAGAAGCAGATTTGACTCTGGAATGATCAATGGTAATTTTCTGTTGCAAAATAATGCCACTGAGTACTTTAGCTTCTGATAATTTAAAAAAAAAAAAAAACCAAACAAATTTAGATACAAAGCAGAGGTCAGTAAAAGACAGCATTTCAATGGTAGTCTCTGAATCTTGAGGACCCCATCATCAAAATGATCCTAGATACTCTATAGTCTAATAAGATGCTAGACATTGAAAGCAGTGAGGTGGCTGTGAAATCTTCAATCCTTTAGCTACAGAGCTGTCAGGTAATGACTACAAGCAAGTCAGTTAGCATCGTGCTCAAAACTCCTTTCATCAAAGCTGCCTCCAGTGGCAATGACACTCATTTGTGTAACAATAAACAGTGATGAGAAAGAGGAGCTGTTGGTCCTGCCCCTTCTGTCCCAGTCCTGACATCCTAATCTGGCACTGTTGAATGAATCCTGAACAACTGATATTTCCAGCCAAGGTGATCTATACCGTTAATGGAAAAAAAAATTAACTAACCAGAAATACACATACCAATCACATAATTGACTATTTACTAACTTCGATGCTAGCTTCTTACAGAAGCAGAAATGATTCAGGCCATTTCAAGAAACAACTTAGTGTTCTATTGCATAGGCATCAATGTGTTAAAGCTGACGAAGAGAGCATGATTTCCAGTGGAAGACATCACGTTCCCAGTTAAGGGCAGAGGCCCTCCTGTTTCATTCTGTCACATCGAAGGCTCCCTTACAGATTCACCACACAATCAATCAAGAACAAATTTGTTATTAATGAGAAATTTAGATTTTATATTTTCCTCAGCACATTCTTTTTGCTTCCTTGTTCTGACCTTGTTACTCATTTCTTGCTATCATCTCTGGGAAGGCTGTCTAGAGAGATTGAGAGTGCTTACCATGTGTAAATAGTAGAATGCTAATTGAACCAGTCATATAAATCATGCATGTGGTTGGCCAGACAGCTGTGCAAGAAAAATGTGGAAGATCCTCCCGAGCCCCTACCCCCACCCCAGAACTCCCTTTTTTCTGTCTTGCCAGAACAGACAGGACAGAAGTTTCTCTTTGGGCTATACAATCAGCCTAATGGGAACATGTAAGCATTAGCATCAAAAGCTCACTTAGTCTACTTCCCCACTTAACAATAGGAAATTTACTATACAGCTGTGAAATCATCATGGGCCAGCACTCATTTCCACGAATGAAAAATAGATTTATGAACGTGCGCAACCGAGAGATTTACATTCAGATGTTTGGATTTGGGGGTGGGTGGGTGTTGCTAAAGTTCCTTCCCTTAAGAAGAGACATACTGTTGGGACTGCTAGACCCCATAGATCATGAGTCCTCCATAGCCAAATGAACGAACCTTCCCTTCCCTAATCCTTCCCAGTCTGTATACTTTTAGCTCCTGCTCAAAGGCATATGCAATTAGGGTAGAATTGCATGCTATTGGTTGGGAGGGAGACTATATACTTGGTTGTGGGACCCAGGACCTTTCTAGCCCTTCTCGCTGTGAAGGAATACCAACAGTCTACAAAGCCTAGCTGTGATGCTTTTTTTTTTTTTTTTTTTTTACAAATATAGCACAGCTGAACTCATGAAGATGGTAGTAGTTTTGCTCCAAGGACAGTCTTGTATATCAGTGTGTGTGTTGAGGGGGGCATATATCACACATTTTATTTGAGAAGTTACTTGTAGGCATCCAGCTACACAAAATGCTAGAGTTATAGCCCTATCTGAAGGGATGGAGCAGGAATGGAACTTGCAGTAAGAATGCCTGGAAATATAAATTCAAACTACAGCCCACACTTGGGGCATGGACCTTGTGATTTAAACAGAAGGCAGCTCTGGAATCAACAGTTCTGGTTTACATAAGTGTTATGAACAGATTATGATGACCCCTAGCTCAGGGATTGCTCCATTTTGCTTTGAAAATGGAAGGCTAATGGAATGATATTAAGTCCTGTGGCATTTAAATAAAAATTACCTGTATATATGTATGGGCAGAAGTGGTGGTCCCCAACAGCTTGTCATGGTTCTGATATAACATCCCTACCAACAGCTTCATGTATCTGAACAGTTGATTTTAAGCTGGAGGTGCTATTTGCTTAGTTGTAGAACTTTTGAGAATTGGGGTCTTGTGGCTGATGTAGGTGCCTAGCTATGGCCTTTAGAGCTGTAGTCTCTCTTTGGTTCTTGTTGAGGCCTCTTGGTTAGTTCTTTATAGGTAGTAGTTGCCACAGGACACAGTCACCAGGGACCTAGCCTTCTGCCATGTCTTCCCTACCACAACAGATTACATCTCCTAAGCCATGGGCCAAAGTAAACCCTTCTTTTCATAAGCTGCTTTCATCGGGTGTTTGGTCAAGTAGAATGAAAAGTAACTAAAACATAGTTCTTCTCTAGTTGCCATAGATCTCTATTAAGGTTGACTCTATAACACTAGATATTTCTAGACTAGACTAGACTAGAAGATTCTGATACAATCATCCTGCCCAGAACAACTAATCTACTTATCAGGGTTAAAGAAACTCAAACTTTCAATACTGTGACTTGACTACTCCAAAGTATTTTTCCCAACAAGATAAACTACAAATAATTTGGCTATTTGTCTTAGTAATTCCCTTGATTATCCACTTACATGAAAAGTAACTTAACCATATTCTAAGGAAAACAAGTATTATTTTTCAAGAGTATCTTTTAAAGACAACTAATTACTGAAATGGGTAAAACTCTCTATTCAGAAAATTGCTTTCCCAAAACTTATTTCAAAAGCTTTCTGGCAATGATCATAAACTCAAAACTAAAGCTAAAACAGAACATACTTTCTCTACTTGTGATCAAGACACCTGCATTAAAGGACAGTCCTTAATCTATGCCAAATGTCAGAAACAAGTGACACTTTCCTCCCTCTGCTGAGATGCTGTCAAGACTCTGTCAAAGCGGTATTTTGTCTTACTGCACTGAGCAATGAACAATGAAATAGCTCTGCTTTATCAACCTTGCTGTTGGGGAAGGGAGACTTTCCAAAGCAAGGAACCATTAGCATCCAAAACCCCAAACATGTTCTACAGATTCAGTTCTCTTCATAGGCCAGAGAAGATTATAGCTTACTACTTACCTAGGGTTCAAGGAGTTGTGGTGTATACACATGGTGGGGTATCTATGGTTAGTATTCTAAGGACATCGCCATTCTTTTCTTAATTATTTATTTTTCTTTTTCATTTGAATGCAATGGAAGAAAATTGCTCAGGAATCTGGGGTCTCAAATGGCAGTCAGAAACATTAGCTGGGGTGAGGTAGATTGTAAAATATAGTTAGTATAACCACAGGATTATTACACTCTACTCAAGGGGGAATATGGGATCAGAGAAGGTGTCATGAAAGATGAGTAAAAAGTATCAATCTCTTCCTTCTTTATTATTTGAGAATTTGTACTTGTATACAACGAATTTTTCCAAATGCATTCTTTCCCTCCATTCCTGTTCTTCCTCTATAACCCTTTCCTCTCAGCTTTATGTGCTCTACATTTTTTAACTCGATGTGTCCACTTAGAGTTCACTACATGTGCATAGGTGTGGGGCCTTCTACTGGAGCATGGGGAGCCTCTCAGAGGCCATATCCTTGAGGTCATAGGCCCAAATGGAGAATCTAATATTACCCTGCTAAATGGTCACAGTTAAGAACTGTGACATCAGTTCAAATCTTTATACCAATGGCTTTATTCCATATGGCTTCACATTTCACTTCTCTGGGAGTTTCACTCAGCTGTAAGACTGGGTTATGTCTTGGTAAGGATCATGAGAAAAAGATGGAGATGAGCAGAACTTTCCCATGGAGCTCAGTCATGTTTCCTGTGGTGAATTCTCTCATTAACTCTGGTTATGTTAATCTATACTCCTGGACACATGCCTTCAAGCAAGGGAATCCAGTTTCTTTATTTCACTTCTAGAATTTCCAGCAATGGAAATAAAGAATAGCTCAACTCAACACTACTTACATTCACACAAAATTTTGTATTTCTATCTTCATCCACGACAGTAACAACTCTGCAAGTAAGAATAATGGAAATCCAATATGGATATGCTAAACTTCCAAGGAAAGTGAAGTTATTTGATATAGTAAAGAGTGACTGGGGGTAAAATAGTACATGTCTCCCAATCCTCCACGAAGTCATAGGCTTTTTAAGTTCTGAAACTTTCAAACATATCATATTACATGGCGAGAGGGACTTTGTAAATGAAATGAAGTTATAGACCTTAAAATTAGAAAGATAAACCTCAGTTACCCAATGCACTCACATAGACCTTTTAGAATGTGTGAGATGGTAGGTGAGTTAAAGAAATGTGCCAATAGGGGTTGGCAAGATGGCTCAGTGGTTAACAGTGTACTACTCTTGCAGATGACTCACGTTTGGCACCCAGTACCCATACCAGGTAGTTTATGACCACCTATAACTCAGCTTTTGGGTTCCAATTTCCAGACTCTTTCTGGGCCCCAGGAAGCACTGTACACACATGAATAGCCCCACAGACAGATAGACACATATACACATACTTGAAAACTACATCCTTAACAATAATGAAATGTGTTGATAGACAAAAAAGCAAGAAGACCAGGATGCTTACAAGGACTTAACCTCTCCTTGCTGGCTTTGGAGATAGAAGGTAGAGTCACAATCCAAGGTGTCAATGATGCTTCTAAGATATAGGTATAGCTGCCAGCAGAGACTCAAGGATATCAGAGAAAGAACTATATGGAACTGAATTATTTCAACCAGTGAAGAATCAGGATGCATTCTTCTAAGAGCTTCAAGAAAGGTGTGATCTTGATGACATGAAGATTTTAGGTTAGTAGCAATGTTGGTAAGTTTTTTACTTCTAGAAATTCAAGGCAATGGATCTTTGGAATTTTAAGATTAATTTATTTTTATTTTATGTGTTGGAATATTTTGCTCGAATGTACGTATGTGCACCACACACTTGCCTGGTGCAAAAGAGGCCAGAGGACAGAAGGCCCACTGGAATTGGAACTATAAGTAGTATGAACTGCTACGTGGAGTCAGAGAACAAAATCTAGGTCCTTGAAAGAGCAACAAGGTATCTTAAGTAGTGAGCTCTCTCTTCAGAATCAGAATCTGTGGTATTTTAAATCACCAGGGTTGTGTAGCTTAAAAAAATCTGTGTGTGTTTAAACATTTTTTTATTTTAATTTTTCTTCTGTCATACAACTTATAGAACACATCCTGACCCCCGCTTCCCCTTCCTCCACCACCACCATTCCCCCCCCATCTCCCGCAGATCTACCCCCATCCCCACCCACTAACGTCCCCTCTTCTCGCCAGAAAAGGGATCCTACAGGTTCCGTGTCTATGGCTCAATCTCTGTGGGCCCATAGGATTGCTGGTCAGTTGATAGTGTAGGGTTTGTTCTCCTGGTGTCCTCAGCCTTTCTGGTTTCTGTCATCCCTCCCCTCCCTCTTCTGTGTGGTTCCCAATCTCTGTACCATAGTGTGTATATGTTTTAACTGCAGACACAAGAAATCTACATAAAAAGTAGACAAAAAGTAAACAAAAGTGTCATATGCATTCCTAACATTTGGTATTCTTAACTCATTTGCAAAGAGGTCATCCTTGGCAGTTAGATGACTTGACTTGATTTGAAAATCATAAGTTGGTCTGGACAGGTAGTGGGTGCAAAGTTCTCATGCTCAAGGATAAGCACTGGAGAAACCAGGAATGTTAAACACACATGCTTGTTTCTTCAACAGAAGAGATGTGTAGACCTGTTTTCTACACAGAAAGCTGGGAGTGAATGTTGTTAATAGCCTGGTGATCTGTGCTATCTGAAGGGTCAGGTCACACCCGAATATCCTAGACTATTATATTCATACTAAATTTTTTCTACCTAGACCTTTATCTTGAGCATTACTTCTCAATCAATATAACCCATTTGTCCTGCCTAGTTTTATGTCAACTTGACACATCTGAAAGGAGGTAACCTGAGTTAAGAAAATGCCTCTATAAGATGCAACTGTAAAGCATTTTCTTAATTAATGATTGATGGGGAGGGCCCAACTCATGGTGGGTGGTGCTATGCCTGGGTTGGGGGTCCTGAGTTCTATAAGAAAGCAGACTGAGCAAGCCATGGAAGCAAGCTAGTGAGCACAAATCCTCAATGACCTTTGTATCAGTTTCTGTCCTCCATGTTCCTGTCCTGTTTGAGTTCCTGGCCTGGTTTCCTTCAATGATGGACTACAATAATATGGAAGTGTAAGCCAGATAAACCCCTTTTTCCCCAACTTGGTTTTTGTCATAGTGTCTCATTGTAGCAATTGAAACCCTAATTAAGGTACCATCCTTAGGGGAGATGCTACATGTGCTTTATATTCCTGTAACCTCTGTGCTATCTATATGACTGAGATCGTATCAGATCCTTGGTCCTTAAGCTATAGAGCCCATCATCATGGTGGAAGTCACATGTTCTTTGCAGAACAGTTATGATACAAGACATAATCATTCCTTAAGCTTTATTGTCCACGTGAAATTGAGATAATTGTTACCTAGAAATTTTTTACAAAATTATACTGTACTTAAGTATTTCTAAAATAAACCTTTCAGTGCCAGAGTCTATAAGTTTGAACCTGCCCCAACTAACTAAGTCATGTTGAACTGGATTAAGATGTGTGACTTGATGGGAGGTTCTGATTCACTGTGGAAAGACTTGAAAAAGATACTTGGAATCCAGTCCCTCTCTGTTCTCTCTTTTTGCTTCCTCAACATTGTGAAATGAATAGCTTGTTCCAACACACAGGCCACCATAGGACGAGCCTTGTGGATTACAGGTTCAAAACCCCCATACGATGTGCCAAGTAAATCTTTCATTTCATAAGCTAGTTAGCTGAGGTACTTTGCTACAGTGATGGAAATCTTAGTATCAAATGATGTCTTACATCATTTAACTTCAGCACTTAGTGGTAAAGGTTTGGGACTCAGATGAGGCTTTCTGTAGGTATTCCAATTTATTATCATCCCCTAGTTATTTGCAAACACTTTGGATGTAACTCCTATATTTTAATATAAAAATAATAAGATCATTTTAGACATTTTAGCTTTCTTGGGGCAAAGGAGTCGGAGAGAGGGCACATAAATTCATATCATTTCATTTCACAGTTTTGGATTGGCAATAACTAGGATGAGTTCCTGATAGAATAGCTGAGCTCTCTAAACCCATCCATTTTATTTCCTTTCTCCATATATTCTTTCTTGAGCCTAAGATGCAAATCGAAATGAAATGCAACAATTTCCCTGCAGAACCCAGAGTATATTAATAAATATGAAGTGATTTGCTTGAATGCCTACCATGCAAACAAGAATTTATGGGGGTTCAGGGTTCTGTAATGTGCCTGTTTGTGGAGCCGTATTTATAATTATAAATACTATTAATCTTCCAGACATACACAGAAAGAGCCTAGCCATACACCATTGATTACAAGAAGAGATGCTGACAAACCAAGGAAAAAGCTGTCTCTTTCATTTCCAACATGTTTTGCAACAGGCACAAAGATGTTTGCAAACAAAGCCATTGTCTTGGTGAAGGTATCTTTCTCTTATGGACTGTGGTTATTGACCCTCTTTATAAAGTATTATTACCCACTTATGGGTATTTTAGGCCATTAACTCTATTGATATATTATTGTTGATTTTTCTGGAAACCAATTTCCTGAGACTACAAATAAAAAGTGAAGAATATGCTCAAACCAAGTTAGTAGAAGTAAGACAGCATGTACTTTTGTGTGAACATGAGTAAACTGCATGCTTGTGAGAGTTAGGGGGATTCTGTGGAGGTAAGTAGAGTCAGCTGGGTAACAGGTTGGAGAGAGTGATAATGTCCATGGTAATAAGAGAACTCAAACCTATCTAAAGTGAGAAGCTGTGATTTTGACCTAGCCAGCTCTTGATGTGTCAGAATAAGTTATATTATTGCCAGAGGCGATATTTCAGACAAGCTAAAAATATATACATCTGATTTTCAATATAATGTGAAGTCATTAATGTCTAAACATGTCTGCTATGTTCCACTTGAGATTTCTTGTATGTGGCTAGCTGACAGATGCAGAGTGGTTGACGCTGGGATATGTAAATATCCTTTGTACAATTTCAGATCAGACATTCTGAGAAATGGAGGTATCTCCTGCCACTCTGGTGGCGAGTTAAATGCCATCCTTTCAAGTATACCTTTTTGTGAAGTTTCAGTGAGCTCACAACTGGACAGGGTCATGATTATATACCAGATGTCTGTAGCTCTAAATTCTTCCTAGCTTTATTTGTCCTCTAAACAGCATGAGGTGGGGATGGTAAAGCAGGAGATACAATGGTGTCCCATCCTTCCCTTATTAGTGCACACTACTGAAAACAGAAGTACCCAAAGTCTCCTGCACTTGACCTGATGCCTCAAGAGAGTAGTAATCCAACCTCATGTTCTCAAACAGCCATCAGCAAGTTCCCAGAGGTACAAAGCAACGAGAGCAGAATACCAAACAATTATTTTCTCCATTTGCCTTTTTTCTTCCTGCCTTATCATTTAAAGACCAAACTGGTGTATCTCCAGGACCCAGAAAAGCCCACAGGGCTCTTAGAGGAGACTCAGAACCTATGTGGTCAATCAACTCCCTTTTCTTTTGAGACAGGGTCTTACTGTGTAGTGATAGCTGGACTGGAACTCTCTATGTAGATCAGGCTGGCCTCGAACTTAACACAAATCCATCAGCTTCTGCCTCCTAAATGCTCAGATTAAAGGTGTACACAACCTGCTCAGCTGTAAATGAAGTTTTAAATCATTTAACTGAGTCACACAGAATTCCTGACAGGAATTTAATTTTGGATTAAACTTGTCATTGGTATGTTAAGTCAAAAATGACATGCTTCATAATTCGTGTAGGGGGTGCTGAATATTTAGTATGCTTCAAGTACATTGTATGTATTTAATTCAGTTACTCTGTCCAACAGCTCTGTATTCCTGATTTAATACTACTAACAGTAGAACTGGACTAATATTAATCTAGCAGTTTATCTTCTGTTGTCTAGCATACTCCTCTGATTTGCAACATTCCCTCTAAATTGAAATAATACTGTCAACATGGAAGAGAAAACTCATGAACCTTGGGCGGCAAAGAGAAGTACACCAAAATGCCCAGCTGTAGGAGAAGAAAAACTTGGAAGATTCTCGACAAATTGGACACTGGAAGTCCTTACTTTGGTCTGTCCTAAACTCCTTTTCTGGACTGAGTAGACCTGTGTGTTGTGTCTACCCAGGAAAAGTCTGTTACACAATACCTACAAAGATTGAAGACCTAATTACTCACAAATAGCACTGTAGGTTAAAAAGAAAGAGCTATTAATGATGACAGGCAACAAGCTGAGTTCATTACACAGTTTTCAAATTGAAGCTGAAGAAGTGCTAGATTATTTTTGAGATTTCTTTCTTCTTCTTCTTCTTCTCTTTTTTAATGTCTACATACAACTAAGTGCAGTGGCTATGGAGGCCAGAAGAAGGTGATGAATCCTTTAGACCTAGAGTTACAGGCAGTTGTGAGCCACTAGCTGTGAGTGCTGGCAACTGGACTTGGGTCTTCTGCAAGTGAGCAAATGCTCTTAACGATTCAGCTACCTCTCCGCCCCTAAAATACTATATTTTGACAACACACATGTTTTTCTTTCTGCCAACATAAGTATGCCTATTGCCCTGTGTTAATCAATTACATTATAAATTGAGAGTGATTAGATTTTTAATAAGCATTTTACTGCTGCAATTATCAAACAATAGAATGATCAGTAGTCTTATAGGTAGGTAGAAGTAAGCATTGATTCTGAGAAACCTAATTTTATTAAATGATAATTTTGTAAATCAACTATTCTTAGGTCTTTAAACGTTTGTGACAGTTAAAATTCTAACAAGTATGAATGATTCAGCGTTTAACAAAATTAAAACTTTAGAGATTAAATTTTAATTACATTAGTCTAGTGCCATGGAAATTTCTGACCAGTAAAAAGAAGTTGATAGTTTTTTTCTTTTTCATTCTCAGCCTAACAATGCCCAGACCCATTTTTCTTTTTTTCTTTTTCTTTAGTGCTGGTGATGGATTCCAGGACCTTGAGCATACTACTCAAGAATTCTATCATTAAGCTCCATCTAGCTCACTAATTTAAATTGTATTTAATTAGTTAGTTAATTAATCTAATGCCTGTGGGTGACCTGTTTCAATGAAAACACATGTGAAGGTCAGAGGACGACTCTCAGGAGTTGGTTCTCTCCTACTATGTTGTGGGGTCTAGGATTGAACTCATGTCATCAGTTCTCCTCCTACCTCACCATCTCTATAGAGGTGAAAGCAGGTACCTCTATGAGCTATACCACATCACTGGCCCAGCTTCTTCATTTTTAAAAACAGGGTCTGGCAGTGTAGCCTCAGTCTGGCTTTGACCTCCTGACCATCCTGCCTTCCACCCACATGTACTGGGGCTACAGTTGTTTCCCACCACACTGATTATTGTTTCTTTGTTTATTGCAGTGGTGGGTAATATCATAAGTGAATCCTATCTTACTTAAATTCTTCCAATGTATGATGACAGAGAGCATTAAATGTATGATGTCCAGAGAGCATTAAAGCAGCTTCTAGTGAGGGGTTTCCTAAGGCTCAAACAGTATGACAGTAAGACATAGATCTAATTTCTCTTTCTAAGGTTTGGCTTCTCTTCCCTGAAAATAATATACTGTGCCCTGAAACACAAATTCTCTAACTCTTGAGGGTGCATTCACTTGCTATTCACAGAAACAATATGTTGACTACTCAGACAGTGAAGCAGCCATGCAGCAGTTTGTCTGTGGAAAGCCTTGACTGAGAGTCCCTCAGCATTACCATGGCCATCCTATCTAACTTATGCTGAATCTGTTGCTGTTCTTGAACTTGGAAACTATTTATAAAGACACAGGGGCTAATGCAGGAGACATGGATGCTGAAAAACATCCTGTCATTTCCTTTCATAGATTTATATACTAACTAAAACAAATCACAGTACTTAGCATATTAACACACATAAAATATGACCCTAACTTGGATTCAACTTTTGAAGTTTTGAAAATGCAAGTATCAATTGTAAGTTCAATAAAAAGGAAATTATAGAAGAAGCTGAAAGACCCCGATAATCCTTAGATCTCTCCAAGTTAGTCTGCTGCAACAAAGAACAGGTAACCTTATAGCTTGAATCATTTACACAAGGCTCAGAAAGATTCCCTTGGCCTCCTCTCTAGAAGAATCAAACCTTTTTGGTAATTGCCCATTAAGACTAGCACTAAAGGCAGCTGGAGAGATGAGTTGGTGGTTAAGAGAGTGCACAATGCTTCTAAAAAACTTGGCTTGACTCCAATATGGTCTGTGCCTCTGGTTCCAGGGGATCTGACCCTCTTTTCTTCCCTCTGTGGTGCACTTACCATCATGCATATCCAAAATAAAAATAATAAATCTTGAAAAAGAAAACAACAACAAAACTTTTTTGTTATTTGAATTTCAGCTATTTGCATGATTAATTGGGCATATCTGAATTTTCTACTAATTCTAGATATATTAAAGATGATACTTTAAAAAAGAAAATCACTTTTAAGAAAGGGAAAAACATTGGGTCCTAGTGTGGGGCTGGCAACTGTCCCTTTGTTGTGGCCTCCTCATTGTGAATATTACAGAATGTATGTACCTATTACAGGGAATGTATTGAATGTATTGAATCAAAACACAATTATGTTTGTTTCTGTAACAAATAGCCCACACAGTGCTTCAAATATAGGCATAGAAAAGGTTTAAGCACACACATTCCACTTCTTCCTCTTTCCTGATACTTACATCAATTTTGAACAATACTACATTATTCATTCTCAAGCATTTTTCTTTCTCATCACTTTTGAGGGAAATACTACGGACCCTTCAAGACACTGATCAAATAAGACATTTTGATAGGTTTCCTTAAGCCAACAGGTGTGTGCCCAAAAATGCATTATGCATATTATAAACTCCTCATTTATTCTGTGGTCTCAGAAAAGGCAGGATCCACTCTTGCTTGTCCTAGCATCCCCTTGAGCTGTCATTGCCTGACCCTGAACTGAGGAGGCTGGCAGGCTATCCCTTCCTTCCCCTGCAGTTATTTCATGGAATCTCTTGACAGTACAATATAAAGATAAGCAGTTGAGTCATTTATTTCTATAGGAATTTCCAAATGGCAGAGTAAATGATTTCTCTGTTCCTAATTCTCTTCTGCAGAATTTTGTTGTTGTTTATGCGAAATACTCATCATTTTCCTTCCACTTTTTTTGTTTATTTTTCTTCTGTCATAGACTACATCCCAATTCCCTTCCTCCCCTTCTTCCACTTCTCCCAGATAGTCCATCTATCCTCTTCCCCAGATCTACACCCACCCCCCTCCCATCACCACTCCCACTTCTCCCCAGAACAGAGCAGATCTCCCAGGGTTAGTGCTCAAATAGGAGACAACCAGATGGAACAGGGTCAGGAACTAATCCCTACTTCAAGGGAAGACTAGGCAACCCAGCAAGAGGAACAGAATCCCAAGGATAGGCAAAAGGATCAGAGACACATAACCCCAACTCCAGTCTGTATGAGTTCTGCAAAAGCACCAAGCCAGACAACCTCATAACAGATATGGGGACCCTGTAGGTTCCATATCTGCCCCTTCAGGTTCTGTGAGCCCCCCAGAGTGCTGTCCAGTTGACTTTGCAGAGCTTATTTTCCTGGTGTCCTCACCCTTCTGGTCCCCGCAATCTTTCCTCCCCCTCTTTTGCTGGGTTCTCCAAGCTCTGCACAATGATTTCCCATTCTTATTAAGCTACTGGAGAAAGGAATTTCAGAGCTACAGTACTAGTGGGAAGGGCACATGGGATGCTCTGTAATAGATGGCACACTGCTAGGCACCCACATTCCGGAAGGCCACAACCTGGGAAGCTGGGCAGCCTGGTCTGCAACACTGGGTTGCTGAAAATTGAAAACTGAAAACTCCATTGGCTCAGAAACTAATTTGCAATTACTGACCTCCGAGTACGTACTCTTAAAAATTTCATTTGCTAGAAAAGATATAGCTGGGAATTGAAAGAGTACCCTTGAGTCTTTGTAAATGAGAAGTAGAACCATTACTTCAAATGCTTTGTTTTGTTCCAGTGTAAAGAAGAAAGTAAACCCACAGCAATGCTTGCTCAAATTTCACTCTAGGAGTTTAAAAAAAAAACAAACAAAAAAAAAACCCTGGATCACAATAGGCATCACAAAAGGGACAACACAGACAGAATGATGTTAGGCAGGAAATCAGTGGCCTGATGGGACAGCTGGACCATAGTTCTGAATCTCCAAGTCTGCAGGGTAAGGTTCAGTGTGGGTCCTAGAATTACTTTTAGTTTTTATTACCTTCCTCAAAGGATTAAATTCACATTACTAATGAAAGGTTTCCACACAGTGACCTCTTACCCAGACAACTTTACCCAGTGGCCATGTCAATTGAACTTACCATCTGTCATTCCTGTCAAAATGGCCTTGTTTGTGCCTCAGCTATCTAGTCTTATACTTCCCATGCTACCTAAGAGTGAACAAAGACAGCCATGTGAGATTTGGGTGATCAATTTGCTCACCCTAACACACTACTCTTGGTGTCACACGAATGTAATAAAAAATGGCCATTTGATGCCAGGTCAGAGATCTCTGATCTTCCTCCCAGAAACCACACAAAAATCCCAAGTATGTAGTTGACTCAACTCTCCAAGTATATTGGACATGCTATCTTAAATTTGGTTCTGTGTGCAGTAGTAGAAGAGAACGGTACCATTTTCAATGAGATATTCAAGGCCTGGAGAATTCCTTTTTGTTCTCCATTTCCCTTCTAATGGACGTAAAAGCCATTTATATATTAGTAATGGATGCTTTTGTGTGGTTGTGCATCCATTTGCTTCTCTATGCCTGTCTCACTCTGATAGGTCTAAGAAGTCCTAGGTATTTAAAAATTCTAAAATAACTGGCATCCTTGGTTTCATCTCTCCTACTTTCAGCATTCTGTCTCTTCTAACGTACTAGCAGAAGCCACAAAGCCCTTCAACTATACCTACCCACCGTTCATTTAGCTCAATAATCACTTCATTTCCACAGGTTCCACTTCGTGACCACCCAAAAAATTATATTTGGGTCCCAGCAAAAAATGCCAACTGAGGAAGAGGAAAAGACACCCCCTAGAGGAACAACACCCAAGAATTAGTATCTACAAACCCTTCCCTCTTCCTATTCTCACAGGAGTGGCTGGAACATCACTCCAGCCTGGCATCTAACTTTTCGCTCTCTATCAGAGAAGCCAAGACTGGACAAGAGATTACAGACTTCAAGCATGGTGAAAAATTCTCTAACATTAACAAACTTAAACTTCTTTACAGGAAATCACAAGGAGATGGTCTCAAGATCTCCACTCAGAGACACCTGTCTCTCTGAGTCTCACTCAATTCTCAAAACCCTAATACCTATATAAAATCTTCTGATGCTATACCTTGCATCTCAACTTATTTCTTAAATCTATGCCTAATCAAGGCTTGCTCTTCTCTGGTACCAAAGACCTATCAATCCCGGTACCAACTTTCTTCTCCTGGATTTCAAATCCTTCCAAGGATTATCCATAGGTTTATACAGCCCAAGCCAAGATCCTGAACCAACTATAGACACCTCTTCCCCCCACCCACGGAGTCCGGTTGAAGACAGCGCCATCCAGAGACCAGCTGAAGACAGTGCCATCCAGAGATCAGCTGAAGGCAACGCCGTCCAGAGACCAACGGCAGACCAATGGAGCTGCAGCTCTGCAGTTCCACACCTGGACAGAACTTGTGAGGTGGGGTGGGTGAATAAAGTGACTCTGAGCTGGGAATTATAAGTTACCTACCCAACTCCAAGAATCCCAATTACACCATTCCCACAGAGGCAGACAGAATGCCCCAAAATTTTTCAACTGAGCTACAATAAACCTTCCTTTTTAAACAAAAACAAAAGGAGGAGATGTAGGGCTCCAGGCTAAAGAGTGAAGTTGAAGCGGCGGGTGGTCCTCGCCCCTCAGGCCCTGGAAGCTGCTACTCAGCAAACAGATTGGCAAAATGTCTGCCTGCCCTGTGGTAATCATATACCTGGGTCTCTGCAAAGGCCATGGATATTGTGGGGGTTGGCCAGGTACACCCCTCCCCCTGCCATGCTAATTAAGGCTTTCCCACCCCCAGGGAAAAGACACTCCCGGTTCCCCGGAAAGATGTAAAAAGGGGAGGGCGCATGGAATAAACAAGTTCGGGTCCACCAGATGCAGTCTCCGCCTCGTGTTCGTTCTCAGCAAGCGGGGTCAGGCGACACCACGCGGTCCAAGGAACCTACGTCCCAAGTGTCCCCGGTGCTTCTCCACGGCTTTGGGCTTGCCTCTTCTCACCCCTGGCCAGGGCGGGAACCAAGCGGTATTCCAGCCAGCTCAGGCTGGGATAGGGCTGTGGCGGAAAGTGCCGGGGGGGGGGGGACAAGAAATAAAAACTACAGCTGGCGCCCTCTCCTTCATTCCGGACTCCCGGGCCTTCTTCGCAGCTCATCACACATTTCTCAGGCCCGCGGGTGGACGGCTCCGCGAAAGGTCACCGAACCACGGATCCAGCCACCCACCGCTTCAACTTCACTCTTTAGCCTGGAGCCCTACAATACTGCTTTATTGTTGTGGTTGTTGCTGCTGCTATTTCAGTTTCCAAGACAAGAGCCTCACTCCTATATTCCAGACTGACCTCAGACTGTCTGATCTCTCGCTTCAATTTCTCAAATTCTAGAATTACAAACCTAATTCTTGCTTTTGATCAATTAATCTTGGATTTACCTTTACCTTTTGAGAGTTTTGTTCTTTTTGCCTTTAGTTTTCCATTTTTGAATATAAGTTAAGTGTGTCTTGGATTTGGCATAATATCAGCTGCTTCCTTGGCTTTGGTCCTTAGCTATGCTTGGCATACACTAATCGGTTCCATTATTCTTAGACACCAGATCACAACCATTTAGACAGTAGTCCTCAAGGTAGAGAGAGCAGGCAATAAAGTCAGCATGGGGCAATATCTGAGATAACTGTCCAGTTGTGCTTTCAACAATTCCTGTATCCACAGCCCTCTTTTTAGAAACCGCCAGACACACTTCACACTTACCCACCTCAATTCATCTATTAGTTTTGTCTCTGACTGTTGGTTTCCTACACACTTTGGACTTAACTCTGTCCCGCTCTTTCTGGATGACCACATCTGTGTTACTCATGACACCAAAAGAGGCACGCCTTGTTAGTGTCATACTCTATTTCATTAATTACCACAGTGCCTTGTACAGACTGAGGAAGGCCATAGGCATGATTTCCCCCCTTTTTACTGAAATACAGAAAGGATTGTTAGGGATGGTGACTATAGTGATCAACTTTATGAGTCAACATGACTGGACTACAAAGACACTCAGTATTGAGTCAGATATGATTCTGTGGATACATGCAAAGCTATTTCTAGACAAATTCAATGTCTGAAATAGAGATTGAGTAAGCAGATGGTCTTGCTCACAGCCCAGCCTACCCTAACCTTGCATGTGTCTCAGCCAATCCATTGAAGGGCCAAAGAGGATATAAAGATAGAGTAAGAGAGAATTCACTCTGTCTGTAAGTGGGACATTGACATGATCTTATACAAGGAAGGAGCTGTTTAGTCAAGGTCACATTCTGTAGAAATATGGAGAGGCTACACAAAGATGTTAGTATAGGGTAATAATTCAGGATATAGTAGTCTAAAGCAAAATGGCATTAATATCATTTATAAAATCTTATTACTATCAAATGAGAAAGGAAGATGGGATAGTCTCATTCACAAAGAATCTTTCAAAATGTTAGCAGGTAACTCATTAGGAATATACATCAGATTAAATGAAAAATTTCACAGAAGTAAAGACTAGGTTACAAACTCAATGCCAGCCCCTCAAGATGGCTCAGCAGGTGAAGGCATTTGCTGCCAATGTTGAAGATTTGAGTTTGATCTCAGAAACCTACATGGTAGGAGAACTGACTTCTGCAAATTGTCATCCAATTTCCATACACATGCATCTCTTCAATCACCTTAACAAATAAATGTAAAAGATATAAAAACCCATACAATTCCATTATTATTACCATCATTGTTGTAGTATTATTGGATGTATGGTTATTAGCCCATCATGAAGCTTGGAACAAACTGCAGGCTCACTTATATATGTACATAAACATAAACAGGAAACATCCATCTAATTGAGCAAATTACTATCCTAATTCTTATCATACCAGGGAAGGAGAGGAGCAATCAGACTTACATTGAGCTGAAGTTCATCTGTCCACTGCCCAATGAGACGATAACCAGGGTTGGTGGTATTTGTTGTCTGGTATTGGAAGATGTCATACCGCCCAGGTGCATCCCCATTTTTGTTAAACATCACTGGGGTACCAGCACTACCTGAAGGAGACAAGAAAAGATCAGAGTTAATCAGCACTCCTTCAATCTCCTGAGCAACAAATGAAGTTAGGAGCTAACCCTATTGCTAGTAAATTGGCCTTTAAGGTCCTCTTCAGCACATGGCAGGTCATCTCTACAGTTTGTGCACCATGAATACAGAATGTCTCTTCCTTTGAATGACTCTATTTTTTGAGAATGCTGAAGCTTTTCATTCTAAACATTTCTCCTTCCAAGTAACAAAAAAAAAATCCATGTATTAATTTTCAGAGACAAAAGTATGTTTTAACATATGATGCTGCTGCTGTGATTGAAATGCTCATGATGGCTATTGTTATTTCGGTTCCCATTTAACACTAAATTGTAGTCAATAAAGAATAAGTCCAAAAATAATATTTTTTAAAATGATACATCATTACAAACTAAGCAAGTAAATAAGCAAAATAACCCACTTAAATGTGCATTTCTGTACTGATTGAATTTGAAATATTTATGTTGATTATTTGTAATTTAGAGAGAACCAGTATGAAATTCCCAACAGTGTGCCTGGAAGACATTACAAAGACACTACTTTCTTTTTCAAGCCCCTATTAGCTAGGTGTTCTTAGAATATACACTTTTGATGAAGAGATGGGATGTTTCAGCAGGTGAGAACATTTGTTGAGCAAACTTGAGGACATCAATTCAAATCCCTGATGTCTCTTCTTTCCTGGTATAAGAACTGGAATATTAATTTGTTCAAATAGATATCTCCTGCTTATGTGTTTATACACATATACAAGTGAGCGTGTAATAGTGCGACAGGGTCTTGTTACATATAGATACCCATATGTAACAACTGTTCTTTTGGAGACAGAGACAGACAGAGCTCCAGCCTAGCTCCAGGTTCAGTGAGAAACATTTCCTAAAGGGAATATGGCTGTTAGTGATAGAGAACACATGATTAGACAAATGAACATTCAGAACCAAGAACAAACCCACAATTAAGGATCCAGAAAGAGAGACTACATATTGGGTTTTAAGAGTCATATGAAGTGTGGCATCACACTGAATGGTACACTACATAGCTAGGATTTAGAAACATCAAAGGATACACACCTTCCTACAGTTACCCACTGCAGGATTTAAGACAGGGCTGACTATCAGGAAGGGAAATTAGAGCTTGCGATGGAATGAATAATGGTTCCAACATGTCTGTTTTGTAATGGTCTTTATGAAGTGGCAGAGTTCAAGACAGAGAATGTGAGTTGGCCCAATATCTTTATATCAGTTTGCATAAAAGAGACAAGGGAAGCAGTGTGTGTGTGTGTGTGTGTGTGTATGGGGATTATGCAAAAGAAGAAGAGTGGTTAGAGACTTACATTATGGCTGGAATCTAGGAAATGAAAGGGAATGGATTTACCTTCAGTTTGCAGGACCCATACTTGCCTTCACTTGCCTTTATTGAGTTCCAGGGAAACCTGTGGTGGTCTTCCATATTGCAGACCTGCAACACATGCTCTAATGGCTAACTTGTTGGTAACCTTGAAACATTTGGGAAGAGTGAACCACAATTGAGAATTTATTAAGTTGGCCTGTGGGCACTTTCTGGGCATTTTCTTGATGGTTAATTAATGTAAGAGATATCATAACTAGGCAGGAATGCCAAGGCTGTATAAGAAAGGTAGTTGAAATGTAAGCCATAGAGAAAGCCTGCAAGCTATAGTCCTAAGTAGTAGCCTCTGCTTCAGTTCCTACCTCTAGGTTCCTGATTTGATTTCTTGCTGTGGAGTCCTTCAGTGATGTCATGGTACCTATCACTTGAAATAAGACTTCCTCACTCTAAGTTTTTTTCAGATATGGTATTTATTACAGGAACAGACAACCAAAGTAAGGCACATGTGTATTGTTTAAGACATTAGCTTGGGATTATATTTTGGTGTGTTTGTGTGGGAGGGGGTAGGTAGGAATCCAAAACACAGCTGGAGGACACAGAACACCAAATTTCCTCATCTTCAAGTTAAGAAGCTGCTTAAGTTCAAGCAGGAAAGGTGACTTCTCAGTGACTCAGATAATTAAACCAAAATAATACTAAGTAACTGGTTCTTGAGTCTTTGAGGATAGATTTAAATTACAGGTTTATCTCTCAGGATTTTTATGACTTTAACAAATTATTTTATCTCAGCTAAATATCTGTCAGTAGGAATACCTTTCCATGGAGTTACAGGGTGTACTGAATGTACTGAATACAGTGTGAACATAAGAGTGTATGCACTTCTGACTGTGCCCTTACACAATAGTCACCCATAATAATGTTTTTATAATTATTTTTGTGCATGTGTGTGCTTGTGTGATTGTATGCTACACATACACAGGTACATATAGAAATCAGAAGACGGGGTTGTAACCCTGGAGCTGGAGTTACAGGCAGCTGTGAGTCATACAATGTCAGTGCTGGAAACTGAACTTGACTCCCTGCAATGGCAGAAAGCACTCTGAATTGTTAAGTCATATCTCCAATCCTTTAATAATTTTGAGTAGTTTTTATTTTATCACTATTTAATTCCCTAAATTTCAAGACCATAAATAACATACAGCATTGGATAGCCAGATTGATGCTTTTTTGGTGCACTTGTGCTGCTCTCCTGAGATCCAATTAGAAATTTCCCATTTCCAGAAACATTTCCTATTTCTCAAGCAGCAGTGTAGAGTCCACAGTGTGAGTGGGCAATAGAAGACTGTGAATACTGTTTTGGTCTCACCAATTTGAGTCAATGGTTGAATTGTTTATGGTCAAAGGAACCATTTCAGTCCACTGCTTCTATGCATTATCAAGACATAATGGCTAGAGATTATTTAAAAAAATACTTAATCACAACTCATTATTAAAAAATATTTTTTGAAATTATAATACAGTCACACAACATTTCTTCCCATTTCTTCCCTTCATCTCCTTGTCATGTGCCCCAGTTTGCTCTCTCTCAAATTCTTTACCCAGATACTTTATTTTACTTTTGTTGTTGTTGCATATAGCCTTCTGTGTTACAGAAAGCTTCCCCAATAGAGGAGGAAACAAATAGCAGCAACAAATGACAATTGATGTGACAGAGCATTTTCAAAAAGGTGTCCTGCTTTAGCAAATATTCCAGGTATGTAAGGACAAGAGATGAAATCTGATGTTGCATGTCGTTAGCGAGAAATGAGAATCCTATCACTGTGCAGCAAGACATTGCTATTTAGATGCCAGTTTTGTTTTTTTGTTATTCTCTCACACTGGATGCTCAGATTATGTTGTGCTTTGCTCTAAATACTGCAGCTTCTATTCATTAAATTATGTGGTTGGAGCCTTTCCCACTTTTTGAGAGGACAGAGAAAGCATATCCGAGGCCAGAGTTCATGTTCAACTTCATGTTCGTCAGCTTAACACCCCAGCTGGGACATTTAGGCTTCCATTGTCCAATATGGTGTTGGTCATGATGGTGGTTCCCTTTGCTGAGGTCTGGAAGGGTTTGCATCAATGAATATGCCTCCTTATCATTCTTGCTGAACAACTACAGTACTGTGCATCTACAGTTATAACCTATTAAAGCAGTGTCACAGAAAGGACGGCTGATACAGAAGTACCCTTCATAAGAACTCTGAGATATTTATTTTATTTTAAATTATGTATGTGTGTTTGTGTGTGTATGTGTATGTATGTACATTCACACAGGTGTGTGAGACTGAGGGGAGGTGTATGCATATGAGTTCATGGCTCTTGTGAGGATACAGAGTCACAGGCAACTTCGAGCCACCAAACACTTGTGTTGGGAACCAAACTGGGTCCTCTGAAAGATCGACACCTAACTGGTCAGACATGACTTCAGCCTCCCAAGAACTCTATTAGGAAAGTTATAGGCTCATGGTTATAGGCAGTCATAAGAAGGTCCCATATTAGAATATTAGGAGCATGAGGAGAGAGATCATCCTAACATAGGGAGAATGGTGGAGATCTCAAAGAGAAAGAAGAACTTTCTCTTTTAATAGTGCAAAAGTAGTTTCTAAGCCTTACAGAATGTTTCCTCTTTGTGGGAAGCCAAACCATGTGATCTAGCTTGTCTTAGCCTATCTTTCTAGAGTTAAAAGCAAGAAGGCAAAGATAAAAGCCGTTATGATTTAAGGTTATCTTAAGCTTGCTAACAGCTACAAGGCATTGGCATATGTATGGGGAACTTCAAGGCAACAGAACAACATGATTTCTTATCAACTCTGTAAGTTAAAATAACTGCAATGGAGAGAGAGAGGAGAGGGAGAGAAGGGGAGTGAGAGAAAGAGAGTGAGAGAGCGAGAGCAAGAAAGAGAGATAGAGAGAGAAGAGGGAGGAGGAGGAGGAGGAAGAGGAGGATGATGATGATGACAATGACTAGATCTAACAGGTAGAAGAGAAAAAGATGACATCTTTACTGGATGTCACTGACAGAACCACTTTTCTTACAGAGCAGAGAAGCTTTGAGGATCTTGATGCTCAGATGACAAAACTATTTTCTGCATCAAAGCATTCACCCAAAATGCTTTCTATTCTCATTTGTTTTTCATGCCATGCAGAGTCAGAATTTCTGTCCTGACTCATGTTCTGTTAATATTTCTGCTCAACAGGCCACCCTAAACTATACTGCTGGAGCCAATGAGAATATGGAAACTATACTTTGGCCAGGCCAGAAGAAATAGCAGGGTTTTTTTTTTTTTTGGTCCATTGTATCAGCAAAGGCAACTTGGATGTGTGTGTGTATGTGTGTGCTGATGCTGACTGTATTGGAAACCTAAGCTTTACATGCATCCAGAACACTTACATCTATCTGTGAGTGTAGCATCTTGCTTTTCTTCCAACACGGTAGTTTAAGTTTTGTAGTTTATAGTACAAATATGTCAGGAAAACCACTCAGTACTCAATTTCACTTTATACTTTAGAAATTCCATAACATCCTTTCAAACTACTCACAGACAGACTCAGCTAATATTTGAGATAATGTGTTTTTATAACATATACCTGACTTCCATTTCTTTCCTAGGAATCAGTAAGTCTAGATATAGGCATACTTCTGATTTAATTAATTAATTATACAGTGATTGTTTCAGAGTTTTATAATCCAAACTCATTACATTAGAAAATATTTCCATTTAGGCCTATCAGTCAACATAGAGGCAACTAAAATGCATTTGCACTCACTTCTCTGTATGTATTTGTGATGCAGGGAAAAGTGACTTAGGAGTGAAAATCTCTAAATTAGCTCCCACCCCACCCCCATTCACAGCAAGCTGTTACTTACTTGGAGAAACTGTAGTGTATCTTTCCAGACACTATTATCATTTATGAAAACAAAGGTTTGGTGAATGTGAAGGTGAAGGTCAGGATTAGTGAGTTGTACTCTATCTGTATTAAGAAAAGCTCCAAAGTCTATGGAGAAGTACAATCATGCTGAATAAGAAAAAGGAAAGTAAAAAATCCTCATAACTATGCAAAAGGAGGGCTGAATCCTTCACACCAGATTGGAAAGAGATGTGAGTCATAGATTTGTCCCTTCCATTTGGTAGTTGTAGAGTGTGAACTAGATATTTTCTCCTCAGTAGACATTTATTTATTTAGCTAAAATGAGAAAAATAAATCATAAAATAATGTATTTCAGTAAGGAGTTCTGGTTCTTTGGACTGAAATTGGTTATTTCTAATAATATCTTAGTGTTAGGTATTTTTATTTATTTTGAGATGCAATCAATCACTCTTTGACCTCTGGGTAGACAGATGTAGATAGCATGAGGCAAAGATACATATTTGCATACATATCTATTTTGATAACTATCTGCATATATACATGAATTAATGTTGACATTTATTGTTTAAATCATACATTTTTCTATTAATTTATTGCCCTGACATACTTTTCACGCACAATATGTTTAATATTTTATCAGTCTTATTATATGCAAAAGCTAGCATCAGAATATGAACACCCCTCAAATGTTCATTTACTAGATATTTTGGTTTGTTTTTGTTGTTGTTAGTTTGCTTTTGTCAGCTTGACACATCTAGAGTTATCTAGGAAGGGGAACTTCAGTTGAGAAAGTTCCTTGATCGTATTGCCTGTAGGCAATCTTATAGGGCATTTCCTTCTTTAATGTTTGATATGGAGGACCCAGAACACTGAGGGTGGTGTCACCCAAGGTCAGATGTTCCTGAGTACAAAAAAGCAGGCTAAGCAAGTCATATGAAACAAGCCAATAAAGAACATTTCCATACAATTTCTGTTTCTGTTCCTGCCTCCAGGTTTCTACCTTGAGTTCCTGTCTTCACTTTCTTCTGTAATGGACTGTTCTGTGAAATATAATCTAAATAAACCCTTTTTTCTCCAAGTTGGTTTAAGTCATGTTATCACAGCAGCAGAAACCCTAATTAAGTTACTAGATATGTGCAGTGCCTGAGTATGGTCATTTTTGTCTCTAATCTTTTATAGTCAGATATTATTTCCCCAAATTACTTGTACTTATATTTTCCTTTTTAGTTCCTTTTATTGTTGCTATGTTGGTCATTTGTGATATAGATAGAATTATTTGTTATAAACTCTACTGAAATTTATATCACTCACACATTGAGTTTTAATTGAATCCCTCAAGTTTTGTGATATAAAGACATCATACGATTCAGACTATAGAAAAAGCATTATCTGAGATGGGATGTGTCCATCATGTCTTCTGTACTATTTATTCATTTTTCACCATTTACATTTACTAGTTTCTTTTAGGGGTAACTTATCACAGCAGGGTTTTGTAGTATGAGGGGTAAGCTCATAACTTTCTACTATCTCTGATAATCTTGGTAATATCCATCTTGTGACTCTTTCACTCCCTTTCTTTTCATTCTCCCTCAATTATATTCACTAAGAAAAAAAAATGGCTTCATGTAAAAGACTGGGATTACAAGAAAAGAACACACTAAGCCCTCTGCTATGTAGTCATCCATTCTCTTATCTAAGTTTCATTTCCTCACCCATTCCCACACTGCCTCAATCACTCGAAAGTACATAGTGAACCAGGTTTTGATCTTCCTTGAATCAATGGCAATGTCAACATGTAATTTCTGTAACTTATGAAATAGAAGGTGATATTTTCTTAGCCTTCCCAACAGCACTGACTTTTGGAGACTCACCATTGAAGTTAACATTGCGAATATACTTCAACAGCTTCTTGCCCCCTGCTTGCTCCATCTCTGGGCACACTCCTCGGTAGTCAGCACACAGATCCTTATTCATGTGATGAAGGGCATGCGCCATGGCGTAGACAGCATCGATTACAAACTGAACTTTACCTTCCTGCTCATAATTGGAGTCTTTTCCAATTCTCTCCTGTCCTGCACATTAAAACAAGAAACACACACAGATCGGTGTTGAGTGGGACTGCACAATACCATTTGCTTTTGGTCATGCATGAAGACAACAAGTCTTCATGAAATCTAACAATGAAAGCCACATAGCCACCTATGGTCATCATGTCCTATTTTTCAAATTTGTGGAATTTTCCTTTGGAAGCCATCACACTGATTGTTCTGTTTTATCAGGTACACCTCAAAAGTAGGACTTCAAAGAAACACTCTAATGGCTTTTGTCAAAAGCCAATATGAAAACTGGAGTAGCATGTTCCCACAGCACCAAAGGGCTAGTGACTTCTATCCCATTCTGATGAGATGCGAGAGGTCTATATCAAAATCTTCAAAGGAAGCTTGCTCTGGAAAGGGCAATGGGAACATGACAGACAGGAACACACAGACTCCCAAGTTTGAACTCATTACCCTTCCCATACCTGCATTCCTGGTGTGTTACTGTGTCCACTGTGGTCATTATTAGAGACTCTGGGGCTCCGAGCAGAAACTCTGGGCTCATTATTTTCATTACTTTTTTCTTTCACTCCCTACTGTAACACACAGGTGTAATGAATGCCACAGTCTTACCAATTCTTCCTCAGAAAATCCACAGCATTTTGAATATACTACCAATATTTGGGTTTTATCACCTATTCATCTTTCATCAGGATGTGAGGCTAAAGGTCTCCATTAAAGGATCCATTCTCCATGTTTATCTCTGCAAAAGGCAGAGCAGACCACCACACTCAACACTCATTTAGAATCTCTCACTAGTCCTCCATCTACTGTTCACAGAATATGATGTAACCCTCTTCCCCAATCATGACAACTGTTCATTCTTCAGCTTGCCCCCATCCTCCCATGCATGCTGACAAGGACTCAGTTTCCACACACATTGGAAACACCACTCAGCTTGTTTTCTACTTCTCTGAGTTCCATCCTCACTTTGTGAATTACATATTCTAGCTCATCATTCTACTCATGAGAAAGCAAAGGTAGAAACTCACATTTGTCATACCACAGAGCACCTTATAAGCACATCAATCTGATCTTCCTCCACTGACTCTAGATTTGCTTGTTTTCTTCATATGTCCAAGTGTGCATGCTTAAATTAATGTGTACTTGCATGTATGTATATGTTTGTAGTCTACTGGAGTATTCTTTTTTAATTTTTTTAATCAGGATATTATAATATAATTACATCATTTCCTCCTTCTCTTTCCTCCCTCTACCAGTGGTTCTCAACTTTTCTAATGTTGTAACCCTTCAATACGGTTCCTCCTGTTGTGGTGACCCCCAACCATAAAATTATTTTGTTGCTACTTCATAACTGTAATTTTGCTACTGCTATGAATTGTAGTGTAAATATCTGATATGCACATGGTCTTAGGAGACTCTTAAGAAAGAGTCATTTGATCACCCCCAAAGGTCACAATCCACAGGTTGAAAACCTCTGCGAGTCTAAATCCTTCCATATATCCCATTAAGTATTGGATAGCCAATTGGTGTACTTTTTCCCAAAGAAGACTATTTCTCCTGCTCTCAGCATTCTGTAGTTGCCTGTAGTTTTTTTTGTATGTGTAGGATTGAGACCTCATGGCCTTTCCTTGTCTACTTTGGCATGTCTATTGGAATTATCCTTGTTCAGCTCATGTTTATGAAGCCATCTTGGTGAGACTTTGTGGGTGGCTTCTGACACTATGAGGATACATAGACTCAAAGTAAACTTTTTCCATGTCTTCCACCCATGTGACTATTGTTCATCCCTCTGGCTTTCTCACCTTCTTTGGCTTCCTCTGCTAGGCAGTCCTTTGTCCTGGCTTTTACCCCTCAATATTTAATTCTCTTTTTCAGACATAAATGCAAAGTTCCTACACTTTGCCTGTCAATCACATTAAACATTACAATCTTCTGCTATATCCATAGGGCTAGTATATTGTAAGGCTCTACCTATAGGTCTCCCTGTCAAATTATATATGTTTGGTCTCCACGACAAAGCACAGCATTGAACATCTAGCATATGCTCAATGACCTATGCATTATATTATGTATCCAAACCAGGTGTGGTTGGTAGGTTACTGAAAATACAGTACATAGGAGGTAGAGGCAGGAATTTCAAGATTTTAAGGTCAATCTGGGACAGATGAGACCCTTTCTTAAAATGGAATGGGTGAACAAGTTATAAAATTGTTTTAATTGTTTAATTGTTTTCTCTCTACGTAATATTTTTAAACCTAGATTTTTCATTCTGTAGTGCCATTTATGCTAGAATTGTCTATATAGGCCAGGGTTGTCTTGAATTCATGGTGATCCTAGTTCCTCAGCCTTGCAAGTGCTGGGATTGCAGATATGAGCCACTATGCTGAGAGAGAGCATTTAATATTACAATGTAAACTATAATCTCAATGAAAGAAATACCAAATTTTAGCATATTTACCTAAATTTGCATTTTTCCTTTGATGAATAGTCATTGATATCTTTTGTAGTAGACAGTTTAGTACATTAGGAAACTTCATTCACATGTTGATAAACATGCTCACTGTTTACAACTAGAGCTGTAGAGTATATATAGAATGTATTATATAGAGTATATATACAATAGGTTTGTTTGTTTTTTCACTTTAAAATAAAATCACCATAAACTCAGTGCTATTTTCAAGGTGAATTTAAGATTTAAGAGTTTTTCTTAATTTGACTCTTTTTTTTTCTAATTTCTCTTTCAAGGAAAATTCTGATTATTAATGACAATGTAATGATTATTAATTTATATTACTCCATAATAAGTATCTAGTGCCCTAGAATACCCTAATAGTATGTCTAGCAAATGATTTACAACACACAATGTAACAAAGAGCCTGATGTGCATGTCTGTGTATGAGTGTGTGTGCTATTTTTGAGCAACTTTTGTTGTGGGGATAGATTCTGAGACATGACTGTCTGTGCTGCAGTAAATTCATCTCTATTGCTGCTCTATATTGCAAACTCCCTTCTAGAGGGGCTGCACTGTTCTGCTGTCCCAGCCACAAGAGAAGAAAGTCTTCATTTCCTCACCACCATACCAGCAGAAGACATTGAAAATTTTCAGTAAGCATTCATCAAATGTAGGAGGATAGCTTCCAGATACCTCTTTAATTTATGTTTTTCTTTGTGTGTTTGCAGGGTATGCCCACATGTCTGGGTAACTGAACAACTGAGACAGGAAGAGAGTATCTGGTATTTTATTTTTAACATTTTTTTTATTCCCTGGAGACAGGCTCTTTCACTTAACATGAAGTTATGCTGAAGCCAGCAAGTCAAGTCATAGAGATTCCTTTCTCTTGGCCCTTGCAACTCTCAGGTTACAGGTATGCACACAGACATGCTTACATGTTTATAAGTGTTGCAAAGATTTGAACTCAGGTCTTTAGCCTTGTACAGCAAACACTTTATTATCTGAGTCATCTGCCAAATCCATTACTTGCATTTTCTTCATATGGAAATGCTAGCATCTTTGTATGTGAAAAGATACCCAGTTTTTCACAATCCAGACAATTTTTACTTAAAAAATATTCATTTCCTTCTCTATTTTTAAAAGCTTTATTAATTATACAGATAAGGAATAAATTGCAAATGTTTCCCCTAGTTTGCATTTTTCTTTGAAGTATCTTTTTCCAGATAAAAATGTATTCATTTTTTCTTAATAATTTTATTCTTTATTAATTCTGACTGCTGAATCATGCTTAAAAGGACATTCTGGACTGGAAAGATGCCACAGTGGTTAGGACCACTTGATCCCCTTTCACAGGACTCTGGGTCACTTCAAGTATAGGCTCACAAAAATCTGTAACTCCAGTTCCAAAGGATCTGATGCCCTGTTTTCAACTCCATGGTTACCAGGCATGCATGCAATGCTCATAATACATGAAGGCATGTACTCATGCACATGAAAATAAATATTTTTTTTAAAAGAAGTTCTCAGGCCATGAGTATCAGGCTTTATCCACATTTCTTTGTAGCACTTTTTAATTAAGTAAATAAAGAAATTCAAATTAATATGATGCTTTTAGTTGATCTGTCACTACATAACCCAGGCAAGTCTAGAACTGTAATCCTCTTGCATCCACCTCCCAATAGCTGGCGAGACAGGCATGTGCCACCATGCTGAGCATTACTTGTGGTCTTTCAGGTGTGAGTAACTGATCTATTTTCAACAAAGTCTGATGAACAGTACGAAGACTGAATTGAAATCTTATCCTGTGTCTGGCTATCCTAATATTACTTTTCGATATGTTTTTTGTAGCACCTCATAGTCCTGTTCTCCAGTTTGAATGTCTTTTGAGTCACTGTGTCTACTTCCAGGTTACTCAAAAGACATTCAAACTGGAGAATAGGACTAACCGGGAAATTTCAGTTACTAAAGCTTGACAGAATATTTAAATAGAAGCTAAGAAATTTACTGTGCTTTGGAGGGTGTGAAACTTGCTAAGAACAGGCTGGCTTTGAACTTAGAGCAATCTTCCCAACTCCAACACTGAGATATCATGTTTGTGATGCTACACCTGATATTCTTGGTTATTTTTACCTTCTGAAATAAACTTTATCATCTATGACCTAGATCCAGAAAAAATAATGCAGCTCAAGCAACCTGAGGCTAAATTTATTCAATTTGTGCTGTTTTAAAATAAATTTACCTTAGATAGAAACCCTACTAAAAGTGAGACATCCAAGGTATCATTTGATTAATTTGAGTTTCTTTTTGATTATTTCAACAATATTTCTTTTTTTTTTCTTATAAAAGAATTTTCAGCTATTTTATATGACTGTTCTGCCCGCATCTGCATCTGTTCACCACATGCATCCTTGGTGCCTGATGAGGGCAAGAGAAGGTGTCAGATCACCTGGGGCTGGAGTTATCTGGAGTTACTGGCATTTCTGAGATGTCATATAGGTGCTAGGAATTTAACCTGGATCCTTTGGAAGAACAGCTCTTAAGTACTGAGCTCTCTCTAGCTCTTCTCAGATAAGTGCTCAGTGTTCTTTTGATGTTACCACAGTGAAGTCAGTTAGTTTTGCTGCTTCATATACAGTTTCTTTTTCCATGAGTCTTCTCACTGGCTTCTATTTATGTACATGAAAGTAATACCTCACCTATTTCACCATATTCCAACTTTTTATTACAAAAATTTTAAATAGACATCAAAGTTAAAAGAACTTTAGAGCAAGTCCAGCAATTAGATGTTAACATCATTCAGATGCTGTAAGATCCTGTTTACTGTTCTAACAGTGCCATTTTACTTATTTTACAAGCCTATTCGTTTTTAATATTAATTTTCTAACATGATACTTTGCAAATTTTTCCTGGTTTTATAGTACTCACAAAAGGCAATATTGGAGGTATTATGACCACTATAAACTCACACTATGAAATGACTTCAGTCTAATAATACAGAAGAACAGTTTCTAGTGTGCTTTAATATGGACATTCATCCCAGAAAGAACACTTTGAAAATAATTGAACTGTTTTCAGTAATGTAATATTTTATTGTTGGAGAAATACTTCAGGCTTTATGCCTTTCTTGGAGAGTCACCAGGTACATTAACATATTAAAGGCTCTGGGAAGACTTCAAGATTAAATTTGTCAAACTAACAGAACTTGAAAAACATAGTCTTGTTATAGGGAACCAGAAATGTAGAGTTTATTTACCAACAAGCACAAAGATCAGTTAAATGCTATTTTCCTACTGTGGCAATTGATTATATCACTGTGACAAAACAGCTTGAAAAAGACAGCTTAAGAGAGCAAAGAGGCATGTTGGCTGATAGTTTTAGAGGCTTCTGTCCATACGGCCCCATGTGTTTAAACAACAGATCACTGCCAATGATGCCTGTGGCAGAGGACAGCTATTTATAAGAGAGTGACAGGAAGTGATCAGGGATAATACACTCCTAAGAACCTGTACACGGTAACCTATATTCTCCAGCAAGGCCCCATCTTGCAAAGTTTCCATGAGCATCACAAACTAGGACTACAAATTTGAAGTGTAAACCTATGAGGGGCATTTTAAATTCAAAGGACATGTAGCTACAAATATTTGCTAACTTTGATGTCTTGACTACTCATGAACTATTAGTTTAACAACTCCTGGCTCTTTTCCAACTTGATACCTGATTTTGTCCCAGTATTGACGGCAACCACTGGGAATGAGAAATGCTGAATCCTTCTGAGACATTCAGGGATGGTTCCAATCTGTCAAAACCCATGGCCTTCTTTCTGTTAGATAGTGATTTGCATCTGCCCTCAGAGGGAGGGTCCTTAAGACTTAAGGAAGTAAATGAAAATTACAAAAGTAAACAAAGCTTGCAAGTTTAGGGAAGCTCACAAAATATACAGAAGTCACAAAATCCATTCCCTAGGGACTCTCTGACCAGCTGACATGCTGAGCTGACCCCCTGAGCAGCTAACCATGCTGACGGGCTGCGGGGAGCTCCAGGGATACAGCTTCTGTAAATGTACACCCATGCTGGGTGTAAGCAACCCTTCACCTCTACTTCTGTCAGTAACCCTTCACTTAGTCTCCTGTAAATAAATGCACTAAGCTTGATTAGAGTGATATAGCTTTTTTTTTTTTTCTTGGTTTCTTTTTTCTTTTTTGTTTGTTTGTTTTTTAGTCTGGTCAATCTGGTTTATCACAGGTATGCTATCTGAAGGAAAAAAAGAAATATATTCACACATCTCTCCTCCTTCCCCAACAAAGGTCACATAACATCTTCCTATGGACAAATATAGAAGGAGGAATGGGCTGCAAGTGTAATGAATGAGATGAAAGAGTTTGCTTATAAATTTTTGGAAACATTCATTTGCTTTGATAAAGAGATTAGTCAGTTGTATCACAGTTGCCCCAAGTGACCACCATCTTCACAATTACTGTAGCCATTTTGTAGTTCTGAGGAAATAAATCACTGTATCCATGGCAAGAGAATACAGGGCAAGTATACAAAGGTACATCAGAGCTGTGAATTAGCCAAGTCCATATTTTCTTCTAAGTAGTGTACTAATAAACCTTGATATCCAGGATTTCTAGATTTCCTATTCACACAATTGGAAGGAGTAGAATTAAATAGCATAACTTCAAGGAATTATAAAAAGCCTTTCTAATTAGTTCCCACTTAACACTTCATCCTTTTAACCTTACTGCATTAATGATATGAATGCTCTTATACCTCATCCTTCATGTTCTTTACTTCATTCTCATTATCATTTTGGCCAAGGATGTCTCCAAGTTTGAGATAGAGTGAGAATTCAGGAGCATCATGTTCTGGTTGTCTACCTTGCAAAGAATCTAACTTTCCTATCTCTCCTGATTTTCTGCTTGGTCCTTTTACCAGAGTCCAGTACTTCTCATTAAAATGCATGCTCTGTTTTAAAGATTAATATTTTATTATTCTTTGAGAATTTCATAGAGTGTATTTTCATCAAATGCACATTCTTAACTTCTTGTTGAATAAGAATTAGATGCCCTACACAAGAATAATTGAGACATGATTTTCAGCATCAGAATATTTAATGTTTGCTCTTCTGTGGAGCCTTTTTCTTTGAAGGACTTACTTAGCTTGTTCTTTGGAATGCATTCCTTTCTCAGACGATGGACCTTCCTGAGGATAAATATACAAATTAATAGACAAATATATGTGGAAAAATAAAAAAAAGATGGAAGTGTTATTATTAGTATAGATAATGCTATTTGAATGAGAACTTAAAAGGAAGAGATAGGGATGGGCATGGGAACCAACCAGAGACACTGGTCTTAAACATGCAAGCACAGAAGTCCCAGAAAAGCTTAGTGGACAGCGATGACTTGTGGACCTGGTTCCTCATTATATGTTTCTAGGGAAATGAACAACTGTGAGTTTTAATTTGCTTTCTTTGTTAGATGGAGTTATTTGTTTTGTAAAGAACTCTCTGAATCTAAGCTTTCTTTGTCATGACAGCACATTCAAAGCTGTGTGTATATGTGTGTGTGTGTGTGTGTGTGTGTGTGTGTGTGTATGTGTGTGTGTGTGTGTGTGTGTGTGTATGTGTGTGGTGTGTTCTTGTGTATACAGCACCACACACAGGAATGCATCTGTGCACAACCTTGGATGTTGGTTCTTGCCTACCACATTTTTGAAACAGAGTCTTTTGTTCTTTGTTGCATCTGCCAAGATCTCTGGCCCAAAAGTGTCTAGGGAATTCTCCCAACTCTCCCTGCCATCTGATTTTAGGAGTGTTGGGGTTACAGATGTAAAACATAGGTATGGCTTTTTGTAGGATCTGCAGATCCAAACTCAGCTTCTCTTGCTTGCATGGCAAGACCTTTACCCACTATGTCATTTTCCCAGCTCTGGTAGTACTTTTAAACCTTGTGCTATTTACACTATTGAGATTAAAGTCTTTTATAGTATGGTACTTAATTATTACAAATACTAATGCTTAGATCTACTGAAAACAATAAATACTCTAATTAAGAAAAAAAATGTTACAGGACTTTTAAAAACAGAATTAGTGTATAATATTTTCCTAATAAAAGTGCTAGATTCTAGCTAAAGAGGATGCAGGGACATAGGGATGAGGGTGAATGCTGGAGGGTGAGAGATGCTACAGAGCAGTGGTTTTCAACATTCCTAATGTTACAACCCTTTAATACAGTTCCTCATGTTGTGGTGACCTTCAATCATAAAATTATCTCTGTTGCTACTTTATAGCTGTAATGTTGCTACTGCTATAAATTATAATGTAAATATCTGATATGCAGATGGCCTTTTGAGACCTCTGTGAAAGAGTTTAATCCCCAAAGGGGTTATAAACCACAGGTTGAGAACTCTTGTTGTAGTGGGTAGACAATCCTTTGGTAACCCAGCAGGACTCATGGAGAGCCTGCTGCAATCCTTTCCACAATTTAAAAATAAATAAGTAAATAGCTGCTGACTTGTACTTTTCTCCTTATGAGTTCATATTCCTCTTTTAGAGGGGAATGTTAACCACACAAAGATTCGCTTTTATAGACATCTGCTTCAGTACAAACTTTTATAATGACCACACTTAAAGAATTGAAGGACAAAGAAAAATCTATGGCCTTGCAATTATACACATATAAAATAAGGAATGTCAGGACGTCTGGGTTGAGCCCAAAAGGTAGACTGCATTGTTGTATCTCTATTTGAAGGTGAGGAAGAATGAGAAGTGAATAGGATGAATGATAAGGGAAAATACTGGTGGGCTCACAGTGGTTCTTGCATCGCAGGCACTGTTTCTTGATGGCTTTCCACGGGCCAGGCTCTGTGAAGAGGACTGTTCATGGCTTGACATTAAACCCTTACATAGGAATGGTTATTTTTTCTGTTTGATGCCCATTTCCTGCCTTACTTTGATGTACCTCAGAGACAGTGAACAGTTGGTTCTTTTACAAGTGTCACATAGAAAAGGAACAACTTAGGACTTTTTCCCCTCATTCTTTTCATGTACTGATTCAGCTCTGAGTCACAATTCATCTCTAAATTTAACATTAGTCATGATATATATGTATATGTTTTAGCACTAGTCTCTAGCACAGGATGGCCTTGAACAGTCTTAGCAGCTAAGGGTGACCTTGAACTTCTGACCTTCTTGCTTTCATCTCCTTAGTGCTTGGATTATACCCATGTACCACAGCTGGCTTGTATGGTGCTCTGGACCAAACCTCGGACTTTTCGAATGCTAGGCAAATATTCTGCTGTATGAGATATTATCTCCAGTCCCTAGCAATGATTTTTATTTGCATTCTCTGATCCTACTCCAAATGATAGAGTTTTCTATAGAATGGAATGAATGGTTTTGAAAACCACCATAGTGTCTATCCCTATTATTCCTGTGGGTAGAGAAGTTAATACCCAGAACAGCTGACAAATTCCTAGTAGAAGAAACTAAATAGGAATTGAGTAAAGAAGAAAAATAGTCTTATGAACCCATTATCTAATTCAGGTAACTACAAGTTGATGTCAACTGAAAAAAGGTCACCATAATATCCAAAATCAATAGCAGTGACCAGGATACTTCAGATAAGCAAAGGACTCCAGCAAGCAGAACAAGCTGTGTAGTCAAATCATCTCACTCACTTTCTGTCCATTTATGAACCAGAATGCTTCCTGGAAGACTACTTGTTTTTTTCTCACAACTATTTATATTTGCAATTTAATATTCAATTTCCAGGAGGGTCAAACTAAAGATACAAACATTGAATAAACAGAGGCATAGAAGGGTAGGTGGGCATGGCTAAATACATTATATACAAAGGGAGAAATTAAAAGAAGGCATTTGCTTCAACACCAAGGTTCATGAGCCCTCCAACCAATTAAAGTTCTCCTGAGAGAGTAAACACAGGATTTCCCAACCAAGACCAATCTGTTGAATGTAAGGGCAAAAGACTTGGCAAAGATAACCACACTGTTTGCTTCTGAAACTAATATGAAAATACATTTTACACCTTGTTATTCAACAAACTTGTTGGGATAATTTTTTCCTTTTTAATTTGTTAATTAATTTGTTAATTTAATTTGTGTAGATTCAGTTTAAAGTTCCCACAGAGTTGCTTCATCTTCTACCTTATTAAACCCAGTTTTTGTTTTCATGTTTTGAGTCTTATTTTCCCATAAATCTAGAATCACTCCAGAGATACTGAATTCAAAATGGAGAAGAGAAATCAGTTCTGAGGAGCACAGTACAGGAGTATAGGTCCGTGAACAGTTCTAATGACTATCATTACCAGTAAAAAGGAAAAACACACACAGAGCCCATTGAACTCCTGTGAGCCAAAACTGGGTCTTGAGTGCCATCACAGGGCCAGAACCAGGAGCAGTGCTTGTAACCTAGTAAGTAGGCAGTCAATATGTGCTCAACGAAATACGGGAGAAGAAATGAATGCTGTGAGGAATGGGGGGTGGTGGTGAAAAATCAACACACACGAAATGACAGAAAAGAAATCTTATAATCTTTTTGTCGGAAACATGGGCACCTTAAATGGAGAGCTTGATTTAGGTGACCGGATGATTTCAGATGAAGAGGGAGAAAAAATATAGCAGTGTACCCACACCAGACATGTGAGATCTTGTTCACTAACCTACTTTGTACAAGGCCAGAAGTTCTACTTATCTTTATTTTGATTGTTTTTCAAGTAAAAATGATAAATAATTGATCTAGTTCTTTTTGAAGTCAGGATTCTATAACACACACACACACACACACACACACATACACATGTACACACATACATACACGCACAAATACACACATGTACACACACACACACACACACACTACACCAAGAGACTTCTGACAACTTAGATATTCCATTATTATTTAAAACATAATTTTCTTCCCACGTATCCCTAACACATGTATAAATGAGTCATTCTCAATTCTGGGGTTCTAAAGGCTCTGAATCTTTTTTCTACTGTTCTGCTGAAGGAAAACAGCAATAAATGCATGTGTAAATTCAGTCACTGGTAAATTCTCCACTCCCCATATCTTCCTTTGATCTCAAATATTTAATGTCTCTGCTTGCAAGACAAGGAGAAGCAGGAACATCTATGTCGTAGATGGTGGTGCTCTTCTTAACAGAAAATATGCTGGTGTGTTTCATTTCTGGGATGCTCTACAGGAAGCCCTTCTTGTGGACAAAGCCTAGGGACTTACACTTTCATCTTTCCATGATTGATGCTCCTGAACAGAGCTGTTTCATAGCTCTGTTTCAACAGAGCTGGATCAATCACACATCCTCCTTTAGTTTTCATTCTAATTTTTGTTCTTCTTCTCCAGCATTTGGCATTATTGATCCTCTTGATTTTAACCTCATGTAGTAAAATTTCACACATCTTGATATGGGACTATTTTCCACCCCAGGTACCCATGAGCCAACCACATTGGATGTAATAATTTTGCCTATGATGCATCTCCTAGTAAACTTTCTCAGCATGTTTTCTGCCAGGAGTACTATCATTCGAGATGTAACAAGTCACTGCCTTAATGATGCTCAGAGATTCCATTACTTTTTAATAACTATATTGCCTATAATGATTACATAATATTTACAGCACCAAAACTGCCTCCAAGACATAAATTTTATCCAATTTTTTGTTATTTAATAAATCCTTTAAGGATGCATTTAAAATATCTAACTTTCTTTGAGGATTTGAAATGAGTGAAAGGAAGCAACTTAGAAGATGTTTGGATTATATCTTTCTAACAGCTGGAATTCCTATAGAGAAAAGTTAGGCATTATTGATGTCTTTTTATTTTTTTTAAAATATGACACAAACTCTTTCAAGACAGGGAGATGCCAGTTCCTTGAATCACTGTTTACAAGAGGAAATCAAAATATTTTGGTTCAAGTCCTGACTCTGCCAGATGCCTACCACTTTAGGGATAACCACTTAATGAAACTATAAGAACTTCACTTTCATCTCTCTTTAGTAGACTGTAAATATTGCCAGTTCTGCTAACTCTGCTGAGTTGTAGGGATGATCAAGTGACACGAGGGAAATTAAAACAATTTAAAGACTCTAAAGTGCATCTCATAAAAAAGATAAATCAGTACCCAAACATAAGGCAAAAAGTATTCAATCTTGCAAGTTTTCCAAGAAGCACAAATCAAAACAGAGGTAACATTTCAGTTGTTTTGCCAGCGGCTGAATAGATTAGTATGGTGCTTCTGAAAGCAAAAGTGGTGATGTATTTCAATTGTCCAAAAACTGTTTATCCTTCTTGAATTGCTAATGGTACAAATGGATAATGCACATTTTTGCTAACACTTATCAAAGCTTCTTGTATGTTAGGCAGTCCACTCAGCACTTTATACAATCTAACTCACAGTTGCTTCTCAAAGTACAAATTAAAATGAAACCCTGTCAGACAACTAGCATTATCAGAGGGTTTTACAAATGAGCAGACAGTCATAGAGATGCAAAGCCACTTGCTTCATGCTTCACGGCTAGGATGAGCCAGGAACTGAACTGATCTCTGAGGTGACTTGGCTGCCAAGTCCTCATTCTTTACTTCATATCACAGCTTCAAAAATTTGCAAAAGGAAACAGTCCCATGGAAAGAAGAGAAATGAGACCTTAAAGTATTCCCCAATGTGTTCTATATAAACTTACTAACTTTAGTTGCACAGTGGAGAGCTGGTAAGTTGTAAAAAAATCAAAACACAGGACTTCATGTGACACTTAAGTAAACTAACAAGAGGTGGAGTATTTACAATATGCAAGGTTAGATAAAAAACTATTCAAAGGTATATAGAAATGGATTGGTGACCCAGACCTGTAATGGCAGTTCTTTGGAGAAAAGACAATTGCAAGTTTGAGTCCAGCCTGGATATATAGCCAGCAAGCAACATAACTGTAACTGTGTCAGGCTATCATGGGATTACCAGAACTTTGGTCCTTGACAGTGTCAACACTGTAAGTTTTCCTTATGATTATGTGCATGCATCTACCTAAGAATAACAAGTGAAGATCATGGCCTCAGTGACAACATGTGAGAGTCAGGTGCTGCTCAGTGTCTAAATGGAAGAACATACACACTGGCATTAATTTCAGAAGTTAAAGAGGCAAAGCATCCCATAGACTGCCAAGAGGAGGCCAGTTGTGGAGTAGACTGCTGGAGTTGAAGGCACTTATAATCAGCCTCCATCAGAAAGGTGACACCTGTGTTTCAAGGACAGCCATATTTTCCTTTGGTCACATTTTCTCCTTATCCAGTCACTGAGTGATAAATACACACTATGAGTAAGTCCTCAGCACTGGGCTACTCTCAGAATCTAGAGTTTAATAAAGAAGCGCAAAGTAATCAGAAACCTGAGATTACTTGTACCATCCAATTTCTTTCTGAATTCCTTTTCCCATCTGATGCATTGCCTTGAAATATTTCATGCCAAACACATTTACTTTTCATCATGGAAAATAAGCTATTTTACCACAACTTACTAATTGCCATTGAAAGTCAGATAGCGACCCAGGATTGAAGATACGAATGAAACTAGGGACAATCAAGAGATATAAGTCCCCGGTTTCTTTAGGCTTGGAGCTCAGTGTCAGTAATTTCCACTGAATTGAGACTTGCATCCTAGTGGAGGAATGGTCTGACAAGAGGCTCCTTAGGACTCAAGAAGTTAATAACACAACTCTCAGAAAGTCTCTGAAACTGACAAGATTCAGAAGGTTCCTTCCTCCTCAAGGTTATATAAGAAGTAAGGAGAAACTTTTCAACCTTTATCCTGCAGAGCTCCAGGGTTTCAGCTTTTATGGGTCCTCACCTCTGCTATGATGGGCTTCAGTGAAGCAGTTACATTTGGGTTGTCCATACCCCTGTAAGTAACACCTTACTAATACTTATATAAGTAGCCCTGAAACTCATGGGGTCACCAAGTTTGAGTTTGGTGGTATCATACTTTGGTCTGTCATTGTTTCTCAATCTTGGTAGAGTACATGGTCATTCATGTCTTCCCAGAAATATTGGCATATAACATTTATTGGCGGGAGAGAGATAATTATCATATATTATATTGATGACTATGTATCACCAAGAGCTGAGACAAGTTTCTTTCAAAGTAAAGGACGGAAAAGACAAGAAAACACCTAAACCTTGATATTCTCTCTCTCTCTCTCTCTCTCTCTCTCTCTCTCTCTCTCTCTCTCTGTCTCTCTCTCTGTGTGTGTGTGTGTGTGTGTGTGTGTGTGTGTGTGTGTGTATGTACTTTTCTATAGGCAATGACACTGTAAATTCTGGAGGAAGGGTGACAAAGACACAGAATGAGCTGGCACCCAGTCCCACCATGAGTAAGTTGATGAGCCTCCACACTTCTGCAGCTTAGATCAATACTCAGTAGAGGCTGTGTAAAGCCTGCACAGAGCATTTGTGTTCAGGAGGGCAAGCCTCTAAGGACTAGGAGATCTGAAGCCCTACAAGTATCTGTCTACTTCCATGAATCTCCTGAAAAAGTAGCTGAAAAAGTAGCTCTAAAAAGTTTGTATCTGGGTTTTTATATGTGGTTGATATTTATCTTGTGAACACAGTTTTATTCTCTATAAAATGAATATGATGCTGCATACACTGTAAAATCCTAAAATAGTTTTAGCATCCATATTTTTCCCTGAGGACAGAAAGGGGGTAAATGACAACCTCTATTACCAGAAGCTCTTCCTAAGGAAGGCTATATTCCATTCCAACTTACTTAATGACACTTGGTAAGTCATTCAACAGCCCTTTCTTATGTCTACTAAAATGACTCAAAGTATCCAATTTATAATACTTACATTGCTCATAAGAGGCATTTTGTTTAGAGACTTTTGATAAGAAATTCATGGGCATTAATTCCCCTAGATCAAGAATTCCTTTTCATTAACATTCTATCCTGACAGACTTTCCAAATATGGAAGAGCCATAATTCCTGCATTTAAAGCCATTGCATGCTAGAGTTCCTGAGAAAAAATGACACAACTCTAGTAATTATGACTCATAATATCAATGCAAGCACTTTTGCTTGTATGCTTCTACAGTTTCAATGCAGTATCCTTCTGATGCCTGGATTCTACACAAAATAAAACACAGTACCTCATGCATGGTGTCTGGGTGGCTCTGTGATGTCCTGGTGCTTATATGATGTCTAGGTATCTGTGGGTTAACCTAGTGCCCAGAGGATTCCCTGGAACTAGTGGGTTTCCCTGGTGCCTGTGGGATGTCTTGGTGCCTGTGGCACATTCAGGTACTTGTGGAATGTCTGGGGGCTGTGGGATGCCCTAGTACTTGCAGAATATTGGAGTGCCTGCTCAGTGTCTGGGTGTTTGGGCAATGTCTGGGTGCCTGCTAGAGGCTGGTATGCCTGAAAGCTTGGGCAGCAAGGCCCAATTTCAGGTCAAACCTCATCAAGCTTCACTTTGGGGCAGGGAAATAGCCATCATCAGAGCAGCCTGATACCTCCAGGAACGATGGTGATGCCCATAATCCATGCTTTTGCCACAGTAGATGGACTTAATTTTCTTTTATTTGTTTTGTTTGTTTGTTTGTTTTTGTTTTGAGGGCGCTGGTGCAGGAAGGTGGAATGGGGAGGGAAGAGGATGTTATTAAAATATATTATATGAAAGTAAAATAAAAAAAGAAAATGCAACAAAAACAAAAACAAAAACACAGTACCTCTGGATACCCTGAAGTACAATGTAGCCAGAGAAATTCAAGGGTTGTACACAAATCAAAATGTAGCATGACAATACCCCTTTTCAAGTTGTATGGTGCTGGTGGAAGAAGGCAGAGTTCATTATTTCTGTGAGGATACATTTGTAACTATCTAAGGCTAAAGACAGCCAACTCTACCCTGAGCATCTGGGAAAATAATCCTCTAAATTCAGAGCTGTGGTCCTGTTGTTTATTGAAGGCAGTGGCCTGCTATGCTCTTACTTTCCTACCTCAGTTCTACTTCAGTTGGTGCCATGCTGTCATATTTTAATATTCTAACGTGTTATATTAGTACATGACGCTTTTGTTCTTCTTTCCAAATTTTCTGTTTTTTAACATGCCAGATTCTCAACTCATTTTTCTTTTGGGAAAGATGTTTATAATAGAACACAAAGAAGAGAAATAAAAATAAAAAAAGACTTTGGCATCTTAAAAACTGGTATGATAGAGTCTAGGCTATGAGCTTCAAAAGTTAAATCTCTTAAGGTTTGAGGAAGCAAATTATATACCAAAAACTCATGCAGACCCAATTGAAGGCTAGGTACTCTCCTTCCACAGCTTCTATAAAGATGTTTATTAGTATACAATGAGAAATGAATGGCTGGGGAGATGCATGCACTTTACAGTTTACAGAAAAAATTCTAAGCTCCTCAACTTCTAAATAATCATGTGAGGATTCCTGAAGTGTTCAAAATCAGAGTGTGGCCTGGTAAGATACAGGACCTAGAACTGAGTACTCAGTTCAGCTTTCAGGGATCCATTACTGAGGATAGACACAGATAAAAGATCTAAAGACTCTTTTGTGGATAGAGAGAAGTGAGTAGATTCCACTCACCAGAGGAAAGAGGAGATGAGAGGCTCATGCTCTCTCTGGAACACTGAAATTGAGATGGGAAAAACAAAGGCAATATAAGAAAAGAAATCTGTTGTTGTATGTCTTGCGCTGATGACCATATTGATAGAGATTCATCATTGCCACCATGTATAATGATAGGAAGGGATACATGAATGACTGCTTTTACGCCAGCTTCTCTTCTTTCTGATCTTTCCATGGAATAGTTGGTCATGGGCACAGCTGGTGATATGCTACCGCAGGAAAAGGCTAATTGAACTTCTGTTTCTTAAAATTCCTTTAAAACAAATTTTATTGTAACTAAAATAATACAAGAAAACACATTTTTGAGCATGCATGAATAAAAATTAAATCCATAGAATTAGCATGGCATGGGCTAGGGAGATAACTCAGTAGGTAAAGTCCCCTGTAAGCATGAGGATCTGTTTTCAAATCCCCAACATTTAGGTAAAATATATATTTATATTCACACAGAGGTCTGTACCATCGGCACTTGGGTGGTGGAGACGAACAAATCCTTAGAGTTCACTACAGTCAGTGAAGCCAATTAGTGAGCGCTAGTAGGTTCATTGAGTAACCCTGTCTCAAAAGATCAGGAGGAGGGTGATTGAGGAAGATACCTAACATTGATCTCTGGCTTCTACATGCATATAACACATATATATGTGCACTCCCAACAGATAATGAATTGTCATGCACGCAATATTATTTAATGCAGAACTAAAATCTGATTCTGACTATTTATTATACATGGGAACCCAAAGTCTAGAAACATACTCATCTTTCATATACATACATAAGACTTATTGGATATCCCCATGGTTTAAAAAAGGTTTAGAGGTTTTCTAAGACCAGTGAGGGTTTCTGATGTGACATTCATCTCACATTAATCCTTAATGCTTGCCATCAAATAAACTAACAAACAAAAATTCTAAACAACCTGATGTGCCTCCCATTTCCACAGAAGTAGGAGAAAGGTAGGTAGAAGATTCGAGTAATAGCAACAAAAAGACCCTCAATCAAACTATTATTTAGAGATAAGTTAAATGATTAAAAAGAATAGAAAGATCACATTACCATATGATCCTAAAATATATCACCATAAATACTAAATCATAGTTTATTTGCACCAAATATCTAGTGAAGAAATCAGGAAAGAATAAAAATAAAAATGAGTTTTTATTGCCTCTCATCAGTCATCAGAATAGCTTCAAAAAGTCTTCTTGGGACATTATTTATCTATGTATATTTTAATGTGAAGATTTTTTTATTATGTTACTTGGGTGCTACTATGTGATACACACACATATATTTATGTATACACACACACACACACACACACATACACGTATAACAATTGAAAGTTAACTCAGAATGAATGGAGAAAGTGACAGGGAAAACTTCAATCATAAATCCTTTCTGTATATATGTTCTCAGAGCACTTAGCTTTCTTAAGTGTCATTCCTTTGTCTCAATAGTCTTGTTAACAAATTCTACAGGCAGTGATTGTCTTACATCATGAATGAGATCTTATGAATGAGAAGGATTTTAGGGTTTATTCATTAACCTTATTTATTAATATTTTGTTGAAAGAGACTTTACTTCACTATTAACTTTGAGAAGAACAAAACTGAAGGATTCTGACTGCACACTGTGGACATTCAAATCCAGGTATAAAGGCTCATATCTATAATCCTAGCACTCAGGAGGCTGAGGCAGATTTGCCAGGAATTCAAGGCTACCTGCACTACAATGAGAAAGCCAGGACAGCCTGGGTCAGTTAGATGCTCTCTTAGGTAGGGAATTGTGCCTGACCCTGTTCCATCTTGTTGTGCTGTGTTTGAGCAGTAATTCTGGGAAGACTGTTCTTTCTTGTAGATAGACAAGGTGGGAGTGGGAGGATGGGGGTATATCTGGGAGAGAGGGGAGATGGGGAGGGAGTTAGGAGGAGTGAAAGGAGGGGTGGAAGGGTGTTAGAATGTATTATATGAGAGAAGAAAAGAAAATTTAAGTTCCCATAAAAAAAAAAGAATTTTTCAAAAGAAAAAATAAACAAGAAATAAGCATTCCATATTATCTACTCTTCAGCCCTTACTATATTTGCATGGTGGATTGGTTGCATTGGTTCAGGATGCAAATAAAACTGAATTTTCTTATTGTGTAACTAGAAAACACTAGCAACTAAGACAATGAGATGCTATGGAAAAAAGGGAGAGAGAGTCTATCCATTTATTTGTCCATTGTCATCTTCAAAGGAATACAAATCTCTATCAGACAAACCGGCCATTCACAGAGTGATGGATTCCTTAATGCTGAGCTCCTTCCTTTCAGTGAGGAGGTAACTCTGATGAGTCAGTGTCCACAAAGTGGCACCTGACAGAGCAGTAATGTTAGTAAGACAAATGTCTTATGTGTGAGCCATAAGACACAATAGAAGGATACTTTTTATGGCTGCCACAGGCAAACACATCAGATTCTTGAAACCTTGTACTAGATGGGAAGGATGCATTTGAGAGTGAAGATTTTGAACATATACTATTCCTCGGCAAAATGTGGAAAATCTGGGAAGTGAGGAGACTGGTTAGTTCTGTGCCAGACAGTGCCTGGATACATAGTCTGTTATGGTGCTGTACTTCCTTCTACACTGTGTTTTCTATTTCACTCAGAGCTTAGCATGGTCTCATGCCTGTCTGCAAACATTTTAGTATCTCAGTAGGGACATGGAATGTGCACCCCCTGAAAGCGCCCATCTATACAATTGTATTTAGTCAAATTTCTGGTTTTATTTTCCTGTTGAAATTTTATGTATGACCTGCTCTTCCTCAGAACTCACATGAATTCCTCACAGGCCATTGCATTTAGCCAGAACAGTGGGTAATTGTTAGCAATACTGAATTGGGACCATGTGCTAATGTCACTTCACATTTTATGCTTGAATTATATAATTCAACCCCAGAGCAGCTTTCAGAAGTTTTTTTCCTTCCTTATTTCAAGCATGAAGAAGGGCTTTGAAAAGTTACGCCATATTGTCCAAGCTTTCATTGGTGTGCTCATGGATAGGACTTGATGCAGACACTAGCTTCATTGATTCTAAAATTAGTAACTATATGGCAACAAACATTTTCCTGATTGAGATAGCCTTTAGTTCTTATCTGAGACATCATTTCACCTTCCTTCTTGTCTTAGAATAGCCACAGAACTATCATCTTCAGCATGATCAGATTTGGACCATTAGTACTGCTCGCTCCTTTTTAGCAGCACTATGGCAAGTCTCAAGGGGGAACATCCTCAGCTGGTGGGCTTGGAGTGAAGAACCACATGTATAACCAGTAAACACAATCAATATGCTATTTCTCTCCCTTAAGGACATGAGTTCCTTGTCAAACTGTCTAGTAGGCTCTATTTCATAGTGTGTGGCTCTAACATTGTCTTTCATGGGATAATGTATCCCTACTATGAAACAGATGACATTAACACCTATCATATTGGGGCTCTGCATTCTGAAAATGCCTGAACCACTTTACACATATTCCCTACCAGGATGGCAGCCAACAGGAGCCATGTGCTACCAATGTTGGGCTTCTAACAGAGAAAGTAATTTCAAGTGATGATAGGAGAAGATACTTAGTTTTTGGAGTTAGAAATATCAGAATTGGGGATATAAGAGCTTTGGAATATTTTTAAAATATGGAATAATGAAGAAATATCTTTTGCCTTAGAGACATACCAAATGAATCTGTTTTTTTATGGGACAGGTGGTTAGATGGTCTCTAATGACATTTGCTGTAAAAATATCTATCAACCAGAATTCCCCAAAATTCTACAGTAAGCAAAGGTTATTGAATATTTCTATTTCTTAACATTTTCAACAATTATATTTTCCTTTCATAGCCCCTTTACTTGTATGAGACCTAGAAGTTTTCATTACAGCATTATAAAAGCAACCTGCTTTCTTGAAATGCTAAGGGTCTCATTGTTCATTACCAAAGTCCATGAGATGACAGATTCCATGTTGGTCTGCCCAGAGCTAATATACAAAAATAACTCCTGATAGCCTAAGAGGCTACACAGTCCTCAAGAAAAACAATAGTGTGCCAAGGATATTTACTTTCATAACTTTAGAAGATGCAATTCTTTAGCAGAGCCCAATTCACAGCAAGGGATGAATAAGACTGATTTTTTTTCAGGCCTCAGATCAAAATATCCACTCTTTGTATGCTGTCAGTTTACACTGCCAAATTGATAATTCTATGGACTTCTCATCTGACCACTTCTTTCTGACACATTTATCCTTTCTATTGTTTCAAAGTTTAGTCATTTTACAGCAGTTTTCCTTCATGCCTCCATGTGCCTAGGCACACCAATGTTTCTTTCTCTGGTCCATGTCATTGATTAAATTTGTTATCATAGCTTCAAGGGCCTGCTTCACAACTATCACAATTATTTTCTCTTTCTCTCTATGCTATTAATCAACTTATCTTTTCCCACCATTTTCCACTTGCAAGAAGGAGGTGTGTCTAAATATAAAGTTATTTTAAAGACTTTTGAAAATACTACCCAAGCAATATGTGACTTCAGCTAGTCTTGGAAAAAGGAAAGAGCAGGAAAGAAAAAAATACAGGCATGCCATCCTCCGTATCTTGTGTATTTATATCCACAAACCTGAAGAATAAAAGCAATACTAATAGTATTTGCTACCATTCAATAGACCATGTCTTACAGGGATAGTTGAAAGAAAGCTGTGATGATTAACCTTGATTGTCAACTTGATAGGTTGATTCTGGAATTAAATAGGAAGTATACCTCTGGACGTGTCTGTGAGGGTATGAGGGTGATTTCTAGAAATTAACTAATGAGGAAGACCCCCCTCACACAGTGAATATATCTATGCTGCTACTGCTGCCGATGCTGTTGCTGCTACCACCACCATACTTGATGGCCAACAGAATCCAGCACAGTTGAACTTCCACATGAAGTGCAGAACAGTAGCTCTGCAGGATTTTTCCAGGCCTTACAAGTCCCCATACTGGGACACATGAGGATCCCTCCTCCATGGGCTGAGCAACTACCAGGTTCCGAGTCTCTGTAGTGTACAGATGGCCACTAATAGTCTACTCAGGCCTGATCAAATAAGCCATTGTGGTAAAAACAATTTTAGGTATAAATATAATTTTACAAATAATATGTAGTTAGTTCTTTTCCTAGAGAAATCATTGTCTACTAGAAAAGTATGCCTGAAGAGAGAATTTTGGATCATCAGTAATTTAGTAAATATAACCATATGACAGAAACATACAAAACACTTTTTCCATTTCTGGGGGTAATTTGGACATATTTGATTTTATGAACTACAATTCTGTATACTCAGCACTAAGAGGTGGTTATCCATAGATCACCGTTGGTTAGAACATGCAGAAAGATAGAAATGAGCCTAAGTTCCATCTGACAATGCATTCCACCTCCAGTCGTTCTATGAAACATCAGATGTCAGAAACACTCTGGAAACTGTCATCCATCATCTGCATACTGTTGTACACTTGAGTGTTCCCTGTCTTACAGACAAATTATCCAGATGTCAAACTAATTTTTTCAGTTTCCACTTGAAAGCTTTGTGTCACCTAGGTCTAGTCAACATTGAATCAATTTTATTCCTTTTCTCTCCAACAATGGAAGGATCGTGTTTCTGAGAACACTGTGCTATTATATATTGTGGTCTGAACAGGGCATGTGGTTACTCTGACATTCTAGTTAACCATAATGTCTCCAATATATGTGTCTTATTGATTTTGCAGCAGTGTTTTATTCCTGTCTCTACCGAACATCTTCTCTTTGACAGAAAACTCCTTGAGAGAAGCACACTTCTCAGTATCCTAAAATCTTTCATAATTCCTTAAGTAGTGTGTACCATATATAGTCTACCTAATTAGGAGTTATTTCATGAAAAGTTTAATCTACAACATTCAGATGGTTAAAATATAAAGAGCTAGATTACAAAGATACACTAAATAAGACTTGTATCTAAGGTGGCTTCAACATTGTGTGTGTGTGTGTGTGTGTGTGTGTGTGTGTGTGTGTGTGTAAAGGCCAGAGGACAACCTTAGGTTATGTTGTATTTTGAGACAGAACCTCTCAGTGGCCTGGGGTTCAACATTTAGGTTAGGATGGCTGGTCAGTGAACCCCAGGGATCTGTCTGTCTCTTCCTCTCTAGTGCTAGGATTCAAATATATGTCACCATACCTTTTCTTTTTCTTTAATACAAGCTAGGGGATTGAACTCTGGTCCTCATGAGTGTACTGTAAGGAGTTTTTGCCTTGACTTTTCCCTTGAACTTGCCCTCTATATGTTATTCATACTGAAGACTACTAGAGAGTAGAGTTAGTGAACACTAGACAGCCTTATGTAGTTATTTAACAACTCAGTTAAAGATGAAACACAAAATCAAAATCAAATAAAGATCAGATTTGATCAAACATAACTTAGTATTTATCCTTCTTTTGGCAGCTATAGCCTTATCTCAAACATTCTCCCTAGATTCCCCATATTCTCCCCAAAGGTAAATATATCCCATTCACCATTTTTTTTTGTTATTGTTGCTCATTATACCCTCAGTGTTGCACTCATCTCTTGCTACAGATCTGTGCCATGTTATTCCTTTTTTAAATTTAGTTTACTTCTCTAGTACAATACACCCTTGCCCCAGCCTCCCCTTCCTCCCTTCCTTCCAGCTCCCCACTCATCTTCCCTCTTCCTCAGATCCACCCACCCTTGCTTCCCCTCAGAAAAGAGCAGGCACTCCAAGATTACCAGTCGAACCAGGCATAACAAGATGGAACAAGGCCAGACATAAGCATGTACATCAAGTCTGGAGGAAGCAAACCTGCAGAAGCAAAAGGGTCCCATATGCAGGTAAAAGGGTTAGAGATCCCCGAGAGGCTTCCTCTGGCAGCAGTTGGGAGCAAAGGCAGAGGCCCATAGCCAAACAGCCTGGGGAGCTTGGGAAATCCCAAGGAAGAGGAGGAGAAGGGATTCTGGGATACAGAGGGTTCAAAGACACCAGGAGAACATGTCCCATGGAGTCAACTGACCAGGACTTTTAGGAGCTCACAGAGACTGAAGCAACAGACACAGAGCCTATATGGGTCTGTGCTAGGTCTCCTACATATATCTTACTGCTGTTTGGCTTGGTATTCTTGTAGAACTCTTAAAACATTATTCTTTATCAATTCATCTTCACCAAGTTTTCTCCTTCCCAAATGGCTGTTATCTAATCTATTTCCAGATGTTGATTCAAACATCATTCTCTCAAGGAAGTCTTTGGAGAAAGCTCATGCCTTCAACACAACTGAAACTCTTTTGTTATATGTCCTTATAAATGTCAGCTTACACCTTCTAGTTTATATGACAAACTCACTTGAGTAATGTCAATGCCCCCCCACCCCAATACTAGACTGTAAGCCTCATGAAAACAGAGACCATGACTGCTTTGCTCACCCTGAGATCATTAGTGCCTAAAATAGTGCTTAGCAGAAAAAAAGATTACTTAATAAATCTGTGAGTGACTAAATGAATTAACATCTGCTTTCTTCTTTTATTTACACACTTTTTACTGGGAAGACATTTACAAAAGACTTGTATGATAAATAATAAATATTTTATGTATTATTTTAAATAGCAAATGACTCCTTCACTTATATATTAGGAAAACCCATAAGAACTCTCATTTGTACAAACTAAGACATTCTATAAATTTAATCAGATATAAAAATGGATGATAACAGTTACCATTGGTCTTGGTATGGAATTTCTTAGGGACTTATTTGAAAATGACTTCATTCTCCTAGCTAGAACAGGAATTAATATTTATCAACAGGAGTGCTTGAAGCAATAAGATCCCCAAATCAGAGGAAATGCCAATTACAGTGAGATGGACAGGCAGAAAAGAATACATTCTTGTCTCTACATCCCTTGACCTTCAGGAGTTATGCTCCTGTTCTATATCCTGAACAATCTAGTAAAATTCAATTTACTTTTTCAATTTGTCTCCAGCCAGGATTCTTTCTGTCAGCTATGCAGACATTCCTATGCTGGCCACGTAAAGTCTCAGGAGGAGGACAATAGGAAAGAAATTACCTGTGCATTTGCGATCTGTGTCTTCCTTTTTGGACCCACTAATCGTCAACTTGCAGTTGAAGTTTTCTTCCCAGTATTCGGCAAACCATACATTCCTCCTGTTGTTTTCAAGTGTGCGGGATGTGAAGTAAGCATCAAACCCTAAACAGAGTTAAATGAGAAGGTCATGGAGATCACTGTTTCCACATAGAGAAGGAAAAAAAGTACCAAAAATAGGTTGTAGACTATTATTTGCATAAATTAATAGAATGGATGGATGAAGATCAAATATGCATACACACAAACACACTAATACATGCATATGCAATACATATATATGATAGAAAAGTCTATAATTCAATCAGAAAGGAAATGGTGTGGTCTACAAGTACTATTTTCATTCTGAAACCCACATTGAAGACTTAAGAGAGTTATAATAAGCAAAAAAAATATTTTGCATTTCTAGTGAGCTTAACCAGGGACAAATATCTTCAATTGTGATGATTAATACTGTCAGTTTGAGGGTGTTGACTCATCTAGGTGACAAGCCTCTGGGCATGCCATTGAGAATCATTCTGATTAGATTAGTTGAGGTAGAAAGATCCACCATAACTATGGGCAAGACCATTCCATGGGCTGGGATTTTAGACAGAATAAAAGGAATAAGGCAAGCTGAGCACTACCATTCATTGCTCTCTGCTTCTGTGGATACGCTGTGACCAGCTGCCTCCCCAAACACCTGCTTCTATGATTTCCTTATCATAATGGGCTGTACCCTCTAACTGTGAGCTTACATGAACCTTTTCTTCTTTAAATTGCTTTGGTCAAGTATTTTTGTTGTAGCATCAAGGAAATTTACCAATACAGTAGTTTTGTGACCTTCAGGTAAATAAGATGATTTAAGTGCTAACTATAGACCTGGCTTTATAGTAATTGTTGTCATCATTACCTCTTGGTACATGAGAAAACAGAAGCTTAGAAAAAAAATATAACATGCCCAAAGTCAACCAATTTTTTCTAGTCTAAGTTTTTGGCTATTTCAACCACTGGCCACTGAATAACACTTCAAGGCAACTTTCTTTCCTTTTTTCCCATCACATAACTGAATCTCCTGTCACAATAGAAATAAATTGCTTTTGAAGAGATCATAGATAAATAATTCTGTAACTTTGATGCTCTTCATAGATCATTCACATGAGCAGATCCTCAAGGGCCAAGTACCACACAGTTCTCTAGCTGTTGCTTCTGGATTTTGGAACTTCAAATATTGTAATGAAGTTATGAGATCTCAAGAGGACCAATGCGCAAAAAACAAGATAGATCAGATTCAGACTGTCACTGGGACTAGACTTGAATATCAGGTCCACTAATGCCACTATGTCATGGAAAATAGAGAAGTCCACACTTAGCATTGCTGAACTTCCTTTTGTCAGTTTGCAGAAATGAAGGTGACACCGTCCTCTTCTGTCCCTCAGTGCACTTGGAGGTAGTCGGAAGCTTCCAAAACCTTAGAAAGTTTAAGGCCAGGAAGCATAGAAGAGGATGAACTTACTACCACATACTTAAAATATTCTGTTTTTCCATATGCCATTTAAATTTTGTCAGTCGTTACAGTGACAAAGCAGAAAGCATTTAACATACATTTTCTCTTTAGCTGTCACATTAACTCTGGGAACCATGTACCACTTAGAGCCATACTTCAAAGTCAGAAATGAAGTTTCAGAAGAATTTGATAGCAGGCTGTCTAGAGTCATCCACCAGTATCTGTCACATATCCTATAAATCAGGCTTATATTTTGGTATCATAATCATTTGGACAACTGACCAGAGAAATAGAGACCAGACTAATTGAAGTGGGGGCTAGAATAGGGATAGAGGCTTGGGTTTTCCCTTTTCTTTCTCATCTTCAGGAGATTTCCATACACACCAAAGATACAGAAAAGTTCTATGGCATTTGCTGTGATCCATGTACCATGTCACTTTCTCTGTTTTCCCAATTAGTACCACAGGGGAAACTGGTAGTTCAACAAGCAGAAGAGAAACCATTATGTGGCCAGGTGATAGAATGGGGAAATCAATTCACCTGGCATATAGTTTCATGATCTGATGGTGCTGGGATAACACAGGTTTAGAAAACAGGTCTTATAACACATCCCCAAAAGGCAGATACAGAGATAAAATGGGATCATCCATTTAGGGATTTCTTGCTGCCTTACTTTTGCTTGTCTGAGTCTTACAGGACCTGATGACCTGGTTCCACCTCTTTACCAGCATCATAGAAGGAAGAGAAGATAAATGGATTCTTCTTAGTTCTCTCTATTCATTTTTGTTCAGAGAGAAGGAAGTTAAACACACACATGATCCTCAGGGTTTGAGAGTACATTTGTCATCCCTTTCAGTAAAGCGTACTTTGTAGCTCTTTTCTAACAGATAACTTGTTTCTGACAAGGAGGTGAAGTAAAGCCTCCCCACTCCCTAAGCATTCAATCCCCTTCTCATAGTCTGTCATTACAGTTTCAGTGGCCTGAAGATTCTACATATCATCCATTAGGAACATAACTTTTCACATAAGATGTTTAGTGGCCTAGCTGGGTTAGAGAGATAGGATAGGGATATAATCAGACATTGAAATAACTAATATTGGAATCTCCCTCTCTCTCTCTCTCTCTCTCTCTCTCTCTCTCTCTTTCTCTCTCCTGTGAAATGAAACTTCTTTCCAGCTCTGTTAAATTTAAGAAGAAACATAATCTGAATATATATCTAATACAATTAAGAACTTAAGAACATTACCAGAGTTTTAAAATATAACCCAAGGCACCAAGTCCCACAGTTTTGATTCAAAGGAAACAGAATCAAGTTTTGTTAAAGGAAAACTATCATTCTTTTTACTATGAAGCAGATGGAATTTGTAGTGTGAACATGTTCTTTTGATTAAAATAATTAATTTCATGTCCTAGGTTCCTTTCTGGGCTAGTCTGAAGCAGTGCCCCACTGGTGCATATTAAGTAGAACCGTCATCATTTGGGAAGTTAATACTAAACAATGAGAAGGAGCAGTGTTTTAGAAGCCATTAAAAACTGTACCTTGTTCTCTCCTCTTTGAAATAAGGTGTTGGTTTTAGGTACCTCCTGTAATTTGTGGGGTGTAACTCAATAGAGGCATTATTCATCCTGGGAGTCATGATTAGGAAGTGGACCTTCTAGCTGAAAGGGAAAGGATGGTGTCACTAGAGGGTGATATGAAGAATGCTATCAGGAAGTCATTATCCGGTTATAAGGCAGAAGGAGGCCTTAACTGTCATTCAAAACATCAGAAATATACACCAGCCAAGCTTGGTAGGTTCTCAACACCAGAAGTAAATTGCAGGCCAGAAGAACATCCTCCTCACCTCTGGTAGCAAGAAGCACCAGAGCTTCCAAATTTACACACCAAGTACAAGGGCTCTTAGCTCTTCACATCCTGCTTCCAGCTCAAGAAGCCTGTGCCAGTGATTAAAGAACATACTGCTCACTATAGTACACAAGGTCAGAGGAACAGTGCATGAAATATTTGATAAACAGAAGAAATGAAATGGTAAGAGTGAAACTGATTCATAGCACAGGAAAATATGAATGGGAGGAGATCAATGAAAGTGATATGGTAGTAATAGAGTATTTTCAGAAGTATATTACTTCTGTGGTAGAAGGAAAAGGGCACACATAATGGTAGAGGGGAACAAGGGTATTTTGACATCAATTTTGCTGCTAATGTCTCAGTTGGGGAAAATGACTGTATAATTGTAACAATAATAATTTTTAAAAAACTTAATTGTTTTTATTTTATGTGTATGGGTGTTTTGTCTGCATGAATGTATGTACCCTACATGCATGAGACTAAGAGGGGATGTCAGATCTCTAGGCATTGGATTTACAGACATTGTGATCTGCCATGTGAGTTTGGCAACCAAACTCAGATCCTCTGGGAAATCAGAAGACCAATCTGGCATCTTATATTTGTAGGATGAATGTGGGGTTTTCTACCATCGAAATGTACATCCATCTTTCTTCAGCGCACTTATGCTGAATCCAGAGCTGTGTCTAAGCTCCACTGTGGTGTAAAAGATCAAGTCAGATGTCTAACATTGCTAACATTGCCTCTGACAGCTAGACCAGTTGCTTTATAGTTAATATTGGAAAAATATACAAGAGACCTAAAGTTCTGAGGAAAAAGAGGAAATGAATGATTCTTTGAGGGTAGGAGTACAGAAAGGAAGAAGAGGAGAGATATCCACACTGAAAATTTCATGATTAAGCATTTCTAAATTCCCTAGGATAAAAGAAGTGAGGAACTGGTACAGAAGAAACAAGACCACACCATGGAAATACAACAAAGGGACTACAGGCAGGCATGGGAATATAAGGTACTGGAGAATAAAGACAGCATTTCACATCTGTAGGGAAACAAAACCCCTTGTATCGTCTTAGTATCATCTAACAATCATCAGGTCCTTGGAGGTTATGGGTATGATCTCATCCTATCTCAAGAATTAAACATTATCTTAGCCCACAAGATATGTTGGGAAACCTTAGGTAGACAACCATGAACAACAGTTGGTGATTTGGGAACTGTCTTAAGAGGAAGACTGTTAGTTCACACGGTTGTAGGAACTGGTGGTGGTGGGTGGGATCCCATTTATCGTCATTCCTTCCTTCTTAGCTCTGCTCAGAACTTTCAGGCCTAGAGACCATAGTCTGTTCACTACTCATCTCTGACTTTCTCATTTGCATTTCTATAAAGTTTAACTGAAGTAAATTAAGTTAAAAAAATATAAATCACTTTGGCTGACCTCATGGAATAAAGCTAGACTGAGATGCACCTAGAATTTCTCTGCCTATGTCTACTAATGAGACTGGTGGCAAGCAGCCAGTATTTTTGAGCAAACAAGTAAGAGTTATTGTGATGGAAATTATTCCATAAAGAACAAACAATCCCATGGGAAATGTTTATGGATGAGGCAGAGAGAGTGAGGTACACAATATTATTCTAGAAAATGTCCCCATTCCTCAGCATCTCATGAGGTGATCACCATTCTACCTTCAATTAGCAAAATAGTAACTCTTTTATAATTCACATGTGACTGAAATCACTGTTGGCTTACTTCAACTAACACAAATGTCTTTAATTCATGATATCATAAATGATAGAATCTCATTTCTTTACTCTTTGTTTATGTATTTACTGATTCTTTATAGGCGATAAACAGACATAGGGAGAGAAAAGTGGGGAAAACTGTGTATGCATATGTCTTTTACAACATTACCTGTAGATTCCATATAATATCCAGGCATCTGCAAGTATTTAAAACTTTGTAGAATGGCTATCCTCTAAGACAAGATAATTTTGGTTTCTATGCAAATGTTTCAAAGATGTATTCTATTAATAATTCATTAATGTATATGAAGTGTGCATCCTAAGCATATCCATGGAACTGCTTTCTACTAGCATAGCAGACATGAATAATGAATCATGAAAAATCAGTGTTAACATGGTGATCTCTAGCTCCTTTGTAGTTTAAGTCTCTAGGAAGCTAAGTTTAAGATAAGAAAGAATGAGCCACTCTTGGTAAGAATGTATGTTTCCAAGGAACTGTCCTTACAAACTTATTATTTGGAAATACTAAACTCAAATATGAAATTTAAATTTATAGTAAATTATGCTGACTTACCATGACCAGAGCTTCAGTGTAAATGCTTTTCTTCAGTGTATTTTGTGTAAGCACATTTTGCTCTGCTCTCATGAACTGTAGTCTGCTAACAACTCTTGGAAAATCATAAGGCAAAACACATGGTTTTTTCAACTAGTATAGTCTATTCACTATTGTCATGACATAAGTGTGATAGGTGGTCATGTCTTTTAGAAACCTAAGCTCAGTAGTACATGCTGAGAAGATTGTTTATTAATTAGTGGTTTTGGATTATTATAATATAATGAAGATTTTTATTCCCCATAGGATTCAAAAGAGCTCAGGTTAATTTGTGATTCCAACTATTGGACCATCAAGAGAATTCCTAGTGGGACAGGAGAACAGAATTTTCTAGTGGTACATCTACAACTAAAAGCTCCACTTTCTTATACAAAATGGCAAGAGTGGATGTTCTGTCTCAATGTTCCTGACAATACCAAGATTGACTTAAGAGGATTAAAATAAGCTCCTTCTTATATAAAGAAATGAGTAGGCAGTCTTAAATAATCAGGAATTTGGGGTTAGGGAGATGGCTCAGTGGTTAAGAGCACATATTGCTCTTGTATGCTAAAATCTTAACACATAATGGGTGGCACAGAATTGCCTAACAACTACAACTCTAGTGATATCTGAAGCTTCTTTCCTCCATGAACTCCTGTACACATGTGTACATACCCACACAGAGACCACTCATCCCTACACACATAACTAAACATAATAATAAAATAGAATCAGACATCTACCAGTATTTCTCTCTTCTCTCTCTGGAACTTGTACACTCCATGCTATCTACTATTATTTGCTCAATATCCAGAATGGTAAAACCTGATGATAATTTTTCAGACTGGAGTTTTGCTCTAAGAATGAGCTTAATAATATTTGTTATCAACACCTACCAGGAGTCTCACAGGACATCTCTAAAACAAGATCTACCTTCTACAAAGAGTGGCCTTCATACATTTAGAAGCATGTTTACTGAAACTTGGTATCTCTGGATGTGTCTCTGAGGACAGCCTTTCAGTAACCTACAGACAGTAGCCTGTGTAGAGTTCTTTGAGGGCTTGTCCCTTGATGTACATGAGATATGTGCAAAATGTCTGCGTCTAGAACAGCAGTTAATGTCCTAAGACATACCCTAGGATAATATGTGGCATTTGTAAGAATTAACCTATGCTTTGGCTTTAGCCACATCAACTTAATCAGAGCACCTTCTGGTGGTTCAAAGCACTGGCTTTTTACTTTCCACGTGGTATAGGTACACAGGCAGATTTGATAACATCATACTAGAAGATGTTATGCTAGAAGATTAAACAATTTAAGCCAGTCAAGTATCCTCTATAAATTGTCCTGGAAGACCTACACAAAGTCTACCAGAAATACAGAAGACACAATCTTCTAATCTGACCATAGGATCCTTTATGCACATATATGTATTACATATCATGACATGATATCAAATAATGGGTATGGATGATGATGTTTGTCATGGTTGATTGCATTTCTACATAGTTTCTTTTTTTTTTTTAAATGTTACTCAAGCCATGACAATTAGCCAAAATTTTAATCAGTAATACTTTAGTGACTGGAAAAATATACATATGTTTGTTCAAGCCATATGTCATCTTAATAACCAAGCATTGAATTTTTGCTTGTACAACAGATCATGTGAATACTTAAATAATTTTATGAAAGAAACTTTGAAAATGTTTTTAAGAATCATATCAAATTATCATGACTGATTTATAAATGTAAAAGTATTTAGCAAACATAATTTAACAATATAATTAATTTTAAACGGAAAATTATTGATCATTTGAGCATATAAGATTTGCCTATTCTCCCAAGGAAAAAAACAACACATCAAAAGCCAGATAAACTAGCCAGTAAATTATTCCACATTGTGGAAGCTACACATTTTATTTTTAATAACCATACAAGAACCATGTTGCTTAGTTACCATCTTCATTTTGTACTCTGCTCTAAAAATGTCTCAGCAGCCAGAAGTTTTTTTGTAAGCTGAATATCTAAACTTATATAATCAAACATCCAAAGCAACTCAAGGGGGGTTACCCAAATGATATTTCATTTTCTTTCTAATCACAGATTCTTTTACTACCTAAAGTTGGGGTAGGAAAACTAACAACATTTTGAAAGAAGGACTGTCACATGCATATCAAAAAGGGGATAAGAAATTTTAAGGAAAACAAAAACCTCATAGTAACATTTGTCCCAAATACATGTCCATTTAACGTGAGAATTTTTGGTCAAGGACATCTCGAAGGCACCCACAGCAATATGGACTATTAGCATTGGCCTTAGTGGCCCACTCTAATCAGATAGCAAGATACTATTGCTGAAGATGAAACTCTTTGGTTGCAGAACATAAAGAAGTCAATCTTGAACTGAATAGGAAACCCTTGCCCTGATGAATAACATCCTTCATGGAGGAAGGGTGCTGAGGAAAAAAGACTATAATCTTACCCATTACTAAGTCCTTCATGATACAATGTCAACCTACCAGGCAGATGTGCCCATTAGTAAAATATTTGAATGAGTATTTAATGGGAATAAAAAACTATTTTCTTGATAGGATTTGAGACCTGTTTCATGGAAGATAATTCAATCCTGATATTGTGTGTTTGAGGTCTTTGGCTAAGAAAGTCATATACAGCTTTCCTGATTAAGACTTCCTTATTAAGTTCCTTCCTAGAAGGAACTGATGCAATTCTCTTGGGGCCCTGGTTCATTCTTGAAAGATTGTTATTAGAAAAGAGCAAACCCATCCTCATGCCTCTTCCTGTGCTCTCTTCTTTTATGTTAGCCATGAGGGGCCTCACCAGAGAACAAAGCTTATGTTAGCCCTCCAGAACTATGACCTAAATAAATAAATTCTTTCTTTATGAAGTAAAAAAATAAAAAAAATACATATTGTTAAAAGAAAAGAAAATGTTTCTGGACATGTAGACATGATATTTAATTGATATTTAAAGTATAGTTCCAAGTTTTGGTGACAAACTTCATGCCCACCTAGGCTTATTCATAAGTTTCACCAGAATTCACCATCATTTCTCCAGTTTTTAATCCTGGTATAGTAGCAGCTCCCAAACCCTTCTAGTTTGAAAGTTATTTCTCAATGTATGTTTGCCTTGTTGATGAAGATACATTTTAGGAAATATAAAATCAAGCTATGAGTAGATGTCCTTGTGAATACATGCCTTCACTTAACACATCCTTAGTCTGATACAAAAATTCATATCATTTCATTTTTTTCCATTCCAAGTTACTAAGTACTGGTGTAAATGTCTTGTAAAAGGTGAAATGTCTTGAACTCATGACATTGCCACTTTTATATAAATTCTATTTAATAGTCATTTTTTTCTAGCTCCTTGAGCATAGTTTTGAATGAATGCAGTAGAATAACTAGCATAGAGGTAGACACCTGACCTAATCAAATTCTCTTGCCTGATAAGTTGAAGTTAGGAGTAAGCAAATTCAGGTCAACCAACACTGCTTGGTTTTCACAATGGGACTGTAAACTCAAGACCTGCAAATCATAGCTGTATGGCCCTGGAAGAAGAAGACATTTGCTTTAGGTGAGAAGAATGGATCAATCATATACCAAAGGGGAAGAAAGATAGGGCGTACAAAAAAGCTTACAATTTTTGGGCTTTAGTATGTTTCCAAGGCCCTGATGTGTTCTTTGGTCCTGGGTCTATAAGATATCCCTTTGTTCTTAGAATAAGTCCATCACTCTACTTTGCCTTAGAAACATCCCACTGGATGTCTGTAGTTGCAACTGCAGAGCTGCAGGAAACATTAATGTAGGATCAGATACAGGTATCGTTCTCAAGGAGACATCCAAGAAGCAAGACCCAAAATTTTCAATAGGTGGGAGAGAGGTTCCTAAATACTATAGATGTATTGATACATATATTCATAGGGAGAAACAACCTTTCCCATCTCATCAAGAAGGATCAGTATGTGTTGGAGAACAGAGACCTTCAAATGCTTAAGATATAATGTTGAATAAGAAGAAATTCGACTCTGTATTTGGTCCTGAGAGTGATCAAACTCAATTTACAGACCCTTAGCTCAAAGAGAGATATTCTAGCTTTTCTTTTAACAAGGAATACTGTTGGTAGGAATAATTTGCACTCTGTGCTTCAGTGAGCAATGTGATTGCCTTGGTGTCCAAAACAAACAGTAACATTAAATAATATGGTCTTGTCTTGGAAGTAGTGTTTCTTACAAAAGATGGACAGTATTGTTTGGACTACTGTCCTATTGACAATTTTCTTTACCTCTGTGGAGAATGCAGAGTGCCAGACAAGAGTTTAATGACAGTCACAGACACAGGCTTCATCTGTGATTACTACTCAGGTCAGTGATATTACCCAGAGGAAATCCGTTTCCTTTGAGTCAACACTGGTGGCTTCTTAGTCATAGAAATTTCAAGTTTGTCTTGGATATTATCAGAAAATAGTATGATAGAGCAATTAATTAAAGTAGATATTAATTAAATCGAGGCATTATATTAGAGAGAGTCTGAACGCAGGCAATTCTGACCAATGTTTACAGAAAATGTTTAAAATCAGTATACTACACTAAAAGTTTAAAATGCATTATAATTCTTACCAGCTACATAGAAGTTAGTAATTATTACTATTGATATTTGGGGAATGAGTATATGACAACTCATATCATAAAAATGCTTTGTCCAAAGGCTCATACTTACGAGTGGAATATGGTCAGAGTCTATCTAATTCCAAAGGGTAAGGTAAACACTGTGCCAGAATAACAAAGAGAGAAAAGTCATAAGAAAAATTAAAGGTAGCTTATAGATGCAGCAGGATTGGATGAGATGGAGAATGCTATACTGGATTGATGTGCATTTATGCCTTGGAAGATCTATGATCTGGAGTTCATTCTGGAAAATGTAGAAGTCATAGAAGCCAGAAGGACTGGAGAGAGTGAATGACAAAGCTTTGTGCCACAGTTGTTTCTTAATAATGAATTTATTCATATAACTATGTGGATACTTGATGTAGAGGACTGCTTCATATAAATGTGACATGGAACTGGGTTTTCAAGGATCATGAACATAAACAGTATGGACTCTGAAGTTCTTGAGGGTTGGTCTTAAGAACTGGTATTATGATCATAGCAGTACCAAGGAAGAACACACTTGTAGCACTGGAATGGGATTTCACATTTGTTGAGATATATGGTTATAGAAAAATTGATTTTTATTGTTTCACTCAACATTCATAGTATTATGAAACTACCATACCTTTTCTTAGGTTTTCTTAGGATTGTATCAGGAAGCATATTTTCACCAAGTTTATTACATGAATATTATGGATGTACTGTAACCAAATTCTGATCTTACAAAAGACGAGTTCAGTTCCAGCACCCACATCAGATTGTTCTCAAGCACCCAAAATTCCAGCTTCAGGAGATTCCGTGTCCTCTCCTGGACTCTGCAGATCTGTACACACACATACACATACCTCACCCAAAGAAACACATAACTAAAAATAAACCATTTTTTTAAAAAAGAAACAAATAAAATGTTTTAATTCTAGTCTGCTTACTTTAAAGCCCACAATACTAATGGTTTATATGCAAAATACTACAAGTAAAGAATTATTGAAAAGCTATAATAAAAATAATATCTACTGAATCTTGTTATTTCTAGGTTAAGCCATTTGTCTGTGATAATGCATTTAGATGGTCTGACAGCTGCAAGATAGATACTATATTATAATTTTTATATTTTAGATGAATAAAAGAGGCACAAACAGCATAGATTATATGTTTGGGACTGGAGATTAGATTTCATCCTGATCCTATGCCTACAAATATGGAGCTCATGTTTCCAATCAGTCTTTCAACCTCAGCTCAGCAGCAGCTGATGAAGCTACATGTGAATCAAGTCGAGCTGGAGAAAGTTTCACAGGAACAGATTGAAAATGGGGGACTTGAGAGTGAAATATAAAATGAAACGTGGTGGTTGGGTGTACAGTTTGCGGGGGGGAGGGGGTTGAGATGTTGGATTCAAGGAAAGCCTGAATTATTATTAAAGCCAAAAAAAAAAAAATCAGATGATTTTGGAATCCTTGGCCTTGAGGTGATGGCGGAAACATGATGGCAAATGTTGTAAGTGTGAAGCTGTAGTTTCAGAGGCTAGACAAATGTTTATGGTGCTTAGAACTAAGGAAAAGGATGAACCCTTAAAGGGGAAATATATACACAGGGGGAACGGTATGTTGATGGAAGAAACTGTAATGAACACTCATCTGAGCATTCAATGTAGGATCTGCTTGAGAGCTAGTAAGAAGGACAGTCTTAATTGTCAACTTGACACAGTATAGATTCATCTTTAAAGAGTCTTGATGAGGAATATTCTAGATTAGGTTGCCCTGTGGTCATCACTATGGAGCAGTATCTTGATTGCATGAGCAGAGGTGAATATTGGTGACACTATTTCAATGACTAGGTCCTGACTAAATGAAATTGAAAGAGAGAGCTGAACATTGACATGTATGTATCTATTGCTCTTGTCTGAATATGAATGTAATCTGACCAGTTCTCTCAAGTTTTTACTGATGTGAGTTACACACTATAGTGGTCTATAACCTGGAATTATGAGCTACATTATCACTTCCCTAAGTGATTTTTGTCCTGGTATTTTATCATAGCAATGGGAAACAAAACTAAGACAGGAAAAAGTCTGTGCATCAGAGACAAGAATGCCATGTCTTGGTAGTATCTCTGTTGGGCCTCAAGAGCATTTGAACTTGTATAGTCTCACACAGGGTCCCAGGTTCAAAAAGCCCTATATTTAGTTTAAATGCTCACAGAACTATCTCAGAAACTACATTTTAAAGCAAATGTCCTTTCTTTATGTTTTACAATAATCTTCCTAAACAATAGAGCCAGTTTGGGGATGATCCCAACCTCTACCTTTTCAACTACCCATCCACTGAGAAGCTTCCTTAGAACATGATCTAACTGCAGGTTTTCACATTTTGAAACACAAATTTCCCATCATTGATACTTATCATGTATTAAGGATAGCTACTGGCATATGGACACACAAGGACACAGTGAGCTAAAATTTGCTTATTTATGATTTATGAGAGTTCCTCCTGGTTACAGTCTTTAAGAAAACAAACCAATAGCTGTCTATGACAAATGTGACATTTATGATTTACTTCATATCTTAGCTAGAGTTTCTATTACTGTGATGAAACACTATGAAGAAAAAGTAAGTGGGGGATGAAAGGGTTAATTGGCTATACACTTCCACATTGTAGTCAATCACTGAAGGTAGCCAGGACAGAAACTCAGAGTAGGAACCTGGAGGAAAGAGCTGATGCAGAGGCCTTAGAAGGGTGCTGCTTACTGCTTTGCTCCACATAGCTCATTCAGCCTGCTTTCTTATACAACCCAGGACCACCAGCACAGGGATGGCACCACTCACAATGGGTTGGGCCATCCCCCCATGAATCGCTAATTAAGAAAATGTCCTATAGCTGGATATTATGGAGACATTTTCTCAGTTGAGTTTCCTTCCCTTCAGATAGCTCTAGTTTGTGTGTCAAGTTGACACAAGACTTCCAGCACACTTCGCTTTAAACATTTTATTCCAGAGGAAAGAACTGTTCACTCACCACTTTCAAGAATTTGTTTAGTGCATTGCAGGCATTCAGTAAATACTAATGAACTGTAGATCTGAACTATATGCCATAAGTGGCTTCTAAATTTCTGCATAGCTGTTTGTTATGATTTGAATCTGAAATGCAGGCTGATAAGCTTGAATACTTGGTCATCACTTGGTGGTGCTATTTTAGGAAGTTGTAGAGACTTTGGAGTCTACCTGACATGAGTAGATCTCTAGGGGAAATACTTGAAGATTATAAATTATTCTGGTTTTAGTCTACTCTTTCTGAATCCTGCATACTGCCACATAAGGAAGGCACTGCTCTTCTCCCACAGCCATATATCAAGCCACACATCTATTCCCTACCTAGTCCACCATGATAAATTGAAAGTCCTCTGAAACCATGATCTGAAAATAAGTGTTTTCTCCATAAAATTGAACCTAATAGGTACTCTGTCATAGCAGTAACACATCTAAAAATACACAGCTAATAATACACAGCTGAAAATAGTGTTTATGAGTTATACCTACCAGTTTAAGTTATCAAAAAGAGAACCTTGAATAAATTTAAAGATAGTGGTTATTTATATACCAAATCTTATCACTTCTCCAAATTTACTTTAAACTATAAGGCGAGGAATCTTCCCATAACTGTGGTCAATACAACTTCAGTTATGTATGACTCGTTTCAGTCTCTTTAAATTAGTGCTACTCAAACTGAGAAATTTTTATTCAGTGGTCACATGATGTTGTGGCTGGTGGCATCTCTAGACTCTTCACATGATATGCTAGCTGTACCGTCCTCATGGTGTGACAATAAAAAATTTACAAACAATATTAAGTATCTTATGAGAAACAAAACTGATTTGTATCAGGTGAGAAGGACTGTTTAAAATAAGCAATTCTTTGTGATAGTTTTAAGTAGATAAATGTTATTTGCTTCATGGAATCACACAATTTTGTTTTATTCATGCTGAAATATGAGTGTAAAATATTTTCATTATGAAACACATTATTCCTGAAGCTATGTATGATTATTAATATGTCTGGAACAAGAGCCACCAAAGCTTCAGTAGGATCAGCTTCCCTGGGGGATGAGGTTGTGTTTCATCTTTATACTTTTCATTTGTTTAGTTACTTATTGAACTCTTCATATTCTCTCCATTGTTAACAAGTAAAATGAACACTTTGACAATCTTAGACAACTGGTATATTTATTCCTCCAGGAGAAATGGAGACACTATGACATTCCAGGAAGCTCTTGTACTTTAAGATCCAGAGGTTATTTATATTCACAAGAGAAAATAAGCAGATTCAATAAGCAAGAGGCAGTGTGCTTATAGGTATGAAGGGCCCATAATAGAGCATGCTGATCCCAATGAAGAAGAGTGGGGTTATTGGCAATTGGAAATATACCCTACAAGACTGGTGTATTTCTCATGAAGGAGATCACTTACCTGAGTTCATTTCACACACACACACACACACACACACACACACACACACACACGTGTGACCCCTATATGCATGCACACATGTGCACAAGCACATATGTGTACGTATTCATGAGCTGCTAACATGCATTCTCAACCTTTCTTTAGGTACTTATTCATTCTACTGTCACTTTGATAAAGCAGTATAATTTCTTTTTTCAATTTTATTTTGTGTGCATTGCTGTATTGCCTACATGTATGTTTGTGGGAAGGTCTTGAATCCCTTGGAAATGGGGTTACAGACAGTTGTGAGCTCCGTGTGGGTGCTGGGATTTGAATCCATGTCCTCTGGAAGAGCAATCAGTGCTCTTAATTGCTGAGCCACCTCTCCAGCCCTGTAGTATAATTTCTAATGACATTATAAGTACTTATCTTTATTCTCAGAAGCAAGTGTAATCCTCACCTCTTATCCAAGATATTTTTTTTCCTCAATGAACAGAAACCTCTGCAAAAAGCCATAATTTATAAAAAAAAAAAGAAAGAAAGAAAGAAAGGAAGAAAAAAGAAAAGAAAAAAGAAGTGGGTGTCAGTGAGATATTCTAAAATGCAAGCTCTACACCTAAATGTCAGGGAGTATCATGAAAAATGGGATGAGATTGTGAGAGTCAGAGGATCCAGGAGTCTGTTGTGAGACAGTAAGACAGCGACAGAGAAGCTATGCACATTAAACCTCAACAATATGGCTGACTAAACGAGACCTATACAATGGCAATGTCAGTTGATAAGCCAATGCTGATGGGATAAATCTCATAAGGCTCTACACCTAGATGAAGAGCTATAGGCAATTAATGGCTGTTGAGAGTAGTCTTCCACAGATGAGCCCATTAATAGGTTATAGAATCCCAATTGATCAGTTCTAAACTCATACACATACAACCAATAAATGGATTCAGCAGGTTGTATTTATATATTTATATGTGGATATGTACATATATATGTAACAAAAATAATTAAAGAAGAGGAGGTCAAGAATTTGAGAGGGAGTACATAGCTGGAAGGCGTTGGAGGAAGAAGAGGGAAGGATGGAAATGGATGGAAACAATAATTACATACATATAATTATTTGAGATATTATAATGGAAAAATATGAAACAGAGAAATAAATGTATTCCAATACATTTTAATTAAATATGCAAAAGATAAAAAATTGCAGATTTGTGAGTAGGCAATCAGTGAGGATTTAGTAGCTCTCTTTTCATAGTTAATAAATACTTATATAAAAAAAAGTAAAAACAAAAGCACCTTACAAGATGCCATTCATATGGAATCCTAGCCCTCAGCAGGCTGATGATACAGGATTACAAATTTCAAGGACAGCTTCAGATGCATACAGTAAAACTGTGGGTCAAAATAATTAAATAATGATTAACAAAAATACCAAGAAAGTTAAAAAGAATTTCCCTTCCCTTAGGTTAACATTTTTAGTTTGTATAATTATGGCTTTATTTCATTTCAACTTATAAATAGGGCATATTTAAACTAAATGTGCAACTATAAGAAATTTCAAAGGGTAATTATTGATAAGTTATTCATTTTATACCAAAATCCAGGCTTACTTGAGTCTCATAGGCAATTGTGACATAATTTTGACTCAAAATGTTCTTCCAAGGGAGGAGAATCGTGGTGTAAATGAAACCATGAAATCTTGGATCTCATTCTCACATTTAGTGGCAAGAAACAGGAAAGCCTTGCTCTCTGGCACAGAACTCAATACTAGACACAGAAAAAAAAGAGGATAAATTAAAAACATTTTAAATTATAAATTTAATATCAGAACAAACCACCATCTTAGTTGCTGCATGGAATGCAGATGGGAAATAGAGAATAAATGTAGCAGTTAAAAACTTGTCTTGAATATGGGACCTCCTGAAACTGAAAAGCTTCTGTAAGGCAAAAGATATTGTCAATAAGACAATAGGCAGCCTACAGAATGGGAAAAAAAATTTCACCAACTCTACTTCTGATAGGGGGCTAATATCCAAAATGTATAAAGAACACAAAAAACTAGACATCAAAAAAATAATGAACCCAATTTAGAAATGGAGTGAGCTGAGCAGTGGTAATTCATGCCTTTAATTCTAGCACTGAGGATGCAGAGGCAGGTAGATCTCTATGAGTTCAAGTTCTGCCTAGTCTACAGAGTGAGTTCTAGGAAAGTCAGAGTTACAACAGAGTAACCCTGTCTCAAAACAAAACAAAATAAACAAACAAACAAAAAAAGAGTGCAGATCTAAACAAAGAATTCTCAAAAGAGTAATCTCAAATGGCAGAGAAACAAAGAAATGCTAAACATCCTTAGCCATCTGGGAAATGCAAATCAAAACTACTCTGAGGCTCTATCTTACACCTGCCAGAATGGCTAAGATAAATAACACAAATGACAATTCATGCTGGTGAGGATGTAGAGCAAGTGGAACACTCATTCCTACATTGCTGGTGGGAATGCAAACTTGTACAGCCACTGTGAAAATCAATATGGCAATTCATCAGGAAATTGGAAATGGACCTACCTCAATACCTAGTTTCCATCCTACCACAAGGATACTTGATCAACTATATTTGTAGCAATTTTGTTCATAATAGCCAGAAATTGGAAACAACCCAGATGCTCCTCAACTGAAGAATGGATAAAGAAATTGTGGCACATCTACACAATGGAGTACTTCTCAGCTATTAAAAAAATGATCACATGAACTTTGTAGGCAAGTGGATGAAACTAGGAAAAAATCATCCTGAGTGAGGTAACCCATCCCAGAAAGATGAACATGGTATGCACTCACTTATATGTGGATGTTAACTGTTAAGCAAAGAACAAGGGTGCTGCAAATCACAGACCCAGAGAGACTATACAACTAGGAAGACCCCAGTGGAAACACAGGGATCTCACTGGTAAATGGGAATTAGAACTGATGATGCAGGTGGAATGAGGAATGTTGGGACTAGAAAGACAAGGGGCCAGGAGGGCAGAGATGGATGGAGGGAGAGAATACATGGAGAGATGACCAGAACTGGAGGACATGTATGGGGAAATCAGGAGACCTAGAGCAGTGGAAACTCACTGGAATCAACAAAAGAGACACTAATGAAGACCTCTAATAATGGGGTATACGGAGCCTAAATAGGCCATCTCCTGTAACCAGGAGAGGCTTCCAGTAGTGGGACTAGAACACCATACCCAGCCACAAAAACTTCAACCTATGGTTTATTCTCCCTGCAAGAGCTGCTGGAATAATGGAAGGGCAGAACACTTTTCTAAAGAAGGGAAGATATGACTGATACTCCAGGGCAGGCAAGGAACTAGAGAATGGATAGCCAGGTCCTCACCTAACTCCTAACACCTAACTCCTAAAGTTATCCTTCTCTCCTGAGAGATCAATGACTGACCAAATCTTCATCAGAGAGCTTCTTCTGGCAGCTAACAGGAGCAGATTCAGAGGCCCAAGGCCAAATAAAGTACAGAGCTCAGTAAGTACCATGGAAGAGGTGGAGGAGGGTTTGTGTGGACCAGAGGAGTCTAGGACACTAGGAGAACAAATCATATGGAGTCAACTAACCAGAAGTCTTGGGAGTTCACAGAGCTTGGAGCAGATACGGAACCTGCTGGATCTCCCAGCTATGTCTTACCTGGTTTGGTGCTCTTGCAGAACTCATACAGACTGGAATGTGTGTCTCTCAATCTTTTTGCCTGCCCTTTGAACCCTTCTCCCTCTGCTGGATTGCCTAGTCAAATCTTGAAGTGGGGAATTGTGCCTGGCCATGTCCATCTTGTTGTGCCATGTCTGAGCAATAACCCTGGGAAGACAGCTCTTTCTTGGGGAAAAGTGAGGGTGAGGTGGGAGGATGGGGGATAGATCTGGAGGAGAGGGGAGATTGTGGGGGCTGGGAGGAATGGAGGGTAGGGAGCAAGTGTCTTAGTACGTACTATATAAAAAAAGAAAAAAAATTTAAATGTGAAACTTAAAAAAACAATTCTATATTGACTTTAAATTTCTTTGAGAAGTCACATACTTACAACTGGAGGAAGAATAACATATCCTAAAAGTGGAAACTGAATTGCAGCTAAGGAAAAATAGAGTAAAAATGGGGATCATAATTTTGAAGGGATTCAAATTCATGTCCAGTCCACTCACTCTATGAGCATGCTTATTAGAAGAAAAAAGTAGTCAGAAATCATTGAGAATCAGAATGATTCTGTAAAAATTTCAGAAAGAATGTTTGTTATTCTTTAAGAAGAAAGAATAAGGAAAGATAAAATGTAGAAAAATTCTTGATGTTATTCTTCATAAAAGTTCTATGTATTACATAATTACATGGGTGACAGCAGGCAACATTTTCCACAAATACTTTTCTATGTACATACCACTGCACAGCAAGTGAGCTAAGACATTCACAGAATCCTTGTTGGAAGACCCATAATAGTGACAGCAACATTGTCTTCCATGAATTACAGAGTAGATGGACATACTGCATTGTATTCATAGCTTGACATTTGTCAGCAACTACAATGAAGGAACTAATAGGGAATATGTCCCTTAAAATGACAATTTACATCAAAACTAAATACTAACCCCAAACACATAAAATCTAGTTTTATTCCTTTTACATAAAGTTAAAAATATGATACTACTGCTTAGTATTGTGGGCTATGAACAAAATCTATGAGGATGAACATGGAACTGATGATCACAGAAGCTAAGAGAGTCAAGAGCTTTACAAAAGCAAGGTGATATGAAGTTTCTTTATCAGTGATGGGAATGATAATCCAACAATATATCTATAACTTTTTTCCTATTTACCTGGGATGATGTTCATTGCACGGCTGGTGAGAAGCCCTTTGAAACTAGCCAGAAACTGATGTGTGAATATTTGCACATAAGCCTTTTGGCAGATTTACAGCTGCTCGAACTGGAGATTTATAAGATTGGGTCAATGCAAAGCAAAAAGGTGATGGGGGTTAGGGGTAAGAGCCAAGTTTGGGAATTACATATAGATAGATTCACATCCAGGTTCTACTTTTTAATATAGTTTAATGATTTGGGCATATCAGTTAAAATTTCTAAGAGCAAGTTTATTTCAAAGATGGGCTTAATGTTGATACTCATCAAACTTATTGTAAAACAATAACAACATAATAATGCAATAATAAATATTACATAAACCGATATGGTAAGATCTATATAAAGTGTTCAAAGCAAGAAGAGTCATATTTGATCATTACTGTAGCTATTACTGACATTGCCACTATACCTACAATAATTCAGAGATCTTTACTAAATAGGTAACCAGATCTCTAGCAATCTTCTAACACCTTACTCTGCTGTAGGAATTATCAAGATTTAATCCATATCTCACTGAATGGAGACCTACCTAATAAACTTATCAAATTCCTACATGAATCAAAATTTGGATGAGAGCTAGACAGTGTAACAGGAGGCACATAATATGAACTAAATGAGAAAAAAAGATGTGCATGCACACAAAATCATTCTAATTTTAAGCCTAATGCAAACAGAAAAAAATGACATACAACTTGCTTGCTTGGATAATGAATGATTATAAAACAAGCATCTATGCCACCAACACCCAGTACAAGAAATAGATGTAAATATAGGAAATCTTTCTATTCTACCACCTTCCCAGCCTTGCTCATTATCCAGGCTTTTATGATAATCTATTCCATGACTGTCTTGTTATTTAAGGACATGGAATTAACAGCTAAGCAAATACAATATTTTTAAATGCAGTGCAAATGGAATAAAGCTGAATGTACTTTCTGATTTATGCATTTTGGACAACATTATGTCTTATTACGAAGAGTAATTCTTATGAATACTCCCCACACTAGGTGATTAATTTTCATCCTGACAGTTTACAAGATAGGAATATACAACTGTCATTATCCATTCTGTCATTAATAAACAAGTTTCTGCCTGTGTTTTATTTGGACCATAAGGATGCTATGAATACCTGTGCTTATGTCTTTCAGTGCATGCATAAGCAAAACGAATAATATTCACAAAGAAATTATTAAATTTTTCCCACTTTCCACTGCTAACACATAATTTCATTCAGATAGCCTAAATCTCCTTTGACACCTCTTTATTTGATAATGTATGGAGAGATAGGATTCAATAAACTTCAATACCTCACTTCATAGTGGACAGAAGATACACACAGGAAAGGAGGAAGGGAGGGAGTGAGGAGGAGGAAGAGGAGGAGGAGGAGGAGGAGGAGGAGGAGGAGGAGGAGGAGGAGGAGGAGGAGGGACCTTCACCAGATAGCAACTATTATTTATATGTCTTCAATGAGAGCTACAATTTATATAAATTGAAAGCAGAGGTCACCAAACTGGGGCCTATAAGCCACATCTAGGGTTTGCTATCAGTCTCTTTCTTTCTTTCTTTCTTTCTTTCTTTCTTTCTTTCTTTCTTTCTTTCTTTCTTTCTTTCCTTCCTTCCTTCCTTCCTTCCTTCCTTCCTTCCTTCCTTCCATTCTTCCTTTTCATTTAAAAATAGTAAGAGAAGTTTATTTTATTTTAAAATCTTTAAAAGTTATTTCCTTTGTTTTTGAGATTATAATATAATTACATTTCCTCTTCCCCTTTCCTTCCTCCAAACCTTCCCACAATTTAAAATGATACACAGAAACAAAAAAAATTATAAACATTGGAAGCATGACTACTATGGTATTTTTACGAATGCTCTGTTAGTAGATTGTTCTTTATGGTTAAAAATATGTGAAACAATCAATTTGAAGGAGGGTTGATTTATTTTGGGTCCTAGTTTTGGAGGTTTCAGCTTGAGGCTTGCTTCTTCTGGTGCTATGGACATGTGAAACACAACATCATGGATCCAACACCTTGTAGCAGGATAGATCAGAGCAGAGCAGAGCAGCTTACTTCATAGTGAACAGAAGATACACACAGGGAAGGAATAAGGGAGGTAGGGAGGGGGGAGGAGGAGAAGCAAAGCAGGGGAGGAGGTAGAAGAGGAGAAGAACAAGGCAGAGGGAAAAGGGAGGAGGAGAGGAAGAGGAAGAAGAGAAGAAGTAGGAATAACATGAGAAACAATAAGCATCAGAAACAACAGGGGACTCCCCTTCACAGTCATGTCCCACTGACCTACTACCCCAAACTGATCCTAGGTTCTATTCAAGATATGGATCTAAAAATGGATAAACCCACTGGTGAGGTTAGGATTCTCACATTTCAATCTTTTCCCCAAGTTTCACTGTGCATAGTATTTTCTGGAGCCATTTCATACACAAATCATAAAATAACTGTATATTGTGAACCTTTCAAGATCCTTAAATGGTTCCAACTGAGCTGATTTTACATGAATTAATGTTTGTCAGTGCATTTGATAGCAAATAAGTGAGTTTTAAAATTTGATCTTTATGCTACATTAGTGACTTTTAATTGTGTGATGGAATGCCAGGCAGAATCTACTTAAGGGCAGAAAGATTTAATTTGAGTCTTTGGTTTCAGTTGATCTTGGCAGAGGCTTGCTCCAGGGATCCCTGACCTTTACATGGTTTCTGGGGTTCCAACTTCAGTTCTCACATTTATCTGATAAGCACTTACACTTCTGAACCATGTCCTCAGTCTTTAATCTATTTAGATCACACTTAATCATATCCTTTAATCTAATTAGATCACAGAACTCACAGTTTCCACACATCTACAAGACATCTCCATGTTCATGTCTTCCTTTGTTCCAGACTCTCAGCTGTTTTATTTGCAAAAATGAACCAGAGGGCAAGTAAAAGATAAACCATCTGTCTGCTTACCATGTTGAGTGCCCTTTCAAGATCAAGAATCCTACTAGCTTGTCTTATGTTAAAATGATATCATTGTAGGTGAAGTGAGTGTCAGAACTGTGATTTGATGTTCATTAAAGAGGCAGGAGTATGGTCATGAGTGCCTCCTCAAGGAAAAAATACTCTAAAACTTTTCATATTTTTAAATCTGTTAATTTGTGACAGAAACGTAGACTTAAATTTTCATTTTATTTTTTGGACTTAAAACATGAGAGCAATGTCAAGGATTAGGAAATGTACGTTCACCCACCATGCACTGCATTTTCCACTGAGTTCCTATGTATCACATTAAAAGTTAAGAAATAAAAGAATCCTACTAGCAGTTGTCAGCATCTAGCTTTTAAAGTATACCTGGGTGAAACACCTTAATCCATTTTCCATGAAAATCCATGAACAGAAAGATACACAATTTCTTTCAGTGTTTATGCTTCCATAAGAAACAGCATCATTCTCAAGTTTGAAGGTGGGGGTTTTTGATTCAGATATGGGTTATATTAATATCCAAGGCTACATACAAAGGACACAGAAAAAAAGTCAATCATAAAACCATCATGTCCTGATTAATTTATTCTTTTACATACTCCTGATTTATGCCACGTCACCATTTTTTCAGAAACTAACATCAAAATATTAAAAATATTGTGTGTATATATATATATATATATATATATATATGCCTTTTCTTCCTCTACTTTTTATTTATTGAAAATAAATTCTTCTCTCATACAATATATCCAGACCATAATTTACCTTTCCTCTTCTCATCCCAGCTCCCCATCACTACCCCTCTCCCCCAGATCCACTTCTCATCTATTTTCCTTCAGAAAAGAGCAGGCCTCCCAAGGATATCAACCAAACACAACACAAATATAATGAAACAAGGCACACTCCTTCATTTTGAGTCTGGACAAGGCAACCCACCATGAAGGAAAGGGTTCCAAGAGCAGACAAAAGACTCAGAGACACCCTTACTCCCAGCTAACAAATACAATAAAAAATACCTTGAAAATAAAAAAATAAATAAAAATAAAATAAGAATTGAAAAACACCCTGTTCTTGGAGTGGGTAAAATTCCCACTCAAGTTTATTTCCTTGAAGTCAGAACTCATGAATAGTGAGGATATGGACACCCAGGATATTGAGGTAGCATATTCCTGAAGCAAAATGGAAACCACTAACTGAAAAGCCTCTGAGGATTCTGAGGTTGTGTGATGTTGCTTGGTTCCTGATATTCAGTTTTACCCAAAATCTGTTTCTTCAAGAGAACTAACAAGTGAGGCCCAGCCAATTTTCAGTCAGTATTACTTTAGGCTTCTCAATTCTGCACATGCACACACACACACACACACACACACAATCATACTTAATTTTAGTTATCAATCTCTGCATATGTATGTGGCTATGTGAATATATCTGAATAGGTGGTATATGCGTGTGTGTGTGTGTGTGTGTGTGTGTGTGTGTGTGTGTGTGTTTCTGAGAATGGAACCCAAAGGCTCATGCATAATAGGCACAGACTGTGCTAGTGAGTTACCACCTCATCTCTCCACTTCTATTTTCATTTTCTTATTTCTGTTTTTATTCAGCAAACTTCCATTGATTATTTCCCAGGTTCTAGTCACTGTTGGAGTAAACCCAAATTTTGGTGAACAAAATAGGAAATTTTCTGCCTTGTGGAGTTTATATTCTTCCTAATGAGTCATGTGGGGAATTTGTTGCTTGTAATAGGGTTCTGAATATTGGAGTAGAATTCCTTGAAAAGCTTAACAAAATAGTGTGAATATACACACCACCACAGCTTGGTTTCTTACCATGGAAGCATCTCTAGCACATCAGAAGAAAAAGCAACAAAAGTCCAAAAGGTTAGAAAGGAAGAGACAAGCTCACCTTGTTTTTACATTCAGGACAGAAACAGAAAACCCATCAAGAATATCTAATGTTATTTGGTAAAAGCCTTCTATTTTGAACAGAATTTGCCAATTTCTACTGGAATAAGTAAAAGTACTATGGAATCCCTGAGCAGAGCCAAACCATAGCAATAAATGGACCATAAGGGAGAGAAGTGTTAAAAAAAAAAAGAGGTAGAGCAGTGAGACTCAAAAACAATGATAATTATGGAGAAATCTATAAGACGATGCTTACAAATACCTGTTGGTTTCCCTTCTATCTCATGAAGGGAGAGTCTTGCAGTGGTGCTCAACTCATAAACTTTGAAATCAGCAAGATTTTGACATAACTAATATAGCAAAACCCTAGAACAAAATGAACACATATGACACGAATAAAATAATTGGAGGTTTAATTTTTTCAATCCAGGAAGCCTATGTATCATGAAATAAATGACTCCACCATGTACTCTCTAGCTCCAATATGATTTAGCTATTATTGTCTTGATATGAGTAAGACATTCAAAATAAAAAAGTAGTGTTTTAATTATTACTGTTATATTATTTTCAAGCCAGTTCACTAAGCACTTTCTCTAGAGCATTCCATTTAATGCTGATGATAGGATAACATTACAAGTACTATCAATACATTTTTAAAATTACACTTATTTACTTACTGTGAGTTTATATGTGCACGCATGCCACAGTGTTTGCATGGATGAAGGCCAAAGAGAACTTGTTGAGTTTTTATCCTCCCACTGTGCAGGTTATAGATATTAAACTTGGGTCATCAAGCTTGGTCGCAAATGCTTTTACCTGTTGAGCCACCTTGCAGTCTGTCACTACTTTTAATTTAATGATGAAGACATGAAGCCTCAAAGGAATCATGTAATCCCATACACCAATGTGTCTGGCTTTGCAGAAGAACCAATTGATTCATACTTTTATTCTTTCTCTTGCTGAGCTTATCTTTATATTTATCTACACTTTAGGATGACTATGTGATTAAGCAATGCCTTCTTCATTGAGTCACAGACTCCCAAAACAAGCTTTGATATATTCCATTCACTGACATCACCCCATTCCTTTACTTGATGTATAACTTTGGCATCTCCCAGTAAAAATTGACAGAGTGAATTAATGAATAGGTGGAAGAATGAATGATTGATGGATTAACCATGCAAAAATGACATAGCTTTTGAAAAAGAAGGCCTAAGTTTACTAACTGATCACAGAGATCCAAATATTACAAGCAAAAATTATGAAACAAAAATTTAAAACTATAATATTTTAAGATAAAAAATGACCATGAAAAAGAAGTCTCATGAATAGACAGTGAAGGTAGAGAAGTAGATAGATGAAGCATAGAAATCTAGGTGGGGGAAATAAAATTGGCTCTCAGTCTTGCATTACACCAAACTAAGAGTGAAAAACTGATGAATGACTTCACCTTTTACATTTGACTTCCTCTACCACACAATGCCTCTCCTATCATAACTTCCATTTTGTTCACCTTGTGTTATGACTCCAAAATACACAGCCTTTCTTCATAAAATTCTTTTCATTGAGGTGCAGATGTTAAGATGGAAAAGCACTAGCTTCCCTTAGGGTTATATTCTTGGAAAGAGTAATGTACACAGAAGAGAAATCTTCTGACTGAGCAGGTACAATGAGTTTAAGGAAATTCTATTCTTCTATGCTGCATATTTGTGAGCTCTAACTGTGCAGGGAACATACTCCTGGGTTCAATGTTGGTACCATAAAGAAGGTAATATACAATATTAGCAGGAATAGCAAGATCACATTTCTCCACCAGGATAGGCCATCTAAACTTGGGCTACTCATCACATTCTAACTCAGCTTGGCATCATATACTGAACCTAAGTGATTCATCAATTTACAAAGCAGTGCTTATTCTGTCAATAGGTGCACTGTCTGAGGCCAGAGAAATGTTCAGAAGGGAGAATTATGCATATAACCTCCCTGGACTCACTCAACTCCGGTATGAAATACCATATGCCAACATTAGTTGATGTCTATCTGTTATGAAACACCATCCCTACAAAATATAGTACATTCAGAAAAAATACATGCAGATTACAAATTCCTTCTTCTTCCTTTGTTTCATATGAAAATCTAAGCCTTAATAACAAATATTCCAATAGAATATAAAAACTTCTGAAGACCATGCCTGAAATAGGTCATTCAAGGTATTTCTTGTATTACATGGGAAAAACCTTCTAGAATTCTTTGCACAATACTTTTCCTGAAATGGTAAAAACATTTACTACTGCACAAGTGAATATAGACCTCCTCCATTTCAAGTCACTCCAACCTTCTCCTTAAGGTAGTTCTGGTGAAGTGGATGTTGTTGGATTTGTATATCAGTGACAGATAGAGGGAAAAATAACTAATATGAACAATCTGCTTTTGTATACAGTAATCCATTAATGGTAAAAATGGGTGAGAGATTTGGATATTTAGAGGTCCTGTCAAATAGGAAGGAAGGCAGTAGGAACCGATCATGCACACAGGAAACAAGAAAGGAAGAATGGTTGCTCCATTCTCTGTATACCATGATCCTGATGCAACCAAACACATAACCAAGAAAGTACAGACTTGTATTGTTGGTCACCAAAAAAGGATTCAGGACAACCTTTTATTCCTAGATACAAAAGGAACATGTGGGAAATATTCCCTAAATAGGTTTGCTTTAAAATTAAATCTCCACTAAGAGTAAACTCCTCCCCCTCCTATAAATTAACATTCTTGCATGATTTAGAAATATATAAAACTTTTCATCAACTTCACACTGAAAATACATGTATAAGTATATGTAAATGTGCTCACATTTTATGATGTATACAAAACTATAGAAAAGTTTTACTAAGGAACATTTAGGAAAAGAGGTGTTCTAATTAGTATTGTACATTAAGATGTTAAGTTTTATAGTTCTTTTTCTTTTTTTTGTTCAAGACAAGGTTTCTGTGTTGTAACTCTGGCTGTCCTGGAACTCACTCTGTAGACCAGGCTAGCCTTGAACTCACAGAGATCGGCCTGCATATGCCTCCCAAGTGCTGGGATTAAAGTCATGTGCCATCACCTCCTTACGAGTTTTACAGTTCTTACGATGGATGGTTCCTGAAAACTGAAATATTTGACAGGACTGAAATCATTGCATTATGCTTTGTAATGGTTTTATTTTATGTCTGTTGTAGGCTGTGTTCCTAAGCACTAATAAAAAATCTCAAATAATTGATTTGGAGGCTGGTGAGATGAAGCAGTAGTAAAGGATACTTGCTGCTTTTGCAAAGCATTGGAGTTTGTTTCCTAGCACCCATGTGCAGCTCACAACTGCCTGTACCTCCAGCTCCAGAGTTTGATACCTGTTCTTCTAGCCTCCTTAGGCACTCACATGAATGTATACAGATGCATACATTCATATGCATAATTTAAAAATAAAATATTTTAGCTACTTGCAAATGTGTACACATGAGAGCAGGTACCCAGAGCAGTGACAGGATCCACTGGAGCTGGAATTCACACTCTGTTGTCAGCTGCCAAATGTGGGTGCTGGGAAACAAACTCAAGTCTTCTGCAAGTCCAGTGCATGCTCTTAACTGCTGAGCCATCTCTCTACTTTCAAAGTTATTTCATTTAAAATGCCCAGAAGATATCAGCATGTTGTGTCAATATCTGTTCGATATAGTTCATTAAAGCTAACATTCTGAAGTTTTGTTCATTTTGATTTTATTTGATTTTTAGCAACTGAAGAAATTTGATAATGGACCAGATAGAATCTCTGTCAGATACTGTAACAGCATGGCAAACAGGTTCTGTTTCTTAGAGGTACACTGGCAACACTGGGGGAGGGAAAGTAATACATACACCATTATCAAGATGCTTAAGCTACTAAGAAAAAAGACAGTTATACATGGCAAAACACTGACAACTATTGAAAGTATGTGCTGTCCACATGGGAACTGACTATTACCTCTACTTTTGAGTATGTATACATTTTAATTAAATATAAAAATACAGATATTGAGTAAATCATATGTATCTGATGCTTCCTGGCATATAGGGGCAGGAACAAAACACCATTAAGCATTGCTAAATATTATTAACCTCTGTCAAGTGTGCTTAGAATTGCCAGTTTTGTGCTGAGATGATGGTAAGTCTTCATCATAAACACCTTGGCAATGACTGATGGGAATGATTAAAGTTGTGTGGAGGAGCCATTTGGCAGACATTGTCCATATGCCTAGTAGCCTTGACTGAGGAGCTGTCAGCCCCTTCCTACACTGCCATCATGACAGCTTGGATGTTGGGGGCACTTAACATTCACTGTGAAGACATTCAAGGGTCCTCAGCAGAGGACTCCTGTTACTGCAGTAGAAGACATGTTCCCATCCTGGTCATTCCAGACTGCAGTCTTGTAAGCAAGACAATCCTTGGTGAACTCAAGATGATCTTGTAACCATTTTTACATAGGCTACAGTGAAACTCTTCTCCTGGTGGCAAACTGAAAGTCTTGTGATTGGTGAAACTTTGCTCCTCATTTGCATGAAGGACTGTAATGAATGGTGCAAACAAAGTCATTTGTTTGCATGAAAGCCTGCCACATTCTGTGTGGGTGTGATTAGTGCAGATACCTTGCCAGACCCCCTCTGTAGAAGCAGGCTTGTCAATCACTTTTCAGCTCAACCAGGAGAACTTCTTTGCTGTTAGAGCATTACATTCAATGAAATGTGTTGAGGACTGAAGATACTCAAGCAGTGGACATAATCAGCTTGACAAAGATGCTGGTTTTTCCCTTTGCCAGGAATCTGAAGCCCACCAACTACTTTGTCCCTTTCTTATATTTACTATATGGTGAAAAAAAGCCTTTCATCAATAATATTGTCTATATGGCCTAATAGTTAAACTCAAATCAATTTCTGGGCTGGCTGGGAGAGGAACATTGCCATCTCAGTTCTAAATAATTGTAAACTAACTTTCAAATTTTGGCATGTGAGAACTATTCATGCTTTCTGTAGATATATCATAAAAACTTATTCTTGGTCAAACTGACTTTCCCATGGAAACAGAGTCATAGTTGAGATCAGAAACAAAGAGTCTAAACAGTAGGTCAGCAAACTTGAAAAAACAAATAGAGAATTCACTCCTGAATGTCTGTCTCCTTTAACAGTAAGTATGCAGACCAAGTATTAGCTATTCATTAATAAATTATGTTAAGACTATTCACTAAAATTAACCTTGAAGATCAGAGGCCTGCAGCTGGGGGGGATGAACACTCTTGCATTGGTTCCTTTTTTGAGGTATGTTTGACATCTGCAGATAAGCAGTCTGAAGTTCTGCTATTTCAGTTAGAGCAAAGTCTCTGTGAAAGAGTGAGAGCCTTGTAATATTTTCCCCAATGTGCACATTGTAATTCTGCTTTCCCTAATTCTTGATTTTTCTAAGTTCTAATTTTTTTTTATTATTAAAAGAAATACACTATCATACATAAGCCGTGTTCTATGCATATCTTGAAAATGCTAAAAGCGTAACGTACTGGGTCCCATAGAAAAATAGTTTTCCCTCAAAGTCTGTTTTTCTTCTGTGGAGAGTTCGTGGAACTGTATTGTGGGTGAAGACTGGTCAGTAACCCACAGAAATGTTCTTTTCTTGACTACTTTCCATCTCTATTGTAATTTAGAACAGTAATATCAGTGGTGTCAATGGCAATAGCAGCCAGGGAACAGCTAAAGAGTTTCAGCAAGTAGATGGGGCATATATGAAGAGAAACAGAAGAAACAGAGGGAATGTGGGATAGCAAGAGAAAAGGGAAATAATGTAAGAAAGAGAGCCAAGACTGAAGAAAATTAAAGGACATTTATGAGCTAGAGAAGAGAAACTGGGCATTGTTCTTAGCTTAGTCTGAGATTTACAATGCTTGCCACTATGGGGGTGAAGGTCTCAGGACTCTGGGACTGTTCAGAGCTCTAAGAGTAGGAACTGCCTGCTGCTTTCACACACTACTGTTGAAAACTCAGGATGACAATGTATGCAATGCTTTGGGGTCACTGATGGCTAAAGCAATATTCCTCCAATCCAAGCATCCAGAGCTGTCAGACTCTGGAATCTAAATCATGGTGCAACAGGACACAAGGTCTGAGGGGTTGAGATACAAGATTCTAAATCATCCAGTCTACCCTCTAAGCACTGGGTGCTCAAGATCCCAGGAATGCCAATACTGGGATGGGGGGGGCCTCTACTCTCTTATTCAACAATTTATATCTGGGCATGGCAAAAGGCCTCCATATAACTAATTACTAACAATATCAATAAATGTTATATTAAAATTTAATTAACATTGATTAATCAAGTATTACTCAAGTATCTATGTCTTCAGAATTCTATGAAATGTGCAATGTTCCTCTTGTTATGAATCTGGTTCAAGAATAACATGAATACTGATGTAGCATTGCCCATAAAGAACTGCAGGAAGAGAGAGCTTCTCTTGGCAGCTCTTTACATATGGGTGCAGAGGAATCCAGGAACTGTTAAGTACCAACACTATTGAAATCCTTTAGGATTTTCTTTTACAGGTTGGAATAAGTCAAACACTGTTATACGTAAGCAAACAGAATTCTCTTTTAAAAAATTGTATAAGCTCATATATAATGTTATCCAACATCAGTGTTAGTAGATTCAAGGAACAGAATTCAATAAAAGATCAGTCCATATTTTTTGCCTCTGCCTTTTCAGCCTCCATGAAAGCAACATGATGCCTGACTCTAACTTCTACAATTGATCATGTTTTAGGACTAAACAAGAGTCCTTTTCTCTAGTGCCATAGCTCTACTGGGGTTATGGAGTACTTCCCTATCCAGTATCCATGAGGCTGTGTCTTTAAATCCTGTGCCTTTCCCTTCAAATTTAAATGAGCATGCAAGCCATTCCAACCACAAAGGCTGAGCTGGGGCTGGGGATAGGAAACAGATGAGGTGACAAAACTGTAGGAAATGAACTTGATGGCTATTTACCTATCACTGGAAGTGATTTGTACAGCTTACACCGACAAATGAAGAGATCAGTGACATATAAAGTAAAGAAATATGAGCACTATTTAGTTAGCTAAGTGGCAACAATCACGATTCTGACAGTTTTAAAGGGAGGCGCTCAATTCTATTAGCACAACTGGTACTCTGTGTTTTTAAATCTTCTTACATAATTTTGCATTATATAAGCATTTATATTTGGCCTCTTCAGTTTTCAGCTTGAAGAACTGAACTGTGTATTTCCTCAAAAGACCTGGTACCACTCTTCCAGGGGACAAGAGGTGCCCTTAAACCATGTACTCATGGCAGGAATTCAAACATCTGAGGCCACTTTCATGTTTTCTCAACACTGACATGATGTAGTTATAATTCTTCTGCCATTTTACAGGTTGTTTTTCTAATGTCAGCTTTGTCCCCTACCACAACACTGCCACTGCCATCATATGCTCTTTCTTACTCCCCATGTCTACCTGGGCCACCAGCATTCTCATCATCACTACCCCACAAGCACTCTGAAGATGTCAGACATTGCCTCAGGTGCCAGATTTAAAAAGAGACAAGGTAACCTCAAGAAAATAAAATAAAATGTCCCATTTATACATCATGAGACAAAGCTCAGATGAAAGCTCAACTCTGCCAGATGCCACTGAGTGTTGTCAACACCACTGTGGCCATCCCACATATCCCACGTGACTTAGACTATTAGTTAACAGGGAAAAATAAACAGACCAGAAAATCACAGATTTTTCCCTCCCAACCACACAGATAGAACAGTACTTTATGTGAGGTGAGTACAATCTGATGAACATGATGAGCTTGACAAAGTAAAAAGGGTATCTGGTACCATTGACAACTTTACATTTACAAGAGAGCTCACCTCTTCCTAAAATGTACTCAAGTCTACTTGTACTCTTGTCTTAAATGGTGAATCTTTAATGAGCATCCTTCCTGAGGATATGTAGCAATGTCTCTCCATAACTATTCTGTGGGCTATGGACTCAAGCCATGATATCAAATTCACCTTTAAAGAGAAAAGTTGAACTGACAAGCCCTGGCAGGAAACTTCTTTGTCATTTAGACAGGGTATGGGGACACTCAGTTTAGATGACAAGGAAACAGACAGAAGAGACATCCATAGGGCAATGATGTCTGAGCCCCAAATGGGCAGGGCAGAGAGGTTCCATCATTATTAATTTATTATCTCAAGTTTTGTAGTTTATATTTAATCTAGGTCCTCTGCCTTACTATATATGCATATGTGTTATACACGTATAAAATAATGTATAAAAATGAATTCTGAGTGTTCAAATATGCCAGATCTCAGGACAACAGTTCTACCCATGTTACTAGTATCACACAAAAGGAATTATTATTTTTAGTTAGATTTTTTCAGAGTTTCAGAGTTTTATGCACCATGAAACAAGCCTCGGGTTCAAAAGAAAATCATGGTAAAGGCTAGATTCTTATCACACTATCCTGCTTCCCTCAAGCAACTGTGCACTGATATGAATGATCTTTCCTAGTCACCACATTGCTTCAACATGGGAGCCTTTAATAACTTATGCTAACTTCAATTTCCATAAAACAAAATTAAAGTCAAATATAAAAATGCAGCTTCTCCCTCATAAAAGGTTCTGTAACCACAGATGCCTGGCTATAACTTTATCCTACAGCACAGATGTGGATCATTGACCATCATTTAAAAGTCTATTCAGCAATATTCAATATTTTATAGTTATGTACTTACTTATTATTTTTGGGATGGAGTCACATTGTGTAGTTCTGGCCTAGAACTCTGTATAAATTCCAGGCTGGACCTGAAAGTTGTGTCCATTTTCCAACCTGTATGTTTTGAATGTTGGGATTAGGAATGTATACCATTACTCCCAACTACTAGTATTTTTCATTGCAAAGATCTCTGCCCTGTTCCACAACTAATTTAAGTAAAATCTTAAAGCCAATTTTTAATGACACAAACCAAGAGACAACAAGGATTGGCTGCCCTTTCATTTTCTTTCTCCACATCCCTTAGTGCATGTTACAAACCTATTTGTAGATACACATCAGACTCTAAAAGCTTAAATACTTAGCTTCCACCTTAAATTCTACCTCAAACCAAGGAGATGGTTTGAGGATGAAATATAAAAAAAGCTTAAACAAAGATATTGTGTGTTTTCTTATAAACTTCTGAGTTTTTGGTGTTCTGTTTATTAATGTTGTTTAATGGAAATTTGGGATTAACTGCTGGATGACTGACAGAGAAACTCTATGTAACAGGCACCACACAGGGAATTAAATCTTTAGTGAAAACATATATAATCTGATTTCTTTACACACCTGTGAATGCAGAAATAAAACAGGAAATTGGCCAAGGCCAAAATCATACGGGATATTATCACCAATAAACTTAGGCTGAGGTGGACAGCTCTGAAAAATTAATGACCACTTATGCTACTGACAGAGAAGCTAGGCAAACAGGATTTAGAAAATAGGGTATCAGTAACAACCAAGATAAAGTGGAACAAATAATTAGGGTATTAAGCAGATGGTAACAGCTTTCATTTGAACTGTGAAATTTGATACAGAGTGTCCCTAAAAGAGGGACAGATGCCTTGGGCAACTATGAAGTTCTATAAATGCTGGTTCATAATTCTAAATTTCAGACAGATTTCAATATGCTATTCCAATGCACTTTCTTCCCTCATACTAACTTGAATTATGGTAGCTTAGTACTAAATTAGGTAAGAATTTAGATTTCCTATTAAATAAAAAGATGAAGTATTCCCTAATTGTTCTACATTGTCGAGGACAATTTTTTTAATGTTATTTTATTTCATGTCTGTGTGTCTGAATGTGTGTATGTAAGCCATCTACGTGAAGAAGCCTGCCACAGTCAGTGGTTAAGAGCATTTACTGCTCTTTTAGAGGACCTGGTGCTTGGTGTCCAGCACCTCATGGTAGCTTACAACTGTCAATATACCAAAGCCTGTAAGAAATAATGTTAAGTGTCCCAAGATGGAAAATCATAGCTTTAAGAAATCAGAGAAATCTCAATTAAATAGCTTAATGATACACTTTTGATCGTGGAAAAACAAGAACAAACAAAACCCCCAATCAGTATATGGAAAGAGAAATATGATCAGGGCAGAAATTTTAAAAAATAGAAATATGAAGAACTAACAAAACAAAGAGTTTATTTTTTGAAAAGATAAGCAAGATTGATATACTTTTAGGTACACTAATCAAAATGAAGAAATTACCAAAATTAGTATGATTAGAAATGATTGGTAAATATGATTGGTAACATAGCAATAGATACTAATGTAACTCAGAAAATTATAATAATAAACTTTAAAAATGTACATGCCACTATATCAGAAGACCTAGAGAAAAATAAAGAATTTCTAGAAATATAAAACCTACCAAAAGTGAAACAAGTAAAAATTAACAGTTTAAGCTATATCATGAAGTAAGATTTAAACATCTTACTGCATCTCTTTTGAAAAGCATCTCCTAAGTAAAAGATTTTAGGTAAGTTGTGAATTTTAACAGAATTTTAAAGAACCAACACCAACATTTTCAAACTGCTCCATACAATAGAAAATATGAAGGAACACTACCAAATTTGTTTTACAAGCTCAGCATTACATTATACCAAAACCAGATAAAGAGCCAACAAAGAAAAGAAATCATAGGCAAACTTCTCAGATAAATATTCATGGAGAAATTCTCAATGAAACATCTATAAACTAAATTCAGGGGCACATCTAAAAGATCATTCACCAGGATCACGCCACAGAATCCCACCAATCACAGGCCATGCTGGAAAGCACTCCCCTCCCCCAAAATACTATTTAAATCCTGTCTCATGTTCAGTTCTTTGCTGCTCTTCTCCAGAGAGTGGATCTTTGTGTTGGGAAAATAGTTAGACTATGAATTATTTTAAAAGAAGAGTGATCAATTGTGATGGGAAAGTGGACCATTAGAAGAGGAAATAGGACATGGAATACTGTGAGGGTACACAGCAAATCACTGTTGAGGGTCTGTGCACATTTGTGATTTGACAGTGGATCATGGTGAGAACAATGGCCAATTATTACGGAAAAATGGGGTATTGTGATAGGACTCTGTATAGCTATGATGGGACATGAAAGAGAGTAGGACACTGGGTCATTATTATAGGACAGTGTAAATTGTGATTGGATGATGAGCCACTGTAATTGAACAGGGTATTATTTTGTTGACATATTGGACCAGTGTTATGAGATAGTTGACAATTGTGATGGAATAATGGAGCACTGGGGTAGGGGATATAACATCTGTTCACTATTAAAAGACAATTGTGATGAGATAATGAGCCATTGTGATGGTTCAGTAAGTAGATCATTATGGTGAGATAATGGATCGTTGCCAAAAAGAATAATATGATCTACCACATATGAGACAGTTAAAAATAGAGATAGGACAGGAAATCATGACTATGGAACAGTGGAACAATTGGATTGGGCAGCAGAACATTGTTATTGGGTAATGAATATTGTGAAAAGATTGTGGGCTATTGTTTTAGAACAATGGATCTTTGTGGTTGAAGGTGGACCCTTATGATGAGTCAGTGACAAGTGTGATGACACAGTGGAACATTTTTTGAGGGAATATAGTATTAAAACATTGTGAAGAGACAGTGGAATATTGTGACTGGACAATGAGACATTATGTTGGGACGGTGGACCATTATATTAGGGTATAGGACATCAGACCATTGTGATGGTTGAGTGGACCCTTGTGAATAGATAGTGAATCACTGTGATGGGAGAGTGGACTGTTGTGATAGGAAATAGGACATTGAAATAATATTAGGGGAAGGCTGAACATTGTGATGGGACAGAGGATCATTGTGTTAGGGCAGTGAATCATTTTGATGGGATAGTGAAAGACCGTGATGCCTCAGTGGACAATACTGAAGAGACAGTGGACCACGGTGATGGAAGAGTGGGCCATTGTGATGTGACTGTGGACCATATGGGAGAGAGGAGCATTGTTTTAGGTGATTGTGATAGGACATTGAATCCTCCTGACACAACAGTTGACCATTATCTTGATACAGTGAGCCATTGTAATGGAATAAATCATTGTAATGGGAAAGTTGACAATTGTGATTAGATAGCAAATCAATGTTATATAACAGTGGACCATTGTGCTAGGACAGCAGACCATAGTGATTGGACAATGAGTCATTGTGAAGGAAAATTGGGCCCTTTGATGGGAAAGTAGACCCATGTCATGGAACAATGAATCATTGTGATGGGAAAATGGATCCTATTTTAGAGGAAGTGGATATATGGGACCACTGGGAAGGGACAGTAGAATATTGTGATGTGACAATGACCTATTGTGATGGGCTAGTATAAAGTTTCATTGGAACAGTGGACCATTGTGATGGGTATAGGATATTGGGCCATTATAATTAGACTGTCCATTATAATTGGACCATTGGATTGCTACCATTAACCTTTGTGATGAGCTTGTAAATTACTGTGATTGAATAGTAGATCACTGTGATAGGGGATAAAATGTAGTACCATTATTATGGGACAGTGGATAATTGTGTTGTGATCATTGTGATGGGACAGTAGATCAATGGCCTACTGCTCCTTCACAATGATTCACTATTCAATAACAATGATCCATTGTCCCAAAACAAAGATTTATTCTTATATCTACTGTGTTCCAGTGCTCCATCACATTGATTCATTGTCTAATCACAAGGTCAACTTTCTCATTATAATGATTCTCCTATCACAATGGCCATCTGTCCACACAATTGTCAACTCTTCCTTCAGATTAATTCACTGTCCTATCACAACGGTCCACACTCCCATATCACTGATCCAGTATCCCATCACAATTATCTACTATTCCATCATGACTGCCAGCTCTCCAATCACATTCATCCACTCACTCATCATAATTATCCACTATCACATCATAAATTTTGCTGCCCCATAACAATCATCCATTGTCCTATCACAAAGGCTCACTCTCCCATCATGACGGCCCATTGTGTCATAAAAATGTCTACTCACAATTATTCATTCTCCCATAAGATTGATTCACTGTCCCATCGCAATGCTCTACCTTATCATAATAATGGTTCCATATAGTATCTCCTATTACAATGGTTGACTCTCCCATCATAATGATTAACTTTATCTTTACAAAATCTCACTGCATCGTCACAATCCTCCAAGATCCAATAATCAAGGTCTAATATCCTATCCCCTTTACTAATTTTCCATTATTTCAACACAACATTCCACAATCCCATCTCAATGGCCACAGTTCTATCACAATATTCTATTATCCCTTCACAATGTTCCAATTTTCTTTTCCCTGTAAAAATGATCCATGGTACCATCACATTTGTCCACTGTCTCATCGTGAGGGTCCACCTTACCAGTATAATGATCCACTATTCCAAAATAATGGCCCACAATTCTGTCACAATGTTTACTGTTCAATAACAATGATCTACTGCCCCATTCAAATGTGCCACTGTCCCAAACAATGATCCATTTTCTCATTAAAGTAGTTCACTATTCCATCACAATAGTGCACTATTCTATTACAGTAGTCTACTGTCCTATCAAAATGGTCCATACTCCCATCAAAATGATCAATTTTCTTAACAATGATCCACTGTCCCATCACAATGATTCACTATCCTCATAATTCATGCTCTTTAGTATGATCCACTGTAACACCACAATGCTTCACTGTCCCATTATGTCAAGCCAGAGTCTCATCGCACTTGTCCATTGTCTTAACCACATTACCATGGTCAATTTTCTCATCATAATGAGTTACTTTCTCATCACAGTGTTTCAGAGTCTTTCTCAAAGATCTCATATATTCTTACAATAGTTCCAATGTCATATCCTTTGTAACAATGGTCAATTATCCCATCTAAATGGTTGATAGTCACTGTCCCAGCAAAATGTTCTACTTTCCCATCACAGTGGTTCATTGTCATATCACAATGACCAACCCACTGTCCTATCACAATTATTTACTCTCTCATTGCAGTGGTCCATTTTCCCAACATGATGCTTCATTTACTGTCCAATCATAATGGACCACTGTCCCATCAAAATTATCCACTGTCTCATCACAGTCTCCAACAGTCACAACACAATGATCCTTTGTGTCATTACAATGATTAAACGTCCCATCAGAATGATTCACAGTACCATAACAATGGCCCACTGTATAATCACAGTGCTCCATTGACCAATAATAATGGTCCTGCAATGGTCTGCTTTCACATCATAGTGATTCAATATCTCATCACAATGGTCTACTTTCCTATCCCTTATGGGAATGTTGCATGCCCAGTTACAATGATTCACTTTCTAATCACAATATCTCACTGTTGCATCTCAAAGATACACTGTCATGTATCTTTGTCATGATGGTTTAATCTGCCATCACAATGGCCTAGTTGTCCTGTCACAATGATCCATTCTCTCATCACAAAGGTCAGGATTCACAGTCCTATTAACATGTTTCACTGGCCTGTTACAATAGTTCATTGTCACATCACAATGGGCTACTCTCCCTTCACAAATAGCCATGGTCCTAAACCATATCACAATGGTCCACTCCTAAAAATGTCCCACATTCTTAGCCTTTATCACTTGGTTTTATGCCCTGTCACATCCTATATACTTCATTTTCCTATGGTAATGACGCACTGTCTCATCACAATGATACACTGTCCCATAATAATTGACCATTGTCTAATTCTCTCTCACAGTGACCCACTGCCTATCAAAATGGTCCACAGATGCTTAACAATTATTTACAGTCCCTTGACATATGGTCAGCTCTCCTATTCCCTGTCATAATAGTCTACTCTCCCTTTAAAGTGGTCCGATCTTCCATTATAATGGTTTGTTGTCTAATCACAATTGTTCACTTTTCCATTACAACTACCCATTCTCCCATTACAATGACCTATTTTCCATTGCAATGGTCCACTGTCCTTTAACAATGATTTACTATTCCATCTAAGTGAAGGTCTTTCCCATTAAAATAGACCATTCTCCCATCACAACTGGCTACTGCTTATACCCTATGACAATGGGTTACTCTCTTTTAACTATGGCATACTGTCTGATCCTCCATCACTTATTTTACCATGTTGTCATAATTATTCTCTTACCTTTCATAATGATTCCATGTCTTATCAAATTGCTCCATTGTTCCATAATATACGACCATTTTCTTTTCCCCTATCAAAATGGTCGATTGTCCAATCACAATGACCAATCATTCCTTCACAATGATTCAATGTCCAATCAAAAACAAAGATCCAAACAATGGCTCACTGTCCCATCAGAATACCACCCTTTCCCATACAATGTTCACAGTGCAATCACAATGATCCACTGTCTCATCACAATGATTTTCTTCCCATAACAATGATTCATTGACCTATCACTGTGTTTCCTTGTTTCATCAGTTTTCCACTGTCCATTCCATCTAAAGCTTTCCAAAAGTACCATTAAAATCACCCATTGTCCTATCTCTTATCACAATAGTCCACTGTCCCATCAAAATGATCTACTTTCCTGTCACAACATTCCACTGTCCCATAACAATAGCGCATTGCCCTATCAAAATTTTCACTGTCCAGTAGTAATGGCCCACTGCCCCATCACAATGATTCACTGTCTTTTCACAATGGTCTGTAGTTTGTCCATTTATCTACTTTCCATTCCACAATGATTCACTGTCAAATCATAAAGGTCTACAGTCCCATCATGATGATTCTCTGTCCTATCATAGTGTGTCACAGTCTCATAAAAATGGTCCACTGTTCCATCACAATGGTCCATTCTCTAATAATAATGACCTACTATCCTATCACAATGATCACTATCTAATAAGACTATTCTATTCTCCTGTCAAAATGATGTACTGTCCAATCACAATGACCTACTGTTCAACCATAAAATTCTACTGTCTCTTGACAATGATTCCCTTTCCATTCACAATCATACCCTTTCCCATCAATGGTCCATTGTTGCATCAGAAAGGTCCAATCTCCTATTCCCTTCAATAATGGTCCGCTGTACCATCAAACTGGTAATTTGTTTCAGACCACTTTTCCATCTCAGTGTTTCATTGTTTTATCACAATGGCCCATTATACCTTCACAGTGTTCACTGTCTAATCACAGTGGTCCATGCCCGCATCACTTCAATAACATCAATTCGATGTTCGATAACATCAATTTAATGGACAATCACTAAGTTCCCCTCTCATTTCACAGGGGTTGATTGTCTTATTCTGTCTAACAGTGCTCCACTGTCCCATAATAGTCACCCATCACTATCCCTCATGACAATGATCTACACTTCCATCAAATTAATTCCCTTTCCCATCACAATAGCTGATTGTTCAATCACAATGCTCACTGTCCAATCACACGAGCAAACTGTTCCATCAGATTAGTACGATTATCCAGAGTTCCATAACAAAGGTTGACTGTCCATTATTGTTTCCTGTCTCATGGCAGTACTCCACTGTACCCTTTCCCCTCATAAAGATCTACTGTCCCGTAACAATGATCCATTGTCCCACTAAATGACTCACTCCCCCCTACACCAGTATTCTACTGTTTCATAATAACTGATAGGTATTCTATCTGCTATCACATGGTCCACTGAGCCATCACAATACTTAAGTACCTTATCAAAATGACCCATAGTCCCTTAACAGTAATTCACTGTGCTATAACAATGCTCCTCTGTCCCTTCACAATAATCCAATGTCCTGTTCCAAATCACAATAGACCACTATCCCTTCACAATGGTACATTATCCCATCACAATTATCTACTGTTCTATCACAAAGCTTCCACGTAGCACCACAATGATTCACTGGCCTCACAGAGTTTTATTGTATAATCATAATGGTCCAATATTCCATCACAGTGGTCCAGGATCACATCACAATGATTCACTGTCCAATAAGAATGGCTCAAACTCCCATCAAAATGATCCACTTTCCATCACAGTGGCCCACTGTCCTATCAAAATTGTCCACTGCTCCTTCACAATGATTTACTTTCCAATCATGATAGTTTCCTATGTCAACATAATGGTGTACTGTCCCATCACAATGCCCCACTGTTCTATTGCAATGATTCACTGTTACTTCACTGTGATTTACTGTCCCATCATAAGGATCCATTGTCCTATATCTCCATCATCCACTGTCATATCACAATGGCCCATGGTACAGTCACAATATTTACTATCCAATAACAATAATACATTGTTCTATCACAATGGTTTATTGTTCTATCACTGTAATTCACACTCACATCCCAATGATCCATTTCCCTCCACAATATTTATTGTCCAATAACAATGGTAACAATGGTACATTGTCCCAATACAATGGTCTACTGTCCCATCAAAATGGCCCAGTATCCCATCAAAATGATCCACTGTTCTATCCTCTGTTACAGTGATCAACTTTCCCATCCCAATGATCCACTGTCCCTTAATAGTGACTTAATGTTCCATCATAATGGTCCATTCCTCATAATATCCCACTCTACTACAATAGTGGACCAATGTTTTATACCCTATCACAATGGCCCATTGACCCATCACAATAATTCCTTATCCCATCATAATGCCCCACTCTTAATTACAACTCCACTGCAATTCAATAGAGGTCCAATATCCTATCCTTATCACAATTATTCACTGTCCAATCAAACTGTTTGACTCTTCCACCACAAAGCTACAATCAAATGTCCCATCACAATGTTGCAATGTCCTAAACTCATTGCAATGGTTTAGTGTATCATGAAAATGATTTACTGTCAAATCACAATGTTCCTCTGTCCCATAACAATTACTCAAGTAACATAACAAAGATTCATTGCCCTATCATAGTTTTCCACTTTCAAATCACAATGGTCGACTGTCTTATTCCCTTTCTAATGTTCTACTATCCCATCACAATGGTCCATTGTGCTACCAAAATGGCCCATTGTTCCATCACACTGATCTATCCCATCACAGTGGTTTACTGTCCCATCACAATGATTCTTTGTTCAATCACAATAACCCAACCTTCCATCAAAATGACATACTCTCTAGTCACAATGGCTCACTGTCCCATCATAATGGTCTACTCTTTCTTCACAATGATTGACAACAACAGTGGACCACTATCCCATCACAATAGTGCACTCTCCAAATGAATGGTCCGATGTCACATCACTGAGGTTCAGTCTCCTATTCCTCTAACAATGATCCACTGTACCATCAAATTGGTACACTTTGCATTCACACTTGTCCACCTTCCCACCACAATTCTCCAATATCCCTTCACAACAGTCAACATTGTCCCACCACAATGTTTTGTTTTCCCTTAATAATGGCCCCCTCTCCCTTCCCCTTTCACAATGGTCAATTCTCATATCTTAGTGATTCACTATCCCATTACAGTGGTTTTCTGTCCTCTCTTTATGATCTACTCTCCTTTTAGTAGGATTCATTCTCACATCAGTCAGTATATTTACTTTTCTCATTACAGTGACATACTATGCTATTCCCTTTCACAATTATCTACTGTTTCATGAAAGTATCCACCATCCTATCACAATGATTTACTGTCCTATACAATTCTCCACTGTCACACGAAAATAGATAGGATATCCTATCCCATATCACAATATACCATTGTCCCAACACAATGATCCACAGACCATCTCAATGCAATGTTCCTCTGTCCTACTCCAATGATTCAAAGTCCCAACACAAAAATCCACTCTCTCATTCTAATTATCCACTGTATTGTCCCATATTCAGTGGTCACCTGTCCATCACAATAGTCACTGCCTCATAATAATGATTCAAAACAATGATTCACTGTCCTATCATAATGCTCCACTTTCCCATAATAATGGACCAATGAATGACCCACTATCACAATGATCCACTGTTCCACCCAAATGATTTAATATCCCATAACAATGATTAAGTGTATCATCACAATGCACCGCTGTAATATAATAGTGGCTCAAAGTCCTATCCCTTATCTCAATGTCTCAGTGTTTGCATCACAATATTCTACTATCCCATCAAAATGGTCCACTTTCCTACCACAATGGTTCACTGTCTCATCTAAGTGGTTCATTCTCCTACTCCCTGTTACAGTGGTTCACTCTCTGTCCCACTCCCCCATCAAAATATTCTATGTCCCACTAAAATAAGCCACTTTCTTATAACAATGATTCATTCTCCCATCTCTATATTCCCCTGTCTTCTCACAGCAGTTCACTGTCCTATTCTAACAATGATCTACTGTTCATTCACAATAATACACTGTAAAATTCCAATATTTTACTGTCCTATCAGAACGGTTGACTAGCCCATCAAAATGTTTCACTGCTTCACTACAGCGTTCACTGTCATACCATAATAGTCCAGTCTTATTCCTTATCCAATTAGTCCACTGAAACATCATAATGGTACACTTTCCCATCACAATGATTCACTGTTCAATCACAATGACCCATTGTCCGATTATAATGATCCACTGTTCCATTACAATGGTCCACTGTACTAAGCCCCATCATAATGGTTCATTGCTTTATAAAAATGATTCGCTGTCATATCACAATGTTCTCCTCTCCTACCACAATGGTTCACAGTCCTAAGTCCCATCAGACTATTTTGTTGTCCCATGAAAATGGTTTTCTTTCCCATCACAAAATATCACTGTTTTATTTTAAAGATCCACTGTTTAATCAAAATGGTTCAAAGCTCTATCTCCTATGGCAATGCCCCAACATGCACATAGCAAAGATTCAGTATCCCATCACAATTTTCCAATCTCTTATTCTCTCGAATTTAGTCCACTGTTCTATTGGAATGGTCCACTGTCCCATCTCAACGATCCACTACTGCATTACCACAGTCCACTGCTGCATTACAATGGCTAACAGTTGCACCACGATAGTTCATTCTCTCATCATAATGATTCAATCTCCAATCACAATTTTCTACTCTCACATCACAATGACCCATTGTCCCAGCACATAAGCCTACTGTCTTATCACTAAGATTCACTGTCCTGTCACAATGTTTGACTGTCCCATCACAATGATCCACTCTTCAATTATAATGGTACACTACCCATTACAATGGTTCACTATCACATTACAGTGGTCCAATGCCCTATTCCTTCTACAAGTAGTTCACTTTCAATCATATTGTTCTACTTTCCCATCACAATGATCCATTGTCTCATAACAATGTCTTACTGTCCAATCATAATTCCCCAATGTCCCATTTTCTCTCAAAATACTCAACTGATACATCACAATGGTCCAATGTCCCAAGTCAATTATCCATTGTCCCACTACAATGATCCACCATCAATTACAATGGACCTCGGACCCATCACAACTGCCTACTCTTCCATCAAAATGATCCACTGTATAATCACAAAGGCACAGTGTCCTATTGCAATGATTCTCTGTCCTAACACAATGTTGTATTGTCCCATCATGATGGTTTCTTGTCCCAGCACACTGTTCCACTGTCACAAAACAATAGTCCAATTTCATATTCCCTCTATTAATAGTCTACTATGTCATCATATTTGTACACTGTCCTATTGTAAAGATCTATATTCTCATCACAATGATCCACTGTCCCACCACAATGCTTCTAAATTCCAAAACAATGATCACTTGTCTAATAACAATCATCCACTGTCCTATTTCCTGTTACAATGGATAATCTCCCAATCACAATGATACATTGTTCCATAACAATGACTAAGTGTATAATTACAATAGTTTACTGTCCAATCATAGTTCTCCACTCTCCCTTAATAATGGACCAATATCCTACTCAATTTCACAATGGTCCACTTTCCCATCACAGTGATTTTTTTTTGCTCATCACAATGTTTGTCTTTAGCATCAAAATGCTCCTCTGTAATACAATAATGGTTCAGTGTCTTATTCCTTATCACAATGACCCTGAGATCCATCAAATTATTCCACTATCTCATAACAATGGTTCACTCTTCTATTTAATATAACAATGGTCCCATGTTTTATCACAATGATTCACTATCTCTTCACAGTGACTAACTGTACAATTGTAATGATCTACTGTCACATTAAAATGGTCCACTGTCTTATCCCCTGTCACAATGATCTACTGTCTCATGATTCACTCTATTACAATGATTTATTGTTTAATCACAATGCTCCAATGTCTATTCACAATTGTTCACTGTTATATTTCCTTCACAATAGCCCATAGTCCCATCAGAATGATTCCATTTTCCATGAAAATGTTTCACTGTTCCATCTCAAATATTTAGACTTCCATTACAATTATCCCAAGTTCTATTCCCTATAAAAATGACTAATTATCCATCGTAATGACAAATGGTAATATAAAGAGGATTCATTAATCTGTTACAGTGTTCCACTTTCATATTACAGTAGTCCACTGTCAACTCCCACTCACAATGGTCCACTGTTGAATCCCATCATTCCACTCTCTCATGACAACTTTTTGATGTCCAATCACAATGATATACTTCTCTCGTCACAATGTTCATTACCCCATCACAATGGCCTGCTGCTCCATCACATATCTTCTCTCCTATTCAATGGTCCACTCTCCCATCACAATATTTTACTGTTCCATCACTATGTCCCACAGTCCCAAAACAATGTTCTACTCTGTCATCCCAATGATTCAGTCTCTCATCAAAAACTTTTACTGTTCATTCACAATTTCCTTCACTCCAATCACAATGATTCCTTGTCCCATCAAAATGCTACACTCTTCCATCACAATGATCTAATCTGTAATCACACTGTTTCACTAGCCTATCAAAATGGTCCACTGTCCAATTATAATGGTCCACTGTGCCATCACAATGGTCCACAGTTCAATCACAATGGTTCACTTTCCCATATTAATGGAAAATGTCTGATTCCCTACCATAATGGACCACTGTCCTGTCACAGTGATTCACAATCTCATCACAATGCTCCAATGTAACATTTCAATGATCCATTGTAAAACAATAATGGTTCAATGCTCTACTCATATCACAATATTCTGTGTCCCATCAAAGTGCTCTAGCACATTGTCAAAATGTTACACTGTCAAATCACAATGTTCACTGTACCATACAATGATCAACCCTCCCACAAAAATGATTCACACAGTTTCATAACAATATTCTCATATAAGATCACAGTGGTATATGTGATCCACATTCACAACCTCCCATTACACTCATCCAATATCCAATCAAAATGTTTCACTGTCCCACCACAATGGCCTACTGTCCCATTAACGGTCTACTATCCAATCACAATGTTCCACTGTCCTATCATTATGGTCCAGTGTCTCATCACAATAATTCATTGTTTGATCATAATGATATACCATCTGATCACAGTTTTACAATGATTTCACATCACAATGTTACTCTGTTCTATCTCAAAAATATACTGTTTTATCGCATATTATTGCCTACGATAATGATCAACTGCCTGTTGTGATTTTCCACAATCACATAATAAAGATTATTTTAGCATCCCATTTTTCTAGTACCATATTACAATGAGGCATGGCCCCATTCCCTACCAAAATGTCTAGTGCCCCATCATAATGATTCACTGTCTAATCACAATGACCCTCTCAGCCATCACAATGATCACTGTCTCATCACAAAGGCACATTGTTCCATCATAATGACTCATTGTCCAGTCACAAAGTCTTATTGTGCCACCACAATAGTATATTCTGCCATCACATTGGTACACTGCCCCGTCAAACTATCTATTCTCACTTCATAGTGATCCAAACTTCTATTTTCTCTAAAACATAGTCCAATCTACAATCATTCTGGTATACTTTTTCATCACAAATGTCTATTTCCTAATCACAATGATCTCAGTCCCATCACTATGGTCCACTGTCTAATCACAATGATCACTGTCTCATCAAAATGATACACAGTCCCATAACAATGGTTCATTGACTCATCACTATGTTCCCCTGTCTCATCAAAATGGCCCATTCTCCTATTTCATTTAACAATGCCCCTCTGTCCCATTATAATCTCCCTCTGTCCAATTCCTATCACAACAATCAATTTTCTCATAAAAATTTCCACATTCCCATCACAATGGCCCATTTTCCCATCACAGTGTTGACTGTCTAAACAATGGTACACTGTCCCTTTGTTATGATTCATTGTCCCATCAGAATTTTTCAAAGTCCCAACACAAAGAACCATTGTTTCATCACAACGACCCATCTTCCCGTCCTTTTTTTAATAGTCAATGGTATCCATTATCATAGTCCATTATCCAATAACAATGGTTCACTATCCCATCACAATGATTAAATGTCTTGAAGCTCATCACAATGGACCACAGTTCAATCATAAAAGCTCAGTCTCTGATCATAACTGTCCACTGTTTTATCACAATGATTCTCTCATCACAATGATTCTCTGTCCAATCTCAATGGTACTCTTTACTATCACAAGGACCCAGTGTCCCACCACAAAGGTCCAATGTATCATCACAATGATTTACTTTCCTATCACAATGTTTTACTATCCTGTCATAATGGTCCACTCTCCCATCACAATGGTTCACTGCCCCATTACAATGGTCATTGGTCACATAACAGTCTTCCAAACTCCTATTGCCTCATATAATGGTCCACTCTGCCACCACACTGGTATACTGTCTCATTATAACATTCCACTTTCCCATAACTACAAACCAATATCTTATTACAATTGCACATTGTCCAACAGTGTTCACTGTCCACTTATAATGGTTCATTTTCTCTTCAGAATGATCCACTGACCCATAACAATAGTTCACTGACCCACTGCTATATTCTCCTGTCTCGTCACAGTAGTTCCCACTCCTATTCCATCTCACAGTGCTCCAGTTTCCTATAATAATCACTTACTATCCTATCCTTTATTATACAATCCACTCTCCCATCATAATGATCTAATGTTCCATCAAAATATTTCACAGTCACATCATAATGGTTCAATATCCTATCACAAAGATCCACAGTCTCATTGAAATTATCTTCTGTCCAATCATAGGAGCCCACAGTCCTATACAATTGTTCACTTTCACGCCACAATTTTCCACTATCACATCACAATGATTCACTCTCTTCATAATAATGGCTTCCTGTCCCATCATAATGGTCCACTGTCCTAAAACAATGTTCTACTATCTCAATCACAATGTTCACTGTCTAAATATAATTGTTTATCACAATGCTCCATTTCTTCTTTAAAATGATTACCTGTCTCATCTCATATTACAATGGTCTACTCTCCCACCACTCTGCTCAAATGTCCATAAAAATTGTCCATTGTCCCATCATAATCTTCCACTTTCACATCATCATGGTCCATTTCCCACTTCTCTCTCAGTGTTCCATCATCCCATTATACTGGGCTACTTTTCATCACTATGGCCCATTGTCAAATCACAATAGTTCACCACTGGATCATGATTGTCCACTCTCCCATTATGAACATCTGATCTCCAATGAAAATGTCAGACTGCTCCATCCCCATTGGTCAACTCTTACTTAAATAGGATTCACTGTCCTATCACAAGTTTATTCTCCTATCACGAACCATTAGTATCACAATAACTCCCTGTCCCATCCCTAAAATCCAATCTGCCATCACAATTTTTCACACTTTCTAACACAATGTTTTACTATCCCATCACAGAGGTCCACTCTTCTATATTGATAGCACACATTTCTATAAAAATGACTAACTGTCCAATAATGATGATCCACTTTTCAATAACAATGGTTCACTGACAAATCACCATGTGCCATCACAATGGTCCACTGTCCTCATCTATATAAAAGTGTTCCACTACTCTATTATAATGATCCAATGTCACATCACAATATTCCACTACCCATCACAATGGATTATTGTTCCTTCATAATGATCCACTACCATGCCATTGTTCCATTGTCCTATTCCACTATCCTATCACAAAAGTATACTGTACCTTCACAATATCCCACTGTCCCATCATACTCACCCACATTCCTATAACAATAGTCTACTTTCACATAATAGTAGTCCACTGTCAGATCCAAATTATCCACTGTACCATTACAATGAGTTAATAATTACAATGGTCCACTGTCCCATCACAACTATCTAGTGTTCTATAACAATGATCCAATTTCCCATTACAATGCTCCACTTTCTTTTAATAATGGTCCAAAGTATTATTCCCTATCACAGTAGCCCAGGATCCCACAAGAATATCTCACTTCCCATCCCAATATTTTATTCTTCCATCTTAAAGTCTACTGTTTCTCACAATGGTTCAAAGTCCTATCCCCTATAATAATTTTCCATTGCCTATAGCAATGACCCATCATCATAAAACAAAGGTTCACTACTTCATCAAAATTTTTCACTGTTACAACAGTCCATTCTTCCAATAAGTTGATACACTGTCCAATCACAATGATTCATTTTTCGATCACAGTTCACTCTCCCTTAACAACGGTTCACTGTCTCATCACAATGACCTACTGTGCCATCATAATGGTGCACTGTCCCATAACAACAGTCCACATTCACATCATAGCAATCCACTGTTCATTTCTGTCTGGCAATATTCTACTCTACTTTCATAGTTTTACACTGTCCAACCACAACTGTTCACTTTCCCATCACAATGATACCTTCACAATGGATTACTGTTCCACAGGAATATTCACTGTCCAATCACAATTGTTCACTATTCTATCACAATGGTCCAATATCCTCTCACAGTGACCTACTATTCCATCATAATGGCCAACTGCCTTATCACAATAGTACACTATCCCTTTACCATTGCCTAATGTCACATCACAATTATACATTCTTCCATTATGATGGGTCACTGTCCCATCACAATGACTCACTAATTACAATGTTCCACACTTTATTACTATGATCAAGTCTCTTAACACAATGTAATATTGTCCCATAATAATGATCAGCTCTTTTTTAATGATTTGTCAATATTTTAACACAGTTGTCCACAAATTCAGAACAATGAAACCACTCTCTCATTAAATGATCCAGTATCCCATCACAACTCACTACAATCGCATAACAATTATCCACTGCCCAGTCACAATGTTCCACTTACTCTCCTATCACAATAATTCAATGTTCTATCACAGAAGTCCAATGTCCCATCACACTGACCCACTTCACTATTGCAGTGCTTCACTGCTCCATTATAAAAGTCAATTCTCCCATTACAGTGGAGCATTGTCCCATAATAAGAGTTTGTCGTCATGGCACAGTATTCTAAAATTCTGTTTCCTCTATCAGAGGCCCACTGTACCATCATACTAGTATGTCCCATCAGAAATGTCTACTTTCCCATCACAGTGACTTAATGTGTCATCAGGAGAGCTCACTGTCTCATTACACAATGTGCAATCACAGTGGTCCATTATTCATCAAATGATCTGCTTCCCATAACAATGATTCACTGACCTATCGCTGCATTCCCATCTTATCCCAGTTGTCCACTGGCCTGTTCCCTCTAAAACTTTCCCAGTGTACCAGAAAAATCACCCAATGCCCTATTTCTTATCACAGCAATTCCATCAAAATGATCTACTTTCCCATCACAATGATCCACTGTTTCAATGCAATGGTCCATTGTCCTATAAAAATATTCACTGGCCAATAACAGTGGTACACTGCTTCATCACAATGATCCACTGTTTCTTCACAATGATCTTTTGTTTGTCCATAGTTATTCATTCTCCATTGTACAATGATTCACTGCCAAATTGCAAAGTTCCACAGTCCCATCATAATGATCCTCTGTCTCACCAGAATGTCCCACAGTCCCATCAAAATGGTCTACTGTCCAATTACAATAGTCCACTGACCAATTAAAATGATCCACTGCTCCATAAAAATGGACCATTAACCCATCACAGTGTACTTTTCTACAGAAAGTTTCATTGTTTCATCATAAAAATATACTCTCTCATTCACTGTCACACCACAGTGGTTCAATCTCCTAACACCTCTAGCAATGATCTACTGTACTATCATGCTGGTACAGAGTGACATCTGAACGATTCCTATTTCCATGACAGTGGCCCAGTGTCTCATTAAAATATCTTATTGTCTCCACAATATTCAGTCTCTAATCACAATGGTCCAATGTCTCATCAAGATGAACATCTTCACAATGGTCCACTGTCCTTTCAAAATGATTCACCTTCCTATCACAATATTTCTCTGTTCCCTCTCAAAGATACACTGCCTCTTCACTATTTTCCAAAGCCCTATTACATATAACAATGTTCAGTGGTCCCAGCTTAATTGTCCATGGTTATATAATAGTGATTCACTTTAACATCTCATTGCACAACTTTCCCTTAATAATGCTCCAAAGTCTATTCCCTTTCACAATGGTCTACTCTTCTATTAAAAATGTTCAACTATTCCATCACAATGGTTTACTGCCCCTTCATAAAGTTCCACTGTAACATCATGGTGTTCTACTAACCTATTCCTTCTTACAATTCGTCACTGTCCTACCACAAAAGTCCACTTTTCCATCACAAAGATCACTCTTCCATCATAATGATATATTCTCTCATCACAATGGTCCACTGTCTCACTGAAATGTCCCTGAGGTCCATCACAAGGGTCTTCTTTGCCACTGATATGGCCCACAGTTACCCCACAATGGTCAACTGTCTCATCCAAATTAACTACTGTCCCATTGCAATGATTCCCTGTCTCATCAAAGTGGTCCACTGTGCCATCACAATAATCCATTGTCCCATAACAATGCTCTGTTTATTCATGACAATGCTTCACATTCTTTTAATTATGAACCACTCTTATTCCCTATCACAATGGTCCACTGTCCTTGAACAGTGTTGTACTACCGCTTCACAATGATCCACTATCCCAGCACAATGATCCATGATCATCTATTCCATCCCATTGTTCCTCATTCCCTTATGATCAACAGACTTATAACTTGGGACAATTTTTAACTGTCCCATCACAATGTGCCACTTTTTAAAAGTAATGCTTCACTATCTTATACCCTATCACACTTGTCCACTGTCACTTAACAATGTTACACTATTCGATCGCAATGGTTTATTGTCTTATCACAATATTTCATTGTCACATCAGAGTAGTCCATTTTCTTTTCCTCTCACAGTCTTTAGCTATTCCATCACACTGATACACCCCAGTGGAAACTTTCTGTAGTCCCAATTCAATGACCCACTGTCCCATAACAATAATTCCTGTTTTATCACTATATTCCCTGGTTTCATCTCAGTGGTTAACTGTACTATGTCTTCTTATAATGATATATTGTCCAATAAAAAATAATCTATTGTCTCATTAAAATTTTCCTTTCTTCTATTCCCAATCATATTAGTTGACTGTCTCACTGGAATGATTAATTTTTCCATCACAGTATTACATTGTTTCATTGTAATAGTTCAAAATCCTGTCCCTTATAACAATGGTCTTCCCATCAAAATAGTTCATAGTTACCTATCACAAAGTCACTGTGCCATTACTATGATTGGTTTCCAATCACAGTAGTCCTCTCATCACAATGATCCACTCTCTCATTACAAAGGTCATATATCTTATCACAATGGTTCACAGTCCTATCACAATGATCCACTGTCCTGTCACAATAGTTTACTGTCCCATTACTGTTGTCCACTGTCACAACACAAGTTTTCATTGTCTCTTCAAAATAATTCACTGTCTTATCACCATGATCCACTCTTCCATCAAAATTTTCCACCAGAATTTTCTACTGTTCCATCACGATGGCTCAAAAATTCCATTACAAAATGCACAAACTTATCAAAATTTTCCACTGTCCCATCACAATGCCCCACTGTACCATTACTATTGCTCACTGTCAATCACAATTTTGTACTGTCCCATCAAAATGAGTCACTGTTCTATCACAATGGTCTATTATCCTATCACAATGGTCCTCTGTCCCATAACAATTGTCTACTGACACAAAACAATAGTACATTGTACTTTCCTCTATCACAATCATCTACTGCATCTTCATCACCACTAACTTTTCCATTACAGTGTCTCATTGTTCCATCACAAAGATCAACTGTCTCATTGCAATGGTCATTGCCCTAACACTTACCACAATGGAACACTGTTCAATCATAATGGTCCACTGTCACATAACAATGCCCAACTATACCATCACAATTGGCCACTGTCCTTCAGAATGTTTCTCTGTCACATCACTGTGATCCATTCTATTCTCTCTCACAATATTTATCTGTTCCATTTTACTTGTCCACTATCCAATCACAACTTTCCATTGTCCCATTACATTATCCTGCTGTCCCATATCAATGACTCACTGTACCATCATAATGATATCCTGTCCCATTACAATGATCTACTGTCCTATCAGAGTGTTCCAAAGTCTTATGACCTATTGCAATGTTCAACTATCCCATCCTAATTATATATAGTCATATTACTGTGACTCACTGTCACATCTCATTACACCATTTCCCTTAGTAATATTCCAATGTCCGTTCCCTTTGCACAGTGGTCTACTGTCCCATAACAATTGTTTGCTATTCAATAAAAATGGCTTACTGTCCCATCATAAAGTTCACTGTCACATCATAGTGTTCCTCTCTCCTATTCTTTCTTACAATGATCTCCCTATGACAATGATCTACTGTCCCATCACAATGTTTCACTATTAAATTATCATGGCTCACAATCCCATCATGAATGATATATTTTCTTATAACAATGGTCCACTGTTTCATCCAATTAATTTACTCTCCCATTGCAATGTTTACTCTCTCATCACAGTAATGGGAACATTTTCCTAATCACAATGCTCTATTTCCCTTAATTATAATTCACAATCTTATCCCCTATCACATTGGTTCACTGCCCCAAAACAATGTTCCACTATACCTTCTCACAATGATCCACTGCCCCATTAAGATAATCCAATTCCCATTGCAATGACCCATTTCACCATCACTACACTCATTGTCTAGTCATAATTGTACACTGTCCCTTCAAAATGATCTACTGTCTCATTACAATGGTTCAAAGTTCCATAAAAATACCCTGTCTCATTATAATAGTTCACTCTTGTATCATCTGTTACACAGGGTCAAATCTCCCATCTCAGTGACACACTGTCTCATAGCAGTGATTCATTTTTCCATCACAATTGTCCCCTGTCTCATCATAATGCCCCACTCTCCCATAAAAATTGACCAATATCCTATCTATCACAGTGCTCCACTTTTCCTTTACAGTGATTCACTATCACATCACAATGTTCCATTCTAACATCACAATATTCTACTGAAACATAATAATGGTTCATTGTCATATCCCTTATCACAATGATACAGTGTCTCATCAATCTGTTCCAATATCTAATCATTGTCCATTGACACATTATAGTGGTTCAATCTCCTATTTCCTCTGATAATAGTCCACTGTACCATCTGGTATACTGTCTCATCACTATGTCTCACTGACCCATCAAAATGTTCATTGCCACATAAGAATGATTCACTGTCCAATTATAATGATATTCTGGCACATCACTATGTTTCACTGTCCTATCTCCTACTACAATGGTCTGCTGTCATATCAAAATGAATGACTGTCTCATGACAATGTTCTACTGTCCCATTCACTATAGTCTTTTTTATTGATCCACTGTCCCATCATAACAATTAACTTCCCATCAAAATGTTTCATTGTTCTATCATACAGTCCATTTTCTCATTACCATAGTCCAAAGTCCTATTCCCTCTAACAATAGTCAACTGTCCCATCACAATGTTCTATGTTCACAAGACAAAGATTCATGGTTCTATCACAATGTTCTACTCTCATGTCATAGTGTCAACTGTCATATTCCTTCTCACAATTGTTTACTACAGCATCAAAATAGTACAGTCTCACATAACAATACTCCATTGTATCATCACATTGCATCAACACAATGGCAGACTGTTAAGTCATCGTGGTCTATTATTTCATCAGAATTTTTCATGGACCCATGACAGTGGTATAATCTTCTATTACAATGTCCTCAAATCTCCTCACAATGATCCCCTGATACATTCCAGTGTTCATTTTCCTAGTCTCTCTCAGAATGTTCCACTGTCCCATTACTCTAATCCACTGTTCTATCACTATGGGTCAATGTTCACTGTTCCATCATGATTATCTGTTAACAATGACTCACTGTCCCACCACAATGGTCCACTGTTCCATCAAAATGTTCCACTGTCACATCAAAATGGCCCACTATCACATCACAATTTTCCATTCTCACATCACAATGGTACAATGTAACATCACAGTGATTCACTGTACCATCAACATGGTCCACTCTACACTGTACCATCATAATTATCCACTTTCCCATAACAATAATCCATTGACTCATCACAGTATTCCACTGTCACATCACAATGGTTCACTGTTACATCACAGTTATTCCTCGCGCTATTACAATTACACATTGCTTCATTACAAAGATCCACTGTTCTATCTTAATGGTTCACTGTCCTATTCCTCCATCACAATGTTCCACTGTCCCATCAAAATTATTCTGCAATACAATGTTTCTATGTCTCACAACTATGGTCCATTTTCTTATTCTCTATCACAGTGGTCCACTGTCCTATCACAATTGTCCATAATTGTTCATAATTGTGGGACAGTGGAACACTGTGATAAGAGAGTAAATCATTGTGATAGGTCAGTGAATCATTGTATGGGACAGTGGGTCATTATGATGGAAAAGGTAGCAGTGTAATCATATTCTATGTCACAATGTTCTATGCCCTATCATAGTGGTTCACTGTCCCATTGCAATGGTCTACTGTCTCATCATAATGCTCCAGTATTCCATCAAAATGGTTCACATTCCCTTAAATACAACTAACTGTTCCATCACAATGTTACACTATTACTGCACAGTTATGCACTGTCTTATTCCTTCACATGATTGGTACACTATCCCTTTCAAAATAATCTATTCTCCAATTACAATGATTCACTCTCTCATCACAATTATTTTCTGTCCTAGCACAATATTTTTCTGTAGCAGTTGGCTAGCAGGCTATTTCTTTCTATTTCAGGGGGAAAAAAAGAAGGATAGAAAGAAATGAAGAAATCTTCACCACCCTCATAGGTGGCCTTGATAGAAAAAAAGAGAGAAATGAAGAAATATTCACAGCCCTTTTAGGCCATTGAAGCTTAGAGATCGCGAACTGACAATGAGCTAGACTAGTGTCTCAACTCACTATCCTCAAACCCAATTTCTCCAACTGATGTTCTAAGCAATAACCAGCAATCCAACACACCAATGACCAACAACCAGCTAATCAAGCAACCCTCGTTCTTTGAGCTTCAACTCTTACATACTCTAAGAAAAAGTTAACAGAAGTCCAAGAAGCATGCCATCATAAGGACAAGCTACACATGGCAAAACAGCTGCAAGTAAACAAATTATAGTCAAAAACAATGAACATCCAAATCAAACTCATTATCATCCACCACACCAGGATGGTAACAAAAACAATTCAAATGCTATTCTGGGTTTTTAAAGAAACCAAAATAGCAAAATTTCTTCCAAGTGTCCTGTTATATTTCACTGTCCCATAATAATGATTTACTGTTCCATCACAATGGTTCACTCTGCAATCACAATTGGCAACTGTCCTATCTCCTATCATGGTGGTCCACTGTCTCATAAATATGTTCCAATCTCCTGTCCCTTATCACTTGTTTCATTGACTTACAAAATTATTCAATTTCCTATCAAAATGATTTTTTTGTCTCATGACAATGCCTCACTGTTCCATAATAATTGGCCAGTGTTCTATCTCCTATCAATCACAATAATCTATTGTCCCATCACAATATTCTACTGTAACTTTATTATGTTCCACTATCAAATTCCCCCTCACAATTGTTGACTCTACCTTCATAATGTACCACTCTCACATAGTAATTATTCAGTCAAATCATAGTGGTCTATATTGTCCCATTACAATGATCTCATGATAGTGGTTCACTGCTCCTCTACAATGATTCACTGTCCAATCAGAATGGTCCACTCTTCCATTACAATAATGCATTCTTACGTCAAAATGACCCACCTTCACAGTGGTCTACTTTTCAATAACAATGATTCACTATCCTATTATAATGGCCCACAGTTTCATCTCAAAATCCTCTATCCCAGTATAATGATCACCTGTCCCACAGCAATGATTCACTCTCCCATCTCTATGTTCCTCTGCCTCATCACAGTCATCTATTGTTTCATCACAATGATCCACTGTCCCATCACAATGGCTCACTGACTCTTTGCAATGGTCTATAGATCCTTTAATGATTCACTGTCCCATCATGATGTTCCACTACTACTTCACAATGGGATGGTCCACTGTTGCATTCCCTCTCAAGATTGATGCCCTATCCCTTCACAGTGTTCCACTCTCCCATCACATGATTCACTGTCCCTTCTCAATGTTCCACTGTTCCATAATTGACCAGTGTCCCATCCCCTATCATGACGGTCTATGGTCCCATTACAAGAGTCCATGTAACCTTAACAGTGATTCACTGTACCATTACAGTGTTCTACTGTCACTTCACTGTGGTAGACTCTACTATTCATTCTCATAATAGTCTACTCTCCTTTCATAATGGTACACTATCCTACCATAATGATTCCCTGACCCTTCACAATGCTCTAGTGTCTGATAAATATGGATCATTATCCACTCTCCTATTATAATGGTTCACTGTTCCATCACAATGTTCTAGTATCTCATCAAAATGACCCATAGTATCTTGATAATAGTGCCCTGTATCATCACAGTGATCCACTATCCTATCTTCTCTCAGAATTGATCCACTATCACTACATAATGATATGCTTTCTCATCACAATGATTCCCTGTCCAATCACAGTAATCCAATGTGACATCACAATGATCCACATTTGCACCTTAGAGATGCACTGTCCATAATGATCACTTCCCCATCCTAATGATCAACATTCCCATCACAAAGATTCACTGTTCTATCAAAATGATTCATAATCCTCTAACAATGTTTCACTGTTTCATGATAATGATGATTGTCCCAAAGCAATGATCTACAATCTCATTACAATGGGACATTTTCTAATCACAATTGGTAACTGTCTCATAACTATGGTACAGTTTTCTTTCCCTTATCATTTTTCTCACTGCTCTATCAAAGTGATTCACTTTCCCATCACAATGATTGTCCCTTCACAATGCTTCACAGTTCTATAATAATTGATCAGTATCCTATCCTCTATCAAAATGGACTACTGTCCCATTACAAGAGTCCCAGACACTTAACAATGATTCACTGTCCCATCAAAATGTTTCACTGTCACTTTACTGTGGTACACTGTCCTATTAACTCTCATAATTATCTAATATCCCTTCATAATGGTCCACTTTCACACCGCAATGATTCACTGCCCAATCACAATGTCTCACTGTTTCAGCAGAATGATCCATTTTCCTAACATAATGGTCCATTGTCCAATCATAATACTCCAATGTCTCATTTTGATACTCCACTATCCCATCATGATACTCTTCTGTCAAATAATGATGCTAAATTTCCCTTTAATATTCCACTTTTATCCCCTCTCACAGTGGTCTGCTGTCCCACAACAATGTCCCACTCTTCCATCACAACAGTTCACCGCATCATCCCTATATTCCATTGTCACAACACAGTGATGTATTCCCCTATTTCCTCTCACCATGATAAACTGTCCAATCACACTGGTCTATTGTCCAACACGACAGTCCATTGTCCCAGAAAATGATTCATTGTTCCATAATATTGATCCAATGTACCATAACCATGATTCATTGACCCAGCACTATGTCCCACTGTTATTCCATAGTGTTCAACTGCTTTATTCTCTCTCAGAATGGTCCACTTTTACTCCAAAATTATCCATCATCCCTCCACAATTATTCACTCTCCTAACCACAATGCTTCACTGTCCCATCCCAATGGTCCATTCTTTCATCACAAGTGGCCACTGTACTATCCCCTATCTCTTGATTCACTGCCCCATCACAGTGACTCACTTTCCCATCATAATGTTCCACTGTCTCATAATAATTGTCCAGTGTCCTATCCCCTGTCACAATGGTCCACTATCTCATCATAATGTTCTACTATCCTATCAAAATTGTCCTTTAACAATGATTCACTGCTCCATCACAAAGTTATACTGTAACTTCACTTCGGTCAGCTGTTCTCTTCCCTTTCATAATGGTCCACTTTCCCTTCACAATGACCCATTCTCCCATCAAAAATATTTACTGTCCGATTACATTGGTCCACTATATCATCACAGTAGTCCACTGTCCTATCACTATTATCCATTCTATCACAATTATCTATTCTCCTATCATAATGGTCCACTCTTATATCATCTATCGACTGATTTACATTCCCATCACAATCACCCCCTATTTTGTTACAGTGATTCACTGTCCCATCGAATGGTCCACTGTCCTTTCACAATGTTCTAGTGCCACTTAACAATAGTCTAATGTCCTATCAACACTGTTGTCCACTGTCGTATCATGATGATTCAGTGTCCTATCACAATGGCTCACTGTCCCGTAATAATATTCCACTCTCTTACCCATTTTTTTCTGCCTTCACAGTGATTTACTCTCCTATAACAATGGTCAACTGTCCCAATTCTATAGTCTACTATCTCCTTACAATGATCACTGTCACATGACAGTTATTCACTGTCTCATCACAATGGTCCACTGTCTCATCACAATGGTCACTGCCACATTACAATGGTCCAATGTCCTATCCTCAATCACAATGGCCTACTGTCCCAGCACATTGTTCTACTATTCTATTACAATGGCCCCCGTCCCATCACAAGATTTAATGGCTTATTGACTATGACCTACTCTATACATCATAGTATATTAATATCCAATTATAATCTTCTACTATCCCTTCACAACAGTGATGTTTCCATCACAAAGGACTGTTCTAGGATAGGCTCTAGTATCCTTTTACAATGTTCCTCTGTTCCATCATATAACGGTATAATGTGACCAGATATTATAATGTATCTGATAAAGTTATAATTAAGTTTATTTTGTTTATATGCAAATCTCAATTACTCCTGCCTTTTGATAATATACTTTAAAAAGAAAATCTCCAATGATGTTTATAGGATCATTCCATGTGTTACACAGATATTGTAGTTGGTATGACTCAGAACTCATCTGTGTCTGTCTTTGGGTCCTTCCCTGGGTAAAGGAAACGATACTTTAAATGCTTTAACTGGAATGATATAAGAACCATCCATGGCAGAGAAAGACTTGTGGCTATTGGGTAGTATATGCTTATATCAACATAAGTTTTTTTAATATTTGGATATGAGCCTAGCCTATAATAGCTGAACTATTTCTTCAGCCCAGCCTTGTTCCATATTGATACGCCCTGTTCAAGTAGTAACCCTGAAAGACCTGCTCTGCTTTGAGTTTCCGAGAGAGGTTGGGTGGGGGTGTGGATCTGGGGAGAGGGGAGCTGGGAGAAGAGCTTGGAGGAGGGACAGGGAGGAGTAGAAAGGGAAGTTGGGATAAGGATGTACTATATAAGAGAAAAATACATTTAATAAAAAATAAAAATACATATGGAAGCCTGGAAACTGAATAAAATAATAAATAAGTTCTACACAGAATTAGCTTTATAAATCAATGAAAAATACTTTTTACTTAATCCTGTAATTGCTCATTAAAGCTATTTCTTAGTAAAAATTATAAAGATGCTGAAAAAATCATTGACAATAACCATTGTGTTTTACTCCAGCAACACATAGGACCGGGTAATGAAATTTTTCAAATGATTGCTTTAACAAAAGACACTTTGAACATTTAGTTATTATATTTATGGATCCTTAGATACATATATGAGCTTGACAGGGTAGACATGACTCACTTTCTGTGTATACACTGTGTTTTACAAATACTTAATCTTTTTCAAACTGAAAGTTTATGGTTACCCTACATTGAAACCATCAATTAATACCATTTTTCCATTCTCATATACTCCCTATGTGATCTTGTATCAAATTTGGTGATTCTTCAGCAATTTCAAACTTGTACTATTTTAACTTCTTTCAGATCAGTCTTTATGTTACTATTCTAATTAAAGAATCACAAACTTGACTCATACAAGGAAGTACATTTAATCAACAAATGTGTGTGTTCATGGGCAAATGCTTTCTTTTTCCATTTCCTTAGGTCTTTCTAGACACTGAGATACTATATTAAAATTAAGCTAATTAATAATCACATAATGGCCTCCAAAATATTCTAATGATATACTGCACACCTCTCATTTTAATTTAAAAGCTAAAAATGATTAAGCTTCAGCAAAGAGCTCATGGATAGGGAAAAATTAAAGATACTATGCCATAAAGGCACATTATATAGTAAAGTAGATAAACCTCCTTATTAATGATGAGAAGAAACTCTTATTGGCTTGAATGGATCAAATTAGCCCCAATATTATTTTGATACCCAATCAAGAGCAACTAATTTTTCAATGATTTCAAGGTTCTGAAAGATGAGGAAGATGCGGAAGAAAAGTTTGAAGGAGCCTGAGACTGGCTTGTGAAGTTTAAGGAAAGAGGCCATTGCAACATTAAAGACATTCAAATCTGAAACAATAGGTGCTAGCTTATAAGCAGCTATAAGCTGTTCTAAAACTGTAGGTAAGGTAATGAACAAAGGTGCCTAAAACATACAGAAAATATTCTAATATACACAAGATATGTTATTCTGGAAGTTAATGCTATTGAGAGTGTCCATGGCTGGAGAGGAAAAGTCAATACCTGGCTTAAAATTTCAAAGAACATACTTTGATTCTCTTGTCAGTAGTTAATGTAGCTGGTACCTTTAAAAACTGAAGTCCATTCTCAATTACCATTATTAAAACGGCTTGATGTCCATTACAACTCTGGTTAAAATCATTAGAAAATCCTGTGGGGTGTATTCAGCATCATAGATACTATGGAGAAACCATGTGTTTCGCAGGAAGCAGTCATAAAATCCACATTATGAGGAACTATCAATCATGGATAATTTGAGGGGTTCATTATTTCATTAGAGAAAGCTATTTCATGTGTACAAATAATGAGATGACCAGGATAAAAAGTGGAGAAGTGTCTGAATTGCTGAAATTGCAAAGTAAAAATTTGATGTAAAAAAAAGTGTGTCTAATAGATAAGCAGAATCACTTCTTGAGACAGAATCTATTCAGGGTGATGACTCTGTGAACACTGTTTTGCTTAGAACAATGGATTCAGGGTATAATGCCTTCAGTATACATCCAGGTAAATGTGCCATAGCAAAGAGATCTCACATGACTGAAGGTTCAGTTAATCACTAGAATTTCTAGTAATAAGGTATTAAAATTAAGGAATGGATGTTATTTTCAGACTTAATGTACACATTGAATAGGCTACACTGCTGTGTAACTATAACATTTTTCTGCTCTGAGAATTAAAAATGTGACCTGTTTTAGGGTAACAGTCTGTAACCAAGTCTACAGTTCAGTCTGAGTGTCAAAAATAAACAGGAACGCTTATGATAGAACATCAAGATAGCCTAAGGGAGAAGCAGTGAAGGTAATACTGTTCCCATATAAGCTGCAAAAATATGTAGCTGTTAAAATATTCAAGAAGACAGACAGGATGTGGGATCCCCTCAGTGACTGAGAGTACCCCATAACAATAACATACAATAGCACACCTTGTCTCAAAAATATAACAAGAAAAAACATCTAAATCTAGCACCAGACAGTTCTGTATTTGAAATAGCACTAATAATATGGTATGTGCTGCAAGATATACGTAAAAGTTGAAATCTTGATGACTGCTGCATTTGGCAGTGGCTTTAAGAACATTCTCTTAGTTACTTAATATAATATTTTAATTAATTATTTGAGAAATTTATACATGCATAAAATATATTGTGATCACATTCACTACTCTCCCAATATCTTTTAGATCTAACCTGCACCTCCACAATCTATCACTCCTTTCCAAGTTTGTGTTCTCTTCCTTTCTTTAACAACCCATCAAGTCCAGTTTGTGCTGCCCACATACTCACAGGTGTGGGGACATCCAATGGAGAAGGAGGGTCTGCACAGAAGTGCCACACCCTTAAAATAAGATTGAATTTCTTGTCTCCAGAACCATCAACTGTTATAGCCCCTCAGTTAGAAGTGTGAGCTTATGAGTCCCTTCTCTCACCATGCTGGTATATTGATTGGCTTGATTGCCTGCATGTTTTGTGAAGACAACCACAGCTTCTGTGAATTTGTGAGTTGGATCACATCATATCCAAAGATACTGTTTCACTCTGGTCCTCCTTGATCTCTGGCTCTTAGAAGATTTCTGCCCTCGTCTTCATCTTCATTGGTCTTAATGGAGGTAGTGTGATGTAGATGTTCCATTGGTGCCAGAGCACTCCATAACTCCTTTTCCTCTGACTATTACTAGTGAGTTTCTAAGAGCTACATTAATCTATGGACAGAGGGACATACAAATATTCTTTAAGAGGACAGTTTGACATTATGTGTATTTAATAAAGTGGCTAACACTGGACTTTCTGAATAGGAAACAGGACCAAAAATGGACTAACCATTAGCAAATGGGCCCTTGTAAAATATAAAAACACAAGAAACGTGACTGATTTATGATTAAGCCCAGAGAATGTGAAAATTCTGTACCAGTTATCCATCTGACAAAGGATTAGTGTCTAGAATACATAAAGAACTAAGAAAAATATAAACACCAAGGAAATAAACAACCCATTTTAAAAGTGGGCTTTGGAAATGAACAGCGAATTCTCAGAAGAAACACTAATAGTTAAGAAATGTGTTAAAAAGTATTCATCCTCCTTAAGTCATTGGAGAAACTAAAACTATAGCTACTTTCAGGTTTCATCTTACCCTAGTCAGGATGATAATTTCTTAAAAGCACATAAATTTAACATATCAATTGTATCACAAAAGAATTCTCAGTAGTATGCAATTGTGATGTTGCATATAATCCTAGCAGGAAGCTTATATATTCAAGTCTAGCCTGGGCTACACAGTGAAACTCTGTCTCAAAAGCGAACAACCAAGGAAACAAAAAACAAAACAAATTACAAAAGCAGCAACAAGAAACTCCATAGTCCTGAACAAAGAGACTTTTGCAAACAAATTATATAAAACATAGAAATGAAACTAAAGAGGGAAAATAGATGAATTAGGCTCCCATGAAATAGCTAGCATAACCATTAAGGTTTCAGGTTAGAAAATATTGCAGCTTAAGTAATTAAAGTGGTAAATGAAAATATAAATGCAATAATTTTAAAATATCAAAACACTATGGAGATCCAGAGAGATTTACAGGAAATGTGTACTTGAAATGACAAAAAATACAAAATTATAATTTTTCTGAGGGAATGAAACATACTGTTAAATGTCAGATTAGATTCTGGTATAGAGAGAAAATTAGTGAACTGAAGAACAGGATAAGAAAAACTTTATGCAACTTCTCATGAATACATGCACAAGGAAGAAAATGAAAATTATGCTAAGGGACATGGAGAAGTAGAGCCTGGGAGGGAAGTTTAGAAGAAGACAGAAGCTAGAAGGTTGTGAGTTCTCACTAAAAGAGAAAATGGCTGAGAACTTAATGAACTGATGTAGGCAACCTTGTTGCTTTAAAATAACACAATAAAACATAATCATAAGCCATGTGTCTTTATCTTAGAACAATCACAGAAAGGAATTAAACAGGGGAGGGGTGTGCCTCACAAGAACCAGAAGACTAGTACAACTGGTTAAAATGAATTTTTTCTTATTTATCAATAAAGAAGTAGAAACAAAATATTTTAGTCATACAAAGAATAATCAGTTTTTAAAAGTTCAACAGGAGAAAGAAGAAATACAAAGACTAATAAAAACCGTAAAACATGCAAGACAGGAAAAAGTAGTAAAGATTAACAGAAATACGTCAATATCCACAATTGGAAGAAATAATTAAATTCAAAATAAATGAACAGTAACTTTCAAATGAATTTGTATGCATCCAGACAGATTACTTATAGGAGATGTATACAATACTTTAAAAATATTGAGAAATATGTTATCCAAAAAACAAACAGAGAGTGCCTATGTATTAGAAGGAACAGAATTTGAGGCAGAAGTCCATCATAGAGTCAAATAAGTTATTGAACCACTGAGAGGTAGCTTAAAAGCACTTGTTTCTAGCAACCATGTGGATGAGAGTTCAGATCCCAATATCCACATGAAAGCTGAGATGGTGACACACACATCTATCACTTCGACACCTAGCAAGGCAGGAGCATGAGGATAGCTGGGGCTTTCTGACTACTAACTTACCTGCAAAGATGAGCTCCATTTTCACAGAGAAACTCTGCATTAAAAGAACAAGGCAACCGTGATAGAGAACTAAACCCAACACCTTCTTATAGTCTCTGTGTGCACCTACAAATACATGAGCACAAACAGCATATATATGTGTACACATTCTCCACATAGATAATCATGCACATAATATATATATATGTGTGTGTGCGTGTGTGTGTGTGTGTGTGTGCATAAGTTAATTAATTCAAACAAAAGATCTGTGATAGCGTTATTGGAAAAAGCACTGCAAAGCAGTAAAACAATAGGAAGAAATAATTACAAAAATTTGTGTGATGTAAAATTGAAATATTCAGTTTAATAGGCTTAAACACAGAGATGAAAAGAAACATAACCACTTCAACACAACTTTCTGAAAAGTATAAAGAATATATAAAGTGGTATCCATTAAGGTTAAACACAATTTGAAAAAAAAAGAGGTTTCACCCACACTGTACATAGAAGCCTCTCTTTTTGATTATTAATGGACAAGAAATAGACTCACAGAAGAGACTAGAAAGCCACTATGAAGAGGAGGACCCAGGATAGAGGAGTATGTAAGGTGAACTGGTTTTATCAGGGCAGTGCAAAATAAGATAGCATTTTACTCATGAAAATGGTTTCAAAATATCAAAATGTAAAAACTGAAATATTGGTGAGTACACAGAATTAGATAATTCTTGTTGATTGTTGGCAGACAATATTAACTTGTCTATTATACTGATAATTGGTTAAGGTATAGCCAGTTACATTGAGTGAGATTTCCCCTTTTGTATGAATTTTACTAAAGTGTTCTCATGTATGTGAACAAAGACTAAGTCGTAAAAAGGCAAAACTTAGGGACATACAATTTTCCTTCCAACAAGTATGAGAATAAATAAAATTTGCAAAAATCCTGGATAGAAATTAAGCTGACTAAATCACAAACAAATGAATCAAAATGTATTTTGTTTTCTGACAGATAAGGAAGGATAAGAAAGTACATGATGATCGTGTGGCTTTACAGAAAATATCTGCATTTTAAAACCACAGAAGATTTTGTTCCAGACTGATGTGTTAAGGCTATACTGGCCTTGGTCAGCACCATCCATTGCTCTGGGTTACTTGGAGAAATGATTGCTAAAAAAAAATTCAGGTTCTATTACTTTAAAAAGAGGGAATGACTATTTAGAAGGTTAAATTATATACCTGTTAATTTTATGCAGAGAAAAAAAAACACTTTTATGCACTGGTCTTATGGCATACAACTGATGGTCAAGTTTAACAGAGTTATGAAGAAAGCTCATTGTATGAACAAAGAGGTCTTGGAGTTACAGGATTTCACAGAGTCTTCCATTACTTTGTTGAATAGAATTTGGTATGCTGCATATATGGCACACATTGTGGCAGTAGTTTAAGTGATGTAAGTTTTGTAGTGTCTCCTCTTATATTGTTTCTTCATCTCTAGATGTGTTACCTGGTAAGACTGTATGGTATAATAAACCTCTAAAGCAGTGATTCTCAACCTTCTTAATGCTGTAACACTTTAATACAGTTCCTCATGCTGTGGTGACCCCCAACCATAAAATTATTTTTGTTGCTACTTTGTAACTGTAACTTTGCTACTGTTATGAATTGTAATATAAATATCTGATATGCAGATGGTCTTAGGAGACCCATTTGAAAGGATCTTTTGACACCCCCAGAAAGGTTGTGACTCACAGGTAGAGAACAGTTGTTATAAAGGTTAGTGCAGTACTAGGTATGATATTGAGGCTCCATGACTTACAGAGACTATCATTTAAACATCTCAATGAATTTTAAAATTAATTTTTATAATTTAATATTTAAAATATTGGAAAGAGAAATAAAAATTAAAATGACCTGATATTGCCTCAAAACCAAGCAATAGCATTCATGTTTAAAGTAATAAGTCCTTTCACAAAGATACACACTAACTTGGGAAAAGAAGATGGGGGCAAGAACACGATTGGCAGACAAGAAAGCTACAGAAGAAACAGCATTAACTAATTTAACTAATTTCCCAATGAGGATGACAGCTACAGACTGTTGCAGTTCATCTGTAGTGATGGACTCACCAACAATGTGGAGAAGAATGGAAACAGAAGCTAGTATAAGAAAGATTGTCCTGTAGGGAACAAATTGAACTTAAGATAATTGCCTGCAACAGGAAAATAAATGTTTTCTAAAATGTGTATCTTATATCAATACTACATTCAAATTCTGCTGAGATAATGAACAAAGGATAATAATTTTCAAACAGGGGCATTTTACCTCATTTTGAATTTTTGACACACATTACTTCACTGACAATAAACTTAAAACTAGTTAATTAGGGTTCTCTAGAACAGTACTTATAGAATGAATTTAAACATCTTACATACTGTGGTCCAGCTAGTCCAACAATGGCTGTCTACCAACAGAAATCTCAAGACTCCAGAAGTTCTTTAATAAATGAACTTGGATGTCTCAGCTGGTCTTCAGTACACAACAGAATCCAAAAGAAGTATGCTCTAATGACAGTAAAGAATGGACTTTCCAGTAAGAGAGAGAGCAAGGAGGCAAAGAGTATTCTATAGGCAGCCAGTAGAATATATGACCCAAATTAAATATGGATCTTTCCACCTCAAAAGATCCAGATTAAAGGGGGTCTTCTCATTTCTAATTATTTAATTAAGAAAAAATCCATCACAGCTGTACCTAGACATTTGGGTTTTAGTTCATTCCAGATGTAGTCAAGTTGACAATCAAGAAGAGCCATCACAACTAAAATATATCGTTAGGATGGGAGCCTGCTGTGTTGTGTTTTAAAATGTTTAAACTGATTCTCATGGCTTCACTTTTGCTGCACAGTTTCAGCATTTACTCAGCCAGGTCCCCATGGAATGAAATAATACTGCTCCCACTTTGTAGAATGGAATCTCTCCTTTTACCTTACATACGTTCTTGGGGTTGTGGTTAGGTCACCAGGCTCTGTGTCCATTGAGCCTTCTCACTGGCTCCTAAGACCATTTTTAAATTTTGCATAAAGTTAGGGATTGTAGATCAGGTGTGGATCACTTACCACCATATGTGTAAGATCCTAGATGTGCAAGTCTTGGGCAAGATCAGTCAGCTAAAACTTCAGCATGGGGGAGGGTGGCAGACACAAGGTCCCATTCCTAGATGAGAAACTATTGATGGCTGCTGGAGAATGAGAGTTAGTTTTCTTTAAGAATGAAGATGGTCTCATACATAGGAAAATACCAGCTATACTAGGTGAATTCAGTAGGTTTGAAAAAAAGAACACATGAAATTGGGGAAAATAATAGGGGATTTAGGAGGCGAATCAGGAGATAATGAGGGATGACTTGATCAAAACACATTATGCATGTAGGAAATTCTCAAGGTTTAAAACAGGTATTCAAAGATTAAAAATGGATCCCCCCAAAAGCATGGCTGTATTCCTTATAAATTTGTGTTTTCCACTGGAAATATCAAATGTATGCTTAAGTCAGAAGACAGGTAGTCAAAAATCACAAGTGAGAATACAAAAATAAATTGTTTAGATAGTTGGGAACAGTTTTTAGACACCAGCACTTGTGAGTGCTAATGACTAAAATTATCCAAAGGGACACTTTAAGAACAGACACTGGGGGTGACCCGGATAAACCCAGTGTCAGAACAACTGGAGAACATGCTGGGCATGGCTATCAAACATGAATGAAGACAAAGTGTGATCTTTAAAATTAAGGGTCTCACAGGAGGGAAGAAAGAAGGAAGAGACTGGAGAGGGGAGAAGGAAAGGATGTAAGAAAAAAAGCAATCATAGGAGACCCATGACTGACTCCAACTTAGCACACTCTGCTTGCATATCCATAACTACATTTTAATTATTATTTACCCATCATCAGGTGACATCATTACAGTCATGAAGAGATCAGGATAGTGACCCAATGTAAACTTCACGATCTAAGAAAAAGAGCCTGACGTACTGTCACAGTCTTATTCATTTGTTCATTATCAGAGAAATCATTCTGCAAAGCCTGTTTATCTGGTTAGAATATTACTGATCACAGAGGGACAAGATAGTCAAGTTGAGAACTAGATAATAAAGCTATTGTTAGGGATGGTACATTATTTAGTGACCCAAATAAAATGTTTTGGAGAATTTTGGAAATAATTTACATGATTTTCATTTAATGATAATTCAAAACAAATTTTTTACTTGAAGCCTTATAGTTCGAAGTGTCCATTCTGTGCCATATTTCAATCTGACAAAGTGGAGATACAGATTTTATGACCTTTCCTAATTTTAAACATCTAGTTTCTCCTAAAAATAAAATAAGCAAACCAACAAACTAATACCTAAATTTTAAAATACTTTCATTTTTTTTCCTGATTGGTTGATATTATTCACTTTTTGATTAATGGTGTCATCTAAAACCTTTAGTTTCATCCAAATTTATTTAGGAATTAATTTAGTTAGGAATGAATTCTCTCTTTCAAACTTGGGTACACACTTTCACAACAAACACATACAAATACAGTTCACCCTCATGCTTGTCAACATCTGAATCTGGGATTTTAGGACTAAGAAAAGAATTGCTTTCTCTAGCAACGAATTGGTACATTAATCATGGGGAAACAGTTTTCTCTCAGCAGCCTGGCTTCGTTGTTCATGAATATCTGTTAAGAGTCTCAGTAATTGGTAAAGTCCCACCTGCCTTTCTGACTAATACACATTGGGGAAGCTGGAGGAAACTTCAACTGGTATCTCTACACGACACTGGTGCTTTTGCAGATACAGTGTTTGTTATCAGTATAGACCATTTACTAGTGCTCCTACACAAAAGGAGTATTGATACATACATTTTAGTGTGACAGTTTTTGTAATAAGTTTTATTATGGCATTTTCATGCACAATTTGCTTTTGTTTATTTTCTTCTCCCTATATCTCCTTCCCACAGCTCCTCTCTCTTTGACCCTTTCTATTCCCAATTGCCCCCTTTGAACCTCACATCACAGGTATTCTATCACCCTCCCTCTATTCCTCAAGACTTCTATTTCCCCTTTTGTGATCCGTTTTCTATTTCTGTGACCTACACACATGAAATCCCACACAAACACACACTCAAACACACACACACACACACACACACACACACACACACACACTCACACACATTAAAAGCTAGTATCCATGTGAAAGAGAACATGTACCGTTGTATTTCTGAGTATCATACCAGCTTCCAAACAAGAACAAAAATCTCAACAACAGTAAAATAAGAGTAATCATGGGACATTTGCCTTAGTTATAAAATTTTGTATCTGCTTGATATATTTTCAGGAACATTCTCTTCATAACTGCTAGTGTCATGCACTATACTTTTTCAGTAATGCAAAGCCCCCTTAAAGACATTGCATTAAATAAAACAACAACAACAAACCCAGAAAATAAAAGTACATTATTTGGAATCAAATTTTAAAAAATAGGGTTCAATATTTCAACAGGAGGACCTAATCAAAGGGAGCACTGCAGTGTGAAACTGCAATACCATACACAGGTAAAATGGAAAAGATAAAAACATTTTAAAATAAAACAGATATAAAAGCTCTCACACAATTCAGTGATCAATATAGTCATACATAAAAAGATGAAGAAAAATGTTATTCTTCTTAAAAATAATCTGCATATCTGCACTCAAAAGAGAAGCTTATAACAAAAGGCATTTCTATAGAGTATTAACTCTCAAGAATGTAAACATCACACTTTTCCAGGAAGAATTCTGTGGTGAAATACATTTTTGGAGGCACCAGTTTAAAGTTTAGAGTCTGTATTATAAGACTTATTGTAAGGTTGGTGATATATTAAAATGTACCACACATCTTTCAGAAATATAGCAAAATATATTTTCCAAATTTATGGGAATGTAGGATCCTTGTGGTACAGAGAATGTTGACCACAATGTTCTATGAAACATTCTTAGGCAAGTGGTCTATACAGCCACTAAATACTGTAAGCAGGTGTTAATGATCTTATTAATCAAATGACTACAGATACAGATACAGATACAGATACAGATACAGATACAGATACAGATACAGATACAGATACAGGTACAGATACAGATACAGATACAGATACAGATACAGATATTGACTGCTTAGGACTCAAATCCATGAACTATGAGCTAGAACCACTCAACTAGAACTTTATAGTCACCATAGACTATGTAATCGCACTGACTATAAGCACTAGACTCTATTAAAACCCAACCCCTCATCTTAAAGTTCTCTTCATGTCATTTTGCAAGGGTTTCTGGATTTCATTTCTTCCTCCAGTTCTCTGTAACTACATCACTAAATTTTGAAAGTGGTCTCCAGCTTCCAGGTCCAGAAAAGAGTTGAGTGGTAGATTGATTAGAGGGAAGTTGAAACAAAGGAGGAGAAGATGGAGGAGAAGGAGGTCATAGAATATGATGTAGCACATAACTTCACACATTTACAGGCACTGGCCATGTAACTAAGAATTGTCATTTTCAAGTCTGAACATTAGTTTTTTGAAGCAGAAGTGGGTTTTCTTTACATAGCCCCAAATAAATCATATTAGTTGCAATGACCACAATCCACTTATACAATTTCCACTATTGGTAAGGACATGAACATGGTATAAGATTTTCTTATCACAGAAAATATTAGGGTATAAAGAATACACAGTGGTTTATCAGCTTAGGCATCACAGACACCACAAAGGACTAGAATGTGATGAGCTGGGATGGCCTCACTCTGTGTAAAGATGGCATTCAGTATTGTGGGTATTACATTGCAGAAGGTTTCTTAGCCTTACTGACTCCAGCCAGAAATACAAAAAGTATAATAGCACATTTCATTTGTATTTAAAATAATGCTAGCAACTCAGTTTAAGGTATGTTTTGGATTTTAAGTACTGTCTCAATGCATTGGAAATAGGTAAAAACTGTCCACAGAGAGCATCTATCAGAAGCAGGAGGTGTGTTCATAGAAGAAGAGAAAGGGAGAAAGTACATCCTGGTGCTGAGGAGGCAGGACATTTTTAGAAATGTAGAAAGGTAGAAGATAAGTAAATACAGTTCTTTTTATTTGTATTTTTCCTGTTTGTGACAGTTTGATCCACAGCTTTAATGTACTTATAGTAGAAAAGAAAAATTCCAAATTAGAGTTTAAAATTAGACAAAGAACCAGGTATAGCCTTTCTTGCCTGTAATCCAGCCACCAGGAGGCTGAAGCAAAGCGAAATCATGGGTTTGAAACTGATCTGAGCTACACAACAAGACCCTGGTTCAAGAAAGCAAAAGGATAAGATTTCTAAAGAAAAAATACTCAAAAAATGACTCACAAATCCCACACATGTATAAGAAAAAAAACCCTAAATTTTACTAACCACCAGGAAAATGCTAATCATAATCATACTGAGATATAACATCTAAATATCAAAGACCACTCAAAATATTAAAAAATAGCAAGTGTAGCTGAGAGGTTGTGGTGCATACCTTTAATGTCAATACTCAGGAGTCAGAGGCAGGTAGATCTCTGTGAGTTTGAGTTCAGACAACCAGAGGTATAACAGAGAAACCCTGTCTTGAAAAAACAAACAAAAGAAACCCAAAAAAAATTAGAAAGTGTTAGAAAGAGTATCGGACACTACATGACACACTGGAAGGAGTACTAATACAAATTAAACACATGTTATAGAAAACAGTATGGGAAATTATCAAAGATCAATAAAAACTTCTCTGTGATCTGGCATTCCTAATGCTGGATTGCCAGAGGGTCTAAAATCACGTGTGTGAGAAGCATCTGAATTCACATGCTTGATTAAGTGTTCACAATAATTAAGAAATGGAAACAATGTAAGTGTTCATAACAGATGAAAACATTAAGAAAATAGAGTGTACAAACTACAGAGAGAGAAAGACAGAGAGACAGAGAGACAGAGAGAGACAGACTATTTACACATTTGAAAAACAAACAGAAAAATTCTGTCTTTTATAAAAAACATGATGGCACTAACTAGAGGTGATAATGTTAAGTAAATTAAGCTAAACATAGGAAGATAAGAACACGAGATTAGAAGAAAATGTTTGCTAGATTCAAGTAAGAGAGAAGTCAGGAGGATGCAGTTGGGTTAATCAACTCACAGCAAGTTACAGTTAGTTTTGAGTATAACATTTCGGTATGTTTTCATTACAAAGTAGTATGAGTATAAAAGACATCTATGTAGTATCTATTTCAAAAAAGTTAGAAGAAAGGATTTTGAAAGTTTTCAGTTAACAGATATTATGCAGACATCGCACAGGCATCACATAAGTACCTTGATATCACACAAGCTCCTTGCCATCAGGCACCCAAATATTGAACAGGGTGCCCAGGTGCCTATGAGATGTCTGGGTGTCTCTGGGTTGGCCCACAGCCTGCATGATATTCTGGTGTCTGAAGGATCCCCTGAAGCCTGGGGAATGTCCTAGTGCCTGCAGGAAGGCCTGGTGCCTGTGGGATGTGTGAGCTCCTGCCAGAGGTCCAGTACCCACATGAGGTCCTTGTACATACAGGAGTCCCTTGTGTCTGTAGGATGTCTGAGTGCCTGTAGGAACTCTAGGGGCCTGTGGAAGGAACTGGTACCTTCTGGAGGCACAAGAGACTGCCAGATGATGGGGTGCCTATGTGATATCCAGGTGCCTGGGGGATGGCTGAGTACCTGTGTTATGTGTAGGTGCCTGTGTGATGTCCATGTGCCTGCAAATGTCCAGGTGGCTGTGGGATTCCTGGGTGCCTTTGAGGTGCATGTGTGTCTGTGGGTTGGCCTAGTGATTGCATGATGCCTGGGTATCTGCAGGATTTCCTGGAGACTGGAGGAAGTCCTGGTTCTTATGGGCTATCTGGATGCTTGTGTGATGCCCTGCTGCCCATGAGGGGTCCTTGTCGCCATGTGGAATGTCTGGATGCTGGTGGGATGATCAGATGCCCATGGTTGCCTGTAGGAACACTGGGTGCCTATATGATGTCTGGGTATCTGTAGACTATCCAGGTCCCTGATGAATGTCTGGGTGCTGTGGGATGCACTGATATATGTGAAGTCCCAGTGACTGCCAGATGACCAAATACTTGTGTAAGGTCCTGGTCCCTGTGGGATGTTGAGGGACCTACAGAATGCCTCAGTGTTTGCTCAGTGTCCAGGTTTAGGCGGTGAGGTCCAACTCCAGGTCCAAATGTGTTATCTCACTCTAGTATGGGTCAAGTCAAAGTGTACAATCAGAGCAGCCTTCTGCCTCTAAAGACCCTGGTGAAGCCAGCCAGTCATGCTCCTGTCGCATAAACTTGATTTAATTTTTTTCTTTCTTTTTTTGCTTTGTTTTGTTTTCTTTCTTTTTAGAGAGTACAATGGTGAGAGGGTGGAACAAGGCGGAATGGGAAGAGAGTAGTATTGAGATTTACATTGTATGAAACTCAAATTATTCATAAAATTATTATTTAAAAAACATGATGTAATGAGATGGCTATGTTGTCTGATTCAAATGTCTTACAATGTATACATGCATAAGTATACACACAGGGTGCTCCAGGTATACAGATACTTCTGTTTTGATAATTTAGCTTAAAATAGATTTAATTTGAAAATAGAATTCTAAAATCATGAATCTGATTTTTTGTGATGACACAGGGGTTTAATTGAGTTGAACCTATTTTTTTTTTTTTTGCTTCAGGAATAATATACTCAGGTAAGTTCTGAAAGTACAGAGCCTATAGGTGGGAAATGGCTGTATCATGATTGATCATGTGACTGACTTGATCTTACTCTGACAGCCCATAACAACCGGAAAAAAAACATCACCTTTCTTTAATGATGCCATGTGCAGTAAAACTTTCTTTACTTAAAAAGAGAGACATTTCACAGTCTCTAGACTTGCACTAAATTTTGGCTTCCTGTTTCATTAGAGGAGAATTTTGAAATCACTTAAGTTTCAGAGATTGGTCATCCTCATGTGAAACAGAAAGAAAAACTTGACCCTTGCAGAGATTCTTGGAAAAGGAAAAGAGATTTCTTTAGTGGTATACCTACTGGTAAATTGTTCATGATCCTGTAAATAATACTCCATCCATGCTCTTCTGATCAACAAATTATACCCATTGGGACAACAACAACAAAAAGCTTAAAAATATGTAAGGGAAACTTATTAGAAAAAGGAAAGGTTAAAAATTGGCAGGAAACAAGAAAAGGTAATGGAGGGGTGAATATGGTCAAATGTACTATAAACATTTGGACTGGAGTAGTTATGAGCACTTGTTGCTATTGAAGAGAACCTGGGTTTGGTTCTCAGCAACCCTCATGGTATCTCACAACCATCCATAACTGTAGTTCCAGAACACATGGACCCTCTTCTGATCTTAAGTAGCAGATAAAACACTGATACACATAAGATAAAATAAGTAAATCTAAGTATTACATATATATATATGTGTATAAAAATACCATAATGAAACTCATTATTTTGTATAATAGAAGTTAATGAAACAACTTATAAAAGAATAAATGAATTCATGTAACCTCAGTGATGGGACATTATTCTGAACTCATGTAGATTTTACATGCCTCTCAAATTCTATCACATGGCTAAATATTGCCTTGTGTTTTTATGCTTTTTAACAAAATGAGATTTATTATTATTTAATTCACACAACATTGTTGAAGTGACTGGGGTCCCTGGCTTGGTTTTTTGAACCAGAGGAACAACAAAGAGGATTAATGTATTCCACAACAGCCTCAATCAATGTTAGGTTGGTATATTTCAAATTCTACTTAAGAGAAAACAAAGAGCTAAAGGAATATAGTCCATAGCTATTCATTGCTCCTAGTAGCATGATCTAAATGTTCTAATTCAGAGAACTCAAGAGTAACCTCATTTAAATAATTTCAGAAAAATGCACAGGGCATAATAATACTGAGGAAAACAATTTGTACACTGAAAGGAAATATAGAACCCTTGAAAAATATGCAAAGCAGCATTTGTCTTATAATGAGAATGACATACAAGAGTCAACAGTTCCAAAGAGCCTTAATCACAGAGTGAGTACACCCTATACTTTCAACAGCACAGGTAGACCAAGAAACTATTCTATTAAACCATGACATGATTCAAAAGGTGGTACCAGAAACAAGATAATTGGATTTAAAGTTTTGTTTCATTAATCACTTATGTGTGTATCTGTTTGTATGTGCATAAGACTGCAGTTCCCACAGAGGCCAGAAGTGGGCATCAAATTTCCTGAGCTGGAGATATAGGCAGTTGTGAGTCACTAGACATAGATTTAGGGGCATAGAACTCAGGTCCTCTGCAAGAGCAGTACACATTCTTAACCATTGCACACTTGCTAAATTAAACATTCACTCAACCATTATGAGTTAAAAAGAAACCATCTTCTCCATGGACCCCTTTAGCACTTGAGCAATAATGAATACCAGTGCAGAACACATGTGTAGGAACCAAATTCCAAGTAAGAACTCTCTCCACTGTGCTTGAGGAATGGCTCACCTTTAGGTTTTGAATCCCACATAATAAATCCATCCTCTGGGCCAAGCTATGCTGATGTAAAATAAGCTGACATGTTATAGCAACCTGAAACTCCAAGTTTCCAATGGCCAGTTCCTTAATGAATAGAGAAAGAAATTTATGTCAAGCTACAACCAAGTAACATGAAGAAGAAAATTAAACTACAGCAAGAAGGAGAGAGCAATAAAAATGTTCAGTCCAACTAATGAAATGACAGAAGCATAGAAATGGACTGTATGAGCTTATTAGACTACACTCTGAATCTGAAGAGTACAAAAGTCTCTGGTGAAAGACAGTTTCTTAGAGGAAACTGTTCAAATTGTCTTGTAAACAGCAAAAGGACCATTGAGAACATATGCCACACACTCTTACATGAGGACAAGTCCATTTAATTAAAGGTACTGATGATGAGATACAGATGGAAGTACTGGACACTTTTTTTCTGTCTTTAAAAATCATACTTATCTTGCCCATTTTCCTTTTTCATTTTCACAGGATGAATGCAGAGGGCTATGATAAGATAGGACAATGATCCTCAAATTTAGTGGTCACCATAATCAGCTAGTCAGGGACATATAAACTTCTGAACTGCTATTACCAGTACAGAAGGGATGAAGCTCCTTTAACACATTTACCAAGTTCCCAGGTGATGCTGATGTTGTTGGTCAGAGGACCACTATTTGAATGATAGACAAGCCATATAGAGTCCAGGTCTCTGAATCCCAGTGCAGACAAATACAACCTGCTGGATCATAAATGAGTATATGAACTATATGTGCAATTTTATATAATCTGGGGTATATTTGTCACAGCAATTAGAATCACCCTAAATAAATGTATAAGCAATGTTCTGGCATGGTGTGAGAATTGAATGGAGTTTTGATGGGAATATAAAAAAAATTCTTTTTAGAATAAGGAAGAGGAAATGAAAGCATTCTGCAGCATGGGTTAGGCATGAGATGGAGATGAGGATCCCAAGGCTACTGAGATAGGCCAGAAGGAGACAGACTTACTGGATAAAATGATTTCCATTAGGATATATTAAGATATATGTTTGTCAATAAATAACATTCATTTATTTAGTGTTTGTATGTGTGTGTTCATATCTGCCACAGCATTCATGTGGAGGTGAATATCAGTTCTCTTCTACCTTGTGGATTTCAGGATTAAACTGAGTTCACCAGGCTTAGTAGTAAGTATTTGATCACCATCTCATTGATCTAAGAGCAAGTTCTTAAATAGTGTCATATGACTTAATTATGACATGCAAAATTCACTACCAGTCTGACCATGGAAGAAATTTCTTGATTCATTAGAGTCTAGTATCTCCTCGATACAAGAATAACACTTTCTGGAATTATAAGGATTGCAAGAAGTATTCATGGGAAATAAGCAGCCTGATCTTTGCTTTAAGACCAGAACTGAGATCCAGGAGAAGGAGAGGAAAGAAATTCTGCAGGCAATGTCTAAGACACACTGTGAGAACCATGTTACCAACTGAATGTGTTGTCAGTGGAACAAACAGAACTGACCACAGTGTTTCTAAGCCGTCATTGACGAGAAGGATGTAATCATAGACAGAATAACTAAAGATGGGATGAATGATGTAAAACATGAGTTTTTAATTTTTATGTTTGGTTACCTGAGTCTAAGATAGATGTAAGGAAGACTTAGAAATTTGGGCTGTTGGGACATTTGAACACTATAGAACTCTAAGAGAAAGACAATAAACAACAAAATCAATATGGTTGACAAAAGCACTTAAAAAAATCTCAGGCTGATAAAATCAAGACAAATCCTGTGACAGACACAGTTCTTCTGAATTTAATTTGGAGTGAAATATTTTCCTAGCAAACTGACTCCCAAATGAATATTCAACACCAACAAATTCCCCAAGAGGCCCAAGAAGAGATAATTAGACAGTTTTGTATTCAGCCATGGTTATATAGTATTCTCCAAGTATCCACTTACACAAGAAAAAGAGAGTGTAATGGAGGTCTAGACCTGGGTTTTAAACTGTAAGGTGTCATAAGAAGTATTCTTGAACTATTTTCAAATGTATTACGGTATCTCAGCAGCCACCACACTCCATTTAAATCATAGTGCACTCTTCTCTAAACACACTCAAAGGCCTGTTTGGGTCTGCAGTGACATTTTCTTAATTTCACTACGTGACCTGGATTGATTGAAAACTCGGATACACTTAAAAACACTCAAAGTTCCTCAAGAGCATATTTTGCATAAGGGTGTTCTATTGATTTTTAATAGTGCCTTTTCTCCAAAGCCAATATGGCAGAGTATCCTGTTATCTTCTGGTTTCTTTTCAGAGAGTATCTGTTAAGTAAAAGGTCTCACTAGATCTAAACTTACATTAAAAGTACTCAAGTAGGTCCAAGGGCTGTCTTGAAGGCCAAAAATTTCATCTTCTATGGTCAGGATCTTTCTGGTTCTCAGAACTCATCCACATTCTTTTCTTACCAGAACACATCAGAATAAGTATACTACATACTCATTAAAATATGAAAGCACAAAGAGTTGGAATAGGTGTTCATAGGAAAAATATATTCTGTGCTTTGAGCTTACTAACAATACAGTTGGTAGTAGATGCTATTACTATAACTTAATAATGTTCAGTAATGGAAAGAAGGCTTACGGTTTAAGTGCAATGTCTGCCTTTCCAGAGAATGTGGGTTGGATTCCCAGCACTCATATGGTAGCTCGCAAGCACATGTAACTCCAGTTCCAGGCAATTTAGTCTCTATTTCTGGCCTCCACAGGTAGCAGGCATACAGATGTTTTAAGAAGTATTAGTTAAATACTTGGGCAAACTTAAAACACTCACAATTCCTCAAGAAGATTTTCTGTAGGTGGGTAGGTGCTCTGTGATTTTTAATAGTGTTTTTTCCAAATAGTCAATCTGTTGGCATTTAAGCAAAACAATAATAAAATACATTAATAGTTAAAAACTAACACAGAAATAGGAAGATGGAAGGATATGAGTCATGATTACCCACCTCCATAGGAAAAAATAAATGAAAATATATTTCTCTCTCTTTTAGTCCCTACAACCCTGTGTTTCTACCCAGCGATCTCAGCATATCTGTGTATTGTAACTCTTTTCACAATGAAATTATTCATTTGGACAAATCCAATAAGTGACCCTGGTTCAAAGCACTGGGCTTCAGGATTTTAGTTCTTAGCTTAAGAGGTTGAGGTAGATGACGGGATAAGGGCCAGAGACCCTGTTGTCTACTTTCTACGACAGAATACATGCATCTTCTGTTATTCTAAGATCACACCTAACATTCATAAAATCTAGCATTCAGTGAACCAAGCAGAGTAAAGATTTTCTGAGAGCTCACTAGGACTGACCCCATATTGACTCCCTTGTGCATAAGCATGTTGCTAGAACATGAGACAGATGCCTGTCCAAAACTGAAATCACCTTGCCACACTGATGACTTTCCTGTTTTCTGTAAGCACAAATGGCTAATTAAATGAAGTGCAATGTGAGTCTTTACCATCTATCTGACAGGTACATAAATGACTCTGTTGATGTCCAGCTATTCACTTATAGCTCTGTAATTTTGTTTTCAGATTTGAGGAAGAAAAAGAATGGGAGTTGTTAATATGTAATTTCATCTTCATAGTAATATCTCTTACCATGTCTGTTATCTGCTTAAAAGACACAGTCATACCTTACAGCAATATGTCAATATTTAAATTTTTTACTTGTATGTAATGCATGTCATAAGGACATTTTCCTGTAAGTATGTGTATTTTGACCATGTTTATCTCCTGTATCTTTTCTTGTGGACTTTCTCTGCTTCCTTCCCTCCTATTTCCCTTTGTTCTTCTAGCCTAAGCAGTTTCATATTACCCTCATGTGATGTGTGCATGTATGCTTTTATATATCCTTATAAAACCTATACTCCCTTGGTGAGAGGAATCACGAGATATTTTTCTTTCTTAATCTGACTTGAGTTGCTTAGTACGATAAAATTTGCCATTTGATGTGTTTGAATTTGCATTTACTGTGTCTGAATAAATTTTATTAAGTATATATATAGTTAGCTATATTGTCATTATATATTGTAACTACACACACACACACATACATACACACACACACACACACACACACACACACACACACACACACACACAAACACACGTTTTTTATCCATCCGTCAGGAGACTCCTAGGATGATCTACACCTTAGCCATTGTGAACTATTCTGCAACCAACAGTGATATGCATGTATCTCAGTGGCATGTTAACTTTGAGTTATTCAGTAAATACTAAGTAGTAGTATAGCTGTTGGGGCTTATGTTCAATTTTCTTGTTTTACATTTAAAAATATTTTTTTCATTTTTGAGTCTTTGTGTAAATGCCTCTTCTCTCAGCTGACTGCATTTACTGAAGGGCTGCAGGAATGGAAAACAGAAAGACTATGTAAGCAGGATTAATCTTCACCAATACTTTGACTAGCCATATACACTATCATCAGATAGTTGATGTGGATTCAACTACTCATGATGTTAGATATTGTGCCTAAAATAGACTACAGCCATCACAGAGTCAGAATAATATTAAGAAGTGGGACAAAGTCCACATGGAAATTATTATGTTAACTTTATAAGTGACTGTATTTTGTGACTCGAGGTCATATTTATACTAGAATTTCTTTTTTTTAAATTTAATTTTTGTTCGTGAGTATGTATGTGTGATTTTGCACATGTGGAAGGACATGGGCAAAGGTCAGAGGAGAGCATTGTCTTTTTACCTGCTGAGTCAACTCACTGCCTCTCACACCCCATATGTCATTTTGAATATCCTGTGCATTCTAAGTACATTGTCAAACTCCTACAGGATCTTCCCCTCAACCTGTATAAGGTCCAATCCAAAAAGTGTTGGCAAAAGTGAAGCATGTGTAAAATATGTAGTAAGTGTTCAATAAATGCTCACATGTCCTTGAATAGGTTTTTTGGTGGTGGTGGTCTCTGTGATGTGTGTGTGTGTGTGTGTGTGTATGTATGTGTTTGCAGAGACCACATGACTTTTAGGCTAAGGGACTTTATGGTGATCTGATCAATATATGATATACTACTTATAAAAATCAACCTCTTCCTTTTATATTGCAAGCTCTTGAAAGAGCACACCAATCTTTTGTGAGTTGGTCCCCTCCCAGAATTTAGCTTCACTCACAGTGTTGACTGTTATACCACCAAGAAATCATGAGCTGAAACATACTATTCTGCATGGTAGGATCCACATAGCCTTGCATGTACATACAGGCTCTGCAAATGACACTTTCATGTGATAAGCTGGAGTTACATTGCTGTTTTTCACCCCACTGGAGTCTATGGTTACTTTTGACCAACTACCTAGGAATTTTATTCTTAGAAATGGAAAAATTATTTCTATTGTTCAAGGGTATTAGTAACTTCCAGTCTGATTGAGAGCTTTAAATAGGATCAAAGTTCTTTCTCAAAGTTCAATGCTAAGAAATACTGTCAGTTTAGTAAACGATCTCCCTGTAATACTCTTTCTCAAGCTTGAAGTTTTGCCAACATTAACAAAGCTGAAGAGCAAGAGGAACTGTGGGAATATATGATATTCCTCCATTCCCAGTTTTTAGTTATGTTTGTGTCTCTCATGAGCAATAGAAAGCTGTGGGAAATATAGGCTACCTCTCTCTTGTCGCAAGGTGGCAACAAAGCAGTAATTCTGACCCTCACTACCAATCACCTTGAAGTTGCTACACTATCCCTATATTGTAGATATCTGATCAGCTGATATAACTCTAGTTGGTTTTTATAACATTATTTTGATTTCATTTAAAACTCTTAGTCAGACATTGATATTTACCAATTTGACTTCTCTAGGATAAATCAGCATCCATGATTATTCTAAACTTGAGACAGTATCACGGAGGAAGGAAACACACTCACCTGTGAGGCTGGGCTTCTAACCAGAAATAAATGTCATGGGAACAAAATGACAAATTTTTAAGGAAAGTGACATATTCGTGGTGTTACTGACTTTGGACACAAGATATCACCCAAATTAACACGATATCACTGTTATACAGAAAGCCTTTATTATTTTGTAGGAATATAAAGCATTATCCTAGTAAATTTACCATATGACTGCATATTCAACATTCAGACTCTCCTAAATTTTTCAGTGTTATATGAGAAATGGTCATGTGACCTAACCTTGTATATTTTTAATTAGCATTAGCAAAAGTTATTTTTAAATTTTGCAAGGATCCAGATTTCTGAGTCTGGATGTTCTAGGTTAAAGTGGATCCTTCTCTAACTAGTTTCTCTCTACTAAGAACAGGCACCTATCATCGGAGTCCTTTCATATTTTGTAGGATGTATTCTCTGAGGTCACTGACTTCACACTTATTTAGGAACAAATAGTTCCATAACTCTGTCCTCTATATACCCAGAAAGTAGTCAGCAAATCTCTTCCATTAACCCCTTCCATTCTTTCTGAGATGACTGACATTCCAATTTATGAAGAAGACTAGTTTTCACTGGGGTCATTTCCCTCAAAACGGAGAACCTGCCTACAACACTAAGCCTGCTAGCCACCCAGTTTCTTTGCATAAATATGCTCCAATCCTATGCTAAGAGCCTGATGGATGAAGAGACTCTGCAAAATCCTGAACATACTCTTAAGAAGGAGTGGTGAAGATCAGGAAAACCACATAAGATACTACATTTTAAATGCAATGCCATTTCAGCAGAATGTGAAAACCCTGTGGCCAACTATTATACCAGTCAAACAGATTCATTTTCACATAGACACAGAGGTGCAGGTATGCTTAAGAAGGAGGAAGATGGCCAGCTGGAAATGGAACCAAGGAATTGGCACCTGCTACTGCCTAAGATTTTGTGCTTTTGTCTTTTTGATCACTTTCCAACCTCTTACAAGTATGCATGCCAAGCAAGCGGGCTGTCAAAAGCCAATGCTGCTTTGCCAATTCATAAAAGGATTTTTTCAGAGTGAGTCCAAGTATGTAACCCACATCTCTGCCTAGCATACATTTGGGATATGACTTTTACAATCCAATTTGTATTATTAGATTATCACTCAATGCACTTCACTGTAGCTTGAGGATTTTTGTTTTTTGTTTTTTAACATTATATTGTAAACCCAGAGTTGGGAAGGTTATCCCAGAGAGATAGAGGTTAAAAAGATAAACTGAATAGTGATGAGGCCAGGTAGAATACTTTCTGGCCTGTAGAGGAATCTCCATGTATTACGGAAAATACAGCATTCAAATAGTTCAGGCCCAATTTTTCAGCCTAAATTATTTCTAGAATTATAAAAATAAGTGTAAAGCATGTGCTTGTTTTAACACTAGTAAATTCCTGTTTTGTAGGTTTCTCCAGAAAATAGTCACCTGCCCTGATTTCGAGAATCAAGACAACAACCATAGAGACTTTGCCAGTTTTCATACTGGTAGTGATTCCAGGCAATAAGAATATTTTCTCAAAGTGTCCCTGAGAAAAAAATCACTAGTAGAATGTAGCCATGAAATGATGTCCAGACTCCTTTACTGGTCACCATAGCTTCTTGCCATATGTGAAGAAACACTGAGACAAATGTGTCTACAAAGAAAAGAAAAGTTCTCTTAAGACTTGGTTATTGGCGATTCTATTTTCAATTACTCTACTACCTAGAGGATAATAAAGCAAAATCATCAACCCTGATTTCAAAGTTTACTAGTGCTATGTGAATACATTAAAGACGGTTTATTGTCTATCTTAAGTGGATTGTTGAAGACCATATCTTGTGCCCTTCTGTCCCAAAACACAAGAATAGAAAATGGCAGTTTTTAACCATTTTTAGTAATCAGATATATGGTCTTAGTTCTATTTATTTCATTATAAACTAGAGGAGCAGAATGATATTACTAACTTCTTTCAGCACACCAAAGGGATGAGTATACTAGACAGTAAATGGGAAGATATTAGGTAAGTTTCAAACATTGATAGAAACTCAGAGAAGCAATTAAATCATGGGACCCTAGGCATCCATCAATATAATCACCAAATATTTTCAGAAGTGACATCATTATTTTCCATAGTAATACAAAGGTGTGGAATCTGCTCGAAACATAGGAAACTGTTTATTATATACTATATCAGTTATGCTTTGTTGCTGTGATAAACTACCATTACCAAAAGCAACTTCAGGAAAAAGAGTTCATTTAGACTTATGGTTCCAGAAGGAGAGTCCTTAGTGGCATGGGAGACTTGGCAGTGGGTAGTTGGAGCAGTAATCTTAACACCACATCTAAATTGTACAAAGAATATAGAGATAGCAAACTGGAAGTGTAATCAGACTATAAATTCTCAAAGCCCATGTCCAGTGATAAATTTCCTCCAGCAATGCTGTACCTCCTAAAGATTCCATAATCTTCTGAAATAGTTCAAACAACAGGGATCCGAGGGTTCAAATACATGAGCCTATGGGGTACATTTCCTATCCAAACCATGATAAACACACCTTTAAAATATGTCTGCAACCTGATTCCCACCACCAGACTGTTCTGAGCCACAATCATGTTGCCTTATAACAACCTTTTCAGTTAGATTGCTTCAACCTAGTATGCTTGTCAGTTATGAAATCCAAGAAAATATTTTTAAAATATTTTTGATATTTAATTTTTTACTTTTCTCTAACTATTGGATTTAGAGCTAGTAGAGTCTTTGGATGATCCCACTATGCTCTTTATATACAAAAGAAATGGGGGCAGCTGAGATGAGATTGCACATAACATATTTCAATTGTGAAGTAAAAGATAGGTTGGGTATATGAGGATCAAGCACTGTAACATCATTGTCTCCACAGCCTCTAACACACTGACAACTCAAGCTGCAGAACTGTGCTCCTGCAATTGAAACTGTGCTACTTTATCAGACACTAGTTCTTTGACAACATGGAGAGAAAGAGATTCCACTTTCAGAGTTGGGTATTTTATCCATTAACACATCAACCTAAAGTGTGGCATATCATTTAAATGGCCTTCTTCTTCCTCACTTTCTGAATATCTTCTAATTTATTAGGAATCTCAATTGAATTTGGGATCATTTGATTATTTTCTTCTTCCATAAAATAAATACTTCTTCTAATTCTTTTTGTCAATATTCTTCCAAGTCCCTTCCCATCACAAAGTTCTTTTGATTGACCTATAAACAGGTTCACTCCATTGCATGATGCTCCTCTAGCTTGACCATGGAACACCATGCTGACTTTATATTTATTATTTTAAAATAGTTATAGAATATATAATACATGTCAGATTAATTTTAAAAGGTATAGTAAAATAAGACTATACTTTTATTCTATGAGGTACCTGATCCTTGAATTTTGTTGGGACTCTGAAAGCAAAGATGCAAGGTCATTTTCAGAGAAGGAAAATTCTGTAAACAAAATTATCAAGATGAAAATAAAACATAATGACCCTTTCTAAGGGATAGGGGCAGAGAGCTTCTGCAGATGTGCCATGAAAAATTGTGAAATTAAGCCAGAAACTATGGAATACTACTTCCAGAAACAGAAGGCTAGAAGATTCCAGGTAGGAGGACCATCTGGCCTCCAGATACACATGTGAGAGTGGGCACTGAGTCCCGGAGCACAGGAAAGTATGCCCATCTGGCTGTTAGCAGGGTCTGACAGCAAATGTCAAGGAGATGATGGCAGAGCTCAGCTTGAAACTCAAGTTCACCAAGATACAAATATGGGCTTTCTTTCAGGTGGGGCAAGAACTCACTGGAGGGTTTTATAAGAAGGTTTTTCTAAGATTATTACTCAGTCATTGAACATATCTCTCATTATAGATGTCTCTTTTAAAAGGGTAATATTGATGTTTTGCAAATATAAGGAATTGGATATGCACTTGGTGAAAGAAAGTATTTTAATGAAAGCTTTGAAATACAGAAGAAGCATTCTATCTCAGTAGATATTTGACTTCTCACACTCTGGAATTATGTTATGGGGATACAACACAGTACTTGTGATGTGTAATTGCCTTTCTCCATCTTATGTGAAATTCTTAGAGGTCATCAAATGACTGTTGAGGTTGTCCCCAATACTAGTAATTCATGGTAACCTGCAAACTTTTCCTAAATGTATTTATTTTCTACACAACTAGAGAATTAGCATTATTCTCTATAATTAAGTACTATTCTAATATGTACATTTCAAGAGACAATATGTACTGAAATATTTGTGTGTGTGTGTGTGTGTGTATGTGTAGAGAGAGAGAGAGAGAGACAAAGGGAGAGAGATAAGTACATGTTAAGACTATATATACACATAAGCACACATATTACTTCTGAGCATCTACAAAATGACAAATGAAATGTATATATATGCTTATATTCTATAAATGTATATAATATGTGATACATTTAATTTTTATTTATTCTCGATAATTTCATACAGGTATAAAATAAAATATGATGTCTATCTCCCATTTCACACCTCTAACATTGCCTATATCCCACCAAAATATCTCCCTTCCAATTTTAGGCATGTTTCAATATATAATAGGGTGCTGTGAAATGCTGCCTTCTGGTCATTACATGGATATCACATTACTAACTTAGGTGTGGTTACACAAGACTGTGTCTTATATTTTTAGGTTTTTAATGTATCCTTAAAATCACCTCATTGATAATATAGGTATCAGCTTTTCAGAAATGATGGCCTAATCACTTTGTCTGCTTTATTCAAAAATTCTGAGTCTGTTAGCTCATTAAAGTCTTGCAAGGATAACAGTTGCCACTGTTATGCTGTGGGTATACCGCCCCCCCATGCACACACACAAACACGGGGAGAGAGAGAAAAGAGAGAGGAGGGTGCACTTGGAAAGAATAAATCTGGCCACAGCTTCTCAATGAGTCGCAGAGAAGTATTCCTTTTGTAAGTTAAGCAGCTTCTCCAAGGTCCAACAAGGTCCAATGTCAGTGGGTGGTAGGAGGCTGAAGCCTTTGCTGAGTTGTGTGGATGAAGGGACTCTGCCTGGTGAGTGATGGAGCACTTTCCCACCTAGCTGCCTTACTCTTCAATGAGCACCTTGGGAACCTGTATCTTTCCTGCTGGAAGTGGCAGTACAGTGACAAAGTTGGGAGGAAAATTTATCACTGGAATGTTTCTCCAGTGACTCTGTAGCCTTGGTTCAAACACTTTGATTATGTCTTTCATGGCAGAAAGCAGGCTATGATTAATACCAATGTCACAGAGTAACATCCTTAATGTAGGGCAGGTGATAAATATGAGAGGGCTTGAGATCTGCTTTTATTTTATGTTCTTTATCAAATCACAGGCTCACAGAGTTTTAACTTATGTTGGGAAGGAAGAATACCTGCAAACAGACTAAGGGACCCCATAAAGCACCAATGACGAATTATACCCGCCCCAAGTATATTCATCTGCATCTTCAACTCCAGAGTCCATTGCTAGGACTGTAAATAATATACAACAAAGCAGATGTGTGTGTGTGTGTGTGTGTGTATGTGTGTGTGTGTGTGTGTGTGTATGAAGGGGTTACTCAGTCTCTTCTCTAGCTATAGAGTAACACATGTAGTATAAAGCAGAATGAATTACTCCTGGACTCTCTAATTGAGAAGGATGATTTTTTTTCTTTTATTATGAATATTCGGAAAATGTAGCCTAGAACTGTTGTTGAGACTCAGTACTCACTGTGGTTCCAAGTGCATGCTGGATTGATACTCTGCTTTCTACCTGGGTGGCTTATGGACTCAGACAAAGGTCAAGCTAGGAATTATACCTATCCATAAGGCACACACTCTGCCAAGGTCTTAAAATTCTATGCTGTTTCTCCCCCTCACAGGGTAAAACATCAGTCACCTGGCCACCTCTAAGTAGCATAGACAGTTAAATATAATTGAGAACTCAAAGGTTATGAATGGTTTGAGAGTTTATAAATTTTTGGTTTCTTTTACACCTAATCCTTCTTTATAACTTTGGAGCTAGGACATATTATCAGAGTTTATATGGTGTCAAAACTTATTTTTCAGTTGATGTAGCACACAGAAGGTGTGACAATGGGTTGGAAAAATCTCCCCTAATACATCATTTTTGGTAGGTCAGTAATGAGAATATGCCTTTTATTCAGTAGATATTTGGTGACTATAGAGTTTGATGAGACACCATCAATGAGGTTTACTAGGTAGTTCTGACATGTGCTATAAAGGGCAGTAAATGTCAATTATATTTTCATAGATTTCTTAATTGACTTATATGATATTTTAAAAAATGCCCAGTTCAAGTAAGATACTCAGTAAACAGCTGGTTTTCTAATTAGTTAAGTTTAAGCATTGGTGTTATATCTGTGTTGCTGATGGATTTGTTATGATCTCTCAGTTTGACTTTATTTTTTGAATGCATTACAGAGAAAGTAATCATGTGTCATATATTCTGGGAATATCTGGCTTACTCCCTGTGACAGTTGACTTTTCTTGTCAATTTGACATGGTGTAGAATTTCTTGGGAAGGAAGTTTCCATGAGGAATGGTCTAGATTAGGATTTTCTGTGGGCATATCTCTGGAAGATTAACTTGATTTACCTTTATTGTGGTGGAAAGACCTGCTCACTTTGGGTAGCATCATTCCTTAGGCAGAAGATTCTACATTTTCTATGAGGGAAGAAACATGCATGCATTTATTGATCTCTTTTCCTGAGTACAGATGAAATATGACCAATTCCCTAAGCTCCTGTAACTGTGACATCCTTGCTGGGATGAATTCTAATTCAGACTATAAGCCAAAACAGACCCTTAAGCATTATGCCATCTCTGTTTAATATGGACAATTGTTGCATCAGCCATCATGGCTGAAAAATCTTTGATTTTAAATGAGCTTCACTGAATATTAAAGTGTAAAACTTCATAGGAGAATTCAGTAGGTCCAACAGCCATCCCAGTGGAGAAAGACATTGGGAAAAAAGTGGCATTATACCATGTGGAGAAAATGTAGAAAGAGAATCCTGTGCTTGGATGATACTGTAGTTAAAATACTTAGGTATATAAATCAAAACATATAGAAATGTTAACTTAGAGATAGGATTCAATTTTTTTATAGTGCACCTAAATTAAACTTTATATCATTGAATTATATTATTTAAAGTGAGGTAAAAAACCCAGAGTATTGTTTGTATGTTTCTCTCTCTCTCCCTCTCCCTCTCTTTCTCTCTCTCTCTGTCTCTCTGTGTCTCTCTCTCTCTCTCTCTCATACACACACACACACACACACACACACACACCAATAATGGTAAACTATTAATTAACAAACACTTGACAGTAATAAAAGATGCTTTTGGATATTATACAAGTCCATTTTTACTCAATATAAGAACATCTTAACATCTTACTTCAGTGACTTTATCCTTATTTAATAAAGTACAGTTTCAGCCAGAAATGGCTCATATTTGTTTTCAGTCCAGAGATACATAGAGGTGCCAAAATGAACTTTCAATTAATTAACAAAATATTTTCTCTAAGTTTTTCTTGAATTTATTAGAAACTAAGTACCACAGTAATAATAAGTAAGAAAGGTTTATCTGTGAAATCATGAAACTGAAATTCTAGGGATATAGCAAAGAATAAATATGCATTCGTATAAAGAGGTACTACCATGGAACTAGTTATTATTGTAAGGACAGATAGAGTTGCATTTGAAAAATTATCGTGCTCAGGGAGCCAAGGGAAAACTGTTGGGAGAAGCATTTCAGGCAAAAAGATCACTGAAAAAAGGCTGAAAAGCAAATATAAAAATGATGATATATGACTTTGGAAGAGAGGGATAGAAGGAGGGAAGAAAGAAGGGAAGGATGGAAAGTGAGGGAGAGTTGGAAAGTTAGGAAGAAGAGAAAGGGAGGGAGGAGGGAGGAAGAGATGTAGAAAATGGAGGGAGGGAGGGAGAGAGAGTGGGTGGGAAGGATGGAAAGAGAGTGGAAGGGAAAGAGGGCAGGAGGAAGGGAAGGAGAAGAAAGGAAGGAAAAGAGGGAGGGGAAACAGGGAGAGAGGAGGAAGGGGGGTGGAAAGAGGAGGGAAGAGTGAAGAAGGAAGGGGAAGAGAGTGATGGAAAGATAGGAGGGAGATAGAAAGAAAAGGAGAGCTAGAAAGAGAGGGGCATGATGGAAAGGTAGAGACAGAGACCCCATTCAGGACTCTTAAAAGCTTCTCATAAAAAGGATCCAAATTCTGACACTGTGTTGTGACTTCCTTAGCACGTATCAAATGACATGCATATAGAATAGAAAGGAAATTAGAGTTCCTCTTTGTAGCAGTAAATACAACAACACCAAAAACTGCAAAGATTTCAATACTAAACATCCAAAGTGTAATGAAAATGCTTCAGGTTACTGGAGTGCATGTCAAAATGTTTTAGAAAGTCAACCAGATGCGAATATTATCAGAAAGGGAGTTTGAAAGAATGTGAAATAGCATAGGGTAGTTAGGACCAGTTGGGAGAGCTGGACTATATATGCCTGTGTCTGTAGGTGGCTACAGACCTAAACTGGTGCTTTGATAATGATTGGAACAGCAGCAAATTGAAAATTGAATACTAAGTATGTGCTATGCATTTTCCTAAGCACTATATATGCATGGAGCAAACGAATATCATTGCTAGTAAACTGAAAACTACACAGAGTAGTGTATGAAAGAAAATTCAGTAACTTAATATTTTTAAGTCCCATATTAAAAATGTCACAGTTGACAGCAATACTTCTCCAAACATTCTTGCTGAAAACTATGTCAGTGTGAACTAGGAACCAGTACCCTCTCTAGGCTAGGGAGAAGCATGCCATCCCTGAAGAACACCAAGAACACATAGGACAAAGCTGAAGAGAGTACTCCCAAGCACTGGGATGTAGCTTGCCTACCATGCATACTGCCCCAGGCTCCATCTCCTGCACTGTAAGGAAAAAAAAACAAAACAGAACACTATTGTCTATCAAGTATTCTATGAAAGCATAAAGAAATATTTTGAGAAAGAAGTTCAGAAGGGCCTCAGCACTACAGAGCAAGTCTTACATTAACAAAGACGGGCTGAAATCAACATGTTAAGAGAAATGCAATTTTTCTACTTTAGATTTCTTTCTCTCCCCATCTGCCCCTCCAGTAACTACTCCCTATGACCCCCTTTGCCAGCTTTGTACCCACCTTGTTCTGTTTCTCTCAAGCCACAGCTCACCATTCGTCCCAGACTTCAGATCTAATCTCTCCAATTCCTAGTGATTGATCTTTGGTTATTTGGTCCCAGGAATGAACACAAGGCTTTGTGCATTAAAGCTTTGTCTGTCACCCAGCTACAACCCCAGCCCTTGTCCTTTACTCCTTGATGTTCTTTTCTTTCTTGAGTCCAAAACTAACATTATGGTCATTAACCACAAACAAATGGCCTAGAAATAATCTTTAACTTTGAGCCCGTTAAAGGGAAAGCACAACAATTCCTTACCATTATGTGACACCATCTATGGTTTAAGAGAACATCACAGTAACTACTAAAGACATATCCAGTAAGCTCTCAAGATGAAATTAGCCCAACAGTGACAGATACGAGACTCCTAGTCAGTATCACCACTGAACTTCCAAAACAGCTTCCTCCTGTGACACTATATAACAAGGTTGTTATTTTCCTCCAAAAATTAATAGTTGATTTTTTTTCTCTCTGAATTATTGTTGTTCAACAGATGCTGTCACCTTTAGTTTCTGTAGGTGTCACATAATTAATTTCAGAGTTTTTTTTTTTTAACTCTTCTAAGAATTAAGGAGTTCTTATTTAGTGGAGGTGGCCCTTTCTCTCAGGAAAGTTGGCTTTAGTTTTGCATTCAATATTTTAGGAAGTCATGAGTTACTGTGATGGAATGTATATTCAGGTATGGCTCTTGCTGGTGTTTCTCACTCAAGATCTGAGTTAGGCAAGTGCTTCTTCATTAGTAAGACAGATACATAAACAAACTAAACACATAGCCCACCTCCCCCAAGGAAACTAAGAAGTGAGAAAAATAGGCCAGGTATACCACAATGCTACCTTTGAAGATTGAAGCAAGAGTGGTCCACTATCATACACACATTTTTTTTTAAATTTTCATAGCTTTGTCCTTATAAAATCACTGTAGTCATACCATATGATATTGTGCAGCCACAAATTCAATCACGCTTAAGCTCAAATTCTATTTCCTGACCCCAGTGGGACATCTTCTACTGTGCAGATTATAATATGCTGCTATACTGGGTATGTAGCTAATTTAATCTGGCAAAGTAGGTTCATTTCCTAAAACATCAGAAAGGAAAAAAAAAACATAAAATAAATTTGCTTTCACATGTCAGGGCCTACACTGTACCAATGACACTATGCGTTAGCTCTGCCCATGGTGTGTGGAGGTCAGAAGGTAACTTTGTACAGTCAGGCCTCTCCTTCAACATTTACATGGGTTCTGGGGCTCGAATTCCAGTCAGCAGGCTTGCATCACAAGTTTCTTTACATGCATGAGACATTTTATAGCCCCCCTGATGGCATGTTAATGAAACCAATTTGTGTCAAATTCCAGGGATGTTTTTGCATGGGTTGGTGTACCACACAATGACTTAAGAAACCTGTCTACTGTCCCTTTCCACTCTTATACTACAGACAGAATCATAGCTACTCGTAACTCAGCACCCCCCTCTTCCTCTCACTGGCTCTGATCTGACTTGGACACTTTTTACAGCCCATTTTTATGTGTAGCCTGTGGCTGATTGGCTGAAGGCCATATCTCTTGGTTTTGAAAGTACTGAGTCTCTGAAGTGACTCCTGCCCTGCCCATTCCCATCAGTGTGGGAAGAAGCTGGCCTCCAACAGGTGCAGTACCCATGGACCATCTTTACATGCTCTGCTCTGTTCATTCCTTTGGTTCTCATGAGCGCTCCCTTCATAAACATGCCTGGAAACCCATGACTTAGCTCTTACTTCTAAAGAACTCTGTGAGAAATAGAGACCACTGAAAAGGGTGCCGTTCTGACAATCACTTACCTCAACAAGCTTTACTAAAAAACAATGAATTTTATTTACTAAATCCCCATCCTATAAATGGACTATAAGTAGTAGTAATGAAAATAGTAGTAGGAACTGGTAGATTCTGTATGAAGTCCTGGTTTCAATAGATACCATCTTATGTAAATTTCAGCAAAAAATCTAACCCAAATATTTTCTCTTTTAATCTACAGACTAGATCAAAGTAGTTTCTACTTCTAAGATGTACTGTATAATTTCTGCCACGTGTCTAATAGAAGCCAACTTCTAACTGCTCCACTAGAAATAGCAATTCTCTCTTCCTTCTATTGGTAAAGAAAGAAAGAAAACATTGCACACAATCCCTATAAGAAATACTAACACTGCTGTTCCAAAGATCTTGTCCTTTCACTATTGACTATTTCTGAATATGCTTGGGCTTTTCTTGAATTCATGTAGTAATTTACTAGAAGTCATTCACATTAACACTACTGTGTGGGGGCTGGATACAACTGAGTCACAGCACAAGATACCAACACCTATGGGGATGATCCTGGTACTTGAGTTAATCAGTGCAGAACAAGAGCATCTGAGGGAATCCCATGTAACCCAAAGTGAGTCCCAGCGTGCAGTGCTTCACATGGCTTATGTGTATTTCCTTGTTTGTCTGTTTTAGTTCTATAAACAAGATAGAAATTTGCAATTTAACTTTTAAAAGGAAGTTCCCTAAAGTTTGAATAGATTATTTCTCCAAATGTCAGTGTCAATGTGATGGGCTTTTGGCAAACTCACATTTGATTTTAAAATGTAATTGCTGGAAGCCTTTGAGTGTTAAACCATGCCCTGAAATAGAGAATGGGGAATTTTGTTTTGCTCTGATTTGTTGTGTAAGAACTGAGAAAAACAACAGAGATTATAAATAATTAAGGGATTATCTCTTTCCTAAGGAGGAAAATTATGTGATTAATTATTTGGGAGGATTGGTCACAGAATGGTTTTGATAGCTGTCAAACTCATCAAGTAATTGAACTTTCCAGGGAACATATAAGGTTTGAATATAGAATAGACAGGAGACTATGGAGTTTATATGTAGAATCATAAACAGAGAACACATATCAATGTGTCAAGTTATTAATATTACAATTTGAAGAATTCTATGTACATTTTTGAATCTTATCTGAGTGTTTGCCTATATACATGTATATATACCATTGTCAGAGGGTGTTGGAAACCCTTGAATTAGAATTATAGATTGTTGAGAGACACATGAGAGTGCTAGGAACTTAGCCTGAATCATCTGCAAGAGTAGTAAGAGCTCTTAACTGGTAAGCCAGTGTGCCAGCCCTGGACTCCTAATATTTATTTGTGTGTGGACCACGATCTTAACTCATCCCTTTCTTGTGTGCCTTACTTATTTCCACCTTTCTATATAACCTGGCATTCAGATCACCTTCCTTCTGTTCCTACCAATTCCTTTCATAATCTCACCAAAAGGTCACTAAGAGGTCTTTATAAAGAAGGTAGAAAAAATCACTTGTGTATAATTTGTCAAATGGTACATTTGCTGGAAACTGTGGGAGAATGTGAATTTACCCAACAAAACCTGCTTTTCCCCCCAAGAGGAATACGAAAATAACTGAAGTATTTATTCACTGATGTTATCTTTTTGCTTGATACAGGATGTATCATGAAGTATATTTGCAGACTATTCACAAGATAACAAATTATAATTTATCAAAGTATAAATGCATTGTAGAGTCTTGCACTATGAAATAAATTACTCTAAGAAACAAGAGTGAGGCTCCAGTTCCTAAATATTAGGCTAAGTGAGAGAATTCTCATTCATCCTTTCACAGACACGCAAGATTGCATACAACAGGATTCTATGACATTTAAGAACAGCAAAAGGCAAGACTCAGCTAGTGTAAGATAAAGGCATGATTCTGTATAACATGGCACACTGGTACATGCCTGTGATCTCAGATTTAGAAAGGGTAAACAAGGAAGGTTTGCATGAGTTCAAGGTCAGCATGTGTTACATAGTACATTCCGGGCTAGTCTGGGGTACATAGCTCAACCCTGTCTAAAGAAACAAAAGAAAACAAGAAATGATAGTATAACAGTTCAGTAAGAGAGGTAGTATTAATCTTCTTAAAGAAGATAAGATTGATACCAGAAGGCAGAAGAAAGGGAACTCATGTGGTATGATGCAAATATACTATCTCTATTTGTGTGGCAGCCTATATATATATATATATATATATATATATATATATATATATATATATATATATATATGAAAAATTCATTGGGTGACATGTTTAAGATGTGCATATAGACTCATCTATCCAAATTACAACTTGGGTTTTAAAATACTCAGTAATAAGCAAAGTCAACATGATACAAAACATATGATGTTGGGCCTTCAGTTAAAGGCTCTTGCTGCCAAGTCAGATGACCTGAGTTATAACCTTAGACCCTGCATGTTAGGAGAAATGACCTAACCCCACAAGGTATCCTATGACCTCCAAACCTGAGGTGTGGCACATGCATGTCACTCACACACACACAGGCAGATTAACTAAAATATAATTTAAAAATTGCAGCATAAAGTCTTTAGTCAAAGTCTGTATCTAAAGAACATTAGATCAAGTGTAGATGATGGCAGCATTTGTCTTAGTCAAGATACATTAAGGAATTTACTGGCTTTTGTGTAAAATGTAGTAATAGCTAACTAATTTGTTTTAGTCGATAGTCAATCCTAGACCTTTTTTTTTTTTTTTTTCTGTACCACAGATACTCTGATCCTGTTAGGAGAAAATCAGGAGTCCACTAGATATCTCAGAAAATCCTGTCTCTGATGGATAGTGAAGTCATAGCTTATAAAGGATCACAGAGAAGCCAGAGTCTGATTGTGCTTGCCTGTAATCCCAGAACTTGAAAAGTAGAGGCAGGAAGACTGGAGTGTGTCTCAAAAAACAAAACAAAAAAAAAAAAACAACAAAAAGGAACAAAAACAAATTGACCAGTCAACTAAAACAAAGATTCAAAGGCTCCGTCTTCCCACAGGCCCCAAGAAGCCTGATTACTGGGTTTTCATAGTCAGGTTTCTGCTGACCTCACTTTCCCTAAACCAAACTCACCAAGCTCTTCAAATCGACCTTGTATGTGGATATATACTGATACTTAGGGTCCTTAGGAAATTTTCCATCCTATTGACCTGAATGAAGTCTACCACCCTTTCCTTCCTAAGTTAACTGAGAAATTATTCTGTGATAGTTACGCCACGACCACACATCCTGGACTTACAAGTGTTCGCAGGATGCTCAGGGAGGGCTTATTATGACTTTAATTTCTAGCATTGTGATGGTCTGATAATGTTGCTCTTAGTCTTGACATAGAGGCAGTATATCTGGTTAATGTTCTGTTAACATGACACAAGCTAGAGTTATTTGGGAAGAGGAAATCACCATTCAGAAAATACTTTCATCAAAGTGACCTGTAGAAAAGTCTGTGGGTACATTTTCCTGATTGAAGGGTAAGGCTCAGTCCACTGTTGTTGCACCACCCCTGGGCAATTGGTCTTGGTCTGAATAAAAAAGCAGGCTCAGCAATCCACTGAGGAGTAGGCCAGCATTTCTCCATGGTTTCTGCTTTGGTTCCTGTCTCCACATTTTTGCCTTGAGTCTCTACTCTAACATTCCTTCATGATGAACTATTACTGTAAACTCTTTTCTCATGATGATTCATTCTTTCATGGCCTTAATCACAGCACTATATAAGAAACTAGGACACACAATATCCTCTATTTTTCCCCCACGCCCAGACTTGCTGGCATATCTAGGCTATACTCAACTAAACTTTGATGAAAAGGGTGCTAAATGAAGGGATTGAATTACTTACACAATGAGGACATACTTACATCTTCTGTCACAGCCTCCCTAAAATTTGCCAAGACTGGTCTGGAGATGTAGCTTAGCACTAGTTCATTTGTCTGATGAGCTCAAGGTCTTGGATTCAAAGCTCAGCACAACAAAATTTGTTAGAATAAAATCCAACAAGATAAACTGGTGCTTTCATCTGGAAAATGAACTTAAAAACCAAGTAGCTGGCTATTTGAGTAGTATTAATACCATAAAATATTCAGTATTTAACAGAATAATTTTCTATATAAAGTAACAAATAGCATAGTATAATAAGGCATTGGAAACTCTGAGACAGTCCCTGTTACAACCAACTGGGGGAAAGCTTTCCCTTAAAGTTACAGGAAGGGTCACTTTAAATTTAACATTTGAATTAACCTACAGAATACACCTAATATCATGAACACGGTGAGAGTTGGAAACATCATTTTCTTAATTTATAAGATTTTTTCCTATCTTTTCCAAATGAGGAAAGATTAAGACACAACCAATTTTTGTTAAAGAATATTAAAGAAGCCCTATCAGCCTCCCAAAGTTGATAAATGGCTTTTCTCCTACCATCCACTTAGCTAACTTAATGTTCCTTTAAATTCTCATATTTGCTTGGCTTTTATATTTGAATTTGGTTTTAGTAAACTTTAGTATTTACATCTTAGTGTTCAATCTCAACACAAAATAATAATCCTCTTTATACTGTTTTTTTTTTTAATGTGGGGTAGAGTCTCATGTAGCTCAAGCTAGATTTGAACTCTCTGTGTAGCCAAAGATGACCTTAAACTCTTGATTCTACTGTTTTTATTCATGTTCTGGGATTTCAGGTATGAACCATCATGTCTGCTTCATTATGATAGGAAAGCAATCTACCCCCTGAGCTGTATCCAGTTTAAATTTGATCTTTCTCTCTCACAAACAGAAAGAAATATATATAAACATATGTAGCACATTTTAAAATATAAGTAGATCAAATGCCTGTCAGTGAATGAACTCAATTGTATAGTTTCTCTTATGCTTTTGCAACATCTGTGCACACAGATATGATGTCAGATGTAAAATCAGTCTAATATTATAGAGAATAGTGGTATTACTTCTTGTGTACACATGAGTAATTTTCCATGTAAAGCAACATGGTTCCTTGACACAAATCACATGATGATTTGTGATGATTAGACTTATTTATCAATTTGACTTAATTTGGATCAGCTAAGAGACATGGCTCTCGATGGGTCTGTAAGAGAATTTCCTGGAAGGGTTAACTGAGGTAGAAAACCCTCCCCATGAGCAAGTTGCACTTTTACATTACAACCTAGATAATAGGAGGTCAAAGGGGAAAGTTGTTGATTTTGGTCTGTCTATCTTTGTCCCTTGCTGGTGAATGCATCTACTTTCTTCTGTTACTCTTGCTGTTATTGGAATATACTTCACTGCCACTGGAGCCTGGCATCTTAGATCTTCCAATGCAAACTGGAAACTAGTGGCTCTCCAGGAATCTTCAAGGCCTTCTGCATAAGATTAGGACTACCAAGGCATCTAGCCTCCATGAACGAGCAGCTATTATTAGGCTTTTAGCCTCTCCAGTGTGTACACAGCCATTGCTGAGCCAATCCAAAATTATCATGTAAGATAAACTAAGTCTCCTTTGTGATACATATTCATTCCTTTGGCATTTTTTCCCTAGAAAGCTCTGACTAAGTATACTCATCTTTAAGGAATAATGTTGGAGCAGTATTTCTGCTGAAATATTTTCAGATTTGTATTCTTCTCTGTCATCCATGATCATTACATTAGATGGGAGACTGTATCTGGCTTGTTGTATGCTATATCTCAATATTTATGTTCTTGATTTATATGCTTTTGGAGCTTGTAACATCAACATTTATAGAATACTTTAATGAAAGAAGTGGCCATGTCAATGAACTTGTAGAATTTTTCTGTTGTTCTATTAAAGGAGGTTATAGATCAATAACCAAACACATTGCTTAAAAACAGCAGGGATCATTGCAGAAGAAGGAACTAAGGAGTGTAAAAGCCAGAGGTGGTGGATAATTACGAGGAAAGAGTGTCAGTGGCATACAAAGTTGCAGTTGCCCATATGAATTCACAGTGGTTGTGACAGCATGTACAAGATCTCACGCCAGACCAAACCTAACAAGGAGAGGAGAAGTAAGCACAAAGACCCACCAATATGCAAGGAGTTATTGGCAATTATTAAGTGCTGAGATAGTGAGGGTCTGTTTTCTTCAGGAGTGCAGCCCCTGGTAGGTTAACCACATTCCAGTGGAAGCCACACATGCAAGTGTATATGTATATCACAAATTGATTGGACTCTATAGTGGGAAAAAAGGAAAAAGAGTCACAAAGTTTAGTGAGTAGGGAAGTTAAGTAGATTAAGTTAAGAAGTAGGGGAAAGGTAGGCAAATATGGTCAAAACACATTACATGAAATCCTCAAAGAAGTTGAAAAACAAAACAGAACAAAAAACCCCAAACCAAGCACTGTGGACTGTGGTCCTATAAATGTTTGCTATTACTGATGTTTATTATATCATCTCTCATCGAGCAAAGGTCCAGGCAACTAAAGATGGATAAAGTCATCATAACTAAACTGGAGTCAAGAGTCTAGACTATTTTGTTTAGATTTTCATAGCTTCAAATTTTCTGATTTTATGAAAAACAAAAATACATTTAATCTAGAGTAAAAATCATAAAGTTATTTCCAAAGACAGATTTTTTTCCCATGTTGGACCCAGAGGGTGAGTGGGTTTAGTTGGGCATTTATGTATGTATGTATATATGCATTTACTTATTATTGTTTGTTCCTTCATGTATCTCAGATTGAAATTTCACTGGAAAAAGTATCACCACTTGTAGGAGTCATTCAAATTTGCTTTGAAATAGTCCTTCTTGTACTAACTTCTCAGAGCTGCTGTCTAAGGTAGTCACAAAATCAACTCTGATCCAGGTCCCTGGTTGGCTATTGTCAGAGGATGCCCAGGCTAGTCTGTTTCAGAGCAGCAGAGCCCTCTGGATGTGAGGAGCTGAAAGCAATCTGAACGTGGTTTTTTCAGAAGACTTGATGTGGCTGGAGAGGATGTCTGAGTGTCCTAGTTAATAGAGTCACATACATGTAAGCAAAATGAAGGCATGCCTGTCCTCTTCTGAAAACACAGAGAAACTGAAATTTATAGAAATATCTTGGCTCTAGAGCTAAAGGAGTACTGCCAAATACTGGTGAAATTCTCTAGATTTGTCAGGAAGACTGGGCAGCCAGCCCAGCCATAGCTGATCTGTCTATGGCTAAGATCCTGTCACCATTAAATTGAAAGGAGGAGAAATAGCATCTTTAGCTAAAAACACCATGTCCTCCTTCTGTATAAATGGAGCATAAATACTGAGGGAAGATAAGAGGGCATCAAAGGCTGATGTCATGGAGGCAGGCACTTTGGTCCAAAATAGATTTTTATGTTCATGTATGTATTATGCATTGCTGGTGAGATGGTTCCTTGGGATGTGTAAAATGCTTGCCATACAAGCACAAGGATCCAAGTTTAGATCTCCAACATCAAGTGAAAGCCACAAGTGATGGAGGCAAGTATCTCTATTCCCCACACTTCATGGAGGAAAGAAGTTGATCCCCAGGGTTCTCTGGTGAGTCAGCCTAGTTGAAACCAATAACTTAAGCTTTAGTAAGACACCTTGTCTCAAGAAATAAGGTGAATAAGCAATTCAGGAAGAAGACACACAGATGCATGTCCTATATACATACATACATACATACACACACACACACACACACACACACACACACACACACACACACAATGTCAGCTAAAGATTCACATGTTGGCAAAACACATTGAAAATATGAACCTAAAAGATAAACATGTGGGTGATTAATTAGCTTCTCTTTCCTTTGTAATTTAGCATATATCTCAGTCAAAGATACTGGGGTATATTATAATTTCTTGCAAGACAGTCTAGCTCAATACAGTCTGATATGGAGAATTTTTACCAAGCATGGAGCTGGTGGGAGGGACAAAGGAAACACATGTAAGATGTTGGAGAATGGAAACCTTCTTAGTCCTTATAAAACACATTGCATTTGTCTTTTGAATTTAGATCTTTGGTCTGGTTCAGCAGTGTGGCTGAACCCATCTCTTTTTTCTATCCTTTCTTAGAAATGGCACCTTGAATGCATAGCCTCAATTTTATTGTTCCATTTGCTGTGAATGTGAAGCAGCTTCATTCTTTTTTTTGTAATAATGTACAATGATAGCATCTCTAGATAAAAGCTCTGGCATTGTCCTCATGGAACTGTGAAAATCTTGACTCTTTTTAGAAGGGGGAGGTACAGAGATTTTTAGGAACTCTCACTGTTCTATCATGTTGGAATGTTATACTTACCAATATTTCTTATCTATTATATTGTCTTGAGACACAATCTTTTGTGTGTGTATGTGTTGACCATGTGCATGTTTAAGGATTCATGCTGGTATGTAGGTACACATGCATGTGTTAGTGAGTATGGAGTCCTGAAGCTGGTGTCAGGGACCTTTCTTAATTGCTCTCCATTTTTATTATTGAGACAGGATCTCTCACAGAACCTGAACTTATATAGTTATATTAGCTACTTGTAGCTAATCTAGCCAGCAACTTGCCCTGTTGCATCCCAAGTTCTGAGAGTTCTGGGATTACAGGAGACATCCATGAGTGTCTAGCTTTTAAGGGGGTTTTAGGGATCAAAGCTCTGGTGATCACACTTGTGTGGCAAGTACCTTATCCATTGGGCAATCTCTCCAGTCCATATAAGGCTTTATTTGATGTTTCAATTGTATTTTAAGCAACTCATAATGTTATTTTTATTCTGATACCATAAGCATGCATATCCTGTATTCACACAAAATAACATTCTTTTCCTTCAAGTATATAAAACCCAACAGATAATCTATAATTTGCTAAAATATAATGTCCATAGGGTTAGTAACCATGAAATATTGATATCTAGGGCTCAGGAAAGAAGTTCTAGAATCTCCTACTTCTTACCCCAGACCACACACCACATTTACTATTCCACAGAGTCATCTGGGTGGCCACTCCATCCCACCCTGTTCACAGCTGACTCCATCCCCAAATGCTACTCTTATTTTAACATCTATTACAATCTCCTTTCTAAATAGGACACTTTATGATTAAACTCCAGATTTCCTGTCTGACATATTTTGTGCCAGACCCTTATGTGACTTGTGATTCCTCATCCACAAAGGTAGATAATAATTAAAAAATTTTATTCAATTCCCACAATTCCAAGACAAAGAGCTACATGCAAGAAATCCAATGATACTTAACAGATACCAGTGGTCAGAGACAAGTAAACCATGGGGGAACCGTATGTGAGGTAATGGAGATGGTGGTCATGCAAATTTGGCTCACAATATGAAGGATTGAAGTTCATCATGGTAGCAAAGGCATGGCATCAGAGGCATGATCATAACACATCCACAGTCAGGAAGCAAAGGAAGGCAAATGCTGACATTCAGCTTGCTTTCTCCTTTTTATGCTGTTTGGGACTCCTAACCTATATGGCAGATGGAGCTACCTATATTCAGCTTGGATATAACCATCCTTTAAACAAAGCTAGGAAATCCCTCACAGACATACACAGAGGTGTGTTTCCATTGTGATTCCAAATCCACGTGAGTTGACAATCAAGATCAACCACTACAGCAAGATGAGGAGCTACTAACTCAGACTTTATCAGGTGTGATAATAACAAAGACAGTGCTATAGTTTGTGTCTTCTGTGTCCCCCAGCTTAGCCCTTTCAATTGCCATGCTAAGGCACCATGAAAAAGGCAATTTACAGAGGAAAAAAATTATTTGAGGTTTAGAGTTTCAGAGAATGTGTCCATGACCACCATGGTGGGAAGCAGGACAGAAGACAGGCAGGCATGGAGGTGGACCAGTAGCTGAGAGTTTACATCTTAATCCACAAGCAGGAGGCTGAGAACTAACTAGGAAAGGCCTGGACCTTTGATAGGCTCCCTCCAACAAGGCCCTACCTCCTAATCCCTCTCAAACATTTCCACCAAGGACGCCAAATATTCAAATATATGAGCCCCTAGAGGGGCATTCTCATTCAAACAACCACATCCCCCAAGGTCCAGATAGTAAAGCGTTGGTCTCCAGAGGTTATGGTCTTAAAAACTGACATATAAATAAATAAACAAACAAACAAACAAACAAAAAACAAACAGACAAACAAACACAGTGTTGGTAAGGGATCCCTCTCATTGGTCTCAGGTTATACCAGTTATTGCTCCCCTTGGAACTCAGGGAATCTCATAGAAAAGAACCAGTGGGGTTAAAGACACCAGGAAAACATGGCCTACAGACTCAACTAGGTATGGCTCAGAGGGGCTCACTGATACTCAAGGAGCCTGTAGGAGTCTGTGGTAGGTCCTCTGCATATATGTTATGGTTGTTAGATGTATTGTATGAGAGAATAAAGAATAAAGAAGGCCTAGTGGGAGGCTTGAAGGTCATTGTAAATGAAACTGTAAAGAGAATTGCAGAACACCAGGCACCTCTGTCTTTCATTTGCCTACTAGCAAGTGTTCTTTGACACATACTCCCACCATATTGTCCTCTCCAGGCCCAGAACAAAAGAAATAGTCAAGCTCAGACTGAAACCTCAAACCCATCAAATATAATAAACCTATTCCCTATAGAAGTTACCTTAGTTATTTCTTATAGTAAAGAAAAGCAACAAGCACAGAGAGCTTCCATGTCTAATTAATATCCAAGGAAATACCAGAGGGTCAATAGAAGTCAGTCGGCCAAATAGTACGATCATGACTAGTCTCCAGGAGAGCAGAGTCTTCAAATGTCTTGTAAACAGAAAAATGTTGAGCAAAATGTGATGAGTTCAGTAAGGTGGGAGTGTAAAATTGTTTCAGGAGTCATTGGGTAACTACCTCACTGTTGCTATCCCTTTGTTCTCCAGTCCCCATGTCCTCTCCCTCACTGTCCACCCAGTTATCTATTGGACATCACTTCCTGTATAACCTCCTGTAAAAAGTCCTCTCAAGCACTGTGCCATAACAACATGATAACGTCCATCCACTGCATCTGCTTTACTTGCTGCCCCATAGCATACTTGGAGAGTTTTCCATATTCTGCTTTTATTGCTTATTTCGGATTGCTTTCCCCAAATCTGGATCCTTTAAGAATCAGGATATGGGATTCCCATCTTCTGCTTATTTGACTTGTAGCATAGAACAAACACACATTTTTGTTTTCTGGAAAGGAGTAGAGACAATTGAAATTTTATCTGCTATTATTGCAGCACATCTGTAGACGCAGTGGCCTGTTTTGTAAGATAGGCAATCGGCTCTGGGCATGTATTAGGGGGTTAAATTAATTCAAAGCCTCCCAAGGAAAACACAAAAGTGACTCATGGGATTGTTATCTCCTCAAGATACCATAGAAAAAGACCAGTGACAGATAGAGTCACAACCTGATTTAGTTAAAAAAATCTACACAGACCATGTAATCTTCTGGGAAGAATAATTAATTAGATAGGAACAGGAAGAAAATAGAAAGAAGTGCAAATATTTGGTTCCTTTGAGTAAGAGGACAGGTTCAGCATGATGTGCAAAGCATACTTGAGGGAGTCTTTGGAGACATGATTCACCAAAAAGGGAACAGGAAGCAGGTAATCAGAGAGGAGCTCTTTTACCTTCACATAGCACATTTTCATTTAGAAATAACTTTCTTTGCATAAAAAATTAGTTGTAATCAACATATTTAGTTACATTATGGGAACACCAAGAAATATCATTACATACAGTTTCCTATTAATGCCCCCAGATATTAGTTTCCTATTAATTCTCCCAAAAAAGGTCTCTGTAGCATCAAAGAAGGAAACATAAAAATGGGAGGTGGCAAAAATGTAGGAAAGCAAAGAAATACTGAGAAAGAAAGGGCTCTGGAAAAGGAAGGAGATGCTGGTGTCCACTAAGGGTCACTTTTCTGTAATCACAGCCTCTGGAAGGGATCACAAGAAGAAACAGGAATGTGATCCTTTCAGTTTCGTACTAAGAAGCAAAGGGTAAATTACAAAGGGAAAAATATTCTCTCTAAAAATGCAGTGTTGTTGTGCATACACTCTTGGATGTGTTGTTGTTTCAGTTCTTAGTAATGGTGATGATCTCTTCTCAGAAAGCTCTTCAGAGTGAGAAAAGAATCTATGATAATTGCAACATTACCATGAAATAATATAATCACTACAAAAGAGGATTGTCAACAAAGGAACAGACCAGGTGTACAGCTTCATTTGCACCCCATCGCTCCACTCTGGAAAACACACTCTATACATCCTGTGCAAAACATGAAACTTCCTGAAGACCTTAGTTTGGGTCACCAGGCAGCATGCAGCCCCTCTTCACCCAGGCCACTTCTAACAAAGCACATACCTTCCACAGTTGCTCTCTTAGGCTGGATGGTGATGGCTCCTTCAGCAATATCTTCATGCTGGTGAAGTGGGTTGATTTTGGATCCCCAGCTGTCAGACCCCACCCAGAGAAAATGGCCGACTTGGTCAGCTCTTTTGGCTGCAGCAAGGATCTGCCTATGAAAAAGAACACAAAAAATTAAATAGGTTTAAAAGCTGAACACAAACATATTCAAAATCAATAAATAGATCCAAAAGAAGCTCTGTCATCTCAAAATATAAGCAAGCCATAGCAAAAGGTATGGTAGGGATTTGTATCTTGCATATATGTAAAGCAATCATAAAAATTTCAAAAGCCCTTTGAGTAAAACAAGGGAAGGATGTAAGAAGTCTAAAGGTAAAAGGAAAGATAAACATGCAACATACTAGAGAAACAAAGTCACATGTCTTAGAAATGGTCAAAGTACAATTTAGAAAATGATTCTAAATGCCTTTCTCATATTGGCCAAATAAAGTCTTGTTTTACTTCATTTTTTGACTTTGGGCTTCAGGTACTTACCAGATACTGGTAAGTCTCATTTCTAGAAAGCGTTATGTCAATATAAATAATGGTTATCAAGTCATTAGAATACACAGAATTCTATTTTCAATATAAAAGTTTATTTTCTTGTTTGTAGCTGAACATGGTTGCAAACAATCAAAGGAAACAAGAAAAAAATATGAAAAGGAAAAACTGTGTATTTGTGAAAAGTTATCATCATCGATTTGGAAATAAGGTGAAAAAATGAGAAACATGCACAAGCAGATATACTACACATATATCCACACATAAACACACATATACCCACTCACATACATATACACCCATACGCATTCATAGTCATATATACACGAAACAATACCTACATAAGCGAACGTGCAAACATGTGCACATACACACAAATTTAAAATCACTCAGGACTTTAAAATTTCAAGTATCATACAAGTTTAGAACCAAATCAATGAGGATGTACTAAAAGACAGCATATGAGATACCAAAACCTCAGATCACATTTTATTTCTCCTAGACCAAAAAAAAAAAAATGGACTGGTAACTTTCTAATAAAACTATAAGTAACTGATCCTTAATAGCGCAAACATCCAAACAACAACAGGGAGAGGAGAGGAAAGGACTGGGAAGGTGATTTGGACAAGTATCAGTTTAAGTAACAAATGGTGAGACTAATTGAAGGTACTGAACATTTGCTTAAACAAAATTCATAGCAAGAAGAAAGCAATACTCTGGAATATTTTATCTACCCCTGTCAAAAAGAGCTACAAATCTGACAGGAAGGTATCATTCAACACAACAGCCAATTCTGTACCCAAGGAGAGCACTGGGACTCTGTCACCTGATAAGGCTGTGTCTATCCTGGCTAGTGTCTACCCAAGTGTCCATAGGTCCAGAAGACCATAATCGAAAAGAGAAAAAGTGATGAGGAAAAGGACACTAGCTTGGAGTTGGGAAAGAGACAATAAGAACACACACACACACACATACACACATACACACACAGACACACACACACACAGACACATAATAAAAATGCAGTTACTTTTAAGAAAAGAAAATTAGGAAAACAAAAAACTAAATGTTAAAAATACATAAACAACGTTAAAATAAGAATATATTCATAGTCAACATTTCTTGAACAAATGTACCATAAAATACAATTATTTTAAATAGTATCTTTTAACAGTTGTTAACAAGTCATTTCCAGAGATCAATTCTATAGTTTATTACCAATTAAATGAGAAATTGAAAGGATGAATTAGTGACTTAAAAAGGCTAAACTGCTGTACAAGTAGAGAGACATAACATGTTACAAAAGTAATAGCTTTGGAAATAATGAGACTATATATAAAGCTTTGAAAAACTCAGAAAATAAAACACAGAAACCAAAAACTTCTTAAGAGAGAAAGTGGGGACAAAAGAGAACAATACAATAACAAGAAATCTGAGAAAATATTTTAATATAGAATTATATTTAACACATAATGAGAATTATGCAAAGAGAATTTTCACACATGATACTTTCCACGGGAAAGTTAAGACAGTCATATTAGATACAAATTAAGAATTCTCCAAACCATATGTAATGAATTCTGTTTGCTAAATCATTTCTGGGGCAAATGCTGTTTTAATAAATATGAGGCAAAATGTCAACATGCCAACTATTAATTGTGGCATCAGAATGAGAACAGTTTTAGGCATCAAATACACAGTTTTCTTTTTATAAAAACCGATGTATTTATTTTTACTAATGTGTATGACTGCACTAATTTAAATGTGCCAAATTATGCAGATGCCCTCAGAGGCTAGAAGAGGGTATCAGATCTCCTGGAGCTAGAGTTATAGACAGTTGTGAGCTGCTTGGTGTGCGTGTTGCATTCTCTGCCAGAGCAGTAAGTGCACTTAACCACTGAGCCATCTCTCCAGCTCTGGAACTTGTTTTCCTTTAGTTTAATCTTTTAAAAGAGGTTATTCGAGAATTTGCTCCAACTACATGAAAAAAAAATAAGCAACACAAAAATCTTTTGGGAACAAGAAAAAGGTCACGGAGGGAGAGAGAGAAAACAGGAGGGAGAAATGTTAGCAGCACAGTGTCTGGTCTCAGGTTAAGAGTGAATGATGGAGTTCTCAGAAAGATGAGTCCAAAAAAATCTGAGCCAGAGATGAATGATTTATGAACCTGGAGGCAAAGGCATGTGTCTGTAATGTCAACAATAGGAGGGAAATATTAAAACTAACTACTTAAATAATAAAAAAATAACTAAATAAAACATCACATTAACTTTATGTAAAACAAACAAAAATACAGCATAGAACCAAATATAAAATAAGTTCTTGATTCTGCAGATCTTGGCATTTACCAAATGTAACACTCACAATAATGTAAACACTAATTTTCATACAGTAGAAATGTGGCATGAGGATGTTAGACCTAGAAGTGATTTATAAAATTTAATGCATCCCAGATATGAATGAATAGACAGTGCAATCAATACTTCTAATCTTGCCTGTCTGTTCATGATGCAAATAAAACCAGAACAGCTTAAAGATTTGAAAGAGCTACTCAAGAGAACAGAGTCAGGGATCATAAAGACAGGACAGGCAGCAGACACTTTGCATTAGAGTGTTTCAGTCATGGTTTGTAATTAAATACATTGGGCTGGTGAAATTGTTCGAAGATATTTGGCGCACTAAATCTGAGAGCCTGAGTTCAATTCTTGACGTCAACACGATGAAAAGGGACAAATGACTCCTACACAGGTTGTCTTTTGACCTCCATATACTCATGCCTGCATGTATGTATATGCATACACACATAAGAAATAATGTTAAAAATAATTAAATATGTATATATATATTTTCCTAAAAATAAAACAAAGAGACTGTCAATAAAATACAATTAGTTTGAATGTCAATGGTTGTGGTTCAAATGGGAAAGTAGTAATTTTTGAAACTATGAATAATATTTCAATTCCTATATGATGAAAACTTGTCTCTCTCTCTTTCTCTCTCTCTCTCTCTCTTTCTTTCTCTCTCTCTATATATATATACATATATATATGTATGTATGTATTTGTGTGTGTGTGTGTGTGTGTGTGTGAACATGTATGATTCAAAGACTATTAGTTCTGTTAGATCACACGATGGAGGAGATGATGATTAGCTGCTAAACATTGTTTGGAGAAGTGCTGACATCTGGCAGAGGTGGAAAAATGAGAGATGAGACAAGGAAACCAGAGAAGACCAAATACATACAAACAAATGAGCATCGACTCAAAGCACAGACTCCTAATGTGAGTCACAAAAGGGATGTGTAGAGCCTGGGCAATCTCCACTCTTCAGGAGAAAGCTTGAGTGCATTTATGATTTCCTTGAAAATATTAAACTACGTTTAATAAGAGGCTGTCTCTGAATGCAGACTATAGGCTTTATAAGAGATGATTTTAATTATTACTTGTAATAATTTACTTTGACTTTTAAATTTTCCACAGAATTGGAGAGAAAATAAAATTTATAGGATCCTTTTATTTAAAAAAACAAAACAAAATAATGTTTTATTTTCTAAGGTATTTACAATGGGTATATGTTACTTTAATGTGCAGAGTCACATTTCAAAGATAGATTTGGTTCTTCCTTAAAATCTGAATTATCAGTATCTGTGACTGATTTAGCATTTAGCTTCCCTTCAAACTTGAGATATTAATGCCATTTTATTTCTATTCTCAAAGTATTTGAAGTTAATGTTGCAAGAAATGTCAAAATTTTCCATCTCCAGTGTATAGTTTTTGAAAAAGAATCAACATTTTGGGGATTCTGTAATCTTCAGACCATTTTGCCCTTAAGATCACATTCTAGAAGAAACTTATGCAGTGGACTTTTTATCACTGTGCTCAGAAACCAAGATGCTAACATATAAATCTCAATACACTATGATACTCAATGTAGAAATTAACTCCATGATAAAAAACAATATGTGTACTTTATGAGGGGATTATGTGCATTTTCTACAAAAAACATAAGCCACACACTAGAAGTCAAAAGTATTATAATCTTAACCAAAATCTACCTTTCTAAAAGCTCAACATAGATATACATTACCAGTTTATCACATATTAGTAAGTACATGAATTGGACAAGAGAAATATGTCTAAAATGGTTGAATTGAATATTAATAGTGTCAGGGAAATACTGGAGCCCAAAGACTCCATATAATCAAAATAAAAATTCACAAATACTAAAACACAAAGAGTTAAAATAAGATTACCTAAGAGTAACGTAAACTGCACTGTGCCAGGAAAGAAATAATAGGTTTAGTGGTCATCCAAATTACTTTTCCCAGAGAAGGGCATATATGAAAGAGAACTTGAGATAATGACAAAGACGGGTTTCAGCAAAACAATGGCATGAGCAGAAGGCATGTGGAAGAAGCACACAGAGTATGCTGGTAAATCAGGATCACTCATCTCAGTGGACAACTTCATATGTGGTATATGTGAAGTCTGAAATGTTAAAAGCTGAACCAACTTTAAACTCGATTTTAGCCTAATTAGCCCATATCTGAAATCCTAGCAATCAGAGGATGAGACAGGAGGATCATGTTTTAGAGGCCAACTTTGGTTATAAAGTAAAACCCTGAAGCTGGCAGAGAGGATAGGAGGAGAGGAGAGGAGAGGAGAGGAGGAGAGGAGGGGAGGAGAAGGGAGGGGAGGGGAGGGGAGAGGAGAGGAGAGGAGAGGAGAGGACAGGACAGGACAGGAGAGGGGAGGGGAGGAGAGGAGAGGAGGAGAGGAGAGGAGATAGAAACAAGCAAATGAACAAAATGCCAACCATAAAGCCTGGCAGGGGGCAAAGCTTTCAAGTTGATTGAGCATCAACTAGTTTCTTAGTATCAGGAAAGGCTGTAAGGATGAGAACACCATTCAAAAGTCATATGGTCTAATCACAGCTGGAGATAGATAATGGACAATACCAAGTTATCTGAACCATTCAGAAGCAACAACAAAACATGATGCTATTGTAATAAGTAAAAAGACAAAAAATAAAACAACAAAACAATAACAACAAAAACCTTCAATTATTATGAGGAATATTTTACAGAAATAATCTTTCTTGAAAATATACCAAAGACAGTGGAAAGACCTAGGAAGGAGGGGACAGAAACAGTCCAGCAGCATGTACAACAAGAAATGTTTATAGGGAAATTAGATAAGGAAGCCTTCTCATAGGACATCTTAAAAAGACTCATTTCACTGATGGGAGAACTGAGATGGAAAGAAACTGCAAGCCAGGGGAAGGAACTTTTCTAAGGAGAGAGAGAGTGTTGACCTATGCCATGAATATTCTCAAATTCTGATTCAATACTTCTCCATGTAATGGTCCTGTCACCTCACCTGTGATTGAGAGCTTCATGGTGGATTCTGGGGAGATTTGGGACTGTTGGGTAAGATACATGGAGCAGGGAGAGGGAAGGAAAGCTGCTGAAAATAACCTTGAAAAATTCTAAGGAAGAAGTTATCATGGTCTGAAAACTTCAATTTTATCCAATAAAAATAATTCATCTTCAAATTCAATGACACAGAATTTTAAGATATAAGGTAAATTTTAAAACAACTCTTCTACACCAGGGAAGTATAAATTAGGAGTCTCCAGATGATTGTATTGATGGGCTTTTTTTTTTTTTAGGAGAGGACAGATCTTTATCCTAGTTCTTTCTAGAATCTACCTTATAAAATCTTACAATCTAAACACACTTAGAGCATGCAAACTAATTAATCTATGATTAAATTGCAAAATAGAACATGTAAAATTCTATGTGTACTGTGGATATGATATATTAGCCTGATATATTTACATATCATGTAGTATATTATGTATTATTAGTATATATTTCCATATTTATAGTTCAGCACAGATATTTCTGTAAAGGAAGTTTGCCCTGACATTATTATTTATAACTGTGAAATTCTGGTATAAAAATGTAATTATCAGTCCACAAGGGAGAAACCTGATGAATTTTACATAGATAAAATGAAGTTATGCATAAAGGCACTGATAGTCAGGGTCCTCTGTCAGGAAATACTAAAGTAAGTTAGTTCAAGAGCGGACACATGAAGTATACCTACAGAGTACTTAAAAATGGATCAGGAGTGTGGTACAGACTGTCTCCAGAATGACACACCAGAGTCCAAGACATAAGAGCCCTGCCACTCATGAGGGAGAGCTTGTGAGCTAGGACACAGGGTGCAGAACATTTCATTTGGGAGTTTGAACACTATTAGAAAATAATTTTAGCCTTTTCATTCAGGTACAATTGCTATTTATTTTTTAAAAGACAAAAATAAGGATCCTAGACTGGTGTATAGTGTTCACCAAAGAAAGCAGAGGCCATTTGCATTCTAGCAGAGGTTCAAAGGATCACTATACATGGTATGGCTGAAAATGCAAGAAGCTGGGTCAAAAGGGAAGTTAAAATGACAAGTCTGGAATGCAAGGAAATCAGTGCAGAAAGGAATAAGTACTAGTTAGATGTAGAATGTGGAGTTCCAATAGTTGGTGTTCTGAGTTTAAATTTTGAGCAATGAAGGCAGAATCATTAAATCTTTGTTTTTTTACACTAACAAATACCATTTTGTTAGATATGTTTTTAATAATTCAACATTTCAAAGGTCTAGTACTTTTTTTTTCTACCAATAATTCAAAATGTTTTGTTTTTATTAGAAATGAATCTATAAGACAGTAAGATGGGACTGCTTCTAGAGCTGACAACTTGTGTAGAGACAGCAAGCATTAAAGAATTTACCACCTTGTAATTACAGCTCTGATCTGACTTATTTCTCCTCTCCTTGCCAGCATCCTCATCCTTCTGCCTCCTAAAGCTGTGGCATGCATAGGAACGAGGTTCACCATTCATCCTTACTTTATATCCTCATCATTGGCAAAAATCACGACGGCCCTGGAGTTGGGGGTATCCAAGAGCTGTTTGATAATTCTGTCAAAGTCAATGGTCCTGTCTTTGCGCTCTTGGGGGATTCTCACGGACTGGGCAATACAGAGCCCACCTGTTAAAGAAAAGAAAGCAGAGTGTCAATAAAGTTCCCACACAGATATCAAATAAACAGGGTTCATAGTGGAAGAGAGGATTTTGAGACTAAGTATGTAGAACTTTTTAAGGGATGCCTATGTTTCAGGAAAACGTAAGACATCATGCTTATTTTTGAACTATTTGTGTAAATCAAACAGTCAAGCACAAACTTCACTCTCTTTCGTAATGCCTTTTGAATACTATCACATCCCAGGACAGCCAGTGGTATTAACTTTGAGGAAGTAGGTAAAGTGTGGCAGACAACATGTGAGTGGAGGTCTTTGCAATGCTCATTATATATGATATTAAAGTAATAGACACTGAGACAGATAGTTTTCATGCTTATGCCTGAGAGTTTTCTGAGCTTTGGATTCTCAGACAGTTCTTTTCCCGGGTACATGACTTTCATCTTTTAAAAATCAGCTCCAAAGAAATAAAATGAAAAGCAAAGATTCCAACAAGAACACCAATTATTACAAACAAAACTTTGTGGATCACATGCAACTGGCCAAGCCACTGAAAATTTGTTTCATATATTTCATGCTATCTTCCCAGAAATCATGTAATATATTACAGTAGCTAATGTTCTCTGCTTTGTGTTTAGGGAACAGGAGGATTAAGTAGATTTTTAACTTCACACTTCTCAAGTCTTCATGATCCCAATCAATTTTTATGAATGTCAAGGGAAGAAATCGGGAGAGCAGTTTACTGAACATTGATAGACTTCATTTTATTTCAACTCTTTCTTGGGCATTACTCTTCAATATAGCATTTTACAAGTTACACTTTCAGACAGGTAACTGAGGGTAAAAGAAGTGGAGAATGTATTTATAAGAAAAATAATGAAGACCATCCCAGGGTGAGAAGACTTGAGTGGAAATATGAGAAAGTGCCTTGCTCTTCCTGTCATGTATTGGGGGGACATCTAAAATGAACTTTCTTACACTTAAACATGGGAGTGTGTAGGGGTATGGTTAGGCTTCCACAAACATAGAAAAGCATAAACTCTGATCCCAAATTAAAACTCCACTGAACTTTAATCTCAGTTGGTATTAGTGTTGTTGTAGGCAGCTTTCTAACTTCAGCCCTCAAGAAAACATGTTTGATACTTTTAAATATAGAAATGTCCTACAACACTATAATCAGGTTAATAAACCTAACTGACATCTCTAGAACCATACATACAACAAGAGTAGACACTCTTTCAAGTGCAACTGAATGGCTCATTAAGACAAATCATATATGGGCCAAAACAAAAGGAAATGAAAGCTCACAAAAATCATACAAAGTATATTCTTAGATCTTAAAGTAGAAATCAGCAACAAAAATCATAGAAAGACCCAAATATTTAGAAATTCAACAGTAGACTTGTTAATTTACTCATAGGTCACATAGAAAGTGCCCAAAGAAATGGAATACTTTGAAAAGACTTAAAATAAAACAATAGTACATTAAAATTAATGGATGATAGCTGAAATGGTAGTTAGATGGGAAACATTTATGCTAAAATTCAAGAAAGGAGTGACACAGGAAATCTATACTCCCAAAGAGAGAACAGGAGAATAAATACCAACAAAGTAGAGATATTATAAAAAATTAAAGCAAAAACAAAAACAATAGCCTTTAAAGTAGAGAAACAATTGAGAAAAAAGAATACAGTAAAAATACCTATGTTGAAAGGATCAATAAAAGTTAATAAAGCTTGAGTTAGGATTACCAAGGAGAGAAATCTCAAAGACTAAATGAGCTATAAAATAGAAATAAAGTTGTGCATCCTATCTATGGATGTGATGAACATTTATGTCCTTAAACTCAGCAACATCAAGGAAATAGAAGATTTCTTTTAAATATACAAATTATCAAAGCTGAATGAAAAATTGATCATCTGAATATCCAAGATCATCTACAAGGTCCCATATAAATTATCAACACCAATTTGGTAAAACACTAGTTTACTAATACCTTCATCAAAGAAAAATATAGGTTCTAATGACTTCATGATGAATTCCAAAGATTCTGAAGGAAGATATAAAGCCATTTTCATAAGATGCTTCAAGAACCAGGAGATTAAAATTTAACTCATTACATGAGATCAGTATCATATAACACAATCAGAATCAGACAAAAACCTGGCAAATGTCTTAAAGCACAAGAAGAGACTCCCATGAGTCAGGTAGGTTGCAGATTGATGTGGACTGTCAAGTGGTCTAAGATGCCAGTCTGAGTCATTGGCACTATTTCAGATGTCATTTAGCTTCAATTTCCATCTCAGGAAGCATCATGGAGCCATATAGTAAAGAGCAGTTGGGGCATATGCTAACATAATCTTGAGAAGAAAAAGCTAGCTATAAGTCTGTCTCCATTGCATGACGAATGTGATCCTCATGAGTGACAAGAAGAAATAAAAGCAGAGTTCCCAGGCAAAGCAGATGCAGTAGAATTCTGTCTCTAAATATCTGGCCAGTATGAATGTCTAAAACCAGCTTCCCACCCCTAAAACAAGAGATATCACAAGGTTTTAACCAGGGCACAGCTGCTGTTTTGTCTTCCAGTTTTGCCCATCACCACTCATGTGGTTTCAAAGTTTCTCAGTTCAGCTGTTTGATGAAGTCTCAATAAGTTTGTGCTCAATAAAGTTTGAAGGCAAATGCCAAGATTAAATATAGAAAGTGAAGCAAGATAAACTGATAGGCCAGATAAGATTCACACTTTAGAGATCCGAACTTGACTTCCTTTATTAACAGTGGCTCGGAACAATACTATGTCCCAGTACTCAATTCACCTCATGATCTCTACAACCAAGTCAAAACTGCTACATCAATTTAGTTAGACTTAGGGTATAGAGGTGGATCTATTGAATCTATGAAATTGCTTTTAATCATAGGGCTAGAAGTGGCTGTAAATTGTTCAAGTGGTTGATAAGTTATTATGTTAACTGATATGAACTGTGCTGAATGAGGACTCTGACTTTCCTTAATTTTGACTGTCAGAAAAAAATACTTAAAAGGGCATTTCTAAATATCAAAGTAGTTGATTCACTTGCTAAATCACCAAGTGGCATGAGGGAAGATAACATACATCAGTTGATATTTGAGATTTGTTGAGATCCTCAACTTGCCAAAAGAAGCATGAAACTGGAAAGAGGCATAGTAGTCAAGTTCTTTTTTTTTTTTTTTTTAATGGCGTCTGTAGATCCTATATTTCAGATTGGTTCCTTAAATGTACAAAAAATTCTTTGTGGCCTCTAGTCTAAAAGAAAATGTAGACATAAAACAAGTTGAAAATCCCACTATTTAAAAAATAAGGAGTATCCAAAATATCCAAACAACACTCTTTTTTTTTTTTTTTTTTTTTTTGGTTTTTCAAGAGAGGGTTTCTCTGTTGTAACTCTGGCTGTCCTGGAACTCATTCTGGAGCCTAAACTGGCCTCAAATTCACAGAGATCTGCCTGTCTCTACCTCCTGAATGCTGGGATTAAAGGCACTTGCTACCACTGCCTGGCAAAAAAAGAAAACAAAAAAAAAAATCTTTGAAACTATATGTAAAAAATATGAAAACATTAACAGACCCTAGGTAGATATGAGAAAAATGAAGAGGGAGTTGGAAGGAGGCAGGGCCTGCGGAGTGGATATGAAAAAAATATGTTGCATACATGCATGGAATTTTCAAAGAATAAAATAGTATTTAAAACATTAACTAAAACTCAGCAATATAAAAGTTATTATTATTATTAGTAGTATTAGTATTAGTATTAGTATTAGTATTAGTATTAGTATTAGTATTAGTATTAGTATTAGTATTAGTATTATCTCTACTGAGTGAGTTTCATTTAAGGAATACAAGGCTATTTTATTATCTGAGAATCTTCCCATATTGTTAAATTAAGAAAATTCAAGCAACCTGGTCAACACATGTGCAAAATGTATCTAACAAAATTCAGTAGACATTCACAGTAAAAACCATGAGACAGGATTAGGAGAGAACTGCTTTAGCATAAAGATGGACACCTACAGAATGCCCAGCTCTCATGTACTGGACACAGTCAGGTAAAGTTGTTTTCTCATCTACAGCAATGTATTGGAGTCTTTGACCTGTCCCCCAAAAACTGGCAAAGAAAGAAAGATGTGCAAAAAAAGGTAGCAGGAAAATGTAAAGCATCTCTATTTCTACATGATGTAACCGTGCATATAGAACACACATGCCCTCAAATAACTACCAGACATTTCCATAACTATTAAGTAGCTGAAGCAACTTAATGTGTGTATGTATCACAATCTCACATCAACAGATCACCAGCAAAGAGGCAAAGGATCATCAAAGAAGAAAGATCTGTTTCAACAATGGTGCAAGAATTGGCTATGCATATTAGAACCATGCCAACAACTATCTAACACATTTTAATTTTTTTTTACTCTACATAGAAGTTGAACCAGAGTATGTAACCTTACCTGAAAATTTTTCAAAAAAATGAGTACTGTATGATTTGGAATTTATTGATCAGTTTTTCAGTTTTTGGATCTAAAAAAGTAAAGAAAAGAAAAAAATCCAGAATACATAGGAAAAAGAACAGATGAATTGGACTTTGTGACAACTCAGAACATTTGTTCAGTGAAAACCAATGATAAGAAAATGCAACACAAGTCAGAGACCAGGAGGAAGTTAATACCTGTTAATAACCTTCTATCTAGAACAATGCTTAAAGTAGGCAATTACTATCAGACACAAAATAAAATACAGCAAAAGGATTGGAATTCACTTAGAATAATTTAGAACAGGCACCTGAAAAGATGTATGTAACGTATGTAACAGCAGATATGAAAGAAGTGTTAAAGTTGTAACAGATACCAACAAACAATCATCTAAGCTATTTAACAACAATTTCCTACCAACATTAATGCTGGACATGACTCAGAATGCATTAAATATCTGCTCATTGCTGGAGGCACTGTGCAATGGTGCAGGCACTTCAGAAGGTGGCTTGACATTCTGCAGGTGTTAGCACAGTTGCCATACGAAGAAGCAAGCCTCAGCCTAGTCTTTTACAGAAGTGAACTGTAAAAGTGAACTTTATTTTAATAGAAATGGGGATGTTTACATATAACTTCATTTGTAGTCATTACCAATAAAAATGTCAGCTTTAACAGGTAAGTGGATAGACAAAAATGGCTAATACAGAAGTCAGAATACTTCTTAGGAGATTGTAAGAATCATTCCTTTATGCAAGAGAAATGAACCTGAGATGGATTGCACTATATGTAAGACAATGAATTCAAGGCTATTCCCAGATTCCATTTGTGGATAGAAAAATGTAGAAAATGTAAAACTGGAGATGAAGAAGTAGGGAGTGGGAAACAGGGGTTGTCAGAGTAGGAGAAGAGGTCACTGAAACAACACCATACAAAGGTGATGTGTGGTGACAGGCATAATTTGTGTGGTATGGAATAAGGCATAGGGGTGAGAAAGACATGTGCTCATTCAGATCAACACACCATTATAACAAACCTTTACTTCCCACAGCCTTATATCCACTATGTAAAAGAATCCCTGCCAACTGTGACAATGAACCTCACTATATTATGAATGTGTAAAAAACACAAGGATATATGGAAAGGGGATGACCTATGTCAACTCTGAATAGCAGTGCTTTAATTAGAAATGCTAAGAACTGCAGGCATAACAGTACTCTGATTTGTAAACTTTCTCTTTGTGGGGAAACAGTTTTGCATTCTTAAGCTTCTTTCTATGCTTGGGTTGAACAAAGTAATAATGCAAGGCAGGTTCCTAGTTGCTAGAATAACTTTACACAGAAGCAAAGGAGGTAATGTGCCACGAGCCCTGCCATGCCACATTATAATTTAGGGACATAAAAGAAATTCACATTTTAGAGAGAGAAAGTGAGGGAAGAGTGAGCTGCATTCATGTTAGACTATACACACATACATACTAATGCTCTATAGAGTATCTTGATGCAATCAAATCTCATAAAAAGCATACTCAAGTAGCATCCAGTCGCTGGTTTAGAGAAATCTTTCAACAGAGTAAACAATGTCTTCCTTGAAAAATGGGTAACTCTATAACTATACCTAGGAACATATAACATTTAGCCTGGTTCAACATCCAATGTGAAGAAGTAAGAAGTGCATAAAAATGAATGAACAAATGAATTAATGATTGAAAATGCTGGGTGAATACTGAATAGGCATGGGAGTCAATGTGGATGAGTTTCCAATGAGCCAAGTGAAATCACTGGGAAGACCAAAATGACATCATTGAATTATCATTCAATGAACCAAAATGCCCACAATTTCATATGGATACAAGTGGCAGAATGAGTAAGTAAATACACAAAAATGAATGAAACTTCCTTATAAAACAATGCCAATGGAGAGCACAGAGGAAACAGAGGGAAGAGAATGCCATCCAGGTGGCATCCAGTTGCGCAACACTGAAATAGTGACTGCTGCCTTTGGGTCGCTGATGAGTACTAGAATCTGTATAGGAAACATGAAGATAAATTGGACATTTATTTTCCTTAAAAGCATCTATCTCCAAATGCATATTAATGACCTTGGTGATTGTAATATATCCCTTTAACAACTTTGATACTCTTCCCTTGAGGAGATGAGTATAAACTCTTCGGCTTTTGAATGCAGATGCTATGGCTTCGGTGCATGTATCCCTCCAAATGTCTTACATTGAAACCTTATGCCCATAGTCCTCAGCATTCAGTTTCCAGGTGATGCTGATGCTGCTGATCTGAAAACAACACTGGGTGAACTTGCTGAAGGCAACATGGAAGTAGATGCTGAGAAATACTCATTTGTGTGCCCGCACATAAGGTATAGCTAGCTCTGGGAGATGTCAGTGGTATTGTGTACTGATATTCTAGGCAAAGGAAGCTCTCAGGATGGTGGCCCATGGAGAAGGAAGGGAATGGATCATTATGCTTTGTTATAAAGTGCACAATGGTATAGAGAAACAACAATGGGAAAGGTGTCTGTGGATGGTGGTCAACACTATCTCAATGCTGTAATTTCTCCATGTCTGGCAGGCATTATGCAGAGGAGGGGAATGAAATGGTCTGTAAAGTGTCCTGGGGCTGCTGGGGAGAAGACATGGCTACTTTACCACCTTCTCTGCAGGAAAAGGGGAAGCATTTGGATGGAAAGCTGGCTTCCCATCAGGATTCAATTACAGCTGAATGATTAAGCAAATGAGAGCAAACTCCATTTGGCTATGTGATTAGCAGAGGGGCGGTCCACACTCTCAATTGCTGCTCATCCAGTGCACACTGGTGCAATTGATAAGTAGAGTTTCATGACTGCAGCATGGAGAAGTCACTACTTTTTAACTGAGAACTGCCCACAGGTGAGCCAAATCAAATACCTTAACAGAAGAGAGAAATGGGCTATTATCATGGTAATGGGGATAAGCAAGTTCATAAAACTAAAACTTGAACAAAGAACGAAGATTGGAACACGAAGGAAGAGAGGTAAGCATGCTGTTTTCATCTGCTCTTGGAAGGCATCCGGTTGTGCCTGCTGGAAGGAAAATCGCTTCATTTGCATCAGATCCATAGGAGAAAGCTTAACAACTCACTTAGGCTCTGGGTAGATGACTTCAACTCAAGCATTCAGATGAAATGTGTTATGTCAGAGATAAGCCGACGCAAGGGGGAAAATCTATGTCCTGGGGGTTTACCAACAAAGAGACCTGGAATGCCTTTCCTATACACTGTCATGTTCAGGAATCAGCTGAACTATTTCTCCATAATGATAACTCAGTACATATGATCATACTTTCACCCCATGCTGGTGTCCTATTGAATGCAAATTTCCTCCCTCTTTTTAGTTTTTCTTCCAGGTAAGTCTTCCCCCAGGGGACTCAGCTTGCCCACTTTATGTGATGTTACTGATGCACAAATGCAAGCTATGGTTGAAGAAATACTTGTTCAGCAGCTAGAGCTTAAAAATCTAACTTTTTAAAATTATTATTATTTTTTATTTTATATACATGTTTGTGGGCATAGTGTGTGTATGTAGGCCATGGAGGCCAGAAGAGGGCATTGGATCCCTTTGATCTGTAGTTACAGATGGTTTGTAAACTTCCTCATTTAGATTCTGGAAACTTGAGTCTACTACAAAAGTAGCAAGTGGGCTGCAAAGATGGTTCAGCCTTAAAAGCATCTGTTGCTATTTCAGAGGATCTGGTTTCAGTTCTCAGCACCCACATAGCAGCTCATGATTGTCTGTAACAGCAGTTTCAGAGAACGTGACACCATGGACATGCATATGGACAAAACACCCATACAAATTAACACCAACAATAAAAATTTAAAACAAGCACCCAGTGTTCTGAACTGCTTAGACACATCTATAGTCCCAAGAATCTAACTTTTCAAAAGTCTTTCCTTTATCTTGCCAAGTTTTTACCAATGAACATTACAACTTTCCAGTAAGTTCCTATTGCTCTGTGTGTGTGTGGGGGGGGGGGGTGTCCGCAAATAGTAGAATTGAGCAGTATTATAAAAATTACAAGTGAAAAGTCATGTCACTGGAGCTGGAAAGATGGCTCAGTGGTTAAGAGCTCTGGCTGCTCTTCCTGAGGACCTAAATCCAATTCTCATCACTGATATGATGTCAAATAAATGTCTGTAACTCTAGTCTTGAGCTATCTACTGCCCTTTTTCCTGGTTGTCACAGGCACTGTATACACGTGTACATGTGTATATATACTGACATACAGTCAAGAAAAATGCTCATACAAAGAAAATGAAAAATAAAATCTAAAAGAAAAAAATTAAAACTAGTCATGTGCCTTTGCCTTAGAGGCCAATTTTCAATAGCTTCAGGAGACAGGCTACTGAGATAATAAGGAGAATCTCAGTCTTGGAAATCAATCTTCTCTTTATTTGGAGCTGAAAGTTCCTGAGTTTTGTCTTTTTCTGGTAGGGTGCAATCTGTAACAGCAAGAGACATCAGGAGCCAGAGCACAGGCTTCTTCCAATAAACTCTGTTGCTCTCCTAACTGATTATAGATTCTCTTCCATCTAAAAGCAGAAGAGAAAACAATTTACAGTCAGCAGTTCGGTCCAGGAAGAGCCTCTACTGGTGATGAGGCCTGTTACTTAGCTATGCCAATTCAATTTAGCAAATACTGAGATGATGCAGTGCAAGGTTCTAAAGGATTTTTCACAGGGTACAAAGTATGTTAGTAAAAGGATCATCAGCATAACCAGGGAACTCAAATCAAGATAGATGAAGAACTGCATTTATCTGAATTGGGAGACTGGGTGATAAGACAATTTTCAAAATCAGTTATCATTCCATGTGCCTTTTATTTATTAACATATTGGAAGGCCACGCTTCCCTCTTATGGTGCAGTGGTATTTTGAAACTAAGTGCCTCCATATATTGTAGGCTAGTATTAGAATTTTAATCTTTTAGTTGTTTATGATAAATGACCAAATATTGCCTTGTCCTTATATACAATATGTCACATTAAATATTCAATCCTTGGAAGGAGGCTCTTTGAGACTCAGAAAGTAGGTGGGGCTTTGGCAACTCTGAAAGTGAAGAAATCATAGAAATATCAGAATATTATGAAACTCACAAGATTCACCAGGGCACATCCCGAGTTTATATACTCAGTAAGTGTCTAGGAAAAGGATGTTCTCGGATCAATTAATCGACTTGGAGCTCTAGACATGCCCTTTGGGTTGTCACGCAGCTAGGGTAGAGTTTTTGTTTGTTTGTTTGTTTGTTTTTTGTGTTTGTGTTTACCTTAATCATCCATGTTCCTATAGGTGGCACATCACCTGTAAGTGACTCAATAAACTCACTGACTCATTAGCTAAACTTGGGTGGAATAATTCCTTTGATCTGGCATCAGTATCCTATCTGGATAAATAAACATTTCTTCATGTTTCCTAAAAAAATATAATGTAACAATGGGGTTAAAGTGGATGTGCTATCTAGTTAGAGGAATCAAAGATTGTACAGGACAGATCATTTGAGGTTGACATTTTACATCTGTGAAGCGGAAGAACTTAGGAGGGAAAGGCCGAAGTCATTGTGGATAAAACTGCCCAACTGCCGGTTCTCTTGAAACTTTTCCAATAGATTTTCGGCTTTGCTAGGAATGATGAGGTTTGCATTTCCAAGCAACAGCTTACCCCATGTCACAACAAGGTATCAGCTGTATTTATCTTCCACCCTCATTCTGAGTAGGGATGACTACATGACGCATGAAGCCCAAATTTGCAGGAAATACTTCAGGAAAAAAAATACACTTTTTTTTGAAGAGGGAGAGAGGTAGAAAGAGAACCTGTCAGGGCCTTTTCCTCCAGCGATGGGTACATTATAGTTCATGGAATCATTGCTATCACTTGGCACCATCAAGCCATAAGTGAAGTACTAAAACAATCTCCCATTAGAAGAGAATAAGGAACCTTGCTAAAGTCATCACTTAGATGAAGAAGCAAGGCCAGTTGCTACTCACTTCCTGATATAGGAGCTGATGGCCCACCTCCCTGTGTAAGCTGTTCCCCGTCAGGTTTTGTTTTTTTTTTTTCTTTTGTGTGTGTGCTTAATAAATGAACATAGCCTGAAGTGATCTTTGATTTCAGTGAATTCTTGCCTGAATATAATAAAAGGGGAGAAAAATCCTTGAATGTGAATTTCAAGGAGATCTCAAAGAAACAGATACACCTGGGGAATCATGTTACGCAATGAAGACCAAAAGAAATGAAAGCAAGGTCACCTTCATGGCTTTGGGAACAAAATCATTAGGCAGTAGAAGGACATAGAAGGACAAGACATGCAGGAACTAGAAATAATGTTAGGGCATAAAGAACTTGGGTACAGAGACACATTTTGGGGGAGACCTGACTGGGTTGCTGATTGTTCTTAGATGCCAATTCTGAATAATCTTTGAGATACCTGTTTCCCATTCTAGATTGGAGAGAGGAAAGAATGGATTAACAACATATGAATGCTTCAAGAATATTCTCAGCACTGGATCATAGAGAACATTCTACAGAACAGGGAGAGATCAGTTTGATGGTGGTGAATCTAAATAAAGACCAGTGGTACTACATTTGTATAGTTGGACCTGAATGAGACTTTGTGTGGCAAATCTACAAGAATCTTATGGCTGATGTTCTGCCAGGGAAACCACACCACATTCAGAACACCACCTTTACATGGTAGTAACGAGTGAGTCTACCACATCTTTCAGCCAAGAAACTTTGGAAATCAAGCCCTCATCAAACATGCTAAGGGGATGCAGTGCTTTTGTTTGGCCTGATAAGCACCTGTACCAAACTATGGGATGCGGAAGTCTGAGCAGTGACAATTGTCGAGAGGGGACACTGAGCAATAGGGGTGCCTGAAGGTCATGTATGCAGCTCCAACAGAGAGGCACCTTTCCTGAGTTGCCACCAATTCTAGGGTAGGGTTATCAGTTTGGCAGCTGCCTTTGAGTCATTCATCTCACAGGAAGGTGTGCAGCTTCTCCTGTGTTTTGTAATGTTGTACTGTGAGTTACTTCTCTTGCTGTTTTTATATCCACATCTATTGATTCACTAATCCATTTAAAACCTATTTACTAAACAATTACTAAGTTTCAGGCACACTGTGTTGCTGGTATGAAGCAATCAACATGAAAGACAGACATCCCAACCACTCATACTGGATATATACTAACAGGGCAACCACCCTTTGAAAATTCTCTTTCAAGATAGTGATGTCCTATACAGTTGCTATGAGCCTAGTTTATAACTGCAATACCAGTACAGAACATCACGTTCTCCTGAACAGCTGGTATCCTGACAGGTCATAAGTGGGTTAATGAAGAATGTGCTCCCATTCAGGAAGCCTTGGGAAAGCAAGCTGTTCCTTTCCTTGAACAAGAAATAAGAAATGGCTGATTTATTTATTTATTTTATTTTTTCTACAGTCGCTGGTCTTCCTGTGGCTGGATTATTCTCACCAGTCAAAATCAATTGTCATTCATCTCTAGGTAGCTCCTCTGGAAAGATGTCTATGTGTCCCAGGACAATGAGAAAGCAGTCAGTTTATGAAGCTCAGGCTTGGCTGACATTTCCAATCATTCTCTCTCTCTCTCTCTCTCTCTCTCTCTCTCTCTCTCTGTCTGTGTCTGTGTGTGTGTGTGTGTGTGTGTGTGTGTGTGTGTGTGTGTGTGTGCATGCTTATGTACATGTATATGCATGCAGAAATGAAGCAGATATAGTCTATGATTCAATTTTAGCCTTAAAAACTAGAAGATAGAGGCAGGAAAGATGGATCAGAAGTTAAGAACATTGGGTGCTATTATAGAGGACCTGAGTTCAATTCCCAGTACACAAATGGTGGCTTACATCCACCAGTAACTCCAGTACTAGGGGATCTGATGTTCTCCTTTGGTCTCCATGGGCATCATTTACATGTGTGGCATACAGACATGCATGTAGGCAAAACATTCATACATACATTTTTTTAAAAAACAGAGCTAACTGTTATGTCAGGGTGGGAATACATCTAAATTGGTTCAAATATACTTGGGAGGTATGTGCCTCTGTGTGTGTGTGTGTGTGTGTGTGTGTGTGTGTGTGTGTACCATTTTATTACATTTCTAGGATGGAAGTTTTCAAGATAGAATTTTACATTTGTAAATTTCCAGTAAAGTACATGTATATTTATTCTACTGTAGTATTGTCATAGGCTCTACAAGAGAACCTGTTTATGTTGCTTTTCTAAATGGCCATATTGTCAAATGGTCTTCTAAGTATTTATGCTTATACCCATAGATTTGTGCTGCTCCCAACCTTGGCCAGAGAAGATTCTTCTTAACATAATGTTAATTCAGAGAAGCATTATTATTCAAAGCACAGAGAATGATGGTTGGGGGTACTCAGCTATAGATAAGATGCCATTCTCATATTCATTCTGCCTACAATCCCTCAAGATTATGGGGAAATGTATGAACTCTGTGTTTGGACCATTCTTCATTGGTTCCCTCATACATTCACCTTCTTTTATAACAATTTTCCATTGATACCAAATGGTTTTGATATCTTTATTTTAGTTTCTACTGTTCATTGTTGTGGTATGGGTGTTGAAACCATGGCTGCAAGCATACTGAACATACCTTCCATCACTGAGCTAACTCCTCAGCCCTGTCTAAAATCTTTCTCAAACACAACCATGTACTACAAGCACTGGGCAGAAGTGCAGACACTCATCTTCCTTATAGATGAGGTGATTGGAGCATAGAAATCAAGCAGAACTTTTTTCAATTTTCCATAGCCAGAGTTTTGTCCTAAGACAAAACTGAGAGTCAGTCCAGAGCTGCTGCCTCCCCAGCTCCAGTGAAATTTCTCTCATCTTCTGTCCCTCACTGTTTCCTCTCACACATCTGGTCCTCATCCTGGTATTCATAAACACAGCAGAGTGAGTGCGATCCTTAGAGTTCCTGTATCGTCTTCTAGGCTGCCAAACTCTTCTGAATAGTGGGCCTTTTAGATAACTCTTTCATAGCATCCCATTTTTTTATAGTGATACGGAAGCATGCACATTGCGTCAACCACTCCAGTATTTTCCTATGCCTGTCTTCACAGAAGGTTCATCATCCTTTCAATAGAAAATGAGAAGCAATTTACACTCACAATTTTTAGGTTTGTTGTATGAGGTTGCTGAAATGTCTGATTCCCCTGCACTCAACTCTATATAGAAATATGCAGAATACACTCACACGCAGTTATGCTAGCAGTATGGGTATGTTTGTTTCAATATAAAAATTAGACAGGCAATGGGAATAGCTGCCATTGAACTAAAGACCTCTGTGTGCTTCAAAATAAATTAATCTGAGCCTTCAAAAACAATCTATCTTTTCCGTGCCCTTTTCTGCAACTCTCTTTCTACTTATTGTTTCTGTTATGATCTATCCTTACTGCAGCAAACTATTGCTGCAGTTAAGACTTAACAGACTGCACATATCAAAAAGAGCCTCCTTTAGAGAATTTGAACATTTATCATTGTTAAAGAAATACCACTCTGCATCAGTGTGAGTGTCTCAAACCAAAGAAGTGGAAACAAGTGAATCCTGCCTCCAACGGTTTTAGAAATGCATCGTCTCCCCCATTTGTCACAGAGCTCAGAGACAGTGCTTCCCTTCCTCAGGTAGGCATGGAGTGTTTTATAAAGCCTCTGCCAGCTGATGCTTCTATCAGCACAAAGGAGGCTAGTTAGCATCATACACTTCCTCTTTAAACCCAAAGCCATGATTTTGCATAAATACTTCCCAAGTATGATGGGTAACTGTAATTGTCAACTTGATAAGATTTAGAACCACCTTGAAAACAAACTTGTTGACACATATGTGAGGGGGTTTCTAATTTGGTTAATTGAGGTGGAAAGACCCACCCTAACTGTGGGTGGTACCATTCTTCCTGCTAGGGATCAAGCACTGAATAAAAAGTAGAGAGCCATCTGAGCACCAACACTCATCTCCCTGTGATTCCTAATTGCAGATGTGGTGTGAACAGAGGCCTCCTGCTCCTGCTGCCACAATTTTCTTAAAACTGCAGCCAAAATGTCCTTGCCCTTCTCTTCAGTTGCTTCTTGTAGATTTGGTCACAGCAAGGAGAAAAGAAATGAATACACTGGGTTTCAGAAGATCCACTGAACTGTTAACAGTATAACAGTATAAGGATTAGTTCATTGAGTTTTTCAAGAGTTTTAGACAGAAAACATGTCTCAGGCTGGCTTCTCAGTCTCCTGACTTACTGTCTCTGTCCTCTGTCCTCTCTGTCTCTCTGTCTCTCTGTCTCTCTGTCTCTCTCTCTCTCTCTTGCTTTTCTTTGGAGAATTTATATACAGGGCTCATCCTGGCTTAGGGATTCAATACTTAGGTGCTTAGGTTACACTGGAGAGTTTGATGGATTCCTGCAGTAATGTACTAATTTGCAAAGAAGGTTCTGGCTTTAGTGAAAAGACTGATATTAAAACAAACAAACATAAACAACAACCAGGATTATTGACATATTTCAATCAGATCGACCATACTTGTCCAGTGCAAAAGCAAGCTGTGTCCAGGAATCAGGTAACAGTTTCAAAAGTTTCCCATTGAAAAAAGACACTAAGTCAAGCTGGCCATGGAGGTGCAGGTCTGGAGTCTCAAAACTAGAGAGACAGACTCAAAAGGAATGTGAGTTCAAAGATAGCTTGAATATGAGTGCTCTGTTACATAGTAACCTTTAGGCCAGCCTCTTTATATAGTGAGATCAGGTCTCAAAAACCAAAAACCAAAACAAAACAAACAAATAAACAAAAACAAATGAACAAAACAAAAGAATGCACTGTCGGTACTGAATTAAATTAATGTTTCCACATAGAAGATCTGAATATACTCATTTTGTGACATGTTCATGTTTCTCAGGTTTTTATAGCAGAAATAAAACTCAGGCATATATTCTAAGGAGGAATGCCCTCATCTTTAATGACCTCAATACAAACTTTATCAACTACTTACAGTAGTCTTGAAAAGAAGTGAGCAGAGACAGGCACACAGCTATATCCTCCAATCCCAGTAAGAGATCTGAGTGATTAAAATGAAGCATGAACCATTTTTAAGGCAATATATTTTGGATTACACATTTAAAAAAATAATGAGAGATAGTAGGTCACTCTGTCTACCTCTATCATTGAATATTCAAGGGTTCTTTAAGCCCAGTAAAGGGAGTAAAATTTTAGGAAGGGAGACCATAGTTTGTACATAAAAAAGAAGTCAATGCTTTTGAAGCCATTAAACCTATAAAGCAATTGCTTCTAATAAACAGAGTTCTCTCTTAGTATCAGAAGAATGAAACGGTGAGAGAGAAGGCAGATGGATAGATACCCACACAATTGATACCATAGGGATGTTAGAAGTTAGAAACTACAGGAACCAACTGGCCAGCAAAGAGAAAAAAACAGTGCCTACTTAAACTGGAATGTTAGCTGAAACAACAACACCAACACCACCACCAATAACAACAACAAAACAAACAAGAGCATAGCTTTATACCAACAAGTATGGATTTTAGTTTAGGTTAAACCAAGCAGGAATGTTTCCAATTATCAGCTTCTGAGCTTGCCCTGGAAAATTTCCTTCTATGAAAATAAGGCACATTCTACTTCTCACCAAAAACCTTTAAATATCCATGTTGCTACATCTGGACAGTGTTGTATCTTGTGTACAAGAAATCCACATGATCACCTGCATCTCAATTCATTTGCTACATTCTCCTGTGGCCCATAGCTTCAGCTCCAAAGCCTACAGTGAAATTAAAATCACTTGGGCCTTGGTTGTGACTGTAAGAAAAAAGTAGGAAACAGAAAATTCTGTAAATAACATGGTAAACAGAAGGGTGGGGTGTCATTAAAAAACAAGAAATTTTCCTTATAGGCCAAGGTCAGAGCTGCCTTACCTATAGGCCATGGACATCGCAAGACTATCAAAAAGCATAGTAGTATTTTGAAAGTAGAGGCATATGCACCTTGAGCAAGCCCTTGTGTGCATACCTCTAGACACTGGATTTTAAATGTAGTCCCGCTGTAGGCTTTTTATTTAATAAAGTCAGACCTAACAATGTAGGTTAATCAGTAGCATTCAGAGGCAGGGCTAGTAGGAATAGCCAGGTAGTAAGAGGTATCCCTTATTAAGGAATTTTTAAAAAGCTATTGGCCTATGAGCCACAGGATAACAATATCAATAACAGACAATCAGAGAAAATACTATTCTTCCAAAGAGTTTCTCTTCATCTAAGTTAGGAGTCAAGAATCTTGGGTATTTGTTTGTTTGCTTGTTTTCCTATAAAGAGCCAAATAGTCAATATTTGGACTTTATAGACATATGTCTCAGTCACACCTATTCAACTCTCTGGTAACTCTACAACAGCCAACTGCTCCTGACAACACAGAAAAGCAAATGGTCATTTCCAAACAGTGAATTTAATAAGAGAGATAATTTGGAAAATCTGTTGTGTAAGATCAAGTTTACTAGCCTATAATCCAAGTTCCAAACGATGGCTGAAATCACCAACACATTTTTAGCAAGATGCATACAAGAGTCAAATTTGTATTATTTGTATATCCCTTGATTAATCTGAGTTTTGGATACTTTCCTTACTTACACCGAGGTGATTGTTTTTAAACAGACACATTTATTGTACAGAATAATAGGTTTCAGGAGGACATAGTCATCTCCCCACAACTTCCTTTTTGTCTTTCTTCCTCATTCTCAGTAGAAACTTTCCTTCAGCACACACGCTAGCTTAACTTTCATATCATGCATATCTCTCTGTGTGATTTAATATACATACACACACATACATACACAGGATTCAAAATGAGCGAAAACATCTGGCATTTGTCTCTGTATGTGTCCCTTTCATTTAATATGATGCTCTCCAGTTGCATCTATGTTACTGCAAATGACATAATTTCATTTTTCATTATGGGGAGCTAAAACTCCCTAATATATATAAAGGCCATGTTTTCTTTATCCATTCATCCATTGTACGGTTGTAAACAACATGGAACTGAACTAAAAACTGTAAATTGTGAAACTGGCTTTTGACTGCTGCAGATTCAGTTATAGGTGTTCACAAATGCATTAATAACAGCATAGGTTTCAAGCCCAAATCAACCAGAAGTCTTGTTTGCAACCCCTGTGAAATTATACTTTTTTTTATATTTATAATCTGTTTGAAGCCATCAGTGATAGTTCCGTGTTTGTAAGGTGCAAAATAAAATTGAGTCTGATCAATATGATCAATCATTTCAAAAAATGTATTAATGTCATTGTTTAGTATTGGTCACCATATTATCTAATTTTGTAGTAAAGGAAAACATGGGAAAGTATTCACGTAGTTTGGATAAGAAATGTCCCACACAGACTCTCATTTATGACCATTTGGTCTACAGTTGGTGGCACTATTGGGGAGGTTATAATGGCATCTTCAGAAGGTACAGCCTTGCTGGAGAAAGTACAAGATTTGGAGCAGGCTTGGATGTTTTTCAATATCACCCTAATTACTGTATGTGGTTAAAAATGTGACCACCCAGTTTTCTGCTCCTACCAATGGCATACCTACATCACCATGATCTAGTCTATTCCTCTGGAATCCAAAATAAACCTTTTCTTCCTTAAGTTGCTTTGGGATATGACATTTTATCTCAGCAACAGAAAAGTCACAGTATAGTGTTACATTCATGGTGAGGTTTTTGACAAAGATTTTTTTTGCATGAAATTTTTTTAGTTTTTTGTGTACACATTTGAAAAGATCAATTGCAAAGAAACAATATTGTACAGTGCATTAATTTCAAAAAATTTTGTGAAATAGGAGCTTCACAAATTTTGGCCAAAATCACATATAATTTTAGGTCATTCTAATTATTTGTACATTTGTTTTTAATGAAAAGATATATTTAAAAATTTAAAAATATGCTCTTAGATCAATTAGGCAAAAATCACAAATTGACAGAACTGGCAGACAGCTGACCATACATATACTAACACAGAGTTTTTCTTCACAAATAATTGATAAATTTGTAGAAATAACAGTACTAAGTAAGGAAATGCACTCTTTTTTATTATGGCAACAGGCCAATCCATAGCTACAAGTTTAAGTTTTCTTTCCATTTCAAAACCATAGCTCATTAAAAAACTGCTCTCCTACTGCTCCTCTGTTCTATAATTCATTATTTCATTTTTATGTTTAGTAATACTTTTATTAGCACCCTTACACAGAATAGAATGACAATTCTCATTGGATGCACTTGTTTTCTGCCCACTATTGTCATTCACTTGGTTTCACAATTAGTACCAAAAATGATTTAACTTGCTTTGAGCTAATAAAGACACCTCTGAGTTAAAAAAAATGACTTTTACTTTAGAAAGGAGCAAAGCAAGGGGCTGCAGAAATCACTCAACAACTCAGAGCCTTTGTTGCTCTTGCAGAGAACCCAGTCTCAGTTTCCAGCACCCAGAGAGGGATTCACTATCCTCTCAACAATCAGCAATTCCAGTTTCATGGAATCTGAAATGGTCTTCTGCCTTCCCCAGGTACCAGGCATATATGTGGTGCACATACATGCATACACACAGGCAAAACACTCATGCAAATCAAAAACCATAAATATATCTTTTTAAATTTAAACGAACAAGTAGTGAGCATAAGGAGAGTGAAAAGTGATTTAAGACAAGCAGTCTAAGTGTGCTTTCAAGATAAGAATTACAACACAAACTATATCAGTCCCTCATTAGAAATAGGATTTTCCAAGAGTGTGAGATCCAAGAGGGACCCATAGAGAGGACAAAGTCAGGTTTTATTCCCGACTTTGTGCTCAGTACACATCCAGTGCTCTACTGACATCTGATAAAATCTAAGGAGCAAGAAGAAGATAAGAGAATTGGCTGGAGAGATGCCTCAGCAGCAAAGAACACTTGCAGCTCCTGCAGAAGACCTGAGTTCGGATCCCAGCACTAACATCAGCTGGCTAGCAGCTGTCTCTACGTCCAGGTCCTGTGAATCTGATGCCCTCTTCTGGCCAGGTGGGGCACTGCACTCATATACTCAGCCACATACATGAAAATAAAACCATTTGGTGTACAATTTCCCAAACCAAAATTCTCCATCGAATGCAGATGATAGATGCTATTCTATTTATTAAAACTGATTGGTCCATTTTGACTGTAACTCAACTCTCTGTCATAATAAACAGCTGTAAGGGAGAGCTCACCTACCCATCTGCATGCAAACATATATCCTATACTTCTGTTCTTCAAAGCTCAGCACTCTGGTAGTTTGGTAATCAGCATCTCATAACTACATGTATCTGTGATTAGGAGTATTGTGATTTCAATCTAGATAATTAAACCTGTGGAAATCAGTGTGCTTTCTCATTTTCCCCTCAACACTCATTTTTTTCTATCACAGTGTAATTGAGTTATTAAGCTTCATTGGGGACACATTAAGGTTCCCAATAATGTTTTCCCATTTCTGGAAAGATATTGACACTTCTGTTCCAATATATTTGAACTATCACTTTGCCAAAGTATAGACAGCACTTGTAATTAAAACATAATAATCTTTCAAAGTATTTTGATTAATATATTGTTCAATCAGCTTTTGTATAACATTAGATCTCTTAGAATTTCAATATAAAGTGTTGGGTCAATATCCCCAATTTACATTTTCTAAAAGAAACTACTGAACATTTTACATGATTTAATAATTCATTGTGGAATTTTTCTCTGCCAGTGAAATCCACCTGTGGAGTGTTACAAAATCTGTTAGTGATTTTGTTTAGGCTCTATTTGTGTAGCTATTTTTCTGAAATGATACTCTTGGTAAAAGTAATTCTGCCATATAATATCACCTCTGCAATCTTTAGTATATTTGTCTCTGTCTCTTTATGTGTGTCTCTGTCTCCCCCGCTCTGTGTGTGTGTGTGTGTGTGTGTGTGTGTGTGTGTGTGTGTAGAAGAGGGCAGCAGATGCCCTGACACTGGGGTTACAGGTCACCCAGTATGGGTACTAGAAACTAATTTTGGGTTGTTTACAAGAGTAGCCAGTGTTCTTAGCATCTTAGTCATCTCTTTTGAACCTGTTGTGTGGTTTTCTGATATTTGTTTATTTATTATTTTTTATTGTTTTTGAGACAGAGCCTCACTCTCGAGCTTAGAATAGCCTCTAACTTACTAAAGAGCTCAGGCTAGCTTCAAACACACGACACTTGTGCCTCAAATTTCTAGATGCTGAGATTAAAGGTGCGCCCATCTTTACAATTATTTTCAAAGGCTAGCAACAACAATAAATCAATTAAAACTTTTGCTGAGTACTTAATATATACTGTTTTGCACCAATTTCATTATATGCATTATCTAATTTAGCTTAAATTCACACCTTAAAACTATGATATTTAAACTTCTTTTGCCTTCATTTCACAGAACTGTGACTCCAAGTTTAAAAACCATAAACTCCTTCCTCTTGGCCACCTGGTTATGAAGTCATCAGGAAAGGCATCCTAAGTCAGGGTATCTGACTCTAGGATCCATCTTCTCAACCATTACACACAACTTACAACTTGAAAAGTAAAATTTAGAGAAATGTCAATCAAGGGTATATACTTATGAACTGGTATTAAATGAGATGAGTGGAGTTTTCTCAAGAAAACAATCAGATTTAGAATACAAATTAATCATGCAACTAACTAAAAGACAAATGATAAAATCTTAGCACTAAACATGGGAGGCCTGTACCATGATAAATTGGCTAAACTTTAGTTAGAATAGAAAGAATGAACTCAAATTCTACCAATTCATATTTCTTAGAGATGTTAATGAAAGGACATTAGACAGATAAATTAGGGCAAATCCATCAGTAACTCTCAGTCTTCATGTTTCACAGTGTGATTTTAATAAAACGTTTAATAAAAAAGTTGTTGGGGAGACATTATTTCATCATCATCATCATCATCATCATCATCATCATCATCATCATCATCATTTTGTGTTTTGAAGGCAGGGTCTCTGTTGCCTATATTTACCTCAAATTTTAACCAATTCCCTTCCTCAGCTTTACAATTACTCACATTACAGACACAAGTAATTATGCTGGCTAATTTTTAATTATGTACAACCCACAGTCATGGCGAGAAATTGTCAATCTAGGTGAGAAAGCAGTAAAGACATACTAGCTTATCATGCTGTGCTGGAAGATGCTTATGACTACAAGACCAGTCATGTTGGTAGCCTCAGCCCCAGCAACACCTTGACATATTTTGGACTGTAAGATGATGGATCTGTGCTATTTTAAGTTTCTAAGCTTAAGGTGATACAATGCAGCCTCAAATAGAAAAATCGCACAGGATCTTCATGTACCACTGACTTCCACTTTAGAAATGCTCATCTAATTCCTTGCTTTTGCTTGCAGAGGTAACTCTTGAATGCTGAAAAGAAGTGCAACAAATGCTTTAACATTTTTTAGAAGTATACTATGCTCATGGATGACTGGGTATGTTTCCAAAGTAGAAACTCTGACACAGTACGTCTGGGGTAGGACCTGACATGCTGCTTGTGACAAGGTCTCCAGTAATATAGGTGCTACTGATGAGTATTTTCAGCAGAATGAATTTTAAAGAATATATTAAAATTCACTGCCCTGAAGGAAAATCTTTAGTAAGGACAATCCCATAAAGTGATGAAAATGTTTGGTTATAAACAAATGACTCTAGAAATAAAACTATAAGTACCATCCAATTGTTTAGTGATTGTGAAACAGAAACATTTCAAGGGAGGGCTGGGGGTTCAGCTGGTAGAGTGTTTGACTAGGTAGGATCCATGAAGGTCAGGTCTGATTCCTAACACTGCATAAGCAGATCATTGTGGTGCACTCCTGAAATACCAGCACTGGAACATTTGAGGCAGAAGGATCAGGAGTTCAATGTCATCTTCCATTACATAGTAAGTTCAAATGGAGCTAGTCTGGACTATATCAGAATCTGTTTGGGAAACAAAACAAAGCAAACACAAAAATAAAAGAACCAAAATTTCAAAAGAAAGTATAGGAGAAAAGGTCACAATTCATTGAGCACCCCCATTTGCAACATGAGTACACCTAGCAAGTGAGATAGGAGAGACATAGAACACAAAAGGAGCTTATGAAATATTCCTCACAATGTTCCTATTTTATCACTGGTAAAAGAATTCAATTTACATAGACTATAATGCTAAATTTAAAGAGTAGAATCTGGAGAGTTCTGTTGTATTCTCTTTTTTAGGCACTATTTTAAAGCCAATGTTATTTCCAGCACTTCAGACATCTTTTAAGAATGCCTAAGTACATGGAAACAGAAAGCCTCATCAATTATCTTACCTCTTACCTGTCTGGAAAGTGGAAAATACTCATGTACATTTCAGAATAGCAAAGAGAGCCATCCCTTACTGCCTTGGCTAGGAAAGAAATTTTTTAAAAAATGAAAGAAGAAAGAAAGAAAGAAAGAAAGAAAGAAAGAAAGAAAGAAAGAAAGAAAGAAAGAAAGAAAGAAAGAAAGAAAGAAGGGAGGGAGGGAGGGAGGGAGGGAGGGAGGGGGGGGAGGGAGGGAGGGAGGGGGGGAGGAAGGGTATTTGAGGAAGGAAGGAGAAAGATAAAACAAAATATAAGTTCTTATTTTTCTATTCAAAGTAAATTTGGTATCTGAAAATTGCCAAGTTAAAATCCATAGCAAAATGCCTATTCTCCTGACTGAAATTTGGGCCATGGAGATAAAAAAAGAAACTCTCTCACAAGCCTGCACAACTCCACAGGACAATATGTTCCTAGACCATCTCTAATTACTCAAACTTTACAAAAAGATGAGTGCATGTTAAGTTATGCTTTGTTTCAATTTGACACAAACTAGAGTTCTTGATTAGGATTCATGTTTGAGTGTCAAGCCTATTGTGTTTTCTGCTACCCCTGGGCATGTGGTCCTGGATTGTGTAAGAACGCAAGCTGATCAATCAAGCTGAGCCATGGAGAGCAAGTGTATAACTAGCATTTCTTCATGGCCTCTGCTTCAGTTCTTGCTTACTGTTTTTGTTTGAGTTCTTGCCCTCAGTGATGGAGTGTGACCTGAAATGTAACTCAAACAAACCATTTTTTCTCCGATTTGGTTATAGTCAGTAAGTCATGTCAGCAACAGAAAAACCTATCTAGGATAGAAATAGATAACACATATGACATCATTAGCATGCCATTCATTGCTGACACCTTGTAGACTAGCTGCAATAGACAGACCACCTGGTGCTTCCAGAAATCTTTGTTCAAATGTGATCTTTTACACACAATGCCATGAAAACTACACTTCATTTTATACTTATAAACACGTTATAATTTTCTCAGCTTGCACTACATGCCAGGTACCTCTGTGTTGTCTATCAAGTGTTTTATGTGCTTAGTGGTATTTATGGCTCTGGACAGGCTCTTAGGTATTGATTTTGCCAATGTGTAAGTACAGAAGCTCACGCTTACTTTGTGGTTTTCTCTCATCATACACTTATCTGATAAGCACAAGAGCCAGGACATGAATGTGGACCCTGGTCTACAATACTGATATGACAAATTCTCATCACTGTTCCAAAAAGTAGAAAACTTTATTTGCAAAATGAAGAAATCCACATAGAAGGAGCAGGATACAGTAACTCTCTGCAGAAATCACAAAGGTTTCCACTCATATTGGAATTTAGCTAGACTACCTTCTGAGACTAAGGACTTCCCACCTGGTCCTGGTTCCACATGACATCTTTGAGCTTTCCTAAGGTAAATGGAGCAAACTTAGCTCACAAGAATAAAGAGGAAGCCATTACTTATAAAGTTAATGAAAAATTGAAATGCTGAATTTTGATGGGTTTCCCTTTAAAAATCATTAACCTGTATTTTGACAAAGCAAACATACCCTTTCTGACCAGAATGTGGACTAAACTTTAATGCAAAAATCACAGATTCTTTTGTGTACTTGCTGCCTTTCTTCATACCCAGACTACATTGTCGGGTTTTACAGAGAAGAACATCAGCTCTTGCTTTCGGAATCAAGAGACAACACAACCTGATGTTCAGAATACCTGTTCCTTTAGATTCAGAGACTGTAAGCTGTCTTTGTTCCCCCACCTTGACCCCCTCTCTCTCTGATACACACACATGCTCAGCACCCTTAGGCAGTCATGAACTCCTTAAAAAGCATTAATAGCATGAAAACAGGCACCTGGGGCTTATAGATTTTTATCTGTGAAACTATGAAGGGCCATGTTTGGCCTTGTCTTTATTTGAAGGGTTGATTGTTCTCGTAATTTGCTCAGCTTCTACCTTCTTTTGTGTTCTCTTTGTGAAAAGAAGTTCTTCTGTTACTCATGTCCTCAGTTCCCTCAACCCTCCAGTTTCTTCATTAGAGGGCAGAGGCAGAGGCACTCTCTCAAATTCAACATCTAGCTGACTGGCTCAGGCTTTCAGGCTTGTTTCTTACTGACCCGTCAGATGTTCACTTCATATATAATTAGTGTGCAATGAGGAAGGAAAGGAGCTCCCTTCCAATAAAGATTGTTATCTGGACTTTCTCTAGTTGGACTAAGGTGAAGTTAGAGGAGCTATGAGCCATGAATTGAAGCTAAAATTATCCCATTTCAACCCAAAGGAACTAGGTCCAGGTGTGTTTATCCTTTTATTATTTAAAATATAGATGGTTGCTTAGATTTAAGTGCTTTGGGGAACATAATTATTTTTTCATTGACAAATCATTACAATATTTGGTAAGGCTTAGTATCTTTCTAATACCTCAGTTGTGAGTAAATCTGTAACACAATTTTTCATCTGCACTTGAAAATTAAGCAGTCTCTGGGGTCTACTTAATATTCACATTGAACTGGAACTGAATGTTCTCAAGGTAGAAGAGAAACTACAGAAATCATCTCTACTGGATATGCTGCTGCCTTTCTCTTGAGACCAAAGCAGTAAGAGTTTGCTGAAACTTATAGTCATCAAGTCACCAAATGGGCAAATGATGGCTGCTTCCTACCAGGCATTCCTTGTTTGATCTGTAGTTACTGAGTTTGTGTCAGACCCATTCTGACACAAACCCTTGCATCCCAAAGGTAGTGTTGATTCTCAGGCCCTTTCTCTCCATGTGGCTGTAGATGTAGCCTTGTAATTTATCTCAGTTCAAAAAATACATAATTCATGAACTGGCTTATGTCCTTGTTTCTCTTAGTAAGGGTAATGAGAGTAATGATAATGTCATCATATGCATGATTATGTCCCTAACACTATGTAAGGACTAGTGCAAATAGACACTCAGTAAACATTTGTCAGATCAACACATGAATTAAGCAAAAAGGTGTCCAACTTGCAGCCTCTGGGCTGCGTGTGACTGAGGATAGCTATGGATGTGACACAACGTAAAAATCGTAAGTCATTAACACATCTATCGTAACTCAATTAAAACATTGCAATTTATTTGGTGACTTGATTGCATATTTGCCATGTGTAAACTTTGCAGATGGTAATAATATTTCTCAGTAACAGAATAAAAGAAAGGAAGCAAGATGGTCTTGAAAAGCTTAGTAAGAAGAATAGAAAATGATCGGGGCTATCACTTCTTAAAAGGTAGGATGCTGTTCAGCTAGTTATTAATTATTAAAACATTTTCTCACTTATGTGAACATTTCCTTATTGAAATTACAGAAATCATAAATTGTTTTAAAAATTAAAATGTATTTAAAAGTAATTTCATTTATGTTTGTACTTATTGTTCAAATTAGATAAGTCACAGATTTCAGAACACATGAATTTTCTTATTTTTATTTTATATTTAGTTTAACAATATTAGAATTAAACTGGAGGATAAAAGCTAAGACTTATTATTCAGGTTTAACAAATTAAAGTTCTGACCTCAGAAGTTGCTTTAGTGTGCCTTTTATTAAACATATTCTTACATTTTGAATATATCTTAATTATAGTTTTTAAGCATTTTATCACAGCTCAAGATATTCTTATTATAGTGAGTAAACAAACTTCCCATAAAGTAATTATACCAGTGTTGACTTAATAGAAGAATATGATATTTAGTATTAGTTTGTGTAGTTCGCGGCAAATAGTATCCGCAGCAATAATATATTGCTTTAAAATCCTTCACATCTTGGGGAAATCAATTATTACTTATTTTCCTGAAAGCCTAAGAAAAAAAAGAGAGACTCCAAATATAGTAAATTTGACCTATACCCATGTCTCTTAGCTAATTGTTATGAAAATTTTAAGACATTCCTCTACTGTATTGGACTGGTTATTTTGTGTTTTGTTCAACTTATTCACCATTTTACTTTTTCATATTTTTAATAAAAAGTCCTTTTGGAACACAGACAACATATTCACAGAATTTGAATAAAGAATGAAGAATAACAAATGCTTTTTTTTTTTTTCTCATTCCCTGGATTGGCCCAAGACTCTGAACAGCAGAATCTAGACTATTATTCATTGGTTTGAAGTGAAAAACTTGATCAAACTTTATGAATATGGGGCAGTGGTTTGTGTGATATCATGAGGATGTTACATAAAAATATAATTTCAAAATAAGTGTATATAGTCCATGTATTCAAAATGAACAAAACAGAGATTCTTGTACAGCCATGTGCTTGGCTGAATTAATCACAATAGTAAAGTTATAGAATGAGCCTAGATGTTCATCAACAGATGAATGAATAAATAAAACAGACCATACACACACACACACACACACACACACACACACACACACACACACACACAGAGTTTTTTATTAAGACACAAATAATGAAAATATGCCATCTGCAAGGACATGTATGCAACTGGAGATGATACCAGTTGAAATGTCAGACTCAGAAAGCCAAATATCCTGTGTTCTCTCCCATCTGTGGCTCCCAGGTTTATAAGTCAGAAGATATATAGAAAACCGCTGTATGTAAACAAACACTACAGTAGATGTGAAACTGTCTAGGGAATGAACGGAAATTATAAGAGTAGGGGGAGGAGGTAATGAAGGGTGAATATGGCCACAAAACTTGGGTAAGTATGTCTTTATGAAACTTACCACAATGTACAATAAATACACACTATGAACTCCCTGCAGCTATGGTTACTCACACAGTACAAAGCCTTCCAAAAACTGGACCAGTTGACATTTCACCAGAAATGGGGGAGGTGCACATGAGGACCCACCTCATCTTGAGGGCTATTGAAGGTTAATAATTGCTGAGGCAGAAGATGGTGCAGCCACTGAAAAGTAGCACATGTTCCACTCAGTAACTTTTCTAAGCTGAGACAAGTATCTCTCATTAAACTCAGTGGGCCACCCAAAAATGACAGAAAAGTAGGAGGGGGACTTCTTGGACCTGATAAAATGGTGACAAATCAAAATAGGGACAATCTCAAGTATTGCATAAACATGGAACATCAATAACCCTCATACATGCTGGGTCTTGATGGTGGTGCCAGACTGTAGTTCCAACTCCTCAGGAGACTCCATCTAATGATCACAAATTCAAGCAAATCCTGGGCAACTTAGGGGGATCCAGCAGCAAAATTAAAAGTAAAATAAGGGCTGTGGGTATAGTCAAATAATGGAGCACTTGTCTCCTAAGCAAGAGGCTCCAGGTTCAACACTCTCTACATAAAAATAAAGCAAGTAAGCAATCAAAAGCCCTCTCATTTATTTTCGATAGGACTGAGGTGTTGAATAGTAACTTTCTCATAAAACTAAATAGTCTTTTATTATAAAATCCAGTTTACGCACTCATGTTATTTACTCAAATTAATAAAAACTAATTTCTACATAAAAGTCTGTACAGGGATATTTATAGTAGCTTTATACATAATTTCCTAAAACTTGCAAGCAAACAAAAGCTCTTCCAGTGGAGAAGCAGAAAAATAAACCAATATTAAATCTGAATGATCAAACAGAGAACACTGAAAAAGAACCTCTCTTGCATTCTATGAAACCAAAGAAGTCTATCTGAAAAACTTACTAATGATGTTTAGGGAACAAAAGATATACAGACACAACAAAAATAGCAGTGGTTGCTAGGATTGGGGGAAGCAGGTAAGATAGAGTGGATTTTATTTTTAGGGCAATGAAATGATCTCTATTATGGGAGCATGCGCTTATGTATTGGTCCAAAACTATTTTTTTTTTTTGTCTCCATGCAGGTGTCACAGTGTTTAAGGTGATACATTCCCTAATTCAACCAGATAGGAATGAACAAGACCCTGTTAACACAGAGACGCTGGGCTCAGGAGAAGGCACTCTCAGCAGTTAGCAGCTGTCAAGAGTAGAATTCAGGTGTGTGAGCATGATTCCCAGAGTCATTTATCTGACAAGGCCGACAGAAGACAGGCAGCAGAAGCAGCTCTCCCAGGGGGTTTTGTTTTGTTTTCTTTTTAACACAGAGATAGGGCAAAGAGAGGACACATTTGGGTTGATAGAGACATGAGCTGTATTTGGATTTTAATTTGCATAAAAATTAGGGAAAGACTGTATTAAAAAGCAAGCTGTGATTTGTCAAACATGGAGTAAAACATGTTGTTCTGCCTTTCTCACCAGCATCACTCTATGCTGATGGTCACTTTGGGGACAATGGTGGATATGCAATGTGTGTGGGGGTGGGGGGGTGGGCATGTGGGGTTGTAGATCAGAGGAAATTTTTCAGGTGTCCTTTCTTCCATTCTACCAAGTGGATCCTGGAGATTGAACTCAAGGTGACAGCCTTGGTAGCAAACACCTTTCCTCAACTGAACCATCTCACTAACCTGAGAGCATCCTTCTTAATCTAAGCAGAGGTGCTACCATGGAGATGCCAGGATGGCTAGGCACCAACTGAACGTAGGAGACATTTTTTCAAAGCAAATATGAAGGTGCTGAAAAAATTTCATTTTAATACATTTAGTGAGAGAGCTCACCTAGTAATCTGAACTTGTCTATCACTGATGCTGCATGCTAAGGTTACTGTGGTGAGACAAACACAGACATCATTTGTCCTCAGTGAAGGTTCTATGCACTAGACTGTGGTGGAGAGTATTTCAGTTGCTCAAACCATCTAGAGCATAAATGGAAAAGTGATGACTTTGAGATGCACCTGGAGCAGAATGTCTTGGTGCTACGAAAATCCTTAAGAAGACTACGAGGCCTTTCAACAAAGCAGTGGTTCCCCGGGAACAGCAACAGGGATTTCCCAGAAATGTCAATGGTGTCACCAGATATGGTTGCAGGAAACCTGGAATGCCAGCACTTGGAGGCTGAGGTAGGAAGATCCTAAGCTTGTATCTAGCCTGGGCCACATAGATAGTCCATCTTTTAAAATAAAAGTCAGTTCTGTAACCTCATCCCACATTCAGTACCAGAAATTTTGGAGTAGGGGTTGAAAATGTACTCTTAGCATTTTATGTGACCCTAATACAGGGAATTGTTTTAAAATCAATAATATAAAAAATAAGAGATTAGTGGGGGAGGGGTGAGGATGGAGAGGTGGAAAGGATTTCTGACTAAGCGCAATGAAAATAAAAACCCCAGTAGAAAAGGCAGAAAGAACTGCAGAAGCCCAAGTGTTGGAGAGAACAATGTAGATAGGGGCAGAAGGAAATGATCTTCTATAAGTTTCAAAATTAAGAGTAGGCAAATGGTAGCTCAGAGAAAAGGTTGGCTTCTCAACTTGTCTGCCTGAGCCAGCAGAAAAGTCAACTTCAATCTGTGTGAGTAGAAGGAGCAGGCTCTTCATGCATTTACATCATCAGGCTGGCACCCCAAAGGCTTCTGGTTTTGCAACCCTTGCAGAATCAGGTGTTGGGGGTGGCAAGGAGTAAACAGTCCTTTAGAGCAATAGCATTCAACAAGGCTGTGTTTTAGAATCACTTGGTAGCTGTATGATAATAACATACAGGAAGTAAACCCAGAACAATTAAGTAGACCTCTGTTGTGTGGGGCTCAGGCAGGTTCTGCTAAACTGCTCTTAGTGTCTGTAAGAGGGAGTGATTGAATTCTATTTGGTTTGGGAAATCAGAGAGAGTAAGTTATGGTGTGGTGAACATCTGATGGGATAGGGAAGGAAGGCAATAACCATAGCTCTTATTTAAACCTGTTCGCAGTGAAATGTTTTTCTGTTCAATTTTACATTCATTTAGGTATAGAATGAGTTACGAAGTCCATGCTGCAATGGTAGTTGTGAACTTCATTTGCTTGGAAAGCTTCCTGAGTTACAGAACATACTTTCAGGTTTTCTGAACCTTTTCTTTCATTAGCTTTGGAGAGACTTTAAAACTCCCTAAGTTCTGGATGAATGACAGCAAGAGAAAAATGACTCTTGTCTAAAACACACCTAAGTCAATTTTGTCCCGTGGAAGACTGTTGTGCCACCTTCCGAAGGGCAATTTCATGTTTATAATAACTTAATTTCTAATATCCTGAGCTATTAAATACTCTTTTGTGTCTTCCCTGAACATACCTCCCCAGTTCCTCATTAATAACTAAATGGAAATTATAATATGCTGATTTTACACCTGCTTTGAAGTTATGAGTTTATTTTTTGAAATACAACATTTTAACTCAATTTTCACTTTAGTGCTGAGGGTCAGTGTGAGATGGAGGTGGGGCATGCAGAGTCTTCACTGTGGTTATGAAGAGCAGTCTGAACCCTTTTCTTCTCTTTGCCTGGGACTACAGTTAAGCTACCACATAAACACAAATTTAAACCTCTGACTCCCAAGTCATTTTCAAAGTCACTCTAGGAGAAAAATAAAAAAAGCTAGTTTTAACAATAATCTATAGTAACAACAGTTGGGTTTTACGAGGGGAATTGAGAAACATTTCTCTCAAAAGCTGATATGGGATTGGTGATTCTCAGTATGTGCTTCCTTAGTTTCTGTTTTTGCCAACCAAATTCTAGCCAGCAGCCACCCAAATCTATAACACATTTGTTATGTAAACCAAGCCAAAGTAGGATAACTGTAATAACATTTACACAGGTGATGGTCCAAGATTCAAGCATCAGCTCTAAGAGGACAATAGGAAGGAGATAACATCTGTCTGAAGTCATTGCTGAATGAACCACATCCCACCTAGAGCCCTGTCTTCCCCAAAACTGTTAATTTTAAACTTTACATCTTTGCTAACTGCATCCTGATTGGCTTTTGTAACCCACTCCCTCCCTCTACTTCCCCAGCAACCAGATTTGTATAAAAGAGAACAGAAAAGCTCTGGCAGCACCCACTTTCTTCCAAGCAAAGTGAGGACAGGCTGCCATAATTAAATTCTTTATCTTAGAAAATAAAAACAAAAAACTTCCTATCCTCCAATTCAATTATGGAGCTTCATGATGAGGACCTTCATCTAACCCTGATCACCAGATAAAGGTTGTACCCCAACGACAAAAAGCAGACTGTTTCCTCTCTAATTACTAGAGGCATTTAACTTTACAATGAGTTTCTTTGGGGGTGTAACAAATAATACTCAAATCACAGACACAGCAATATATAAATGTACCTTTGAGTCCTTGCAATCAATCATTCAATCAATTGATGGATTGATTGGTCTAATTATTTAAATATTCTACAATTCAAACACTTGATTTATTTTGACTCAAAAATATTTTAAAAGGTTTTATTTTTTATGTTTAAACATGTGTATGAATTTGTGTCTGTGTATGTGAACTTGAGTACAGTACTCATGGAAGTTAGAGGCATCAGATGCCCAGAGCTGGAGTTACAGATGGTTTGCATCTTCTCGACATGGATGCTGGGTACTGAATTCCAGTCCTTTGCAGGAACAGCAAATGTTCTTACCCACTGAATCATCTCTCCAAGCCCTTCAAACATTATTTTTAAAAGGCAGCTAATTACAAACCCCAAATGCATAATATTTCTTAGGATCAATTTTTTTCTTTTTTAAAAATTGAATTTATTTTTTCTCCTCTTCTATAATACATCATGGCCCAGCTTTCTCTCCCTCCCCTCCTCCAAGATTCCCCATCTTCCCCACCCCCTAACCCCCCTCACTTTCCCTAAGAAACTAGAAAGGAACACTAAGAAACCAGCAAGCCTCCCAGGGTTACCAATAGTACAGGGAATAGAAAGATGGAAGAAGGCTGGGCACAAGCCATTGCATCAAAGCTGGACAAGGCAGCTCATCAGGAGAAAACTGGTCCCATGGGCAGGAATAAAAGGTTAGACACTTATACTCCAATGTTTAGGAGTTCTATAAGAACACCAAGCCAGATAACTATAAGAAATATGTAGGAGATCTATGGAATACCCATGTAGGCTCTTTGTCTGCTGCTTCAGTCTCTGTGAACCCCTAAGTCCTGGTCAGTTGATTCTTTGGTGTGCATTCTGGTGTCCTCAACAATCCCTACAATCCCTCCTTCTGCTCTTCCTTGGTGTGCCCTGAGCTCCTCTTGATGTTTGGCCATGAGGCCTCTGCCTCTGCTCCCAACAGCTGCTGGAGGAAGCCTCTCTGATGATGATTGGGCTAGGCACTGATCTATGAGCAGAGCATAACATTATTAGAAATCAACTCTGGGCTATCCAGTCTCCAATTCCTAGCCAGCCCTGCAGTATCAGGCATGGACTCCTTCCCTTGGGTTGGATTCTGCCCCTTCATTGCCTCAGCAGGTCCTGCAAGCAGGACAGTTTATAGATAGGTTTTGTGGCCCAGTGCAGACACATGTTTCTCTCTGGGAAGGGGAAATAGAACAGACTTTGTAGGTGGTCTGGGGGAAGATGGAAATGAGAACAGGAGAGATCAGGTGTGGAAGGGTTGGAGGGAGATAATTTAGGGAGAGACAATCAGAATTGGGGGCCATTTAAGGGACCATCTAGAGACCTAGTACAGTAGAAACTCCCTGGAATCTATGAGGGTGACCCTAGTGAGGACTCCATTAGGGGGGAAAAGGAGCCTTTACAAACCATCTTCTGTAACCAGGCAAAGCTTCCATGAGTAGGACTGCGATACCAACCCAGCCACAAAACCTTCGATCTGTAACCTATCCCACCTGCAGGATACAATTCTTTGAAACAAGCAGGGTCATTAAAGAGCAATATTAGCAAGCATCACCATTCTGTGTGAGAAATTACCAACTGTCATTACAAGCTAACACAAATGACACTGTGAGTAACAAAGGGTGTCTCCCTTCAAACTGAAGTAATTGTTACTGTGCAGTGGATGTGAAATAAGTTAGTTGTAGTTAAATTCAGAATCCACCTTGTTTTATAATTCTTGGCAGAAAGCCAGTATTCTATTTAAATACAAGAATTGCCCAAACTTTAAAAAATGTAGTTTGAGTTGTTATTCAATGCCCAGTTTCTATGTGGATTATCATTAAAGTAAATCTGTTTGGGGAGGTTATATTTAATCTATATTCCAAATTGTGAGCTGTAAGCGTCTGCTGAGTGGAAAATAAGATGGCATGCATTTCGTTCAGTTAACATAAAAAGAGCAGGCACTTAGTTCTCCCTAGGTAAGGCTGTGAAGGGTAAGGAAAAATAGTGCTTACGTTTTGATAATTCACAGATGTTGGCTTGCTACAAATAATTTGTAGGTACAACCCTGGTCATACGCAAACAACCCTCCCTCGTGTCACTTGGGCTCCATTGCAGAAAACAGTTTCCATTAGCCTCTGTGTACCTAGACAAATGTAGCATTCCCTCACCTGGTTTTATTTTTCAACACCAGGCCGTCTAATTTTATATAGCCATTTAAGTGATTGTCCAGCATGTTATATTCAAACAAAATGCTTTTTTTTCCCCCTGCAAACTAACACCTCGCTTTTCTGTATCCTTTAATTTCTAGCCAGAAAAGTTGAGTTTTAATAGTGCTGGCTTTGGTTTCTATTTTGGATTGTGTTTTTCCTTGATCAATAGACTCCTTTTTTGTATTTCCATACTGCAGTATTGTATTTATTATATATTCATTTGCTCATTTGATCATGATTAAGAATATCAGACAAGTATTTTTGTGAGTGTGTGTTACACCTATGTGTGCACATATATGAGATTGACATCCACTGCCTTCCCCAAGCACCCCTCTGTCTCATTATTTTTGAAATACAATCTCTCACTGCACTCGAGGCCCAACATTCCTGCTAGACTAGGTGGCTAGCAGGGCCCCTGGGTCTTGGCGTCTTAGCACAGGGGTTATAGAGATAAGCTATCAAATCTGGCTTTTAAGTGGATGCTAGAGATAGTGTTTAAGTCCTCAGGCTTATGCAGCAAGCAATTTACCCACTGAGCCACCTCCTCGTCCTTTCCCTTATTTTTATCAACCATTTTTTTTAAATTCCTTGTTGTAGAAATGCACTCAGACTCATAAGCTCTCTTGGAGTCAGGATTAATACATCACCCCAGGCCCAGCTTTGACCATTCTCTTGAGTGTTCCCAAAGGGGCATCTGATGGCTGGATTCCCTTCCTGCAACTCTGTTAGTACTTTCTGGGCTTGTAGGAGGATTAATGATATAATGCTTTCAAAGGACTTGCTCCTTCTCAGCAGGGTCATCTCTGGAAGATATAAAAAGCAGGGAGCTGATATAGTCCAGAACAGAAGACAGAAAGGTCATCTGGTGTACTTTCTGCTGAAACTGGACAGTAAAAGGCAGCTTTAACAAGACAAAACAAACAATATATCAGCCCTGTCTGCCCACTTAAGCTGTACCCTCTCACCCCTCAGCAAGAGAGCACTGTGCACAGCACTGCCCACAGAATCTGCTTGTGCCTCTAATTGCAGTTTAGATATAACTTTTTTTTTTTTTTTTTTTTTAATGTGACAGGGTTTCTCTGTTGTACCATTGGTTGTCCTGGAACTTAGTCAGTAGACCAGGCTGGCCTCAAACTCACCTCTGCCTGCCTCTGCCTCCTGAGTGCTGGGATTAAAGGCATGTGCCACCACTGTCCAGCTAGATATAACTTTTAAGTTCCACGTCACATTTATTTATTGGGATAGAATCCCTCTAGAAATGGGAAGTACTAACTAAAAGTTATAGCTCTCTCTAAAAGTAACAGAGTAGATCTGTTTGCCTCTAGGGCAGGGCAACAAATGTATTCATCCTCTGTTTGCCACTGACACAAGTGAGGTGCACATGCTAACAATATCTAATGAGTGGTTGCTAGTGAATTATGGAAACTGAGGAAAGATCATGGTGTTTGATAAACCCCGTCTGCTGGTGTTGGATTAGTAAATTGCATACATAGAAACCTATTTCACATAGACTTGAGTCAGATCATAAGTCTGGACTAAGAAGATTTGCCATTGGATTATATCCATAGGGAGCTAGACTGTTAGAATCAACTAGAGAGCTTGCCCGGGTGTATCACCTCTTAGAATCTGCTTATACATGGTGAATATGAATGTGAATCTAATCTCTGAGGAAAAATTCACAAATATCTAACTGACCAATCACTTAAAATACACTGTTGACTTGAAATTTAAATATGAACATTTGCTTTTCTGGTCTCCAAACAGTGGTTAAGCATGGAAAATATTGCTGAAGAGTCAATGAAACAAACAAAATATATGTGTGCAGAAATACATGTTAGCGCATGTGTACATGTGTGTACATGTATGAGGTGACCAGAGGTCAATCTCAGGTATTCTTCATAAACCATACATTGTTTTTTTCTGAAAGAGGGTTTTTCCCTGGCTACGGGCTAGCCTGGCTAACTAGGAAGTTCTAGGAAGCCACCTGTCTCTGGCTTGCCTACTATAATACTAGTGCCTACTAGTATTATAAGTTGACACCATCCTGCCTAGACTTTTAAATAAAGGTGGGTTCTAGGATTCAAATGCAGGTCTTTATGCTTGTATGACAAGCACTTTATTGACAGGGTCATCTTCCCAGCTACATAAACTCTGGTCTTCCGAATCTCTAGGGCTGTTTACATTTGTGTGGCCCACATTCTATCAATTTTTACACATCAATGGCTGTCCAGGAATGTGTTGATATGGTTCTGTGACACCTCTACCAACAGACAGCAACATCTTTCTAATCATCAGATGATACTTGCAGTTCATCTCTTTGGAGTGAGTGTCTTCAAAGCCTCTACATGAAAAATTAACATTCTTCAAAACTTGTGAAATTCACCACAGAGCCAAAGCAGGATTTAGAATGCCAATAATCTACTGTGTGGCTTGCAGACCAGATGCTCTAGCAAATAGTAGGTTTTTAAATCGACTTTGCAAAGAGATTTGAAATGAGCACCTAAGAGGCTGTGACCACAAGCTGCTCATTTGTACTATAATGGCTCCATCTGGCTCCAGACCATCAGCAAGCCCAAGCCCCTGTGATCATTTGGAACAAGCTACAGGACACACACACTTATCTACATAGAGCTTCAGCTGGCATTGCAACAAGGTCTTAAGGACCCAGAGTCTCCCGTGATCTACATGGGTGGCCACATCGTCTTCTCTTCATTTTGTGTTCCTTAGCATCTGTCTACAGGCATACATCCTACCTTTGCCCAAATACCTCTTGCTATTTTCTTCCAGACTCTTCATTTTTACGATGACAACAATGTATTTGACCTGTGAGGCCGGAGACCCCCGGCCCTGGGCATTAATCCTAAACTCTTAATAGGAACTTAGGCTTTCTCTACTCAATACAATAATTATTGAGTACGTTCCAAAACTCCCTGTTCCAAGAACTAGCCTACCCCAGAAACCATAAAACAATTATTGTCAGGCTTAATTCAAGGGCACTGTGACCCAGCCCAAATTCCTAAAATGAGCGGCAAAGACAGCCGCCACCTAATAGCCTTGGGCAAGGGACTTTACATTTCCTGGTGCCCGTGACCTTGCTATATGCCAACACCAATCAATTTAAAGGTTAACTGGCCCCTACCTATCAAAATGGGAAAACAATTTGGGAACCAATCAACTTGTACCAATTCAGTTTGTGCCCAACAGCTGTATAAAAAGCTTCACCATTTGCTCCTCGGGGCCGTTTCTATCCTGCGTGTTAGAACGGTCCCAGTGCACTGGAATAAATCCTCTTGCTATTTGCATCGATATCCCATCTGTGAGTCTCTGTGGGGGTGCAGCGTCCCAGTTTGGGCCTTTGGGGGTCCAACAGACCCATAATGTAGATTTCCTTCCAATTACTCAAAAGAGGATGATGCTTTTGAATCTTAGCAGCAAGCTTAATTTCTTAACCTGACCAGTGTACTATAACACCTTATCCCCTAAATTTAAGTCTGTTTCTGGTCCTACACCAATGCATATGTGCTCAGCCCTAAGAGGACTCAATGGGTTATTAAATACAGAAAGACATGTTGAAGGAAGGAGAAGAGTGTTAGGGTGGGGATCTTGGAGAAGATAGAAGGGTAGGGTACAGGGTTTCATATGTTGTAATGCAGTACATGAAAGAGTCAACACAGTAGGAGGAAAAGGGTCCTAAGAGCAGGTAAAAGAGTCAAGAGTCCCTCACACACAACTCCCACTGTTAGGAGTCCTACAAGAACTCTAAGCTAAATAATATTAACATATATACAGAGAACCTAGTGCAAACCCATGCAGATTGCATGATTACTGCTTCAGTCTCTATGAGCATCTATGATCCCTGCTTAATCGATTCTATTGGTCATGTTCTCTTGGTGTCCTTGACACCTCTCGCTCCTAGAATCCTTCCTCCTTCTCTTCTAAGGGGTTCTTTGAGCTCCACTTAAAGTTTGGCCCTGGGTCTCTGGATCTGCTCCTATCAGCTGCCAAAGCATAAGCTTACCTGATGAAGACTAGGCTAGGCACTGATCTATGAGTACAGCAGAATATCTTTAGGAATCATTTCATTGCAGTTTTTTGTTGTTGTTTATCTTTTTCTTTTAATTGGCCAACTGTGTTTGGTTCTACCCTCAGTCTCCAGATTATCTAGCCTCCAGTTGAGCGAAGTATAAGTAAATTAAGAAAAATGCAGAAATTACTGCAAATATAATATCAATAAAAAAAATGCAGTAGATGAATGTATGGAATTCTCAAATAATAAATAACAGTATTATTTAAAGAAGGCTTAAGCTTCAAAGAAAAAGAAGACTACCAAGGAAACACTGTAGTACAGGGGTTAAGTTGTGGGCTTTTGAGTAAAATATGTCACTCACTGTGTGGAAATTATTACTGGCTATACTCCTATGCCTAGCAGTTATAACTGGAAAAATAGTGAATGATAAAAATAGTAATTAATTTTTAAAATTTTGCAGAGGTGTGTGTGTGTGTGTGTGTGTGTGTGTGTGTGTTCAATTGCTCTCAGAGTACCAGAATAGGAAGGATCCTCTGGAATATGAGTTACAGATAGCTATGAAACAGTTAATGTGTTTACTGGAAATAAAACTCCAGTCTTCTCCAAGAGCAACAAGTGTTCTTCACAGCTCAGCTATCACTCCATCCCCAGTTACTTACTTTAAAGGCTGGAATAAAGACAAGATAAAGGTGTCTAGCATTATACACAGTGAAGAGAGTCCCAGCATGCTAGACTTCAAAGTGGAAAGAAAAGAATGGAGATAAAAAAAAAATCCCTTTAAATTTTCTAAAGGCTAATGACTCCATTAGAAAAATATCAGGGGAAAAACAAATAAGTTTTACAAACCTTATCTTTTCATAATGATGATCTCTCAAAAAGCTAATTCTTCTCACAAGAGAGTGATGGGAATTGTGCACAGGTGAATGAGGTGCTGAAGACATGATCCACACAAGTGTACCTCAGCAACTCTGAGAGCTGTGGTGACCTGTTTACAAGTCCACTGTAGCAATTATTCCCTTTGGTCATAAATTATAGATAGAATTTGCTTGCTATTTCTGCATGCCATTGTGTGTGGTAGATGTGAGTACTCATTGTTCAGTCTTTATGCTTGTGGAAGACAGAAAGAGGACCCTACATTAGAGAGGAACAAGTCTCAAAAGACTGTAATTCCTGTGAGGAACTAATACCTGAAGTTATTTGCTGTGGGGTAATGGCTATTCAGAAAGATCAACTCTGCTTCTGAAAATATTACTTTACTGTTTATCAAAATGAGTGGCAAAATTATCCCCATAAAGTATCTTTATGGATGCTGTTAGGTGATGTAATTGATTCCTGCTGACAAAAGAGGAATGAAGAGCCTGCCTTCTAGGAATAGATCTTTTTAGCAGATGTCCTCCCTGGAAAACATTACTACAGAGTCTCTCACCTGACTTATACTTACTTGAAAGGCTCTATCCTAGGATCCCCAAAAGAAAAGTTTGAAGGGGAACTATGAGTTCCCTTGCCTTATTCTGTAGTATGAATCTTAAACTTAAAGAATGAACAGAGGAAAGGAATTCCCATAAAAACTTACATATTTATAATTCTGAGTCTCTGCTGAAGCAGATTTACTCCATCTGAAGGCTCTTTCTCTTCATCCTGTCAAGTTCACCTTAGGTAAGCCAGCTTGACTGACTCAAGATTTCTCAATATTGCTAAGGACTTCCATTCTCTGTTTTATATTCTATGGAATCACAAACCAGAAAATGTACCAGTTGCATCTTCTTTACAGATCGGTCTCTACTCCATGATAAAATCTCTAACAAGCACCATACTGCCTTCATATTCATACCTGCATTTACTAGAATTTTCACTGGGAAATAGTTGGTCCTATTTGCACAGTGTCTTATGCATCCTTCTGAATTTTACTTGATATGTAAGTGCAGGTGGGTAGTGTATGTTGCTGGGTGTCTACAGTTTCACAGACAAAACAACTATCATATCAACTCAATCTGGTTCCTTTACCATAAAATATCTATGAGTTACTGGCCAGAGCATACCACCAGGGAACCACACAGAAATTCTGATCAGCATCCAGCTTTTATTCTATTTCAATGATAAGATAGGCATGCTATTCTGCTTTCTTTAATGATGTGTCAACAAACTACAAAAAGAAGACATCCTTACTCATTCATTCATCACTTTATGCATAGGGGCATAGTCGAGATACTGAGTTCAACTGGAAAATACCCCATTTCCTTCTAGCAAGGGAAAGTATGAATTCATGAATAAAATCAAGAATTTCATGGAGTTGTAAGTCTTATGAGAAAGGTGGGTTGAGTGGTGAGGGATAAGTATGCAACAAGCATGTGAGTTTCTGAGGAAAAGCTATTCCAAGGAGAGAAAATAGTTAATCGAGGGCTATGAGGTACTAAAATATTTATGAAAATGTGGTGGTTCACAAGTAGGTTGCTGCTGTATCATCATCATGAAAGAAGGGCCAGGAAGATGAGAAATCCTACACTGGTCAGGAAGCATCCAAAGTGTGCCCAGTTGGAAGTGTGTTTTTTCTCCACATGTTGTTGGGGCAATTGAAGAGCAGGAGCAGTCTGGTGTGACACACACTTTTATGAGATGGCTTGTACAGCTTTGTCCCTAAGTAAATAACACTGTATGCATATCCCTGGACTGGATAGACAGGAATACCCCAGTGTTGTGGTATATTTGAACTTATCCTCAAATATCATAAAGCTACATGCTCTTCTGTGACGTAAAAAGAATTGTGAACAGCTGCTTTATCCAACAGCCTGAGCCACTGCCAGAAGGTCACCTTCCTTAGCTGTTGGAACCAGCTTCTCAGGTGTGTGTGGTCTATGGAATGTAAAAAGCATGCTAGTTTGGAGCACCAGCAATTGTCTACACAGTGGCCCTTAAATGGAGCATTTGTCATTCTAATGTTGACTCTGCCCACTGAGATATTTATGTTGAAAGCATCTGATTGTATGATTGTATTAATGCTAATGGAGGAACTTTCCAGGATCCTCCCCCAGCCTAAGCACCAGTCAAGGAATTCTTTGCCTGGGGACTGGATTGGCCTGTAAAAGGGTCAGCCAGCTGAAGTTGGGAGTTGTTACACTGTGGAACTGTTATTCATTAAGCATTAATACCTGTGTATCAGTGGGCAGTTCATCCCTTTAATAAAATACCTAGACGTCATGTGCTCTAGTTTGGCACCATGAAAAGCAGTTTAGAGACATGAGAGACTGAGGCCAATCAGCCAGCTGTGTGAGGCAAGATCCTCTGCCCCAGCTGTCCACGGTTTCCACCTCATAGCATTGTCTTTGCTCTTTATTGAAAACCATTGTCGATATTAATATTTCCTTTATACCCCAGAGGGCTAATATTGTAAACCTGTATCTTTTACTAACAGCTAGTATGCATGGAAGAATCCAGACGATCTCCAAGGTAATAGTAGGAAATCTAACACTTCTCATGAATATTGTCTTTGAAGAAAAAAGTATTCTATTACTGCTAGCAATGTCTCCCTACTAGCTTCTCCATTACCTGTTTGATAAGCCTTCATGTGACATACACAACTGTGAATAAGCAAAGGGATTTTTCTGTAGGCATTTTGGATGTTTTATTTCATCTCAAAATTTAAGAAAAGTCATAGTTTACCTAAAGCATATTATCAAACTGGCAACATCTCTGGGTACACCATTGTCACCTTCTAATTTTCTGTCACAGTCATTGCCTTACTAAGGCAGGGTGTTTATTCTAAACAGGAAGAACTCAGAGAGACAGTAGGCTTTCTGAGACTCAAGTGAGCATACCAAATCTGGAAACCAGAGATAGACTGTAAACTGATGTACTTACAGACTGGGAACAGTTAGCAGTACACTACTCGGCCCCTCCCATTCAAAAAGGGCCTTGTACAGTCATTGTGCAGGCTTCACTTCACAGAATTGAAACTGAAGTTCAAATATGAGTGAACTAATAACAATTGATGGAATTCTCTGCCCTCCCATTGATGAATTCCATTCTACACAGGTCTTCAGTGGAGACCAAATCCATTAACCAGGGAACGTTTGTAAAGACCAGTGAGGAAAGGTCAGTTGTTTCATGATTAAGCAGGATGTTTACTCTTCCCTCAATAATAATCTAACCAAGAGTCTATGAAAAGATTTTACATGAGTTTATCACATAAAGGACACATCTGCTTTGAAAGTCAAATGGTTCAAAGAAATGACAAATAATAGTAGCAGCTTTTCCAGAGCATGTGTTGAGGTGACATTGTGTCCTTTAAGCATTATTTTTGGTAATACTATGAACTCTATGAACAAAGTCTTCTTTTTCAGGGAAAGAAAAAGTAAATGAACATCAACAGCAAAAACCTAGATTCACAGAAAGGTTAAGCTACTTATACAAAGTCTGAGAGTACATAATAGACTCAGGGATTATCTGACAAGTTTGACTGTGAGTCCAAGATGGAGAAACTTCAGAGCCAAACCTAGCTAGCCTACAACAAAGTTGAACGGAATCATTTGTAAGGTTCTTGTTTGTTTGATTCAATTCTGTGTCTATATGACCATGAGCCACTTGTTGTGGGGGCTAGGAACTGAAGAAGTTCCTCTGCAAGAGCGGTAGGTAATCTCAACTGTGGAACCACCTCTCCATCATTCTTTGCATCATTTTCCAGGGATGCTTATGAATTATCAGTAGTTGGATTATGTAAATGCTGACCAAGTCCTGTTTTCAAATTCTGACTCAATCAATCATTCCACGAAGGGTAATGAAATACCTCTGTTTTGATTCCATGAGTATCTATTTTAGAATGAAAATGAAGTAAGAATTATGAAAGCAGTTCTTGAGAGACCTTGAACAAAAAGGTCCAGGGAAGGTCCAGCAACTTCTACCTTTCACTCACTTATCTAGCCTATACAAAAGACATTTATTTCTTTATTTACTCATTTATTTATTTGTTAGAGAGGTGGAGGAACAAGCAGACAGTAGATATATCATATATCCTCTATCTAAATATCACTTCCAATAATTCAAACAAAAGGCTGCTCTCTGGTAAATAGACTTGACTCATCACTTTGGTATTGCACTTCAAGGAACATACATAGAATAGTAATAACTGACAAGGTGCTCTCTGCAGTAGGTTGTACATAAGATTTTAATGTCTGTGACGTATATAAACACACTAAATTCTAGTAAGGAGGGGATATTGCGGGAAGATACTATCTGTATAAATGATCACACGGTTAGACACAGGAATTGAATTCACACTGGCTGTATTGAAATTGTTTAAAGTGTATCAGAAAGGGGGTAGTATGCTTGGATTTTTTTTTTCTTCCAAGGCTACAATCTTACCCAGAAATTCAGTGGCCTAAAATGTTTCTCTAACAAGTACACAATAAAAAATTTGATGATCATAATGGTCCAATCAGGACATGAATGCAATTATCTGTTATCTACTTTATTATAATGATAGCAGCCCTCATTCAAATGGCTGGCATATGGGATTTAAGTGGTATTTAGTATCTTTCCATGTATTTTTATGTGGTTTTATTGTATCCTCGTGCGATGTCTATAAAAAGATAATGCCACAGTGATACAGAGACTCTGAAAATAAATAATAAGTAATTTAAAGTCAGTCATTTGAGAGAATAATTATCTCAACTTACAGACTAGAACACTTTTCTCAGTCAATAAAACACTCCTGTGTTTTCATCTTTGTTGCTGTTCTTTGTGTTGTTTTCTTTTTCCTTTGCTTTTGTTTTTTGTTTCATTGGGAATATTGGATTTCCTGTGGGGTATTCATTCTTTCAATAGCTGCTTCATGACTGGCACAGTTCTCCCTGCATCCTCTCTGTATATCATCTGAGAAGCTCTGTTAACATGACATTCACCTTATGTCTGTCTCTTAATTGCCAACTGAATAGTATTGAACACCCTTGTTAAATTTTAGAAAGCACATCACACCCTAACCAAAGCCATCTCTGCCTTTCCCTCGTTATTTCCACACTAGTCATCCTGATTATCATTCCACCCCCACACCCCACCATGTTTGTTTTGTTTTTTGTTTTTACAGACTGGGTTTCTCTGATATAGCTCTTGCTGTCCTTGAACTCACTCTGTAGACCAGGTTGGCCTCCAACTCATAGTGATCTATCTGCCTGCCTCTGACTTCTGAGTGCTGGGATTCAAGATGTACCACAACCACAGAGCTATTTTTCCCCTTTTATAGTTACTCTGTGGTTTCTCTAACTTATAACTAAGTGACTTAATCAATGTATTCATAATCAAACTAGAATTCTTCCCAACTTTAAGAGTGTACATATACAGACTGCAAAAATTCTTAGTGGTTTGTCTCTTAAACATATCTGAACATTTAGATTTTTATATGAATGCTTACTCAATACAATTGTTTTCTGTTCAGTAGTCTTATAAAACTTCACAGTTTTTAACTAATTTCTATATACCTCTGAGATTCAATATTGAAATATGTGTAACTATTAATCTAATGTAAGTCTAGAAACATGCTCGTCAAACTTAAAAGTCTATGCTGTTGTTTACTCGATCCATATATACATTGTTCATGTTTGTTAGTATTGACTGTACAAAATACCACTGAAATAAAATCCTAGCCTTCCTTATCTTCTAGAGGCTTACTTTACTTTGGGTGTGTCTAAAAGAAAGCCACACCTCACGCTAATGTTTATATTACTGCAGACATGTGTTGCTAAAGGACTGTGGCACCTTCTGAGAAATAAACTGCTGAGCAATGCTGTCAGTATTTGAACATTACAGAGTAATCCTACAAAATCCTAGACCATAAAATGTGCCACTGCTCTAGGGAACATGATGTTACCTTCCTAGAAAATACTACACAGAACATGGTAGGCTGGCTGTGTCCTTAGAGAGTGTCAATCACATCATCAAGGATATGAAAAGATATTCTCGTCTATTTTCCCCGAAGCATAATTGTTGATAAAATTTATAGCTTTGATTCTGATCACATATGTCAGGATACAAAAGTAAAATTCTGTTTTATAAAACACAGATATGCTGTTGTTCAAGCAATGAAACATAAGAGCTTTGTGACCTTATTCAATTATATTGATGCCTCCGTAGAAAATTTATTCATGTGTATGAGTGCATTTCTGCCTTCTGTTTTCTGTTGAACTGACAAAATTTTCTATTTCTATGTCAATGTGATAATCTAGATTGCTATAGCTTTATAAGCCTTAAAAATACCTTATATCCCTGATCTTTTTCAAGATTGGATTAATGGCTGCTCTAAGTCATGTATGTTTCCATATAAACTTTAGAATCAGTTTTACAACATTTACCCAAGAAAATCTTGCTGTGAGTTTAGGGACTGCATTAAATCTACTGATAAATTTTGGTATTGTTAGCATAGCAATGTCTATGAGGAGCTTTCTTAGATGCGTTCATATATTTCAGACCCACAAGTTTCAAATAGGCAATACCCAATATCAGCCTAAGTTCTCAGAGGGAATTAGCTCTGCAAGAACTTGTCAACAGGGTACAGTCAGGTGTTCTTGCTCTGTTGAATTACTACATAGATATAATAGTTATCCAAAAGTTACCTATCATCTGTAATAATAGCTGAGGTGAAAAGAGACAAGACCCCATTATGACTCCCTGCACTATAACACATATTGCACAAGCCCCAGTGAAGCTCTTCATTTTAATGATAACAATGACCATGAAGAATATGATTGCATCATGATAAAGAGGTGGGATTTTTGTTATTGTTTTTCCTCTCTATACTTAATCATGATTATCTAATTTAAGATGCACACCCTGCAAAAAGTTGTGTTCTAATTTCACTTCTTTTTCTGTGATAAATCTCCACACAAAAAGCAACTTCGGGCAGGAAGGGTTATTCATGAAAGCAGGAACTTAGAGCAGTGAGACCCATCCACAAACAGGAAAAAAGAGAGAATGATTGCATATATGTTACCTGTGCTTAGAAACACCTCTAGACTTATATAGTCCAAGTTCCAAACCAAGGGAATGGTGCCACCCACAGTGGAAGAGTCTTCCCATATAAACTAAAGCAACCAAGGCAGCATTCCACAGTCATACCCTCCAGTCAACCAGATCTAGACAATGTCTCACCAAGACTCTCTTCTCAGGTGATTCTAGGTTGTGTCAAGTTGACACTTAGAACTAACCATCACAGGCTCCATATTATGAGCCCTTTGTACCCTGGAAAATAAATGACACACACAATGTCTCTGGACTATTTAGCTCGAGCCAGTAAGGTATCCATTACATAAGTTGGTATTTTTATTGCCTCTTGTCTCAATGCTATGATACATCTTTCAAGAATTCAGAAAAGAATATCTGGCAGAAAAGTGGTCTATACATTAATGTATTGGTTATAGGAACCAATGACTCTTCACACTGCTAGGAAAGAAAATGTTTGCATACTGTTTTACCAAAACTATTAAAAATCTCCATGTCTTAGTTACCTTTCACTTGCTGTGATAAGATGTACACTGACCAAGGCTACTTATAAAAGAAAGCACTTAATTCAGTACTCACAGTTCCAGGGGTTAGAATTTATGGCCATCATGGCAGGGTGCATAGCAGCAGGCAGGCAGGCATGGGTGCTGGAGCATTAGCTGGGAGCTTACATATTGATCCAAAGGCACAAGGCAGAGAGAGCTAAGTAGAAATAGTTTGTAATTTTGATACTTCAAAGCCCATTTCCAGTGACACCCCTCCCCCAACAAGGCCATATCTCTGACTCCTTCCCAAACTGTTCCATCAACTGTCTGCCAAGTATTCAAATCTATGAGCCTATGGGGGATCTTCTCATTCAAACCAGCACACTCCATGAGTAAAATGCATGAATTTCAGCATGGGATATCTCAGGTGTATATATGGTCCCTGCATGCCATCATTGCTGTGAAACTTGCTCCTAGGATGTGATGACATAACGAGGACTCTCAAAGTTAACATGCAGTGTTCAACCAATCAACATATATACCTGTACATAAATAGAAACCTGGAGCAATGCCCTGGAAAGCTGCTAAGAAAACTCACATGGCTAGGTTGGAAAACCTAGAGTACCATCCAAACACTGGTCCCCATTTTTCATGCTGATGGAAGATTGGAATCATTTTAGAAATTCAGTCAATCTCTCCTCTCGGCATCACAGCTCACTAGCTCATGCAAGATGTACAGCCTGGTGATTACTAGAGTACTCAGCATTCAGTTGGTAATGGATGAACTTTGAATAAACTCACTTAATGCATAGAAAACATTCATTTGTTTAAGATGGATTTTGCCTATCTAAATTTTTATGAAACTATTTTTCTTTTTAGTCATGGTTTTAGGTATTCCAGTCTGGCCTCATAGCTGGGGGTGTCTTCAAACTTGTAATTCTTGATTCTCCATTTGCATGCATGGATGGGCCACTGTTTCTGGTACATGTGGTGCTGAGGATGGAACTAAGGGCTGGTGAATGTTAGGCAAGTACCTTCCCAGCTAAATTACACCTCTATACCTGAAACTGTCTTACATTGTTATATTATATTATGAATAATTCCCAAGTTAAGGTTTAACTATAAGTTTCTCTATGGATGATGAGAAATAACAATGCTAAATATTAAACACAGACTTAAAATATGCTCAAATGGCACATGAATCAATATGAGCATTAAATATGATGGAGATGAACAAGAGGAACATTGAAGATGATGGTAATAATGATGATGATGATGATAATGATTTTGATGGTGGTGTTGATAAAGATGAAAGGACAAGAACAAAGCAGCCAAACTTTAGTCAGGCTTCTGAGAGCACCAAAACTGTGTAGGCCCAAGTCAAGGGCAATGTGACTCAGAACAGTTCCCAAAACTGAAGTAAGAGAAACAATTTCTGTAAGAGAAACAGTTTCTAAGGCAAACAAGATATGGACCGCTGGCTAATGACCTTGGGCTAAGGATCTCCCTTCACCCTAAGTTTGACTTAGGTGACTAAGACCCTAAGTTTACATTTTCTAGTGCCCGCGACCTTGCTATATGCCAGCACCAATCAGTTTTAAGGTTAATACTCACATCACTATGTAACCAATAGAAGCATGGCTGATAATCTGTTGCTAAGCTCTGCCTTTGAAATTCTTATATAAGCAAAACTTAGAGTGTGCAAGGGGTCACCCTGTGAGGGTAGACCCCAATGCAGGGGGTCGCCCTGTGAGGGTGGACCCCAATGTGTTGGGCCACTCTGACCTGCCTCGCTTGAGGCATCTGTGAGGGTGGACCCCAACGCATTGGAAATAAGCCTCTTGCTTTTGCATTTGGAGTCCTGGTGATTTCTCGGAGGTCTCCTTCCATCTGCCCCTAACAAAGATGATGACAAAGAATAATGACTCCTCTTGTAGATAGTACATGTAGACATCATTATTTGTAAACAATAAAGTTATGAAAATAAAACACTACCTATTAAATGAAGTCTTGTAGCATATTATGTGTTAAACAATCTCAAACTTAACCTAAAACAAGAAGGTGTCAATTTTAAAGCAAACTTTGGATAAATGAAGCTTTACTTAATTAATTTAATAGTATATTGATCGCTTAGTTATATGCCAGGCACTGGGCTCAGAACTATGTAGCCTTCGTGTGAGAGAATGAAGAAGTAGATAAATAATTAGGAGAACAATGAAATCTTCTTTTTAAAATGTTAGGGGGGAAATGAGGAGACTTCCAAGGACCCACAAGTTTGAAGGAGAAAATGAACTCGCCCAGGTATAGAGCATACAGGAACATAGAAACAGACACAGACAGACAGATATACACACATACAAACAGAGAGAGAGGGAGAAGAAGAAGAAGAAGAAGAAGAAGAAGAAGAAGAAGAAGAAGAAGAAGAAGAAGAAGAAGAAGAAGAAGAAGAAGAAGAAGAAGAAAGAGAGAGAGAGAGAGAGAGAGAGAGAGAGAGAGAGAGAGAGAGAGAAACTTAGATTGCTGGCATGTCTTTCCAGATTGAGGCATGAGTGAGACAAAGTTCTGACCAGCTGAATTGTCTAGATAAACCAATATTTAACTACATTGTATTAGTCACAGAATTCCTTCCTGTTTAGAAAAAACTCTGAACATCTTATAAACATAATACCTATTTGAGAGGCCACAAGCTATAAGTTGGTACAGTGAATTACTCCCATCAGACATGTCTATTTAGTTCATTTTGAAATGAGAAGAATTTAGAATTAAAAAAAGAAAATAAACAAAAATCCATATGTATACATAGTTTAAAATAATTCAGACTGTGTTCATACAGGACTTTCCTGCCTACATGACTATAATTAGCTAGACAGAAGCAGCACCTATCCATATAGGAACGCCTTGTCCCCTTGGGGTTTCAAGTTCATTACACTTCTTGATGGATGGGTGTGGTATACTTCAAATTCTTCTTGTTCCTTTATCTTTTACTCAGCATCTCCACACCCTGATCTGTATCATTGTTTTCTTTTTCTCTTGCTCCCCCCCCCCTGAGCATGGCTGAGCTATAGGCCACCAGCTCAGCTCTGAGGAAGGCAAGTGCAGGGTGTGGGTCAAGTCATCCTGGTGGGACCCAGATCGGAGGACTAAAAGTCTATGAGAATGAATCAGACTCTCAGGAGAGGCTGTTAGAGGAGCATGTCTCTCTCATTTATTAAAGTGAGGATGGTTACTATAGGGTACAGGCATGAGAGGGTCTTTGGTACCCAGGGTTGGGATCCATTGGCTAAGACAAGGATGCTGGAGTAGCTTCATTTGTATGTGGAGCTCAAGTCTAAGCGTCAAGGTCTTGCAAGGGCACCTTCTGCATAAGGTGTGGTCTCACAGGGATAAAGAGGAAGGCACCTTATCAGTAAATGGACTCCTCCTTATGCTTCCAACTACAGCTCAGATAATTCCTTTGCTAATGCCTATCCCCTGAATGTATGCTCCAGCTACATGGCTGGGGTAACTTGAGGACAGTTGGAAGGGGCCTGTGGGATCTGCAAGCAGAAGGAGGAAAGACAATTCTAGAGATGAATATGTTCATCTGAGGAAGGTTCAGGCTCTGCCTCAAAGTGAGAATCACATCATGAGAACCAAGGAAACCAGACTCTAGAGCAGGGTTTTTTAAGCAGTCACTCTCTGGGTACCAGCTTACTTTATGTAAATAAATTTTCAATGAAACTGCCATTTCTATATTACTTGCATGGGTATGTAATCACCCATTGCAATACTATAGCAAGTAAAATTACAAAAGGGCCATGAGGTCTTTCAAAATAGCTATAACAGATTTTTGTTCTTGTTGCTCTCTGCCCAGACAAAAAAAGATATGGAGCTCATGAATCATGTTATAATATCATGTTATAATAGCTGATACAATCTGATAACTATCTGCATATATCCATAACTTACATGACAAAAGGACATTTCTATAGCTATCTCCCCAAACTTCTCTGGAATTACATCATTATTTCTTCCTGACGTCCTACCAGAGGATTAGCCAGTGATATTTAATCACTGAAAAGATCGTAATTAACCCAAATGGCCATTCAGCGGAACCTGCCACTGATCAAGAAGACTTTTTAGCCTTCTCACAAACCTTATCTTGGAAAGCTGAAATAAGCAGATTAAATAAATTGGGCTTTCTCTCTTCAAAATATAATGTTGTAACTTCAATTATAAAGTTTCTCAGAATTCTAAACTAGGACACATATATATGCTGCTCTCTATTTTAAGGATATATAATCAGTTTTTTGAGATTTAAAAAAAATTCTTTCAGAGAATAGTCCAAAACCAAATTTGGTAATAGCTTTACATTTATTCAACACAAAGAACTATTTTAATGTTACTCTTCATGTGATTTTGAAAATAAAAATTTATCTATATTCTGAAGGGGACCAAGTAGGCATTCCTGTCCACAGTTGGTAAGTACCCCTACTTTTTGAGCATCTCAGGATTCATAGAACAAAGTACTTGGAATAGATGCAAAAATAAAAATGATATTTTTAAAAGCATTGGGTCCTTCTCGACAGATCCTAAGGTAAAATAAGTGTTGTGTTCCTTAACAGGAATGTAACCATCATCTGACAGGAAAGGTGGCTGCTACATCACCTGATGGATTAGTCAAAGCAATCTCGTGGAGCACCAAACAGTGCTTTGAATGTTTCAGTGTCCTAAACATTAAACAGGCATTCATTGCAGACCATAAAAGTACCTGCTACTCTGACTCTCAGGAATGATTAGAAGTTCAAAAAGGTGGTAATTGACTTATATTGATGACAAACAACTGAGCCTAATAAATTTTTTTTTCTCCATTTGTGAAGTGTTTATTCCCATTGTCTGGTTACCATGTGATACCCTTTAGATCTAGGTTTTCCTCACCTGGCCTGTTTCATAAAAGAGTACTTTGTGGGGCAGGAAAGAGTGGGAAAACACTCAAAATGTCTCCCAATGCCTTTATAATATCTTAATTTATCTTAATTCCCCACATTAAAAATGTTAGTCCAATCTGGCAAATTTCATCTACATCTTGATTCAATCCAGAGACAATGCAACCCTGTTAATCTGAATATAGCTATCTCTATCTATCTCTATCTATATCTAGAGAGAGACTCAGTGCAGAGAAACTCTTCACAGATAGTCCACCCCCATATGAACGACACCCACAGTAGAACAGTATTACACACATGGACTTCTTTGTCTGTTACATTTCTTCTGATTGTTTGTCAAAACTCCTGAACTAAAGGTGTCTCAGATGTATCTGCATAATAAAACAGCATCTTTTAAAAAGTTTCCTAACAGTAAATCACAATTTCCAATATCCCTGACCTCTGTCCTCTTTTAACTTCTCTCAATGTCCGGTCTATCAGACCCCTATGAGTGGATGGGTTGTTTTTATAACACAGGCATAGATACCAAGCCCACCATGACCTGAATGTTGAAAATGCTTCTAAAATAACAAATATACTGGAGGGTTGGAATTAAGGGAAAGATATAGACCAAAGTGGCTGGATAAATCCACTTGATTCTCCTTCCCATATGTGGACTTTGACAATTACTTAAACATTTACTATCTTAGTACTCTCACTGGTAGGTCCAAAGGACATTTTACCTATTTCATTGCAATGTTGTAACATTAAGTAACCTAAATGTATGTAAAGTTCTTCAACTGGTGCCTTTCATATAGTAAGTCAGTGTATAATAGTTGTTATCATGCTTCTTTGCCTATTATCATGAATTGCTTTTATACAAATACAAACTCACAAACCACTTAGTTTTGTTTTCCTACAGTGTTGTTAACGGACTTGAGTTTGGTGACAAAGTGGTCATTTCCCTGGAAGGATTAATGCTTTTCTTATGGACCTGGGTTGATTTCTTGGTGTAAGTTCTCATTCTGGAGGAACACACTCTACCATCAGAGCAGAGTGGTCTCAGTACAAAGCCATCTCATGCATCTGCTCCTCTGCACAACCTGCTTGCCCATCATGAGGGCCTCCTCATGATACATGCTCCTGAGGCTTGGACTATAGCCTATAGTGCCAAAATCTACATAAACTTCTCGTCTTTATAAATGACTGTTCACAAGTGTATTATGTAACAACAGAAAAAAAGCTAAGGTAAATGCTTACCTCTCATGACCGAATACATTGTTTGATTTACATTTTCTATTTAAGTGATTTTTCTGTTTTTAGATGGACAAAAGTCCTCCATAGTTCAGGAATCTCCGTTTCAAATCCCATTTCAGTAAAGGCCTTTGTCAGTGTTCAGGGCTTACTATTAGAAAATTCTGAAGGATACGTGTAACAGATAAGCTGTTTGATAGTTATATAATACAGAGTTCTCTCTTCAAATATCTCTTATCTCCATATCATACACATACAAACACACACACACACACACACACACACACACACACACACAAACACAAACACATACACATATACATGTTGCATGGGTAGCTTTTCATGGTTCATTTGAGTAAGGGAATGGATGGGTGGATGTGAATGATGTTTGTCTCAGTCCAATTGATACAATAATGACTATGTCTCTATTCTCTCCCCTCCCCCAGAGTCATAAATATACCGAAAGGCTTTTAATGCAATAGCTGCTTCTCAGAATTACTCCCACATTTTCAACTCTGGTTCACTCCATTATTTCTTCCCTGAGGCATGCTTAATGCTGTCTGCAAAAAATGCCTTAACACATCAGATTTTAAGTCTTTCCAGATCATTGTCACTTCTCAAATGCTACTCAGAAAAAAAAGAAAAAAAAAACAATTCTTATACAAATAAACTCCTTTCAAAGCTTCTTTAAGCCACTGGCCCATATTCAACTTGTAATCTATGTCTAAGTCTCCTTCACTTCTGCGTGGTTCTCATGCCTTTGGAGGAATGTTAAACATTTGCAAAAAAGAATCAAGCTTCCATCAGATGCCTCTCTCCTAATAAAAAATGAGCCCTCACTGAGAGCTGCGCAGTGATGAAGAGAACTGTAAAACCTCGATAGCAAGAATTCAAGGGACTTTTCCTCTAATATGCACATTCACACAAATGTAATTAAAAATAAAACAATCTTCAAGATGTGGTGCCTTCTTGGGAAAAGTAGGTCACTGGTGGCCTGCCTTTGAAGGTGGGTCCATTCCCATTTGTGTATGGCTCTCTCTTCTAGCTTCCACGCTTTCTAATTCCATGTCCTTCTCCTGTGTTGATCCTACCTTGCCGCCAGTCCTAAAAGCTATGTATCTAGCCCTGGAGTGAAACAATGAGTCAATATACCCTTCTTCTCTTTTGAGTTGATTCTCTTTGGAGGTATGTAACAGTGGGAAAACAAACACCAAGTAACACAGAACAGATGCATTTAAAACCTAGCACTCTGTGGCCTTGCTTCCTTTCGAGATCGATACCACAGTAAGCATCTCTGTACCCATTCTATTTTGGTTTTTAACTCTTTCCAAATCTTCTCTATAACATTGTTTGTTTCTCTTCTAGCACAATATTGAATGCTATGTAATTTGTAATTAATCAAATCAATTTGAGAAGTTAATTTCCTCTTATAGAAGAGTTCAAGTGGAAGATGAGAGATTACTGATCCATAACAGCTATAAAAATAGAATGCTATAAACATCTGTTTACCAGACAAACAGTAACTATGTGTGGAGTGAGCAGAGCTGAGATAAAAAGGCACCTCTCTACCTTCTCTCTCTCTATTTGTCTTATGAGTATGCCCCGTAAAAATCCATTTAATTTTTATTCTTGAAGAACTTTCAGACCATCTCAACATTTCAGGCTTTAGTCACTCCTAGATGCTGGAATCATCCAAGTCATTATGATGTCCATATCCCTCCCTCCTTTTTCTTCTCTTTTTTCTCCCTTGTCCCCATTTCTCTCAGATAGATTCCTGTACTTGCAAACACGATGGCCTTATGCTTCATAATCTGCAGTAGAGACTCCACACACAATTTGCATCTGGTACTCCCCAAATCATGGCATTAATACTGCCCCTTTGTGGCCTTTAAAATGACTGCAACAAAACGAAACAACTCTGATGATTTGAGAACCTTGTCCATCTTTTCTATGCTTGTATTTTATTTTTGTTATTTTATCATAATAGATTAACAGTTACCACATGGGGTAGTGTTTTTATTTTTATTTTTCAAATGAAAACTTAAAGGAGAGAGAGGGTATTTTTATCCAACATTGTATTGAAGGAAATGAGTATAGGTTAAACTACAGTTTTCTATGAACTCAACCCTTCTATCTAAGGAATAACATAGGAGATGAACTTGAATAAACTCTTGATGCAGAGTAGAGTCTATTCCAGAGGAAAACATTACTATCTGCTATAATTCTAATAATAGTGTTAGAGATCTCATATTATTCTAGAATAAATGTACTGCTCTTCGTTTTCTCAGTGCCTGGGCCACAGACCCTTTGCAAGTTCCAATGGACTTCTATACACTTTGAAATTGAATATGTCAAAGGTGATACAAAAGAAATAACATCTAGTGTAAAGCATAATTAATATGGCATTAAAAGACTAGTGCAGCTAAGGAAATGAAGTATTTCCAGAAGTACTTTAATTAGTATTTGAATAATTTAAATTAATTCATACCCAGACATTCCAGTTGAAAGCTGTTTTCTTCTAAGCTTTGGTTATTCTTTAACCTCCAGCAAGTCAACAAGATCAGAATACCCTTCAGAATGACCTTCAAATGCATTTAATGGTAAGTGAAGATTGTTTATGGGACAAAATTAGAGCAATACCACTCTTGATCTTTGTACAGCTTGATCTCAGAGCAAATGTTTTCAATAAAATAATAAAATTCCTCAAAATAGAATTTTATTGTCATGCAAATCCCCTAAGAGCAGACTATGGAGTACATCACAGCATGGTAACTTTCAGAATAATAAAGTAGATAAATGGGGAAGCAATTGAACATAATGAAGAATAGAGGAGAAAGTTTTTTTGGTTTTATACAACTTCAGATAGAAATTACCATTATCGACCATGGTGAATGCACTAGATGGTGATGTGGTGAGTCCCACAATTTCATGACTCCCTTTATTTCCAATGCAGACAGAACTAATGAATTACTTCTAGGAAAACGGATATAGCAAGGTCTATTGAATGTCATTTCTAGGTTTATGTTTTAATACAAAGAATTTCATCTGAATAGACTAAAACAAGAGAGACTCTTCTATTGAACCTTGAAGAAGCAACAGTGATGGAGAGTCCTGGGTACTTCTAGGACATAGGATACTTCTTATCAACAGGGAATAAGAAGCCACAGCCTCAGAGAAACAAGGAAAGAAACACTACAAGCAACCTGAACATGTATAAAGCTTGAATCTTCTCCTGTCAAAACTTACATTTTGAAATTACATATGCCAAAATGTAACACTTCCAAATTATACATAGTATAAAATACAATTAATATGACATTAAATAAGACTTCTACAGTAAGATAAAGTGAATGTGGTAAACAATTCCTTATTGTAAGAGGTTCAATTGTGTATCTTGATGTGGAATTCTATATTCTATATTCTATTCTTATAATTATGAGATAGTAAATACATGTAGTTTTCAGTTGCTGAATGAGTGGACACTTGTTATATAGCCAGAAAAAAAATGCATTTAGGGCACTTGTGGAATAATTCATTCAATAAAGTGTTTGACCTGAATTCTGTTCTCCAGCACTTATGTAAAAGTTGAATGTATGCTTTCAGAACTGACCATTTGGTATTAGGTAAGCAACTGGTGTGCTCTCCCCTGGGGAAGACAATTTCTCCCACTCTCAAGCATTCCTTAGCTGCCTGTTCTTTTTGTAGAGATGAGGTCTTGTAGTCTTTCACAATCCACTTTAGCATGTCCACTGTTGTCTTTGTTGAGCTCACAAAATAGTATTTGATTATGTTTAATAGTGTAACATTTCACAATACATTCTTAAATATAACATGCTATGTTATTTGTTTCTATGTTTTCAGAACTTATCATTTGGTATTGGGTAACCAATGGATGTAAACTTTCAGAATTCTTTTGGACATACAAAACACAACTGATAAGCCCTGTCAACTGGCATCCCACGTTATCGACATCTTATACTGTCACACTACATCTGACAAGATTAATATTTATGTTTTATCAATGATATCCTCATGGTACTGATATTTTCTTTCTTATATGTCTACTATCATTTTAATGTTCAGACAATCATCCAGATGCCAATTTTGTGAGAGAGTTATATTTTCCTTCAGCTTCTCTTAACTGTAATAGTATCTCAAGCATTCCGTACCTTTGATGACTTTTGGGGAATTTTAGAATACTGGCCAGGTATTTTACATGATGACCAATCATTGGTGCTTGTCTGGTGTTGTTCTGGTGATTAGCATAAATTTGTGTTTTTGGAAAAACAATTCCTGGATATCAAGAGTATGAACTAGAATGCAATTGTCACTGTTGATTAGAGTTAAACTGTTTTACTGAAAGCTTACCCAAGAGTGCTTCATTTTAGGTATAGCCCTGTTGATACTGCATTCTTTGAAGGAAAAGTACTGTATGTAGAACACACATAAAAAGCTGGTTATCCTTTTGTAGTGGATATTGGTTAATTCAGAGAGAATCATAACTGGTCAAAATCTAGTTATAAGTAACGATTTGTACTCAACCGTGAATGAATCATCATATCAATTTTCTCCAGCCAAGATTCAGTTAACATTGCTAAAGAAGGGGAAGAAAGAATGTGGGAGTTGGTGGATAGGTAGGAATACTATGATAAGCATGACCTGGTTATTGGATACACTAACTCAGTTGCTATAGTAAATTGCACAAAAGTAAGCCGGTCAAGATTGCAGTATGGATTAGAGAGGGAATCCTAAGATCCATCACTATTTGAAGAGGTTTTGGGAGTTGTTGGCTTCTGAGGGAGAATCTTTCTCTCTGGCAATGAGACTTCTGGTAGTTTGTCAACACCCTAGTGTATGGCAGCTCTAACTGGAGTCAGGGGCTATTACAAACAAAATAATAACAACAAAAATGTGAAATTAAGAGGAAGACAGAATGGATGGGCTACTTGGGGGAGTTGGAGGGAGGTTGTTGTAAATGGACATCTAAATACATTGGATAAATATATGAAACTTTCAATGAATAAATAAAATGTTGTCTTTTAAAGGAACCAAACTGTGTATGATATGATATTTTTTTCATTTCTCTTTTCTGTATTTTGAGATTGTACTGTAATTACAACCTTTCTCCCTTCCTTATTCTCCCTCGATTCCATAATAGCCCTCACCACTCTCATTTAAATTCATTGTTTCTCTTTCCTCATCAATTGTTATTGAATAAATAAATATATATATATATATATATATATATATACATATATATGTATATATATATAGTTATATATACAAATATAACATTTTGAGGACAGGGTATCAGGGTATTTAGATAAATCTTTCTAGACCACTACTTCATGGAAAATTTGTCCATTCCCTCAATGTCTTTAACTTATTCATCATTGTGTATTTACATTATTAGAGATCCTTCTCTGTCCCAGGTTACAATCTAGTACAACTTCTCTTCCTTGCTTGCTCTAATTACTCTGGCTTTGGAGACTGAGCCCTCTTCAAGTTGATTCTCATGTCTTCTAAAAATAGTCCTGCTATTATGGCAGTTTTTGTTTTGTTTTATTTGTATTTATTTCAGAATTTCTTTTTCAGCTTTGTACAATGTTCCAGACTTGTTTTTACTAGGTTCTGCTTCAATCACAGCATCTACCATTTCTTCTTGGAGAGCTGATTCCCTTGGTTATATAATGGCATCAGAAAACATGCGAGAAATGTTATAAGTGCTTGGTGCTAACAAGGTATAAGTGCATCTAGACACTCTTAGATACTTACAGAGCAAGTAAACACATATATGATTGATGCACATAGAAGCATTTGTTCTTGTGTGTAATTATTTGTAGCTATATTAAATCAAGTACGAGTACACTAATATGACCTCACTAATCCATTACCATAGGGATAAAATAGTTGTCTTCTATAACTTCTCTGTAATCTATTCTTTGAATGGTTCAAACAGGAAAGGAAATATCTGTTTTGTTTTGCTTTGTGACAAGGTCTCCCTATATATTACAGGGTAGCCTCAAGCTCATAAGCCTCCTACCTTGGCTACCTGATTGGTGCTACGAAACAGATTCACCACCATCCAGAGCTGTGGAGACTTTAAAAAAAATCTATGCATAATAACTTCCTTGTGCCTATGTCCATATGTACAGATCAATTGATTTATGTCGATAATGGCTTTTCTATTCACTAAATACTTACAAGCTTGACTCTAAAGACCTTAGCAGCCATAGATATATAAAAATAAATTTAATTTATTCAACATTGTGGTCTTATATGGCTCTCTATATTCTAACTAGAAAAGGGTCTCCAAGTTATGGTATCTGATAAATGAATGGGTGGATGATGAATGAACGATGACAACAGAATCAAAGCGAAACTGCAGAATACTATATGAATGATTTAGATATGGAAAAATATAATAGTGGATGTTGGAAGCTCTGTAGCTAGAAAACATAATTCCCTTCACACTGTATGAAATAATTAACCTCAGACATTAAAGACTTTAAAAGGAACAAGAAAAACCTGTGTGACCTTATACAGATGGTTAATGATCAAAACAAGATATAACTCACACCACTAATGGCCAAACATAACTTAATCAATAGCATAAACACCATTAATTTCTTTTAGTGGTCAAAGTCACAAGTGCAATATCCATAGATCAAAGGTAGTTATGAAAAATAAGGTTTACCACATACCTCACAGATACATATTTATATTAGTACAAAGTTCTAAACAAATGTTAAAATTAATTTTAAAAAAGCATAGTGTGTGAGTGGCCAACTAGGAAAGGAACAATTTCAGATGCCCAGTAAACATCTGAAAATTTGCTTAGCTTTTCCAATATTCTGGAAAATAATCTAAAATTGATGTCTGGCTACAACAAAGTAAACTGAAAAAATATATTTTTACTGTAGAATTTACTTTTTTTCTTAAATTTTATCTATCTCTGATCCTATTTCACAGGGTATATGTGTTAATGTTTATTTGTGTAAACTCAGATAAACCACATTGTGTTTTGAAACAGAATTTAATAAAATATGGGCATACTTATAAAGTGCAAATTAAAATAAATACAAAATGTTAGATGTAAACGTAATAAAATTCAGCAATTAGGTACAGCTTGTATTATTTAGGATTAAATCAGTAAAAGCTATTCATCAGAATTTAAAATTATGTGATAAATAGCTTTAAATGTGAATATATTTTAATTACAATTGAACTTCTAGAGAGTTAAACTGAGAAATTATTTTGGGAGTCAGGAGATTTTGCTTTGGAACTGTCAATTAGTATTAGTAATTTCCATTTAATGCAAACACAGGACCGGGTGAAACCTTGTTATTTACCAAAGCTGGGCTAAACAGAATGATGTAAAATTATCAAAAGAAATAAAAGTTGTTGAATAATAAGGAAATGGAAGATTACTGTATTATTATTGCAAGTCTCAAATGAATTGGCTGTTATAAATATATAGGATTTTTATTTTAAATATATATATATACAAATATACACACATACACATATATCTCTGTGTCCCTATATAACAATCTGTTATCATTTTTTAACCTATGAGTTTGGTATTTTAACCTATTTGAGTTATAATTAATATTATGATAATTATGAAACATATTTTACTATAAAATATGTTCATTTTATATGGATATTTCTCATGAAATTTGAAAGATTCCATAATGTACACGTTACTTTGTAATGATCAATGTGTGTACAGAAAATGGTAAAATATGGACTAAGGACTATGGGTAATTCCTTTCTTTGACAATTTTATTTTTGCAATACAATTTTAGTGAAATAAAATGTACAGCAGTCTTGGTGATTTACTTTCCTCAGACTTGAGGCTCGGGTAATCATTTATTCTTTGGATGGCTGGAGTTAGAACTTGAACCAGAATGGAAATGGGTTTCCCCTGATAAAGTTGGAGAAGACAGGCAGGGTGTTACTGGGAGAAACGACTTTTTGTCCCACCAGATGAGTGGGAATTAGGTCAGACTGCACACATACTAGCAAGCACATCACTGCACATGAAAGTACAGTTTGTATGAACAGCATCAGAAGGCTCTCCGGCAGCCATTTCTCCTTGTCTCATCACTTCTCCCTCAATACAGATATCTCAATCTCATATTCCAAATTTAGATTTGCTCCCTTTCCTTAAGAAATACAGTTTTGTCTTCTTGTTTTATCTTTTCTTCCTCCTTCAATCTCCCCAACAGTTAAGCAGGGGGGATGCCCCTTGTTGGTAGACTGGCTAACCTAAGGAAAGGGAACTGTTCCTTAGGATGCAAAAACTAGCTGATGTGATTAAACAAATTCTAGACATGGTAGGGATGCTGCACCCATGAAATCTCAAAAATATGGCTGCCTAAACAGTATTTGAATAAGGATTTAACTTATTTAAATATATTAAAATTGTAAAATACAATAAAATATCTCCATTCCAAGCACACAGTTACACACACACACACACATCATATTCATATATCTGTTTCCTATCAATTAATAGTGGAAGGGCGTTACTGTTTATAGATCTATATCCATGCACACATATGGTAGTTGTGTAAGGATATCTTTTCTGTGGAAAATTTGCATTCTTTTTGCTTCCCTATCTACCACTAAACTTAAAAACCACAGTCATGAAACCACCTGTTCACTCACTCCCTTGCATTCCTAGTGAAGAGATGGGCACGACAGAAGGAGATGACTTCCGAAGACATTTTCAAAAGTAAAAATAGGACTGGAGCTGGGAAATAAATTTACTTTATTATGTTAAAAAGTATCTAAAAATGTCAAATCCTTCTTCTCATAGAGACCAAGAGTGTAGCATCTCCTTACTTAAATGATGAATATTTGATAATTCCCACTCTGTGTTCTGGCATGAGCGATCTTCACCAGCAAGATTTTCCAAAGAGAGACAGCTGGGTGGGGAATCCCCAAAAGACACTAAGCATTTCCTTGATGGGAAATTTGAATTTGGTCCAATTTTCCAAAAGTGAGATACTTTTAACTTAACAGAAGATAGAATTTCTGATTTTTAAAAGTTATTACTCACTAGGAGACTGTGTAGTCATGACACCTCAGAAGACATTTGTACAGAGTTACTTTTTAATACAGATGAGTGAGTCAGTTGATATAGAAAGGCAATTATTTTCAATATCACTTTTGACATATGAACAAACACTTCCACAGGTAAGCTATAGGATTTCCTCGTAATCATGGAGTAAATGCCAGAATCAAGACAAAATCTTAACTTAGAATATGGAGATTTCTACTCTGCACTGTATTAAGCAATTTTGCAGCATCAATAATGTTATATTATTGGGTCTTATCCTAAATTTTCTAAATCAGACTTTCAAAAGATAGTTTTTAGGAGATATTTTAAGTATACACAAATAGACTTTTAATAAAGTGATACTTGTATATAACCAAGTTTGTTATTTCTTTTTAAGCCATTTACCTAGTTTTGGAGGTAATTTATAAAATTATCTAATAAACATAATTTCACAGTACTTTGAAAAATTATTGTGGTCACTATAAAAGAGGTTAAATAGGTTTAGATCATTTGTAAACTAAGCCTTTAGGTCTTTCTGAAGCCCAATCTCATAAAAATTCTAAAGTAAATAAAGAAACGGTTCTGGCCAGGTGGTGCTGGCACATGCTTATAATCTCTTCACTAGGGAGGCAGAGGTAAGTAGATCTCTGGTCTACACAGTGACTTCTAAGACAGCCAGAGTCTTGAGTTACAACAGAAAAACCCTGCTTCAAAAAAACAAAAACAAAACAAAAGCACCACCACCAACAATAAACAGTTGTGAATTCTACAACACTCCTAGAAAAATTTTAAGGGTGTTGGGATAGCGCTGCCATGTAATTGAGAAAGGAATAATCTAATCCAGCATTGATTCTTCTAGTGACTGGCCAAACATGCTTTTTTCTGCATACATTTTTTTCATACCTTGCAGCTTTTTCTTATAGCCTGGCTGAGGAAAATTTATGAGATCTATAAAACCTGGCTAAGGATGAAACACTTGCTCAAGAATTAAATGCTGAGAGGTGTGACTAGTGAAATGAAATACTTGTCTCCTTGTGTAGCAGTCTGTTACTGTTTTCATTCCAAGTACATTCAGATGTAAGGATTGAGGGAGGCCCTGCAGTTATACAGAAACAGCTTCAAAGATCCATCCTCCAGAGACACACAATACAGGGGAGAAGAAAGGAGGAAAACAAAAGAACTTGTTCTAAGATGTCCGAACTGAAAAGCAAGGATATTGTTTTATTTGTTGCCAAGTTTCTACACCAAGACTATTATCAGATCATAAAGAAGAAACTCAATAAGCATGTGTGGAGAACATTACTTGAATGACTTTTTTCTCATTTTCTGTAGGTGAATATTAGAGGCCTGAACATCCATATTGTGTCTTATAAGTAACTTCCTAAGGCCAAGGATGATGATCATTATATTATGAAGTCCTGTCCCCACCTCATGCATCCTAAGTATATTAGGTTTTCTTCCCTCTTCTTTTTCTAATTAGTTCTAATGAACCCATGAACATCCAACACTAACATTAACATTGAATGAGGACTTTAATAGAAATGCATCTTCTCCTTGCAGTCCTTTTTTATTTAGAGTAAGGGGATTAAATGACACCCAGCAATATGGAGAAGTTTCCTTGCCACTCTTTAATGAGAGACATATTTTTAATGAAACAATTTTTGTTTGAGGTGATGACTATAGAAATGAGCTATACAGACCATCCCGGACACCAAAGTCTTCACTTCTCTAGTTGCTGTGGATACTGGTCCCTAATGGTTCTCCAAGAATTACCTTTGTCCGTAGTCCTTGCTTCTTAGGGGCAGTTCAATCACTGTGATTGGTCCATGTACTTCAAGTTGTCTAGACAACTCTACAGGGTCAAACCAATCCAGAATCAAGGCCCCTGATGTAAATGCATGAAAGCACAATCCCTTGCTCTTTCCTCTTGAGACCTCTACTCCTTTGTGCAGATTCTCATAATTTTCCACAAAATGACCTGAGTATTCATTTCTCTCAGAGTCTGATTCCAAGAGAAACACATTTTGGCATCCTACATCCAATACTTATATTTGTATAATGACCACATCTATGACCGTGGTTGGGTTTCATTTTTATTGCGTTTGCCACATTAAATAATTGAAGAACATGATCTCCCATAGCTTTTGTACCTCTGAAGTCGTACTGTGATAAAGAGATAGCTGGATGGGGACTTTTGGAGATGCTGGTAAAGAAGAAAAGCATGAATATCACTATACCTCAACATTAGAATAATTTGAAGTTCCTGTTCATATCCAATTTTCCTAGCTGGATAATTAGAACAATATATACTTTGCTGTCTTCTTTAAAAGAACTCTATAACACTCTTGTTCGTAACTCACTGATCATTGATCTGAAGGAATACGTATTATCTTGAGCAGTGTTGGAAAGAACTAGCTAGTATTTGACTTGGTGCTCCGTGAGAGCTTGGGGGAAAACCATAGAAGTGAATCAGGATGGTAAAAACCTGAAAAGCCTCCAAATGATTAGTTTTGAACCAAGTTTTACAATACCAAAACAATGTTTGAGCCACAGTCACAGATACTGGAGTATCACCAACAGCCCACTTACCTCAAACTACTAGTCACTGGGCACATGTTACATACCAGACACAGTTAAAAGTGGTCGTTAACATTACCAATTATTTAGAAAACAAATTCCCTTCTCCAGTTTTAGCTATGACAAAAATTTAAATCAGAGAGATTCAGTTACTACTTCAATGTCAGTATCTAGGGATGAGCCTCTATGGCCTCTATGGCCCTTGTTCTTTTCAGTTGGCCATGGTTGTAGATGTAGTTATTATACAAATATAGTTATAAGTACTAATTTAGCATGCTTTAATTTGTTTCTGTTGGAACCAGACTCTGGGAATTACTTTTGTCCATAATTCGAGCATCTTTCCTATGGGTCAATTCAATCATTGTGACTTGTCTTTGTGCTTCAAATTATCTAGACAATACTACAGGGTCAATTAAACCAAGAATCTGCTGTGGGATCACTCGAGGTCCCTGATGTAAATGCATGAAACCACAATCCTTTGTTCTCTCCTCTTAGGACCTCTACTCCTTTGTTTATATTTTCAGAATTTTCCCCACAAAATGTCCTGGGAAACCATTTCTCTCAGAGTCTGGTTATACAAAACATACAGACTGAGTTAACATATATTGTAAACTGATTGGCTTCCCTGAAGAAAATACTTGTATTTCTGTTGTCAAATTAGGTATGGCTGGAGAAGCCGAAGTGTCTCTTGTGGAGAATTAATATAGGGTAAAGATGAATTTTCAATCAGATTAGTATCCAAGAAAAACAAGTGTGACTGTGCAGCCTACACCTACATACAAGAGCAATGGAAATTCAGCGTATAGCCCACCTCAGGGCCTGACACTGTGAGCATGGGGTATATGGAGTATTGCTTACCACTGAGACAACTATTTTTAGTATACTGTCAGATACAACATAACCATTCATGAGCTCGTTGGTTGGTGGATGAACAGGAGTAAATTAAACCATACCTGAAAGTTTGGAATGGTTTGTTTTCATTTCTCTCAAGACTGGAAAATTAGGTTTCTTTGTATTTTTTCACTAGACACTAACTATCCCTAAATTCTTTTTCTTCACCTTTTCTCTTTTATCATAAGATCAGCTTTTCAAAGTACACTGGGCATTTCTTCTTCAATCTTTACCAGAATTTGTAATTACCTATTTTCATGGTTACTCCACTAATACTCATCTTTGAAGTTCCAAGGAGGCAGGGCTATTTTGGTTTTGCTTTTCACTGCCGTTCAAAACTATAAAATGCATGACTCATAACAATAAAATATTTATTAGATGGACAGATGAATGAATATGGAATGAATGATTAGAGAAAGGCTGTAAAAGTGACAGAGAGAAGATTGATATGGAAGGAGTAGAGGGAAATAGAAAGGAAGGAAGGAAGTAGGGAGGGAGGAAATGAGAGAGAGGTGAAGGGAGAAGAGAAAGTGAAAAGGAATATGAGTTGAGAGCATGAATATGATATACAGCCATATATATCCCTTTCTGCACTATTCATCAGAAAAGAAAAAAAATGTAGCATAGGGTCTAAATTTTAGTAAAGAAGAAAGAAAGCATTGACGAAGACCCTGGGAAACAATGAAAGCAGAAAAGATGCTTGGAAAACTGTGCCTATCATAGAGTGTGTTGATTCCACTTGTGACATTTAAACCTGACAGCTACACTGGAGAGTTTAGAGTTTTGTTCCTGTTCAAACCAAGAATGAGTGAAGTTCTAGAAGGTCTTTAAAAGTCTGTAACAGTTAATCCACCTTGCAGATGGTAAGATCTAGAACATAGCTTTGATCTTGGAGTCTTTAAGTCAATAAGATTCATACTCAGGAACCCAGAATAAGCCAATATCAAATCCATCTTTCTCAATGTCTGGTTGTTATCTGGTCCGCATCATAACTATGCAGTGTGCATATTACAAGTACATATTTGATGGCCCTAAGAGAATAGAATGTGATTTGAAATTCTGACAGCAGTATCCACAAATTTGGCAATTCCTTGGGCATTCTGAGTGACTATCTCGGCATACTTTGAAGCACACTATTGAACATAACACAGAATTTGTCTTTCTATATTTGGCCTTTTGAATACTTGGTTTAATCACACATAACAAAATCAAAATGGGAATCATTTTAGTCAAATTCGAAAAAGGAAATGTCTACCTAACATCACTAAGTGAAATGATTGAACTATGTCAGGAATAAACACCAATAAATACTTGGATGGTTCGTTATTTATTTACAGAGTTGTCTTTCCTCTTAGAAACCGAACTGGTAAATAGTATTAGCGTCCATGATCAAGCACCACCACCAAGGGTAGAGGCTACCTCATTTAATAAGGAATTTCCATTTCTTTTCTTCTTAAAATAATTTTATACTTATATTTATTTTTACTTTTATGTACATTAGTGCTTTGCCTGCATTTTTATCCATATGAGGGTGTCAGATTCTCTGGGATAGGAGTTACAGGCAGTTGTGAGCTAACATGTGAGTGCTGGTAATTGAACCTGGGTCCTCTGGAAGAGTAACAAGTACTCTTAGCCAGTAAGCAATCTCTCTAGCCTGTAGAATTTCCATTTCCAATAATGGGAAGCACTCTTAGTAAGAATTATTCATGGGCCCACCCTTTCATCAAAGGCTCCATCAGTTTAAACCAATGTAAAGTAATATTATATGTGTTCCTTGCAGCACAAAAAATAACACATAATCCTTCATAAAGCCAACTCACACACATGAACAACTGTCTTCATCACTATAATGTTCTGCTTGTCCAATTACATGCCTGGGGTCTGCAAGGAGATGTTATAGAAGGGTTCTAATAGTGACTGTTGTCCTTGAGCTCAACTTGGAGGTTGAGAAATTCAGATATTTTTTTTTCTGATATTTTGTGAACACTGCCTTTATTTGGGGAGTGAGAAGGATCTTAAATTAGAAGAAAACTTCCATTAAGCCCCCATCTGTGCTGCTGGTGGCATTTCTGTTCTTGACTCAAATCTTCAAAACACATTCTTTCAAGAACACCTGGACTTATACTTAACATATCCCTTTACTCTATAGACTTTATCACATTAAAAAGTTATATTGAGGCTCTATTTATAGAATAATGAATGTCTCAAAGATATCTCAAGCCTTATCTGAATGCTAAATGTAGCACAAGGCTTTATTTAAAAAGCGATAGGAAAGTCTTTGAGAGTCCATCTCTAATGGCTGTAGGGCTGTGGTGTCTAATTTATGGAAACTGAGTAATTCCTCCATTCTTTCAAACTCATAATACATCACTGAACTCTGTCAGCAAAGGTTCTGTGTGAAGCTGCTCAGCTATGATTCTTTGACTCAGCATCCAAACTACCACCAATTAATTACCGTAAAGAACATGACAACAGTTGAAGGTAAAGTATGTGATCTGACTGTGAATGGCTTCAGACCAGTTTTCTGGGTGGATGAAAGTGTAATGTTCTTAAGTATTTCTAAACATGTCTAAAATACTCATTCTGGGGCTAGGGAAATAGCTTATTTCATAAAATGCTTGTAAGTATTAGGAATGATGTCAAACCTGGCACCCAGAGAAAAGCCAGTGTGCAGGTGTACTCTTAGTGCAAGGGAGACTAAGACAGGAGGATCTCTGGGGCTTGCTGCAGACCGATCTGGCCTAATTAATGAGTTCTAGTGAATGAGAGTCTGTATCGAAGAAGTAAATAGCATTCCTGAGGATGACACACAAGACTGTTCTTTGGCTTCCACACAGATACACACACACACACACACACACACACACACACACACACTTCCATTATTCCATAGCAGTAATGACTTAGTAAACTAGACTTGTCTATCCCTTGTGCATCATTCCATTTATTCTGTTTGTTCTCCTCTGGTACTTGAAAAGGTAGATTCTCATCTATCCTTCCAAGTTTAAACCAATGCCCGTCTCTGCTCATGCAATAAACAAATGCAAACCTTACTATTTGAAACTCATACTCAACAAGTAGATTTCTATACTTTCATAAACCCCATCTTGTGTGCCTCTCTCTTGTTCATACATTTCTGTTCAAAATTTCTTAGTTTTAAGATAGACTCTGGCCGTGGTGCCTAGTCAGGTCTCAAATTATTGAATTCAAGTAATCCTCCTGCCTCAGCTTTCTGAATCTATGCATGTACAGATATGTACCATGGTCTCTCTTTTCCTCCTCTTATCTTAGTCTCCTCTTCAAAAGATGCTTATGCTTTTATTTTTCATTATTCACATATGCTGGTTTGTGTGCAGAAATGCAATGTTCATGGAGGTCATATTCTAATTCCCTGGAGTTGTAGTTAAAAGCATTTTTGAGCTGCCTGATGTGGCTGCTGGAAAACAAACACATGTGTTCTAACAGAGCAGTATATGTTCTTAACTTGAGCCATCCCTCCAGCTCTTCTTCTCTTTAGTTTTAACCCTTGCTCTGCATGGCTTCCACATGCTTTGGAGCTACCTGGTCAATATATAGCTCCTTAGTGACTTCTTCCTTTTACCTTCCATATTATCTGCAACTGCTTCAGTGCAACCGTCAGCCAGTTTTGGATTTTGGAATTATGACACACCTTCATAGATTTCCAGTAATGTTTGTCCCTCTGCAAGTAGCTCTGCTTCTCAGACAGAGCACATTGTACTACTGCTTGGTTTTCTTCTCTGGCTCTCTTCTCTTATTGTGTTCATTTATACACAGCTTGAATTTCTAGTGTTTCACCCTACTAGTCTTTGACAATATGTACAACAGTTATCTGAACAGAGATCCTGAATGTGGAGACCTTACACTCAAACACTCTGTTTTCTAACCCTATAATCACTTGATTTTGCATCTTTCTTATCTTCCTGGAGAAACTCAATCCAGATTCAGGTTGAATGTCTATCACCTTTGCTCAAATCTTTATATGCCTAGGTCTAATAAAAGATAGTATGGAAATGTCTAGAATCACCACAGTTTCATAACAAACTCATTTTCTCAAGCATCAAATGTATGCATGTAGATGTATTCTTTTGTTCAGAATCCACAAAAGACCCACAATAACACAATGACAGAATTTACGGTAAAAGGTATAGTGTAAGTGTAAAAGGATGGTCCATGAGTGAGCTTCCTTTTTGTCTCTCCCCTTCTATCTTTACCTCCTGCCCCAGCACCGTATACACAGAGGTGTTCAGGATGCATTTCTCCAAAAGATGAGAAAAAAAAGAAGCTGTGAAAAGGTAAACAATTTGGCTTAGGCCAGATGATTGCTTAGAGAAGAAGAGTGATACAGATTTGGATATCTTTTCATTTAGACAAAATGTTCTGGGTCACATTTTTCAAAGATGGACAAATAGTTTCACTGCCTCGATTGCTTATAGGGACGTTGTTGTTGGCAGGACATGTGTACAGAACACATGTAGAGCAGAGCTGCTCATCTCAATGCACCAGATATACCCAGTAAGGGATGTTCCCAGCCACCTGTTTCTTCCAACAAGATCCTATTTCCTAATAACCCATCCAGCTATGAACCCAGCTATGGAAGTTAGCAAGCACCCTCAGAATTCCCATCACCCATTTAAATGCCACTAGAGATTTCTAAACCCTCAACAAAAATTATATTTCAACCATAACAAATATCAGTGTATTTCATTCTCAATCCCAGTATTCTGAGCTCACAGTTGTGTATTCTCATCATTAGCCATTACCAAGAACTATGCTGAGCTCAGCAAGGTCCAGAGCTGGATGTATTTTTCTCTGTTTCAGAATTATCTGCATTTAAAGAATTGTTTGAAAGCATGCATGGATGAATGAACCATCTGAAGATTAACCAGATAGAGGCTGATACCTTCACACACACACACACACACACACACACACACACACACACACACACACACACACCTACCTCTGGTAATTAGGAATGTTCATGGATGAATAAGCTAGTATCAAGAGCACCAATGCCTCTTTTTAACTGCCTTCTCATTCTACCTTGTCATGCTTGCTTTTAAGGCAGCTGCACTAAATATAGAAAGCCTAGCAAATCTCAATGACCTACTTAATGACATTTTCCCTATGTACTTCCAATATTTCTTTTATAAAAGAAAAAAAAACCCAGTTTGAATAACCATGTTCTTCTTTCATGGCCCTAACTCCAGATGATACATAGCAAACACAACATGGGTCATCTTTAATGCATTTTTTTTAGTAGATGGAACAAAACCCGTGTGAATTAGAAAGACAGCAACAAATTTTGGAACTTTGGCTCTTTGTATTTCCAAACAAGCAAATATCTCCTATTCATCTACTCTTTCTATATAGTAACTCATTATGTGTTGCTTTGATAAAATATCTGACAAAAGCAATTTAAGAATGGAAGTTTTGTTTTGTTTTGTTTTTTGTTTGTTTGCTTTTTTTCCTCACAGTTTGAAGATGAGTCCATCATGATGGGAAAGTATGGAGGTAGGAGCTTGCTGCAGCTGGTTACAATGCATCCTCTGTCAGGATAATGAATGCTGGTGCTAACTGCTTTCTCCTTTTTATTCAGTCTGGGACTCCTGCCCATAGGATGATGTAACCACATTTAAGGCAAGTTTTCTTCCTCTGATAACCCAAGCTAGAAATTCCTTCATAGAAATCCCTGCTGTTTATTCATGTGGTTATTCTAAACCCTGTCAAGTTGACAACAGAAATCCACTATAATATCCTATTATAGAGCTTAACTTCCCACATACATTTTGTCAAAGGCAGAAGTGAGTGAAAGAAAAATCCTACACTTGATCTAGTCACATTAATTTTGGAAGACAATGGTATGTAGAATTTGATTTGAGATCTCCATATTTCTAAGTTTCACCATATCAATTTGAAGTCCATATCAAGTCTTAAGGTATCTGCTGATTCAGGTTTCTCTTGCAGCTGAGACAATGACTATAGGAAGAAACACGGTAGAAGGCAGCAAACAAAAATCAAAATTGCAAACTGAAAGGAAGGCAAGGTGAGATGAGAGAGGAGTCATCAATGATACCTTCATGTTTCAGAGGAACAGTTGGCTATATATAAAAACCACTTGAAAGTGTTAAAAGGCACATATGCATATAATCTACCCTAGCTCAGTTAATTAAGAAATTCTAGAAATCAGAGTCTCAGACATCTGAACATTTTCAAATGCGTCATGTATTTTCAACATTCAGATAAAGTCAAGAACTACTTCTCTAATAGGTACAGCTGTCAGAAGTAGAATCTGAGACACTCACAGGTATAAAGATGCATCTTTCATCCCAGGCAAACAACAACAACAGCAATAAATGTCACTAGGAAAAAAAGAATTTCCTTGAAGTGTCTAATCTTTTTGGTTTCATTAAATTTATCATACTAGCTTTCTTGTCTTTATGTAAATATCTCATGGCTAATTATAAGCTAAATTCTAAAGAGCTTTCTTTGTTACACACATACATCATTCCTCTGCTTTAAAATGAAGATCTTCTATAATATCTCTTCCATTGAAGTATCCTCAATTTAAAATTAGCTGCAGAGAAGCAAGACAAGAAGGCTGACTTCACCTTTCTTTTCATCACCTTGTGCTTTAAAAATGTTATAATTGAACTGTCACAAGGTGGGTCCTGAGAGCTACCAACACCTCTGAATTTTCTCAGATGCTTTCTTTCCTACTGCTGTCCTCACAAAGGCTCAGCAGATATAAAGATAGCCTCTTCCGTCTTGCACCCCAGGAACAGCAAGGCTATTTTTTCATGTTTCCATTGTTGGCACTGTCATGTGTCCCAGAGAACAAAAGAGGTTAACATTGTGAAGCCAGAGGCCTTTACATTATTAAATTTGAGAATTATTACATAAAGTGAGTTTGATTTCCTTTGTTGCAACAGTTTTTAACCATCAGCAAACTAAGGGAATTTTGACATAATCTGTTTGTATAATAAACTCATTTAATTTACAATTAGTTGCTAATAAATTGGGAACTGAAAAACCACAAATTAGAGCTCATTTTTACTTCATTGGGGGACAGTGATTTCACCTTTCTCGAGACAGTTAAAGAATCAATTTACATATTTGTGTGGGTCTGTTTGTATATGCACCTATCTGTGGGTACCCATGGGTGCTATGAGATAGCATCAAATTCCCTAATCTTGAGCTATAGGTAGCTGCGAGCTGCTAACTGTAGGTCTGAGAATAGAATTCCAGTTCTCTTTAAGAGCATCAAGCACTCTTAAGCCTTGGGCCATCCTTCCAGCCTCCATCTAAACACTTGAAAATTGCTGGTAGCAGGTTACAAAATTAACAGATTTAAACTTTGTTCCCTTTTGGTTTCTCTATTTACCTTATAATGAAAGATGTAATATAAAAGGGTATGGACAGGGAAAGGAAGTAGTGATGAGAAAGGGAAGATGATAGAAAGATGAATCATAATAGAACCAAGTATGTCTTCATGTCTTGTCACCAAGAATGCTAATAAGGGCTGTGCCAGGAGCTCCTTTCCCTCCTGAAGACTTTATTGAAGATGGAGTTGTAACTGGGAAACTCATACAAGGTCATAAAGAAATGATCTTTTTAACATACTGATGTTTTTTAGGGACATTTTTTAAATTAAATTCCATTAATTTATGTTTTGACAAGGGTGTTTAATAAACATATAAGGACATATTTATTAATGTTTAATAAACATTAAACATGTTTAATAAAATAGTAAGGACCTTACTGAGTAAGTCTGCTCTCAATGGCATTAAAACTAAGAGTATCAATATATCCCCTTCTAAAATCTTTATGACAATTACTTTCATGACTTTCTACTCATTCATATCTTTGGGTTTGCCTTCTGTTCTTCCAAACAGAGTGTCAGCATCTTCATAATGAACCAGATGTAATGTTGAACAACTGGTACATTTCTCAATGCTAAGCAAGTCTTCAAACAGATGACATCCCAACGAAAGATTGAAGTCAGTCACATTTAATAGTGAAGAACAATTTCCAAAGGAAACATGCTGTAAGTTTGTTAAATACAAATGACAGAGCTAAATCACCACACTCTGAGATGGTTTTTAATGAATCAGACAGTCATTAAACTAGAGGACACCATTGAAGACTGGCTGCCTATTGACTGTTGACACTAGAATTACATGGTACTTAATTGACTGAACTAAGAACTTGAACCAGAATTTCACCTAAAATTTTCTCAAGTTATTAATTCAAGACATGAAATGCACAAAGCAGTATGATACTAAATTCAAGGCACAATTCATAACCCAAGACTCTCCAGATTTTTCTTATTTAAGATTGTTACATTCAGTAAGCTTCTGAAAACTAAGACTGATTTATGCAGTTGACAATAATATGATTTTAACTTTTAAAGCTGTCATTTGAAGTTTGGGAGTGCAAACTTGAACTACAAAAGATCAGAAAGAAACTAACATCATCAGCCATCTAAAACCCTAATACTCATGTCTTCATCTTCAGTGTGTTTATAGCAGTCATCCTTCTGCACTGCTGCCCTCTTCCATACTTAGTTTTAGAGATGATACTTAAGTAAATCACCCATAAAGCAAGATGGCTATTAATTATTTACTTATCTGAGGTCAAGCCATTTGGGTTTTCACTTAATTACTTATTTACAAATGAAAAACAGCTCAGGAACCCACAACACAATTTACCAAGAACATAAATTTCACATTTTTCCTCATTCAAAGCTATTTTTAATTTCAGTGATCACAAATCCATATATTTAAAAAGCTCACTCTACAATGAATGCTATCTTGGGTTCAGTTTTTTTTCCATTATGTTAAGAAACAATATGCTCTGGCAATCCTGAGGAGAAAATTTTGGTGCAGGAAAGAATACTTCTAATACACTACAACAAGCTCTTCTCTCGTTTCATGTGATGTGATTTAGCTGCAGAATTTAATTCTACTCTGTTCCCTGTATGGCCCCCATCCTTCCAAATAAGATAGCCTTCATGGCCCAACAAGTGCTGACTTAACCTGAAGATCTGACCAATTGCACAACCTCATTCTTTTCCACTTTGCCAAAGATGGCCTAAGGCATGCTGGGCTTAGCCTACTGGTTCCTTGAAATTTTCTGGACAAAAAGTATTTGTTAAACAATTGACAGGAAGCCTAACATGAGCTAGAAAATGTATCAGACCTTTAGTTATGGCATGGAAATAAGATATTTTTGCTCCTAAGAAAGACACTGGAAAGGAATATCATCTCTACTCTGAACTTTGATCTTTGACAGCAAGCCTAGTCTTATCACAATCACTCTCTTCCTGTCCAAGGATCAAGTTGTCACATGGTAGAAGTTGAGCCAAGTGGCAGAGAGCTTGATGTCTGCTCACTAGACTAACCTCTGTCCTTCCCTGATCTTGCATCAAAAGCTGAAGCCATGCATTATGTAGTTGCTTAATTAAATTTAAATTATCTTTTTATTTTCAACCTTAATCATTTGGAATAGTCTTCTCTGGAAAATATTTTATCTTAATCTCTTGTGAACATTGAAAACATTTCCCTCTCACAAGGTTTGCTCTTAACACAAAATAATGTAACAAAGAAAGAATTATGCATAGTGTCATGTATCCAAAATATTAAGAATATTAGTATTTTTTTAAAGTTTAGATTCAAGCTGAGCATTGGAATTCATCAATAGCCTGGGAATACAATAAGATATTGTCCCAAAAAGCAGAAACAAAATGGAAAGGAAAGAAAGAAAGGGAGGAGAAGAAAGATTGAATGATGAGAAGAAAGAAGGAAGAAAGGGAAGAAGGAGGGGGAAGAGAAGGAAGACAGGAAGAAAAGAAGGACAAGAGGGAGGGAGGGTGAGACAAAGGAAGAAGGGAGGGAGGGAGGGAAGAAGGCTTTAGACACAAAATCAAATACACTGTGAAAGATGTCAGTGTGGATCTGCTTTGAAGTTGCCCATGGGCTTCTAAGGAACCGTGGCTCAGTCCAGGTTATGAAAATGGCAATTAATTCCAAAGATCAACTTCTCACGTGGGTGACAAGGCAGTTTCCTGTAGTTTCTCAGAAGATTTGGGGGTTGTCCTCAAGAAAGGTGGCTATCTTTGATAAAATGAAAACAAGGACTTGCTATTTCGCCAGGTAGCAGAAGAAACTCTCCTTGTTGGGTGTTTCTTTAGAATATTCCGTGATTTGGCTGTGGTGCAGGAAACTGAAGATTGGAATAACAAAAAGCTGGGTGAAATTTTCCCTAAATTCAGCATTTAGAGAGAGAAGATGGCAGATGACAGGAAAGAAAATACTTATCGTGTACGTACATCATGGAGGTCGAAGGTTCCTGAAAATTACCTTTATTTCAGACAAGGTGACTGCAGACTTTTTTAGCTAGTCAGAAAGCACTACTAGAGAGTATAGAGTATCAAGACTCGCAGATCTCTTAAAAAGGTACAAAGAACTTATTAAAGTTCTATGAGGTTAAAAAGGAGTAACCATAAAATTAATAAAAGAGAGAGATTAAAGGCTGTCCCTCATTGCCCCCTATTATCAAGAAAATAATTCTTACTCCAAAAATATTTCCATTAGTTCTTAAATGTAGAGAACTTTAACATTTGAAATACAGTTTCAATTAAAAAGTTTCAAATTACATATTTTTCATTTCTCAGATTTTACTTATATATATTTGTATATGCCTGCATGACTTTATTGGGCACCACGTACATGAAGGGGACATGAGAAACTAGATAAGGTATAGGAGCTCCTGGAACTGGGGTTACAGGCCATTGTGAGCTCCCAAATATAAGTGCTGAGAACCGAACCTGGACCCCCTGCAAGAGCATCTAGAACTCTTTTTCTCCAAGTCATCTTTACAGCCAATCAAAGAATGTTTACATGCCTACTTCCTATCTCTCAGAAGTCAACCATACATTAGATCAGATGGCATAAAAAAAATCTTGCCATGATGTTAACTACCTACACGATCTTAATGGAATATATTGAGCTCATAGGCATAATGTTCCCATGACACACTGAGGAGAGTAAACATTGCCTGCTTCTGAAGGGATGGGTGGTTTGCTGTATTACATAAGATTGCATTGGGAGTCTATTTACACAATGCTTGCTGCACCCCAACAATTCATGAACCTGAAGCTGTGGCCATTACGGTAATGTCTTGTCTCTAACTCAGCAATAACATTCAACTTGTATCTCCTACAGAGAATGTGATTACACAGATTCAAAAAGAACTGGGTGACTGACCAAGGGAAAAACAATACTACCTTTCAAATTAATATTTCTGGTCCTAGTTTTAATCTATCATCACTTTTGAGCAGCATAAAAGACCTTCCTTTGCTATTTGCATGTTATGTGATAACTCAAGATAAGTCCAAGATAACAATTAGAAGCATAATATAATAATATAATCAATAACACAATTTATTGTGGTTTTCCAAAAAAACATACTTGTCTATGTACTTAGTTCATATCACATCCGCCCATAGGACAATATTCCATAAAAGTCACCCTAGGCTATTAACTATATGAGGGATAACTCATTAAAACACAGATTATTAGGGTTACCAATCAATTTGAAGGAAAAGATGTGATGAAGTTTAAAGAGATTTTTGGGGAGCTCTGAATCCAGCTTCTATGGACAATGGAGTATAAGGAATAGCAATCCAGGCCAGTGGTCTGCACACTGTGTTCTCCAGACTGTTAGGTAGCATTTGTGTCATCTGGGAATGTGCAGAAAATGCACATTCTCAGGCCACATCTTAGGCCAGGGAAATCAAAATCGTGGGGTGAACAAGCACTCTGGGCCTTACAGGAGATTTTGATGTGTCCTCAAGGTTGAGCACCATCACCATTGCTCCAAGACTTTGCTGTGTCAAGTGCAGGTAAAGAAACACAGTTCAAGCATTACCTGGGACCCTGCTAGGTATCACAACTTTAGTTTTCATTCTGGTCCAAATGAAAGATTCTACATTTTACCAAAATGTCCCTATTATATCGGTATATTATAATCAAAGAAGCCCTGGGCCAGAATGGTATTTTTCTAAAATTTCCATCACAATGAATATATAACCTCCTGTATAACTTTTCTGGACATTTTTATGAAGAAGGTCTAGGGAGATTTTGCAAATTAAATATATAGCATGCACCACATGTGACAAGATCATTATGTAAAATAAAGGAGCATGGATTTAGGAAAAAGTCCTGGGTACTACTTAACTTTTGAATACTTCTCAATGGCAGGGTGTTTCTGCATTCCTGTAAGATCATCCTCTCCTCAAAACTACCAAGGAAGCTGATTTGTATACCATATATGACATTTTTCAACTTTCTTGGCCCATCTTCACAAAATACCAATAGATACTTCTTCCATGTGACAATTTTAAATGTTTCCAGAAATTTCCAAATATCCCTTTAGAGGGTGAAAACTTCTGATCTCCTACTGAAGGCCACTGTTCTAGAAGAAAGGTGTCACAGTTAGCAACCCTTCTGCAAGTTGCTTTGGTCATGACATCTTATCACAGCAATAGAAAAGTAGCTAATGCAGATTCAAATGGGCTTTACTACTGATATCTCAGATATGGGCTGGAAGTATGTCTCAAGTCTGCAAGGTAAAAAGTGAGGGGAATAAAATCTGTAAGAACAAAAAAGAAAAAAGTCATCTGAAACTGTTACACTTAGATATGTGATTGTGAAGAAAGACAGAAAGGGCGATTGATAAAGGAATGATCCATATTAAAGGGGAGTTAATAGCAGGAGATAGAGACATAACAAAATCTGCAAATTGTGGAAGAAGCCAGTATAGAGAGAGAAACTGAAATTACAGGAGAGAGAAATCAAGGTTACCAGCAACTCAGATCAAGAGCATAGACACAGATGAGAAGCCTCAGAGGCAAGGGGTACCTTAGTCAGTGGTGCTTGGAAGGACAATTCAATTGTATTATATATAATATAAATATTTATATCAATGTGCCTGGGCATAAGAGCAGAAAACTGCAGAAGACAACCTGTAAAAGTATCATTCTTTTAGGTGACAGTTAACCTTGGTGTCCAGTAACTCCTATGAAATGGTTACAGAATTCAAGAAGCAGGTCCAGTTGTGGGATGGGAGAGGAGGCTAATCAAATTCTTGAACACTTATTCATTGAACACAAAAGAAGAACTGGGTCTTGTATTCATAGAATAATGCAGATCCAAATTAACATTTTTAAAAGGGACTGTCACAGTCTCCCTGAATTTGTTTACTGTGATATTTATGATGGCAAGGTAATAAGGCAATTTCTAGGTCCCCAATATTTACCTTACCAGAATTTTTTTAACAGAATGCTGCACATAAGGGTGGGAACTTTTGACCTGTAGAAGTGTCTCTCACTTCCTCATTTCAGAATTATCTAGGTTCTTGTATAGATGTCTAGTCTCACCTGGGCATAGTAAGTTGATTAAGTTAGCATCCTTATTTTAGAACTTCAGGAATCAAAGCCTGGCCAGGACTCATTTCTCAAATTTAAGCACTCAGAAGGCTAAGGTAGGAGGATCACAAATTTATGGCTGAGGTGAGCTTAATTGTGAAAAAAATACAATAAGAAAAAAATCTTACAAAGCAAGAAATTGTCTTAAAATATAGCATATTAAAAGCCTAGAAGTTTGTGAAGGTTGGTAACATTTTATATTATGGACCTGGAAGACGGAAGTGACAGAATCTGATAAACTGTTTTCACATTCAAATATGAGTTTCCAAATGTCTACTGTTTTAATTAATGTCTGCATTATATGGGGTTATTTAGAGGACTAGAACCAGGACTGGAATAGTTTCTACAAAAGATGCTTTATTAATTGACAAAGAGTTACAGAGGTACTACTGTGTGTAAAGTGGGATTTTGAGTATCTAGTGATAAGAAATAATTATAAATGTGAGTAAAATGCAGTCTTGGCTTCAGAATGGAGAAGGGCACAGTCCATTGACTAGAGTACAGTGGATCTAGTAAGGAGATGGGATCCACAGAGGAAGTACTGACTATGCCCACGAATATGAACACATACCATCACAATCAAAATACTCCTATCATCCAGAAAAACATTCCTTGTGAATTAAAGCAAAATTCCTCTCCAGTGACTTTTGTTTGGTTATGGCCAGCACCATGGAGACCTGTAGACTCTGTCCAGTGAGATGTCTTAGTGGGTAAAGCCTATTTCACAAGCTTGATTTGCTGAGTTCAGTATGAACCTTATAGATGCCAAAAATGACCAATCAAGTAGAAAAGAAAAACCAAGAAATTATTGAGATTTTTGTATACCATTGCTTCCATCAATAAATATATACTATGCTGCTAATAAGCACACTGTGAACACATAAAAGGAGACTCATGGATACATATAGGTATGTTGGAACAGAAGACAGAGGGTACTAATCTAAGTTACTATTCTACTGGAAATGAGATAAGGTTCAAGCTAGTTTTTATTAGTAAAATTATGATTTGGGAATAAGAAGAAACAGATTTCTCTCCATAGACAACATCTGTAGGATGACTTCTTGTCCATAGCAGGAGGAATTGGCAGTGATACCTGTCCTCCTGGGAATCTATCAACTGAGTGGCATGTGCTAATTGAGGTTCTATCCATAAGGCCTGCTGTCTGATTGAGGACCTCACCATGGGAAAAACCCAAACAAACAAAAACAGCCATAAGTTGCTAGCAGGAAGGGCAGCTACAAAACAGTAACAAGCTTGAAAATGATAGTCCCTAGAGCCGTGTCCCACACCAAGAATCAGAACTTGCACAATCAAAGCACCTTGTTAGTAGATTTTACTTGTCCACAGACAACAGAATAAAGTTGTTCTGGAACTGCAGGAGGGTACGGACAACTGTCTGAGTTCATTTCCAAACTGGGTCAAACAAGAAACCTTAGATTCTCTCCTGGTTTTAAAAATCAAGAACAAAAGCTGGGTGGTGGTGGCACATGGCTTTAATTTCAGCACTAGGAGGCAGAGGCAGGCAGATCTCCTGAGTTCGAGGCCAGCCTGGACTACACAGTGAGTTCCAGGGCAGCCAGAGTTAGAACAGAGAAACTCTGTCTCAAAAAACAAACAAAATAAAACAAACAAACAAAATCAGGAACAAACCCAGGAATTCAATGTATCTAAAATTAAGCACATTTGTTTTGAAATCTCTTTCTGAATCTTTACTTTTTTGACTAAGAAAATATTCTTTTGGCTCAGCACCAGAAGAAACAAGGCATGCTGAAAATAACTGCTGAATGGCTTTGAGTTTGTCAAGGAGTAAGAGGCCCTACTGATAGGAAATGAATGCCAGACTACTTCTTCATTCTTCTCACTATTGATTCTGAAACTGGACATTCTAAATAAGATTACTGAGGAAGCAGAGAGGATCTGGCTGGAGGAGATGGATCACTGGTAAATTATCTTCCTTACAAAAATAAGGATCTAAATTCAGATCCCCATCACCCATATAAAAGACAGGCTCAGTGAGACACCTAAAGTTCCAGAGATAAGGGTGAGGAAGAATAAAAATAGAGAGATCCATGAAGCTTATTGGTCAGATAGCCTAGTCGATCAGTGAGTTACAAGCTCAATGAGAGACTCTGTCTCACAAAGGAAGATGCAGAGTGATTATGGAGGGAACCAATATAAACCTCTTTCCTCCATATGCACGAGGACACATATATGAAACACACACACACACACACACACACACACACACACACACACACACACACAAACACACACACACTTAGCAAAGCCAGGTGTAATGGCTCTTATCTGTAATCCTAGTGCTTGGGAGCAGAGGCAGGAGGAATGTTGCAATTTTGAGGCCAGATTGAGCTACATAGTGAGTTTTAAGCCAGTCTGAGCTACATAGGCTGTCTTGGGAGAAAAAAAAAAGTAGGAAGAGGGGAGAGGAAGACAGGGAAGGGAGAAAGAGAGAGGCTATGAAGGAAGAAGGGACACAACAAATATAAATGAATGGACTCAATCATTGTTTGATCTTATGGAAAAGATCACTATATTTATGTTGAAAATCCTATGAGGAATATATTTCTGTGCCTATGGTATACATATGTGTTCATACCAGTATATATAGCATGCATAAATGTTATGCACTGAGATATATGTATGTAATCAAATGCATCTCCAGAAGATATTGTATGGCTTCCATTTTGTTGCTATGGGAACTGATCACTGAGCCTTCCTATTAGAACAGGGAGCCATAGGCAACATTCTCTGCAGCAGAAATGGCTGGCTTGGAAGTTGGTTCCTAGGAAGGGAGCACTCAGCCAAGAAGTATAGCTCCCTGATGCTCTTGTTTCCAGATAAGAGCAAATGACCATCAAGTACAAGCAGCAAGCTGTGGAGCGGTATGCAGCACATGAAAGCTAAGGCTGTTAAACAGCAGGTGGGTCACTGCTGTGTGCATCAATGATGAGCTGCTTCTGCTGAATGTCAGGACCACATGAGGCAAGGAGTCTGAATCCCTTCATCCCCAAGTGGCAGAAAACTCCTCCAGGAAAAACAGGTGGAATCACATGCGTAAGAAATGAAGTCTGGGCTAGCTGCTGAGACTGAGATGTCTTGTTGTCTCCAGTGTCCCTCTCCACACTCAGGTCCTTATCCTACTCTCCTTACACGTCATTCCCCACCACTTCCTCGTCAATCGACTGGAAATTGACTTTTCTATGTAAATGGACAGTCAGTGAGTGGATATTTTTAGCTTTGAGAGCCAGAGATCTCTTCTATTACACATTCTGCTTCATTTGAGTAAGCCTTTAAAATCTTAGAAAATATTATTTGCTTAGGTGTTATAAAAACATAGGTTATGAGTTGCATTTTGATTGAAGGCCATACCTTGTGGTTATTTATAACAGTTGTGTATTATGTATTTTATTTCATTTGTTTGTGTCTGTGTGCACGTGTGCATGGATCTGCTTGTTTCTATGTGCTCAAGTGGAGGCCAGACGTATATGTTGTGCATCTTCCTCTAACTCTACTTTATTCATCCATTGATTCCTTCATTTATTATATATTTATGTATTTATTTATTTATTTTTGTGAGATGAGTAAGTGGGTACTTACCATGATACACATGTAAAGGCCAAAGCAGAATTTGCAGAAGTTGATTCTCTTCTTTCACTATGTGGATCCTAAGGATTGAACTCAGGTCATCAAGTTGGTGGCAAGTGTGTTTACCCACTGACCCATCTCATGGTCTAACAACCAGTTTTATTGAAACAGACTATCTGACTGAATATGGAACTGGCTACTTCTGCTAGAATAACTGGCCATTCATCCTCAGGATCTGCCTATCTTCAACCCTCAGTGATGGAGATCCAGATGTATGCTCCCTGACACACCTGACTCTTGAAAGAGTACTAGGATTCCAAACTCAGTTCTTTGTTCTTATGCAGCACAAATTTTACCAACTAGGTTATTTCCTCAACCCAAAATTTGTCAACTTTTGACCTAGAGTATAGTTAGAGTAAACTGAATTATATACCACCATTTATCACCTACTCATAAAGCCCATTGGATCTACACTTTATAACCTACCACCTACGAATACCCTCTACCTATGGTTCTGTTCCTCTATAGTCCACCTCCTATTCTTATCTCATACATGGTACCTGCTGTGTACATCCTCCTGGCCAAGTGTAACACTAAGGGCAAAAGCAGTGAGCCCATACCCATCCTACATCCTTCTTGCTCTGCAAAGCCCCATTAGTAATTTAACCTTCCTAGGTTCATCTTTAGGCTATTCTCTAGAAAGACTCTTTAATTTCATTCTTGGTACTTACTGATATCCTTGAGTGTCTGCCTCGCTCATTTCTATGTATTAAGAATCTAATGATGAATAGGCCAGCATGTCTGCTCTCAATGAGCTTATGAATTCCAGGAAGACAAGCAGATAATGTCAAAGCAAAGTTCTAATGGGAATCAGTATCTGTAAGCCTATTTGGGTATACATTGGCTACAGTATATTGCTCTACTTGATGCTTACTTACTGTTATTCTCTTGCTACTGAGGTTTATAAGTTAAATGTTACCATTGAGAAACATAGATGGCTCAGGGCTCAGTACCAGCCATGCTTTCAGGTACTGACTGGGGACTTTGGAAAAGGCTCTGCTCATAAGAAAACTACAATGTATGTGTGCTGGCAATTTTGTTTTGTTTTGAAGGCACATCTTCTTAGCATCTAGAGAAAAGTGTGAGTGTTTATGTGTTTGTATTTGTGAGTACACATATTAATGTGTTGTGTTCTGAACATATCTTATAAATGCATTCATGTGATGACTTCTTAGAGTTTAGATCATTTCAGTTGTTAACCTGAAGTTTGGAATTTCAGTCAAAAGGCAAAGTAAAATAAAATTGTAAAGTAAATCAGATGACAAGATCCTGTATCAAATGAACTAGGGAAGGACCATGAAATGTCTCTAAAGTACACAGTAACCAGCATGGGTATGAAACAGATTGAAAGTTGGACCTACAACGAGATAGACTGATATCACCATTGGATATGTGAAAAGGAATTAGTTAACCAGCACAATTTGAGTCTCCGCAGAAATGTTTATTTTTATCTATAACTGTGCCCTGGCCTTCCTGGTTTCAGTAAACAAACAAGATTGACACCACAGTAATCACTACAGACAAAATTTTTCCTGGCACTAAACATTAAACAGGATGTACTACCTGGATTATTATATAAGGGCAAATGAAATATTCATGTGTGGCAATTTTTTAATCAACCCTAGAAAATGCAAGACTTTAAAGGATGGCCTAGCTTTGAATGTCTTAAAGGGGAAAAAGAAAGAAAGAAAATAACTGTTTGCGTCTGCCAAGGATTCCAATTTGAAGGTTTCTAATGGTACTGGGTTGGTGGGGAAAAAAAAAAGCAAATTACAACTTGAAATCTGGGTGCCTATGGAATCTGCTTTCTGGAGTCTCCAAAATGTCTCTGCCTATAGGAAGGTTTGAAGAAGTACTGAATCTTTAAAAATTCAGCTCAGTAATTCTGGCTGGAGAGGCAGCTCAATGTTAAGAGCACTTGCTGCTCTTCCATAGGATGCCACATTTGATTCCCAGCATCCACATCTGACAACTAGCAATTGCCTGTAACTGCTGCCTCTGAGAGTCCAAAGCCTACTTCTGGTCTCTGGAGGCACTACATTTACATGCACATACCACCATATTAACATGTATATATATATATAATTTTAAAATAATAAAAATATAAGAGAAAGACTTAGCTCAGGACTGGGAAGATGGCTTAGTGGATAAAGTGCTTGCTGTGTAAGCATGAGGACCTCAGTTCAGACTCCCCAAATCCATGTAAAACCAGACAGAGTGACAAGTACCTGTGATGCCAGTACTTCTGCAACAAGATAGGAGGTGGAGCAGTAGGGATCTTGCTGTCCAGATAGCTTGGCATACAGTATAGTGACTCTCAGAGATCATGTTTCAAACAAAGTGATAGATGAATATGGACACCAGAAGCTTCCTAACTCCAAAACGTATGCTATGTCACACACACACACACACACACACACACACACACACACACACACACACACACACACAAAATTTATCTTAAAGGAGTTAGCTAACTGAGCAATGCCTTTACACCAGACTTCTGTTTTAAATCACATATGGAGAAACACGGGTGCTATTGTGAAAAATTAAAGACCTTCCCATTTTGGTTCACAGGAAGGAAATTTTGGATAAATGTAGAAGGGTCTAACTTCTCTAGTTAAAGGTGGGTTTAGAAGTAGCAGGCATGGAACCTTGCTGGGTCCCTGAATACATCTTGGGTTTGCTTGCCCTGGTGCTCTTGCAGAACTCATACAAACTAGAGTTTGTGCCCCTCAACCTCTATCTGTTTTTAAGTACTTTGTGCCCCTACTCAGTCTTCTAGTCTAACCTTGAAGTAGGACCCTGTTCCATCATGTTGTGCAATGTCTGAGCAGTAACCCTGGGAAAACTTCTCTTTCTTGGGGAGAGACAGGGCTGGGGATGGGAAGATGGGTGATAGGGAAGTTGGGGATAGCTGGGAGGAGTGAATGGAAGGGAGTAATCGGTGTTGGAATTATTAAATGAGAGAAGAAAAAAATTTAAAGTGCTAATAAAAAAATAACAAAAGATGGGTTAGAGAGGGCAGAACCAGCATTGGCCTAACAAATACCATTTTCCCAATTTTAAGGTAATTTTAAAGATCTACTTCTCAGTATGCATACTTGGGCATGATTCCCAACTGTGAAGTGCAGCCATTCCCAGCTGGGCATATAAATCTCAATACCCATTCATTGTGAACTCACATGTTCCAGGATCATGTGCCAGACAGGGTAGGAATGGCCATTCAAACAGGTTTATGAGACCATTCACAGAGTTTCTGACACATGAAGACAGAGGACTGGCATATCTCAGAGGATTTCAAAATATGCTGATGTTCTAAGACTAACATCTTGAAAATTGCTTCAATAATAGGCATCTTTAAACCCAGCTTCTAAACAGGCTCACCATCACTGATTAGCTGCTAAATAGCCTTAGAAATCTAATTAAAATGCCTAAATCATTTTACAGTAGGGGCCACATGAAAATTAAGATAACCAGGACATCATGATTCTGTTAGCTTGGGTATATATTATCTTAGGTTCTTTTTTGAGCTCTGTAAATAGATTATGGTCATGACTTTCTGGCCAGAATAAGTGGTACAGCAAGGCTACAGACCAGTGTCCTTTCTGAACTCCTCTTGGCAATGACACTAAGGAACAGATCCAGCTTCTTCAAACCTACTCTGAAGACAAAGAGGTCTATTTCAGGAGAGGTGAAGATCATGCTGTAAGAGATAAGCTTCTTTCTTGTTCCTCCTGTGACTCTGCATAACAATTAAGCCTGTGGTACTTCCATGCCTAGGTGAATGCAGTTTAAAATGCAGCCTCAGATCTTACTGAACTCTTTTGCTTGCCAGGCTATTTTAACTTCCTATTTCTGCTTCTTTACTTATAAAATTCTAGAAAGCCTACCAAGAGAATAAAATAGCATGTGAATGTACAGATGGAGGAGGAGTTCATGGGGTCCCACCACGACCTGAGAAGCAGTTGGCAGCAAATGGTGGTGGCAGGAAAAATGGCTAGTTTTCCTTGGGGTTGTGATCCTAATAGGTTGCCCTTGATTCAGTAAATGCCCATATGGTTATCACTAATAAGACTCAGTGGAATATATAAAAATTTGTATGTGAAGTTTAGAATATGGCTTGTAGGCATAGTCTAAGAGGAGCTAGAGGGGTAAATGGGGAATGAATATAACCATAATATACTATGAACATGAAGGAAATTCTCAAATAATAAATAAAAATATATTTTAAAATTACACAACAATATGTGATAATACTCAGCATTATCACATGGTGAAGTACACCATGGCAGGAGGTGAGGGTGGAGCTACCTTCTCACTACATAGAAACCAGAAGGTAAAATGCAAGAAAGAGAAGGACTGGGGTACCACAGTGCCCTTCAAAGTTTCACTAGCAATAACAAAACTTTCCTTCTATAAGGTCTTTCCTCCTAAAGGTTCCCCATATCTCTGTAGCCCCATGGGCTGGGATCCAAGCCTTCAGTAGCCTCTAAGGGAGAGTTTGGTAAACCATAAAAGTTAGCAATTCATTTTAGTGGACAGACTACATTAGTCAGCCAGCTCTGCTATTCGTTCTGTTCTTAGCAAGCTGTAACAGTATGGATTTTACACTCTGGCAAACTCTCCTGAAAGAGAGAACTACTTCTGAACTACTGTGTTCATCTTTCCAACATCTCCCCTTTACTTTATAGCTAAGATCTAATGCATAACATGGCACAACAAAATCTGCTCCATCAGATTGTCCATAGATTTATAACATGGTCTTTCTCCCTTGTAGAGTTGAGGATTGGTAGAAGTCACCACTAAATAGAACTCCGAGGACACTACCCTTACTTCTCACCTTTTCTAGGGAGAGGAGGGAAGTGTTTCTATTCCTCAGAAGAGAGTCTTGAATATTAATTGAATCATTCCTAGTTAACAATTTTCTGGAAGAAATTGATTATACAAAACTCACTTTGAAGGACTCAGTACCATCTCAGAACTTTAGAATCTAGAACACAAAAGGAGAGAGAGAGGTGAAACCACTTGCTGTATTGTACTATTAACAGAATTTTTTTCCTAAGCTCATTCTTCCTGTATAAATAGAGAACAAAAGGTAAAAATAAATAAATGCAAAATAGGGAAAAATAAAAGAAAAAAGTCTTATCCAAAGATTTCTGTTTAAGTGATGAAGATGTTAAATTGTCCAAAAGATACTAGAGGGAGAAAAAATTGCAAACTCTTCATTGAAGCTAATTACAGGGCAGTTGATGTTACAAACTGCTTGGAAACTGGCACATTCAAAAACAAAGGGCTTGGAGGGACCTCTGGGTGAAAAAATATTACCACAGTCTTTTATTTAAATCATTATATTTTGCATTGTCAGGAAATTCTGAAGAAAAAAAAATCTTTTTTATTATGTACATAGCCCACTGAACTGCGATGTCTGAAGTGTGTGAGAACAAAGATTAATGAACATACAGCAGCATCTGAAACAGGGAACAGATATAAGAGGGCAGCACCTTACTATTTTTGGCTTCTAATATTCTTTATTAGAATAACAAAAAGTGTCCAAGATTATTCCTAATTATATTTGCATGCATGTATATGTATTAAGATAAAATACTGCATGGTTTAATATTATCTCAATAATGTTTTGAAATATTATTTTAAAATTTAGGAGAAAAGACTTCTCCTGTCTTAGGAATAGTGTAGTACAGATATAAAATCCAGAGTTTTGTTTGCTGGGGTAACTAATCTTTGTTGTCAAGTTGACACACATGGGAAAACAGAACTTCAATTCAGGAATTGCTTCCATCAGCTTGGCCTCTGGGGATGTTGATTTAGCATTTCCTTGATTACTAATTGATGGAGGAGGGTCTAGTTCATTGTAGATGATGCCATATCTGGGCAGGTTGGTCTGGACTGTACAAGAAAGACTTAAAAACAAGCTAGGCGGAGCAAGCCAGGAAGCAGTATTCCTTCCTGATAATCTGTTTCAGTTCCTGCTTAGAGTTCCTGCCTTGGCATCCCTTGCTGATGTCCTATAACCTAGAAGCCAAATAAACCCTTTCCCAAGTTAATTTTAGCTTTGGTGTTACATGCTACAATAAATAATCAAGCCATGTCACTTTCACAGACAAGGTTCATTCTTTTTATAACATGAGAATTTGTAACACTGCCAGATAACTAGGTAGGTGAGGGCCAAAATGGTGTTCAGATATGTAACCCCCAGGGAATGGTTTCAGAATGGCAGATTCCTAGAAAGGGAAAGGGATTATCACTTAAAATTGGAAACAACAAATTTTGCAAGGATAGGATAATGATAAAACTGGATGACTAAAATAAACCTGAAAAACAAATATGGAAATACAGCATGATAAATGAAGGCATCATATGTCCTGTCATATAAAAAGCCAGCACACGTGGCTAGAAGAAAGGGGTTGTAGTGTAATCTTCATACAATGAATCATGGAAAGAACTTGAAATAGAGTGTAAGAATTTCTCTGAGTACATATTAATAATCAAAACATCGAAAAGAAGTAGACAATAAGACTATAGCAGAAGGAGAAATCACCTCAGAGATATTATAGTCTCAGCTAACCACAAAGTCAACTGAATGGAGCATGCTTAATGATCATAGGATGTTTTGTTACTCAAATTTAAAGTCTTAAGTATCTGTAACAGTTTGAAAAATTGGACAGAGGACTACTACACTATGAGGGTAGCCTGGGCAACATCTCCCATCTCAAAATATTTTTTTAATATATAGCAAAAGCAAATTCATTAGAAAGAAAATTAATGAAGTGAGAGCATTGGGTAGAAAGAGAATCTAAAAACAAACAAAAAAACGCAAGATATTAAAAAATACAATAAGAGAATTCACTAGCAAAAAAAAAAGAAAGAAAGAAATGAAAGAATGCTTAGCTGTAGACTTCCAGAAATATTTTTTTTTAATATTGGAATTTGTATAACTTACAAATGACCAGGCAGTATCAAAATAATGTCTGGATGTTTTGTCAAATGGAGAATTTATTTGATGTTATTTTCAAATACAGACATCATTCCTTGTTCCATAATGACTTGGGTCTAAACAGAAATAACTAGCTATCATTTTTTTTGTAAGTTATATTGTTGCTTAACAGAAATGTGTGGTACATCCTTGGCTTAAGTTGGAGTGTATTAGAAAGTTAGTTTCAACTCTGGAATCAGGACAGCATGGACTTGAACTCAGTTCTTCAAATTAAAGCTGTAATGGGAGTAAATGCTACTTACAGAGGAAACAATACCTTGTAGAATGAACTGGATTATAATCTCTGGGAGATATTAGCACATGGTTTCCACTGAGTGCCATGGTAGCCTATAATCTCATGCAGCCATTCGACTACAGGTTCCCAGATAAATGTATAGGGTGTGTTCTGTTGCTATGAAAATTAGAAGACGTAAATATAAGCTGCCACCCATATGGAGAACATGCATCCCAGGCCATCCATAGATCCTACCACTGTCTTTGCAGATGCTAAAGAAGCCACTCAACACCAATTTGCTATAATCCTGACTCGGATTAATGAAGAATGATTGCTTATATTTGGGAAGGAACATGATGCTCACTAGATCCCAGCATGGTTTGTTACTAGCAGAGTTTAAATGAAATAACTTGGAAAGTTATTTATTCTTTAACATTTTCAAATTTCTTAGTTTTTATAGACTATCGTTTTTCAAAATGTATTCTAGAATTAATGGACAATAATTAAAGCTGAGAAAGATAGGATGAGTATGGGTTCCTAGACTAATTAATTCCCTGTTAACAATTTAAATAATTTCTACTCCTAATTTCCTTAAGACTGTGTATGTGTTAATGGGTAGAGGCAATCTGGGAAGGCATTTCAGTCGCCAAGATTTCTAAAATTTTTATGTTTGCATAAAACTTCATAAGTATAGCTAAATTAAATGTGTTGTCTTGTTGGTCATTCTTGTCACTCCCTACCCCTTTGCATTCTGTCCTCTTAAGATTGTCATAACCAGGGGCATCCAAGGGTGTGTTTTTTTCCTCAGAAATAGGTACATTACAGCTCCCAAGTTACTAAGCTGGCATATGCAAAAGGCAAGTTACAAGGCTGAAGAGATTGTTCTGCTCTTATAAGAGCTTGCTGCCCTTGGCAGGAGCAGAGTTGAGTTCCAGCACCCAAATCAAGGTGCTCAAGACTGTTTGTCATGCCAATGTCAGAGAATCTAATGTCTTCTTCTGACCTCTGAGGACACCTGCATGTAAATGCTGTACATACAATACACTTGGGCATGTGCAAGCACACACACACACACACACACACACACACACACACAATGATAAATAAATCTTCAAAACCAAAAATGAAAGCAAATTGCATGATGCCTGTAGGTTACTGCAATTCAATCAACTCCTTATGTATCAAACAAGTACCTTTACTTGAAACACATAGCCCGACAAATAATTCTTAAAAAGGATCAAAACTGATGAAAACTCTTTGGCTTCCTTAGCCAAAACCACTCATGTTCATTCTAAATTTAACATTGACCCCTTTTGGAAAACATCAATTATCTCCTTATGAAACGGTTACAGAGCATCTTATAAAAATAGACAAAGGATTTATGAGCCCTGTCTGCTAAAGGTAAGCATCACAGGTGAATAGAACAAAGGACTGTGCTAACTAAACTTCAGAACCAGCCAGTATTTCCCAAGTGGATTTCTTGCAAATGAAATGCCAAACAAAAGAGAAGTATTATGAAGCCAAGTGATTTCATTAAATAGAAAGTACGGCACATCTGAGATCAGCTTCAGTCTCTATGGAAATGACTCTGTGAGATATTTTGTACCGTCTCCTATGCTATAAAATTTTGAGAGATAATTTTTTTGAGTCTTATTTCTCATCACAGTCTTGTACTGAATTTAGAGGACACATCCACATCAGAGACTTCAGTAAAGCTGAGTGCTACTCATTTTCCACTTCATTGACCATTGAGCACCCAAAATGATTGAACACCTTCTGATGGCATTGCTGCTCTCTTAATATTCATTAATGTTTTTCATATTTAGGTATATATTTTTTTAATTTGCTAAGGTATCTGGAATCTTCTCTGATTAATTTTCCTACATGATAAAAATAATTATAACATTGGTTTTAATGGCACTACAATTATTGTTCTCTTTAAATAAAATATTGAGCCAAAAAAATACTGAGGCAAGGGTGACTCAGCATTGTCTGCTGGAGCTGTCTGGGCCCAGGAACTTTTCCTCTAATTCCAATACTGTGTAAAAGGGCTCAGCAGTTCACTGCACTAATTATGCAACTTTGATAATGAGCTATGTGCTGTCATGTGTTTAACGAAAGAGCGAGGCCTAGTTTTATGATCTGAATTATATTGAGTAGAGAGAGAATTGCTTGCTCTTTTGACCTATGACATTGGGTTCTATCCAATGAAAAGCTTAATGTGGAGGTAATATCTGAAAATATAATGTAATATAAAACAAAATGAAAGTGTAATGAGTCAGGAAGAGAATGGGAGAACAAAGGCCCTGAAGACCAAAGAAGATGTATAAGTTGATTTTTATCTCACCCCACGCAAAGTGTTACAGGTTTTGCCTTCGGAACAGTTGTAGTCAGTATATAAATGATTTCTGTCTGGAATTTTTCATGCCATGATAGGACTTAGACCCTTGGTAGAGCAGAGGGAAAGGATTCTTTAAGAACTGTTGTGTCCACATTCATTAATAGTTATGCTTAATCCAAGTATTAAATTCCATTAAAGAGACATTTGCTTAAGCAACAAAAAGGAGGAAAAGCAGGAACTAAATAAGCAAAGAATGAAGCTGATTTCACACATAACATAACTCAGGAACTTTGAGCAAGATATAAGACGAGTATTTTCCAGTAGACCTAGAATGTTACCCCTGAAATGAAAATGTCTGCCTAAAGTACTTTTCTCTTTGATGGGGTTTAATCAAACTTGAGCTCTTCATTAAGTAAGAGCCAATTATAGGTAATGATAAGAAAGTGTCACTCATGAGTCTTAAGAGCATACATTAAGAAGAGTGGTTTAATAAGTACCAGTATTAAGAACATATTATGTCATGATTTTTAGAATTCAAAAACAAAAACATCATTTTCTTTTCCTCCCTATCTTCTCACTCAATCCCCCTCTTCATTAATTTATTTCTCCACTTGTTTATTTGAGCAAGTATGAATGACACATCAGCAACATATCCCACATAAGTAAAACAATGCTCTTATAATTAAATATGAGGTCAAAAATAACAAATTCGCATTAGAGATAATGCCAGTATATAGCCTAAGTAGAAAATGTTGTCTGCTGTGATAGAAAAATAGAAGTACCATGGTTCTTCAGAAGGAAATTGTGTTACTTGTACTTTGATACTTCAACTTCAAGTAATTCTAAATTCTATGAATTTTAGGGGGTAAGGTGTGGATTTTAGTAATGAAAATGTTCAAGTCTACAGAAATTAAAATGCAGAACTCAAAATTCTGCTGAAATACCTGAACAAAATATATCTGAGGTCAGAATGCAGGAAGCTTAGCTTACATATTCATATTTTTTCACTACTACCTCCCAGTACTTGAAGAATTGGTTGGATTCTGACTTGCAGATGTTGAGGAGTGAAAGAGAAAGGAAATAGACAAGCAAGAGAAAGATTTAGAAAATTTTGGGGTACACATGAAAAGAACTGTTTGTGACTCTTAGGGCATATATTTGTACAGAGTATCAATTGTAAAAACTAAAGTGGGGTCTTGACCCCTTGTATCTTACAGATCTTCAATTTTTCTGGAGGCAGTCAAGCATATGAAAAGCCTAATTATCTGGGATTCTGCTTGTCTTGGGCTCTTTCTTGATAATGCTCACATACAACCTCATTTGTATCAAGTTGCAAACATATCTCACTTCAAACAGTGGAGTAATGACCTCTCCTTAGCAACATCTGAGCAATTCACCTTTTATTGTTCTAGAACATACGTGGGAACTAGAGTCAGAGGGGCAGGCCAACCTCAACTGGTTTTGAGTTCATGTGCAGTAAATCAAACTGTGTTCTATATGTGAACATTAAGGGGAAAATCCTTCTTAACCATCTTAAACCTACGCAAATTTGAAAATGCATATTAGTAAAATCAGGTGTATTGCAAGAAAAGACATGTGCAATGAATAAGACTTACATAATTCAAGCTTATTGATCAAAACAGAGACAGAACCACACTGTGCCCCTTAGCCACCAACTACTTTCTCTCTGGACTCCATAAGTGGAAGCCCTGAACACTAACAATAACTGATGCTTTTAAGTTGTCTAACTCAAAGAGCCCACTGCTTTCTTGCAGTCTCCCTCATCTGTATTATTACATTGCTGCTGAATTAAGTTCCTTGTCACTTTGGAATCTGTGTGTACATCCAAACTGGAGAGTATCCTCTGGGAACATCCCTTCACAGGAAAACTTAGCTTCTCCTCTATAGAGATCTGTACATTATAGGAATGTAAGTACCACAAATAGCATTTACTTGTGGATTCACCATAGAAGATAGAAGATACTGTTATAATAATAGTTGAGTTGAGAATCTAAGACAAGATAGTGTAGTTACAGAAGGATGAAGGGCAAACAGGATATAATCAACTCAAGACACTGGACAGCAAAATGGCATGTTGAAAAAAACCTGCAGGATTTCTAGTATGAATACCTAAGAAGGTCATTGCTAACTAGTTTCCTAGTTGTCATTGAAAAATTACCCAACATCAGGCCTGAGAGGTTATTCGGCTGTTAAGAACGTGAATTGCTATTGCAGAGGATGTGAGTTGGGTCCCCAACATCCATACCAGGCAGTTCAGTACTCCCTGCAACTCTAGCTCCAAAGGATCAGTGTACTCTTCTGACTTCCATGGGCACTATCACACATGCAAACTCACACTCAGACACAAACATATACACAATTAGAAAAAAAATGAAGTATGTTTTGAAATTACTTAATATTTAACAATTCAGTAGAAGAAGAGGCTCATTGTTCAAAGTTAGGGATCTAACTCGCAGCCTTGTAAAGGCAAGGTAAGTACTCTGCCATTGAGCCACTACTGCATTCAAAGAGACTACTTTCATTTGGGCAGTTAACGTTCAGCAGATTAATTTTTGACTATTTTCTTCTATGAAAGGTAAGTGTGCCAAAGTGCATGATAGTTGTCATTCTTGGGGATTTTTTTTATTCAAATCTGCAAACAGAAATTTACATAAACTTAGTCATGCCCAATCTAAAAAAAAAAAAAATCAGGAAGTCACATGCATAGACACAGTATGGACTTTCATACACACAGGCACACATTCACAGAACACACACACACACACACACACACACACACACACACACACACACAGACACACATGTGCATACTGGCACATACATAGAATAAGTCAAGAATGCTGACATCATTCTCATTTATTTGGATTTTGAGGTGACTTTAGACATTATTTCAGTATAGAATTTACATCTTCAAGTAGATTTGTATTTTCTTTTGCATCACTAAGCAGTTTTTAGGTTTTGTTAGGCCCCATGTGAGAAGCACCCAATCAAGAAACAATGTAACAATTTCTTCCATATGATCAGCAATGTCCTACATTGTTTGCTTTATGGACACACAATAATCTCAGCTGATCTTACCATGCAATGAACAAACCAGGATGTGCGCTTGGGGGAGATCAGTTAGGTGGCTGTTATGACCTCATTTCTACACACATGTGAATGGAGGTTATTGGAGGTGATATAAAGAAAGGGCATCAGAGAAGCTGCTGGATGCACTGTGAGGCATCTGCAGCTGAATATAGGGAAATTACCATTTCCTCTCAAGTCCTTAAGAGCTTCAACACACATTCTGAAAGCAATACTGAAAACATTACTTTAGAACCAAGCACAACATATATTCTTTTTTGATGTTTCTCCTTTTCTTCTTCCCTTTCTTTCTCTTTTCTATTGCCTCCTTTGCATCTTCCTCTCTCTTCTTCTTCCAAAGGAGCCCACTGTTAGCACTGTCCTGGAATGCTTTCTGTATTCTTCATTATAAGTCTATGTACTAGCTGTTATCATCTTACTCATTTTATTGAAAAATTATCATTTTAGAGATAGCAAAAATCAGCTGTCTAACATCTCTTGTTCAAACTAGAATGGTATCATAGATGTCTCCTAGCCAACAATTGTATTTCCAAACACATCCAGGCCAGGCCGTGTCATGTTTTACATTCTAAGGTAGAGCAGATCTTCTGAGACTGAGTAGAACTCCTTCTGTTCTTGTTTCTATGCTTCCCAACACTGTGGACTATGAGGTTTTGGAAAGATTTAAGACTATTTACCAAAGATTCCAATATTAGACTTCAGGCAGAAATGAAATTTTTATTTTATTAAGTGACCAGAAGTTCAGGATTTATGTGTTGTAAAAAGTATTGCCTTAAATGCAACCTGGCTTAAATAAAATTTCTGAGGTCTGAGGTCAATCAGAAAGCAAATATGATAGCTGGAGTTGAAACACACAGTACTTCAGATTCTGAAACATCTAACTTTTGTTACATTGTTGTCAAATAATGCCTACTAAGTTACTGTGGTTTTATTCTTATTCTTAATAATTCTTAGTGTTTTTTTCTTTAAAGAGTACTTATATGAATTTTAGCTCTTCAATTATACCTGATCCAATGTTTCCAAAATTATTTTGAGATGTTCCTTCATCTCTTATTTTGTACCTAAGTAAACCTATACCCTTTATCAGGGTGTGAACACTGTGCCTTCCCACAACTAAGCTTTAAATGATGGGTAAAAATGAGCCTATAAGTGAAATTCACTTTATATAGTCATGTGAACCACAAAATGTGGTCAATACAGATAGAAGATAGCATGGGGAAAACAGAATAAACCACAACATGTTGTGGTCCAGGAGAGTTCTGACTCTGATCTGAATCAAAATACTGGCATCAAGGTAAAAGAAATTGTTCAGTTCAAGAAGACTACAAGTCACAAGAATGAGAGAGAGCTTATGATTTCCTTGACATTACTTGACTCCATTCTAAGAGGATTCAGTCATATGCTGGAGGACATAGTGACTAAGACACTATCTAAAGAGAAACTAAGTTCCAACACTGGCTCCATCACTTCCCATTTCTGCAACCTGAGACAAGGTAGTAGAATAAAGGAAAATTACCATGTATCTAACATTATGAGACTGTTCTAAAGACAATAATGTATCATATATGTGTATATTAGACACATGCACAGACATTTACATATGTATATTTACATGTCGTTTGTTACTATTATTACAGCATAGCTTTATGTACCTTTATCTTCTCTTAGCAATTGTTTTCTTAAGCATGATAATTTCATAGTATTGGTATTTATGAGATTTGCTTTGTAACTATTTATAATCTTCAACATATATACATACATATATATAGTTATAATTTATTACCCTATGTCATTCCTCAACACTAATTGTGCTGTTAACAAACATCCAAACTTTATGTATTTTATCAAAATACTAAACTGGAAATTCATCTTTAAGGGCTGAGAGAATGGCTCAACTGGTAGAGCTCTTGCCTAACATGCATGAAGCATAGGCTTTATTCTCCAGTACCACATAAACCAGGCATGGTCGTTCCAAAACTCAGGGAATAAAGGCAGGAAGATACAGAGTTAAAGGTAGGTCATTATTACAAGACAGCAAATACATGCCTACTCTGGGATACATGAGACTCTGACTCAATCCAAAACTCTCAAAAACAAAGCTTATAGTTATTGGCAGAGGGCTCAGTGAGGCCATTTTCTAACAAACAAACATGTACTGTTTTATTATACAATATGTGAAGACTGCCTGTCAACTTGCATGCAAGTCATGGAGACTGTGAGCTACAGCAGATGTGATCATTGTTTGAAAGCTTCTCATGAGAAGAAGACCTGCCCACTTGTCAAAAACAAGATAAGATGATTAAAGGAAGATCAGGCTATAGATAAAGAGCTTAAAAATCATCTCATTCAGCACATTTCTTTTAGGAGGACTACAGCTAACCTTTAAAGGGTAGGAAAGATGAGGATCCATCTATTTTACATGAGAATTTTAAGCACCCATCAAATCACTTTGCTAACTCCTCACAATTTAGCTTTTAGATTGGTTGCTGAAATATGAAATAGCAGAGACCTGCCATTAAAAGCCCAGGGGCCATTACTTGTGCTCCTTTTACAAATCCATTGAGTGTTTAACAACTTGTGTTACTGATGTTGTATTATTTTGAAAGTCTTATTGCTGAAAGAATCTAACTGAACTGAACACATTGACAGCTTCAAATACTAACATGGAAGTCTTTCTCACAGGAATGCTGAAAGACATGCAGATTACTGGTTAAAAAAATGTCTTCTAAACTGACTCCTTCACACAGGGACAGTGCACCAGGAATCTGCAAGCTGATTTCATTCCATTTCTGATGCATTATTTTCTGTAGGGAAGCTGTGGAAAGAATGCTTTAAACTGTGAAGTTGGCTTGACTACACATAACCCTGTCCCAACAGCATGTGACATACTTGGCATTTCCTCCTTACTGGTATTTAGTACAGAGTTATTGTTCCCATTTTATAAATAAGAATTCTCATCTCTTCATGCTATGGTGTCTCACAACCCATGCAGCTTAGCCTGACTTCATTAGAGGTCATCATGTTAAAATTATGTCATTAACATTTGGTTCCTAGCCTAGCTATAATATAAGGCCTACATTTAAGAAGCAGGGAATACCTAAGAAATGGGGGCAGAAAGAGACAAATGACCAGAACATCTGCTAATAGACTGATTCTTCTATATAGGATAGGGAAGCTATACCCATTAAATTAAAATGTTATAGTAGCCTAAACAAGACCTGAACATGACAATAACAGCTGACATGTCAATGACAATGTGGAAAATCTCGCAGGAGCTCTCCTCTAAATGAAGAGCTATATGCAATTGACTGCTGAGAAAGTGAAAATTCAATGTTCCCAAGGGATGAGCTCTCTAAATGATTATCATCCCACCAAGCAGTAAGTTCTAAAAGCATATATGATATATACATACATATATGATATATATATATATTTAGTATATATATATATATTTAGTATATATATCTATTTAGTATATATATATATACTAAATAGAATCAATAGGTTGTATTTATATGTTTATAAGCATGCATTCATGTAGCAATAATAGTTAAAGAAAATGAACAATACAGAGTTAACACACAAAAACAGAAGGAGGGCTTGGGGGTAGATAATTGAAGATGATCAAAATATACTATATATATATATGGAAACCCATAAAGTTATACAATTAATAAATGCTAATAATTTTTAATGAAATCATTAAGATAGATCCAATTGAGTAAGATTTATAAAAACCGAGGAAAGGGAACAAAGACACAGATGTACATTGACAGAAGATACACCGTGGAAGGAGGCCCTCTACTAAGCAAGGAAGGAGACCTGAAGAGATTCCTCACTCATAGTCCTCAGAAGTAACTGAACCTGGAAATGTAGATTTCAGGCTTCCTGCCTGCAGTGCTGGGACACAATAAATTTCTCTTGCCTAAGCCCAAAGTCTACATCATTTCATGATGGAAGTAAGGGAGTTCAGAGATCTCTGAAAGAAAATTACAATTGAGTGGAATGTAGAATCATGGAAAGAGATAAAAGAAAAATGGGGCCAGTAGCAGGTATACAATAATGTCTGCAGATACAAAGTAGATGTCTATGGATAAGATACTCTGAAGATCTGTGGCCTGTCTAGAGTTAAAGGATTGGAAGACAATGAAAGACAAGATGAGCTAGAACATGATACTGGAGTAGGGTCACAAGAGGCCATATAAGTAGTTTTCAAGGCTTTCCTCTGTCATCTCAACCTTTGTCTTATATCTTCTCCCAGCCTGATTGTCTACCTTTATCCTTTTCTTCCAATTATAAGAGGGTGATATCTATAAAACTTCTCTCCAGTAGACCTGCTGTTCTTCATGCTCAGTCCTTTCTACAAAATTACACTATGCACCAAGATGTTTCAAAGTCCATTTAAATAATTTCCCAAGCTTTCTTCACACTTAGGAGTACAGCAAGAACCCTGAGCATAAGTTTTCTTCCAATAATAATTTGCTTCAAAATTCAATAACTTGATGAAGAAGGTTCCACATGAAGTCAATAGGGAAAACAATTTGACATTCAACTATCATGGTGATGTCAAAAAGTCATGTCAATGTGGGCACAATTATGACAATATCTGCCCTGTGTTTCAGTTCTTGATAACTCTGCAAGAGTTACAAAGACTAAAGCATACAATGTCACATAGTCATCAAGCCATTTAAATGGTTGGACTTGATGCATGATCCCAGAAAAAATCATTCCATGATTTACCCATTAATTACATTAATTAACCTCACAGGTGACACCTGTAACACTCTCACACAAGTGTTCATGTAGTATTTTCCACCGTATGGTCTTCAGAATTTCTAGCAATAATGAATCTAGAACACACTCTAAGACTCTCAAAGATCCTGAACTACTGGATCATAGTTTTAGTGATGAAACACAATCCAGTCCTCTGTGTCTGAATAAGTTCTCAGGGTGATTCTGAGGTAGATTAACCTTCCTAATAAAGTTTGATGTTATCAATAGTTGTCTTCCTACCAGACTTCATGCCTTTAGAGGAACAACTGTGTATTATTCATTTAGAACATCAGTGCTCAGACAGGGCTGGAATAATTGCTTAATTATTGGCAAAGGAATATTTTCATCTGACTATTTGTTCTGGCCTCACCATTGACTCCAGAACTTTATCTACCAAAATGATGTCATAAGTAGTGGATGTTAGGTCCTCTCCCTAAAGAATATTTGCTATGAAAACAACTTAGAGTTTTATGTGGGATTCTTGCTACCTTTATCACTGACTGGTACTATCTCAATTTTAAAGTATAGACATTACAAGTCTGACTCAATGATATGATCTTCTCAGTGCCTCCTCCGATCACAAAACTCCATAGCATTGCATGTGTTCACATGTGTGTGTTTTCTTCCTGGTCATACAATGGAAGGCTTCATGTGAATAATGTTCCTACAAGTCCATTCTATGACTGTATCACTAAATTGATGCTAGGGGAACTACTTGGTCAGCTAGCTCCTCATAGCACGGATAATTAAGCAGACAAATAGTAGGAGTCATTGTTCTGAGTTGTGTATAAGGAGCGTTATTAAGAAAGCAACAAAAGATGTGCAAACAAAATAGATTTTTCTGCAAAAACCAAGTGAAAAACTTCTGATATGCCTTACTTTCATGACCAGAATGAAGTAGAGAGCCCATTAAGACACTGCTGTTATACAGAAATGTCTCCTATATGAAGGAGATATTTGGTTGAATCAAACCTCAAATAAATATATTGTAATAATTAATATAGACAACATAGATGGGTCTAGAAACACCTAGAAGACAAGAAAGATAGGATCTATCTATGAGAGATTTCCTAGATTAGAGAAATTGATATAGGTGGATTCACTCTAAATGAGGATGGCTCCATTTCATGGGCTCCCAGACAAGTAAGGCACTGTGGCTTTATGATGAATTTATAAAGGCTATGCATGTATATACACATTTGGAAAATACATAAATATGAAGGGAAACACTATTTCATTTCTGTTTTCATTCCTTATCAGCTTTGTTTCCTATGAGCAATGTATAGGTGCATAAACTAAAAACATGCCCAAGTATGGTAATTCCATCATGAAGAGTTTGGTCACTACCTAAGAAAGACTTAAATATGAAGAATAGTCCATAGCCTCATTTTTAAATTCAGTCTCTTCTTAATGTAACTATGTATTTATAGCATAAGATATTTGCCCCATGTTAAAAGAAGTATGCTTGGATAAGATTATCACTTGGGCTGGCATAAGAAAATCCCACGTATTAAATGGCAGAAACAGAAAATGCTTACTTCTCTCCATTCTGGAGACCGGAAAATCCAAAACTGAGGTACCAACATATTCAATATCTGCTGAGGTGTATCTTGAGGCTTGGCAGATGGCTGCCTTCTGCTTTATCTTCTTATGGTAAAGACAGAGTTCATTATAGTGTACTCCTAATGGCTAATTAATTCTACCATAAAGGCTTAACCCTCATAATGTCCTCTAAATCTAATCCTCTTCCAAAGGCTGGACTGCTAAATGATACTCAGAGGGGTTAAGGATTTCCATTGGACTCGGGGAGCAGAATTCAGTTCACAGGAGGAATGAATAACTTCATACATAGAAATCACACAACAAACACCAAAACAAGAGTGGGAATTTAAATCCATATTGATAAGATACTAAGCACTATGCTAGGTGCTTATATGAAAAAGTAGTGGCTGTAAATACAAGAACATTAAAGAGAGAGTGATATAGGCATCTATTCCATTGACAACCTAAGGCAACAATTCCCTTCTGCCCAGAAAAACCACTCTGATTTTCATGTAAAACAAATACCCAAATTCATTATTTTTTGAAGACTTTACTTATCTTTATAAAGATGTTCATGCATATGAATGTTTGGCCTGCCTATATGCATGTATAACATGTGATTTCCTGGTGTTCTCAGAAGCCAAAACCAGATCTCTGGATCTGGATTTATAAACTGTTGTTAGACACTGTGTGGGTATTGGGAAATGAATCCAAGTCATAATCAAGATTTTTCTTAACTACTGAGCCATTTCTCCAGCCTCAATGTTTATTCCACTTCAAACAAGGCAAATTCCTTCAGGATTTTGGTGTCTATACTATTTTATGAGATAAAGTATGCCTTAAAGTCACTGAATTAACTAGAAATATTTATGAGGTCTTACTACTAAAGGTGGTTAATACCACCAATACTTGTTTCTTCCAATTCTAGAGACTAGAATATCCAAAATCAAGACACCAGAAGATACACAATATACTGAAGGACATGTGGTTTTGAAGATAGGTCATTCTTGCTTTATCTTTAGATTTTTTTTTTTAGGTTAGCATACAACATAATAGGCTTTATCACAGCACCATTAGTGTGTCATTACACTTTGGTTTCATTTCTTCGTGAAGTCTGTTTTGATCTTTGCCTTTCTGTGACCCACACCCAAGTCTTCTCAATAAATTCAATGATTTCTACAACCTAGTGAGTTTGTTTGAATGGGAATGACATTCATAGACTCATATGTTTGACTCTTTGGTCACCAGTTCATGGAACAGTTAGGAAGGATTAAGAGGAGTGCCCTGGCTGGACTAGGTTTGTCATTTGGTATAGGCTTTGAGGTTTCAAAAGCCAGTGGCATTTCCAGTTAGCTTCCTCTGTCTGTGCTTGTGGATCACATATAAAGTCTCAGCTGCTGTTTCAACACTATATTTGCTTGTCTGATGTAATGTTCCCTGCAATGATGGTCATGGACTCACCCTTTGAAACTGTAAGAAAGCCCCAAATAAACTTTTTCTCTGTAAGTTTCCAATGTTATGATGTCCTTTTGCAGCAATAAGAAAGTGACTAATTCACCTAGAGATACTAATTTCTAATATTAGCTACAGAATGACTCTTAACCAAACACGATATCACTATGAAAGGAACAAGTAAGGATGTGGAAAACCAATGTAGGTCACTAGGAAAATCCTAACCACCTTCACAACATGCTGATGGCTAGAAAAGCCTGTCATATAGAGCAAAGAAATGGGTCAGTTTCAAAATCAAATATTTAGCTAGTGTGGCCAAAGCAAATTACATTTATCAGAAATGGTGTTTCTTCTTCAGCAATTATAAAAAGGAGAGGCTGCTAGACTTGTTTTGCTTAGAGAACCAGTGAGAAAATATTTGAATGACTGGAAACAAAATCAGTTTCTTAACATTACATTATAAACTAATAGTGAGTATTAAAGTAGCCATGCTGCCTGTGATATTAAAACAGCATTCTATCTCTTATCTTTTCAATCAAGATATAATGAGCTCCCATCCTATTCAGCTAGGCAAATTTTACCCTACTTCCTAATAGTGAAATGTACAAAGGTATCCTGATATACAAGACATTTTTGTCCAACATAAATTTTATTCATTTCCTAAAATGAGATAAGCATCAGGCAACATAGACTTTTATTATTAATAAATCAGCAAACAGAAATCCTGGGACAATATTTGATAGTGATGATTTATATACTGCCCAGGGACTGATTCAACCAGAATCATTCTCTGATGGATGTCACTGCCATCAAGTGACATCTGTTTGTTAATAAGCAGCTGCCCTAGAATTGGATTACAAAATGCAGGGATTTGGGTGAACATGGTCCAGAGGTTAGGAATAGCAGACTAAGAGTCCAAATTTCTGGGCTTGAGTCCCAGGTTTGTTACTGATACTTGAAGTTGCTATGGAACTGAAGTGAGTTTATATGACACTCAAATAACCTCTCAGTATGGGTGAAGGTGATGACAAAGGGGTACAAGGAGAGTTCAACCAATTTGCCACAGCACAAGGAGTATCTTCTGCTCACTCTTCAATTATTCACTCACCTGCTAATTGCAGAGAAGGAATTCTTTAGTTGTAAAATATATCGTGATCCATTATCCAAAATGCTAATTAATAGCTTCCATCTGAATTTGCTATGTAATTCTTCCATCCAAAAACTATGAAAGGGTTATAAGCATGAGATTAGGGCAAAGTGTCCATGTGTCAGTTGTATACATTCCAGAAACGTGTACCACCATTAAACCTCACATGTATCAGGTTTTTATAAAAGAAATTCAAGTGTTCTGTAATAATCAGTCAAGTTCTTTGTCCTGAGTATGAAGACCCACTAATTATGAAGTTATATAAGTCTCTTCCCCTTGACCCAGATTCTCTCTTTATGAAATTGGCAATGATAACAATAAAATCAAATAAATTTCAATATGCCATATTTTGAACACCATTGTTGGCAGAAACATAAAATTATTTCAAAAGATTTTTTTTTATTTGTGTGTGTGTGTGTGTGTGTGTGTGTGTGTGTGTGCGCACTAGATGGGTAAAAGCAAATCTATGCTTGAGATTATTAACTTTTAGGCTTGTCCACTCTTTACTTGAAACTCTCCTTTTCATTATTTTTCTTAGTGCCCCAGACACATTTCTACTTTCATGTTGTACATACATATAAGATTTTATGTATCTATAAAATCTAGGGTCCACAAATGAGAGAAAGTACACTGTATTGATCTTTCCCAAACTGACTAAATTTACTTAGAGTGATTATCAGCAGCTGAATCCATTTTCCTGCAAATGCTGTAATGTCCAATTGTGTTTGCAAACAATATTTTGGAAACTTTTTCCTATGCTGAAACTTCACAAGCTTAACAAGGACTAAAGATGAGCTTGGATTAATACATCTACACAAGTCTAGCAAGAAGTTGGTGACTCTTAGTAAAACTTACTGGCACTTCCAGATTATTCTCATCTATGTCACTCTTGTTAATTGTGACCTATTTGTCTATATTTATTTAGTTTTTATTGCCAATAACTTTTGCCTGACTGTAATGTCAAGATTAGTAGAATGATGAGGAGAGGCAGAGCCAGGCAAAACAACTGGACTTAGAAAGACGAAAACTAGACTAAGAGTGAATGGTGGTACTGGACAGAAAGTAGAGATGTCCTGGGGATGAATGCCTTAGGATGTGTATCATGGCTTGTCAGAAGTTCATCTTTGAGAAGTCTTGATATTGATCGTCTCTTTATTACTACAGGTCTCCAGAGTTTCAGGGATGCTACTTTCAATATTAACCTGATTTTAGTTTTTGACTAGCAATGAAGTAAAGGAATGAGCTTTCCTAAGAGAATACCATTGATATACTTTGCATGAAGACTTAAAAGGAGGCCATGTGATACGGTGAGTACAAGAGATCTTGAGCACTAGAACCAAAGTTAGACTAATACCTTAGGAATTTTATTCTAATGGTTCTAAAGGCATCCTAAAACTTTTTATTCAAGACATAAAGATTTCATGATAATTTTCTCACACAGTTGGTTTCTTTCTTAAAAAGTCAGAAGACATTCCTAGATTAAGGTATTTGAACACTAATGCTTCTTCTGTATAAAATCCTCCCTTATCTTTACTAATATCACACTCTCACTTTCTTCATCTCTCTCTTCAAATGCTTAAATATTTCATGTTTCTATCTTTTAGCACAATATGGCCTGGAGTAGCAATTATTTGGAGAAAGAACAAAAACAGGAATGAGAAAGAATATGGAGAAAATAATAATAATTAGTAAATCAGGAGAGGGAAACTGGATAGATGGCTCCATGGATAAAAGCAAATACTGCTCTTGCAGAGGACGCAGGTTCCGTTCCCATCATCCCACTATGAGTTGGGGCTCACAACAGCCGGTAATTCTAGCTCCAGGAGAACCAAACCCTCTACTAACCTCAATATATACTGTCCTCATGTGTACAAGTGCACATAATTCAAGATTAACAAAATAATTTGTAGCATGGGAAAGTATAAATAATATAATGGGAAGTAGATTTAAAAGAACATCTTCAAATTAATCATCGACATTATCACAAAACACATTGAGGACACAATTTCTCTCATCTCTAGTAGGTCCTTCCCTTAGAGTATTACCTACTCACTTTGTTTAATTTCCTATATCCCATTCTTTATTAACTTATTCTATCCTTCAGCCATGTCCTTTCACTCAAGGGTAGTTTTCAAAGGCACTGATGACCTTTAGGCCACAAAATAGTATGATTCATTTTCCTATCAGCTAATATTCAACCATCAGCTCACAATTCCTGATTCCTGAGAACACTTGGGAATCTTTGGGAACTTCTTAGTTCATGTTGCTGTGTCTGTCACCAATTCTAGACTTTGAAATATTTTTGTTGGCTATGTCCCTGAGCATCCTCCAGGCTGAAATGATTGCATGTCATTTCCTAGAATTGTATAGAACTGACATACTGACAGATCTCAAATTCTGATCTCCATTGTAGATAGATGATGCTTCCTACACTATATTTTTGCGCCAAACTGTTAGTTCAGTTATGGTGTCTGGATATATTTCAGACTTGCCAAGATATACATATTTCTAATGTGCATAGAGATGAGATTTAACTTAGCTACATCTGGTCCTCAATTACCCTTTTAACCCTTAGGAAAGAGTAATGAACATGTTCTCTGATGATGCTGGGTATTGGAAGCAAGAAGAATGAGAAAGATGTTAGGGAAACTGATTAATGAGCATTAAATATTTGCCTAAGCCCTTGAAGCAATTCTTGGCTTCTAGAAAATTAAAATGAAGCTTGACCATTTTCTCCTTCAAGTCTAATCCTGTTCACTTGGGGTGGGGAGACTAAGAATAAGGAAATTAGAGTCACCCTTCTTGCCATCTCTGCTTTACTTTCTTAGACTTTAAGCAGTACAGTAGCTAAAAGCAAATTGCACTTGGACAAGATCATCTTGTGGGGAAAATATATTTTGCAGAAGCTTTAGTTTTTTCTTATCTCTTAGGTTAACATATAATCCTCACAATCAAGGAGAAAATACTTAGATTTGTTCTTCTGACTCAACAGAACCAACTTCCTCCTATTTTTACGGTTTAAAGCACTTATCAGTTGTCTTTCTATTTTAATCTTCATTTTTCTCACATACATATTTAAAAAGAATCTAAAGAAGTCTGCTTTATGTATTGAAATATGAAACAAATTCTTTAATCTATGAGCTGAATTAGCCAAAGATTCAATTTAGAAACATAATTACATTACATCTTGCTTTAACACACACCGACAACAGGAAATCACTAATATTGCAATCTTAAATCTAGGGTTAAAATTGTGTAAATTTTCTTATTTATCATGACTTTACAGATAAACAACCTTAAGGACACAGGAAACATGTGCTTTCCCACCAGATGCTATAGTCTAAAAAGCTAGTTATAATACAGACCCTCTTCTCTCATAGTGTTCAAAAAATTATGCTTCACAGAAGGCACCATGAGGAGACTCTCATTCCTAACCCAGCATGCAATGCGCCTCTGTCACTTTTCTTTCCTAACTAGTCCCTCTTCTGCTGGGTATCAACAAAGAATGTTCAGCTTTGTTGTCAAAGGCATGCTTCTCAGAGGACAGAAATAAGTCTCATTTCTCTATTTCTACATTTCTAAGAAAGTTTGTTTATGTTAATTATAATGAATCTGTAGATACAGAGGACAATTGGATGCCTTCTAGAAATAGAAAACAAGAATGGAAAGATATGTCGGACGGTGATGGTGCATGCCTTTAATCCCTGCACTTGGTAGGCAGAGGCAGATGGATCTCTGTGATTTCGAGGCCAGCCTGCTCTACAGAGTGAGTTCCAGGGCAGCGAGCATTACAACAGAGAATCCCTGTCTCAAAAACAAAAAAGAATGAAAAAAAATAGTGCTACTTCTTTCAATCTGTTGAGGTTAAGAAGAATCAAAACCATTTCTATCACATAAAAATGTCTTTCTTGATTCTCATATTAGAATGAGTATTAATTTGTACACTGTGAACGTTTCAATAATGATAACAAATCACCCTCATACTTCTTCCTCACACCTGACATCATGTATTGTCGCTAATACTAAGCGCTAATTAGGTCACTTGATTGAAATCAGACTCTTCATGAATGTAAGAAAATCACATTTCTCATCTGTTTAGAAAGCTAGTAGTTTGAGAAATGTTCTATAAATATTTAAGTTAAAATGATTTCTTTTGATCATTACTTAAAGGAAAAGAAAGAGAGAAAAAACTTTTATGTTTAAAATTTTATCACCACTTAAAACATCTTACATCATTATTCAGTCTTATTCTCCAGGTATGTATCAGGGTAACAGAGAAGGGTGTACCATATTTGGTCCCATGTATCCATCCTTTTCTTCCTGTCATTTGTCTTTACTAATCAAGATCCAATATTAATCTTGGATTGCTCACTAGTTTAAAAAAATACCTTGTAGAATGGTCAACCAATTGTGTCACACTCCCTTGACCAAGGTACAACCACGTAATCAATGGCTAGCATATTCAGCATGCTTTCTCAACAGAAGCTAAGTTTAGAATAAAGACTTGAAGGAATGGAAGGAGCTGGATGTGTCTTGTCTCCTACAAAGTCCTTGTCTTGCTGCCTGGCTTCATTAAAGCAGTCTCTTGCCACCTCAGCAATCTTAGACTTTCTTACCCTTAATTCTTCGAGTTACCTCATAATGCTTCCAAGATTTCCTTTCTTTTACAAATTTTAATTTTTTGCTAATGAATGTGAAATTTGTATATATTGTTTACATTATTTATAAAGCTAGATCATGTGTGTGAAATTGACATAATAGTCAACAAATACTTAATAAGTAAAAAATATAAAGAAAGACATCACCAGGGACTGTGGAGATGCTCAGTGGGTAAAGTACTTGATGTATAAGCACAGGGATGTAAGTTTGAACACCTAAGACCCATGGGAAACTGAGCATAGTAGTGTACATTGTATAATCATATCCAAGAGGGATATGGGAGGCAGAAACAGGAGAAATCCCAGAAACCCACAGGTCACCTATCCTGGCATACACAACTGTGAACAACACAGAGAGACAGTCTCAAGCAAGGTGGAAAGTAAACACTGACATTTGATATTGCCCTCCTATTTTCACACACGTGATTGCACTCATACACAGGGATGTCTACAGATAAACATATACATGCAAAAATATAAAAGGTTAAGTAAAAGGCCATATAGATAGTAGCATTTACTGTCATGGTGCCTGATACCTCTTCTGCCCTTCTAGGGCCTGATAAGGTCATGATTGAAATGTGTATAGCCATTATTTCTCTATGAAATAGCCTGTGCATGATACACTTAGGTGGCCAGCTTCAAGGTTGAAGCTGTTTCTTTGTACACAGTGAGCTGTAAAGAAGTTTTTATGTTTTCATATAATAGATATGGGAATGAGTTTTCTATTTAAAGGGAGTGGACACCAGCCAAGTAGCAAATAATAATCACCAGTCAAGAGCTAGTCAAACTCGGTCTCAGATAGCTCAGGAGAAGCATCCTAGTTATTGATCCAGTAGCTGCCCACAGCCATTTATCTAAGGTGAATGCAGTAACCTAAGGTTCAGTGAATTTGTACAGAGAAAATAAGCTCAATACAATCCTTACCTACACCATATGTAGAAATGGACATTATTTTTTAAACATAAAGAGTGTAGTTTGGAAAATACTGAAATCTAAAGAAAATTGTCAAAGACGTTTATTACCAAGGCCTCATCTCCCTGTTACACTTTGCCAATGGTCTTTGCATACCTGTTCATATCCTATAAACAATTTAACTATAGTGATGTTTGGGGTTTTGCCACCAATAATAGACTCCCATCAGCATCTTTCGTTTATTCTCCCAACGATAAATTTTACCTAGAAACAGACTATTTCATGGCTACGTGTACAGCTTAGAGTTATAGTACCTACCTAACTTGTATAAGGAACTGTGTTAAATCTCCAATAACACACACACACACACACACACACACACACGGGAAGAAATTTGGGGATTAGAATCTTAACATTTAGTTCAGTGATATAGGAACTTAAAAATATATAGAAAAAAATAGTAGATTCTTAAACTTGATTCAATCTAATTCTTAATGTGCAATAACTTGAATAACAAATTTTATTAACCAAAGCACTTGACCTAAGGTTTTCTTTCCCTGTTTGGAGATTTAGTTATACCTACTTTATTTGCTCTTCTATTCATTAAAATACAATGAGTATAAATAGCATTGTGTGCTCAGTTGTACATCAATCTTTCACCATCCAAGGCTCATGGAACTTCAAAGAAGAGAGGATACAAATAATATAAGATTAGGTAAATTTGGGAAGAGATGTGACACGCATACATCTGGACAGGACAAGGTTACTGCACAGATCAACTCAGTGCAACTGTGACTACCTGCAGATCAAGCCGTTCAAATTCCAGCATGGCAGGAGGGAGAATGGGAATAGGAAAGAGTGAGGTTAGGACTGTGGCTCCGAGAGACCACAGATTTAGGAAGACGAAGATTTCTTTGAAGGGATGAGGAACCATGGAATTTCAGTGTCAATGTTGAGATTCTCTTCTCCCTGTCTTGCATACCTTCACAGCCATCTACTGATTCTCCTTTTTTTTCTCTTGTAAATGGAGACAAAATGGCTTACCCTTTCTTCACTATTCCATAGGTTTCTGAATCCCACTGTCCCTCCTTGGGGCTTACACATTTGAGACTCTTCAGGCAAACCCTTGCACCTAACATTTGGTATAAGTAATTTCTCATCATTCTCTGTGGTCATTAATTCATGGGGTAAAAATCACATAGCTATGCAGAGGGCTTTTGCTGGAACATTTCTCCTTAGCGAGCTGGCAGTAAAGCAGGGTGGGATTTTTTTTCCATTTCTCAGTTATTAGGTTGTGAATATTTCAATATATTTCTTCTATTAATATTTGTTGCTTTTAAAAATTAAAAAAAGTCCTTAATATAAGAAAAAATGCAGCATAGATGTGGGCATGGCCCATATGACTCCACCACTACTGAAGAAGTTACTCCAGTTGATAGCTGCTAAGGGAGATAAAGTCACCCTCCTTTAGAGCTCAGAGGCTTCTAGCAGGCTTATACTGCATGGAAGGCCACACACCCATGTGAATATGGAAAGTACTAATTGCATTCATGGAGTTACTGATAGAAACTAAGAAAAGAGATGGCATGAGGTTGGAAGGTATATAAGATGAAGGGGACTGGTGGTAATTGACAGTACTAGGGGAATATGGTGGGAGATATTGGAGGGATATAACTAAGACAGCTTATATAGATATATGAAACTTTCAAAAAATAGAAAGTTGTCCATTTTCTTTCTTTCTTTATTTTTATTTCTTGCATTTTTTTTTTTTTTTTTTTGCTAAAGAGAGATAGTGGAAAGGAGTAGAGTTGGGTGTGGGGAAAGATGAGGAGTATTTGGAAGGATACGGGAAGGGGAAATGAAAGTCTTAAATGAAGTCTTAAATGAAAAAAAATTTCAATACATTTTTAATTAAAATAATTGTATTAAAATTAAAATTTAAAAACACTCATTGAGACCCTAGAACAGTGTACCATTTATAAACTGACTATGCCATCTAAAACTGACCACTATTCTAGTTGCTATCTGAACACAGTATGCAAGGAAAACAGATGAATGACAAAATGTGCTGGGATCATCCCAAATTGTAGAGTAAGGAATGTATACAAACTCCACTCATGCGTCAGTTTGTGGAAAATATCATCCAAGATCCTCATATCTTGTAGGCATTGATAACTGCTTCCCAAAAAAGAAATGGTCAAAAGCATCAATAATTTCTGTATTCACTAGCATTGAGACATTCACACATACATGCACATACACACACACACACACACACACACGCGTGTGTGTGTGTTTGTTTGCATACATGTATATGCCTATATATTTATTTGTGTACTAATGTGTATAAATACATGTATGTGTGTGTATAAACATTATGTAGATACATGTATGTATAGGTATATTTATATATATTACAAATTACACATATGCAGTTAATAGTTATTCATCATAGTTTCTGTCATAATTCTGACAAGTTAAACCCATTAAATAAAATTTATCAACTGTTATAAAAATAACATATGATGTGTGAGGTAAAAATACATAAACCTAGTATATGTGCATGTTGCTGTTTTGTAATGCTAGGAATGGAATCCAGGGTTTCATAAATCCTAGTCAAGTGCCTAAGAACTGAGCTCCAACCCAGCCTTGATTTTAAAGACCATTGACACATTATAGAAAGAATGTTTTAATAACTCTGCTCTTGTACTTGATGATATATATGTGTGTACACACACACACACACACACACACACACACATACATACATAGAGGGGAGGAAGGAGAAACAATGTGAATAAACAGCAATACAACATGGAGGTCTAATCTTTCAAAGTAAGCCACTGTGGTGTGTGTTCAAGACAGCTATCACTGTTGGTGTCTTACTGCACTGTACTTGGTTGAGTGTGCTAATGCAGCCCACATGGGGCTTTGTAGAATTTCCCCTAATCTCTGGAAAGATTTAACAGCATGGAATCACTGGCCAAATTAAAAGAAAATGGATCTTTTTGTGTAAATCTCAAAGAGATTTTACATGCATTAAGTTGTTCAAAATAGAAAAGAAATTAGGAAGTCAATGAAGTCAGTAAACAGATATTTTGTAAGCAATCAACTAACTGTTTTTTAATACTTCTTGGACTGAGGTGTCTATATAGTAGAACTAGCCAGTTGGCTAATTTCACTGCCCATTTTCTTGTGTTGGTTTTAAAGGCTACTGCATTTTCTGTGAGGTACAGTCCACACCTCACCCAACTCACTTGTCCAGTGCAGTTGAATAGCATCTGGGAAGCTTCTGGTAGCAGCAACTAAAATAACAGTCTGTCATAGCCTCTGACCGCCAAGCATTGATCAGAGCCCTGAAGTTAAATGAAAATTTTTCTTTTCTGCTCCACTCTCCCTCAACCCCAATGTTGGTAAGTGCCATTGTAACTAATTCACTTTCCCAATGACATACTTAAATCTAAGCAAAAGTGGAGGGCATTCTGCTTGCCCTGCACTTCTCTAATGGCACTAGACATTTAAGTAATTCTTACAACTCTGAAGCTTTTAGTTGCAAAATCTAGTTATCAGTACAAGTTGTTCTACATGCTTCCCTCCAGTCTATAAGGAAATTGGTGTTCTTCCAATATACTCTTTTTCCTGTTGAAATGTATCTCTTGCTAGCATCTACTCTGTCAAGCCTTCAGAAATTCAGAACTGGGACTCTCACAATAAATGTTTTTATAAATATTGAGATTAGGGTCTTCAAGACCTTGAAGATTGCACACAGCCTCATTAGATAGAGAGAAAAAAACTAAACACTTTATTCTAAATTTATTGATTTGAGAAGTTATGACAAAAGCATGGTCACATTCTTAGGAAGTTACCACAGATCATCAGGGCTCTTTCTTCCCTCCTCAACTGATCAAGAACTTCCTCCTACCTCTATGTTTTTCTCTCCATATATAAATCTCACCTACTTCCTTTTCTTAGTGCACGTATCAGGAGGTAATCAGAGTCAAGCAGGCAGCAAAGGAGGACCCCCATTGCCATTGGATCTCTTCAGCGCTCCACCCCTACCCTCTCCCCATTGCTTTCAGGTGCTATTAAGTGGGTGGGAAGGGAAATAGGTTGCTGAAATTGTGCATGTCCACTCTATGCTTCTTCATGTCACAGTAGCAGACTGTTATTGTGTATTTCTAGACCCCTTGCCAAAAGTGACAGCATGCCTGCTTGGAGGAGTTCATCCTTTGCAATTAGAATGATTTCTATCTGGGAATTGTCTGAACCAAGAGACATGAGTTTTTTTTTTCAATAAATATTGATTCTTTCACAATTCAAAGAAGCTATATGCAGGTTCACAATGAGTTATCTAAGCAGTTAGAGCCAGAACCTGAACCTTAAGTCTCAAACATCTGATCATTTTCAGAAATGCTAAACATGTTGCATGGAAGTTATTTTGTATAATTTTCATTAGGTAGTCTTACAATTTTCAAATTAATGTTGTTTTCTTATAGCATTTAGCATTTCAAACACAACCAATACTGTTTGGGTTCAGTCATGCCTATCTCTTTCTAGAAAGCCATTCACTGCTTCCTTTTGAGAGCATTGTGTGTCCAACTTCTTTCATTTGGGCATTAGTTAAGCATCTACCTTCCCCAAGAGACCTCTGCTGGAACATCTCTCAGTTTACATTGATTGCTTTTCTTCATTTGTTAGTGGAAAACCAAGAATTTTTTGTCCTGAAACACAGCTTGCAACAATAAAGGTATTCAGATTTATACTGTGTGATCATAGGACATACGGTTTAACTTCCAGGTCCAGGGTAGTTTTCTTGGGAAGTCAGTTTGTCCACAAGATATTAATGGTCATTTTAGAAAATGAGAATTAGAAATAGTTCCACTGCATCAATTATAACCTTGTGACCATAATGATATTGTTAATATGTTAAAAAAAAATGGTCGGAGCCAGGCAGTGACGGCACCCACCTTTAATCCCAGCACTCAAAAGGCAGAGGCAGGCAAATCTCTGTGATTTTGAGACCAGTCTGGTCTACCGAGTGAGTTTCAGTACAGTTACAACAGAGAAAACCTGCCTCAAAAAAAAAAAAATGGTCAGGATCCCAAAAGATTTCTCAGTGGGTAAAGGTGCTTGCCATGCAGCCTGGCTACTTGAGTTGGGTCAATAGAACTCATGGTGACAGGAGAGAACTGACTGCTGAAAATTGATCTCTGCCCTCCATATACATGCATGCATGCTCACATACACACACACACCTGAATGAGTAAATGAGTGAATGAATAAATGAATGAGTAAAATAAAATTTTAAAAAGATTCCTTTGTGGACTGGGGGTTATTTTGAATATACAATATTGTAAGTCAGATACAACATACTATATTCTATAACTTAGTTTCTAATGAGAGAGGAATGCTAGGGAAATGGAAATGAAGAAAGGCAATCTATTCTGTAATAGAGGTACACATGGGATGTCAAGAAACCCAGAAGACAGACAGCTTTCCATTATCTGTGTTAATGAAGGTAGAAGGCAAGCAAAATATGAACACGCCTAAATTAAACAGAGAAATTATTTGAGCCAGTAGGAAGGTAAGAGAAACAAAATCAGAATGTCAGTAGACATGGAGAGAAATCATGCTGCCAGAGTCAAAGCCCCAAATAAACAAACAAAGCCATGACTGGGCTGGCTTGAAGCTATCACAGGTTTTGTTAGCAACAGAAGTCAGAGGTTGAATGACTGGAGCCAGTGATTCTGGAATCCACATCTGCTGGTAGAAACAGATATAGCTGCTGTGGCCAGCACTAGGGTCAATGAAATGGGCTTTCTATTGTTTTTGCCAGTTGTGTCCTTAAAGCTTAATTCATCTATAGTGGTTAAGTATAGATTAAGTATCATTGCATAAACTAAGGTGAGTCTAGGACCATGAATATTGAGAGTTGTTTGTTTTACTAAGGCTAGCTCCCTTCTGCAAACTTCTGCAAAATGTCATTTGTCATTAGCATATACACATAGACTTAAATATGTTGTGTTGTTAAAGAGACAAATACATACATTGTTGCCTACAGTTAGGTCCTTAGGCTGAGCAGAAGGCTTAGCAGGTTAAGAGCATGTGCTATGGAAGCATCAGCATCTAAGTTCAAATTCCCTACACCCACATAAAAAGGAAAGGATGCTTATATCTCAGTACCAATATCTTGAATTAATTTGCTGTTTCCCCCCCACAATTGTGTATGCAAAAAAGTTATCATAGTTGCAGTATTTACATAGATCACTTCCCTTATAAAGTAAGTAGTCCTATAGTAAATGCAGGTAATTGGACAGGTATTGTGGTGTAACCTTTAATCCCAGGATACAGAGACAGACTCTGTGATTTTGAAATCAGCCTTGTTTACGTAAGATGTTCAAAGCCAGGCAGTACTACATAGTGAGTGTCTGTCTCAGCAAAATATAAAATGTGGATAGTAGATATTTGAAGTCTAAAAGACACACAATCATGACTCTTGTAACTTTTTTACACCATAATATTTGGTTTCCAATGGGAATGCCAAGAGGGGACCTGCAACAAGCCAAAGCAAACAGATCCAGGTATATATTTTGGGGAAACTAGAAGGAAAATTATAACTTTGTGATTCCTTTGTTTTCCCCCAAAAAGGCTAGATGGGGAAGTACAATTCTCTCCTCTCTTCTTCTTAGTAAATACTGATTGCATGCCTTCTGCATACTAGGACTCAAGTTAGGTGGCAGGAACAAAGACTTGACCTTGCTTTGATGATCAGAAAGACAGGCAATGACACAGAGGGCTACAGCCAGAAACAGGTATGCAGAGCCATAACAAGAGGAAGAGAGAGAGCTCTGTTGGTAAAGCGCGTGTTGTACAGGCATGAGGATCTGAGCTGTATGTGCAGCATCTATGTAAAAAGTGAATATGGAGGCAGGTACTTATAACCCTAGCACTGGGAAGGAGTGCACAGGAGGATCCCAGGGACTCGCTGACTAGTCTGCCCCTCCTGATCAGAACCTGTCTCAAAAACAAAGCACACGGGTCCCCAGGGAAACACACACACACACATACACACACACACTTACATGTGCAGATACCTACCCATGCCATACAAAAAGACATAAATAAATGTACAAAGACTCACAAATGAGCAAATCCGCATTCCCAAGGTCTAAATACAACCTGTAGTTCTACATTTATAACCCCAAGAGGAACATTACAGAGACTATTCAGAAGGTAAAATAATAAATTTAAATCTGAAATTAATCTAAATTAGATACTTTATTTTTACATTTTTATTAAATATTAACCTATAGTCACATCATTTTTCTCCATCTCTGTCCTCCCTTAATCATTCACTTATCCTCTCCCTCCAACGCCTCCTATGTATGCCCTCACTTTCTTTCAAATTCATGTTTCTTTCAAATTCTTGGCTTTCACTTAGGAAATAGAGTCTTAAACTGCAACTCAGGCCATTTAGGTTACTATGTTGGCCTGGACTTTTTTAGCATAATGGGAGTGAATTTTATCTTATTCCTTGCAATATTAGGCAAAAGAACAGCTTTTGTTGATACTGCATAACTAACCATTACAGGTCCATTGTGAAAATATAACAATTTTACAAGGATGTCATCAGCTGAGAAAATCACGTTAAAGTTCTCTTTAAAAATCTCAGCATGATGTAGTATCTACACTTATGTAACTCTTTTAAAACCAAGCCTGAGAGAAAGGTTGCTGGCATTTACTTTGACAGCTTAGACGAAAAGACATCTAATCTTCCCTATAAAAAGGCCCCTGTCGGTGATCAAGAAATGGCTTTGTGGTTAAGATCATTGATTGCTTTTCCAAAGGACCCATGTTTGATGCCCAGCACCCAAATGTCATCTCACAACTGTCTGTAACTCCAGTCTTAGGGGACCTCATACCCTCTTCTAGTCTCCTATTGCACCAGACACACATGTGTTGTGCATATATACATGCTGCAAGGACCCCCAAACACATATAAATAAAAACAATAAAAACAATAAATAAATAAATAGTTTAAAAGCTCCTGTCTAAATATGACTTATTTTTTTCTTCTGATGAAAGTATCTTCATTTGTTCTACAAGGAAATGATGCCTGGAAGTTCAACCTTGCTTTGGAACCGTGAGCATTTTGGACATGGTTCCATCCTAGAGTAGCCTCTGCCTTAGTATTAAGGATACATTAATTTTTGTGGTGAAAGCATTCTCAAATGAAAAGAGTATTTATAAGAAGAATGGCAATCCTCTTTAAAATCAATGAAAGTTAATTCATCTAGATTGAAGCCAGTACATATAAAATATATCCAATCCTGTGTATGTTTATGTGACATTACCTTATACCTTCTCCTCTTTCTTATATAGTAAAGGCCTATTAAAAAAAGTAAATCTACTACCAATAGAATTTTCAATTATGACTGAAAGCAGAGATATCTATTCTAGTCATTTTCAAATCCAAGTAATAACTATTTATAGGGAACCAGAGTGGTGCACTAATAACCAGGTTTTTCTAGGTGTTAACTGCTTCCCAGTACAGCATCTCATTCACTGCACAACCGTGATGAAGCAGGCTTCATGAATCTCGCTATGTGGAAGCTGAGGACTTAAATGGTAAATCATGTATCAAATGTTTACAGTACAGAACTAAGAGAATCCATCACTCAAATCTAGGTCTTTCTGATATCATATGAGTGGCTTATTCATTTCTATGACATAACACTTCAGTTGTACACATATGTGTCTTGGGTCCTTTCTACAGGTCATGTTTCAAATCATTATATGAAAAATAAGTTGAATATTTGATATTATGCTACAAAATTTCCAGAAATTCTCTAATATGTATACTTTCCAGAATTTTTTTTTCCCAGAGCTAGAATATATTACTGTTTCTTTGATTGGATATCAGATAAAGTAGTCTGATTTAGAAGTTGTAATGCATGGCTATGTATTTTTAAATACTAAATACTAATAAAGATACATCCTCAGAAGTACACAGAGATGAGGGGCGGTGAGGAGATGGCTCAATGGATAAAGCACTGGAGTGTGTGAGGAATTTGGAAATCCCAGATCCATATTAAAAAAAAAAAAAAACTGGGCAGGAATGGCATTTTCATGTAATCCATGAAACTCAAACGGAACTCAAAAGACAGAGAGAGAAATCTTCAAGGCTAGATGGCTAACTAGACTCTCAGGAACTGTCAAGCTCTGAGTTCAGCAAGAGAGCTTTCCTTGGTAAATAAAGTGCAGAGCAACCAAAACCGATGCCCAAAGTCAACTTTAAGCCTGCACGGCTGCGCGCGCACACACACACACACACACTCACAGACACAGACACAGAGATACAGAGATAAACCCCTACATGTGTTCTTACATATGCAAATGCACATACATGAACGCACACCATACACAAATGAATGCATATACACAGAGAGGAAAAAAGGAAGCCACTAGAAATGAAATGGACTCTTAACCTCATGTTTCCCCTAAATCACATCCCATATCCCTAAGTGGGATGAATTTAACTCGCACCATTTAAACTGTAAATTCTCCCTCTGTCTCTTCTTTCTTTCTCCTTGTTTGTTAGAGAAGAAGGATGTCCATGACCAAACATACTTTTGCTAATTAGACCTGTGCAACAGCACAGATGGCTTATAACCATTCTTTGAATATCACGATACTTAGAATTAATCATTGACACATCACCTGGAACTACCATGTTTTCACTTATGCCTAAAGCAGCAGTTGGCTATTGTTTGACTTTCATTCTGAAGGAGCATGTTTTTGAGTAGAAATAATTCATTTTAAATGACTGTCCATGACAAAGTCTTTGATTTGGAGGTAAGCATTTCAACATACGATCAGCTAAATGCATAATCTGGAACATGAATACAATATTACAAAGGTCATTCCTTTTTGCATTAAATAACAAACTCTAAAATCATATCTTATGCTTTTACCAATGACACCTGGAATAGAAGCCATATAATTGTTTCCCTGAGACCAATCTACAGAACACAGTCTCCTACACAGAATAAGTATTTATTTTGATCCCAAAGGGGAAAAAAAGAATCTGTCTTTAACTAAATATTCAACATGATAGTGACCATACAAATGCTGAGATTTTATAGGAGAATGATGAGCATTTTCTCTTCTTTGTTCGGTACAAAGTTCAACGTAAAATTTGGGACCCTCTTGTAGCAATTAAATATTTCAAGTTGGTGGCTGGGCTTTATTTCTGAGCTAGTATTTTACATGCAATTTCATTTGACCTTGTCTAACTTTCTTACTTCCATATAGATATTTTAGACATTTCTCTATGTCAACCTTATTTTGATCAAAGCAGAATTGGAAGAGACAGAGAAAGGAATAAAAATAGTCATTATAATGATTAGGTATCTCTTTTGGGACTCATGAGATCTACTGCTAATGAATTCTACATATCACAGCCTACCACAAGGCCAGAGTTAAAATTTCCTGCCAAATCAAAAGGTTTCTAACTGAATTATGCTAGACATTTTTCCCTTGGGACCACAGCAGTTAGTTACAGCAGTGAAAGAGACATGTATTCTTCAGTAAGAGTCTTGGTGACATGATCATGACTGTAGACTGATTAACTAGAAACACCAGACAAGGCCAACACAGCAAAGGGAGGTTTGTGTGTGTGTGTGTGTGTGTGTGTGTGTGTGTGTGTATGTGTGTGTGTGTGAACCTGGAATTGACATTTAAGATGACACTTGTCAGTGATTTATAAGTGTCAGCTGGTGATATTTATAAATAGTGGATTTCAGTCAGAAGGCGGAGAGTAAGAGGGACGCAGATGACCAGTGACATTTAAAATTACACCAAGTAATGAGGGAGTGAGTTAAGAATATGGGATTCTCAAGCAAGATTCTTTCCACAGTCATATGCAGGTCTATCAACCACAAGCACTGAGTATGTCTACAGTGAAGGGTGATTCTGAAGTCCCTGTCATCAGGATGAATGGCACCTTTCCTCATGAAATGAACCTCCTTTACATTGGTTCTGTGGTCAGCTAAATACACCAGTTACCATTTTGATTTAATAAAATTCTTATAAACAAAATGGATTGTTTTACTTTAGTATAAGAACTTCCTTTCATAGGACCAAGCAGGGTGTGGACAATTAGGATTCTAACACTTAGGAAGCAGAGATAGAAAGATCGGCAGTTCAAGGTAATTCTTGGCTAAATAGGGAGTTCAAGAATAGCCTGGGCTACATGAGACCCTGAGAGAGAAAGAAAGGAAAGAAATGTAAAAAGCAAAACAAAACATAACATAATAGAACCATAAAGGAATTCCCAATTCACTAAACATACACACACACACACACACACACACACACATACACATATATGTAACTAGCCAACTACAAGAACACATTGCTTCCACTTTGAGTTGAATAAACAAACTTAAAAGAATTTGTTCTAAGAGCTACTAAATAGAATTGATTTCCTGAAAAGAAGCTCAAGTTTTCAGCTCTCTTTGCCTAATTACATTGTACCACCTGGGCAGTTTGGCTTGTTTTGGCCAAGTCATTCAGAGACATCAGATACACTTATAAAATCATCATGGCCCGGTGGTGGCGCTCATATAATTCTAAACAGTTCTCACCACTTAGGAGAGGGGCCAAGAAGAAAAGCATCATAGATGGACGTAGGCAGGCAGACACATTTTTGCAGTACCTGTAAACAGATTGGAGTTGTCCTCCATGTCTTAGACAGAAGCTAGATGCCTATTGCCATGATTATTCTGTTCACATCATCTATTGGTACCTATGGGACTTAAGTTTCACACATTTGAAAATCTCTCCCAAAATAACAACATATTATATTGAAGACCTCAAGGATGTAGTCACAGGACATACAGAATATAAGATCAAGGGGCTAGTGATGATTATGTGTAGTTTTTACTTAAAAATATCTCAAGAAAACTCTGTATGACACAGTTGCTTGAAGAAGGTCAGTTTCACAATACAATTACTTCCTACCTGCCTCTTTGGAAATCTGTGTGAAGGACTCCACACCTTTCTCTCCATAGCTTCCTTCAGATGCAAGAGTAGACACATAATTCCAGCCAAGGGCCTTTACAATGTCTACCATGGCCTGGGCTTGGAATGAATCAGGTGGGACCACTCGAGAGAAGAAGTCATAACGTCGATCATCACTGAGCTCAGGAGCCGTGGATGCATAACTAATCTGAGGAATCTGAAATGATAAGAAAACACCATGTGAGGCCACACCAGGAGGGTAGGACAGATTCAGGCACACTTAGGACAAGCTACCCAAGACACACTGGAAACAGAATACAGGATGGGTTTTCTGCCCAATTCTTATCCTATAAGCCCATACAACCTAGAAAATATTATCAGAAAAATAACTAAATCAATTTCCCCAATTCTCTAGAAGGCTAAAGAATTTTACAGGCTAGCTTTCTTCATGTCCTAAAGCAAGGTTTTACAATTATTATAATAATGACTGCTTTAAAAACATCTGTTGTGTGTTGAACTCTTTATAATATACACATCATTTTCTAAGACTTTCAAAGGTAATTGCTCATCTTGTCATCACAAAGTATTCTTCAGTGGCCAACACTATTATATACTATATTTTACTATGTTGTACTATATTTTTATTAGCTTATTTTATAGAAGTAGGGACTGGGCCTCAGAACTCACCATGACCTCAGATTACAGAGTTGTACAATTAATATTCTCACTCAAAACTGCAAATGGCCAATACAAACAATTAAAATGTTAATTATGCTAATTTTCAAAATTTTACTAAAATATTGTAAAGCCACAGCATTGACTATGTCATCACTGAAAGTCAATTTGCAACTCACTCTGAGACAACTGTTCAAACAATTTGTTTAAATACCTTGGTATAGCTCATAAAAATACATTAACAGAATGGACTAAGTATGTGTTTATAGTTTGGAGGCTTAAAGAGTTAGAGAAAGAAAATCTTCATTGATAGTGCTCCAGGGAATAATGTGGGGGAGGGGGGAGGGGGACTTGACAGGATTTTGCTAACAAGAGATGAAAAGACACAAGGCAAGCATGTCAAGATGTTTCCATTAGTTTTCATTGGATGAACTGTAGAAGCCTCATGATGATACACAGATGTTGTTCCTAACCAGATACCTATCCATTTTTGAAAGAGTGCTAATGAAGATATGCCCAGTCTACTACTCATTTTTTTTTTATTTAAGTAACTATTGAGAAACATCAGAATTATAAAACACCACGAAGGAAAGGCATTTTCTAAACTATGAGCCAATCACAGTTATGAAACTTGGGGAAATAGATTGCTTTCCTCATCATCTTTTGACAATGATTACGATCTGTGGTCTATCCCTTCCAGAGTACATAAGAGATAACCCCTGGCTTAAGACCCAAACTTCAAATCAGGGCCATACACACCCCTCTTCAATATTTTACTTATGCCAATGCTGTGCACATAATGATCCTAGAATAAGGAATTAAAGATCAAATGGATTTCACTTCTGGGATCAAAATGTGTTGCACAGAGATAACCCTCCTGGTAATAAAGAAGAAAGAAGAGAGGAATTTATATAACCTGTGATATATGACACTGCATATTTACACATTGATGAGGCTCTGCACTCAGCTTCTTGCTTCCAAGAAGATTTTCAAGTTTATGTAGTCATTGTTTTGAGGTGTGTTCTGTAACTGTCTGCTACAATTAACCAAATGATGATTCGTTATCTTAAGTAATTAACCTCTGTTTTCTCCTTGCTTGCTAGCTATTCTTCCTTTTTCAGCTTTTGAAATCCCCACTATTGCCAGTTGCTACAGTAATCAATACTGAATTCAGTAAAATAACATTTTACTACAGCTTTATATAGTCACTCACTTTTCTTGCATTTTTTCTCCCCAGTTTAGAAAACTAAATTATTTCTAAGGTTTAATCATAGATCTAAAAAATGTATCTCACTGTATTATTCTTTTCTTGTGATAGAAATTTGCTCATCACTAAGAATGACTTTGTTACTGATGAGCATAAAATAGGGTAAGAAACAACTACAATGTTGAATAGAATGAAACTTGGAATGAGTTTTTGCTTTGTCTTAGAAAATTAATGATTTATTATTGGTAGATAATGCAGAGAATGACAATTAAAAGCATAAGATAATTTAAATCTCTAGATCTCTAGTAATATTTTATTAAGTCTCTTTAGTACCATTGTCTTTGCATTGGAACACACACACGTGTATGTTTTTGGAACACATGTGTGTGTTCAAATACGTGAAAAAACATGAATTTCATTTTCTTCCTCCTTACCATGTACTTTCTTCTCCCTCCATCCCCCCATTCTCTCCTTCTCCTCTCTCTGCCTCCACTCCCTCCTTCCTTCCCTGCTTGCCTCCCTCCTTCCCTCCCTCTGTGTAAGTGTATAACTCTTTGGAACTTGGACATTTAGTCTCATCCACATTACTAAATACTAAAGAATTCACTATCATTCAAACTCAAGATCAAATCCTCAGAGTTAAATGAGTCATTGTGCCCATCCTTCAGTATTTCACTAGAAATTTTCAAGGATGTTCCTTTCAAAGTGACAGAATATTCATGGTTTTCAATGGAATCTCGTCAAGTCGTTTCACGTTAATCACTGAGGTAGTAAAGTTTCTCAAATGCTTCACTCATTGCCTCAGTGCATTTTATTAATCAATTGATCGTGTTTTGCTTCCAGGGAAGACTGTTGTTTCTTGTCATACACTAAATTCTTATTTTTGATTCATTAATATTGGGGAGTAGGGGTGGGCACACCAGAGCACCTTGCGGAGACCAGAAGACAACTGTGTGGGACTGGTCTCCTTCCACCTTCATGTGGGTTCTAGGGATTGAGTTCAGATCACCAGGCTTGATTGTCAAGTGCCATTCCTATGAGCCATCTCTCTGCCCCAAATGTATAAAAGTCTGAAGTAACTCTTTGATATTTGGAATATGACTTCTATGTCTTACTTTTGCTTTCAAGTTTTGGACCAACACTTAACTATGTCAGCTTTTATGAGCTTAGAATGTGTTAAAACTGTATTAGTTCTATCATACTCTTTTTTTTAACTATCTTTTAAAAATATCTGTTTAGATTTTGGAATAAACTGTAGAATAACAGGATAACTTTTAAAAATTTACCAAAAATGTTCATTAAGTTTTGATGAGAATTGCATTATTGCCAAACATTAGGGTAGAACTTAGATTTTACAACAATGTATCTTTACTGTGAAAAAATAAACATTAGTATTTTAATTCAAGTTTATTAAATATATATTTTCATATAAAATAGTTGAATTGGAGTTACCTAACACAGGGGATAATGCTTCTGTCAGAAGCTACTAGTTGCTAAATTAAAAAAAAAAACAAACAAGTGCCAGGTACTGGTTTCCTCCCTGTGGTGGTTTGAATGAGAATGCCTTCAATAGGCTCATATATTTGAATGTTTATTTCTGAGTTATTGGAACTATTTGGAAAGGATTGGGAATTTGGGCCTCATTGAAGCCCAAATGGAGGAGATGTGTGAGTAGGAGTGGGCTCCTGCTTGTAAACCAGATTGAGTCTCTCAGGTACTGCTCAGTACCATGCCTGCCTATCTGTTGTCATGTTGTCTGACATGATGGTCATGGACTCACCCTCTGAAACTCAAGCCCCCATTAAACACTTTCTTAGTAAGTTGTCTTGGTTACAGATTTTTCTCATGGCAATAGAAACTTAATTAAGACACTCCCCTTGAGTCGTTGGTCAGACATATCCTGAAATCCCCTAAACAATACAACATGGCCCACCCAAACCTAACAGTAAGATCCTGTTTTTGAAGAAACCACATTTTGATATTAAGACATGGAAAAATCAAGTTGTTGTCAATCCAGAAGCTTCTTCCCTGCTGCCTAAGTTTCAGAACACAAGAAAGTCCTAGTCAGACTGTTGAGGAAAAACGAAGTCATCGGCAGTCTTACCCAGCTGTGAACTGTGAGCTGCAGTAAGTACTGATATGCAGATGTGCTCCTGGATGCAATGGTGCCACAAATTTTAATAGAGGTAAACATCTGCTTTCTGTGGAAACCTGAGCCTGGTACTGTACATCTGGCCCCAAAGCCAGAATTAGTAATCTCACAGATTCCCAAAGAAAATTTACTACCTTTATTATACTATGCAGACAAAGTATCAGAGTATCCTCTAAATTAGCATCTCTTTCAGCTCTTAGATTTCGTCAAAAAAGTTTCTTTGTCCAGATGGTAGTTAAGGCAGAAGCTCACAAAGAGTCAAAGTGCAGATAATAAATATCCATTGAGTGTTCAGGGATAAAAGGAACCTCTTTATAGATAATACACTCCTTCCACATAGCTCAGGAACCACTGTGGAAGAGGGGGAGGAAAGACAACAAAAGTGAATAGTCAGGGAGGACCAAATTGAAACAGTGCCTTCTGGAGATAACAGGACACCTGTACTCTTAAACTCTCAGAAGTTGTGGTTGCCTACACATGACCTGCACAGAATCAAGCCAGGCAACAGTCATCATGGAGGGGCTTATGAGCCCCCATCCCTAGATGAGGTGCTATTCACAACTGATGACACTTGGGGAGGGAGAATTAGTTTTTTTAAGAGCATGGTCCCTACTAGGTCTATCAAGCTCTACCAATATGGTAAAACAGGCATAAGAAATGTGCAAAAAATACTGGACTTGATGAACTATTTATGAGGAAAACATGAAATTGAGGTGGTATAGGGATATGGAGGGTGAACTTCAGAGAAGGTAGGAGGAAAGGCGCATGTTAAAAATCATCAAAAACATTATATTCACACGTGAAATTATCAAAGATTTAGTAAAAATGTTATATTACAAAATTATCACTCAGTTATTTCCATTATTTACTCTTAGTAATATCAAATAATTGTCTCTACGTAGGCTTTACACATTGCTTATTAACTTTATTTCAAAATAATTGTTATTTTCATTCCATTATGTATGAGGTAAAATTAATATTCTTATCTATCTTACTAGCATGTACAAATACATTAATTTTTCATATTTGCTATATAACTTGCAACCCAGTGAAAACTATTATTAGTTTTAATAGCTTTCAACATATTTTTCTGGGATTTCCAAGTAAACAAGCCATCTTATAATAATTTATGTTTTCTATTTTTATCATTATTTTTGTGTTCTGATTATGTATAAATGTGGTTGTATATGGATACAAAAATGTAAGTGTACAGGTGTCTGAGGAATTCAGAAGAGGGCATCAGATCCATTGAGGCTGAAGTTATGGTGATTGTGACCCACCTTACATGTATACTGAGCAACTGAATTCAGATCTTTTGAAAGGATATTATGTTCTCCTAATTGATGCACCATATCTCTGCTCCTACTGTATTTTCTTAATTGAGTATAGCACCTAATTTCCCCAACTATGTCTTCCATTTTTCTAAAATAAAATTATGGTCTGTACTGTTAATATTGGACATTGTGATGGTAAATCTTTGCTATCAACCTGATTAGATCTGAAATCAATTAAAAGGTAAGTGACCGACTATGTACTCCAGTGAGGGATTTCTTTAAAAATAAGATCAGGTTATTTGAAATGAGAAGATCTACCTTAAATATGGTCACCACATAGTGGCAGCCTAGATTTAAAATGTAAATGAAAGAAGGAAACTGTTGTACCTTGCTTTCCTTCACTTTTGTTGCCAAGTTAATCTATCCTTTGTTGTGACTGCTTAACTCATCCACTGATATTAAAACCAGCTTCTTTGGGCTTCCAACATGAACTGATTATCAGGAGCCCCCTAGAAATCTTTCAGGCCATGAGTATCAAACTAACACTGCTGGGGCATCTAGTCTAGTGACTGAGAAACTATTATATTGTGGCTACACTGGTGTGAGGACAGATGTTATTGGACTACGTATATCATTTCATGTAAACTAATTTAATAAAACTTCTTTTAATACATAGTCATTCTACTGGATCTGTTACCCTAGATAGTCATGATAAATACAGGCATCTTCACACTTGGTAGTTCTAGAAATCTAGATGAATGTTTTCTACAAATATATTAGGACAGTTACTGGGCTTGATTTTGAGCAATGTTTTACATCTCGATTGGCAATTAGTATGCCTTCACTGGAGAATAATCTATTTAGGTCTTTGCCCATTTTTCAAGTGGGTCATGTGACTTGTTACTACAATATATGTACTCTACTATGACTTGGATCTAAATTACCATCCATAGCATCCAGAGGCTCATATGTGTGAACACTTGGATCCCAGCTTGAAACCCAGTTTTGGAATGGTCTAGAAGTCTTAGACATGGACTTTAGCTAGCAAGTATAGGTACACAGGGCTGTAGATGTGAGGCTTATAGGTTGTTATCTATATCTCTTTCTATTATATGATCTGTGCCTTACAACAAGTAGAAACCAGCCAAAATAAATTATTCCTCCTTTTTTTGGTTTGAATGAGAAATGTCCTCCAAAGGCTCAGGTATTTAAACACTTGGCTGTACTATTTAGACAGGTTATGGAACTTTTACAACATGGAGTATTGATGGGAGAAATGAATTACTAAATATGGCTTTCAGAGTTTATACTCTCATCCCACTTCCAGTTCTCCTCTCTGCTACCCGTGTGTGGTTACAATGTTATCTCTCAGCTTCCTCTCCCAGCTCCTTGACACCATACCTACCCCCGCATTACCCTATATTTGTATAGTTTTGCTTATGTTCTCTGAGCTTTGAGTGTAATAACAAAACAATATGTCATTGACAAGGCCAAGGTCAAAGGACTTCTCTAGAATTGTTGACACGCTACCTGTGACATTAGCTTTGTGACCTGAGTCATGGCATGGGATGAGAGTTTCTGTCATTACAAGGTCTCACTTTAAGAGAAAAGTATAAAAGTCTATTTCTTCACATGAACTTCTGTATACATGGTTATTCTATATCTTCATTATAAATAGCTATGTGTGAATGCATGACTTTGGACTCAAGCTTTCCTCTGTAGAAATCTATTTTCCCTTAGGCATTTGTGTTATAATCAAAATTTTCTCAAATACCACAAGTTAAAATCTACTTCTGTAAAACTGAATAATCTTAAGCACTAATTAAATCATATTTGTCATTTTTGTATTATCTTTCTGGTTAATTCACAGCTTGCCAAAAAAAAAAAAAGTGTTACTGTTGTGACCTGGATGATCTAACATCATGGTAGTTCAATCTAAATTCCCCAGCTCTCTAGAGGTGCTCTGTACTGCAGTGGCAAGGGCAAAATGTTGAAAACTCTGTGAAGTTCTTAATTTCCTTTTTACTAGTTTTAAAAATTAAGCACCTATTATCACTTCATCATGGTATTTAAGAACTAAACTTGGTCAACAAATATAGCTCAGCAATAAACCATTTGCTGTCCAAGCAAGAGGACCTGAGTTCAAATCCCCAGTACTCTTGTGAAAAAAAAAAAAAAAAAAAGCTAAGTGTAGCCATATGGGCCTATGTACTGTACTGAAAGATCCCTGGGGTTGGCTACAGTCACCCTGAACAAAATGATGGACAGCTCCATTTTCAGTGACAGTCTCAAGGAAACAAGGGAGAGAAATACAGGACAACTCCCATGCTATTTTCTGTCGTGGTTATACACACACAAACACATGCAGACAGAAGACAAACACTTTTCCTCCCAACCACACATACAAGTGTAAGCACGCACACACACAGGTGCCCGCATGCTCACACACACACTCACCATAGAGCTAAAACTATATAAAATGTACATGAAATGTACTCAAATATTAGTAACTTTCAATTATAGTAGTTAGACCTGTTCAGTATGTCAAAATTATAAATGCTTTTAATTTCTTCTGGGTCTTCTGGGTACATAAAGATAATTCCAGATATTCAAGATGCAACAATGATACCAATGGAAAGTATTCATTCTTTACCATATTTAATACATTTTCTTTCACCATGTTTAACAAATTCATCCAGTGTTTCCAACTTTCACAAACGCTTGGCCATTACATGTTATAAATACACCTTTAGAGTACCCGTATCACAGTTACGTCTACAGGAATTTTATCTTTTCAGGAAAGGAAGCTATGATCAAGATAAGCTGAAGAGTCTTTCAATCTTCAGTTGCCTGCATATATGCCTGATATTATCCTAATTCTGTGCCATGTTGGTGAACAAGACTATGTATTCATAATAGCTACTTACTGCTTTAACATTTTCAATTTCTTGGTCCTCTTTGCCTGAATAAAATAATGTCTCCTCAAATCTTTTATGCCTTCTACTATGTCAATAAAATAACTTTGTATATGTTTACTTAATATAAATAGGGAATGTATAAATATTAATCAGTGCATCATTTGCATAAAAATATATTCTTGTGATTTATTATAAGCATATATTACTGTACAGCCTCTACAGGTTTTAGATTTTATTTGCATTAATTTTAATTATTCAGATGGGTGTTTAATCTATGTGGGATAATTTGAACATGAAAGTAAGTTTCTACGAAGGCCAGAAGCATTAGATCCCACAGAAGCTAAGTTACAGGTATGGTGAGTCACCTACATACATGTGTATGTATACACTTTATACATGTGTATAAAGATATCTCCTTGGGTGGTTTATAAAATTCATATTCTTAGGTAAACAATACATGTTCTTCTCTGAAAGCTCCATCTTCTTTGATGCGATATCTTCAAATTAGTAGAGGTGTTAATTCAAGTTACTAGAGGTGTTAATAAACTGACTTACAAAGTTGGTGCGTACCTGTATCTACATGAACCTGTGTGGCACGCATGTGCTCCAAGACTTTGCAAGGAGTTTTGTTTCTTCTCCTGGAGCTTAGATATCACTCCCCCTCTCTCTCAAATTGAAAAGAAATTATTCTCTTATACAGTGCATCTGGACCACGGTTTCCCCTCCCTCCACTCCTCCTATCCCCCTACCCATGTATCCACTGTTCCCTTTCCACAGATCCAAACTGTCTCCTTTGCCCTTCATAAAGGAGCCAGCCTCCAAAAGATATCAGCCAAACAAGACACAGAAGAGTACAACGATAAGACAAGGCACAAACTCAAGAGGAGGCAAAAGAGTGAGAGCCACCTCCATTAACATTGTTAGGAGTCCCACAAAAACACCAGGCTAGCAGCCCTAACAGATACACAGAGGACCTGCTGCAGACCCACGCAAGCTCCATGCTTGCTGCTTCCGTCTCCCTGAACTTGTTTGAGCTTGGTTCATTGATTCAGTAGGCCATATTCTCCTAGTTTCCTCCATCCCCTCTGGACCCTACAATTTTACCTCTTCTTCTGTGGAGTTCCCTGAGCTCTGAGGGGCAGGGGCCAAAAGAAGATTTAGAATCTCTGAATAATATCTGGCTGTGGGACTCTGCATCTGCTGCTGGAGGGAGCCTCTCTGATGACGATTAAGCAAGGCACCGATTAGATTAGATCTACTTCTTAATTTACATTAAGCTGACTCATGTTGTTTACAGTCTTAGGTCAACCCGTAATATGTTATAAAATAGTTAGTCTAATAGCTCTTGGAAAAATAACGGTATAGTTTTGCACACAGAAAGTGAAGAAAAGATCTTCTGAACCCCAAAAATTTATTATATATTGCATGTGTGCAGCCTCCTTGGGCTCAGTAATTATTGCCAAAGAGGGGACAAAAAAATATAGAAGCCTGAGGAGGTAGATGACTACAAGAAGACATTCTCTTCTTGACACAGCAAGGCAGATGCATGTATGAATTCAGCATACAAAACCTGTGCATGCCTGTGCCAAACCAAATCGTAACTTGGAAAGAGGAGTTAGGCATGACATTAAATCCCTATCTGTGAAATTACTGGTAACTATTAGCTACTCAGACAGGAAGAGGCAGTTTTCTCTAAGAGCGTAGCTCCTGGTAAATCATCCATGCTTCACCGGAAGATTATACATCACATTCAAGCATGTTTTGGCAGCACAAATTGGTCCTGAAGAGAAAAACAAGGCTTAAAATTGGGTGGGTAAGGAAAGAAGTAGAGCTGGGAAGAATTGGGCAATGAGCGTAGTAAAATCACCTTGCATGGAATTCCCAAAGAATTATAAAAGAATCCCTTAATATACCAAGTATAGTCAAATGAACATTTTCTCAATGCCAAAGGTGAAACTGCTTCCCAGCTGCTCTTGGCATTCATGTTGCCTCTACAAAGTTAATGCAGACCCAGAGCTTTGTCTCTTCCTCAGCAGACATCACTATTGAGTTCTGTACTTGCACCCTATGGTCCTCTGTACATGTTCTTTCTTGACATCTTAGTGAAAGACTAAGTTCTATTGCTAGGGATAGCTCTCTAAACCATTGAGAAATAATCTCTGTCTCTCTTGTGACTGTCTTCACGAAAATAATAATCAAATGGAATTCAGTCATAACTTCAATGATATCTTCTGAGATCCAAGTCAGCTGACACTGATGACGAAATGAAAAACTAGTTTCATGAAATTAATTTGATCTCTTGTTTCAAAATTGTCACATGAAATTTATGTTGAAATGAATTTTTGTGCTGATTTCTAAACAATAAGAAAAAAAAAACAGGTATCAAAAGCAGCACAAAATAGCACATTACTGAAGCCATTAGGTGTAACACTTCTCAAATCCATACCTTACACTTAAAGAGAAAAAGCCCAGTTATAGGGTTTTTCTTAATTTCATCTTTTATATTCAAATACATATAAACAGCTTTACAAATCCTACTTGAAAGGGAAAAAAAAAAGGCCAGCAGAGACTGCCTTTTAGAATACTTAAATTGGACTTTTATTTTTAAATGTTTTATTTAAAAATGTGTTAATTTGTTTTTAGATTTATTTCTTTTATTCTAAGTGTAAGAGAGTTGTGTGTGTGTGTGTGTGTGTGTGTGTGTGTGTGTGTGTTTGTATGCACCACATGTTTACTTACTGCTTGCTTGAAGAGGGCATCAGATCCCATGAAACTCAGGATCTGAAGTTGTGGAGAGTTGCCAGTCACCATGTTGGGGCTGGGGACCAAACCTCTATCTTTTGCAAGAAGCAGGTCACTTAAGTGATCAACCATTTCCCAAGCTCTAAAACTGAACATTTAAGTAACTCATATCATATACACATTAATGAACACTTTCAATACCTGTATCCATAGCTCATAAATATAAGTGGCTGGAGTGCTTTAATTATTTTGACAATGAATTATTTTGAGGAGATAAATTAACACAAGTAGTGTCACACATTATCACTAAGAGGTGCTCTAAATTCTTGCCCAAGGTTGATTTGCTCTGGAAAACAATGGTTTGTTTGAAGGTTCCCCCCCGCCAGATCTATTTTGTTTTGTGGCACCAAGCTTCACAATTCTAATTAATCAATTGTGTTCATTACAATCTATTTGTTATTCTCTCTTTCCCTTCAGAGTACTTAACCTCATGGAGGGCAAGGTCCTTATGCATCACCCCTTCATCATTGGATACCATTCTGCTGGGAGAGAATTGGATCAGGATCAGTCTTTCTTGGATGAATTAGACAGGAAAATAAATGGATGGAATAACACCAAGCAAATAGCATACTTCGGTGTGTCCCTCATATGCATGCACGGCTCCTACGGCCAGAGGGTTGCAAAGCACCAGGAATTACTGCTCTCTGGAGCGCAAGCAAGTGATGGCCATTGATAGGCCGGGAAAATACTTTCCCTCTCCATTTCTTCTCCATGGAGACTTTTCTTGTATTTATTTCCTTCTCACTGGAATATTAGGCAAAATAAGCTGGAATGTGAATGAAATTAAAGAACAAAGAGATGACATGAGGCATTTAGTAGCCTCCTCTCAAGGTTTTCCCTCTTGGGTCTTTGTCTTACACATGGAGAGATTGTGTTATGGTGCCTGCAGGTTCCCCCCATTTGCATTCAGTCTAGTGACTCATTGGGTTTGTTTTGTAAATTGGTTGAGCCTATCCTCGCTTCTCCTTAGCACCTAAGAAACAAGCTCACTAGATACAAAGAGAAAATAGGATATTTGGGATATCATATTTGGGATATGGGTCCTCAGTTATAGCAAAATGTCTTTACTTTAGGTTAATAGTGTTACTCTGTCAAAATAAAAATGAAAGAAATCAAGGTAGGATTATTAAGCAATCTAGAAAAAGTAACTGTGCTACATAAAATATACAATTATTATGGGTATGTGATATAGTTCCATTTTCTAAATGCTGACAAGATTGAGCTCCTTTCAAATTTAATTCTATCCCATAATTCTTACAAAATCAACAAACTAGGGAAATGGATTTCAGCTTGGAAACATATATCCCTAAAGAGATTATCTTTTTGTTAACATCTGTTAAAATAGCTCAGGACTTCTGTCCAGATATGCTTCTGATTACATTAATATACATGCTTTGAAAATCTAAATGGGCACCATTGCTCAATAAAAATTTAGTTCTCACCAAAACACATTACAAAGTATTTATATCAAGGAAAGTATGGTTGCACTTATCCAGAATACAATGGAGGGAGACAGTTTGGATTTTGCTTCCTGAATATCCACCTTTGTTCTTTGACAAAGGTGTTCTCCTTCTTAACATAAGGGCAGTGCCTTTGACAAGGTCAGTCATCTGGAGAACATCTTATTTCTGGGAATTTGAATAAAGTCTTGTTCCAGGGGACTCTGCATAGCCATGGAAGGCAATAGAAAATGTAAGAATACTTGTTCCAGAGGGCAATTCCTACAAATGTTGTAAAAGGCAATTTTTGGAAGTATCATGTGCAATTAAGATAATGCTCCAGTGTACCTGTAGAGATATTAATGAACTCCCAGTGGGGCATTATTAAGTTCACAGTCAGCAGTAATTTTACTCTTACTTCTTATTAAGCTTTATTGATATGGATCCCCCCCTCTACAAAAAAAAAGGAAAATGGTTGAATAATCCTTTCAGGCTTATTCCTTGAAGCATCATTCCTTTCAACTTGTAATTATAAACTCTACAGATACCATCTCTTCTCATATTAGGATAGCTGGGCAACCATTCTAAGTTTTAGCAGTATGTATGCCCCAGTAATGAAAGATGACTACAACTTTTCACTTAGTTTTAACTCTATAATTTTATACAACTTCATTTATGATAGAGATCATCGTCAATTATTCCAACTCCTTTTCTGCCTAGTGTTTACTTCTTCAATTTAAGTCATTAATGACCTTCGATATTTGCTTAGCTGGTATTTTTTTCTCTTGAAGAGCAAGAAGTTTTGTGTGGGTGTTGCAAATCATGCAGGTCCACAAAGCATGCATAGAAGTATGATAGTTGATTCTGTGGATTTCTAAGTCCTTAAATGGATTATTGGGATATGAGGATTATATGTGTACATATGTGTGTGTGTGTGTGCATACACGTGTACATATATACGTATATATGTAATCTAACAAAAATTTTAGCAACTTGCTGAGTAAAGGTATTACTATAATATTAACTCTTTGTCCACAGAGCACTCATTTTTTTTTCTTTCCTTACAGCTCTCTGACTTGCATTGAGAACTACCTCTCATGATCACCTCACTGCATCCTCATTCCCAGCCACATTCAAAGCATTCAGAATCCCATTGTTGGCACAGGTGACTCAGCTCAGCCTACAAAACAAGAGAAGCAATCTAGCGTAATCTGGACCACTTGAACAAGAGCAGGGCAACTGTGCAATCACAATTCCTAGACAAATGTGAATTGTCTTTTTTTTTCCTGAAAGGACTGAGAAACAAATGAAATAAGGCTACAGTGACTGATAAAGAAGGAAGAATAGCAGAATTTTTGACAGAGTAAGGAAAACAAACATAGATGTCATATGCAGCTCAGAGCTGGGGAATGTGAGGTGCAAGGCCAGAGATAAAGCAGCATCCAGATCTGGAACTGGACAGGGGCCTCAGCTGTTAAAATGCTTCCAACTTTTCCAGAAGACCCATGATAGGTTTCCAGCACCCATATTGTATGCCTTACAGTCATGTGTAACTTCAGCTCCAGAGAATCTGAAACTCTAGCCCCTTAGGAATGGCACACATGTGATATATATGTACAGGCAGATAGAAAAATACATATATACACACACATGTATACATAATACACATATAAAATGAACAAATAACTCCCAGAGCTTGTTGTATAACATAATTTTATTATAAGACTAAAAAAAATAAGGAAAAATCTAAGACTCATTGACAATGAACACAAGTTTTAAAAGAAACAGCAGTTGTGGCATCATCACGTTAAACACCCTACCCAGGACCACTTTCCTACCCATAAAAGGACTCAACCATATGACCTCAAGATTCATGCCAGGTTATAAAGCCACAAAGTGGGAATTATTCATCTCCTACCCACACACTCTACTGTATTACTTGCTGAGACAGGCTCTGTAGTTGTACTTCTGTACAGGATGTCTGTGTAGTGTGAAATGAGCTCTTTAATGATACTTGTAGGTAATAGAAATACCACACAGAATGTCTATAAGTCACATAGTATTCAGTGAAAGCACCTTAAGGTCATTTTCCTCAAAATATGCTGGTACCAACATCATAGGCATTATGTAAATCCAGCAACAAAAAGCAGTAAATTATATTTTTTAAAGCACTCTTCCCATTTGACTAGGAATTGTTCTTATATATCCATAATACAAAAGGCCAAAACCTATTCAAAGCAAGGGTTTATTTTTGTGCTCTTTAAATTTATTAGCTACGACTATACCCTCTATCCCATTCATTTCCAAGATTAGAGTCCATTGAGTAGAAATTTGGTGTACTAGATACTGAAGTATGAATTTTGAGATGTCACTAGCAATGTCAATGTCAAGTAATCACGATTTCTCAATCTCAATTCCATTCTCCTGTGTGAGGAACAGAGGAGCAGCTACCTACTATAAAGCAGGGCATCCCCTTACCTGCATCTTTGAGATGCAAATGTAGCAATCCCTAGACTGAAGAGTCAGGTCAATGCATACCATACCCTGGTTTTATCCTCATACATCAGGAAGTTGGAGAAGGCAATAACAAGAAAAAGCAAAATACTCCATTGTGAGTAGAAGATGAGATGAAACGGGTGACCAACATGACATCATTTGAAAATCACCAGGCTTACATTTACAAATCAGGAAAATTACACAATTTCCATCAAGACACCAATGTTACAAAATACAAATGAAAAAGAATTTGTTTTTAATGTCTTGTAGACTCTATTTTCTACATTTTACTTTCTATTGTAATTATTTTCCAAATATCAGCTTCTTGTGTTTCTTAGCTCCCCTTTGTCATGAGGTCACTCAGAAAATGGACCAAGGCAACACATTAAAATGCTTAATACTTTATGGGGATGAATCTAGGAATGTTTTAAACTGAAGAGATGATATTTAAAAGAGAAAGGAATTAAACCCAAATGATTTTTTGAGGACCACCACCAACTTTACATGTTTGATCTAGTTTAAAGGAAAAAAAAAAACTTGATCCATTATGGTTGAAAATAATGTCATAGTTAAGTCAAGATTCTAATCTACTTCATAGAATGCTGTGTATAAATTCCAGTGTTTAAAAAAGCAAATATGTAACAAAGCACGTTTCACAAAAGTGCAATCAAATACACTATAGCCTTTCTGTTATATATCAGAAGTCAATGTGGGATCAAGAAGAACCATAGTCAAGTTGGCTCATTTCAAATAAGAGGTGCTCATATTCCAGAAGAGAAAGGCTAGTATGCACCGAAAGGGAGCTTACTTGTTAGAGTTAACTTATTCACTAATTCTTCCCTTATAATAATTAATTGCTTTCTTGTTTTGCTTTCTGCTTTAAGATGTTTATAATGTAGGCAAGCAAACATTCCTTATATGTTAATACAAAAGAGGTAAATTATAAGATTTTATGGGAAATAATTCCTTGTCCATGAATTCCCATAATATAATATAACATCGGCATGATAGCCAACTTTGTTTTAACTTGCAAATCTTACACACTGCAGCACACTAACACTGGAGTCTAGACAAGTCCGTGTTTTTCTAGGACTCAAAGGATGCATCAGTAGTGTCATGAGAGCATCCTTGTGCTGTCCTATGCTGAATGGGGAATAGAAAACATAGCATTCAAGGTAACATTTGACTCAATCTTCCCTTCCTAGGAGTATTTACATTAATTTTATGGTTGCTGCTTTTCAGAAACCCCTTAGTAGGAGCACTGCCCTATATAGAACACAAAGGGTCACTGAGACTTGACTTGAAGTTTGGGAGTTGTAAGAGTGTAAGTTGTACAAGAGACAGGCATTATTCATGCTGACCTTGAGAAAAAGGATAGATTTCTGCCAGCCACAGAGCAAATGACATGTGTTTCCCAGTGATAAGAATGGCAAAAATGAATGTGTAGAATAATGAAAACCTGTGATTTGTTTGAAGAAATTAGACAAACTTGTCTGGTTTGAGAGTAGAATCTATGATTCTGCTTGATTAACACCCAGAGCAGAGTATGTGGCAACACAATGAAATAAAAAATTCTCATCCAAATTTATTTGGGTTCTTAAGATAACTATTCTTCCTAATAAATAAACATAATCTATCTAACATACACTGTTTCACTTCTGAAAGAACAGAGAGCTCAAGGGCTACTAAATCTCAAATACCTCTGCTGTAGTAACTCCCTAAGAAATGACTTCATTAGCTACAGGCATCATTCAGCCAAGACTCAATTAGAGAATCACTGATGATTACACAAGGTCTGCAACAAAGGGTTCTCATTGTGTCCTTTTAGGCCTGAAGTAGGCCACTTCTTTCTATGTCTGGCAAAAGAGACTTTGTTCACTTTGAAGAAAAGATTTTTGCCACCTGCAAATCACAGGTATTGGTGAATAAAACAAAGATTAGCATGTGTCCAGCTACTTTTTCTCTTTGCCTTCCTTAGTTCCTGGGTAAGAAGATAAGCATAGAAAAGGAATAAAGGGAACAAAATACAAATGAGAAACTTTTGGCAAAGCAAAATCTTAGCCATACAAATACGTAACATTAGCCCGTCTTTCAGGGTCAACAGATTCTGATATTTGTGTGCATGTGTGTGTTTGTGTGTGTGTGTGTGTGTGTGTGTGTGTGTGTGTGTGTAAGAGAGAGAGACAGAGACACAGAAAGACAGAAACACAGATGGAGACAGATGGAGTGAAACAGACAGAAACAGAAGAAAGAGACAGAGAGAGCACCCAGAGGAACTGAGGGAGGGAGGGAGAAAGAGAAGGAGAGAGATATGGAGGGGAGTGTAGAAGAGTACAAAGTTCCAGTGTAAATTTTCACACTGAAGTAGCCCAGAAGGTCCTCCTTTAGGGAAATTCTGACTTGTTCTAGAATCTGTCACTTCCAGCACTCCTTCTCCAGATCTTGCAGTCTCAACTTTTGCTATCGTATCTCCTGCCACCACATCATCTTCTAATTATGATGATTGTACTTTTTTTAAACATGTAATTGCATTTCTGCTTCACTGCTCCCCTTTGAGAGTGAGGGAGACTGAGAATGTTCTCTGTGGCAGCTCAGCTGGTTGTGTTTTTAGCAAGTTCACTTCAGGAAAGAGTTTGGAAAAGAGCTGCAAATCTTCTCTGTGATGCACAGGTTCTTATAAAAGGAAAGTCTTTGCTGGACTTGGGTGCTCTGTCCTCTTTCTGACCTTGTCTTTTAGACCTGAGTATACATGGAGCATGCCAATAGATTAAGGCATCCCAAAGGATCAAGGATGAGATGTTCCTGCTAACAGGCTCAGATCCTTATCTTCATAAAAATAAATGATACTTAGAGAGGAAAAACAATTTATTTAAACTCACAATGTCATAGTTACCAAGAAACAGTTACCTCCCATTGTTTATATAATCTACACTTAACTCTCCAAACCACATACTATTCTGTCAAGATATTAATCCTTTCGTGGATTAGTTCCCTCCCCCAAATTTTTATATCCTGTTCTGAAGGAATGTTAAGCAGTATTATGATACTTAACATATTTAAGCAGTATTATGAAATAGTTTGGATGCAGAAATAGAAAATTCCAAAAGTCAGATGTCCATTTTTTTCATACAAGATAGATATGCTAGCAGTCCATAGCTGGCCTGGCAACCCTGGCTCTCAAGAACCCATGCTTTGTATTTCTGCTCTGTTGTCCTGGAACATCCATTTTACTATCAGTGCCATTCAGAGTCCCAGACTTCTGCTGAAGCACAAGCAAATTTCATTCCAAACCATGAAACTGGGGACATGGGAAAGAAACAAGCACACCTCTTGTACGTCTGTCATTACAGGACACTGTCATATGTCCCACACAATGCTTTTATATATGTGTCATTCCCCAGTACAGTCTCTTGATTCATACTTAGTAGTTGCAAAGAAATAGGTTTGAAAATCTAATTCTTTTGTCACATACTTTGTTATACTCTCAGGGGTTAAAAACTTCCAATAAAGAAGTCAAGAAACAGATAACTCACACGTGTACACATACGGACTGTACTATTGGGTATAGTGGGTTCTAACAATAATAATAATGATAAAAGAACATGAATTTTATAGTGGGACATGTTGAGGAGGGGAATCTTAGAAGAGTTAGAGGTGAAAACTGGGTGGATGGATAGGATAATATTTCATATTATACATGTATGAAAAATTTAAAGAATATGTTTAAAAAGTAAAGAAAGAAAAGAGAAAATAAAATAAACAATAGATAATAATAAATACAAATAATAAAAAAGAAAAGGTAGACATCTTTTGACACCATTACAGAAGATGGACAAGAACTGGATGAATACAGCTCCAGGCCAGTTGATGATTTATATGCGACTACACCATGCACAGAAGCAAAGAACTCAAAGCTGGCAGCCAATACTTCCCTATCCATAATTGCATGCTGCTCACAAGTAAGAGATGATCCTGAGAGTATGTATGCCATGTAAGGACTCTGAACAATGCTGCTACTTCCATGAGCAAATTCTGGGAATGAAAGCAGTGGATAGAATGGCATGACCTTTACTGTTCTAGGCTCTTTTTCATCAGCATCTGCAAGTGGTCAGCAGAAGAATTCAACTTTGTGACAAAGACTCTTTTAAAAACATTTAGTACTAAGCAAGTTTAAGACTCATTGATAGAGCTGGCCATTATTATCTGCACCCAAAAACCCGCCACACAGGAGGCAGAACTCTAGATATGGTGAATATAAGGCCATTTTGATCTATGTTGCAAGACCCTGTCAAATAAATAGATAGATGATAGATAGATAGATAGATAGATAGATAGATAGATAGATAGACAGGCATAGATGATTGATAGATAGATAGATATTGATAGATAGATGATGCAAAAACCATTTACTTTAAACTAACTTTAGTTTAAAAAAACTTAATGTTATTGAATTCCATGGGTTTTTTTTCCTACCATAATATTCTTCTATAGATTGAAGAGATAGATCATTTAATCTATCTTTCTTTGAGTACTTAAAAAGCCATAACTCAAGGATTAGGGAAATAACTTAAGCACTTGCTGCTCTTGCAGAAGACCTAGGTTAAATTCCCAGATGCCACATTATAGCTTACAAGTGCCTGTGAGTCCAGTTCTAGGGATCCAGCACCCTTGAGTCTCCATATACACAAATACATGTGTGTATGTCTACAAATGAAAATCTGTATACATACATGTATAAGGAGTGCAGACATAAGGGGAAATTATTGTTAAAATCAGCCACCTGGAATTAAACAGCATGAGTAAGGAAAACAATGTGCTTAAATATTAATTCATTTGTATGAATATGTCAGAATGCATTGGCCAACCTCATGCAAGCAGTGCAGCCATTAGGACTAGATATATACTCTCTATTATTTTTCTCTATAGTGGTGGTGAGTGGTGCCACATGAATTAGCCTGATCCTATCTATGGCTCGGTCAGTTCCCTGACCACATCAGTTGATCCATGCTGGTAAAGGCATCTCTATAGGTACAAATGCCAAGCTTCATTTGCATAAGATGTTTGTTGTGATTGATGCAAACACCTTATATAAGCTATATAAGCTGTCTTTTCAGCTTCTGCTTTCTTGAATAGGTACCATGAAAAAGAAGCAACAAAGTTAATGGGAGGGCAGTGACAGTAGAAACAGTGAAGTAGGATGAGCAGCAGAACAGCTGAATGGGGCAGAGCAATATGCTACAGAGACAACTACACAAGAGGCTGCTAGGCTGGTGGGCAGCATTAGGGAAAGAGTGGCAGCAGCAGCAACAGCTATAGCAACAAGAAGCAGATAAACAGGAGAATAACCAGGGAAGGAACAAGGGGTCTTGCAAAAGTCAAGAAGTAAGTAGAGAATCTGGCATGCAAGAGGGATAGAAGACAGCAAAAAGATAGATGAGAAAAACTGCAAGCACTTATTGCTGGAAGGTTCCCAGAGATCAGCCAAGCCTCTGTGATCAGGAGCTGCAACACTGGCTGCTGGCATATGGTGATGAATACTGATGCTTAGACCCATCAGGAAGGCAGACCGTTAACAGCTACCAAAAAATGGCTAACAACTTCCTAGACCCACACCAGAACTTCTAACATCAATAGAACTACAGTTTTTCTACCCAAGACCTACATTAAAGATGTGGTACTAGACCTGAAATTAATGGCAAACCTTCTGTGGGCTGAAGACAAAGCATTTTAGACAGAGAACCCAGAGGACCCTGAGCCAGAAGTGACCTAAAGATCTCCTACCTGAGGACTTGTTTTTATGGTACTTTAATTTTCCATGCAAGCTTCCAAAGGAGGGAAGCAACAACAGTCCTACCCTGCTATGATGTTCATGAACTACAACAATGAACACCATGGCATGATACCCATGATGCGTGATAATGATGCAGTAGTGGCATATATACCTTGGCAGTAACAAACAGCTCTTTAACTAGATTTATGACCCAATCAATAAGAGGGAAATCATGCCTGATATCAGAAACCTAAGCAATGACCCAGGGCTAGTAAGTCATGGATCGCAGAGGAGAACCTACAACCACCACTTTACTAAAATAGCACAAAGTCTAACAAAACTCTAAACATTTGTCCTTATAGCCACAGATAAGTTTAGTCCCCACCCAAATGCATTTCTTAACAAAGTTTGTTTATTTGTCAGGAAAAAGGTGCAGGTGTATGGAGGGTGAGTGACAGTAGGGACAAACTGAAAATAATAGACTACAGGAGAAAATGAAATTATTAAGAGTGAAGAAAGAAAAAGAAGTGCAGATGGAAAGAGACAGAAAGGGGAGTCAAAAATAAGGATACTTCAAATAGTTTCCTGGGCTATTCCAGCCTGTGTCAATCAAGGATAATTTAAAACTCCTTACAATGTGAATGCTAACAAAGTCAGTACACCTCCTTCTCCCCTAAAGTCTAAGCACAAGGGCATATATGAAAGAATGCATTGACAAACAAAATGGCATGGCAATGCCTGGGCATGTCAATAGACTCAGAGTTATTCCAGTCACCTAAAACAGGTCCCATCAAAGTCAACAAATTAGAGTTCCCTATGTGATCAGTGGTCACTGATTTTCAAATCACCCTACCCCAGCATCTTGTATCTGACTTATACTGACCACTCACAGGGGAAATCTTGGTGTGGTTTTGTTAACGGACAATATCGTTAAAAGGCCCTTTAAAATCTACAAGTACCAGAGCACAGTATATTTGGGGATAGAAATAACTGAGCTCATCTTTAGTCAAGTTCAGTTAAGGCTAAAGGCATTCTCAGCCACATGGGTTCAATGGGACATCTTCACATATAGTATCTTTGAGCTATTCCTAGGCCAGTTTTCCTAAGTCCCCAGGATCCTGTTTGCTTCACAGAAGTACAAGAGAGTCTGATTTTTCATTCTTCCATTTCCTGACACCGCACAGAACAAATTATAATTAGGAAAACACCTGAGGGGAAGGTGACAATCCAGTTGTCCGTTTTTATAGATTAAATCCCATTTCTACCAGCACAAGTGATTCACTCTCAAAACAGATACAAGGAGATGCTGCAGTTAGCTGGTTCACTGCCCTGAGAAGAATACAACTGCTAAGATGACAGTAACCACAGTAGCAGAAAATGTGAGCCCTGTAAAAATTGTCATGGCCAACAAGCCTCTAATACAGGTATGGAGTGATACATAAACAGCCATTTTGCAGAATATCCCTCCAAAGGCCCACTAAAGCAGCAATGTCAGCAACTTCAATGTAGCTCAACAGTGTTCTCAGAGCTAAATGAGAATAAGTGTTCAAAAGGCAGAAAATAGGCAAATGGGCAGCTTGTGATAGGAATATTTATAGAGCCCAGACTGGCTTGAGAGTTCAGCTCAGGTGGATCAAGAACATCTTATAACCTTCTTATCTTTAGTCATTTGGAGGAAAGCTCTAAAAGCCTGTTACCCAAGAGGATATTTTAAAATCTCAGATAATTTTTCTCACCACAGGCAATCTTTGTTATATGCATGCTCTATAGCAAGTACAAAAAATAGAAGGGAAGCAGAATGAGACAGAAAATAATGAAAATGATAAAGCTAAAATATATTAGCCTCAGATGAGCATATTTGGGTTTCAGATATAAAATATTACAATATTTTATTGTAATGCAATATTATTTCAGTCTGTATGGCTTATATTGTGTACACCCACCGCAACCCCCATCTATCTATCTATATCTATGTGTGTGTATATATATATACACACACAAATATGTGTATATTTATATGTGATGTATATGTGTGTGTACATATATATGTGTGTGTATATATATATGTATTTCATTGTTTGGAAATATAATTTCTCTTTTCCTTCCATTCTCTTTATTTTCAAAAATGTTGTCCATTTTTTAGAGCAAAGAGCTCATATATAAGTGGATCTATTAATCATTACTGAGCCCATCCCCAGTATTAAAGAAATGTGTAGTTGTTATAATATGGAAAAATAAAAATGGGTAAATTTTCTTGTATTTATCTTGACCAATGCATAAGTATTTTCTATTGGCAAAATTAAAGTACTAGAGAGCCTTAATCACAGTTTTTCTGAAATAACCATGTTTCAAATTTGTGTATGTGTGAGCATGTATGTACACGTGCCTGTTGAGATATGCACACCTGTGTGTAAAAAGGTCAAAAGTAGATATTGCTATTGGTCAAAGCCTTAGCTTCTGATGGAACAATGTTTTGCCTTTAATCACCACAAAAGTAATTTCATCTATGATATCTCCATCTCAGATGGATGCTCTAATTATCAGGGCACTAGCATTGTGAGTGCAGTAGAAAAAGGAGGTCTAGACAAGAAATTGGTTAATGGGACAGGTCAAGACAAAAGCAGAACAGGAAGATGAGGAGAGTAAGCAGGGCTAGAGAAACAAGTCAGTTGTTTGGAGAGTTTTCATCCTTACAGAGGATCTTAGCTGATTTCTAAATTCCCAACACCCATATTGGGCTGTTCACAATAACAGGCATTGCACACCTTCTTGTCTCCATGGGTGTACACACACACACACACACACACACACACACACACACACACACACGTGGCTATAATAAAAAGGAGATAGTAACATACATCTTAAGAAAATAAAAATCCCAGGATAATGCATTAAGAAAAGGTCAGATTATATATAAAGTACCATTGAACACAAAGGGGACCAGAAATTCACAGTGGGAAGGCAGAACAGCTAATCACTCTGCAGGAAATGACAACTAACCTAAATACCAGGAGTAAAGAATCAAGATAGACGTTTTCAGTGGACTAGAATGAAGAATACAAGGGAAGTATACTGTTCTTATAGAAACACTGGTATTTAAGAAGTGTTGACCACCAAGTCTAATGACAGAAGTTGCAGAGAATCTCCAGGTGGACTAAGAAGCAATGAGCACAACTGATAGCCACTGAGTGGAGATAGAATGAATACAAATATACATATATATACATGTGCATATACACATATATACATATATACCTAGATAGATATAGATATAGATATAGATATAGATATAGATATAGATATAGATATAGATATAGATATAGATATAGATATAGATATAGATATAGATATATAGGTCACTGAGTCTCATCAGACTGTCCCAGAGAGAATCTATGACAGTATATTTCAGTACATACCTCAGTTCCTAAAGGAGAACACACAAAGTCAACAAAGCCAGCTGTCAGTCAGTTGTCACACTAACATTCCAGTATATGATCCTTCCTGAGTCACTAGTAACTTTCAAGCATATAGATTAAAGAAAATAACAGAATGCATTCAAACGGTCTCAGCAAAGCATCTGGGGATGATATGGGGGTGGAGGTGGTAGAAGGCATAGAAATTATTTGTCTAACTATAAATTGTGCATTTATCAAGTTCAGAGATGTTTTCACTTATAGTCGTTCTAACTGACCAGTTTCATTGATTCATGATTTCCAACTGCATCCCCACAGAAAACAGGGGGCTTTTCCAAAATTCCTAGGCAAGTAAATTTCTCTATGGCTATCAGACTGCCCTCATGCACATACTCAAGGTTAAACATATCCCCTCCCCACAGAGTAGTGTTTGCAAAGGGCTTATTAGCAGCTCCCCTGTATGATTTATTCTGGACTGAAAAGCTAACTATCTGTTTTAGAAAGCAATTTGGAACTAATGGCAGGTACCTGCCCTGACAGATGTTTGCTAAATAATATGTGCTAGATACAGAAAATGTTCTCTTTCTGTTTTCAAAAAATTAGGATGATGTTAGCATCAAAATATCTTTTGCTAATAAGGACTTTCACAGTGGAATAAGAGTTAGGTAATTACTGTAACAGTGAGCCAGCCACATTTGCTAGTGTATTTTACCATCATTTTCTGCAAAAACATGCAAAAATATGATATATAGCTTAACATTTTAGTGTGTGTGTTATTGGTGGGGGGCTGAAGGTGTGTGTGCATATGCGCACAGAGGCAAAACGTCAACTTTGGGTGTCTTCCTCAATCTCTATCCATCCTGGGTTTTAAATTTTAATTTATTTTCAAATTTAAACATTTTTTCTTCCATTTCCTCCTTCCAACTTCTCCCCTGGCCTCATCCTGATTCTCTCTCAAACTTATGGCCTCCTTTTCTTTAGTTGTTATTATTACACAGACACACACACACACACACATGGGGGGGGTTAGTTGTATGAGTAACACATGTGTTCAAGGCCAGAGCAGACCAGAAGAGGATGTCAGAGTCCCTGGGACTGGAGTTACAGTAAGCAGCCATGTGACTGCTGAGATTCAAACCTAAGTCTTCTGGAAGAGCAGCCAGTGCTCTTAAAACATTGAGCCTATTAACTTAAACACTGAGAAGATATTGTATATACATAAATATATCAATGTGTTCTTCTGAGTCCACTTAGTGTTGCTTGTGTTTGTATGATTTTAGGGTTGACCCCTTGATATTGGATAATCAATTAGGGAGCTCTCAAAAACTCTCAGTGAATCTGGAGCTCTGATTCAGCTAGCCTGGCTGCAAAGTGGGCCCTAGATATCTAGAGATCTACCTTTCAATGCTCCCTAATGTGTAGTTGTAGAAGTACACACTGGACCTAAGGGTTTTTATGTGGGTTCCAAGGATCAAACTCAGGTAATCATGTTTGCACAGTAAACACTTTACAAAGCATAAACAAGCCCTAAAATCTTAGTTTCTTGATTTTTGAAGTTTGAAGAGATAATCTTTTTAAAACACAAATAAGGGGTGGGGAGATAGCCCAGTGGATAAATTGCTTGTTGTTCAATACTGAACACCTGAGTTTTATCCCCACAACCCATATAAAGGTATAAGGATACAACTTATTTCAAAAAGTTGCCTTTTGACTTCCACATATGTACCAAGGCATGTATATACACACCACACAGAAACACACATAGACACACACTAAATAATAATAATAATAATAGTAATAATAAAAATAAATTTGCAATTTTAAAATAAAAAGTAGATAACACACTGATAATAAATATTTTTTCTTTTGAGTTGCTAAGGATTGATCCCAGGCCTGCAAGCATGCTAGACAACCAAATCACTATGAAGTTGTTTCTCCGGCCTCTGATTAAGAAACAAAAAAAATTAGCAAGGCCTAAGAAATTGCTCAGTAGTTGAGTCTGGCAGCTCTTCCAGAAAACCTGGATTTGATTCCCAGTACCCAAACAGAAGCTCATAACCACCACTACCTGTAACCCCAGTTTCTGGGGTATCTCTAGCCCTCTTCTGGCTTTCTGAGGGCCCTGCATGCACATGTTGTATATACATACATGCAGGTAAAACACCCATTCACATTAAATAAAACTAAATATATCATTAAAGCAATAAGTTAATTAAACCATAATTTATGACAGCATGTGCATGTTACGTATATAATGCTCAGTGAATTTTGACTGATAGATTGGTAATCATGTGTGACATTATAGCAAACACAAAAGACTTTTTATGAACTGACAATTCTTTGCACTTAGTATTCAATCTTCCTTTCATTCCAGCCACACAGGTGGCTTAATAGCCACCTCTCTGGATTATTCTAGATTAGAACCCTTTCTTATAGCTTCCGATAAACAAAATGTCACAATATGCATCATGTCTTCCTTTATTTGGTATCATATTATTAAGATTCATCTACATTCTTTCTTTACACTGTTGAGTATTATTCCATTATATGGATATGTGGCAAATTCTTTATGCACTTGTTTGTTGGTTGATAACTGAATGGCTTCTATTTACTGCTCTTATGAATGAAGCTAGTAAGAGTAATCCTGTGTAAGACCATGTGTGCACAAAATTCATGATTAATTACCCATTTACATACATTTTAGCCATTTTATCTTTCAGATTTATGGGTTTGTATTTAATCTGTACTACATAAATCAACACACTTTATATATATATACACTTTTCATCACACTTTAATTTATTAGTCTTTAAATTTAGGTCATGGGCTGGAAAGATGGCTCAGCCGTTAAAGGCTAGGCTTACAACCAAAAAGATAAAATTAAGTCATATATCCTTTATTATTTTTCTCTCTTTTGTCATGACAAAGCAATACAGTATGGGCAAATCATAGGAAACACAGAGGAGGAACTGAAGAGACACAGTGATGTCTGAAAATGGGATGCTACACACTGCATTTCTAGCTAAGGGTGCCTACTCCCACTTGTGAGCCAGTTTCTTCTATGTTTAGGTTTGCTCTCTATGCATTACATCTCTAATCTTACCTTTGAGTCCTTCAACTAACTATATTAATTACCTTTCTAGAGACTGTGACAGAATACCTGACAAAAGCCACTTAAGGAAAGAAGAGTTTCTTTCAGCCTACAGTTTCAGGAGTCCTGTGTATTACAGCAGGGAAGAGATGAACGTGAGGGGGCTAGGCAGCTGTTTACATTGTTTCTAGAGTCAGGAAGCAGAGAAAGGTGAAATGTTCAGCTCCCTTTCTCCTTTGCATTCAGCCCTTAATCACGAATCATGGAATGGTCCCATTCCCATAAAGGATTTTTCCCTCAATTAAGTTTTCTGGAAACACCTTCCTAGATAAACGCTGAAGTATGTTCCCAAGCAATTTTAGACTGGAGAGACGGCTCAGTGATTAAGATCACCATTGGTCTTGTAGAGAACTTTTGGTTCCCTTCACCAAACTTGGTGCTCACAACTCCCCTTAACTCCAGTTCCAGAGGATCCGATACCCTCTTCTGGCCTCTACAGGCACTGCATGGTCATGGTGCAGGGGAATACTCATACACACATTTAAATAATAAAAATAATGAAAAATAAAAAAATAAAAATAAATAAAAAATAAACACACATTTAAGTCCAATCAAGTTGACCATAAAGATCACCATTTACCCTTATCTTTTCATTATGGTAATTGCAAGGGTCTTCATGACCACAGATTAGTAATATACATTCAGTCATTCTTTGAATCTGAGTTCATTCAGTGAGTTACATTTTGGGTGGAAAATGGGAGAAAATGCATGGAATAGCTAAGCAGAGATCATGTTTGAATCTTAACTGTAAGAGCCTCTAGGTAACTGAATCCAGATTTGACTTTGGTAATTAAATGCATTGGCTTGGGTTTGAGTGAATCATAGGTAATTCGGAGGGAGTCCACAGATGCTTTTATACATAATTCATTAGTCATTCCATGTGGCGGACAAAATAGCATCATAAAAGCAATTCTTTAAAATGTATGGACAGATTAAAAAACAAAAGAAAATTCTAAAATTCCAACAAAGGTAAATTGTCTTGTTTTCTAACAGGACAGCTGACACCCACAGTCAACCACTTGCATTAAATATAATCAGCCTTACCAAGGACACTGAGTTCTTGAACCAAGTTCTAAAAAGCGTTATTAACAGTAAGAGAATTATACTTTCACCTATAGTTCAACTAAATATTTATTTACATTTTCATATATGCATAATCCTGGCAGGGCTTGAGGTACCATGACAGATAAAGGACTTAATCTATGAGTTTGGAAGAGAAGGAGAAGTAAAGACATTTAATGAGTCTGTTGTCATTCAGGTAGTTCTGGATGCTAATGGCAGCACTGTAGAAGGTATATACACTATGACAGGACTTGACAACAATTTAAGATTTCCCTTTGCTTGTTTCTTACAATTTGAACTGGTCCAGCAAATAAATATTACTTTCAGGAAGATTATACATACAACCCTATTGTGACATGAATTAAACTAGCTGCAAATATGTAGAACGCTCATAATGTACAGTTATATATTAAATATTTTTGACAAGGAGGTTATGATTTGGAATTTTGGTTACATTTTAGAAATTCAAAATAGCCTTTTGTCCACACATGTTCAAAATCACTGCATATTTAATATGGAACATATATTTTTAGAACATATGCAAATGTATATGCAGTAGAAACTTGGCATAATCTTGTTTCATTTGTTCAATGATTTAATTGTTACATCGATCTCATCATGTTCACAACACTATTTACTGCCAGATAGCAAGTATTACCTAAGGCAATTCACTACCTCTATAAGAATATTGCATTGTTTAATTTTCTAGAAAATACTAAAATTAATATTGCTATAATTTTCACAGAAAACGGGCACCCCCATATCTTCCAGTCTTCTACCTTCCTAAAATATTATGCAGATTAGATTTTTTCCACATCTTTAAGTGGTGTAAATGTGGATTTAGAGACTTGAGATTTTGCATATAAAGAATTTTAATTCTATACAAAACCAGATTTTCCATATTTTATTCATAGGGCTTTCATTTTGTTTTTGGGCTTTCTGATACTAGCATATTTCAATTCTCATGTGGATCAACTTTTTATATCACTAATGATAACTTCTTTTTAAACATTTTTCTCTGAGGCTCACTATCTCATAGGTATTCGGGTTGTTTTTAATATTATCAAGGACCTTTTGTGCTTGTTTATTTTATCAGTTGTTCTCTTGAGTTTTATTTGTGGAACTGTGGGGGAGAAAAGCCATCACCATGCTAACTTAATGAAAGATTACCATCTCAAGAAATCCTTACAAGGAAAAGCCATATTAAAGCAACGCAAGACAAAGGGCATGTAAACATATTAACTATGAGAGGAAATGAGCTATGAAAACCTGTAGCCTCTGCCACCTTGAAATGTACTCTCCAGTCATCTCCTAAGACACTGACCTGATTTTGCCAGACTTCGAATAAGCCTATTGTGATTTCATCTACAAAATAAGTAAGAAAATGGGGCCTGGAGAGATGGCTCAGTAATAAAGAACACTTGCTATTGCAAAAGTTCCATTCTCAGCACCAACACAGCGGCTCACAACCTTTTGTAACTCTAGCTCCAGAGGATCTGATGCCCTGTACTGGTCTCAGAGAATATTGCATGTATGGGATGCATACACAAATAGGGTGCAGACAAAACAACCATACTCACAAAATAAAAATAAGTAAATCCTTTAAAAGTAAGAAAACTTAGGTTTGTTGAGGCATCTAATCTTAGGTTTGTTGAGGCATCTATGTTCTTATCAGGACATAGGAAAAGCTCACAGAAACAACTAAGCTAATTCTTAAAACACAGGATTTGCCATGGTTTGAATGACAGCAACAGCAAATACCCAGCCGCTGATTACAGATTTTGGAATACTTTTAAATAACCCATTCAAAATGTTCACTTTATATGTAGACTACCTACTAACAGTGTTGTCTCTGGCATATACATTTGACAATCACTACCATAGTGTAGCATTCTAAGACAAATGGATTGCCAGTTTAATCCTTTATACGAAATCTCAATACGTGGACTGCAGTCACCAGGCAAAGGCCACGTAAAAAAACCCAGCAAACATACAATTTCAATAAATCATCAAGTTCAGCAAGTAATTTCCTAGTCAAGAGATCTTCTTAGAAAAGTTCAAGGGCAATAAAATCAACTATGAATCAAACCCCATTCCATAAAAATGTGTATATATCACATACAAAAACAATGTTGCAATACTGGATAATGTGGATATTATATAAAAGAGGCATGATCTTAGGATATTAGAATAATGTAGAATTCTGCTGTTAACAAAATAGTGAGGGTACCTGAACCCTCTTAATCAGGGCACCAGAATTGCTTATATGAGTCACAGCACCAATTTTGACATTTTTACATTTGGAGAGATAATCACTAGCATTCAACAGACTTCTATGGCAAAGTTTATTTAGATAATTAAGAAAGGAGGCCTATGGCAGGAGTAGGGAGAGAGTGAGAAAAAGACATAGCAACCATCTCAGGAAAACAGAAGTAGGGGAGAAGACAGATGGACAGAGAGAGAGACAGAGACACAGAGGGAGACAGAGAGACTGAGAGACAGAGAGAGGCCAAGACAGGGGGAGAGATTCAAAAGAGGGAGAGACAGAGAGAGGTCCAGTGGCCTGCTAGGCTGCATTATAGGTGTGTGTGGGTGGGTGGGGGGTGTGGAGCATGCACCCTGGTCCATCAGCACTCAGGAGGCCAGTCTTTAAGGAGCAGTTCCATAAGGTAAATATGGGGTGAGGGTGGGGGAGACTTCTAAATACAGATTTAAAGTTCCAGGACAGTTCCAGGACACTTCTAAATACAGATTTAAAGATATAAAGGAAAAGAGTAGAGAAAAAAAAAGGGAAATACAGCTGATATTTTTTAATGACAATTGAACTGGAAAACTGTTGCTAGACTTCATAGCTATGTAAAGTATAAAGGGGAACCTAATTGTTAGGCAAGACAAGGTAGGATAACACATACCACATTTACATAACAAAGCAAGTATAACTAGAAAGATATGCTAATAAGAAGAGACTTGGGGAGTCAAAGATGTCCTGGTCTCCTAATTCTAAGAAAACAAACTCATTTGGATTTTTATTCTCCATGTTTTGAAGTATAAAGAGGAAAAACTATCTGTGCAAAGTTTACAAGGATTCTGTTTATCATCTTAAGACAGTAGACAGCACATGGAGAGAGGCAGTTTTATCACCTATTAGAAAGAGGAGTCTGCTTTAAAAACAAATCCCTAAAGTTTTTCAGAAATTAGAAGGATGGAATCAGTCCACTACCTGAATTAATTACATATATGCTATTTTATTTTCTATCAAAAACAAATGTCTGCTTGTTGTAATGTTTTGAGAAGGAGGCTAGTGAATATACCAGATTAAATTTCATTACTAATCTCAGAAGGTTGAATATTATAACCTCATTCTATATGCATTTTTCGGCATAGTTGCACTTGAAGTTAATAATTTCTCTTTCACATGCTATTTTCAATTCTGTACATATGTAATGTGTATGTGTCACGTGTGTGAAACCAGAGGAATAGCTCAGTTGCTGTTCCTCAGGAACCATCCACCTTGCTTTATGCAACAAGTTCTCCCATTGGGCCAGAGCTCATGGATTAGGCAATGCTGGTCTGTCATATGTGTCTGTTTCCCTCTCAGCAATGAAATTACAAGTGTGGACTACCACACCTGGCTTTTTTTATGGGCGTTATGGGGGTCAAACTGAGGCCCACAGGCTTGTGCATCAAGTACCAGAGTGACTGTGTCATCTCCCGAGATACCATGCGATGATGTTTTTCTTTCAAATTTTATAATTCTTAGTGATAATGATGAGGTTTTTGTCTGTTTTGGTCATAAATGACTTTTACAACTCTTCCACCTTAAGACAAGATTCAAGATGAATTTAAAATTGTCTTGCACATCTTTAGATACAAAAATTAAAAATAAAACAAAAAAAGGGGAAAACTGGAGCTTTGGTTTGGTGTGGGAAAATAAAGGCAAAGAAATTTTCTTCTACAATTTAGTAATCATGCCAGCCTTTAACTAAGGATGCCTGGAACAATGGCATCACTCAAGCCCATATTTACTAAGAACATGCCCAGCTTCACACACAGAGGTGAAATCCTCACTTCTAAACTAGAAGTTCTAGCTGAACTATAATGACCTTTTGTCTTTGTCGTGGGGGGTCATTGAACTGATGGAGTAAGTGCCCCTGTGGATATTTGATGGTAAGTGCTGGACTCAATTTCCAGTATTCTGGTACCTCAGAGCATGACAGGGATATGGGATAGCTAAATGCATCCTATGACAAAGTCAAATGCCACTTTCCAGTGGAAGCAATATTTGAAAGGAAGGGATGTTTTCTTAAGTACCCCACAGCGTCAGGGTTATGAGTGCGTTGTTACACAGTTGCCGAGAGAGAAGAACATAAGGTCAAAGTCTTGGTTGAGAGTTTTATGGAGCCCAAGGGCTTAAAGAGGCAAGACATTGATTGTTATTTCCTCTTTTCAGGTACTTCTGCAAAATCAAAGGGAAAGGAGGCTGAGAAAACATTCTCACCTGCACTTGTGCTTTTAGTATCATGATGGTGGAGCCTCCATTGGTCATGCCCAACTTAGCAACAACATGAGTGCTCTGATTCTGTTCCCTGCACTGCTGCCATATCATTTCTCCTCAACCCTGCAAGGAAAGGGCTTAGTGTTCTTGGTTGCTCCTGAATTAGGCAGGTTCCCCTTCAGGTGGTCAGTTCCTGTGTTCTTCAATCTCTTTCCAGTTCCACCATGAGGTTCACTACAGTAGCAGACACTCTGAATTGCCCAAGTCCAAGCTGTGCTTTTTTAAATAGAATTTGGGTTCACACTCCCAAATTTGTACATTAATTAATCAAGTGCTGATGGATAGAGCACATGATCTCTTCCCTTAACAACACAAAATTTGACAATAAGCAAGAACATAAGTTGTAACTGATTCATTATCAAAAGCTACTAATATGGAACTATTGCATTTTGTTGACAAAGTTATTTTACAGCAAAATAAACTCTGCCTTTTTTCCCCAAAATAAGAAATAAAATTGAAAATCCCCTGAATAAAGAAGGCTTAGATGTTATCTCCAATAGCCAAAATTTACAATGTACAATAACTGAGAGAATTATTTTCTCCCTGGCTTTGGTTCAAGCCATTTCTTTTCTATTAACTCCCAAAGCTACTGCCTTTTTGTAATAGGAATATAAATAGCAATATTGCTTTTTAAGAATACAATGGCAGTACACCTTAAAATAGGGGCATAAACAAAGATATTTATAAGGATATAAAGATATGGATTACAATTTTTTCCTCAAGACCATACCTGCAAGGTTTTTTATTTTCAATAACATCACTTACACTGAGACTCAGTTTCCTCATTTGCCTAACACAAGAAGGCAGGTTGTGACAGACCTTCAATTGACACATCAATCATGTACCTATGATAGTTCCTCAATTACAGTTTCTGTCCATGTTGGGTATATATCAGGTGTTTTGTCAATCCCGGTTCTCAACTTATATTAAAGCTGGCAAACCATAAAGAAAAGTCGCCAATCACATAAGTTTCCCTGTAGTCACCAAGAGGGGTGAGAGGGAACTTCTGGTTTTAAAAGTGAGAAGTTACTTTTGACAATGTCAACACACTTATCTGGAATTGTCTTGGAGTCCCTTAACCAAATGCAACAAGCATTCATCTTTGTAACGTCCTGGTCATGAATCTAGGAGCTCAACCTTCATAGCCGATTTATTGCCAAAATCCTTACATAAAAGTCTCTTGATGGAATCTAAGTATTCAGAGGACCCATAATGAGATTTTTGAAACATGATGTTTAAAGAAAATTAGTTTATAGTCTTCTTTTGTACCAAAATGAAAAAAAAAAGTCAAATTATTAACTTGTGAGGGCTAACCTGGTCTAGGAGGATAAAGATACACTTCACTTCTCAGTTGCATACACATTTCTTAATGCATAATTTCTTTAAGCATGCTTTCCATTTTTTTTAGAACCACTAGAATTTAATGTGGAAAAAAGTTTCACACTTTTATTTGGGTTCTCTCCATGAGTAACCAAAGTAGGCATCATTTCATCAGATGATCTGAGAGATACTGTTTTAATCACTGATCCTGTGAGTGTCAGTATTAGTCTTCAGAAAAGACTAACTTTTTTTTATGGATTAGACTTTCCTTAGCAAACAGACATAGTCAGAAATTGGCCTTGTATAGATGTTAAGTTGGATATAAAATGCTCTTTTAAATTCTCTAGAATTCCTGTGTAAGCTCACTATAGGCACTAGAGCAGAAGTTCTTGGTCTGAGTGGTTACAGCATAGTGGAGGAACCTGGGAGAGAAAGGAGCAGGCCTGCAGCTCTAAGCACGATTCAGATGCTGATATTGTTATGCATCTGTTGTTTTATATCATCTTTATATGACTTCAGTAAATCTGTTACTGCTGGTTATAAAACTATTGATAAAGATGTGGAAACCATAGCATAGAGCAGCTAAGCATATTACACAGAGAAGTAAGTAAGAGGTAGAAGCTGACCACGAACCACTATCTGCTAATCCAAAGATTCTCCAGCCTACCAAAAAGGTGTTTGCTCAATTGTGTTCAAAGCAGCTTTATTCATAATAGAAATTGGAAATAACCTAGATGCCCCTAAACTGAAGAATGGATAAAGAAATTGTAGTACATTTATGCAATGGAGTATTACTCAGTTATTTAAAAAAAGTATATCATGAATTTTGCATATAAATGGATGGAAGTAGAAAAAAATCATCCTGAGTGAGGTAACCCAGTCCCAGGAAAACAAACATGTTATATATTCACTTATATGTGGATATTAACTGCTAAGCAATGGAGGAAGTTACTAGTATCCAGAGACATAGAAAAACCACACAATATGAAGGAACTCATGTGGAATACATGGATCTCCCTAGTAGAGTAGATATTGAATAGAGGATGCAGATGAGTTGGGGAAAACTGGAATGGAAGAGGAGGGGATAGGAGAAGAGGGATGCAGGGAGAAAATATATGGAGAGACAACAAGAATTGGGAGACATTTAGGAGTGATCTGGAGACCTAGTATAGTGGAAACTCACAGGACCTATGAGGGAGAGCCTCAAAAGGATTCCTAGTAATTGGGAGAGGGAGCCTGAACAGGCCTATCCTCTCTGCAAGATCCACACTAACAATAGGAGAACCCCATGCCAAAGGAAGTAACCCCTGCTTGAAACTGCAGGGCAGAACAGGAACGAGAGACTGGATAACCTGGAGATGATTTCCAATGATGTCATGCTCTGCCTATAGATGGGTTCCTAGACCAGTCCTCATCAGAGAGCACCCCCTCCAGAAGCTGATAGGAGCATATTGAGAAGCCAAGGGCAAAACACCATGCAGAGATCAGAGAACCCTATGGAAGAGGGAGAAGAAGGATGGCAGAGACCAGAGGGTTTGAGGACACCAGGAGTACAAGCCCCAGTGTCAGCTGACTAGCCCTCCTAGGGTCCCATAGAGACTGAAGCTGTAGGCACAGCTGTAGACACAGAACCTGCAGGATTCCCCAAATACATCTTATGGTTGTTTGGATTAGTGTTCTTTAAAAAATATCCTACAGGCTGGATTGGGGGAGTCTCTGACTCTTTTACCTGCCCTTGAGAACCTTTCTCCCCTGCCAGGTTGCCTGGCCCATGCCTGATGCAGGGATTGGTGCCTGACCTTGTTCCATCTTGCTATGCCATGCCCTGATTGTGCAGTAACCCTGGAGACACTGATTTTCTGAGGTAGAAGCAGGGGCAGGGATGTTTGGGGGTGATGATGGGGGGTTGATTTGGGGGAGAGGCAATATAGGGGGAGATCAGAGGGTAGAGGGAAGGGATGAAGAGGTTTGGGATATATTGTATAAGTTGTATGAGAGAAGGAAAAAACTTAAAGGAAAAAAGATATCAATGAGTCAATCTGCAGAGAATCAGCTCTACTTATGATATGCCTTATTCACATCTATGTTATAAAATCCAAACAGAATGTCAATGAGCTTCTGACTCTTCTAGAAAATTTTCAAGATTTTCTTTTCATTAAGCTGGACATTATACTTGTCATGAAACTCACATTTAAAAAAATATGCATGTAACCTATTATTTGATCTAAGAGGCGCTATGTTGTTTAGGAATTGGAGTATGCATTTGAAATTGAAATATGTCATTAAGACTTTGTAGAGTGATTTAATATACACAATGATGATAATTTCATTTATAGAAGTATTAGCATTGGGGTCTGGAGCTTAGCAGGTAAGATTGCACACTGCTTTCACAGGGAACCCAAGTCTAATTCTCTGCATTCACATTGGTCTACAACCACCTGTAACTCCATATCCAAGATATTCAACACACTCTGGTGCCTCTGTGTAAAGTTCCATTCTTGTACACAGACACCCCACATACACACACATATATGCACATATTTACAAATAAAATCTTACAGAAGAAATCAATATCAGCATGATTCTAATTCAAGCAAATAACTTATCAGGGTACTCAATGTGGAATGAGTGCATGGGCATTGATTGTTTTTCAGTGTTTTCACAGACTAACCAATGGTGAAGAGATTGACCAGAACTCCATTGGTATCAATAGTTGAGAATGGGGCCAGAGCATATTATTTGTTATCTCTGACACAATCCTGCCTAATATAGAACACTATCCCTAGTCAATCAAATACAGCAATATATAATAATCTAAAAATATCACAGATACAAGGCTGCCCAAATTCAAAGACTGGGAAATACTGCAAGTGAATGCTAAGATGGACTCCAAATAACCTGATGATGCAGACTCATCCACTGTGAGAAGTGTATCACTTTGGTGTGAGACATTGTGATAAAGGATACCATGTAGGTGGTGACAGATAGTAAATGGAAAATCTCATCTGCTCGATATTGCTGTGAAACTATTGATAAATTAAAGTCTGTGGTTAGAAGTAAATGCCTTTGAAATGAAGCTATATGACACAATCTGTTCTTATCATTTGGCTTGGATTATTGTCATATTTATTTTAAAAATTATTTCAATGACACTCTATGAAAGTATGGTATATGCAGAAAATAAAAAAATAGATATGTAATTTCTAAAATGTAATCAGATTTTGCATTCATGTCTTCTCTGCCACTTCCTCCCTCAGAAACATTTGTATCTAAACTTCACTATTGTCTGCAGAATGTGTACTCAAATTCATTTTTCAAGTTCTTACATTTATATTCCTCTTCTCTGAATAACATTAGTACTGTTTCTTTTTGTGGAGTCCAAGGCTATTAGAAGTGAAGATATTTCTGTTCAAAGTGAGAAAGAATGGGCATCCCTATTGATTGCCATGTCAGCAACAGCTCTTTAGTCAATGGAACTAGTCACAGTTAACAGACATAACTTTGAAATATGTTTTCTCCACACTGAGTCAGGGGACAATGCCTCCTGCCCTTGATGGCACATAGTACATGGCACCACTATGTGTCGTGTTAACCATATACAGAACTGAGGTGGTGGCCACAGCAAAGACCAAGTGCAAAAGTGCAAACCTGTGGGGGCAAAGATGAGAGACAAGAGATGCCCAACACAGGCTAATGGTAGCCATAACTCAGCACCGATCTCAAGATGAATCTCTATATAAAGACTGAACAAATAGAGATAACAATTTTTAAGTGATAAAAGCCAAAATCTCTGTTGGCTAGGATTTAAAAAATAAAAACTCTTTCATAAAAACGGCACATCATGTTTGTTCTGTTCTTCATTCATGTGCTAACTGCATGACACGTGCTTTCTTTGAGATATGATCTTTGCCACATGCTGTATTAACAGTGTCAATAAATCTCCTGCCTTTGTGCTGCTGCCAACTTAAATTTTAGTTTCATCAATTTTTAGCCCTTGCCAAAAATGTTGGGCAGCCTGAGGAATATAATTTTACAGAAAGCTGTTCTTTGACTTAACTTTAAAGAGTATCAGGATGGTGTTGTTTTGTGAGAATGGGTAGGTAATACATTCTACCTCTTGGGTCAGGAGCTGCTAACATAGTTATGCTCACTTTGGAAGAAATAATTGGAGCTATATGCAAATAAATTTACAGCTGAATATTTTCCCCAAATTGAAGATAATTATGTAGCTATGATAAAATTGTATGTTACCACACATGGTCTATAATTCTGTTAAAAAGACAACAAAACGTACTTAAATTATTCTGAAGAAAAATAGACTTGAAATTAAACGAAAGTCATCTCACAATAATTCATCCAGTCATGCAGTGTGTCAATCAGGGACACAGTTAGTTACTTAATCTCTGTTACACCCAATCTGTCAATTAAAATCAGAGCCATGTCTTAACAGCTCATATTAGAAGTGGATTCTTAACCCTTTTGTGCATCCCTTCCCTATCTTGAACAGAGTTACCAGAGATTGTTGATTTTTCTCCACAAATGCTTCTCTGTATGGGCCCTCATAGAGCTACTTGCCTAGTTCTCAAAATGAACTGCATGGGCACCAACTCTGAGCTTCAGCCTTTTCTACTTTTCAATACTGTTTATTATAAGCAAATGTCTCAAAGTAAGCAATTCGAAGGTATATTAGTGCATGTGAACATACTGCCCAAACTGTCTTTGGAGCTTATCCTGAGGATAGCCCAACATTTGACCATGGGTATTCCAACACCCTTGTTTCAATGGACCCTCCTCTATACTCCCAAACCCCCACCCCACATTCTCCTGTGGTAGATTCCACTGTAGGCAATTTCCTCATCTCACATTTCTCTTTCAACTTAAAAATAGTTTCCTGGACCCAAACCATTGTTGTTTACCTTTCCAGGTTCCCTCCCCCTCTGCTTCTCCTAGATTGCTGTTTGCATTTCAGTAGCAATCTCAGGCATCATAACATGGAAACAACCTTTCCAGGACTCCCTCCTTCATAGCTCATTGGATGGATACTCTCACTTGTGTTGACCTGCATATACTTCCCGTGTAGATTTAGTTGTTAACTGTTTATTTCTATATGCTTTACTTATTCTGACATTGCCAGATAATCATATGGTACTTAGTAAGTGAATATATTAATATTTTATGAATGGAAGCAAACATCAAAGTGTTTTTGGCTATGAGAAGGTCTCTCAAGTAAGAATTTAATTGCACTATTTAACCTAAGGTTAGTAAGATAATGTTATAAAGTACATTTTAGTACTTGTGAGACTTTTCGCATAGTTCTTATTTAGTCATAAAATCAATATTGTATTTTATGTAATAAATTCCTATAAGGAATGATATATCAATATACATAAGTAAATTGGTTTGATAACTAACTATAAAACTTTTTTACAGTAATCAAAACCTTTAGGTGATTTAGGCAGTGTGTTAAATTAGTTGCCTACTAAATAATTTTTCTAGTCAATAAAGTTAAGTTTTATGGCTTCAGTGTTTTAGATAAATAGTAAGATTTAATCTCTGAAAGTGAAAAACTTTATATCCCACATGATATTCATTAAAATATTTCTATTTATAGTTATATATAGAGAGAAACATCTGCAGGTAGAAATGTTTAGCTTTGATTCTTGATCATGTAACTCAAAGGAATATAAACAGATTTCATTTAAAAGTATGGGATTAAAAAAAAACATAAAACAAGAAAATTCAATTATAGATGAGAAGGTTGTTGGAATCTTAGGCATGCTCGTCACAACAGTGGGCAGCATCAGAAAAAACTGTAATAATTGCTTGTCATGATATTACAGTCTCTAAGTTGGCACTATCTGCATGTAATTTAAAACTACAACAAAAATGAACCTATAGATAAAGGTTATCTTTAACCAGTGAGGGCATTGCTTATCCCCTTCCTATCATTTATATTTAGCAATTTAATTTCATTAGCAGATGAAATTAGAAGAGTCTAACTTGTCCATAGTGAAATGGAAGAGTAGAAGGGAAGGTCGGAGAACTCCCTTGAAGCCAATGTACACAGGGCCATTGTTGGCTGGTTCCTAGATGGTAATTTACTGATATTGGTAATCTCCTCTGCAGCTCTTCCATCACTAAGAACAAAATAACTAGCAAACTAGCTAGGCATAAAAATGATTGAGAAAGAACATATCCCTGTGTTAGAGACACTGATTCTGTAGAGTGGAGGGTGCAATGTCTTTCAAGTCTGAACTTGGCAAAAAACAATATAAACAGTGTTATGCAAAATTTGAGAAACATAAGTTATACAAAGCAAAAATAAAGAACATTTTTGCCTTCTGTTTTTGGAGATTTTCACACTTATCAAATTTCACTATGCCCCTTCTTTGAACTCAACCTTTGTGCTGAGTTCTTATTCTAATTAGACATTCTGATTGAGTCTAGTTGCATAAGACTGTACCTCAGCAAAATCCAAAGCCAAGAAGAGCAAAGAAGAATGGATCCTAATTCCATCACAATGTCTCCTGCTCAGATACTGTGATAGCCATATTCTAAATTTGCTGTCTGTTCAAACCTTTATTATTGACTGGGCCCTAAGATAATTTTATAAATGAAAACAAGAAAAATCTTGACATTATTCTAGAAGAAAATGTAAGATGAGTTTCCAAGTGCATGGTGTCTCTGAAGAAAATCTGGGTATAAATCTCCCTAACAGAATTTTAGCAGCTGGAAGATCTTGTGAAACTTTGCCTGAACTGAAAACAGTTGTCTAAGGTAACTACAACCTCATTCTGTGGAAATGACCTTGGATGTGCCTTCTCTATATGAGGATTTTGTATATGTTTTGTAAGCTTTATCATGTTTTAACTTATTGGTCGTCGGGATTGAATCAGGAGGCTACTCAGCTCCCCAAGGTATCTGTTAGAGTCCAGCAGCCTCTATGCTGGACTAGCCAGGCATAAAAATGGTTGAGAAAGAACATAACCCTGTGTTAGAGGCACTGATTCTGTAGAGTGGAGGGTGGAAGAAATCGAAGCAGTTGTTACAATGGAGGAATGACTGTGCCAATCTTCTTGGCCTCAAGGAGGGATCACAGTATAAAATACAGAAAAGCAAACAAATATTTAAATGGTCCAAGAAGCAAAGAGAAAAGTAGTTGAGTCCTAGGTGCTGTGAATCTTACCAGCAGCAAACGATCTTGCTAAGGTTTGAGTGTATCTACCTAAACTCAGGTTAAAATTTAATCTCCCTGACGGGGTATTGATAGGTGTAGACAAATGTGATTTTAACTGGCAAATGATTGTAAGAGTTTTGTCCTCAGGAGTGGTTTAGAGGAATCAATTTTTGGCCTGATGAGTGGGTCCATGAATTAATGGGTTATCACCATAGAAGTGACTTGTTTTAAAAATTAAGTTCCTATAGATCAATTGAACTCTTTTATCATGCTACAGCTACATATGAGGCCCTGATCAGATACAAGTACATGCCAGGTCCATACAATCTATTTCAAAGTGGGCTAAACAAACTTCTATTTCTATACATTATTCTATCCCAGAAATTTTGTTATAGCAACAATGTGACTCAAGAAATGACTCAAGATGCACTTCATTATAGCCAATACAAAATGACTAAGGTTATATTTTTCTAAAATTTTCTAAAAGCCTTATGTACACATTCCCAGAATCCAACACTGTCCACAGCCACCCAAACAGATCACTTTTGCAGTCAGTCGGACTTTAAGACAATTCACCTACATTGTAGTCCCCATCTTGCTGTCACTCATCAGCATCAACACCAAACTTGTCTCATTCTTCATCTTTTACTCCAGTTCTCTGAAATTATGATTAAGGGAGTATCCCAAAACAGGAATGAGCATATCAAATGGACAATTTGCTCCTGAGTGACAGGTCTAATTATTTTTTAATCTCTTTCATTTCTATTTGACAGACATTTGTAAAGAATAGTAAAAATGTTAGCCCTCTCTTCTCTGAGATTTATTGCTAACTTCCTTTTTATTAATGAATGTTAACTTCCTTTTTATTAATTAAAATTTACTATGGTATTTTTGCTGTGTGCATGTGTGTTCAAAGAACAACTTTAAAAAAGTTGCTTTTCCTCTACTGTGCAGGTTCTAGAGATCGAATTCAGGTCCTCAGACGTGAAAGCAAATGCCTTTACCCACTGAACTATCTCACCAGTCTAAATCTAACCTCTCGAAATATTTCTTATACAAAATTATACAAACAACTCATGGTAGGGCATCTGGTCTTAAGCCACAGAATCTTTTGGAATGTTGATTATAGCATATTGCCTATGACCATTGCTTGTGACCATTGCTAGTTTTTCTTGGGTTTGACTCTGCTGGAGCCTATATCCTATTTGGAACATAACTTTATAATATTTCAAGTTGGTTGTCTTGAGAATTCCCCCTTATAAGGTATATTTATGGGGCAAGCCTAACTCAGAAAAGTTGCCTGGTCATTTCTGTAGAGAACACACACACTGTGCTTCTCCAGGGCATAAATTAGAAACATGTTGGTCTGTTTTGCTCTTCTGTTTGCTCACTACCCAAGAGCATCACTGTTCTCACATGTGCTCAGTAACGTTGTGCACAAGAAAACAAATGCTCTGTGGCATGAGTCTACATTTTCTTACCAGATTCAAATCTGGTGATCCTCTGTCTCAGTCTTTACATCATAGACTCAAGGAGTATGTTTTAACTCTTTAACTCAGTACCTTCAACATGGCTTGCTTTGCTTACCATGCCATCACAAGAATACCACCAGACTCTGAGTTATCTGTAAATCCATTTGGTCCTAGAATGTCTTGATTTTTCTCTTCTTATTAGCTGGGTGTTATCTTGGGCATGCAATATCAGGTAGGATTTTCCCCTTTGTTTTCAACACACTTGTCTGTCCCCTAGGGGCCACTATGAATAAAGGCATACTGAGTTCACTCAGATCCCTGTGACAAGTTCATCCCACAAAGAGTTTGTCAGGAGTCTGCAACAGGGATGACAAATGCAAGCGGAAGCAGGTCACCAGAAGAAATGAAATGTGCTCCAGATGCCATCACCAAAATGAACTTAATGCCTATTCAGCCCAATTGTAGCCATACTTCAGCTTTATCTTCCACATTTGTTCCAGCTCAGCTGTGGTCCTTATTCATGTGCTGATTGCTGCCCCATTTTTCTAAGAGCATAGACACCCCATTAATTCACAGCTTTGTTTTCTTGATAATTATCATTCACATTTTTTGGTAGCTGCTTAACATAGTGATGTCCAAGAAGTTTGGAAACCCAGGCATTTAATGAAAAAGAGAGAATTAGAATATTATTAGGACTGATATCAAAGTAGAATGGTTCCATCAAATACCTAGAAAAGGAAAAAAAATCCTAATTGCCTCATGACAGTTGCTAGACATCCAATTTAACTTTTAAGACAATAGTATTTACTTTTATATTAGATATATAAAATTATAAATTTTAGCCATGTAAACATTACTTAAATAAATGGGTATATTTTTAAAAAGAGGATTGGATTGGAATTATTTGAATGGGCAATTTAAAAACCAACAAATTTTTTTTTAAACAGAGTTTTGAGAACTTCATAATTTTTAATGTGGGACTGTTTTACTATTTGAATAATAAAGAAATATAACAATAAATACCAACATAATTTCAAACTGGAATATATGAAAAACAGTATAAATTATGTCAATGTTGTTAGTGAAGAGGAGGCACTTATTTCCCTGATTACTAATTATGTTCATCTTTGTGCATACTCAATAGCCATATCTGTGTTTTCTTCTATTTAGAGTTATTGGCTCTTTTTTAATAAGAACACTGGCTTTGGTTTGTCCTAAGATTGCTTGCTACTTTGAATTGAATTGTCGGAGTTCCTTGTATGCTGTGGATTTTCATTGCTGGGCTCCTAACAAACACTTTATACTATTCTATGGGTCACTGGTCTCAATCTTCCTAATGCTGTGATTCTTCAATACAATTTCTCATGTTGTGGTGACCCCTAACCATAAATTTGTTTTTTGTTCTTACTTCATAACTGTAATTTTGATACTGTTATAAATCATAATGTAAATATCTGATTTGCAGATCGTCTTGGGCGGAAGGGTCATTCCACCCCCAAAGGGGTTGCAAACAACAGGTTGATCACTGCTAAAATACAAATTGTTCTTTCAATCTGTTATCATCCCTTTTGCTATGTAGAAGACTTTTTAGATTTATGTAATATCATTTTTTGTTTTTTTGGTTTATGTCCTGTGCTTTGGAGATCATCTCCAGAAAATACATGCCCACTCTAAAGTCCTGATGCATTGACCCCTAGGCTTTCTTCTGGTGATTTTATACCTCCTTTCCCAGTCTTTGTCGTATTTTTATTTAATCTTCCTAACTGGTGGGAAATGGGTTTCCAGTTTCATTTTTCTGTATGTATGTAATTAATCTTAACAGTTTCCTTCACTGAAGGCTATTCTTTCCCCACTGTGTGTTGTTAGCACCTCTGTGAAGAATCCATAGCTACAGCTATTTGGATTCAGGTCTAGGAATTCTGTTCTGTTCCTATTTGTTATCATGCAAGGCTATCTTGCTTCAAATTTTACAGTTTTAAGATATTGTAAAGTTCGATAACAGAGTCTTTCTTATTTTGCTCTTTTCTGTTTGTGGTGGAGTTGTTTATTCTGGAGGTTGTTTTGCTCTTTTCTGTTTGTGGTGCAGTTATTTACTCTGGAGGTTGTTTTGCTCTTTCTGTTTGTGGTGGAGTTGTTTATTCTGGAGGTTGTTTTCTTGTGGTTCTTGTTTTCTCATGTCCTAGGGAGGGATCTCTCTCTCTCTTGTTTGCAGTAGGGTACCTCCTCGGGTGTCCCTATATGGAGGACACAGGTGAAGAGGGATGGAGAGGACAAGGGACAACTTTTTGTGATAGCTCTTTTCACAAGGCACTAATTCCACCCTCTTGAATTTATCTAAGCTAAGTTGTTCTCCAAGGACTCAATCTCCAAACACTTTCACACTGGGGGTAGAATTATAATATATGATTATAACAGAGAACACGGAAGACAGGCAAGGCACTGCATGGCAAGGATATGAGAGAATTTGAGAAATAATACAAAGGCAAAATCTTGTAACAACAAAGACCAATTCTGTAATGACTACGTAGACTGAAGTCATTGAACACAATACCCTTACTTTGGTGACTCCTGGATCCTAGGACCTAATTATAATGACAGTCTCTTATCAGACACACATACACAAAGAATATAAGAAACAAGAAAAAACCCAAAGATTCAGGAGTAGCATAAGATAACATTGTATTTAAATATTAATATATATTGAATTATAGAGTAAAGTCCAAAAATAAGAAAAAGCTATACAAAAGTTAGAGTCACTGCTGGACTCAACAGTCTGGAACAGAGAGATGTAATGTCTGGTGCATTGGCATCACAGATCCCAGTAATATCTTTTGGCAAGCAAAACCCATGCTGACTCTGAAGATCATTTTGCATGTGAACAAGTTCAGTGGTTTAGCCAAAAAAAATATCTGGAAGTCTGAAAAGAGCTAAGCAAGGCCTCAGTTTCCACACAGTCGGGAATAAAGAATTCAGAAACTTAATCACATTATCTTACAGAGGCTTAGCAAATACTTGACTACAACATAGGGATGAATAAATAAATGACCATAGTTGGATTCAAAAACAAAACTGTCTCCACAACTTTAAGCTTATGAGACTAATTTTTACATAATGTATTAGAAAAATAAGCATTAATTTTACTAATAAAATAGACTCCAAAGTCCCTGAACAACATTCTTAATTTTTAATACAAAATTTAAAAATAAAATAAACGTGCAAATTAACATGAGTATGATTGAATATCAATAGTCAAGAAAAATGAATATAGACAGGCTCTCACTATCACCATCACTAGAATTAATGAGAAAGGTCTTTGAAGCATGTAATAAGAGAGAAGTAAGACAAAGGTAATATGGTCACACAGGGAAGAGAGAAGGAACTTAAGGAGAGCGAGGGGAAACCAATAAAAACCATGGAGAAAGAGAATAACAGTGAAATAGTTGTTTTATGAAACAAAAATGTATTGAACTAGATTAAGATAACAGTAAAGACTCTCAGGGAACGGGCTACTGAAAGTCAGGGAAGATGAACAAACTTGACTCCTTCAGCGAGAAGACCGAAAGACAGACAAGAAAATAAGCAAAGCTTTAGTGACCTGATGACAGCTAATCAAGTATGTCCGCAACTGGACTCTCAGGAGTAAAGAAAACAAGACTCTCCCTCGCCTTTTCCCTGCTCTCTTCTCCTCTTCTCCTCTCTCTCTGTCTCTCTCTCTCTGTCTGTCTCTCTCTCTCTCTCTCTGTCTGTCTCTGTCTGTCTCTCTCTCTCTCTGTCTCTCTCTCTGTCTGTCTCTGTCTCTCTCTCTCTGTCTGTCTCTGTCTCTCTCTCTGTCTCTGTCTCTCTTTCTCTCTCTCTCTCTGTCTCTGTCTCTCTCTCTGTCTCTCTCTCTCTCTCACACACACACACACACAAGAAAGGAAAGAAGAAACACTAGACTCATCATCTTCACTTCATGAAAAACATCTATATTTACAGACCTAGAAGGCTCAAAAAACACTAAGCAAGATGTATAAAAATGAATTCACGACTAGGTAAATCAGTGTATCACAAGCTTAAGAAAAATTTAAAAAACACAGAAAATCTTAGAGAAATTAAACAAAACAAAACAAAATCCAGCAGAACTGTATAAGCTAACAAATTCTGTACTGCAGTACAAACACTTCTTATCAGAACCAATGGCCATATTTAGAGGCTGAACAATAACCCAGAGTTCTAGATCTAGGGGATTGGAGGAAATCAATATGAATAAACACAAAAAGTACACCACTACTAAATTATTATCAGACAAATTAAGGTCAGGACAGTTGTCTGGCAAGAGAGTACCTTGCATGAAACATTAAGGTAAGTTTCATTCGGGTTCAGAGGAACATAAAATAAAACAATAAACAGGATGGTTTAGAAACAAAAAAAAACTAATTTTGTTAATTACTGCAAAATATAACTTAATCTAGGTGTATAAATCTCAACATATTATGAGATTTATAATGTAAATAAAAAGTTGGTAACAATATTCTTTAGGATAGAGCTGAGTTAAGTAAACTTACTTTCTACAGTTCTCTTTTATTACCTAACACATTATTATCTCTGAATAAACTGTGATGAATTAAAGTGAAAATGGTCATCCCCAGAAAGAACAGTAAATTTACATTGGATGATAAAACAAAAAGCCTTGAAAACAATTTTAGCCAAGGGACTTAAAATCAATCTAAAGGATACTTAATTGAACACTAGAAGACATGACAGGAAGGCAGTAAAAGTTTAAAAGCTCTGATGGACCATATTAATAAAAACGACAGACCTCCTTGTGATAATGTCACACATGGAAATCTACTATAAACTCAAATGAACTAAGAACAAGACAAAGACACAATTTCATCTCATCCACAAGATGTGCCCTTAAAATATGAAGACATGTAGAAAAAAAATGGAAGCATATCCACCATGCAAACAAATGTCAAAAATTACGGAAGAAATATGTTAATGTGACATGTTTACAAAGTTTCAAGTTAAATTCAAAATGAACTATTCAAAATGAGTACAGCCATGAAAAAGGTGAAAAATAAAAAGGCTGACAACATCAAAAGCAGAACCAGCTATGAGAAAGAACTTTCTGGAATTCTTTTGGGGGATTATATGACTATTGTTGGTCACAGTATGGAAGGTTTTAATACAGTTATGCATCAAGTCCCAAAAATTCTATGCCTAAGCAATTGCCAAGGAGAAACAAAGCCTATGTTAGGCTTAGGGATATGGATCATTGTGCGCAACTATGCTTGCTGTGCAACTATAAGTATCTGAGTTTGAGTTCAATATATCCAGATATAAAAACCATGCATGATCATGTGGGTCTTATAATCACTGAGATCAGAGACAGAAAAATCCCACGATCTCACTGGTCAGCTTCAGGGTTAGTGAGAGACAGTGTCTTGATGGAACAAATAAGCTGGAGAATAATAGAAAAGTCATTCAGCATCATCCTCTAGCCTCGGCATGTGGGTACATAGGTATATGCTCACACGTGTGTGTATCACACAGACACTCACGCAAAGAAAACACATTTATCAAATGACTTGTAAAAGTGTATTTGAAATGAATTTATTGCAGTGAACAAAATCTAAAGTTTTCAAGTATGTCCATTAGTTGAAGAATAGGTATAAACAAATTGGGGCATATTATAAGAAAGAACCCACTCAGCAATGAGAATAAACAAACTGCTAGTATGAAACTATAGAGATGAATCTCAAAAATATTAGGTGAGCAGTAATAAGCTGGACACAAAAGGATATGACGTGTTACTCCCAGTGAGGGTTAATTTTGATTGCCAGTTTGAGAAGATTTAGAATCTGTATGAAATCAAACTTGTAGCCGTGTCTGTGAGGGCTTTTCAAGATTAGGTTAATAGAAGTGTAAAGACCATAACTATGGTGGCACCAATCCATGAGATAGCGTTCTAAAGTGAACAGAAAGAAGAAATCACACAGAGCACAAGCATCTGTCAACTCCCAGCTTCCTCAATACAGATGCAATGTTACCATTTACCTCCTGCTGCCATGATATCCCTGAAGTGATGAATGGATGGTATCCACTGGAGCTGTGAGCCAAAATAAACTTTCCTTCTTTCGTTAAGTTGCTTTTGTAAGATACTTGGTTGTAGCAATTAGAAAGGTGCCTAATGTCCATTCTTTATTGAAATTTCAAGAAAAGGCTAGTTGAATGCATTGTGATGAAAATCATAGCATCATTGGCCTGGTTACAAGGGAAGACTGACAGAAAACTGGATGAAACATTGTGTTGATAGAAAGTTTCTATCGTTTGAGGGATGTACTGGCTCTATGAGGGTCAACTGTTATCAAAACTCATACAGCTGTTCATTTAAGATCTAAGAATTTCATACCAAGTCTATTTTTCCTTATTCAGAAAAATCACATTTCCAAAAATTCTAGAATCTTAAATCTCACTGCATTTCAAGCCCTTTTCCAATTTCCATACGCCATACCACACTCACCAAGCTTAGACTCCGGCATGTGTTTTATACTATCACTTGGTATTTCTGACTGTGAAAAACTACATAGTTTTTGTTGTCCCATTACAACATCTTCCCTTTGTACAATTTACTTTCTGTGATGTGGGTAGGTGAAGGCAGTGGACCCCTTGGGAAGCTCTTTAAAACCTGCAGGGGTACCAATGAACACAGTTTCAAGGAGTGCTCAACTAAGATCACAGAGCTATTCCAACAAAGCATGCTCACTGTCAAGCCCCTACTTCAAGAGTCATCTCAAAGAGACGAGAATCACACAGAAATCCTATTACCCATGGGGTCTGAATGCTAATTCTGGCTTCATTTTTTATCTGCCATTTTTATCTCTGTATCAAATATTTAAGAGGTAAGTATGTGCCTATCACATGTGGTTCAGGTAAAGAATATATAGACAGGTCTCAAGAAAATATGTATACAGATGTTGAACATAATAAGAAGTTCAAGAGACTAACGTCAACACAGCAATCTGTAAGATAAAATAATACCAAAAAGGATGCTGACATAGAGAAAAGGGACAAATGGCCTGTGTGTGACTTTGGCTCAAGAGAGCAGTTTGTAACGTCCCCTGATCTCTGTAAGTTTCTCTGTCATCTTCCAAAATTATCCATCTTAATGTTTCAGATGCCAAGCCTTATCTAATGAATGATTTGGGGCTTGAGACTGCCTTCTGATCATGGTCTCAGTCACTTAGCAGACTGCTAGTAACTTTCCAACTCTCAGAGTTCTGAGAAAGCAGGTCTAGCTGCCAGCCAGGGATAGAGGGACCACATGCCCCAGACTTTACATTATCACTTCTCTGGAACTATGATGAACTCTAAGCACACCTCACACTGAAAACAGACCATAACAATGTATTTCTTAAACAGAGAGACATTTGTAAATGTCTATATAGTTCTACATAGATAAATGTGTATATACACAATTACATATATCTATGCAATTTAGTGCTTTAATGTCTATCAGACTAATGTTTTTTTCTACACTTTGAACATTCATTGAGTTACTAAACATGTTAGATTTTTTTCATGATAATCTATCTTACAGTAATATAGGGGATATTTATCTTGGCTCATATTTTCAGTCTGTGGGGATCTGGCATGGTTATTTTGGCAAGGGGATGGGGCAGGGTATAACTGCTCATCTTCTGGTAATCAGGAAACAGAGAAAGGTATGAAGAGACTAAAGGTAAGATACAAGGACATACGTACTCAATGTCTTATTACCTTCAACCAAGTTCCCCTGCTAAATTTCTATCTCCAGATATATGATATATAAACCTCTTAGAGACATCAAAAACAAATCACAACACTGAGTTACCACTAAAAGGTAATATTAATCATTAAATAAGTCCAAGTACAAATGAGATAAATGTCTTGGTGTTAAGAAAAATGAAAAACAACTTAATCTAAAGTGATTAAACATTACTACAAATGTAATGCTACAAGTTCATAGAAATTTCTAGCATAAAGAAGGTTCCATGGCCTCCAGGGATCATGTGTGTCAGTTATTTAAATATAGCAATCCACATACACTATTTTTCAATTGGGAGAAATAAACCATTATTTATCAAGTAGAATAAACTATTTCATCTTTTCCCACAGTAAGAAATGTGCACTATGTATAACCCAACACTCCGAGGAACCACAACAGATTGTGACACCCCTTTGTTTGACAATTAAATGGATGCTGTCATATGGTTATTACCCATCTTAGATGTCTTTTTTAAATAAATGACACCTAAAAATACTCCCTAACAGCTTTCTCAATTCAAGCTATAATTATAGTCTTACCATAGATGAAACCAAAAATTGAGGACAGATACTTTCACCTTGAAATTCTTTCAGCAATATGCCCTTGCTCTTTGGTAAGCTGCATAAACATGTGTGACAAGTTATGCAATTAACCCACAGGTGAGGAAAGAATATATCAAAGCTGATTTTAAATCTCAGGGCTGATGGGTATCTTAGTTTTTTTTTTGTTTGTTTGTTTTTTGTTTTTGTTTTTTCTTGTTGCTGTGACAAAACAATCTCACAGAAGCAACTTAAGGGAGAAAGGGTTTACTCTGGTCCATATTTCAAGGCACGACCTTCATGGTGGGGAAGTTAAGGCAGCAGAACTGCAGGATGTTGAAGCATCTGATCACATTACCCTAAACTCCAGAAGCTTTCAGCTAGCTCTTTTTGCAGACATCATCCATTGTGTAGGGAAGACAGACAGGATAGTTCTTCACACATCAACTAATGTAATCAAAATAATCCACAGGCATGACCCTCTAGATGCTTGCCACTCAAGTGATTCTAGACTATGTCAATAGTCTAGTCACCACAAGGGCATATCTGGACAGCAGCATCATTCTTTGCTTCATAATGAAAAGTGACCCTAGAAACAACTAGAGTAGCAATGAGAATGCTATGTTATTGCAAGTAAATCATATTTTAAAACTAGCTAAGTTCACATTTCCATGTCGAAAAACCTAGTTTTAAATATAAGCATTTTGTTTGTTTGCTTGTTTGAGATAATCAGTCTCATTCTGTAACCAACGTGGTCCTGGAGAGTGTGATAATCCTCCTACATCCAAGCTCCTGACTATTAGGGTTACAGGTAAGCTAGCGTGCTTACCTCAATTAAGAATTTAACAATCAAGGAACCTGATAAATAGCTGTCTGCAAGAATAAAAATTGTTAATTAAATCACCAAAAGTTCCAAAGTGCATAGATTATAGGTTTTCATAACTCATGTCAACATTTGTGACACACAAAGTTGAATCACAAGAAAACAGTAGTTATTGGAAATATTAGAACTCTATAGAAATGTCCAAATTCCTTCTGGGTGAACTGTTCCTTTTCTGAAACCAACAGCTGCTAACAACACAGACTGTTTAATCCAGGCTTTACTTGCACTTGTGTCCCATCACTATTTTAGTGTTCATCATCAGGGTATAGCAGATCAAATGGTACACTATTCTGGCTTTTCACCACCCATCCCTTCAATGACATTTGATGGCTCCCAGTTGATTTCTACAAATTCACATAATGTTGGGCAATAGCTAAAGAGAAAAACTCCAGTTAAATGTCAGTGGTTGCCTTTGTTACATGAGACCAAAGGGGATGGATTTTGATATGTGAAACCTGGCCAAAGAATCTTCCAACTGGGAAGTTGGATAACATCACTGAGGAGTTCTCAGTACTGCCAAGTATATAGAGAAACAAACTGACAAAGATATTTGAGGAATGCATACTGTGGTCAAGTATAGCACTTCATAAAGCAGATGACAGGCTCCTTATTACAGCTGTAACTTTAGCAGTCCTAACAATTTTCTATTTTAGAATATTGTTCAAACTAGCACTCTTTAGTGGTTAGTGGGTGAGTTTGATATTGTTTCCAAGTATTCAGAGGAGAGACATATTGACTCTACTCCACAGGAGAAGAAAATGAAGTAGACTGCTTTGGTGTCTCCTGAGGCTACATTCAGGACAAGATGTAAAAGCAATGGGCCTGACGGGTATAGCACATTACCACCTAGTGTTCTATATTCTGTGTTGACAGTCACTGCTCTGAAAACTGACTCTTAGCCTTTTTCAGAGTATCCAGGAACTTCTCACACATACATGAAAGTCTTTCTTTTTACTGACACTACAGTCCAAGTATAACATTTTCTTGAGTTCTGTAAATTACTCAAGAGAATTTCTGGACCATGTGGGACTTTGGAAACCTCCAAAAATAGTTAGTTCATCAGAAGTACAAGTGGCCTGGGAACCACTTAAGCATGGTAGATGCATTAAATTAGGTCATCTTGTCTGTAAATGGCAAGTGATCTTGGTTGTGTATACACATACACACACACACACACACACACACACATATCTACATCTCTATATATAGATATAGATGTGTATTGTGCTTTACAGAAGATATAGAAAAACTAATGTGACAGACTCAAAATGTTTAGACATTCTGTGTCTATTAATAATGAGTTACAATTCAAATAGAAGAAAGAATAACATATTAATAAACTATAACTTCTCTCTTTACTTCTTATATTAATTTCTTAGGTACAAATAATTTTAATAATGCACAACTATTTGAGTAATAAAAAGTTGACCTTGTCTTTAACTCTTGGTGCCCAGTACGGAGTTGCAATCTCCTATTTGGTAGGGATGTCTTTGTTATCTCAGTGCAGTGACTTACAGTAAACCTCAATATGGTTTCTGAATGAGAACTGACCAGTGGAATAAGCAATTAAATCTAACTCGTGAGAATTATTGATTCCAGGTAGCATGGAGTTCTATGGAAGTCCACTAGTGGATGTCAGATCTGCCAAGTTCATATCTAATAGTGCATTCAGAAGCCACATGGTTTAAGGCACCTTTAAGACAGTGTAGAGAATACATTATTTATATGCATGTATATGTGTGTAATGATTCTGAAATCAGTTATCAGAAAATAAAATATATTATAAATTATAAATACATACATGAAGGACAAATTATTCATATAACAACTATAAATTAATATAGTATAGTCATGATTTTTTAGTGTAAGGCAACAGAAACAATGAAGTATAAAAGTGGTTTTAGATAAACCCATAAACATACTACTCTATACGAGTTATGTGTATATTACATATTAGTGTGAAAATGTGTATGCTTTTTGTACAAGGCTTGGTTTCTTGTCATATGGTTTTTAAATAAATCTCCCAATTCATTTGAAGAAACTGAATATTTTAGAATAGCAAAACATAGATAAGTGAAGAAATTTAAGCAGTGCTCAGGAACAGGCATAGCTAAGTGAGGGAAAAGTCATATTCTCTGAATCTAGAAGGTTAGCCATACTTCATAATGACACTTTAGATTTTAACTCATCTATATTCAATTATAATAACATAGAATAATCTACCCCAAATTATTATGAGATATTAAAATGCCTATTTCTAGTAAGATAGAACACATCAGCATGTGTCTGAGTAATCAATCAGAGGATAAAGATGTCTACCTCATCCCCCAGATTGGGATGCTCCCTAGCAAGTATAATGTCTATGTCAACTGACCCATTTGTACAAAATCACTATTGAAATAAGAGAAGGAAAGCAAGATGTCAGGCATTAAAGTCAGTTCTTGAATTGCCCACTAAGACTTCCCAGGCATGGGAAACAGCACAGCAGATAAAAGCATTTGCTGCTCTTGGAGAGCCAGAATTTGATTCCCAGCATCTAAGTAGGGTGGCTCACAACTGCCCACAACTCTATTTCCAAGGGATCCAAAACCATCTTCAGGCCTCTGAAGATGCCAAGCTCACATGCCATACCCATACCCATACTCCTGCCTGTACTCATACCTATACCTACACACAGACATCTTTATTTTAGAGACATTGCAAAGAAAAATGCTTTGAAAACTGAAATAAAAGAAGGATGTAATAAGATAATGGGTTTAGAGATGAAGTCAAGTTATTTAGTAATCTGGGGGTGGGGGTGGAATCTAGGAACTCATTGTTTCCCTTACTCCAGATGCAGGATGATTAAAGGTATTTACCTACTTTTGAGCAGTATAGGAAAGAATGATTAATTTCCTAAATTATTTTTAAAGAGAGCACTCCTCTTAATACTCTCAGCAAGTATGTTCTGTTAATTTCTCAGCATGTTAAATTATTTTTATTCAAATTATATTACTCAAAAGTAGCAGAGCCAAATATAAACTCCACAGCCTATGACTATAACTATATGCCTATACTTATATTGTACACAAATGCTATGTAATATAGTTGCTTGAGTTAATTGCATTTGGGGCCATAAATAGACCTGGCATATCCTTTGGCCCCTTTACATTAGTGCTTATCTTTATGGTTTTGATCAATTAAAGCACAGTAATGCAACTACTGAGTCCATTTAGAGTTATTTGTGTGTATGCGTGTTTAGGGCTGACCACTTGGGACTGGATAACCTGCCAGGGGCTCATTTCTGGAAAAGACTGACCCTCCTTCTCTCAGCAGCCACAAACTGCCTATAATTCTTCATCTCATGGTGGGGCAAAGTGCAATTTCCCCCATCCACATTGGTACGTCAATTTTTATTGTCATTATAAAGGTCTTGTTTAAAGTAGTATGTTGTTCACATTTTATGCTTCCCTATCAGACATAGAAGACGCTGTCTTACAGAAAATGATCTGATGTACTGTCTCTTAAAATCTATCTGCTGCACCTTCTGTGAAGTTCTCTTAACCTTAGGAATAGAGATTGTGTTGTAGATGTGTCATTTGGGTTGGCAAGCCATGGTTAGGTAGTGTCTGCATTTTTACTTGTTCTGGATTTCTATAATAAGATATCTATTCCTGATATTTTACATTAGCTTAAGTACATATTTGTTTGTTGGTTGTCTCTTCACTAGACTATATTTTAGGGCAAAAATTTGATTTATGCTTCTTGAGGTTCCATCCCTAGCATCGTGCTGCTGGTACCCTAATAGCTAGATTCAATTAATATATCTTCATTCTGACTCCTTCAATAATTCCATAGTATACATTCAAAAGAAGTTGGAAAATAAATAAATACATAATAGTTAAATAATTTAATAACAAGATGAAAGAGTGTTCATTTAAAAAATTCAATTACTATGCATATAACTTAGTGTGTACATGTGCATAACATATGATTTCGTCCTGTAAATAGAGTGACTATTATGATTTTCTTGGCAAGTATTCAACATAGGTTTTTTAAAACTCATCATGAAATTCTTTGTATTTCCATATCTTAATTTTAAAAAATTAAAGGCAATTTTTATCAAATTGTATAATACTCCTTTTTCACACACACACACACACACACACAGAGACATGTGCATACATAACTGCATTTTCACGGACATACATAGACACAACAACATATATATTTGCATGCATATACTTCCACACCATCAAACCTGTTATAAATACCTTCTCATCTTTTGAATGCAAATATGACTTTGGAAAGTTAATTACCAAATTGATCCTCAACTTCCTAATGGAATATTTAAAATATCTGAATATCTGAGATCTCTAAGTAGAACAAAGTGACTGGCCATGTTCTGTGTATGCTTTTTAAATCAGATATAAATGAGACACTCATTTATTTCCTTCCTAGTGTTAGAAAACAGGAGGAGAGGATCATCTTTTCTGGTTAAAATATTCCTGAGGATTCTTGTACCCATAGCTTCTGCCATGTCTTACAAATGTTAAGAGCTGTGATGAAGAAACCACTTCCTGAGCCCTGTAGATTACTTCAGGATCCCAAGTGTCTCATTGAACATTCACATTCAAGGATTATTAAAACTGAAAACAGTAACAAAAAAAAATAAACAAGAAGCACTAATTGGGAAAGCTCACTGAAAAACCAGCATCTGATCATTTAACATTGATTGCCTCATTAAATGTTCCAATAAATCATTTTATTGACAAGCAAACTGAATTATAGAAAGATTAATTGCCTGACATCACAAAATTAATAAGTTATGGATCTAGGATTAAACTAATAAGTTGAAACCCAAACTTCTCCTATGAACATAAGAGGTGAAACATCCATTGACCATGTCACACATAGGATCACATAAGACACTATGTCTATTTGGCAGTTTTGTCCTAAAGGTAGCTAATGAGTCATGGGTGATGTTAATGGCTAGGCTTTTGACTTGATTCTGATTGCATATTCTATCCCATCCCTTTACCTTAAAACTTAAAGGAAATTTATAGGATAAAAGTTCAACATGCCCTCCTTTCTACACATAAAATATTGAAGTCAAGGTAATCTGCAAAGTGATGCCATGTGACCAAAAGAATTTGATAATGGCAACAGGTGTCAGAAATGGCTTTTCTGAACTATGGGAAAGCAACAACTTCTTAGGAAGTACAAAGTGTCAGAAATCAGTTTCGTGTCATTCAGAGTTTTAAAATAATTCTGAGTTTTTAATCTCCATCTATGACATCATGTCAAGATGTCCCATCCATAACAGTAACTGTCTGGCTTTAATTAAGTCATTTATATAGGTTTTACTCTGAATGCATTTGTTGGAAAGGGTGGAGTGTATCAAAAACAAATTGTGAGATTTTGCTATTCACAGCAGCATCTCTCTTCCTGTACATAAATGATTTAATGAGATAATGGCACTCGGGAAAGACACACAAATTCAAAAGGGAGCAGATGCTGCCAAAAAGGTCATTTCATGATGCCTGCAGCAAAGAGGAGTGTTCAGAATGGACGAGCATAAACACACCAGGAGACGCTGTATAATGACACTCACAGCCGATAAAAGGCATTTTATGTGATGTGTTGGACTAAAATCACAAATACCTTATATCAAATGGTGGAAATGCTGTCTTATGCTTCTGGTATCTTCTGTGATCTCACATCACCTGAGAAACACAGAGAATTTTTTAATCCAAAGAGTAGGTCTTCATATTGACAATAAAACAGTTAAGGTCACTCTATCCTGAATTGTGTTTTTTATTTTTTATTTTTGCTTTTGCTTTTGTTTTTGTTTTAAGGTACATCATTGCTAATAGGCCCAAAATTTATTTCCTCAACTATTAATGTGTAAAACTGTTCTATCCCTACTTTAAGATTTTTATGTATATTCAATTTCACACAATTCAAATTTCAGGGGATTTCTAAATTAGGAAACATGAACTGTGAATATCCTGAAGCCAGCAGCCCACTACAGATATACTGAATTGTTGAATGCCTTGGGGCAATAGATCCCTACAGATACTCTCACTGAGATGTCCATTTACGGCCAAAGGTTTTAGTATTCAGCCAGTGTTTCTCTTATACTTCATTTCTTAGCCTTCATGAAATTTTCTTAGGCAATTGTTTGAAAAGGCTGTGGCATAGGATCAGAACTCCTAATAGCTTAAGATACTGTTCTAAGAAGCTAAGTTCATCTTCTTCTGTATATCAAAGTCTCATTGCTGACGCTGCCTTCCTTAATAGCCCACAGAGACAGAGGATCATTCTCTAATTCCCAAAGTTTCTGCTCTCTTTTATTTGACTACTTATCATTGGCTCATCATATCATTGAAGACAATCAAAGTGGAAGAAATAAGGATTTTATGCCTACAGGCTGATGAAATCATATCCTTTCTCCTTGGCCTGGAAAGAGAAAATGGCAACTCTCCACATCACACTAATGAAAATGTTTTGTATTTGGACATTATAAGAACTTAGGAAATATCAAAGAATTAGGTAGTTATCAGCACTGGGTATGAATGGTCAAAATCTTTAGTATAGGAGAGAAGGAGGCCTCTAATGGCACTGTTGTTTGGGAATGCTCTTGTTATTTTAATGACTAAAATGTCCTAGAAATTTATCCTTTATATATCTATTGAGAGTCTGCTTCTCAATGCCATTCATGCATGCCCAGATTTCATTCATAGCTTCCTAGCAGGTGAACATTTTCAGACAACTCCTTCTCCAACTCACATTCTTTAACTCATCCTCCTCAGTGGCTGCTCATCATCCACAAAAATAAACCAAAACAAACAATAGCAAGACCACAAGCTTAAAGCATCACTCAGAAACCCCATTTATCACATTCCATTTGGAGAAAATGTACAGTCCTTACAATCTGGCTTTAGTTCAACATCAAGGGTTAGCCTTGGTTCCATCATTACACTAGTCCTGCAGTCCTCAATCTCTGGGTCATGACCCCTTTGGGGGCTAAATGACTCTTTCATAGAGATCACCTAAGATCACCTGCATATTAGATATTTGAATTACAATTTATAACAGTAGCAAAAATACAGTTATGAACTAGCAACAGAAATAATTTTAGAGTCAGGGTCACCACAACATGAGGAACTGTATTAAAGGATCACAGCATTAGGAAGGTGGAGAACTACTGCTCTAGTCAGAAAAACTAATGAAACTCCCTGAAAACTCCCACTTCCCAAGAGCCAGCTCATGTGATTCTGGTATCCTTCTAATACAAATGTGAGGTTTTCCAAAATGTAGCAGGAATAACTTTTTCAAGACAGTTCATAATGATTATCTCCTTGGACATGCCATTCAATGCTTATAGCATGATCATTACCTTCAGCTTTTATATTTTGTATTATATTATATATATACATATATAACATATTACTTATTATATATATCATATAACATGATATATATATAGACATATAGATATAGTGTGTGTGTGTGTGTGTGTGTGTGTGTGTGTGTGTTTGTGTGTGTGTGTGTTTAATCCTGATGCCTCACTCATCCCAGTCAGCATTCTGGTTGAATGAACACAATTAGATAAGAGAGAGAGAATCTCTTCACTGTGTGTTTGGAAAATTAAGGTAAAGAAACTAGAGACAGAAAACAAATCTATAACAGGAACCCTGCAGCCAATGCATGAAAACCTCATAATATTGCAAGTCTATACTTCTATATCTTCTTCATTGATTTTACAACTTGATGTTTTATTTATAATATTTATTTATCCTATTTTCTCTTCCATAGATTTTATGCTATGCCTTGTACAATTGGATTCTGTGAAGAACTGCTTGCATACTGTTTGAAATAAAATCACTCTACCAAATGAAATTGGAATTTCCGCAAAGATGTGCTTTTTACCAAAAGAATTAGAAAGCTGAGGGGTATCCAAAAGTGATGGGAAGTGCACAATTTTTCATAACTGGCATTTGCCTCTGGTTGTGAAAGTTAGCCTTTGTCTCCTGAGCTAGATGAACTGGTAACTGAAGGGGCTTGATGTTTAAAAGGATAGCTGCATGTGTACACTGAAGCATAATCTCCTAGGATGTCACCTTTAGCAAACTAGTGAGTATAAAGCATTTGGAATGCCAATTAAATTAATATTGTTTCTGCAAACCTGTGTCTTTTGCTCTACGCATCACCATGAGAAACAGTCTCCAAAGCCTAACATATTGGGATCCAAAACTGGGTGTGTTGGAGGATGCTGCTACGTGAGCCAGGAGCTCTGTGTCTACTGGCTGTACTGGCACAGTTTTGTAGTCAGCAACTGTATGGATTGCCCCGTGACTTTGGACAACTTTCAGGTATAAAGAATGAACAATAAAAATTGCCCAAGAGTAACTGACGTACTTGGTCAATGGAGAAATTCTAAGAATTTTCTAAGGTGACTCATTTAGACCATTGATGGCCCCTATGACCACATCATGACAAAGGTATCCATCAGTGGTAGGGGGCTTATTCTAGGTAATTCTTAATTTGTTATTAATTTGGTAATGTGACATTTCTTCTTTTATTAAATTTATTTACATACTCTGTGTGTGTGCATGTGTGTGTGTGTGTACACGCACATGTGTGTGGTCATGCATCCATGCGCTCATGCTGAAGCCTATCACCAGCCATAATGTATTATTGCTGTCATATTATAATGTAATTTAATTGTAAAATTTTTGAGATCCTGGTGTATTTTAGATGTCTTCTTGCAGATGCCATGACTGTAAGATTCTTTTAGCTTCCAATTCTAGGTATGTGTGAACCAATTGCCCCTAGCAAATGTTTCTATATATTTTCCTAAATTTGGCAAAAGTTAGCAACCTTCCCTTTCCTCACACATACCCCTTCATGGGGAAATCCAGAGTGTGTCCTCGTAGTGTGCTGAAACCTGGGGCACTGGCAAAAAAAATTAATAATTTTTAGTGCTCATCCACAGGGTCATTGCTAAGTACTCCACATTCAAGATCCCAATTTAGCTGGTATCTAGGAGTTGTTCCTCTTTAGGAGAAGTGGAGATCAGAAATGTAACTATTTTACTCAAGGATACAGTCATAAATAGGGAAGGTACAGACCTATGTAGCTATAAAACTAGCTTATTTACTCTATTGTTCTGCTGAGTAAACAAAGCTTGCATTAGTCATTGCTGGACAACAGATAGAATCCTTTTTATCAGTGTTAGTACAACATTTTGCATTTAAATAATCACTTTACTCTCATCGTCTTCAAACAAATAGGCAAGGTCTCATTTGTGCATTTTAGACAAAAGAATTCATCTAGAGGATCACTTCTCTGAGAAATTTTAGGGTGAATTAAAATCCCTTCTCCTCTTTCATCTCAATACTCATGTCTTTAGAACAGAAAATATGGACATACAACAGTGTTTCCCATGTTCTGTTATGCAAGCAAGATTATGAGGAAATGAAGATAAAACTCTGGCTTTCTATTCCTTCAGTGGATTGTATCAGGCTCCAGACCTTAAAGCCCTCCTTTAGTGACACACCTTTTCCAAGAAGGCCACACCTTACAATTCTTCCTAAGCATTCCCACTAACTGGGGACCAAGTATTCAAACATATGAGCCTAATGAAGCCATTATGATCCAAACCACTATATTTACTAATCAGGTATTTGGGGATTATATTTAATTAAATTGTAATTGTATTATTTCATCCTTCCTTCCCCTCCATTCTAGCTCTCTCATGCTCATGTCACACTCTACATTTCTCTCAATTTCAGTTTCCTCTTCTTTAACCATTATTGTTGTTACTTATACATAAAAATGAAGAAACACGAAGAATACCTTCCTCATCCATTATTAAACCTAAAAAAATCTTACATTTTAAAAAATTCATTTTGACCCCCTATATTGTCTTTCTTACTTAGCCTTCATAACATCAACTATAGCATTTATCATGGTCACCATCAGACACAGGAGCAGTGACTTGTCCACCTGACCTGAGCGAATGGCTCAGAGTGGCGTGGAATGAAGCTGATGTCCCTGTGTTTGGCTCTTGATCATTCCTCCATTAAGGAAAATCAAGAATGGGACGATCCTTTTATTTCCTTCGGTTTATGGATGAATGCTAAAATCTTATAGCTAGACGATTTCAGAGATTCGAGTTTTAAAGGAAATGAATAAAAAGAAATAGCAACTATTTGCCACCAAATACAACCTCAAGTCAACAATATCTTCACTAGGCCAATATGACTAAGTATGTAAAACATTTTATTGTTAAAATTTTCCGTCCTTTGTAGAGCACTCACTTTCGTCATCCAGAATCCTTGTGTTCCTGTGTACTCTTCCAAGACAGTAAAGTTCCTGACCATTCTTGTGTCTTCGAGGATAACTGACCTGTGATTAGATGATTATTCCTTCCTTATGTCTCTCCTCTCTCCTCTCTCTGTCTCTGTCTCTCTCTCTTTCTCTCTCCTCTCTCCTCTCTCTGTCTCTGTCTCTCTCTCTTTCTCTCTCTCTGTCTCTCTCTCTCTCTCTCTCTCTCTCTCTCTCTCTCTCTCTCTCCCTCTCTCCCTGAAGGCCTGGATCAGAAAAGTGATACTTTGAAGATAAGAGGTAGGATCACTGGTCATTGTTGGTGTAGACTTAAATAGGAGAATAAGGATCTGAACCCTTCCTTGCAGTGAACAATGGAGGTGATCTGATTCAGCTGCCTTAAGGGGCATGTATCTTAGGTTTCTCAAGAAAGAGTCAGTGACTCCTGGCCATTATATGTATGCAATTCCTGAGAGACTGCCGTACATCTCCTAAGTAGTGGAGTGTTTTGGGTCATGTTGTTTCTCTGTGTGTTCTTTTAGTAGTAGTCAAGGAATGAAATCTTGGCAGAACAATTTGGACACTAATCTTGTATACTCTGCATACTTTGCAGTTGTCGTTGTATCCTGGCAACTGTCACTATATTGATCCTGGCAACTGTCATTATCTTCTGTTTCTGATAAAGATATTAAATGTCTGATAGTTCCTAATAAAATTGCCATGGTATGTTTGTTTTCTGTGGACCTTCCAATCCTGACATGTTCTTTTTCATTTCTTGATTGACTATATCAGGTAAGTGCAGGTATTTACAATTCCTGTTTATTGATTTTCCTGCCTGGCTCATGAAGAGATTGGCTTTGTTTTACCATGCATGCACTCACACTAATGTACTGTGCCTAACTTCAGGCCCTATCATCCAAAACTGTGAGCTGAAGTAAACCTTGTATTTTTATAGAATAATTATCTAGGGCATTTTGTTAGAGTAGTGGAAAACTGCCTAGCACAAGAATACACATACTCATTTGCAGTGAGTGAATGTCATGTAGGTGCTGGGAAACAAACCCAGGTTCTCTGCAAAAGTAGTAGGTGCTCTTAACCAATAGACTAACTCTCCAGTCACTTGAAATAGATTTTTTTTTGTGATTTGTACTTAAGGCCCTATTTTAAAGATATATCAGAAAAAATATATATATATACAATGTATAATAGAGACACAGGAGTATGTGGATAATAGAAATACATGAGTCTGTGTATATATATATTAATTCTGTATGTGATATAGATGTATTGTTTATACATGAATAACTTTCATATCCAATAGTCAAAAGATCAGTTTTTAAGGATTTATGCATATCTTTACATACCTTCACTCTCCAACTCCATTAAGCTAATATTTTTACTGGAGTCACTGTAGTTCACATTGCCATGTCATGATACGGACTGAATCTGAGTAAATTATCTCTAAAATTCTTTCTGAATCTGAATCAAAGAATTCCTTAGTATTAGAATACATCACTTTCAGATTTCACCCCATAAATATACAATCATGGTTGCTATGATTATTTGCATTTATACCCTATGAGAAATAAACTTATTCAGTTTTTCTTCCTGATATTTCTTAGTTTTTTTTTTAAATAACATTCCAAATATTCAGACAGAGCACTGACTCATGTGGCTTTATGCTACTGTATATATGCTGTTGCCAACGATTTTGATCCTGAAAAAAAATGAGACAGTTCATAAAAAATCCATTTAAAAGGTACTGCTCTCTTTGAAAGGACGTTCTTATCATTATTCTTATTGTTATAAAAAAAACTTGCATGTTACTGTGTTATTAGGCTATGTGTAAAAAGCACAGACATCCCAAACCTTCTTGTCTGTGACAGACCACACCTTCCTCCAACATAGACCCATAGCACAAGTTAACACCTCATTATTGCACACTGGAAACAAAACATTGACACCATCACACCAGGACATAGTTCCATTTAAACTTGAAAGCAGATTTATACTTATTATAGATGTAGAGAAGACCAAAGAATATCAACAAAGCATATCCATCACCTGTAGCACTGCTATCACCATCGCTCCTCAGACTTAGTACAAAGTAACTAACTGGTCTGGGCCATTGTTCAAACGAAGAGACACAAAGAGCAGGGAGTCATCTCTGAAACATCAGACTCTGAAATAAGCTATTCTCCATGAAGATAAGGTCAAATTAATACATAACAGAGCTAAGCTAAGTGTGGGTGGAAATCACAGGGCCCTATCATACACAGTTGCGGGTGGCTGAGGATACCAAGAACCAGGACACCCCTGAACACACGCTCAGCTCATGCTAGAAACTTGAGTATCACTAGATCTTTCTTCAAAGGCACAATTTTAGAAATTTTTAACCCAGGAAGACCTGCACTCTCCTTTCTGACTCAAAGTCACCTCAGAAAAGTTCGTTTGCCATAATTTTTTTTAACCACAGCTTTCTTAGTTACACAACCATATATTATTGTTCTTACCTGATTCATAAACTTTTATATTTAAAGTATGATGATATTTCTATTGGGTTGAAATGGGTGTCATGACTTCAAACAAGAAAATACATTTCCCAGGGATTGAATAGTTTCCACATCTAAATGAGGTATCTTGATTCATGTCAAGACTCTGTGGTGGTCAGTTTTCATTGTCAACTTAAATGGACAATGAAATGCTTCATGGGTTAGTAAACCACAGCTCTGGGTGCCTCAATGAGGCCATTAAAAAATTAGTTCCCAAGGACAGGTCTAATCCATAGGTCAGTCTCTGAATGTATACACAATACATTGGCACTGCTGGGTTGCGATAAAATGGGGGAAGTGAGCCTAGTTAAAGGAAGCAGGTCATTAAGAGCATATCCTTGTTGGCTGTATCTTGCCCTGGGTTCCTTCCTATAGTCTACCTACTCTGCTTGTTGTTCACTAGGAGGTAAAGAAATCTCTCTTCCACATATTTCCTGAAGATGTTCTGTCTCACAGGGGGCTCAGAAGCACACAGGCTCCTGAACATGGACCATGAACTGTCAAACTAGTAAAAAAAAAAAAAAAAAAAAAAAAAAAAAAAAAAAATGAAAGAAAAGAAAAAGGAACTTTCCTTTGAGTTATTGCTAGGTACTTCATCTTAGTAGTCCCAAAACACATAATTTAGCTCCTGGTATGCCAGGCACTCAACTCCTTCTTAGATTGAGGAAAATGCTTCTTTATGCCTGCAGAGTTTTGCTCAATTCCTAACACACATAGAATAATTAATTCTTAACTTACTATGCTTTCCAACTCTTCCAGTTTTGCCATGTAGGAAGCTCTTACAGAAGAAATTAGCCTTCATCCCATGAACCACTTGCACCCTAGGATAGCACCCCTACACAAAATCATAAGCTTTCTTAAAATATTATGAGAGGTTTTCTGAGCAACTCATCTGTACAGTTCTCTAGCATGAACCTCATTTGACACTTTGTCAGTCTGTGAAAAAGTTGGACACTCCTGCCATATCTTCTAAACTTACCAAAATCAAAGCCAAGGACCAAAGTAAATATCTACTCTGAATTAAGTACTAATTTTAAGCAAAATTACTTATCCCTTTTACATATAGATTGGCATATTATTGATTGAAAAAGCAAGTGTATTTTGATACTTGAAATAGAAAGACCTGTTGTATTTCAAACAAAATATAAAATAGTTACCATAATCTATGATACAGGTATCTGAATTATACAAAAGGAATGGTATATAAGCAGCCAATATAATTTTGAGCCTGGGTGTATCAAAATTAAATTTATTGGTGCAAATTAAGTTGAGGCAATTTTGACAGGGTTGATATGAGACAAACTATTATTATCCTTGGTTCTTACTCCATTAACATTCCATCTCTGCTATTCTAAAGCAACTCAGCCCCTCAGTGAGCTATTAAATCAGGCACAGAGTACTACCTAAGGATATGAGATGCTTGTGACATCTTTGTCTTTTCAAGTAATAAGGGAATGATTTTAATTTCTAGGATTATTAAAATATACTTAGTCATTTAAGAGATTCTATTAGGTGATCCACAGCATATGACAGACTGGAGGAATTTGTCTTAGGAAAATGTGAGGGATTCACTTTTCTTCTGGTGCTAATTTTAAAAATGCTGCCCTGGGTAGTTCCTTATTCTCTACAGATCTTCTTCTAATTTCATTTTGTAGGTATGGAAATCGAGTAGAACAGTATATCAGTGTAGATACAAGAATTTAAAGAAATGTATTACAGAGAGACACAAGACTTCAGTATACAGTTTGATTGACCACTCTATTTAAAACATTGAAATGCACACACCTAGAATTCAAATGAGTCCCATCCTAACTGTTCCTCTCAGAAATCTCAGCACACAGCTACTGGGTTAAACTATTTAAATTTTCAATGACAAACAAACAACAACAGAAGTTGCTATGCAGCTATGCTTTGTCCGTACTTGGCTCATATAAAGGTCTGCCAGTGCACTTAGGTCTGACTTTAATCCATAGGAATAAGGTGCCCATTTCTTATCACACTGAATTCAAGAACATCTTGGGGTTTCTGCAGAGTTATGGAAAATGACAGAATTTCCCAGGAGCCTTGTTTTAACTTGAACTTCTGTGCCTGGTCTATTACTCCAATACCCAGTACAGAAAGCAAGAGGAAATCCCAAGGGATATTGACATGGCTAGTTTAAGGACTACTGCAGGGGACCACTGGCCTATGCTAAGTCACCATTACTTCTTTTCTATGCTGGTTGTGGACTTCTCTCTGTTTGGTCCATTTGAATCCTTGTTCTCCAAAGTCTACTAAAATGATTTCTTCATTCTTCGATTCTTCAGTATAAATTCTCCCTAGTCAACTTTGCCATCAGAGAGCAACCTATGGCTCTTCAATGGTTTAAAGGAAAACATTGATTTCACCTATTACCTATCTATAATTAGATTTTTTCCTCCAAATATAGAAAATGTGTCACTAAAATCTATATTCATTCCCTCCTGTGGGTAGCTTATGGCTTAGGTTGCTAGAGTTTCCACAGTAATCACTTAGATACAATATGTTCCTTCTTCATGTTCAAGAGCTGCCTTATAACACAGGATTTTATTCCCTGTTATATTTGCAAATGACCTATTTCTAATTGATTGTTTTACTTACTTCTTGTCTCATTCCCTCCATAAAAATCTAAGCAACTGCAAGAGCCTAGAATTGGCCGAGTTTGTTCCTCACAGGATTCCAGGATGTGGAAATGTAACTCCCACAGAGTTGATATTTATACTTTATTAGATCAATCAGTGGGGAGGTAAGTGAACCCAGTCCTAAAGGAGTGAACATTTGTGCTTTAGCATAAGAACTGTGCAAGACATCTACACATAAAGAATGCACACATAATTCTAGGGCATTAGTCCATGCCCTTACAGGGACTCAGCACGATAGCCAATTTTATAAGTGTGCTAAAATGACAAGAGGCAGAGAAATCACACAATCATCATAAATAACATGAATACAAGTAGATGCTTGCAAGTCCAAGATGAGTATTTGTCACTTGGTATTTAAGATTAGGTTTCTTTCATTTCTTAGACAATGATTGAATTAAACTGCATAAATCCCTTTTGGAAATATTTTGTGTCAGTTACATGCAAGCTCTTATCTAAGTATAGGGGATAGAAATATAATTAGCAAAAATAAATTATCCATGTATAATCTGGTAGAAGAAAAAGAATATAGTATTTTATACATGCATATGAGTATTAGTGAATAATCTCAGTGTTATAACCACAAACTCTAATACACACTAAACACAAACACACACACACACACACACACACACACACACACACTTACAAGGTAAAGCTAAGTTACAATGCTACTGTTCCAGGAGAATATATTTTATAAGGACACAGTGCTATATTTACTTTAGACCTCCACTATGTACTGTTTTCTAAGAAATAGCTAAGAGCAAATCTCAAGTAAGGCCTGACCCATCCATCCCAAGCTCAAAATAAAAAGTCTGTTTGGGCTAATAACATGACAGATTATCAATAACTTCATGATTTCTAATAACTTTTATTTTTAATTATGTTTATTTGTATGTGGGTGTTGGCATATGAGTATAGATGCCTGTGGAGGCCAGAAGAGGGCATCAGATCCCTTTGCGCTGTGGTTACAGGCAGTTGTGAACTGTCTGTCTTAGGTACTAGGAGGAACCCATCTTGGGTCCTCTGCAAAAGCAGTGAATACTCTTAAGTGCTAAGCCATCCCTCTAGGCCCTAACTTTTTAGCTTGTATGTTAAAAAGATAGGTCAAATTGTGGGAAAATGAAATTGTGGAATTATAATACCAAAACACAAAACTATTAAGGAGTAAAAAATACTTGTGTCTGAAGTTCTGAATAATTCACAAAGATTAGTGACGCACTATCTAGACACACAAAATGTCCAGTGACCTCAAAAATTCTAAAGTATATGGGGATCACATTATTTGGAGAAATTTTGTGTGGGTGGGTGGGGAAACTTGAAGGAGTTGGAATGGAAAAAAATGGGAACACTGTAACACAGATAATAAAGGCAGTTTAGCCTTACATTGAAGTATCTCTGTGCTAGATAAGCCCTACTCTTACACATTTCTAGTCTTTTCCTTGATGTTTTCATACATTTCTGATTAAAGAACTGCAGTAATAATTGGAGATTGTACAGTCATGGTTGGAAAACACTCTCCAATCAATTATTGCTTTCAAGAAAAAATATAAATGATACAAATTGGTTCAATCTCACAATTGCTTGAATAGTTCTCCCTTTTTCCTCTAATTGTCATTGCTACCAGCTTAAAAGGTTGAAATAAGGTAACTGGGTTTATACAGAATCATTCTTTCAAAGAGCATGGTGACCTTTACTGACTGTCCTCACAGCACCTGAAGAAGAGCAGACATTATTCTCACTTAACAGCTGACAAAACAGTCACAGAAGGTGAAGTAACTCTCTCAGATGATGTTTCTTTAGATTCTTGTTAGCAGTGACCTTACTCTGTGAAATTCTTTAAGGTACAAGTACTTCTTAGGAAAAAGGCATGCTCGGCTTGTGGCTAGCTCCCCTAACAGAAGGGTATGAGCCATTGCTTTAGCATAGTCAAGCAAGTTACCAACAATATCATTGCTTCTATTGAAGAGTATGCAATTTATGAAGATAATGCAGCATTTACCTGTATTTAAACTTCTGATTGACTGGTCTTTCTTTTTAAAAAGTATTGTTAAACAGGATACCATAACTCTAAATCTCTTTCCCTCTAAAATAAAACATCTGTCTTAATTCTAATGGTATTTATTAATTCCACTCATCACAACAAATCAATGGAACTTACAGTCAGATTCTAAGATGAGAATAAAATCAACAGAAAGTGAACCATATTTCTCTTCTACTTGATTTCATAAGACTCACATACTGATTCATTAATTGCAGTTTGCCAATAGCTTGTATGCTACATGATTTGTAGTTACTCTAGGGCACTATCTCCTCTAGCTTCCCCTGAGAACATCTTATTCACCATTACCCTCCTAACTTCCACTGGATTCTGAACACAGATGGCAAAAAAATATCAAAATGGCTGGGACTGGGGGGGAAAAGGGGGAATGGGCTGTACTAATCAAGCACTTGCCTTGTATGCATGAGGTACTGGGTTTAATTTCCCACAAGCCCACACTGAAAGGTAAAGATCAGGAAGCCAGGGAGATAGTTTAGTGGGCAGCACACATACTGTGCAAGTATGAGGACCTATGTACGGATCCTGGCACACTTGTTTAAAAAAATGAAAAAAAAAATCTGTGTGTGGTAGCAGGCATCTCTCTGTAATCTCATGGGACTGGAAAGATGACTTGGTGTTTAAGAGTAAGAGAACTTGCTGCTATTCCTGAGTATCCACTTTTATCTCCTATCATCGACATGAGGAAACTCACGACTCTAGGTCTGGAGGGTCAGATACCCTCTCCTGGCCTCCAGGAGCATTCCCACACGTGACATACCATACATAACATTAAGTACACACATACACAAAAACATAAATAATAAACAAACAAACCTTAAAAATAAAAAAGTTTTGATGGTACATGCTTATTATAACTGAGCTGTGGAGGCAGAAATAGGCAGATATCTAGGGATCTACTGAGTCAGTCTAGCACAGTTCAGATGCTCCAGGCCAATGAGGGACCTCGTTTCAAAATAAAATTCATAGGGGCTGGGAAGATGGAAAATGGAGTAAAGTGCTGGCTTGTTAAGTATTAAGACCTAGGTTTGGATCTCTGTCACCCATGCAAATGCCAGGCAGGGTGGCAACCTGCTGTAATCCCAGTGCTCAGTGAGCAGAGGTAGGAATCTTGAGCAAGCAGAACTCAAAATCACTGCTTCAAGTGAGAGTCTTTGCTTCAATATTTATATGGAGACTGACCAAGGAAAATACCCAATGTCAACCTTTAACCTCCATATGCACATGCCACATATGTGCACCAACATAGAGGCAATCATACACACACACACACACACACACACACACTAAAGTGAACAGTGTTCCTGAGGTGTGATATCCATTCTGACCTCTAAATACATGTGCACAATATGCATATACACACTGTCACAGACATATGAACTGTCACACAAACACCCACAGACACACATACTAAACATATACATACATAAACATATTTTAAAATAGGAAAAATGAAGAAGTGTTTTAATTCCATATAGGCATCATTTCAATTAATCACACAATTCATCAAACTGCTAGATAGCAGTTTCAGTCACTGTTATCATCATACACCTCAGTGTTCCCTGTCTGTAGGGAGCAAAAGATCCTCAAAATTTACCCTTTGTCTCTACTGCATTCATCCAGTTTGGCCTACAAAGACTACAATATTTAATACTTAGTCCTTATCAAAATATTTACTGTTTTCTGCCCTTAGTTATTGTGCTATGTCACATAAATAATCCTAAGTCTAAGAGTCATACAGAATTCTAAGAAATTGATACTTAAAAATCTACTAGGTCAAAGCAATAGTTCTTTTTCACTTTACCATACTATAGTTACCTAACTTTCTCTCAACAATTTTCTTGACAGTGGGATTCACTTGCCTATGGTACATTCAAGATGTTTAATTGGGTAAAGAAAAGAAGAGGACTTCTATTGCTATTTGTTATTGCATCATATTGTTTAAACTGGCCTTTTCAAATGCTTTACAATGTCAATGTGTAAGACAATGATATTCCCAATAAATATTGAGAAAGAAATAAACCATAATTGCATTTCCCTCAAATTAAATAAAATACTTTGAATGCCTGAAGTGATTCTTTATAAAATACTAATTTAGTAATTAATTTCCTTCTATTTTTCTTTTAAAGCATAATGAAGATAACATTCATTAAGATTACAAAAAGTAAAGAAAGAAAAAAAGAATTTGGAAGCAAGATGGGGAAAGTCCCTCTTGTGCATAAGCTTATGGTACAGAGGGTTGCTCAAAAGGTTGGCATTTCGACCAGAAATACTCGAGTAAAGATTCCTTTTAGGATATTGCATGAAAACTACATGAAATTCCAAGGCTTAGAAACAAATTTGGGCATGGGTAAGATGTTTACCACATGCTTGAGGTCTGCCTGGTCTGCATAGTGAGATGTTCTATCACAAGCAACAAAGAGGAAGTACCTTGATCTTGTGGGGCTAAAAGAGGCCAGTGAGGAAAGGAAGGGGATGCATCTCCAAGGAGAATCCACATAGACAGAGCAAGGAGCTCTGCCTGAAGGCAGCTGTTACTGTTGCTTCTGAGGTGCTAGATGTTAAACCCCAGATCCTCTCTTCCATTCCTCAGTTCCATTTAGAACTGGAACCATTGATCCAAAACCTCCATGTTCACTGTGAGCTACTAGAGAAAACTTCTGACTTTGTGGAGACCCCAAGACCTTCTCTGCAATTTTGTTTTTTATAAAAATCCTGTAACACTGGACATTTTGATTGAATTTGATTCCTGGAAGTGGTGCACAAAAAGAGACTGGTCCTGATAAAAAGAAGAGAGAACAAAAGGCAAAGAAATCCCTACTTCAGTCTTTATCCTGAGACTCAAATATTTAGTGGAGTGAGACGTGGTGACAGGATTGTTTTGTAGCTCTCAGCTTCTATTCTTCCAGTAATGTGATCACTTAGCCTTGATTGAAAATCCACCATGGACTGAGATCACAGCAGGAGATGCTAGCTAGTATGGTCTTGCTTACCAACTTGGAAACCACAATCGAGCATAAAATATTCAAACCTCTACAAAAATAGTAGAAGCTAACAGAACCAGAGTGGCTTTACATTAGTACACCTTGAGCTGTCTGCAGGAAAAACAACAAGATTTGAACTTCAATTTAAAACTTTCAATCTGTCAATGACTACTAAAGCACAGTGATGCACTATAAAAAAAATGCTACAAGCAGTAAATGAAAACCACTCAGAATATCACTGTGTTATTAAAGCTGGAACAGAAGTAACTGTACTCCTGAAAGGCTAGTGAAAGTTTTGTGGTATGTGATGTGCTGAAGTCTTGAACATATATTCCAATAAAATATCCCCAGACTTGCAGAAAATATATGCACCACAACATGAGAAAAGTCTTGAAAAACAGCAAAGATCTTTGACAGCAGTATTTTAGACAGCACAATCCTCAAAGAAAATAGCCCACTCTAGGGGTTTAAGAGACACTTAGGAGCGTAAGAGCACTTACTGCTCAACCAGAAGACCCGGGTTCTGTTCCCAGCACCCTCATGTCAGCTAACAACCATCTATTAACTCCAGTTCCAGGTGATTCAATGCCCTCTTCCAGGCTTCTGAGGGCACCAGGCACATGTATACATACAGGCAAAACCCTCATACACATAAAAATAAATAAATCGTTTTTTAAAAATTCCATTGTGATCTCTTATGAGAACATTTCACATGCTTACAATATGCAGCCTGAAAAGAGTCAATTGCACACCCAGGCTCATGGAAATCACTGAATCAGTATCTAGTGTAGATATCAGCAGCACTGGTATAACATGATATAAATGCTCATGTGTCTCAGCCTTATTTTCCTTGACTAAACTGTGAGAATCGTAACTGAACCAACTCACCAGCATCAGGTTGTAATCTGATTACGACCATGCACACAAAATGCTTAGTATATGTCTAAACTTATAAGAAACACTCTGGTATTTGTTGGTCTTAAAATTACTAATAAAATAAAAAAACATTTTTCTCTGTTCCATGTTAACATACATACATACATACATACACAATGTCATGTATCTATACCTATTGCTAATAATTTTCTAGTTGAGTGCTGAATGATATTCAGTGTTTTTTTTCTTTAAAACCTGTACTTTTGTCTTTAAAATCCAATAGACATCCCCTTTATTAACCACATGACATTTTCTTTCTATACTTTTCAGAGCACTTGGACATTGCTGCATGCATCATCTATTTCTCCAGTCTTTATCCATGAGGGTAACAGAACTATGTATGTTTACATCTTCAGTGTAACTGGAAGTGTTAAGTGTATTCTAAATAAAGAGTTCAACATAGTAGATAAAATAAATTCCCAACACAATCAAAATTGGACAATGTAGACTAGACCACCTACAATTCACCATCATGGTAGCATGACAGTCTATTCACAGCAGTTGTCATGGTGATTGAGGAACTGAATCTAACATGTTACTCAAACATTTTTATTTGAAAAGGAGTTGTTTCAGTTCTATGTTCAGTTTTTAAAATGGAAATCAAATTATTGTTGAACTCTACTTTGACAATTAGTAATTAGGAAAACTTTACGACTGCTTGTCTTTGAACAAACAGAAAACAGTCCATCTGTCTATTATGCTAAGTGCCTAAGCTACCTTTCTGAAACAAGGGGATTAATTAGGCAGAGCTCCTCCTAACTTCAAGAATCTCATGGATTTTGTGAGCCATTATTCTGGAAACTATATTGACACTCAATAATAAACACACATTTTAACAAGATAACAGATGTCCCACAAAGTTGAGTTATTTTGAGATGTAAGGAATAAGATATTCAAAGTGTTCTTGTTTTTTTATTTTGAGTGCATTTAAATACTTGTTACTATATCATTCAGAAAAAAAGGCCCTTACCACACTGGTCATCCACATAAAATGACTAACCTTAAAATATAGTTATGATATGAGTACTTGTTATAGGAAAAATATATAAAATGTGTAAAATGAAGAGATTTTTTAAGTAGCAACTGATATCATCAAAATGATTCCTAGTTACTAAGTCAGATGATATAAAAAACAATGATTTAAGGGCTGGACAGATGGTGTAGTAGTTACGAACACTGTTTGTCTTTGCATAAGACATGGGGTCAGTTCCCAGCACCCATATGGTGGCTTACAAGCATCAGTAACTCCAGTTTCAGGGGATTGAACATCCTCTTTATAATCCCTCAGGCACTTGGGGATATATATATATATATATATATATATATATATATATATATATATATATACCCATGTGTTGTGTTTGTGTGTGTTTTCAAAATCCTCATTTAAAGTTTTCTTTAAATGTTTTTTTTCCTGCCAGTCTGTATTTAAAATATGTTTCTTAGATCATCCATAAAAGTGACAGGACAACATACATCTTTCGCAGTGCTCAGTATCATGATTGATATTTTATTGCACTCAGGACAGAATGGCTCAAGGAAACAGTGGCAACCACACAATTCATATGGAAGCCCTAAAGCCAAGCATGGAGAAGCTTTCCTCTCAGTATCTTCACAAATATAAAGAGTTGAGAGCCATTTCATCATCCTAGTAACTTGAAGTAAGGACTTTAGATAAGACATAGCCAGCAGTAAAAGGAATATTTTGATGAAAAAGTGCCAATCTAAACATCACAACAGTCATAATTTACCCAAGTTATTTGAGGAATCAAGAGGCTCCCAGAACTCCCCCTGTGACAAATGTCTTCTCCTGCTCTGCTGTGAAACTTTGGATAAGTAACAGAGCATGAAACAGAGTAATAACACACTTATGTCATCACTACCTGTTCAAGATCCGTCAAATACTCACCTAAATAGAACTGAGTATATTACTGCCACCTGAGGTGACCCAGGACCACCAATGGGAACAAAACTAAGACATAATGTGAATACATCTATGAAAAGATAGGCATATTCCCTTCTTTAAAGTTGCTATGGTTACAGTGGAACTGAATTTAACATTTTACTCAAGCTGTTTTTGGTAGACAGTTATTTGAGATTAAGAAATACAGGATATATAATGGCCCACTACTTAGAACTAGTGAAGAGAAGTCATAGATCTTGGAGGAGAATCTACACCCGCCACTTTACTAAAATAGCATAATTCCTAACTGCTCTAAATATTTGTCATTGTAAAAGGGAGAAATGATGAAGTTACATTATAATCTCAAAAAAAAAACAAAAAAAATAGAATATATGACATATACAGAACATTACTCTATATTAAGTATAATATTGCTATGTCCTGATAGATTCAAATGAGATTCATTTCCATATTATTTCAATATAAACTTTGCAAATCAGCTTATCAGAGAGGCCTAGGTTTATAACAGACTGATACTAAAAACACCTAATGTAATAACTACCAACATTGTGAACTAGGTATGACTATGGTTTAGAAACTATTTTACATACCATACGTACTGTAAGGAACTTAGCCTTAGTAAATGATTTTGTAGTCTATTTTTAATATACTTTTTTCTATTCTAAATGTGTGGAAGAATAGTCTATTCTGTAGAATGTTTAGCAAATATTCTGAGAATGTTTAGCAAAGGCAAAGTGTTTCTTCAACCACTGGAATGGCATTTCCATCTGCTCTGTGTTCCTAAACAAAACAATGAGGTAGAGCACTTTTGTACAGGAAGACATATTTATTTGGATGACAGTTTTAGAGGTTGAAATCCTGAAAGAAATCATGGCAAAGGAACCTTACAGTGGAAGAATGATCTAAAGCAAAAAGTCAATACTTGCAAGAGAACCAAGTGTTCAAGAGGCCCCAGTTACACTTTTTGATAATACATAGCTGTCATGGGAAATAGTCTACTTCTGTGAGCCCTAACCCACTCAAGAGGATCAGCATTAATCCTTGACAGTTACCCATACTCCTCCCACTACCAGGTGTGTCTAACCTTCTTTTGGTTTCTCTGGAATATAATAGATGAAGAATTGTCATAAGCCACAAATTAAATCAAAGTTATCCAATCACTGACTTGTAGATTATAAATTTATGCATATATTTACTTTATGCCATCACACTGTGACCCTTTTGCTACAGAAACATGCTTCTGGTGTGTAGAATAATATTCCAATTACAGCAAAAAGTTACAGAATAATTTCCTTTATAGTAATGGGAACAATCCTGTTTCAATGAAAGTTGTTCATCCCTGAGGCTAGAAGGTGTTTTGATAGGAAAATCAGAAGTTATTCCAACAGTAACACATGTAAACCATTTATTTCATTCCTATTAACTCTTCCCAACTCTGTTTGATGTTAGAAATATTCTATTCCAAAGAAAAAGTAGCTAAAAGAAAATCTGTGCACAGATGAATTTGAAACAAACAGGAGGCAGCACTGGCTTTATTCATGCCTGCCAACCCATTCCTGTTCACTTCGGGGAAAGGCCCAGTCTTCTTTAAAGAGTATAGTGTGACTCCTTCACTTTTGTGGACAAGGAACACTCTGTCTTACCAGGAAATCTAAAACAGAAAATTTTCTGAAGTCTTAGAAAGGATGAGAGAAGAAATCATTTGGAATCAAGCTGAGCCAGTTGGCCATTTGTGAGAAAGCTGTTACAGAATGATTCTTTCTATGCATGTCTCTGACTCTCCATATATGTGTGTATGTGTGTGTGTATATGTGTGTGTACACACACAGAGATCACAGACATACACAATTATTGGCTTCTAGTCAACGTGCAAGCCCTGTATTTGCTCTGTTCTCCTAGTCTTCAGTGTTGCAACTTGTGTTGTCATAAAACTAGAGAAACAAGAAAACAAAATATCATAAGCAACTGGCCTCAGATAGAAATTCATGTGGGAACAAATGAGGTACAGGGACAGAAATTTTTCAAAAACAATACCTGGTCATATGACTGACAATTTCCATCCAACAAAAGACAATGATCATCCTTGAAAAATATGTTGTCCTCTTGGTAGAGCATTTGGGCACTGCCACTACACTACATTTTTCTGCAGCAAGTGTCATCCAATCAAATTAATATCACTAGCAGCTTATTATACCCATGCTTAATTTTTATTTGGAATTAATGTAAACTCTCCCATGAGGAGAAGGTATTAAGCATGTGAAAAATGGGCCTTGATACTGTACCCTTGCAGGTAGGTTATTTCCCATTTTTATTACCTTCCTGGGGGAATTTTACAAAAAATAAAGTCTAAAAATTCTTTTTGTGATAATTTTATCAAACCTATACTGAACACCTATTCTGTTTCAATTTGGTCTTGGGGTTTCAGATGTGTTTTGGAACTACATAGGAAAATATTTTCTTGATAGCTGAAGTTTTGGTCAGGGTTAGGAAACAAGAACAAAAGAAAGCCTGGTTGCTAGGGCCCATGAGTTTCATCTATGAGAAACAGGCCTAGGTATAACAAATGAGTTTCAGTGTCTACTGCTAAGTTTGAACTTACTTGATTACAATTTAATTTGATGTTTTCCTAGTATTTACAATTATAAAATTACTGATGAGTTTTTTTTACATGTGCCTTGGGAACATAGGGCTATGTGGCATGTAGACTGGACAGATTATAAGACCCATGACTTAAAGTTTTCTACTTAATAACAAACTTGTTTCACTGTGTTAACTAAATAAGAATTGCCTGTGTTGGGATACTATGACAAGTACTTGTTCCTAGCAACCTGCCAGCTACAATAGAGGCTGGCTGTGAAATTAGTCAGCTTGCTTAAACTCTTGTTAATTTATAATAGAAAAACTATTGCTTCTATGATATAGATGTATTGTTGGGGGGAAATATGAAAACTGGGTGTTCATATGTAATTATGTGGGGGTATTGAAAACAACCTGTTTTTTAAATATGTAACTTGTAATCACTCACTGGAAAAATAGGATTTGTCATTATGATGTGATTTCTTCTTACAAAGACGGTATTGTTTAAAAGGTATTTAGATGTATGGAAAATAATAATAATAAAAAACAGACAAGAGAGAAGGAAAGAGAAGAAGGAAACTCACAAGATGTGTGAGTAAGATTTGTGTGTATTGGAGCTTTGCTTCTTCCATAAGGAAGAAGCAGCTTACAAAAGGAAGTTTATAAGTGAGATGTATGTATGTTGGAGCTTTGCTGCTTCTACAAGAACAAGAGGAAGTTTACAAGATGGGCATGGGGTAGGTGTGCATGCATTAAAACTTACAAGATGCATTTGTGCCTGGAGTGAATGTACATTGAAGCTTTGCTTCATCCACAAGATGTGTGTGTGTGTGTGTGTGTGTGTGTGTGTGAGAGAGAGAGAGAGAGAGAGAGAGAGAGAGAGAGAGAGAGAGGGAATTTTTTTGAAAAATACAGTAGAGAATAGGTTTAAATAAGAAAAAGAAATTGTACAGAGATGAAAAGCTTGAATTGTGTAGATAAAAAGAAAGCTTGAATAGAGAGAGGAAAAGAAAAAAGCCAAAATAGAGAGAGGTTGCATTGACCCATTCAGAAGACTTATTCCTGGTTTCCTCCACCAACTTCACACCCCTTTTTCCATCCACTGGCCCTCATTGCTGAATCTGGTCTCTTGTCATACATAATGTACAATATATAATAACATGTAATACTATATAAATATATAAAAATAAATTATCTATATAAATATATACAAATTATATATGATATATTATAAATTATACAGAGAGGTATTATATAAAATATATAATAAATAATATATATTATGTTTATGATATACACATATACATATTATATATACATTAACAATTAATGAAAAAGAGGCCACAGAGTGGAAGGAGAACAGGGAGGGCTATATTGGAGAGCTAGGAGGCAAAAGTGAGAAAGAAGAAATGTTATTAAATTATAATCTTACATGCTTTTTTAAAATTTAAGTAGATCCTCAATTATCTTTCTGACCATGCCATATCTTTCTACCAGGTATTTCTGACTGATATATTTCACAACACCATGAAAACAAGATTTGGTCTGATAATTATCAGTTATTTGCCTTGTAGAGAAACTATACATTAAATCTAAAGCATGTTGAGAAAAAAAAAATAGAGCTAAGTGATAAAGAAAAAGATAGTTACCTAAAACCTATTTTTCAGATGTGTCTAGAGCAATGCCTGAAGTCAGTAAAACCCCCGGGCCTTCCAGGTGTATGATTTAATATATTTTCATTTTCTCTGAGGTAGTTTAGATTGGGTTTTTGACACTTGAAACTGAAAAGAGAGGTCTAGCAGCTGTAATGAAATATATGCAGTGCTGAGAACTACGAATTCTGAAACATCAATAAAAATAATAAGGTTTATGAGAAAAATAGGATTGAGGGCAAAACATCTAAAATCTGTACAACTGCTACTCTTTGTCTCACTCCCTAGAAAAAGCAATCCTAATATTATTTTGGCTCAACAGAAAAGACGTATTTCCAACATAAATAAGCCACAGTAGGTAATTTTGCACAAAGCACAGCCAAGACACTGTTTATGATCAAAACTGGATTTCAGAAAAGGTTATAGACAATTCAAGTGTGAATATCTAGGGGAGCAGGAAAAACAAAAAAAAGGCTGCTATCCTCAGCTGTGAAGTGAGTGTACTTTGCATTTAACCATTACTGGATGGCATAGGACCTTAACGGGCTGAGAAGAAAGCATGAATGAATGTGACTCTCACATTGTGCTGACGCTGTTACCTTATTTACAAGTCTTTCATACAGAGAAAGCATGTATTCTACCAGGACAGATGGCACTCCTATACATCTATCTTCTTCTTCTTTTGTTTGTTTATTTGTTTGTTTAACCTCTGCTCAGCTGTTCTACTGAGGACTTCGAAGGCATCGCGCGGTGCATTTATTTTAACAAGTAGCTACTTCTCAGTGCTTTCAAAATTGTCTAAGTGTGTTTTCAAACTCCATGCAAAGGCCATGTCTGAGATGATAATTCATTGAGACTCCTTGTTTCAGCATCATAGATAAAGTAACTTTATATTCCATGGGTTATGTGAAATGAATGCCTAGTTTTTGTAATAACTGCAGCTTAGGATGGTAATTGTGCTGAATAGTGAATGGGCTGGGGTCTAAGCTGAGTATGTTTTTATTAGAAGATAATATACACGGAACATATTTATATGTTAAATATTATATTTCAGCTTAAACAGAGATAGTATTTTTAGATAATCCAGTACTACAAATTGAGTGGCAGCATGATATGCATATGCTTCCCATGGACTAATTGACTTTTCCCTCACACCACACACATAACTCAGTTGTGCTCCACAGATATTTACTAACATACGTGGCCATATAACTGTAGTTTTGCCAGAAGACTTCAGGTACTAGTGATACATGATCTTCTCAGTTGTAACACACATGGTCTTTCTCCTTTCAGTGGCTGCCTGCCAACATTAAGAGTCATGTATTACAAATGGTGGATCCTCTGACAGCTTGAGTTCCTGAAAGACTGTGCAGATCAGAGGTTAACATTCTGTATACCCACCATGTATCGTTCTATGTGAATTAGAATTAAGTTTCCACTGTCTTAAGCCAGAGATTTCTAAAACTGTCTATTATGGAAGCTTGTGCTGCCTTAACTCGTATGGAAGCTTGAACATAGACTCTACAAAACTACAATCTAAATGGGGGTAGAGAGCATTTACATTTATCCTCGCGGTACTACCTTCAGGTTACTCAGTAGTTCCTGTTCCATGGAACAGGAAGTGGCATGGAGTATGCTAGACAGGAAGTTTTCCCTATGTGCCAACCACCTTCCTTTCTGAGTATGTACTTCAGATAAGATCCTTTTTGCTTCCAGAAACATAAATATACCCAACTTATTTGAAATAAAAAGAGGATTATAAGGTAAATAGGTTTTTGTTGAATTACTATAACTCTCATTCTGCTTTGTATTCAGAACAACTCAAAGTGCTTGTTTTTTTAAAACAAGTTAATTTCTCCAAGGCTTCCACAACTCTCCTGGAAGTTTCCTTTTTCAGGCTGATTGAATAGGATGGGGAAGAAAGCTGTTATTTTACATTTACAATGGAATGGTCCAAACCCTAACCCTTTTATTTACTCCTATTTTGATCACAAAGTTATTTAAACTCCATGGTCTGTCTTGCTTTGCAACTCATAATAAAGTATATTTTTCTAGTTAATCCCTAGATGGTTAAATTCTCATATTCAGAGTGGTTGATATAGTCTTTCATCTCAGTCCTTACTCATCTTATATGATACCAGAGAGGATATCACTACAGATGTGACAGTATCTTCAGTTCACATCCCATCAAACTATCATAAAGTGAAAGTACAAGCTGTAGAATGTATATAATAGCCTTTCTATCACAGACATCATAACTTAAGATAACAATAAACTAAAGAGAATCAGTTCTTTATCCTTATGGTCATGATGCCAGCTGGTGGGAATTAGTGCTTCTTGCTATTATTGCTGGAGAATATATTACAGGACAGTTACAACCCAATGGGAAAAATCAAAAATCAACACTAAGTTGATTTATACTCTGTGTATATATCAGTGATAGTGAACATGTCTAACATAAAAGTAGTTCTCATTAAATCCTGAGCACATGCATACTGACACATGCATGCAAGCACGTGCACACATACACACACACACACACACACATTAAAATCCAAGAAATATTTCTACACAATGAATATGACTTCTTTACCACTGTAAAATTTAAAACGTGTAAGTTGAATCATCATAAACTATCAAATGTTTGCATTTTTAATTAGTTTTATGTTTTATCACTTTTTGCTGATTATCTCAGTTAGGGAAGAACCAGCTATCAATATTTATTCTTCCCTATCATAACTCTAGAGTCTGAACTGTACAATTGTGTGAAATATCACAACCACATGCAGGTCTGAAGACCAGCTTGATCTGGAGACATATGCATCTCTCTTTATGTTTTAGCATATAAGAGCAGAGACAATACATTACTTCATATGTTTTCTCTAAAGACTCAAATCTAAATCTTGTACATCTTGTGACATAGGAAACTCTGAAATAGTGTTATGTGCCATTTTCCCAACTCTTAGCCATATTATGACAGCCACATTTATAACCATCAGTTACTCTGCAATTATCCAAGATTCAGAAACAAAATAAATAGGAACACCCACATATTATGCTGAACTTTCATGAAGCACCTAGCTAGGACTTATCTTCTATTCCCAAATCCTAACATGTGAGATATTCTTCAGGAGTTTGCCCACCTGTCACTCTTAACACATTTATTAAAGAAAATCATAAAATACTTGTACTAACATGACAGTGAGTTCTCAATAAAACTAAAGTGGCATTAAATTGCATGCATTTGGGGAAAAGCTTATGGATTCATGGGTGATATGTCATATGAATCAGTCACCCAGTGTGGCAATAGGCAGTATCAAAGGAATACTGGCATCTCCTGTGAGGTGGGAAAATTGCTTGAGACATTAACAGTGATATACCTTGGAAAAATTGGCTCATGCTTCCAAAGAACTGCCTTTTTCTTTCCCTATTTTTAAAATGTTCCTAGTTACTTTAACATAATCCTATTATTCATTTATAGGCACAGGACCACATCTAAGTGGTAAAAGAAATAAGCCTATTATTTTTATTAGATATGATTAATCCAAAAGTGATTTGGGTCAGTCTATCAAATAAACATCTAAACTAGAGTGGTTTAAAATAGCATAATTTAACTTATTTTTGTACTAGTTCATTTCAGGTATTGCTGCTTCATGAATAGTTCTCTAAACAATCCCTTCTACCACGTAGAGGGGTAAAACCTGAGGACATGGATTCATACCCAATGAAGGGATAAAGGAGGACATAGACAATTAGAAAAGAAACATCTTTGACATCATCTTAGTCGTGCAATAACAGCCTTTCTGCCTCTAACCCATCAGCAAATGCTAGTCACATAATCCGGCCACAGTGATAGAGCCCTAGCAAACCTTCTGCAATGCTTTTACACAAGCCACAGCAAAGGGAGTTGAGCCTTGGAAAATGTTGGGGTTTTTTTTCTATCAAATTTATAGACACAATGAAGGGGACACTTGGAAAGTGAGAATCAAAACTTTGACCACTCTATAAAACCACAAGAGAACAAACAAAATTGTCTGAGAGGAAGGGACCCATGAAGAAATGTCTGCTTAGAGGTTCCCTTCCTTTACCAACATTCCTTCAATTCTAAGTCACTGACAAACATAGGGGGGTACTAGACTCCCCCTAGAATATGAGTATAATTTTTTCCAATTATGGTGTCTTAATCTATCCAGGTTGCAATAATAAAATACCAAAGACTGGATAGGCAATAAAAAAGAGAAATGCATCTGTCATAGCTCTAAAAATGGGGATAGTCAAGATCACATTACCGGTTACCAGCAGATGTGATGCCTGGAAAAGGCAAATTTCTAGATTCATAGAAGATATGTTTGTGCTAAGTCCTCACAAGGTAGGAAGGGTTAACTTGGTGCTGGGAATGTAACTCATCAATTTGCACTTGCCTTGCACACAGTAGACCCTAATTTGAAACTCAGTACCACAGAAATAAATAGAGATCAAACATGAATTCTTTGGTCTGATTCAAAAGAACATAAATCCTGCTCCTAATGGCACCACCTTAATGTCTACAGTATTTCCCAAAGGGCTCCCTCCCCAGTATTGCTCTTATTTCAGGGATTGGGTTAAGAAATTAACACATGAATTTTGAGAGAACTCTAAGTATACAGAGCATAGGAGATAGAAGAGAAACTGTAGAAAGCAGATATAATTTACTGCTCCAGATATCTAGCATCATCTGTAGACAATTTAGCACTTGCCGTGATCAACACAGTAAACAAAACTGGGCATATCTTTTAATCTTCTAAGATATCACTTTTCTTGCTTTACACTGAAGGGACTGAGTGGAGTTTTTATAGAAACTTTCCAATTAGCAAAACCTCTGAATTATACAATGAAATCTAAAGGAGAGGGTGAGTTAGAAAAGGCAGCAATTGGCATAGGTCTCTTCAGACACGGTTCACTGTTACAGAAGGAATGTTTGTGTTTTATAACATTTGAAAACATAAATCTAGGGATTGGGGAGATAGCTCAGTAGTTGAGAACATTTGTCACACATATATACATGGAGGCAACACACTCATAAACGTTAAATGAAAATAAACATAAAAACATAAAGTAAATATTAGCTTGTCTTACTGAAATTTTTTATTGTTCTACTGAAAACATTTTAAATGTTCATTTATTGTGTTTTGCCTATATTTATGTCTGTGTACCATGTGCATAGTTGGTGTCTATTGTGGCCAGAAGAAGGAGTCAGATCCCCGGAGAATGGGGTTTTTGCTAGTTGTGAGTACTGGGAATGGAACTATGGTCCTCTAGAAGAACAGCCATAGCTCTCAACCACTGAGTCAACTTACCAGGCACTATATTAATCAAACAATACACAAAAATATGCAGACAAATTCCAACTAAATTAATGACAACTTTGCCAACTATGAAAAAATACTATCAAACCTTGAAGCATCATGGCTTAAGATTGTCTGCTCAGAATGCCAAAAAACTTGAATTCTCTCCAGACCAAAGCACCTAATACCAATTAGTTCAAAGTAAATAATTTACACAGAAAAGGAAAGTATTATGTAATTTTTTCAAATAATCCTAATTTTGAAATGATTATAATAGGAATCTATAAGTAGATAGTTTGAGATATTCTAGAGTTGGTTTCTGAGACTTTGGAAAACTGGTTCTCTAAATCAAACCATAACTACAAGAAATAAAATCAAGAATAATCAGCCATTTCACAAAGGCCCTAACTGTTCATTTCACTACTTCTATAAATAATGGTAAATTAACAGATGATAACATGGACTGTACATATAAAGGTTAACTTGCCCAATTGAAATGAAGTCATCAGAATATCTCTAGAATATTTAATTAGGTCAGGGAAGAAAAAGTGACCAAAGACTAACCAAAAGTCAGAGAACTAAAAGCCATTTAGTAAGTGCTGAGAGAATTGTTCAAACAGTAAAATACTTGTCTTGCAAGCATGAGAACCTTGGCTTGCAAGCATAAAAAACAGAGTTCAGATTTTGTGTACTCACATAAAAAGCCAGGCCTAGTGGCATGTACCTATAATCCTAGTTGTGGCAGGAACAGGGCCGTATAAATGGCTTGTAAGCACGGCTTGCCAAACAGCGTGCATATGAGGTTTTCCAGACAGTGCACACAAGGTGCACATGCGCGGCTGGGCTCACACGTAGGGCCGGCCCAGGCATGCCCAGGGATAAGCTCACCATTGATGCATGCGCAGTTAAGCCTCCCTGTTCGAGCCAATCTGAAAACCCGCCAAGGGGCCCAGAGACAGATGACGTTGGGAGACACAAGCCAATGAGAAAGAGCCACAACAACAGTCCGAAATCCAGGAGCCAAATGGGACGCTGGGCGAGGATTTAAAAGGGGTCCCTCTTCCTGGAATAAAAGAGTCTACCTTTGCCACTTACCTGACTCTGGGAGTCTCTGTCTTTGACTCTGTGCCAGCTCACCCCTGCCCCCAATGGTCCCAGGACTGGGTTCAGCAACAGGTACAAAATCTTAAGCAATATCTAGTCTTGGGAACAGTCCTTGAATTTAACATGAAATGGAGGCTCTTCCACAAAATAAAACATATGCACACTGGACAGTGGTGATGCATGTCTTTAATCCCAGCTTGGGAAGTAGAGGCAGGTAGATTTCTATAAGTTCAAGGCCGGGCTGGTCTACACAGTGAGTTCCAGGGCAGCCAGGATTATAACAGAGAAACCTTGTCTTGAAAACAAAAACCAAAACAAACAAACAAAACATATGCACAAATACAGAGGTGACTAGATTTCAGAGGTGATGCTCACAAGTATTATAATTAAATAGCCTTTTCATACAACCCCTTAATTGCTTAAGAACCTTTATTTACATAAGAAAAAAACCCCTGTTAATCAAAAATCATTCTAATCTACTGATTCCAACAAGTTTCCTAAGGATGCATCATGACAATGCTAGACTACCCCAGTCTTCCATATCATACAGTCTTGACATGAACCTAATTGAATTTCTCTTCATATTCTCATTAATTCTCACAACATAAATAAAAGTCCCCTAGAAAGTCTAAATTAGACTGTCTAATTGTACTGAGGAATTATTTAGAAAATTGAATTAGGAAAAATAAACAACATTTCTCATACCTTATAACTAATAAGGACTTTTATGAGTTCTATGGCCAAAGTAAGCAGCACTCAGTTATAATAATAGTGTAATATTGGTGTTCAATTCAAGTTACTGATGTGGGCAAATGCTGTAATGATTTAAAAGTAAATTATTTGACAGCTTTTAGTCTTTATTATGCCACTATATGAAAATATTAAGTGTAAAAGGCTTTTCTTTTAAAATGTGTATGAGGCTGTTTTCTGCTGTTTGGGTCCAGGCTTTTAAAGGCTTCTTTGTTTGGGGGCTAAAAGTTAAATAGTGTTACTGTTTTTTTAAAAGGCTGCACCCATTTCAAAGCTCTGTATTTAAGCTTTGAAGCCTTTTGTAATGTACTTTTTCTCTGGTAACTGGACTCATAATGAAGCTCTACCCATTCTGGTAGCATTTTTCCCTTCAGGTACTGAGAAAGACCCCAACTTGTAACTTAATAACCCCCCCTTTCTTATTGTCTAGAACTATCTGTCTTTTTCTGAACTTTGTTTATGCCTGCTTTCCCTATCATCAGCTATTGGAGCTCACTTTTTCCTGACACAACTCTGTGCTCACTCTTCCCTGAGACTACCCAATCCGGTATTCACTCTTCCCCTGTGACCACTCCAACTGTCCTTTCAAAGGGACACACTCTCTCTCTTAAATACCTCCCCCCAAGCTGTTCTCTGAAGTCCAAGTGGTATGTGATCATAAAAAAGGCTGCACAACACAAAAAGCCTCTTGGCAAAATGTTCCTTTATATATAAGAATTTAAACAAATTTAGGTGGATAACTGATAAATCTATCAATGTGACACTCACACAGTGTGAGTGGTTGAAGAATCCATATAAAGAAATGAAGTGGTAAACAGACCTCAAAATATTTAACATATTCATATGCAGCTACAGGTTCCAATGTATTCTTAAGCTGCAACTTAGCTGAGTAGATCGATGTGATTTATTCCAAGGTTAGAACCATGGATGCGTTTATCAAAGTCCAGTGATTCTCCCAGTCAACTGTTAGAGGTAGCATTTCTGTTTACACACTTCAGTTCACTTTTAGTGTGTATGTGTGCGTGTGTGTGTAGGTGCATCGATGTATGTATATGTGCATGTATGTGTGCTTAGTTATATGCATATGGATGAGTGCATGTGTATGTGTGTACATATGTGTGTGTATGTTAGTGTGTGTGTGTACTTCATGCATGCAGAAGATCCCAGATATCAGAGAAAGTGTTAGATCTCCTTAGATCTGGAGTAGTGGGCCTCTCTGAGCTGTCCAATATATGTGTTGGGAACCATTCTCAGGTCCTCTAGAAAAGCAAGTACTCCTAAGCATCATGCTTTATCTCCTACCCTGATGAATATTCTAGTACTTGATTTGGATACCCAGGAAAGGAGATAGTTGCAATGGAGAGGAGATGGTTCACAACATAGTCTGGTAAATAGAAGACAGATCAATAAGAAAGGGGATGTAAGCAGCTTCTTCTCATGTAATATGTTGAAATCTTAAGACTATGTAATGACTGACATTAAAAACAACCTGAAAACTAAATCATGAAAAACAACTGTCTTCCCCAGTTTCAGGAGGGAAGAAGTGGCCAAAGTGGGTTAGCATTAAATAGAGTACGATGAGTGAGTTAAAACATCACCCAAAGGCGTGTTTTAGTATTTAGTCTAGGGATGGGTGAATAGATGATGATGAAGAAGACCATGATCATGATGATAGATGATTAGATAGACAGATAGATAGATAGACAGATAGATAGATAGATAGATAGATAGATAGATAGATAGATATAGATACATAGACAGATAAATAATACAAAATATAACTGCTTTTGAAGTATATCAAAACAATGCATCCAAAGCACAAAGAATTATTCAGAAGAAACCCATCCAAAAATGAATCAAAATGCAGAGTTTTTAACTCTGTTTACCTACAATCAGGGAAAAAAAAGTCTCTTTGTCCTGCTCTATGTTATTTTTGAAATTCTTACCACTTCAAAGCTGGAAATGTCACAGGGATTTGTGAGGAGACTTTCCTTCCAGAAAAATTGGCCTTCACATAGTTTCCTCACTTCTGAAGTCAGGAATTTCCTTTTTCTGTCATTTCTCTACAACCTTTTTGTTACAAACATATTTAAATCAAGACCCCAAGTCACATCCTTGGGTTGCTTTTCGCCGACATGACGCTCAGCACATGAGCTGTTGCACCTGCCTCGTTTTGTCTTATTAATCAGTCCTTCACTGTAGGAATTTGTCTCAGTTTCATGAGTATGCTGGCTAAGGAAATTTATGTTTTTCTTTTCTTCACTAATTCAACATTTACTTTGGTGTCATAATGGGAGAAAAAAGAAATCAGATTTATACAGCCATCTTAAGTAACAGGAAAACAAATGCAATGAATTTTGCAAGTCTCTCCTTACTGACTGTAAGCAAGTTATAGGACATAGTACAGGGGAGAGAAACAGGAGCAAACCTAAGAATTTAACTAAAGCCAAAATTCAGTTTATAGTTCAGGCAGGCCAAGGTTCACAGAATTATAAGAGTGAGAAGAGAGAAGTCAGTGCAATGAAAAAAGAACAGAGGCACAGACATACAGATGGACACATGCATGCGCACGCACATGCACACACACATGCAGGCAAACATAAACTGAAACATACAAAGACATCAACTTGCAGCTTTGACCTAGCAGTGATCTAAAAACATAAGTGAGAAAACTTGCAGTGTGTTGGAAGTGCCATAGGTTATAGGCAGATGTGGGTTGTTCAATGTTCACAGTAGAGCTGAGGATGCTTTGTGTTCCTGATGGAAAACACCATCAGAAAGGTACTGCCTCAGAAGGAAAGCCTACTTAGGCCTGGGCTAATGGCTATACCAGTCATGACCTAACAAATGTAAATATCAAAACCAGAATATAGTGTTACAGTTAGCACAAAGAATACAACAAATCCATTCACCAACAATGTAAACTACAAACCATCTAATTTGTTCAATACACAGAAATGTAAGAAGAGAAACAGTGAAGTTATATAATCCTTAATTAGGAAATAAAAGGGACAGGAGAAACAGCCCCAAAAATCATGGCTCTAGGCTCTTACAAACATTTCTTCATATATTCAAGAAGGCAGAGTGTAAGCACAGATAAAAAAAATTAAATTATTTAAAATCAAATGCAGTCTGTGTAGTAAAACTATGATTGGAATGAAAAGGTATGTGATAAAATTAAAAGCTGTAAGAAGACTAATAAAACTGAATAGACAGCAATAGAAACTATTCAAAACTTTACTTAACATGAGAAAGTCAAGTTTGATTGCCAGCTTTTATGGATTTGGAATGTCCTAGGAGGCATGCCTTTGAGCATGTCTGGGTAGGTGTTTCCAGACAGGCTTAACAGAGGAAAGAATGACCACCTGAATGTGGGAAGCACCATCCCATGGACTGGGGTACCAGGCTGAATGGAAAAGAAAAGCAACAATAACAAGAAGAAAATTAACTGACCACCTGTATTTTTCTTGCATTGCATTTTGAATGTTGACAAAATGTGAGACCACAAATGGTACTAAATCAATCAAGTATCACCAGGAAAGATTAACTGGGCATGGTGGCACACACCTTTAATCCAAGCACTCAGGAGCCAGAGGCAGACAATCTCTGTGAGTTCAAGGGCATTCTATTCTTTATAGTAAGACCTTATCTCAAAACAAAACAAGGCAAAAACTCACCATTCTTTTTGAATTAAACTTGATCTTCTTCTATGCAGTATAAGAGGAAACTGTCTTCAAATGGATTTTAGACTTAAAAGAGTTAAAACTATAAAACTTCTAGAGAAAAACATTAGAATACTGAGTTAGGACACAAAGGAAAAACATCTCAGTAGGGAAAACAAGGATAAAATGGACTTCTCCAAATGTTTTTTCTAAGATTTACTTCATCTTATTATGTGTGTGTGTGTGTGTGTGTGTGTGTGTGTGTGTGTGTGTGTGTGTGTGTGTGTGTTTGGCTGTGTGTTTTTATGTTCACCACATGCATACAGTGTCTGCCAAGGCCAGAACACAGTGGTGAATTCCCTAGAACTGGAGTTAATCAGTTATAAGTTTCCATATAAATGCCTGAACCTGAACCTGAGTCCTCTGTAAAGGTAGTAAATGCTCTTAACAGTTGAGCCATCTCTTAAGCCCCATCAACTCTTTCTAAATGTATCTTTATTAAATTGTGTTAAACAAGTTAGCCAGTGATCTGAAGAGATACTTGACAATGAAGGGTATATGAGTGGTTAGAGCATGAGAACACTCTTCCCTTTATTATAACAAAAATGCAAAAACTACAATGAGCTACCAATTAGGTACCAATGAGTGCAAATTAGGAAGACTAAGAGGAGGATACAAAGTAAATGTCATGGAGGGTAAGGACCAACAGGGGCTCTACCACAGTGCTGATGGACATACACACTTATACAGGCACTATGGAGACTACCTTAACAGCTTTTCATGAGGTTTAATATACTCTTACCATAAAGCCCAGAAACATGCTGCTATGTATTTACCCAAGAGGATGTGAGACATTATGTCTGTAGGATGGTTCCCCCCACATATGTCCACTGAAAGAATTGTTCACAAATGTTTCCAACAGTTTCACTCTTAATATCCCTGAACTGGAAAGAAGCTAAATGTCAGCTAGTTAGAGATATATACAAACTATGACGAATCTAAACACAGCAACACTATGCAGCAATACATCATCAGTAACAAAAAGAATAATCTGCTGAAATCATAAATCTGGGTGGATATCAAAACCAGCAAATGAGCTATTACAAAGCACTTTTTAACTCTGTTTATAAAAGAAGAGAAGTCAAAACAATATGTCAAAGTTGAGCAGTGGTAATACCTTTTCATGTGTATGACAGAAGAAAGAGGCACAAGACAAATTAATTTGAGGGGTTATAGGAAAATCGTGCCTACTGATTGTACTGGATGATGCTACTACATCCAAAACTTAGTGTATGCTTAAATTAGTGAATTTTAAGTAAAATTGTTGCCCAAGTAAATAAATAAATTTGGAAAATTCAATGCTTTGAAGTTATTTGTTCTTGAGCCAATGAAGTGACTCAGTAAATAAAGGCTCTTGGTGCAAAACTGAATGGAGTTCACTCAGAGCCCAAAGTGGTAAAAAGAACAAACTCAGTAAAGTTGTTCTCTCTCTCTCTCTCTCTCTCTCTCTCTCTCTCTCTCACACACACACACACACACACACACACACACACACACACACACGTACATCTAATAAAATTAATAAAAGATAATTAAAGATAAAGTAATCGTTCTTAAATGCTTACATTTTGGGATCATTCAGAAAAATGCAAGAATGAAGGCATAAGCTTGATCCCCAGACACCACACACCAAAGCTTGGCTTTGTAAACACATTCATAATACCAGTGCTAGGAGTCAAGTGGATCCCTGGAGTTCACTGGCCAGGCAACGTAAGCTACTCAGTGAGTTCCAGGTTAGTCAGAGACCCTTTCTCAAATATCAGGGTGGACAGAATCTGAGGAGTAATACTGGGGGCTGATCTCTGGACCCAATACACACACATGTATAGTCACATATGCACTCACTCACACAAACATACATGAGAAATGTTTGTGTCTGAACATTCTTAAAGGGTTGAATGAATAAAGAACTACATGGTAGTATTTTAGTACTATCATGAAACTGAGCACTGGCAGGATGGATAAACCTTTCTCACCACATATGGCTTCTAATAAGAATGAAACCATGGCATTAAAAATCAATACCATCAGGTTCAACGACAAATAGCCACTCATAAATAAACATATTTGGTTCAAGTATCAAGTATTACTTCTCTGTTATTTGGAAAGATTTGAAGTTTCATACCTGGGACAAAATACAAGGGAAAAAATCTGTAGCCATGAGGTGATTTTCCCCCTTATTTTGATATATTGTTTTTTAATGTTAAGACTCCAACTCTTCATTGCAGTGAAATTTACAAAAGGAAACACTAGCTCTGTGAAGATAAAGACAACTATTACCTCATAAAAATGCATTCTACAACTAAATAAGTTAACTAAATTGGTTTTATATTGTTTCTAAATTATTAAATAAAATCACACATTGATGGAGACTTTATAGGTTACTGCAGCAGGTCAACCTCTCTTTTTTAATTTTTAGTTTTTGATATTATAATTTACAACATTTCTCCCTTCCCTTTCCTCCTTCCAAACACTTGCATATATCTCTCTTTCTGCTCTCTTTCAAATTCATGGCCTCTTTCTTCATTCTTATTACATGCACGTGTGTGTGTGTGTATGTATATGTGTGTGTGTGTGTATATATATATATATATGTATATATATATGTATATATATACATATATGTATATGTATACATGTATGTGGATATGTACACATTTTCCTAGATTTAACCTGTTTAGTCTATATAGTGTTACCTGTGTGTATGTTTTCAGGCCTGACTGTTTGGCACTGGATAATTGGTTGATGTGTTTTTCCTGAAGAAGACCACCTCTCTGGCTCTAAGCTTTCTTAGTTGCCTATAGTTCTTTCTGTAGGTATAAGCCTCATGGACTTCTCTAGTTGGCATGTTCATTGGTGTCATAGTTTTCTAGGATTTCTTTAAGTGAGTGTTTGTCTGCAGGTATGTATGCATACTGTATGCAAAGTCTAGTGTTCAAGGAGATAAGAAGCCACTAGATTCCTCAGAACTAGAGTTACTGATGGTAGTGAGCCATATGGGTTCTGGGAACAAAACCCAAGTCCTCTGCAAGAGCAAGCAGGACTCTTAACTTCTAAGCAATCTCTCTCCAGCCCCAAATCAACCATTCTAAGTATTTTCATTATCTATATAGGAACTTTCTACAACTATGGTTCTGGCTGAAATTAATAGGAACTACCAATAATCAATAAGGAATCAATAAGAAATGTAAGAATATGGAATGTAAAAGACCTTTTAAACTGTTAATTTCATTAGATCTCCAGTTATTACTAAATATGTCTTCAATGACAGTTTCCATTAGAGGAAAAAGTTTCCAAGACCAACACCTGGGTAACAGGTGTTCCACACTTGGGTCTCATAAGACTAAAAGAATGTCATCTGAGGAAGGGAAAGAGAAACAAGGGGCACACAGACTGCATTCTCTCTCACAATAATGTGCCCAACACCTTGTTAGGAACTATGCCGCACTGTGAAGTTGAGCAGGACATTTTATTCTTTTCTTCACTGGTCTTGTGTAACTTTCCCCATGGAGATATAGTGCACCAAGGACAGACCAAAGAGGCTATTTATTCCACCCATGTCCAGCTTTGAGAGTCAATGCATTTATTACTACTGACAGGAGGAAATTGAGGGGGTTAGGTGTAGGTGCATAGGTGACTCAAGACAGCTTGTGCCCTCAAATCTGCCCTCCCTCCAAACTTCGGAGGCAACTCATGAAGCTGCATCCCTGTGGTTCCCTGAGCAATTTTCAACCAGCTTCACCAAAGATTCTTCCCTCTCCAAGAATTATTTAACTTTTAACAAGCTTGGAGAAGGGAACTTGTGAATTCTGTCATTTTCTGGGCTTCATGAACATTGGTTAGTTTCCTGAATTTTCTGTGTCTCCCCCACCAAGAGGGGAAATATTTCATCTTAGAAAAAAAAAGCTACACAAGAACTGGACACCATCCACTCTCCAATTCAGGTCAACCACCATTTTCTTATATATCTCATTGTTAGACGGTTATGGAAAGAATGAAGGGAATGTTGAGGGTATTTTCATAAGGGATCTTCATAAGAAACAGAAAGGTAGAGCCCTTGATTCTGTAATTACTTAAATGCAAAAACCCTGATTCTTAACTTTTAATTAAGGTCAGGATGTACAAATTCTAAGCAAATGTTCACATGCTTGCATGATATATTAAACATACTATAATAAATACTTTAATGAATTGAAATGAGATAAAATTAAGTTTTGATCATTTTATCGATATGCCAGTGAATTTATATAATGTGAAGAGATTTAACCAGCTAGAAAACAAATTGAGATCTGATGTCAAGAGAAGGAAAACCTTCCCTCTCATATCTAATTGGTATTGATCAAACACCAGGGGAAAAGAATAAAGCATTTATAAGGCGATGTCCCTGGTACATGCATTCTCAAGTGTTGACTAAGGAGCACACTGCACAGTGATGTTCATATACAATCCCTTCAATATAAACTACTAGCATGGTCTATGGAAACAGCCTTTTGTGGCTTCCTTGTTATGTGTACACAGGTGTGGTTTAACTTGCCTCTTAAATTCTTGGCACTATCATGGTAAGTCGTGAACTGATATGTCTATTGATATGCAAAAAATGTTAAGTGTCCTAAACAGGTTCATGGTCCCCAGCTGGAGATACTGTTGTGGGAACAGAATGTTAGGGTGCAGGGACCAGATGTTGGACAAAGACTGTTAAGGGTTGAGTCCTTCCAGGTGACCTATAGGTCACCTCTGTTCCCAGTCCAGTCTTCTCTGCTCCCTGACTATTCCAAAGATGTGATTATCCAAGCTATGTTTCTGTTGCCACAGAGGAATTTATGCTAAAGTCATGGTTTCCCCATCATTGGGGAATGTAGTCTCAACGCTGAGAATTAGGAAAAACTATTTCTCCTTAACATTTCTCTTGTCAGGCATTTTGTTCCAGTGACAAAGTAACTAAGACAAGTGCGTCTTTAGATTTTACAGTCTCCTTAGTTTACATTATAAAAAAGATTGTGGGGCCGACAAGATTGCACAGGGAATAAGCATGCTTGTTGTCAAGGTTGAGGACCTTAATTCAATTCCAGATCCCACAAGATGGAAGAAGACAACTGACTGGAGCAAGTTGTCCTCTGACTGCCACACATTCCTGTGGCATTCACAGCATTCACAGACACACAGAGAAGAGCAATCTTTAGTTATAAACAAGCCTTGGCTACATAGTGAGATTTTATTTTAACAAGCGAAACCAAACCAATAAATAGATTAGATACATGACAGATAAATAGATGAGTGATTAGATAGAGGATAAATAGAGGATAGATATAGATAGATAGATAGATAGATAGATAGATAGATAGATGATAAATAAAGGGACCAAGCTCCTTATCCTTTGATGACTCTGTTCAATAACTTTTTTTTTTCCATGCTAGCAAGCTTTATGATTTGGGATTCAAGCTGGACTACTGCAAATGTAAATCTAATTGTCTTATAAAGTATTAATTATGTTTTTCATTCTTTGCTAACAGTAGATGTTTTCTAGGTCACAATAGGTCAGACAAATGGAGCCCACGGAACACCCCCACAGATATGAAAGGACCCATCTAATCACATCTGTGCCAGATGTCATACACAATGTAAGAGTGAGTTATCCACAGACAAAGAGTTGTACAGCATCCTCCCTTTCTTACCTTTGTTTCCAGTCACTATCACATTAGCTACACAAATAGCGTTTTTAAATCTTGAATATAGCTGATATGAGAACTTTTTAAATAGCTGCTTTTTGCAAAAGAAAGTCAGAGATCATTAGGATACTACAATCTCTACTTTGAGTGACATCCTCTTATTGTAATGAGCAAAGGAGGTGATGCACCATGGTCTCATCCCTCCATGCTGGAACACAGTTAACACAGCCACTTCATTCTTCTTGGTGTATTCCCACTCTCCCCTCCATCCCTAAATCAGGCACCATTATCAGGGCCAAGAACTTATGACTAATCATATCACAAGTCCCAAGAAAGAATTGGACATAGTATTAAAACAATTCTCAATAACTTCTCATCATAAACATTGATTAATGCACCCCTAATCCTCATCACAGAAGCTTTTATTTGTAGTAGGAGATGATACTTAACACGAGAGACTGACACTGACTAAGATACAGAATGTAAAAAACTATGGAATGCTCAACCTAAATGTAGCATATATACTATACTGCTCCTCTCAAGACTCACAGATCATCAAGGAAGGGGGTGCAAAAAGAGTATAAAACTCAGAGGCAGTGGAAAAGTGTTCTGTGGGTGTATCCGGGCAGTTGCACAAACAAGCTCACAGTGGCTGTGAAAGCATTCACAGAGCCTCCACAGGCCCAAGACAGACCAAATCCCAGTATGGCATGGAGAGCTGAGCATGAAGCTCTGCCGCTAGTAGAGAAGCTACTAGAAATTATTAACTTCTGAAGCTGCTGGCTTGGATAACTGTAGAACTCGTGTGCCATGTGGCCTAGCTACCAATAGTAGATGTATGGGAATGTACTTTGACAGTTACACCCAGCTCTCATTTGGACCCATGTCCACTAAAATACAAGAATCCGGGAATTCTGCCATGTCTTCCTAGCTGCTGAAGTTGTAAGCTGGAATAAACTTTTCTTCTTTTAAGCTGTTTCTGTCAATACTTTCCTCAGAATAGAGAGAAAAGTAACCATTAATTCATGTTAGCAATTCAGAGCAGTGTTTAAGAATAAATATAAAGCACTAAGAACCATCTGAAAACATTCCTTAACTCTGAGTGAATATGGCAAGTTGCCCATGAGTCTCTATCTTTGAAATGATTACCATACTTCCTTCCATTTAAGGTTGGAGACTTTTGGGTTTATTTCATTATGTGTGTGTGTGTGTGTGTGTGTGTGTGCGCGCGCGCGCTGTTGTTGTTGTTGTTTTGTTTTTGTTGCTGCTGCTACTGCTGTTTCCTGAGATAGAGTCTCACTCTGTAGCTCACGCTTGCTTAGAATTCAGTATATAGCCAACCCTGACCTCAATCTCATGGCAATCCTGCTGCCTCAGCTTCTTGAGGGCTAGAAGAATAGCTGTGAGCCAGATCAGTGAATTTGGCTCTTCAAATATAAAGGATTCAGAAAGAGATGCTCTAAGAATCCCATATCAGAATACAGATTGTCCTGCACATAAATGTCTATCTATGAAGCATCTGACTGGTCTATATGCATTTTGATACTGTGCCATAGAGTTTTGGTGCTTAACCAGAGAAAGTATCAACAACCCTGGCATACATCATCTTATGAAAGTCAACTTTTAACATTTCATGAAAATGAACAATGCCAACTACAGATCAAAAGCACTTTGCTTTTTCCCATATAAACACTCACAGTTATTCATTACAGCTCTCAGGAAACCAGATATTTGTACACAGATTAACTTCTATAATAAAATCAAGAAAAAAAAAATAGGCTTTTGTGCCCAATTATTCAACATTCAGCATTAACTGGCTAAGAAGAGAACTCCTCAATTGATTCTACCACAAGAGTACCCATCAACAAATAGTACTTTCTAATACAATCTTCAAATTGTGATGGGTTAAAAAAAATCAATCAAAAAGTAAATATAACTGAGAGTTGAATGAAGAGATGGGAGAAAATTGGAACCTGTAAGAATTTGCACAAGATTAGGTTTGCCAAGGCAAACTTACGTGAAGCTGCTTGGTCTAGGGAAAACATAAGGAATGATATTGAATTGGGAGATGAGATCAACACCCTCCCACATTTGCAAAAGAGAAACAGATGCACTGAAGCAAAGATTCTAGAATGAATGATTAAAGGGATATGTTGTAAACCTTTAAATTGAAAATATGATCATAGAGAATTAGTCAGAATTGACTAATAAAACGTCACTGCAAACTTTCTCCTGCAATAATTTCAAAGAATCACACTTTCTGATGAGTTGTGGAATGCCAAAAATAGAGAAACAATTTTAATTTGTTTTCTCATTAAAAACACATTCTGTCATAAGTAATTTCCCAAGGACAGAAACATTAACATAATAAAGATCATCTTTGTCTTCCTATCATGCAGAACTTCCATTTATGTTTTCAATGTGTCCATGTTTATATGCATTAAAAGCATGGAACACTGCTGAGTATCTTTCAGGCTTCTGCTAAAGGCAGATGTGTGATTAAGAAATCTGTAAATACAAATTGAATGGTCATCCATTAGCAAGTCTGTGATTGGTTAACTGAGTAGATGCAAAATATTGATTAGTGAATCAATGCCAGTCTGAACTATGGTCTCAGCAAAATGTTCCCTGAACTACCTGAGTCAATATTTTCATCTGTGACTTGCTGATGCTATAACTTGGCAACCTGTATTTGGGGATGATATTGATGTCAGTCATTCTGACAATATTGTGACAGCACATTTTCCCAAAATGTATTGAGTACTTGGAATAATGGGATAAAGTAAATAAGACAACAATGAGACATCTGAGTGATGAGACTGAACACTGTCCCAACTAAGGAGAGCACAGCGCTTTACCCCTCCGCTCCTGAGTGTGAGGGAAAACCTGAAGCCAAGAACTACTTGAAGGTATAGAATGAACAGGAGCTGAGGAAAAAGAATGACAGTGAATGACATGGAAACTCTGTGGAGTAATGAGATTCTCATCGTAACTGTGGTGTATACACACCATGTTTTAAGTAAGTGTGCTTGCTTCTATACATACTGGATAAAGTTGTTTGAAAGTCTGTGAAGGGAAGTCACCAGATTTTTCTAAAGCCCTCTCTAAGAAAAAGGTTCCCAGTGGTGTTTAAGTATCTCCATTTCTAGCACATTGCCCATTGTGACCCATAAAACTAGCAAGAAAGTCTTTTTAAATACCAATGAACTACATTCATTCTTGGGAACCTAGACAAGATAAATAGGCAGTTAGGTAAATATTATATAGAGATAGAAATCAAGGCACACACCCACTGTCAAAGAGCACATTTTCTGTTACAAGAAATACTGAAAAAGTCGTTAGTCCTTCAAAAGTCACCAGAGTGTGCTGGAGAAGGATTATGACTAGAGTATTGTTAAGGTTGCTTCCACGACAAAAGTTTGATGATTCATCAAGCTGCAACTAAATGTGCTTTATAAACTGATATGTTTGGACAGTGGCTCTGGAACAGATCTACTAGACTGGTGAGAACAGCATGGAGTAGTCTGGGAAATACCCTAATTAATGAGAGAAGCATCAGCCTTCCACTAGTAGATGTTCATGGCACATATGTTGTACGATTGGTTCAGATGACATACTGAAAATCGTCATTTTCTAAGGCCATCATCAGAGATAGAGAGATGAGTAAGTGGATAAAGTACTTGCTGCACAAGCGTGAAGTCCTGAATTCAGATTCCCAGAACTCATGTGAAAGCTCAGTGTAACAATGTATATCTGCAACTCAGTGCTAGTGGAAAATCAGGTGGATCCCAGAAGCTCACAGTCCAGCCAGCCAATTGATAAACTCCGGGTTCAATGAGAGATCTGGTTTCTAAACATGAGATGAAAAGTTATGGAATAAAATTTTCAACATGGAGCTTCAACTTCCACACAGGCTCACACATTTGAATGTGTACCTGCACACTCATATGCACACATTACATGAACGCATGCACCACACACACACAGCGTCATAATCTTAGGGTTCTGTATGGAACCAAATATTCACTCCCACTCCTAAAAATTCCAAAACATTGAATGAAATGACAAGTAACCAATTTGTCCCTTTATAGGAATCACAGCTACAAAAGACAGATTAGCAACTAAGATTAGAGTCAGCATAAAGACTAGACTCTGCTTTTCTAGGAATTTTCATAGGTTATTTTCTCATTACTATGCCAGACAATTATAGGGATAACATTCCCTCTGGACTTAATTTCAGCTTTGGAGTGAGTGATACTTCCTAGTTGGGAAGTCCTATGTCTTCCATCTCCTCTATCAGGACATGCCCAACATTACTCATACAACCCTGTACTTCTTGTGGTGTCACTGTCACAAGCAGAAGGCACCCACGACAGATTTATTAGCGAATGCACTGCTGTATCCCCTCATAATGGAAGAGACTGTCACAAATGCTCAGGATGAGAGGGCTCCTTTGTACCTCAATATGCTTCGTTAGAGAAATAAAGACATGAATAGAATTTCTTAATCCATATAATACCTGTCACAGAACATAAAAAGAAAACTCTTCACATTTTCATTTAGCACTAAGCCAATTTCCCCCATGTCTTCTGCCTTTCTATACGGTTAGGATTGTGAGCCTCATGTTACAATGTGACAGGAAGAAAGAAGTCTTGGGTTTTCAAGTTCTCTCTGACAATCCCTTGTCACAGTTTCTTAAAAGAAACCCAGAAAGTAAAGCTGGGTTTGTGGGCCCTTTTTTTATATTTTCAGAGGAGAGTGGTTTTAAACTCTGGGACACTGAACCATGGGGCTGAGGTCTTTAAGCTTCAGATCTATCAGAGAGACCTAGAGAATTGAGTGAGCTACAAGTCACTGGGCCAGACAATTCATATTTCTTAACTCAGTGCATCTAGTATGCAGACTCTGGAATTGCATTTGATTGCTTCTCATTATGACATGATGCTTGTAGATCTAGACCAGGAGCTCAGGTATGCCAGTGTTCTACCACCTAGCTGCAGCTCCAGCCCACGCCTGAGAATTTACATTTCCAACTCCCAGGATAAGATGAGATTATTGGCTTCTGCTGACATTCATGTTGAAAATACCGTTGTCATAAAGGTTAATACAGATATTGGGATAAGTAACAACAGGATTTGGAGGTCTGCTATGGTTTGGGTGTAATATGTCCTACACACTTTTGTGTGCAGGAGGCTTGCTTTACAGTGTGAAGTCTTTGAGTTGATTGAACTTTGATGGGGTAGAACATAGAAGAAATTCACTATTTAAGCTAATGATATGACTACACCTTTATGCCTTAGAGGAGAAGGTTAATTCCCAGATGGTTTAATCAGATAGGAGAGCACAGTGCTACAAGGCCAGTCTAAGGTGCTAGAGAGATGCTTGGAGACTAAAATTACTTGCTCCTCTTGCAGAGGACCCAGATTTGGTTCCCATCCCCCACATTGGGGGTCTCAGAACCACCTGTAACACCAGTTTCATGGGGGATACAATACCCTCTTCTGGCATCTATAGGCATCTACATGCATGTGATGCATATGCATGTGTGTGTATATATATACACATATATGTATATACATATAAATGTATACACACTCATACACACACTCAGACACATAAAATAAATAATTTTGAATGATGAAGAAAACTAGGTCATAGTGAATATTCTATCTTTTTTGCTTAAATTGCTCGTGTTCATCTGATGCTCTCCACTGTAGTACAACACAGTGAAAAGACCCTTGCCAGATGCCAAACACCTAGGGCTGAGCTTAGACTTTCAGCTCCACACCAGGAGCCAACATAAACCTCTTTTTATAAGTCATGCACAATTTCTTTTTAGTAAATTCTTGAACATTTCACAGCCCCAGTTTCTTTTAAACAGTGAAAGAATTTGATGATAATATTTCCTTTACTATTGAGAGATACAGAAAAATGCTTAGAAAATCAACAAAACACTAGCCAATGCACTGCTTTGAAAAGTACTTCACATCGTTTAGGTGATACAGATCTCTACCCACTAGGAACACAGATAGATTCTAAGACCATGGACTACTTTGGAAGCCTTTCTATCTGTAAAGTTCCCCTCCACACACACATACACACCATCCATGATCCCTGACTCAGTGGCCAATTTTTTTTTTCCCAGCAGCAGCTAAATAATTGAATTCTGTTTTTCCTGGTTCTCATCTGTTGGTGAAATTCTGTTGGAGATTTTTGTCAGGGGAAAGAGAAAGGGGAGCAGGGAAACCTGCTGAAGATTCACAGGCAAGCAAGGATTTGAGGGTAGAAAAGAAACATCCAGATTCTTAAGAAGGCTGTTCTGTAAGGCTTTGTGTTAATGAATACCTTTGAGCTTTCTTAGCTGGGTATAAAGCAGAAGCCAGTGAACCAAGATCTTTTCTAAGTATAATTCAAGAGAGTTTAGGAGAAAGAAACGAAAGAGAGAAAAAGAAAGAAAGAAAGAAAAAGAAAGAAAGAGAAAGAGAGAGAGAGAAAAGAAAAGAAAAGAAAAGAAAAGAAAAGAAAAGAAAAGAAAAGAAAAGAAAAGAAAAGAAAAGAAAAGAAAAGAAAAGAAAAAAAAAGAATACCCTCCACTATCTTACTCAGGTCCTAGCATCTGCTAAGGATAGAGCTGAGAAGCTGCGGTTGCTATGGATAAGTCACCATTAGTCACCAGGGGGCTTCTATAAGTGCAGAGAAAACTTTTATTACTCTGCATCCCAATTTAGTGACTGCAGTGATGTTATTTATTAGCACTCAGTAGCAGAAGGGAAAATGGCTATCTCTTTAATATGGAAAGCAATTAGACTTCATCTAAATTAGTATAGCTGAACTGGAGTACTTGATGCTTAGAATGTATTTCCATGCTTATGATGTCTTAGTTTATTATTTAATAACTAGAGACTTGGAAATTTGCTCCCTGCTCTGAGTACAATCTCCCCTTTATGGTTTCTATGACGACTCTCCCCTTTGTTTTAAACACATTGCAGTCAGATATGTGGCTGTTGCTCCAGTAACAGATTCTACTTCTGGAAAAATTAAAAGAAATATTTGTACCAAATGTATTTTCCCTATTAATTCAGGCATTGAGCATGTTATAAACTCCATGGAGAGTACATTCCTCTTCTCATCCACTCATGATATGTTTAATGTTCTTTTCAGTTCCTAGAAAGATATGGAGAGATATTTCATGTTTCTGCAGAGAAGTAATTCAGTTCATAAAAGGGGGTACCAACTGAGCATAACCAAGCGCCAGGCTGCAGGCACCATTTGAAATTCTTTAAATACACAAACTTATAATCACCAAGAATACCAGAATGTAGTAGCAGGACCCCGTGCTGAAGATGAGCAGACAACAGCAGATTAATTTGTCCAGAGACACACTTCTCATAGGTGAGTCAGCTAAGCTCTAAACCCAGTGCAGTCTAGCATCCTGATTCTTATCTCCTTTTTTTCCCCAATGAAGATAAAAGAAAAGCCATAAGTATGCAGTCGGCCACTTATTAAAATACATTAATTTATTAGAACACATGTAGCTATGGTGGGGAGATATCCCAGTCAAACACATGTAGCTATGTAGGGAAGATATCCCAGTCCATAGAATACTTGCTACACAAGCATGAAGACCTGAGTTTGAGCTCAAAAATGCATGTAAGAAAGCCAAGGGGCTGGCACAAACCAATAATCCCAGTGCTAGGGATGTAAAGGTAAGTGCATCCCTAGGGTGGCCTACCCAGCCAGCTTCATCAAATCAACCAGCCCTAAACCAGTGACAGAAACTGTCTCAAAAATTAAGGCACATAGTGACTAAGGAATGACTCCTGAGGTTGACATTAGGCCTCTACATGCACATGTACACACAGGAACATATAAATATATCTGCTTATATTTAATGTATATTATACATTAGTTAATATTTATATTAAAATATTTCTAGACATTCACCCAAGACCAGTGATGCAGCTAAGCATTTGGTTGATCAACACCACAAATATTAATACATACCTTAATCCTCCGAGATACTCAGCTACTGATTACCTCTGCTGCCATGCCAACTCAATTCAGATAATTCAGGGGGCACACTATGAGATGGTTTTGTGAATGGGAAATCAGAGACCCAAGGTAGATCATTCCTTGAGTAATCAGTCATTCTGTTCTGCACTCTTCATTATATAAATGTCAGGCATAATTGTGGTCAGATCCTTTTGCTACACAGAAGAGTTCATGATTTTTCTGAATGTTACTCACACTTTGGGGCTGAGTTTCTAACTGCTATTTAGTGTAATGACAAGTGATGCGAACTTTCCTAAGTCTTCAGAGGCTTAGTGATTAATGTTACAAAATTATGGAGCGCTAAGAAAGAAAATGAGGACTGGTACTATTTCCTTAATAAATTGGGAATACTTTCCATTCATTCAGTGAAATTAAACTATATAGATCTTGGTTATAAAATGTCCACTTAATAGTTCAATTAACTCTTCTCTTAGCTGTAATTGAATGACACTCTGCTGCCTTCCCTCTCTTAGGTGATATTCATCATGATCTCAATGTAAAAGGTAGAGATTCTATAATCATCTCTTGAAGATTAGGACCCAAAGATCTCCTCCTACTTTCAAAATGTCATCTACATCACACTCACACACAAAAGGCACACACTTACCCCACAAAGCTACTGTATCAGTCCATGTTCATAAATGTGTATAGCTGATGGAATTATATTTTAATTCCACTACAACATAGTTGTTTTTACTCTGGTTATTGCCCCTTCTCTCCAAGAATACTCCAAACTGCTGGCCAAGAGTCTATGATAGGTCTTGCCTTATCTCTGCTTTTCAGGAATATTTATCACAGAATTTATAAATCATGTGACAGCTGCTAAAGCATCGGTTCTAAAAGAACAATGGACTCCAGGTGGCCTAGATTTAGGCCAAATCTGTTCTGCCCATGCCTCCTGACTTTATATAAGATAAATAATTTCTCTCAGCTAGTTTTCTTACTTGTGAAATAGTGACACAGTTAGCAACATTTCTTGTGAAGAACAAAGCAGAATGATTAGCACATGCATTGACGTTTGCAACAAGGCCTGGTATATGCTCAATGTACAGTATGTACTCAACACACAGGAAACACCAACTCAAGATTAAGCTGCATTTTGTGTGTGCTGGGTGCCAACTGACTGGCCGTGTTCAAGACACTGAAAAAGTGGTTCTCAGCCTTTTCTCCAGTTGACCTCATATTTGACATGTGCTCATTTTACATGTTTATGGTATCATATGGATGCAAGTCATTGTTATCCTTTGATGATTCCACATCTGAAAGGAAAGGTGTCATTTAGCAGTCCCAGACAATCCTTTGGGGCTGGTTCTGTTGTGGTAATTCCAATGAAGGTCAAATACTTCAGTAGTTTTAAACTAGTCTTTCCAAAGTTGGTTAATTTTCAGAATCACATAGGGCAGCTTCTGATAAACACAGATTTCTACTCTCCACCAGAAACCTATTAAAGTTCTGGAGATGGGGTCAGAAAATCTTTTTTTCCCCCCATTAAAATTGTTCCCAAATGATTTGGATAATGAGACCAATTTAGAAACAAATGCTCACTGACAGAATGAGATCACTGGGGGATCCTGGTGTAATTTCACCCAGAGGACGATCATTCCCTTCGTTTACCCTTGACAAGTTCCTATACTTCACTGTATGGCTGTGGAGCACAAGAAAGGACAAGACTTGGATAATCAAATCCATGATGAACCCTAGCTGAAATGTCCCAACCCTGTAAAGGGTGTGTGAATGTACCTGTAGATAATATGGACAACTGCGCATTGCTATTTCAGTCAGTGTTCCTTTGTACTCACAATGTAAAGCAATATCTGGATGGTTAAAATCCTAGAAACATAATAAAATCATAGAAAACTACTATTTGGTTCACATCATCACTTCATCTTCTAGAATCACTCACCTCTGAGAGCCCACTTTGCCTGCAATTGAAAGGTTTCCCAGGTTACCAGGCATGGTGTGCTAAACTACAGACACTGGGAAAAGTGTGATGGTTGGCTTCCTGGGCATATAGGAAGAAATTTAAGATACTAGGGCATGAATACAAAGAATGTTAAAGGCACCATTAGAAGAACACCTGCAGATTTACGGGTAACTTTGGAACTATTTCACATAAATCTACTCTGAGAAAGTATCTGGATGCCAAGAAAAAATAAGACCGCAAATATAGGTATGTAGTATGAAAGGAGCTACAGGCTCATGTTTATATTTGACAATATTTTCATGAGTGTTGTGGCTTTCAAGCCAGGCACAGTAGTACACACATGTAGTCTGGGCCACTCTGGAAGGCTGAAGCAAGAGTATGACCTTTGAAGTTCAAAGAAAGCCTTTACCAACAGACTGACACACGTACACATACACACACAGATTTTATTTAGTCATAGATAACACAAAACAGGGAAAATTTGGTGTTCAAACTCCTCATGTCACATTTTATCATGTCAAAGTAATTTGCTGATGTTGTGACTTGAACGGCATTGAAATAATCTCAGTTCTACCTTTACTCACTTTGGTTCTCTGAAAATGCTACTCACTGGGTGCTAATTGCCTAGTGTGCTGAATCATGGAAGGAAGTAGAATTGGAAGATGTTCAGAGATGGCCCTGGCATTGTAGAACTTGAGTATGATAGACTTTTCAGATTACTTTTATATTATCTTAGACACAGTTCTACTAATCAGTTCATATTAACAACTCATGCAATAGTAGTTCTTTACAAATAATTTAAAATTATGATGATCTATTTAAAACAAAAAAAAACCAAAATAAAAACAAAAGGACATGGAGATTTTAATACTACGCTTTTTTTTTCATTTTAAGATGGTATTATTGAGTTCAGGCTGGCCTGGAACTTGACATGTAGACAAGGGTGACATTACACTTCTAATCCTCCTGCTGTACCTCTGCCTCTGAGTACTGGGATTACAGGGCTGTGCCACCTCAACTTGCTTTGTGAGATGCTAGCATGCATGCTAAGCAAGTATTCTACCAACTGAGCTACACCCCATCCTAAGACTTGCCTCTGTTTTAGTGTTTTTGTGTGTTTGTGTGTGTGTGTGTGTGTGTGTGTGTGTTTGTGTGATACACATACATGTTCCTGTGGGTGTGTACATGTGTACATGACCACATGTTCTGAACAGTGATAAGTCAGCATCAAATGATTTCCTCAGGCATTCTCCACCTTAATTTTTGAGACGCTATCTTTCCCTGAACCTGAAACTTATCTATTCAGCTAGGCTGGTTGCTAGTAAATGCCTTGGATCTGCACAAACCACAATCTGTGGGTTGTAGACACACAACTGTGGCTTGGGTACTGGGAATCTAAACTCAGATCTTCAAGCTTCTGAGCTACACTTTACAGATGAGCCATCTCCCCTGTTCTAAGATTTAGTTTTTAAAATAAACATCATTAAGTATGAGAAGAGGGGCATTTTCCAAACTGTGTCACTATGTTTCTCCCCAGTTTCTAAATTGGGGTACAGAGGATGATATTCCCTAAATCTGCCCCCCTTGTCTTCTGAGCAATTTTATCAAAGGAAAATTTTATGGCCTTCATGTAAGCTCAGAGTCAAAATACCTTTGACTTTTGCCTATTTCTCCTTCTTCTGGAGACATCAACTCTTTATCCAAAAATCCTATATCTGTTTAACATCTGAACCTGTCAAGTAGGAGGAAATTAAGCATACCCCTTTCCTGAGCTTTCATTGCAGAAACACGTTACAACAAAAGACAAATGCCATCAACACACCTGGACAGACTTGTCAAATGTCATTATCCTTTGTCTCAGTGCCACAGGAAATGACAAACCAATGTTTGTTCTGAAGATAGATTTTGTCTTCTGACACTCTAAGTTTTCCCATCCAAGTATAAACTAAGACCAACATTGCTCAGTTTATAATCTGGTGCGTTCATGGTGGTATGACCACAGGCCCACTCAGTTTTCAGTAAAACCATTGAATTTCCTTAAAATTAGCAAAGTATCTCCATTGCTCATTCTTCCTACATCACCACAGAAAAAGGGGCATATAAGTTCCAATAATTAGGCTACTGGATTATCAGATGCCGGAACTTGCCCATGCTGAAATCTTCCTTCTTTTTTCATGAATCTGTTACCCATCCTCCTGACTGATGTTGATCTGTTTAATGAAGCAGACCTTCAGTGGAATTTCCATCATTCTTTCAAGAGCAAGAATTAGAATTAACACTACTAAACATGCATTAGATTCTATATCCCTTAATGCTTTTAATCTATTGCTTCCTTTAATCTTCACATAACATCATGAAGCTTCAAAATACAGAGTCTATACCTCTTCTCATGTCAAGCCAAATAACTCCCAGTACGTATTCCAAGGCATACTTTCCCAAGGCTCTTTAATCAGCTATGCTTTGGATGGTGAAGTATAGATTGCATATTCTTCTCCAGCAAAATGCCTACATATATTTTCTACAGCAAAGTCATCACTCAAAGTATAAGAGCATATTGTTCCATAAACTGCCTTGCTGAATTAACTCCCATTGCTGCTGACATCTACATGAGATGTCCTTTACATATTTTAGGAGATGAAGCACTTTACATGTAATATTAATCTGCAGATCTTTCCCCAAGACACAGAATTATTGATTACTACTTCCCTGAACTCCTGAGATCAATAGTAGGTTAATGGGTAGGATGCAGGTCAAAAGACAGTTAATTCCTAGTTGAGTTTCTTTGGCCAGGTCACTAAATCTTGTCTCTGTTTGAATGATTTGTTTATCTTCATAATATATTGGGAAGGTGCATATTTGTGCTAAGCTCTGTGTTTCACACTGGGGATAAATTAGTAAACAAAACTGAGCCAGGATGTAAGGTACACGAGGGACACAAAATTTAGTCACTTGTAATCATATTTTTTGTTACTCATAAATTACAGCAACACCTTACTGTTAGAACATTAAAGCTTAATTAATGTCCAGTATTAACAAATGCAATGCTAATAAAGGAAAACAGCTATAAAGCCAAAGTCTTTAGGGAAACATTTATTCAAAAACTATTTGGCGTAAAGATTGTTACAGAATTTAAGTATGTTCAGTAAGAGGATAGGAAATGAACATCCAAATGAAGTTAAGTAAGAGAAGGAAATGCTTCCTAGGTAGAAAAGAAGAAGCATTGAGAAGGAATACTAGGCATGAGAGAATTTGGCAAGTTGAAGGAAGGTAAAAAATGCAAACAAATAAAATATAAAAAGAAAGGATGGGAAGCCATGCCAAGAAGAGAATCAATGTAGCCGCGTGTAACTACCAGATTCTCAAGTTTTCACATCTGTGAGAACAGGGAGGTCATATATTTATCTCACAATATTTTTCTATCTTAAGAACAATAATCCAGAATTGGAAAACCATATATGAACCAGAAGTGGTGTATGACTTCAAGGAAACAGCATTTTCCAGACAGAACAGAGCTGAAGTATATATGATCTCACAGAGAATGTGAGAGCACACACAAGACCTGCACAAGTTCAAACCAGACAAAATCTCAGCATGGAGGAAGGGAAGTGGGCAGGAAGTCCTACACCCAGCCAAGAAGCTATCTGCAGTTGATAAGTGCTGAGAGAGGGAAAACTGGACTCATTCAGTGGAGTGACATTGGATATATCTAAACCATACTCCAAGGAAGGCCTCATGCTCAGCAGTAGTTGGCCAACACAAACTGGATACCATGATTTGGTTTCTTTGTCTTGAGTTTGGTTTTGTGCTAGTCTTTTTTTGCTTGTTTGTTTGTTTTGGGGGGTTTTTTGGTTGGTTTTGTACTATTTTGTGTTGTACTGTTTGTGTTATATTTTGCTTTGTTTTGTTTTATCAAGTGAAATAAGAACAGGAATCTGGGTGGCTAGGGAAGTAGAGGAAGATCCGGAAGGAACTGGAGGAGGGGAAAGTATATGATCAAAATATTGTGTGAATTCTCAAAAAAATATAAAAATAATTTTAGAAATTAAAAAAAATAATAGTGGCCTGAGAAATGACTCAGCAGTTAAGAACATTGGCTATTCTTCTAGGAGTCCCAGATTTGATTCCTAGCACCTACACGTCAGGTGACAAACACATGTAACTCTAGATCCAGGGGATTTGGTACCCTATTCTGGCCTCCACAGTCACTGAATGCATGTACTGCAGAAACAAACATGCAGGCAAAACAAAAATATACACAAATTATTTTAGACTTTTTAATTTTAATTATATCATTTTTCTCTTCTCTTCCCTTCTGCAAACTCTCCCATATACCCATCTTTGTTCTCTTGAAAATTCATGGCCTCATTTCCACAAATAATTACATACATATATGCATATGTTTGTAATATATACACATATTATTACACATATACATATATTATATATACATATGTATGTAATATATACATATATGTGTTTATACAACTACGTGTACAATGTACACGTACATTGCTAGTAGTTCTGTATGTAGGATTGAGGCCTCTTGGACTTACCCCATGCACTCTGGAATGCCTATTTTTTGTCATTCTTGTTCAGCTCATGTTTAGGTAGTCATGTTGGCTTAATGTGCATAGTTTCTGACATTTCTAGGAAAGACAAACTCACAGCAAACTCCCTGATCCTCTGGTTCTTATAACCTTTCCATCCCCTCTTCTAAGATGTTTCCTGAGCCATAGGTAAAGGAGATATTTTGTAGATGTATCCATTCGAACTAGCTGTCACAACTCTCACAGATTTTTATAAGAGAATAATGGCATTTATGTTTATGACTATTCCTTAAAAAAATTTATACAAAATTATTTCCTAAATTTATTTTTTTTTAGTAAGGGCAACACAAGATCATGTTGTTGGTATTCTTTCATTTATGTTTCAAGAACAACCCACAGACAGCCCAGGGAGGAAGGTACTTTAAGATTATACTCCCAGAGACAGACTTTTGGGCACACCTGATACTGAACCATTTGATTCTAAATAATAGATGCTAGACAATTTTATGTTAGACGTATTAATTATTCATTCGGAAAATTTAAATTGATTTCAAATTATACTATATCATTTCTATTAAGTATCAAAAAACTATAAGGAATCCATTAAATCCCAAATCATTATCATTAATTTTCATTAAGATATATGGACACCAAATACATTCAATCTCTTAATGCCAGTGATTTCCAGGATTCGTTTGATCATATTACAGTGAACATGAGCCAAGTCCTGGCTCCTGCTCGTCATAAATAGCAATGGTTTTTGGATCAAAAGACCAATCTGTCCATACAGCTATTGTTCAGTTATTATTGTACTATATGTGCTATTTTAAGAATTTTTATTCAGTTATAAATATAAAACAATGAATTTCATAAGTATCAAATGTTCATGGTCCTGGAAAGATGGCTCAATAGGTAAAGCAACTGAAACACAACCCTGGAAACCTGAGTTAGATGCCTGGTACCCATCTAAAGGTGAATATACAACATATACACATTATACACACACAATCCACACACACACACACTAAAGATAATTTTTATTATTAACTTTATTATACCCAGTGAGTGGCATAACTTCATTTAAAATTATATATTATATGCCTCTGTGTGTTTGTCAACACACATACACTCACTACATATATATATGTGTGTGTGTGTATATATATGTATATACATATGTATATATATACATATAATACATACTACATATATATGTATATAATATGTATATATTTAATAATATATTATTATACATATATAACCTACACACCTTACATATGATATATAAATATATTATATAAAATATATTTACATATATTATATAATGCATATATGTGTGTATGTATATACAATAGTATATTATATAATGTATATATACATTATATGTAATATATTTTATATATAATGCAATTTAAGAGGATATTTGATCTTAATAAAAATTCCAGTACCAGGCATAAAGAATCTCCTTTTGAGTTATTCAGGGAAATCCAAGAGGTCTCCAAAACAATGAAGGTTATTTCTCTTGCAACTTGTTTCCTCCCAAAGTATGAAGGTTAGACCTACTGCTAAAGGCACCACATACTTTGGACAGGATTTTGAGGAATCAAACTGTTTCTGACCTGGAAACTTCCTCCCTGATGATTAGCTTTCATATTACTAGAAGGTGACAGGCAACCTGCTGAGGAAAAAAAGGTGATTAATAGTTCTATCCAGCCGCAGCTCCTAATAACCACAATGACCAAAATTGGCAAGATATTCCCAAAGGTGCAGTAGTGGCACTTATGTTTTGACTCCTGTCAAACAACAGCTGCCTAATTGGACTTAAGGACTGCTCAATAGGAGGGAATTTATCCTTGGCACTGTGGCTTGTTAAGGCACAAAATCTTAAGAACTGTTACAGTCACTTTTCCAGACAAATATAATCTCTAATAGCATTCTTAATACTTATCCTTATACTCATAGGTAAGTATGGCCATTGTCTCTCTTCAAAGAAGCTTCTTAGTAGCAAATGGAAACCATTACAGAAAGCCAACAATTATCAACTTTCAACTAAGTGTCTTTAAAGGGCCCAGTAATAGATATTGGTAGTGGTTCATTTATTTATTTTTTTATATGTAAGTTAAAGTGTGCACTTACACCATGCTTACATACTTACTGGGAAGCAGTAGCACAGGTTTGTATCCTAAGGTGTTCCAATCCAGGAATCTGGCATAGGCAAATAGTCACTGAGCTGATTTAACACTGGCCACTTACACTATTTGTTCTGCACTTTCTTGGGCTCAGAGAAAGGATCAGGTAAATGGGGAAAGGATGCACAGCACACAGACTCCGATCTCTTGAAGTTTACATTATACTGGAAATGATAGGGAAAAATAAAGAGGAATCCAAATGTCTAAATGGAATGGCATTAAACAAGCAGAACAATAAATTATAGTTTGGGTGATAAGAATAGAGTGATTCTCATGGGCTGGTTCAATAAATTTTAAGATGAAAATGATGGAAAGAACCAGCCAAGTAGGGGTCTAGATGGAAAGTAATCAGCTAAGAAAAGGAAAGGTCTAAAGACACAACAACCTGAGAGCTAAAACAAAGAGGCAATGGCTGAAGAAAATGATTTACTAAATGTGGTAGCACTTGTTCTTAATTCAAACACTTGGAGGGCAGAAAGATAGGTGTATCTCTGTAAGTTCAAGGCTAGCCTGGTCTACATAGCAAGGTTCAGGACATCCAGAGCTGCACCGAGAGACGAAGAAGGAGGAGGATGAAGAAGAGAAGGAGGAAGTGGAAGAAGAGGAAGAGGAAGAAGAAGACAAGGATTTGAGGAAGCAGAAGAGGAGGAGGTATATAAAGAGGAAGAAGAACAAGAAGAAGAAGGTAATAAGAGGAACAAGAGGAGCAGAAACAGTAGCAGAAACAGGAGGAAGAGAACTTAAACTTGGCAGAGAAACATGGAGGTGGTTCTGGGAGAGGTTGGAGATGGGAAGTAGGGATTGATAATCATCAAGATACATTGTATACATGTATGACACTATCAAAAGATAAGTAAATAATACATAAATAGTAAAATACTAACATACATGAAAAAAAAAGAGTGTGGACTGTTGCAAACAAAAGCACATGCTCTTCCTTCTGAAAGAGTAGCCGTCAGTTCTAACCAAGAGTGGCTGCCAATTTAAATGGTGGTACTATTGGAATAGAGATTATAATCTTTCAGAGATCTACAGAGTCCATTTCCTCAAACAGTATAATTTTTAAAACTATATTTGATCATTAAAACTGTCTATGAGAGTCAGGCTGTGGTGGGCATGCCTTTAATCCCAGCACTCAGGAGGCAGAGGCATGTGGATCCATGAGTTCAAGGCTAGCCTGGTCCACAAAGTGAGTTCCAGGACAGCCAGAGTTCCAACAGAGAAACCCTGTCTTGAAAAAATAAAACAAAACAAGACAAACAAAAACAAAACAACAAAAACCAAAAATTCTATGAGGCAGACTAATCCTGATTGCCAAATGTGTGTGGTCCTTAGTTTGAGCCAACAATAAAGAAAAGGTTGAATGCAGAGTCTGTGACTTGAGAAAAGACACAGTGTTAATGTTGTGATCTGCATGTGTGAAAAACTCCTTACAACAGGAGGACCAGGTGTAGCTTCAAGAGACTAGATGAGGGCTAGTTCTTTATGGTTATGTGACATGCAGAGGCAAAACCTACTTGGATGGGCATTTCAGAAAGAAATGACAGTAGGAACCATGATAATGAATTCTAAAAGCCACAGTGATGTTGACAGAGGATGAGTGGATTGGCCAGCACCAGAAATTGGGTAATTAAACAGCAATAAATCAACCTGGAAATGTAGACATATGTCAGCCAGCTACATTCATTTGGATAGTTTGGCAATCAATCCCAATCATACCCCATATTTCCCGGTGTGATGTGTTTGGAGAGATGTGGTACAACAATTATGCTTTATTATCATACACTAGGTGTTTTGCTGAATGAAGGGCAAACAATAGCTTTCTAGAGAAAAATACAGTTGATATCATTGGTGATTATTCTTACACAGACATAACTTCTGGTATGAAATTTCACAAATGTGCATTTTCTCCTTTCCTGTGTAAGCGGAGGATATTTCTATTATATATAGATACAAAAGTAATAAATAATCCAAAGGTCTTCGTGAAAATCAAACTTATTCCCTTTTTCACAATCTCCTAGAAATAGAACAGCCCTTGAAACTTGACCACCTCAAACTCTGTTTTCTCAGAAGCACTCATAAGAAGGAATAAGTGTCAGGCACTCAAAAGAAGCATGTAACACTAATACTGAACATAGCCATGTTTCTCTGAATGTCAAGGCTACAGCTACATACAGCAGGATGAGCTCTTAATAGCCAAGAGTGTTACTACTGTACCCACTAGCCACAAAGTGCCAGGTAAATTATAGGTGGTACTAGGAGTTAATAACTTCAGCTACTGCCTTCAGTGTTATTCATCTTGTCATAGACAAAGGATGAATGAGTCATATTCCCCAAATCACTGAGTTGTGTCAAGTACCATCATACTCTTTGATATATAACTGACAGGATGCTGCCATAATCCATGAGTTCTCCCACTATCCCCTTCTGCTTAGTGTATAAAGTAGGTGATCAACCTTGAGAAGCTGTTATTCAGTCATTTTCAGGGGGTGTAGGGGGGATGATAAATAGTCACAGGTAGTCACCTAGCTGCATTCTTTTAACCATGTAAGGCTATACAAGGTAGGTGTCATGAGTTAGGAAGGATATAAATACATCAACCCATTACACTCCAATACAAGAGACTCCTACTACCTGTAACAAAAGGGTTGGCACAGTAGAGTTTCTTTTCAAATGAAGGTATTGAAGATGCCATTCATTCAGTCATGATCACTCATTAGGCTCCTCTAACTTAACCTTTAGATAATGAAGTGTCTCTAAGACTACAGGAAGTCAGTTTTAGAATAACACGCAGGCAGAGTACTGCATTTTGGATGCCCACCAACACAAAGCACCTAGGGAAAGAAAGAGAGAAGAAGTCATAGGATTACAACTGAGTCTGTTCAGCAAACATCTGCACATGGTCCTGTGCATGACTTATGGAGATGATGATGGACCAGTCTTTACAGAAGTGATGGAGACGAGTCCTATGGAATATGGGACGTTCTGTGTTGAAAATACCTTTTGAGATATGCCTTCAGCTCTATATGAACAAGGCACTTCTTCAGTCATTCACTCATACTCCTTGTAAAGTCCTAAAATAGTGCCCTAAATCCTTATCACAGCAGAGGTTTATTGCCCTCAAGTCTCTTTTTACTCTCTTCATAGGGCATACAGAACATGTACACATCCTAATTCCTGAAATGTATGAACTTTTACTCATTTGTAAAAAGAGAATTAAGGTGGAATTATGATTACTAATGAGGTCATTTTTAGATAGAACATTATCCTTGAGGGTCCAGAGGGGTTCAATATAATCATAAAAACTGCTTTAAGTGGAAAGAGGAGATAAAATAGAGATAGACAGACAGAATGTGAGAAGGAGTAAACCCATCATTGCTGATTGATGATAAGAACAGCCTCTAACTGTTAGAAAAGGCAAGATATTAGTTACCCCTAGAGACTCTATGAAGGATCATATTTTTATTTAGCCCATGACATCCATTTCCACTTGTGACCTTGAGGGTAGGGCCTAAGCAACTCCATTTTGTGCTTAGACTCTATCTTGGGCTTAACATGGGCCTGACCCTGAAAAGTCATAAATTCTAAGAAAAAGTCATAAAAGCCTCCCACCCAATCGGCAGCCAATCAGAGATGAGGACAACCACAGGAATGCAGGAAGGCCTTATCTCAAGGCCAGACATCTGCTCCTAATGCCCTCACATGCCAGGTGATACAGGAGTGCCTTATCTTAAGGTTAAGCAACTGGTAACCTCACATGCCAGGTGATACATGAGTGTCTTATCTTGAGGTTAAGCATCTGTAACACAAGAATGTGAACTGTTGGCCATCCAGGCTCGAGCCAATCAGCAGCCGACCCGTGTAACTATCTGCCTGTTCCCCAATTACCTCAATGTTGCTAAAACATTCCCCTTTTCTGTTTATAAAAGCCTGCATGCTTTCACCTCTGGGTTACCATTTTGAAAAGTGGCTGACTTTCACATGCTGGTTCGTTCTGCAGAATAAATGTACTCTTGTGCCTTGCATATGTGATCTTTGTGGGTGGTCTTTTTGGGGTGATTCACGGACCCTACAGAGGAATGTGAGATGGCACATTTGTTACAACAGTTGTAACTGACTAACACCCCTCAATCCTCCTCTTCCAGTCCTTTAGCACTAGAGTATCAATGAAATACAGTGAGTTTCCCATGGCAGAGCTAGTGCTAAAGAGTGATTTCTGACATGCCCCCCCATAAACTCACCAATAATCTATTATATACACCCAGCATCTTCTAAGTGAGTTAAGTCTTGGCTATAACAGACTGCTTTTTGTAGACAATGTCATGGGTTTTCATCTTCTGAATCTTTAGTAAAGCTGAGGGGTTTTTGTTTTTGTTTTTGTTTTTGTTTTTGTTTTTCGTGGGGGGAGGGGTTGTTCTGTCCCAACAATTATCAATTGTGTCCAGCAATTTGTTAGCCTTGTGGGTACTATTCTATCACTACCACCTACATGTTCACCATCATGACATTTGCCTTGTCTAAAATTAACTTTTCTCTATGACATGAACCTAATACCAGGGCATACATGATCAGTTTGATTTGTCATAGACACAAAAAGACTATTGCTACTTGGCAGGTAACAGTGGGTTGGAAGTATTACTCCTCCCTCCTGAAGAAGATTTAAGCACTAAGCCTTCCCTGACCTAGATGAGCAGAAACTCTTTTCTTTCTTTCTTTCTTTTTTTTTTTTTCATTACTAAAGATTCAGGCTTTGATGTAAAGAAATCTGCTATAAATAAGACAAAAGAGGGATTTGAGGAGGGACAACTCTTGTTAGAAATAAAGAGGAACTTAAGATTTCCCTATGGTTAAAAAGTAGCAAGATAAAAGCTATCAGAGTCACTTGAAATTTTGCTCCATAAAGAAATGGGCATGCGCCTTGCTTTGCGTCTACACAGCTAGGATGTCGCATAGCACTGCATAGAGATTATATGGTCCACCATTACCACTAACTTCCATGGAGAACTGTGTTAGATTTATTTAGTGACTGCTGCCCAGGAGTGATTCCATCATGTCATTGCATTGTAGTAGGTTACTTTCTCAAAACCAGATACAAACACTCTGGTATGGATTGTATAGGTCCCTCCAAAAGATAAGTTTAGTTACTAAGCCTCATGGCTATGAATATGACTTTATTTGGGAAATATAGCCTTTGTTGAAGAAATTAATTTGAGATGAATTCTTTAGGATGGGGCCCTAATCCAATATGACTGGTCCTTACAAGAAGGAAACAGGAGAAAGATACAGAGAAGGCCTGTGGTGGGAGGTCTAGAGACCAAAGACATATAACTTTAAGCCAGGGAATACCAAAAAGCTCCTGCTGTCACAAGATGCTGGGACTCCTTCAGAAGGAATCAACATTGGGGCTTCCATGACTTTGAACTTCCAATTCTACAAATGTAAGGGCAATGTTTTATACTAAGCACTTTGCAGTACTTGGCAACAACAGCCTTAGGAAACTAATACCCAATCTTCCAAAGGAAGCATATTGGCCAAGAAGGAAAAACCCAGGGCACCTACCCAGGGAAGGATGGGGATAGACATTTCAGATGCTATGACTATGTGGTAACCTCCATGGGCTCCAGGAACTTTTGCTTTCATGGACCACTTCTACTATCAACAGTCTTAAAAACTGTGAGAGGACTGTGGCTTCATGGAAGAGCACCTGTCCACTATGCATGGGACTCTGGATTGATCCCAAGCATATAAAGGTGGAGGGGGGGTCATATCCTCCAAATGCATTCATGTCACATTCACAGCTACATAGATACAAAGTTGAATACATTCATAGTCTATGCTCAATCATTTCAACAAGAATGTTCAGGGGTATTCTGATTTTAAAGGAAGCTAACTCATTATTCTTTATGTACTTAGAGTCTCACAGTACCTCCTGTCACTGGTCAGTTGATCACTCCTACTGCAGTAAAAGTGGAAAGCCTGGAGCTCCCCAAGCTCGGATAAGTGGCCAATATCATGATGTAGTAAATATTTTTAAAACACAACCTTTTTATAGTTTTCTTTGACATCATGCCATATATGGCAATCTATGTAGGTAATTTGTGTGTCATTTATTTTTCAATTGAAAAGTTCCTTTGAGTAATAATGCAATGAGCAATGCTGACATGCTAAGTGACAAACACTGCAAAGGCTATAGAAAAAAAAATCTACGGTACATGGCAGACATTCAAGGAATATTTACTGTGATAGTTAATCTTGTCAATTTGGTAGGATTTAGGATCACCCAGAAGCCAATCCACTGGCTGGGCATGCATGTGAGGAATTATCCAGATCAGGTTAATTGAAGTGGAAGACTTGCCTTGACTGTAGGTGGCACCATTCCATGGCCAGATTTCTGGACTGAATATAAAAAAGAAAGCCAGCTGATGCTCAGCATTTATCTCTCTGCCTCTTGCGTATAGTTGCAGTGTAACCGGCTGTTTCATGCTGCTGCTGCCATGCCTTCCCTGTTGTAATAGACCGTACCTTTGAGCTGTGCACCAAAAAAATCCTTCCTTCCTTATCTGTTCGTCGGGCCATTTTATCATAGTAACAGACAAGTAACTAAGACATTTACCAGCCATGAGCAAAATTTATTTGAAAAACCATATGATTGAATTGCACTCAGGGTTTGCTCTCAGATCTCCTAGAAAGGTTCAATTCATTAATCAATTCATCAGAATTCATCAGTCTGTGCTACATCGTGAGTCCCAGCATGAAAGCAAAAGGAAGAGGAAGAGAATGAGGAGGGGAGATGGTGGGTCGGGGGAGGAAGGGGAGGAGATAAAGCCATTACTGAAAGTTTTATAATTTTTTTTAATTACAGTTCTTAAATTTTGCAGTTTAAAATTGCAGTTCTTAAAAAATTGTTGGGTGTACTAACTGTGTAGGCAGCTTTTATAAAATTCAGGCTCCTGACTATGAAATCATGGTATCAGCAGGTATGGGATAAACAGGAGTAATCTACAGTTGAGTCACGAATTTCAGTTTTAATAACAACATACTCTTCTGTTACATATCATTGAATGTCCAAGTTACGTTTCTTTTTTATTTTTTTAGAAATTATTTATTTTAAATAAATTTTACATTTCACTTTATTCATTTTATTTAAAAGATATGGATTTTTAGATGCTTATTTATCATTTTATAATGATCAACAGAGAATCCTAAATGAATGATTTAATGCAATAACTCAATCAGTGCTGTGTTTCTGACACTTGAACAAGCCCATGAGTCACTGGAGAGTCTGTGAAAAGGCTACTTCTCAGGCCATGCAGCTGAGGTGGGCCTGGAAGACCACAGTGATGTTGGTGCTTCAGGGGGACAGAACACATTTTCAGCAACAAAAATATACTACATCTCTTCCCAAACAGTGACACATGACAAAGAAGTCTTATAGCATCTGCTTCATCAAAAGAGTCTCTTGGTCCTATCGCCCTCCATACTGCACACTATACCTCACCACCTCCCTGTACTAACATATATCAAAGGTTGTTACCACCACACACACTGCTAAGAGAAAGAAGGTACTTTGACAGGCTATATGCTAAAATTCTAACCCTGTAACATTCTAGAAAAGGCAAAATACGGAGACAGTCAAAGAAGGAGTGATTGCCAGAGCTCAGCAGGGAGGGAGATACTAGAAGGTGGGGGCACAGATGATTTTTAGAATTAAACTACTCTGTAGGACACTATAATATTAGCTATAGATTATGCATTTGTTTATTCCCATAAAGTTCATAGAGTGTACACCAACATTGAAACCTTAGGTGAACTGTGAACTTTTGATAATGAAATACTAATATGGTTCATCTCTTGTAAGGAACATAGTAATCAGGATCAGGTGAACTATTGAGAGTGAAGCATGTCATACACTCAGAGGAACTAAGAGTATAAATGATCTCTCCAAACTTGAGACACTACAGTGTGACCTTGTCATCTACAAAACTACTAGGTCTCATTCATCACTAAAAGTGGACAATCCCTTTTATAAATAATTAATGTCATTGGAATCAATATCTTAGGCAATATATCCATTAGGACAATAGATAAGTGTGATAGTTTATCTTTTATTGTGTCTCCATTATGACCAATAAGTTAAGTAACAAATCAAGAAATATCATATCAAATCATAGCTCACAGTAATTCTCCCAGTTAGTGGTTCTTGAATATGGCTGTAGATTGAAATTATATGGAGACTTTTAAAAACATTTTGTGACAGGACCTCATAGCAAAAGTATTCAGGGTCTCTAACAGCTAGGACTGCGTACTATCTAGGAACGTAGGTAGCAGGTAACTGTTATTCATAAGAGGTAGAAAATTATGAGCACAACTGACAACCTCACATCGGAAGTATGTTTATGAAAAACTCAGAGCTCCTTCCATACCATTGCTTCTGAACACCAAATACTGAAATATTTCCCAAGCTCCTGCATGATCAATCAATATGGACTCCCTAAATTGACATCTTTTCCCTACTCAAGGCTTGTTGATATTTTGTGGGTCTCAACCATAAACCTTATCTTTATCTCATTCTGGATATAAAGAGAGCCTTACCTGTCTTTGTGACCCAGCCTAGCTATGCATCTTAACAGTTACTTCCAGTCTAATAAGAAGTCTTCCCTCAGAACAGAGAGATGGCTCTGAGGCTAAGTGCACTACTGATTTGTCAAAGGAATGAAGCTCACTTCCAAGCATCCATATTATAATGTCTATAACCAACCTCTTATACCTCCTTCTCTGTGGGATCTGTCACCTTCTTCTGGCCTCCCTAGATACCAGAACACACATAGCATTCACATTTACACACACACACTATATACATATATGTGTGTATATACATATTATTTTAATATATATTACATAATATATTATTTTAATGTATAATATATATTATATATAATGTGTGTGTGTATATATATATATAGATATAGATATAAGAATATATATATATTCTTTTAAAAAACTGAATAGTTCTTAATTTGGTTAAAAGAGATAAGCTGAGGAAGCACCAACAAATTAGTTCAGAATTCTATTTTTATGTATATAGCTGTAATCTGGCAATTGCATGTGCAGAATTTGAATTGCTTTATGACTAGAAACATCAATATCTGACTTTCCTATAGAAGTGATTCTCCAGTTTTAAAGTAGTTATGAGTTACCTGGGCTCCTGCCAAAATGCATATACTCTGGAATTTAGAGATAGTCAGTGGGTAAGATCACTCTTGCTGCATACATGATGACATGAATTTGAATTTTGAGCAACCATGTAAAAAGCTGAACGTGGCTATGGGTGCTTCCAAACCCAGCATTGGAAGGTGGGCACAGTTCAATCCCTAGATCTAACAATTCACTGCCCAAAACAGCAAAGACCAAACAGTGCTCTTCAGTTCAGTGAGAGCCTACCTCAAAGTAATTAGGTAGAATGTGATAAAGGAAGACCCTAAGTCTTTCTCCAACCTCTTCATGTACACACACTGGTGCACACATGTACACACTCGCACATTATTAATAAATAAGAAAATAATGCATGTTTCTGTTCATCAAGTGTAGAATATGGCCTGTGATTCTGCTTTTCTTTCAGGCTCCCAGATGGATGGTTCACAGACATCAAAGACAGTGGCAAACAAGGGTTGCAAGGCAACAGCACACACAGAAATGGAAATTGCCTGAGTGACATTGGAAAAGTTACTTAGTCTCCCCTGGTCTCCATTTCTGTAGTTCTAAAACAATGACAACAAGCTACCGTAAGGACTGAAATAAGCACTTTATGGGCTGCTCTTAGAGTGTTGCTACCATAGTAGGAGTGATGGTTTGAATGAAAATGGTTCTCATAGGCTTACAGGGAGTGGACCTATTAGGAGGTGTGTCCTTGTTGGAGAAGGTATGGCCTTGTTGGAGGAAGTATGTCACTGCAAGGCTTTGGAATTTCAGATGCTTAAGCATCACACTCCCTTCCTGATACCTACCAATCCAGATGTAGAACTCCGGCCTCTCTCCAGCACCATGTCTGTCTTCTTGCTGCCTTGCTTCCCTCCATGCTGATAATAGGCTAAGCCTCTGAACTATAAGCTAGCTCCTGTAATAGTAAACTGCTGTGGTGGCTCAGCAAGAAAAACAAGGAGGCATATTTCATAACTGAGAACTCTGCCAGACCTCAGCAGAGGGCTCCACCATCTTGGCCAAGGCTAGACTCTGTAGTGGAGCCCTGAGCTCTCAGCTCAGGTGTTTTTATTCTTTCAGAACACCTCAGGTATTTTACTGATAGCACATGCAGATCATTAGCAATTAAACGACCCCCACAGATATCCAACAACTGCAAACAATACAGAATACCCTAGACTTAGGATATCCCCTCACCCAACAGTGCAAAAACAATTTCAAACATAACTAAAAGTAAACTTCTCCAACATTCCCTCTTTTCTGTATAAGCCAATCAAAAGATTTCTTTTTATCTCTAGAACAAAATTTAACACTACACCAGCAAAACCATTTACAAGAGAAACAACCATGAGTTGCTAATGCACAGAACCAAATAGAACCAAACATCTATCAAGCTTTTCACAATGTTCTTGGAGAGCAGAAAAACATTATCAATGTCCAATTATCTGGAATTCACTCACGATTTTCTGGGATCCTCCAAAGGGCTTGGATCTGCCTCTGACTTCTGCAGCACACACAATTTTTCCTCCAGGCTCTGGCTGGTGAATTCTTTTTCTCTAAGGACCTCCATTCTGTGGCTCTCACCTCTGAGCCCTATTTCTCACTTAATTTTCACAATTTTCTCTATATAGAAGCTTATTTCTCCCCCTCTCTCTCTCCCTCTCCCCCACCCCCTTTCTTTTCCTTCAGGAGCATTCAATTAATACCTAATCTCTATCCTTTGGTAGCTTCCCTGTGCATACTTTTCTGGACTCTGAAGTCTGGAGTTTCTTTCTCTGCTTCCTTGTCTGCAGGTTGGATTAGCACAACTTAGGTCCCCATGTTGCAGGCGCCATGTGTAATTGTATGGCTAGTGTCACTCACCAAGGAAGACACGGAGATATATTTATAAGTCCAAACTCTGCCAGACCTCAGTAGAGGGAACCACCATGCTGGTCAGCACCAGACTCAAAGTGGAACCTTGATCGTCTCAGCTCTGGTGTTTTTATTGATTCAGAACTTCTAAGGCACAGATCATAAGCAATCAAACATATCCCACTGAAATCCCTTAAACTAGTTTCTCTCTCCTTTAAATTGCTTTCCTTTATAAGAGTTGCCATGGTTATGGTATCTCTTCACAGCAATAAAACGTTAACTAAGACAGTAGGCACTTTATACAGGTTACTTTATGTTATGGCTACCATATGCATGGACAAGTACCCTCATCTAGTTTTCCATGAATCAGAGTGGAACTTTAAAAAAGACTAAGAAAACTAACTAACGCCACCACTTAGCTAAAAATGCATTTAGTTTGGATTTTAATCTAGATTTTAAAACCTTCCATTAACTTCCCATTCCTATTCACCAGTATTCCGTATACTGCTACATCACTTTGTACTTCTCTCTGATACGCCCTTGGTTGAACTCTGTGGTAACAATTACTTACCATGATTTAAAATACTACCAAAAATCTGTTTGTACCCACTTCAAAGGTAGACTATGGTTGCCCTCCCATGGAATCTGGGCTGCAGTTAGTAAACTGACCTCATGAGGACACAAGGCAGAAGAGCAGCGCAGGATTCCTGAGACCAGATCATGTAAGACATTCAATTCTCCTTGATCTCTCTTGAACCACTCTTTCCTGAAATCAGCCACCATCTTAGAAGGACAGGCAAGCAGCCTTTTGGTTGGGGGGTCACATGTATCTTTAAGGAATGGGGCCTCCTCTGAACAGCTGCAGGGAAATAAGACTTCCTGTTAGCAATCATTTAAAGATGTCATGTTAGAAGGATTTCTTACTCCAGGCAAGCCTACAAAGCAGCACAGCCAAACAATGCCTCTACAGTACCATTTCCTGTGTCCTCCACTGGCGTTACCCTGTTCAGCTTAACCTAAACTCCTCACCCAGAGAAACAGATAACAATGTTCCTTGTTTTATGCAAGTAATTTGATATGCAAGAAATAATTGATGCATCATTTACTTATCCATGTGCTCTTAATAGAGTTAAAGCCTAGTACTTGGCAAAGCATTCATTAATCCATTTACACATCAAATTACCCATCCGTTCTCATATCCATCCAGGATCTACTAAGAATCTGCAAGCTAAGTGATGCTTTTCAATACTGAAAATGCAATGATTAAACACGACACATCCATCTTATCCTTAAAGAACTCACTATTCAAGTAAAGAGAGAAGTGAATATTTAACAAGTAATTGTTAAATGAGTGAAAGCAGAACACAGTAAATAAAGTGAAGTCTTGGTTATTATTAAATGCTTTAAAATATGCTAATTTTGCGGATTTAATCAAAATGAGCCAAACATTGCTTACACACTTTTCAGTTTAATGCCAGCAGTAAAGTTCAAGACCGAGTTGAACCAACATATGATGGTACTATCCAGAGACTTTTTTAAATCCTGCAGTAAAATAATTTGAACAATAATATTAATGGAGGATACAACATCAGTAACAAAAGGCATTGATATGTCTTATGCATACATAGAAAAACAAAAATCATAGGTGATTATATATGTATTTTGCAGCAACTTCCCACTGAGCAGGGGGAACAAAAACCAAAAAATAAAATCTCACTTCCAGTTATAGATTAACTCTTTTTACCTAGTTTTAATGTACTGAAATTTCAATGGAGAGACAAATATGTCAGACAGCACACACAAAAAATATCCAAATTTGGGGGAAATATACAGATAAAATAACAGAATAAAACACATCAATTAGAAGAAAATGAAATCAGTGAGAAAAGAAAGATTATACTAATAGATTAAGAAAAAAACTCAAAATACGGAAGTCATAATTATGTTCTGCTTTTATTAGAATCTTAACTGAAACAAGTTCATGAAGGGAGTGGCAAACATAGAAAACTAAATATGCATGTAAAACAATAAAAATACTATGGAAAATGGGAACATTAGAGATAAATTTCATTTTTAGAAACCATGGATATTTTGAATTTTTAAAGCCCTTGTAATTCACAGAAACCTACTTGAATCACAGGTATTAGTAAAATAGTGTGATGTCTAAAATCTGTCTCATGATGATGAACATAGAGAAAAAGAAAGGCAAAAAGGACCAGGAATTGACACATTTCCAATGAAGGAAGACTAAAGGTAATTCCCTCTTCCTGGTTCCTAGCTGAGGGACACATAATAAAAGATAGAGAAATAGGAAGAAAGCATGTTGGATGTAAAGCGCACACTGCATAGGACCTTCACAAAGAAATGAAACCAAAGACATGGAAAATTTTCTGAGTGTTTCTGTGTTGTTTTGTTTCTTTCCTTTAGATGTATTTTTTTTTATTATTGTTAAGTGTGTGCGTCTGAGTGTGTGTTTGCATGTGTGTGAATGTGCACCAGAGTAGAGGTATCCTCAGAGGTGAGGCTCCCCTCTGGAGCTCGAGTTACATGCTGTCATGAACCTTCCCAGCATGGGTGCTGGGAGAAGATCTGGGATAGTCTATCAGCACAGTATGAGACTGTCTATTAGAAGAGGATGAGCTCCTTATCACTGAGCCATCTCTTCTGGCTGCCCTGTCCACCACCACCTTCTGTGTAACAGTAGATTTGACGAATAGGCATTGGCAATACAGAACTGTAATGCAGAAATGGCATGGTATCAGGCTAATACACCAGGGAACATGGCATCTTTCCTCAGGTTGTCTCTGCAACCTCAGAGGTCAGGGGGCTCCTTAACTCTGGATACAAGTGGCCTCCTCTCAGTATGATCTTATGTGGTCTACTTCAGAGGAAGCTCAGAGGAAGCCTAAGGAACCCTCCTTAGGCTTTAAGGTCTGTTTAAGGGAAAGCAAAGGAAAATATTAGAAAGTCTGCATCTTACCAAATTCCTTCAGCTTCAAATGCTTAACATGCCAGAGAGACATGTTTTGGGGTAGTGTGTCATGAACACTGGGAATATGGAGTTTTCATTTAATCTGTAGTTGGATTCATATATATCATACGTGTGAAGGTGCCTGAAAAGGCCGGAGAGTGTCAGGTCCTCTGGAACTGGAGTTGCAGGTGGTTGTGAGCTGCCTGAGGTGGATGTTGGGAACTGAGCCTGGTTCCTTTGGAAGAACAGTAAGCACTCTTAACTGCTGAGTCCATATTTTAATTAGGAGATTTGATAGAGACTCAGTAAGTAGCTCAAACACCCCCTATAGGAAATTTCCTAAGTTCTCAAATTTTCTTGTAAAAATCTAATCATAAATGAATAAATAACACGAGCCTTAAAAAATAGTCTCATCATTGAACATCAAGAAATTGCAGCTGACATTGTTTCTTTAAGGTCAAACACTGTTTACTCTGTACAAGTGGTGTGTGTGTGTAAGTACACTTGAGTATGTGTGTGCACATGTGAATGTGTGTAGGTCAGAGATCACCCTCAAGTGTTATTGTTCAGATGTCATCCACTTTGTGTTTTGCAACAGAGTCTCTCTGCCTGGCCTGCACCTCATCCCAGTAGGCTGATTGGTCTGTGTAGCCAGTAAGCCCCTGGGATCCATGTGTATCCAGCTCCACTCAGTGTACATGATTTCTGGGGAAAGGATCTTCTGAAGCACCTTCAGAAACCCAGCTTCTCCAGACTCTAGCAATAAGAAACAGAAAGAAGCCAGAGACAAGGGAATCTGATTCAGCAGTTTAACCTGGGTTAATTCACAGCTTTATTTTAGAGGAAGGCTCTCTTCAGAGAGCCTTCATTTGCAAGACAAAAGACAGAATAAAAATGAGGCCTTGCGCCCAAATGGCTGATTTGCCATTTCTTAAGGCTTTTGTGGAAGCTCAACTATAAAAATGATACTTCTCTACTGTTTCCATTACAAATTCACTTAACATCTTAAAATGTCTTTTAATCCCTCAGGACTCAAGAACAAAAATCCCCCTACACCCTGTTATCACACACATGGCTCTCAGTACAGGTAACTCTATCTTTCTCTGTTACTAGATTTGCTTTCAATTGTTAGTCAATTATAGGAATCAGTTCTTCGTGTTATTAAATGGATTCTATTTTAGATAAAGCAGATCTGGACTGTTAAAGCCACTGGCATTGAGTGATAGCTATGTAATTGAAAAATAGAAGATAATTACCATGTCTATTCTCTGCTTTAAGTTTTAGTTTAAAAATGCATACAAAGACTAAAACCACAAGAAGGAAAAAATTAAAATAAGAAGGAAAGAAGAAAAGGAAATCACCCCTTGGTGTTCCAGTTCCATCAAAGACACAAAATGCTCACTTAAAAGTTCAGACCATTAATAGGACATAAGCAGATCAACTTGATAAATACTTTAAAAATAAAGCATGGCATTAAAACATCAAATATACCATTGGCTAATGCTTATAAAGGTTATTTCCTTTCATTTCTTTGAGTATTATGCTTTTGGGTATACATTCATGAATATGTATGTTGGTGCACACTTCTCTGTGGAAGACAGGAAAAAAATCTAGGGTGTCATTCTAGGGTCTCTGTCTCTCTCTCTGTCTCTCTCTCTCTCCCCCTTTCTCTCTCTCTCTCTCTCATGACAGTGTCTAGCACTGGCCTAGTACTTGCCAAGTAGGTTGGGCTGGCTGAGCACAAAACACAGAATCCTCTAGTGTCTACTTTCCCAGGGACTGGGATTAAAAATGTATACCATCATGTGTGGCATGTTGCATCTATCAATACAGTCACAAAAATAAGACTTTCTTGCTGTTCTTTAACAAGAACCATAAAACAAAACCCTCTGCAATATAAATCTGGGTTTGCAGGTGTCAGTGCTGATCTGGGCAAAGGGTTGTGCTTGATGAAGACCAAAGTATCTAGATGTGTTTTAAATAGTTCATGCAGTCTTTACATTTCCAGTGTGAAACTCTATAGGTGATTCAACTACTTCAACTCAGTTTGTTTAATTATAGGTATCCTTCAGATTCCTCAAACCAATCCAAAGGTCTTCTGGATTCCTTCCATTTAAGAACTCTTTCTTTAGATAACCCTACAGACCTTATCCTAAAAGTGGCAGTTCTAAGAACTGAAGCAGATGGTATGCATAGAATCTGACATAAGGAGCTCAATACAGACCTAAGTTCTGCCTCTGCCAGCTAGGTGACCTGGGGTAACTTCTAACATACCAAATGTCCTCATTTCTCATGTGTAGCTCTTGCATTGTAGTTAATTTTACTAAATATTGCAATATTTAGCATACAAGAATATTAGGTACATGCTATAAAAATGACAAAGATGCTGTTGTATAGATATTATTATTATATGAGGAGATTGGCCCCTAGATTTAGATTTGAGGTCAGAATGTCAGGAAGCAAATTTTCCTCATAAAGAACAAATGTCTCAATGACAGCAAGAAACAACAGTTTTGAAGTATTTCTTTACAGTAGACAGCAGCTCCTCATGGTAAAGATACACAGTTGTATAATGGGTCTCTTGTCATTCTTTATTTCATCTAGTACTCTCATAAAATTTATGAGATAATCAGTACCATTACCTGCATTTATTTTCAGATAAGACAACCAAGAGAAGTAAATCTGAGAGCAGTGAGGTGTTTGGATTAAGCTTGCATTATTAATTTTCAAAGCAGATGGAATTTGAGACTAATTATATGACTCTTATTCCAAGGAAGAAGAACAGTGAAAATGAAGGAGAAAGTAGTGAAGACTGGGAAGGCAATTTAAAAAATGACAGAGGAAGCTGGAGGGTAGGCTTACCATAGCTCTGAAGACCACTTCTAGCCTTAAAATGAGGTGAAAACAACAGAACTCTTTACAGAAAATTGGATTCATGAAGTTGTAATTAAAAGATATGAAATCATCATAGATTAAGTGGGATTTTTTTGTCTTTTTGAAAATCATTTTGCCTCCACAAGATGGTTTTTTAATTCACTTTCCTTCTGTGAGTGTGCTGGAGGACTGTGAATCTCCAAACACCCTAGTTTCACAGCAACTTTCTCCTGGTTAAGGAGGATTGTCTTAATTAAATATAAATACGTTTGGTAAAGTGGTGCAGTAAGAATCTAGTGTCTCCCAGGATGGATGAAGGGAGCTGTCATCAGAGTTCCCATCATTCACAAGTGTTTGCTATGAATACCAAGTGATTTCCTTAAGGACTGAATCCCACACAGGATGAAAATTGAATCTTCAACAAGAATCAAAGTAGGGCACTCTCACAAAGGTATCAGACAATTGAGAAGACAAATTCTATTGATTTGCTGGGTTATGGTGTAGATGCTCAAAAGCCAATGAATCTGTAACAACTTCTGGGTCAAAATGGTATCTTGTCAAAATGAAAGAGTTCAGCCATCATAAGTGACTCTGTTAGAAGGCCAAAGGAAAGACGCAGATGACTACGTACCATCTTGCATCTCTTCGTTACATGCTAGGCCTTGTGGCTTAGAAAAAGCCTTGATTCCCCGTAAGTTTAATGTGAACAGAAAGCCTCATAATGAGTATTACAAACATTCTTGTGTTAATGGTTCTTCGGGGACAATTGAGCTAAACACCCATTTGTGGCTTACTTCCTTATATTAAAATCTCTCTTTCACTATCATTTCGGTGTGGCATTACTTTGAAGCTGTTTGTAACTACTGTATATCACATGTTTTCTCCCTCAAGGAAGAACCTTCAGAGTGGTTCGCAACCTGCGGTCACGACCCCTTTGGAGGTTGAATGGCCCTTTTGTAGGTGTCTGCTAAGACCTTCTGCATATCAGATACTTACATTATGATTCATAACAGTAGAAAAATTACAGTTACGAAGTAGCAATAAAAATAATTTTATGGTTGAGGGTCACCGCAACAGGAGGAACTGTATTAAAGGGTCAGAGCATTAGGAAGGTTGATATGAATGTGAATGTTTTAGGATGCATCAGACCATTAACAACTCTCGGTACTACTACCCAAATTCATAGTAAGGGGAAAACATGGGTCAGATTTTCCTGGGCAGTGCAAACATAGACAGGAAATTGGAAGTCCAAACTTTCCATCATAGGCCATGGAACCAATTATAAGCATATGTGCTATGATAAGTAACTGGGAGAAAAAGCAAACATGAGATAATTTTCTGCTTTGAGGCCTTGAAGTACTTTAGGTACCAAGAAACAAATGCTTATAGGGATGCAGATATGTGCATGCCTGTGATTTCTCAAGGTAACAAAAATAATTTCTATATTGTGAATATAAAATCTGTTAAAGATTATGTATGATTATAGAAAACTCTACAAATAGTATCAATAACTAATTTTTTTATTGATGCTTCTGCTCTTCTATAGAAACTCTACCATTTAATCTTAATAATTGCCTTACAGACATATGTGACCATCATCTCCATTTGATTGATGGGGCTCAAAGGTCCAGTGGAACTTTCTGAGGGATAAACAGCACAACTTAGATGACAGAGTCAAGAGTCAAGAACAGATCAACTGCCTCTGGTTTTTGTTAACTACCATCACTGATCATTTGAGATGTCAAATTTAACATGTAGATGAAGTATAACTGTGTAGAGCCAGGACTAGTGTTTGTCATTATCCAGAAATAATTGTTAAATTAACTCATTCAAGTTGTTTTGCAGACACTTCTATCTGTACTCTCTGAGATATACTGAAGTCACTCAAATAAGTCTTTTCATCATTAATTTTCAATTCCAAAGAAAAGTCATTTCTTATTTAGCCTCACATATCCTTCAAAACCAAACCATAGTGGGCATTCAGAAAAGTTTTGAACTTTATTCATTAGAAATACTTCAAGTTTATAAATGGAATGTCTATTTCACAAGATAAGCATGGGTATGCATATGTGTATATATATATATATATATATACACACACACACACACACACACACACACACACACACACACATATTCATACCTTATATAAGGCACATATATTATACAAATCTATAATATATAAATATATATTATTATATGCAATGGCATCATATTTATAGAAATTATTTTCCTATTATGAAAGTTAATGACATTTTCTGACTTCTCCCAATATTATTTAGTGTTACTTATGCTACTACTATAAAATTAAACATTGAATAACAACACCACAGAAATGAGAGAAAGGAAATAAGAGCCACAAAAACTAATATTTCTATGATAAGACTGACTTTTCTTTTATGCTTGCTTGAAGCTGGGGAACAAGAGAAACACAATTAGATAAATAATCTTTATGATCTAACAGAACGGAGCATATTAGTGCATCAACAATGATAGCTGTAATTGATCCTATGGGCATTCTCACTGAGAAACACTCAGTAATTCTAAAAAATTGCAAAGATAGAGACACAAAGTTTCTTGTGCTCTAGCTGTGACTGTGAAGCTCAGGCTACTGAGTTCAGTAGACATTAATGAGCTGAAGAGCTTCCTATCAAGTATCTTATTAAAAATGATAAAAGTCAGGCTGGGAAGATGGTTCTGCAGTTAAGATCACTTGCTGTTTGCAGAGGACCTGGATTCTGATCCTAGAACCCACTCAGGTGCCTTACAACTGATTATAACTACAGTTCCAGAAAATCTGATGCTTTTTCTTCTTGTCAGGCTTTTGCACACATGATCTGCACATATATACATATACTGAAGCATACACACATACATATAAAATAAAATAAAAGAAATAAATATTTTTTAAAAGAAATGAGAAAGGCATGATATATCTTGATACATTCATCAATTCCTGGAAAATTATTTCAAACATAATATAAACCCTAAACTCTGGTGCTTTTTAATTTTTACTAGTAGATATAATGAAATTAGGCATAAGGATGAATGGTATGTGTGTGTGTTATTTGTCACACACATATGTATACGTATATGCCTTCTGACTTTAACATCTCTTTCTATTTGGAGGAATCTTGCATCTTTCATAGCTTGGTCTTATTACCTGAATTGGATTGACTCTTATCTTCATTTCATGAGTAGCTACATGAGGCAGCTTCTCTCCACAGGCCACAATTGCCTGGCTCAGCAACAATGAGGCTCATTTCAGAGACTTGTGTTGGAGCTAGGAGGAAAAGAGTACCCCACTATGCTAAACATAGTGTGAAGACAGCAAGTTAGCCTGGGTGGGGGCTACCTATAAATATAGAAACAAAGGGAAATACCTAGTGCCTGTGAATAAAGTGGCATAATTTTCAGTGTTTCTGGATTCTCAAATATCTGCAGAAATCCTAAGCTTTTAAACTTAAATTGGCCTATTCCAAGGCTTGAAACAAATCAGATCAGTAATATCTTAAAATCAAAGAAATCTTCACAATCATATTTCATCATCAGTCAACTCAGAAAAGTGAATGAAATGTTCTCATGAAGTGTGCCTTAAGATATCTGCAGACCCCCAGCAAATGGCAAAAGTCACAACTGAAGATATATTCATGCATAAAATATAGGCAGGTATTACTGGAAAGCTGGAAATATTCTTCCAGTAATAATGATGTCAGCATGAAATTTTTGTGTCAGACTCAAAATAAATACAGTCATTCCTCAGTGAAAGATGAGCATTTGTTTTTGTAGTGTCTCACTAGGCAGTTTCATCATTCTGTGAACGTCATAGGGTGCACTTACAAAAATGCAGATGGTGAAGGTCCATGGACAACTAGGCTCTTTGTACAATCAATAGACCTAATAAATGAGGTGCATGAGACTGTTGTAAGAGTAGCATGGCTATCATTTTATGTCATTATTTTTTATGCAAGTATGATTGTACTCTAAAATAATAGTAGAAAGTACAGCATGGTAAATACATTGACTAGCTACTTAGTCATTTATTAGCATTATTATATATTAAGTATCACATATTTGGATTGTTATACTTTCATAGATATGGCAGCCAAGGAGGTTTGTATGAACCAAGAGTGAAACCTCCTGATTAATGCATTGTGTTATGACTTCACCATGACTGGGTCACACAGTAACAGGAACTTTTCTGTTGTATGAGTTATGTATAAGCTACTGGTTTGTGAGAGCTCAGTTGAAATAATGAGAAGAAGAGGTAAAAACCAATTCCTCATTCATCATGGTAACTTCTACATGTGGGCAAACAGAGAGGGTATGCTTCCACACAAGCAGTCTTGAGAAGAACTATCAAGTAAGAGTAGGGTCTTCCCTGGCAGTAAAGATGACCACATCCAGTGTGTCTTGCTCTACGTGGTTGTACTAATGTGGCAGAAATAAATGAGTTCCCATGTATCTCAAGAGGTAGCTGATGAATGTGCCTTCTAATGGTGCCTACCTATGGTGTACTATGTATCTTCTGACAAAATCTGTTTCGAATCTAACGTGCCACATGTAAAAGGGCCTAAGCAGTGGGATACCAATCATGGATTTGCAAAAGACTTATTCCAGCCAGGAAACTGAAATCTTAACCTCTTAATACATCGATTTGTCTATTCATTTTTGATATGAGTTTTAGAGGCATTTCTCTGGTAAGGTATTTTGGAGAAATTTTTAGGTCTCTAATCCAACAATAGAGTTCATTTTGTAAATTAAAGTTTTATCATTATTTTGAAACACTTGACGAAGAAAAAGTGAATTGGGTTTAAAACCATTCACATTTTCACAATACATTGGAAAGAAACAGCTATTAGAATTTTTAAACATAATTCAACATAAATTTTAAATGGTTATAAATGATTTTCATTAGTTTAATATCTAGTTGCATAAAAGAAGTTTTTGTTGAAGATATTTATCAAGGAATTTGAACAGACAGTCAAGATGACTCTCGATCAAGAATTTCATGCACCTATTTCAAGCAAGAAAAAAATGTTATTTAAAAGTGTGCAGTTTTGTTTTCAAAAGAAAACTCAGGCTTCTCAATAACAATGTACTAAAACATTCTAAAGTTTTACAATTTAAAATGCCGTATATGTCAAGCATCACTCGTATGTTTCCAAACATTTCAGTTAGTCTTAAGGTAATATGGTCATATGTATATGTTTCTTATTTTTTCTATGGTTCTTAATTAATTCTTAATTTTTCACATTCATTACAATTAATGAATTGTACATTATTGTACATACATTACATATCTAATGTACATACATTAGAATTAATTATCAATGTGACACAAACTAGAATCACTTTGGAATAGACTTAATGAAGGACTATTATAGTCGGCCTGTCTGGTGGGGATTGTGTTAACTGATGTGGGAAAACTGGCTCAATATGGATAACACCATTCCTTAGACAAAGGGGGTCTTGAACTATTTAAAAATGGAGAAATCAAGCTGAGCACAAGCAAGCAAGTAAGTGAGCATGCAGGCATTCATTCTGCCTGCTCTTGATGAAATTTGATAAGACTAGCTGTTGGAAGTTTCTATTTGAAGTTTCTACTTTAACTTCACCACAGTGATATACTATAACCTGGAATTATAAACTAAAATAAATCCAATTCTTCTCTATGTTGCCTTTTGTTAAGATATTTATCAGAGACCAGAAATGAAACTGGAACATGCATGTTTATTTTCCTACTATATTGAACATGACTGATCTGTATAACTATGAGATACTGAATTAATGATAGAATGTGATGGCTAGTCACATTTTATGTCAACTTGACGTAGTCTATATTCATCTTTGAGGAGGAAAACTTGACTGAGAAAACGCCTTTATAAGAATAGGTTGTAGGAAAGCCTATAGAGCAATTTCTTAGTTAGTGATTGATGGGTAAGGCCATTGTGGTTAGTTGCTGGGCTGATGTTACCAGGTGCTATAAGAAAGCAGCCTGGGCAAGCCATAGGAAGCAATCCAGTAAATGGCACCTTTCCACAGCCTCTGCATCAGCTTCTGCCTCCAGGTTCCTCCCTCGCTCAACTTCCTGTCCTGACTTCCTTCAGTGATGAGCTACATTATAGATGTTCAAGCCAACTAAATCCTTTCCTCTCCTAGTTGAGTTTGCTCATAGTCATGATGTTTCATCATAGCAATAGTAACCCTAACTAGGACATATAATATAAGGTCAAGATTGGGTCAAAGAAAAAAAAAATGTAGCCTGTAATGGGAGTTACAAGGAAGGGGAACTATCCCTACAATCCATGCTACTTTGAAAGATATATGAGATTACAATCTAGGAGGTGGGCTTCCAGTTCCTACTGACAGTTTACACGGCTTCAGCTAGAGCTTGCATCTTAATTCAAACTTCATCAGATATTCTGAGTGAGATGAACTTATACCAACTATCCCTGACACAGAAACTACATGAAACAATATGTTTGTTATTGCTTTAAGATACTACATTTAAGGGATAAGGAAAACTTGTTACCTAGAAATATACAATAGCATCAATGGATTATATCACTATTATAATACTACAATGCCTTGGCAATTGTTACACAAGCAATAACTGCACACAGCTAAAATTATACATTTTAGATTGAGTCACATGATGGCCAGTGATCATCGTTAACTTGACTGAACCTAGAATTACCAAGGAGATAGGTTTCTGGGCATGCCCTGTGGGGGGTTATCTTGATGATCTTAATTAATACACAAAGACTCATCTAAGTTTTTATTTGTAGGGGGGATGTATTTTCTTGGCAGAGAATCCTGGACTATAAAATTGAGTGAGTTCCTGCTAGCGTGTATTCATTACTCTCTTCTGATTGAAGAACTAAATGTGAGCAGTTACTTTAAGCTCTTGTTGCTTTGACTTCCCTATCATGATGGGCCATACCTTAAACTCTGAACATAAATTAACCCTTCTTTGGGGGAGTTGTTTTTGTCAAAGTATTGTATCAGAGCAACAGGAAAGTAAAGAAACTAAGGCAAAGCATAATGGCAAACACAGATAGGCTCAGCAATGCAGTTTCCCTTATTGGTCTTAGAGTAAGCAGAACTCTCAGTTGTATATCATCAAAGGCTTTATTTGGCATGATCTTCTTAATATCATTGCACCAAATTTTAAATTACTTCACTGCAGTGGTCCATTGCATGTGTTCGTTACAAAGCATTATAATATACCTCCCTTACATCAACTGGCTTTTCCAGTTTCTATCCCAAGTAGCTAGTGGCAAAGTTCTCATCCTTTCTTTTACATATTTAAAAGTTATTTGTTTATTTATTTATTTATTTGTTTATTTAATTTCTGTGTGTGTTAACATGTGTGAAGGTGCCTCCATATGTCAGAAGAAGGCATCAGACCTTCTGGAGCTTGAGTTACAAATAGTTTGTGAGCTACCCAGTGTGGCAATTGAGTACTGACTTCCAGTCTACTGGAAGAGCAGCAAGTGCTCTTACCCATCACACTACCTCTCCAGCCCTGAATTCAAAAAATTTTAAGGACATACACTATATTTGTACATATTAGTGCATATTAGCAATTCTTTGTCAGTACTACATAATTTTGAATTCATTTTATATAATCTGTTAAATGGAGCATACTATAAAAACCATGGAATAATGAACAACACTATCTGCTAGGCAACCATTCCTAATTTAATTATCAGAGCAAATTTATGTCTAAACTAGGTCTTTGGATTAAGAATATGAGTATAATAAATCTGTGCACATTTCTCCCAGCACAAATTGGAAAAGCATAGAGTGAGGCTGGAAATGAGAGAGACCAATTGGATTCAGAGTTTGGGTTCCTTAAGCACTGCAGCTTTAAGGTATTACCCTCCATTCTGAATTATTAATGATTCAAACTTCAAAAAGAATTGTCTTTTTACTACTTTTGAATATTTTTAAAGTAAAGCAACATATCTATAAAGAGTCTCCCAAATTGTCTGGAATGTTTTTCACTAACTAAAATGGAACTTTGGGGCTATATATTAGATGTGCTTCCATCATTAATCATAAGTATATAATTAAAGATGAAAATGAATTGGCTATCTCTACTACATAATTAGTTGAGGTAAGGGAACTTAATACCAATGTAGGGAGAGTCCATGGGCCCATGTGTTGTTTCAGGAGAGAAATACATACACAGATGGGACTCCCACCTGCAAGTGGTATATAATTCATGTTTATTGCAGAGAGATGTTTGATGCAGGTCTGTAAATATGGAAAATAAACTGTTGAAATTGCTTTGTTCTTTTTGTTCCAAAGAGTTAGTGCAAAGGCAAATTAATACACAAAACTTACACTGAGCACATTCTGTTAAAAAGTAAATTAATTTCAAAGCCCTTAATTCAGTTTTTAAATGTGAAACCACTACAGTAACTCAATTTATGTGTAACTTACTCTTTTTTTTTTTCAACTCAATTTAAAACTTAATCATATAATATTTAAAACTCTGAAACAGGCTGTTCTTAATAGACAGGAAACACCTATTTGCCAGCTTGGAAATAGGTGTATGATTCCAGTTTTCCAGTTGGTTGTAACAAATACATAGAGCATGTATAAATTCCATACAAGCAATATTATGCTGGATGCTGCCCCTCATAACTTTATCATGCTCATGCAGGCACAACTATCGCATTTAAAAAGGTTTATCCTGGTTTTAAACTCCCACGTTTTTTTCTTTCTTAACTTTTTGAGTCATGCTGGATGGCTAGAGTATTGATTTTATAACTATGGTTTTTAAGAAAATGACCAAGAAGCCACTAACAGACCTCATGGTAGGCAGTATCCCTGAAGCATATTCTATTTTTCTTCAGTCATAAGTTTCCCCACTCTCTACTGACATAATCAGTCTGTTCTAGTTTGATCTCAGTTGTTGTGGTAAACATCATGATCAAAAGCAATTTGAGGAGGAAAGGGTTTACTTCATCTTACAAGTTAAGTCTATTATCAAGAGAAGACAAGTTAAGAAAACAAGTCAGGAGCTCAAAGCAGAAACCAGAGAGGAATGTTCTTATTGGCTTGCCCCCAGCATCATGTTCAGCTATCTTTCTTATATAGCTCAGGCCCACCTAGGAATGATACTGCCCAGAGTGTGCTGGGCCCTCTTATACCAATTAGTTATCAAGAAAATGCTCCAAAGACATACCCACAGAAAAATCACATGGCATTCTTCAGTTGAGGCACCCACTTCTCAGATTGTGTCAAGTTGACAACCAACAGTGGCCATCACATCTTCTGAACAATCCATATGGATGGCACACATCACTGATTGTGATGGTCAGCTTTGATTGTGAACTTCATGGAATTTAGAATCATCTAGGAAACACACGTCTGGAAATGTCTTTAGACATTTCCACAGATATTTACCTGCAGCAAGAAGGCCAATCCTGAATGCAGGTGGCATCCTTTCATGGGCTGGGCACCCATGCTGAATAAAAAGTAGTAAGCGAGTAGAGTCCCAGCTTTCATCTCTGCTTCTTAACAACAGACACATGGGATTAATCACCTCATGCTTTTACCAACATGACTTCCCCCATCACAATGGACCGCATCTTCAAATGCGACCCCAATCAACTCGGTCTTCCTTTATTCATTGTTTCATCACAGCAATGTGAAAGGTAATTGGTGTGGAAAATTGAGAGATATTGCTATGATAAACCTGAGCATGTTTCATAAATCTTTGGAACTAATTTATGACAAGAATGTGAAAGACCCTGACCTTAGGCTAAGGAAGCTCTAGAATGTTGTAAGCAGATCTCAATCAGCTATTCTGGCTTGAGTTTGGGTGAACACAGTATCAAAAGGAAAGATACAAAAGAATATCAAAAAAGACAGACAATGGAAGCCACGTTCCTGACATTTTCAGAAGAGAAAATGGACTCCATCAAGAAGTGAGGTAGAAGCCACTTGTAAAGTTTAAATGATATAACACTTTTGAAAGAGAAGAGAAAGTAGTGCCTGTTGTCCTATTTAAGACAAACAATGGCTATATGAGGTAGAATTTTTGCCTCCCCATTATACACACAAGGAAATTGAGGCTTATGGTTATTAAACCATCCACATCACAAAGCAAATGTAGAAATAAAGCTTCAACTTAGCTCTGATGGACACTACTCATAGAAGGCTCTTCTAAAAATATCAAACTCTGTGCCAGTACGATTAGGGTTTCATGTGTGGATTTTAAAAATATAACTAAACATTTTAATATAATAGAACAATTTAATAATATATAATGTAAAATTTCTCTCCATTGTTAGATAGTTTGTAAAGAATCTAATAAGTTCTGTGCTGGAAGTATACATTATTTTCTGAAGTTTAATTTGAAAACCACATACCCTTTAACTATCAAAGTCATATTCATATACTCTTTTAAAGCATTAAAGCAGGATTTTCTACTAAACAGTAGATGAATAAACTATCACTCAGGGATAGGATATCTCAGGGAAGGCAACCAACCAAGAAAACAGAATTGCCCAAGATAGTTAATAGAATTAGCTTTAAAAGTAACTAAAAAGTTGCAACAAAATAAGACAAAATAGTTTGGGGTAATAAATAAAGTAGATCCATATTAAATTTTAACTTCCCTTTAGAATGGATAAAAAAAGACAATTAAAACCAGGACTCAAATTAAAAAAAATTAGTAATCTATCAGACTTTGAATTTTCATCACATCTTTTACATTGCAGGTCAGATAACTTCCATCCTTCAGTGTTTCATCTGCATGCCGTCTGTTTGTAGGTCAGGGAATTGGATGGATATTTTTTTCCTACCGGGTGATGGGTATGTGCTTGCCAATTCCCTGGCTTTTCTGAGCACTGCTGGATTTGTATGCCAGAGATTTTGATACTAGTCCCTAAGACCCCTTCAGTTCTCAAAAGAAACACTTGGCTCATGTTTTCATTTGCATGAGGCAGGAAGTCAGCAACATAAATAACAGAGGGAGATAAGAAAGAAAGGCTGCAGGGAAGGGAGATACTATGGGCTTTTTTGTAAGACAATCCCAGGAATGTAATGAATTTGACTAGATGTTCTATGATGCAGATCAGAGCAGAAATAAGGACATTTTCTCATCATTTACACATATTTTGAGGTTTTATCCTAAATGATGCAAATATTTAGAAAATAAAGGAGTTTGGCAACAAACCTCCAGTATATTAACCAGACAGCTATGAACTATACTGTAGAAAGCTGCCTTTGATCGATGGGACAATCCCACTTTACAAGATACTGTGAGGTCTGCATTGTGTTTTTATTACTTAACATTTCACAAATTGTTTCATTCTAAGACTCTGAATTATTGTTTTTAAAAACTTAAATTGAAGTAGAATATCCATGAAGAAATAAAAACAAGCATACAGGCAGATGTATTTCACAGAGCTACAAAATCTACACAGCCTGAAGAGAACATATGGAACAGAAAATTCCTAGTATCTCTGGTCTAACTTTTGGCATTTTTGAAACTTCTATAAGAATAATTACATAATTAAATATGATGTCAGTATCAACACAGAAAATATCTGGAAACGTCTTCCCATATTCCCATAACCCCTTGCTTAGACATAACCTCTTCTCCAAGCATCATTTTGCATTGTAGTTTTTCAGAAACTTCTTGTTTGTTTGTTTCCCCTGAGTGTTCAGTACTGAGGAAAATTTCTATATGATCCACTTTTACTCAAGTAACTGTTCCAAGTATGTTTTTGGTTTTTTGTTGTTTGTTTTGTTGTTTGATTTGTATGTTTGTTTGTTTGTTTTTTGAGCATCTATTCATGTGTAAGTCTGTGGTCAAGAACACATGTGTACATGTGCATGTGTGTGTATGATGTATGTAAATCTCAGGTGTCTTTCCTTAGGTGCCACCCATCTTATTTTGTGAGATGCGTTATTTTCATGGCCTGGAGTTCTGCTAAGCTGCCTGCTCAGCATGCTTCAGGCATTCTCTTCTTTTCCTCAGTGCTGGGGTTCCAATACCCATATTTCATAGTTGGGTCCTTGGGTCAAACTTAGATCCTTATGCTTGTACAGCAAGTAGTTTACCAACTGAGCCATCTCCCCATTCTCCCAAGTATAAAGCAGCTTTTTTGAACCTATTTTGTGATTCTTGTTATGACTCAGTTAGATTAAATTTCTGAACCAAAACCAATTTTTATGTTGTACTATTATAAAAGAGATTCTTGCAGGGAAATACATAATCGATTTTACACATCTTCAGTTCTGAAATATGGCTCATTTTTAAAGTGAAGTTCTATACAACACAATCTGGGTTATGCTGCTATAACATCTTCAACAAATCAGGGATTTACAGAAGGTGTCAATAAACTATGGGCTTAATATGTCTGCCACCTGCTTTTATAAATAAAGTTTTATTGGAACATTTGTTGTCTTTCTATCTATGACTGGTTCTGTATTAGAAGAGCTAATCTGTAGAAGAGTTGAAGAGCTATGGTATAGAGACTCTGAAGTCTGAAAAACTCTGCTTATATTTACAATGTTTATTAATTACTATTATCTTATGATATATTCTAGCTGAGACAATGTCCCCTTTGCCATTCAGGACTGTGGGATGAATGAGACCTCACTCTCTCAGATTAAGAAGAAGGATTTGCCAACAGGGCAGAAAAACAATAGGGAGATCTACAAAAATTTTCAATGCATTTCTCCTGCTTAGTTTTCAGTATCAAAGCAAACCATGTTTCTGTGCGAGAAATGTGTAGTCTGTAGTAAACAAAAAACTGCATGCTGCATTCTGAAACAGAATCTTGCATTCAGCATTGAAAAGAAACCACACCTTAACTCAGCATTATTAACCTGAAAGTTTACCACGAAAGTTCCGAAAAAGAGTCAGCAAAGGTGACTCATTCCTATCATCCCAGAAATTGGGAAACTGAGGCAGGAGAATTTTGTGAATAACCCATGTAGGCTACAAAGTGAATTCCAAGACAGCCTGAGCTACAGTACGAGACGTTTTCTCATAGAAACAAACAAAATGTGTCAGCGAGATGACTCAGTTCAGTTGGTCAACTGCTTACTTTGCAAACTGGATTTCTATGAACGATGTAAGGGAAGGTAGACATGGTAGCATACAATTATAGTCCTAAAACTACTGATACAGAGACTGGCAATTTATTGGGGTTTGCTACTCAACCAGCCTAGACTATCTGGCAAATTTCAGGCCAGAGAAAGATCTTCTCAAACAACAAGGTGGGTAGTACCTAATAAGCAACATGTGAGGTTGTCGTCTGGCCTATAAACACACACACACAGACACATACACACACATTGGGAGGGGGATATGCACCCGCCACCTACATACACATACAAAAAGAGAGGCTAGGATGATTGTTCAATGGTTCAGAGAACTTGTTGCACTTGTACAGGACATGAGTTCAATTCCTAATACCCACATGGTCTGTAACCATCTATAACTCCATTTACAGGAGATCATATGCCTTCTCCTGTCCTACTGGGGTGCCAGACACATACATGATACACATATACATAACACTCATACATGTAAAAATAATGATAGATAAATCTTGAGAAAGGGAGAAACTTTAGACAACTTCATAGGAAAAAAAAAAATTCATAGCCTTTTTTTTTTTTTTTTTTTAACAACAGCATCATCATGCCTGGGAGAAATATCCACTAGTATTCTTAAAACACATCTTTTGAATTTTTCATCAGGAAAAAGAATAATCAAAAGAAAATAAAGGCTGAAGCTTTGCACTTTTAAGCATCAGGAATTTTGGCAATTTAATTATTCATTGGGTTATTTTAGAAACTTGTGTCTCCCTCCTGTGGACTCTTGGTATACTGTCATTAACTTTTATTAAAGACAACTCATGCCAGGTTTCATTAAGACAGAAACATGCAGAAAATCAGAGAAGAGTCTTGCTCCCTTTCTCACTGTAATGGAGCCCTCTACTTGGCAGCAGACAGCTTTGCTGGTCAGGCACATCCCTGCAAGTTGTCCCTCCCGCATTGCTCCTTCTCTGTCAAAGCCCAAGAAGAGTAATTTGCGTAATTGTCCACTCCCAGTAGTCTTTCTCAGCCCTGGTTCTTTTTAGAAATGTTTTACCTTGAAAATACCTCTTTACTTGGCCTCTAATGGACCAGTATTTTTCTCCTTTTCTTCTCTCACCCCCATATATACTTTTCCTGCATCTTGTATTGATCCCTTTATGTAATCACATTACTAAGATGTGATTTGCCAAATTGCCATTATTACTAATAATAAATCCATTATAATTTTCTATTCTTGGCAACAAGATTTACTCTAAGGCAGCTCCCACCACTGTGAATGTGAGTCCTTCCCCAAGAGGCCACAACATCAAGCTTGGAAGTGTGGTCCAGTGCCCTGTCCTCTACTAGCCAGAACAAGTATGAGCTCAGCTCTTCCTCCCTCAGTCCCACATTTAGTCAGCTTCCTTTTCCATGCCAGGTAACAATGCAGATGAAAAGTCTCTATGTGAGGCTGAGGAGATACCTCAGCTGCTAAAGCACTGGCTGTGCAAGTATGAGGACCTGAGTTTTGAACCTCAGAACACATGTACAAAGTTATATGCAGTGGCATGTATCTTTAATCCCAGCACAGAGAGATTGGAGGTGGATACACAGGAGCCCACAGGCCAGCTATACTTGTATACTCAATAGTGAACAAGAAACACTGTCTCAAACATGATGGAAGGGGAAGAAAAACACTAGAGGCTGCCCTCGCACCTTAATATGCATGATGTGGCACATACATGCCAGCACTCACACACAGAACACAGATTAAAAATAATAATAACAGCCTTTGTTTTCACATTTCCTTTCACATTTTATCTGCTGCTGTGCACTGGTAGCTTTAGAACCATTATGTCCTGTTTCTCCTTTTGGCTTTCTGACCAGTGTGGCAGCTGACCTCACTTACCAAAAACACTCTCTCGCCTAGTTTCTTCTTTGCAAAGTCTCCAGGCTATGATTTCTCATGGTAGAGTAAGTGTTTCAACATGTTTTTGCTTCATAGTCAATGTCATTTGACTAACCACAATTAAAGTCACCCAGCAGGAATATACTCAGTTCTCCGCACCTCGTCTTGAGATCACTTCTTAGACATACGTGGTCTCATCAAGCCAATTTGAATGACTGTCTTTCATTTTACATTTTTGCCATTTCCCCCCAACTTCTTCACATGACCAGGAATGCTATCCTGTAACATTGATATTGTGCTCCAAGGCTAATATCAGTATGCAGTCTGCTCCCATTTATGTCAAAATAAATGAAGGCTCACCATTTGGTCCCTCCCTCTCAGACTCTCTTCTGTCATTGCCTTCTGTGGTCTGAGTCCCAGAGGCTACATTGCATGGCTGTAGTGACTGCATGATCCAGCCTTCCTATCACAGCCAACTGCAAATTTGGCTTGGCCCATGGTGCACCATAGCAGGTAATCAGAAGGTGGGGAGAGAGAAGGGGTTGGGTACTTCTTTCTGACTCTTTGCTGTAGGCCTTTCTCCATCCTGACTTTAACTTGTTTTCTCCCTAGGTATAGTTCTTGCAGCACATTCTGTGTCTCTATCCCTCCTTGAGCTTCAGCAACACCATTATTTTTTCATCTTGCTTCTTTAGGGCTAAGGGTTAACAGTTTCTATGGTTGCTATTCTCTGCATCTTCACAGTCCCTAGTGAGTTGCCCTGAAACCATCTCCTCTCTCAGTGAGTAGTTCCTTTATTAAGAATCCTGGAACTATTTGAATTGGATTCTGTCCCCTGCTGACAACCTTGCTGAAATGAAGCAGTGACATGATCCTCTTAGCACTCCCCAAAGGCAATTTGTTCTTGCATTTGGGACTGTGTCCTACTGTGCACTACATTCCAGTTTGTGCATGTGTGTACTCTCTTCTATTTGGCTGTGTGAAAGTTCTGGTTTAGTATTTACTATTGGCGGTTCCAGAAAGTCAATATACAACTTGGATTATGTACAGGCTCAATAAATACTTGTGCATCTGAATATACTAAATAGCGATCATGTCAATGAGTATGGAATATAATAACAGAGCAATGAGAGGTATACTAAGAGGAATTTTCTGGACAAAGGCTTATCTTTGAATGTAGACCCCCACCCCAGGTAGTGAGTGTACCTGCATTCTCTCATTACCTGTTTCCATTCCTGCCTCGTGAGAATAAAACATCTGAGGTCCTTCCTGTTTACTCATTGTTATCCTTCTCTCCCATTATCACGTTAAATGAGAATATTACGAAGGCCAAGTATTTATTAATATTTCTAGATAAAAACAGAAAAACAAGGATGTTGTAACTTTAAATGCTGGTATGTTTGGAATTTCACTAGGGAAAAATACACAAAAATTCCTTTTATGTTTTGTTTACATGTAATTCCCAAGGGATGTCTCACAATCCAAGATTAGAGGACATTGAGAAGAAAAATAAACGGTGGACTAGAGAGAGTCCTCAGTGTTTAATATTACTTAGTTTAAAAATAAATCACACTTTAGTGCCCAGCATTCATGCCGGTAGCTCACAACTACCTGAAACATGGGTCCAGGAGATCCCATGTTCTCTTCTGCCCTCTGTAGACACACACGCACACATACATACACACACACACACATACACACACACACACACACACACACACACACATACATACACACACACACACATACACACACACACACACACACACAGAGGCATATACATACTGGCACATATACACATTAATAAAAATAGAATATATTTTCTAAAAAAACAAATAACAAATAAGTAATCAAACCCAACACCAACAAAACATTTCTACCAACATCCCTCCAAATATCCATGAAGTAGTGCTATTGGATTGGATTCATTTCTTTGCCTACTTCCAAAGATTTTATTTTCTTTTTTCTCATAGAACTAGGAAAGCAAAAGAGGAGACAACATTGTTAAAGAATCAGCACTTTTCAGAGATTTGAGGAAAGAATTTTCAGATGTAGAATCCCCTGCCTTAAGTTTTTATTGCAATTTCAAGATAGTTGGGGAAGCAGGCTATTTCTAGCATCGAGTAAGTTAACAGGATGCTCTTATTCAGTACAAAATGTAAGCAGCCTCCTTAGATACAACCCTGCAGGCATGGAGGACAAGATGTAATTCAGAAAGGAAATAGAGAGGTCACTAACATGCTGTGTTCTGGTGAATATGTGCTTGTGTTTGTGTGTGTGTGTGTGTGTGAGAGAGAGAGAGAGACAGAGACAGAGACAGAGACAGAGAGAGATATGACACACATAAAAAGAGAGAGAGAGAGACAGACAGACAGACATGACACACATGAAAAGAAGCAATGGCTGTCTACACATTTCTGAGAACTTAACCAACATACCACAAAGTGATACAACAGTACATAAAAGAAAGAGAGACCATTTTCTCTTCTTCTCTAGATCCTGAATTTCACCTCATGGATCCAAAAGGAACTTCAGCACTCTCATGACTGGTTATGCTGATACTATATTCCAAGCGAGTAATCAGTAAAGACACTGTATTCTTCTAACCTATTACACTGCTCAAGTCATGTAACTCTTTCTTTTTTTAGCATTTATTTATTTATTCACACACACACACACACACACACACACACACACACACACACACACACCACAATTCAAACAATAACAACTAAACAATAAGTAGTCATGAATTTGAAAGTGAACCTGGAGAGCCTGTTGACATGGAAAGGATTGGAGGGAGGAGGACTGGTGATATAACTATATCTTAATTAATAAAAAAGCTAAAAATTAAAAAAGGGAAATGATTGCTGTACATTTTCCAGAAATTATGGGCAACACACTCTTAGGCAGGAAACTTTCAAAGAATCTTGAGAATAACAATGAAATAATCATTTGCACCCAGAACCATCTTAGTGAAACTTCCGAAAATTAAAGATGAAAAGACACTCTTAAAAGTTCAGGACGCAAGGGTCACTGATGTAGGTATGACAATCAGACTGGGAGCCATCTTCTCAGAAGCAGCCACAGAAGTGTGGGATGGTATTATACCAAAGTACTGGAAAACCTAGGATCTTCTACTCTCTGAATAATGCAATTCTTTTTTTTAAAAAAAGAACTTAAAGTTTGGATATGTTTTCTTTTCTCTACATTTAGTCAAGTCTCCCTAGAAAACACCATTTTTTTCTCATTATACCCTTTGCTTAAAGAGTTAGATGTTTAATGTATTTTTATTAAGGTAACTCAAAAGCTATACCATTAAGAATAAGAACTTGGAAAAAGGAAGTGGGATATGAAATTAGAAAATAAGTCTGTGATAAGAGTGGATTTTGTCCTTATTATGGTAGCTAAGAGCATAGCAGTTAAACACATGAGTAAGCGTTATAATGCTGGTCATCATCTTAGAAATTTATCTTACCGGTATGACTGGGTTGTTCGTTTCTAAGAGAGTCAGTGTCTTAAGACATTCTAGACTGCATGCATATATATTGTTTTAGGCATTAGCCAAAGTATCAAACAATGGAAAGTAAAATTCCTTTTGTAATGATGACTTGTCTGTCTTCTATTTGAACACAAGTGTAATTTGAGATGAAATCTCTTGGTGGAATATTCCTTTAAATTCTGGGTATGGAAGAACTTCTCAACTTACATGGAGAAACATGGTATATTTTCTCACATTTCTCTTCTGGAATGCTTCTCACTCATTGTGTCTCCATTTTGAAGGACTTAATAAATTTTATCTAAAACCAACTAATTGTGCCTAAACCACCATTAAAAAATGATAGGAAATCAGGAATTTGTTTTATTTTCATAGCTTTTTTAATAGCTAAAGAATCAAGTTGGTCCTCTGGAGTATACTGCCTTTGGATCATTTGCTTTCATGGCCTGTAAATAATTCTACTTTTGGTATGAGTAGAGAGAATAAACAGCCAATGATGGTTTATGATTCTGAGATAAATATATAAAATATAGACAGTTTGGAATTTCCATCCCAAATGAAAATTTTAGCCCAGTATGAATGCTGCTCTCTTGGGTATTTGCGAGTGAAAAATAAATTTTAAGATCTTAATCTCTATTGATATCAAATGAAATGGGCAAGAGAATATAAATTATTGTGATATTTTGGCACAGGGGAAAGCAAACAGTAAGCATATTTCACAGCATGCACCTGAGATATAGAAGAAAAGTGATGGTTGCTCCCAAGTATAGAACTAGTAATTAGAAAGACAACATCAAGACAAGTCACTATGAGACCCAGTAGGAAGATAAATAGTGCTTTGGAAAAGATAATTGCTTCAGTGACTGAAAGGTATATTTGAATGCATGCATCTGGTACCTATTGGGACCCAAAGATTCAGCAGTTAAGTCCTAAAAATGAAAACCCGTAAAAGGAGAAAGACCCATCTGCCCAAGATGCAAAACATATTGCCAGCCTGAGAGTCTTAACAATTGTGTAAAGTCCCTTGTGTATATCTTAAGGCTTCCAGTTTTGAAATTTTATGGGATTCCTGTGTGTATGAACATGTGTCTCTGCATCTAGGTATATTTCTCCTGATTTTTCCTTGGCTTTTTTCCTGCTGCTTGTTTTGTTCCATTCAGGCTTATTTTTGTCTTACCTTATTTTATTATTAGTTTTTAGATACCTGTTTTGTTTTGTTTTTTGTTGCTGTTGCTGTGTTTTTTGTTTGTTTGTTTTGGAAAGACAGAAATGGTGAGGATCTGGATGAAAGGGTAGATAGGTAGGATCTCAGAGGAGTTGGCAGAGGGAAAACCAAAATCAGAATACGTTGAATGAAACAATCTATTTTTTTCAGGGAAACAATCTATTTTTAATAAAAGAAGAAGAAGAAGAAAATAAAAAAAAAAAACGGCCACAGTATGAAAGAGATATTGTTTAGCTCTTTGTTCACCTCCAACAACCAGATCACATCAGTCATGTTTTCACAGGGAAAGCCCATAGTCACCTCCATGATGCTTAAAATCTCAGGACTCAATATTCCACTCACCATAGCCAAACCACTGTCACTTTTAAAATATGTGAATGTAATCTTCCCAATTTCCTGTCAACCTGTCTGTTGGTTTTTCATTATTCTTTGAAAATGACAGTCTCTGCAAAACTAGTAGGACCAAGTTGAGATTAGTTCTCCAGCTACAGTCCCTTCTGCTCCCCTCCTAGTGCCCTCTTGGATGCCCCTGACTCACTCTGACTAAACCTTCACACACCAGAAAGACTGCTTCCTCTTCTCATGCAAATCTCAAGCCACTTGGCTCTTCCCACAGAATCAGGCATCTTCTCACTGCCTTGTTTAGAGTTGTATTGGATGTTCTCTGAAACTTTATCATCATCTCTGTAGCACTAACAACTATTTTATTTACTGTTTGTCATTAGGGTTCTCATACAGCAAAGTCACATTTTTCATCACTTTGTGCTTCAAATTCTCAGTGGTCCCTGATACATAGTAAGTGCTCAAATACATTCCTTGGCAAGTTGAACAGAGGCAAGAAAGAGAAAAAAGCAACTAGGGAAGAAGTAAAAGAAAAGGAAACCAAAATGAAAGAAGCTAGAAAAGAAAAGGATCAAAAGAGAATAAAAGGCAAAACTATTACTGAGCAGTACAGTAAGAACTTAACGCGTGAAAGAGTCAGGACAAAATTTTAGAAAATGCACCATTTTCTCCTTCATTCATTTAGCACTTAAGAGCAAGCAACAAATGGCATGCTGGTAACTGAAGGACTGAAGATGGAGAGTGAATTAACATCAGTTAATAAATCTACTCTCTGATGGGAGAATGACAGTTAAAATAAAATGTGTGGACTGGAGAAATGATTCAGTTGTTAAGAGCACGGGCTACTCTTACAGAAAACCTGGGTTCAGTCCTGGCACATTGATTTCATATCATTGGGTTATATTCGTATATCTGAAAGGATGTCTGCCAATTTACCTCCACAAAATGTGTGGAAACCCACAGAGTGACTACAGCATCTACTCAAAGCCAGACCTAGCTATGTGACATACTATAATAGATTCTTTTTGTTCGTGGAGTGGAAAAACAGATTCATGAAAGAAAATATCTTATTTCTGTAACAATGATAAGGTACCTTTTGTCATGCTTACTATTCTGTACCTGTCAATCAGTCATTAATTACATGTGTCCAGTAAATAATGATGTAATGAAAACCATGCAATTGTACCAAATGTTATTGGAAGAGGGCAGTGTTCCAGTAGGTTGGGGGATACAAATAAAACTGAAGGATTACCAATTAAAGACACACTAATTGCTCTGATGAAGAAGTAAGCCTTGTGTAAATGAAGAGTCCCAACTCTTTTGTTCTCTGTCTGTTGTTATGAGATTGCTGCAAACTTGCAAAACAATAAGGATAGCAACAGTTTACCACATTTACTGACCTCATGCATTTAACTTTCTCAAAACCATGAGGACCTACTAACTACTAATTATGAGTTGTTGTGCTGAAAGGATTTAAGAAATATGAAGCCTAGGAATGCAGTCACATATAGGGGGAAATGCCTCCTATTGAGAAATGTCTTCCCAAGTACAGCCATTAAGAGTACTTTTCAGTCTCCTCCCCACCCACAGGGAAATGACCATTAAGTTTATCAGCAGGATTCGTCCTTCCCCAGCATACCAGGAGCCACCCTGTCTCAAGGATGGCTAGTCCAAGGGCACAGGTTGACCACGCCCCCCCCTGGATCCTGCGCACGCGAAACTCCCAACCAATGAGTTTAACAGAGAGCTCTGAGCCAATCAAAGCTGCACGAGCCCCCATCCCCAGACCCCTTTCCTCTGAACCCTATAAAAGGGCTGGGGGGGAAGGGATCGGGGTCGCCATGCTCATCTCCTGCATGGGATAGGCGGGACCCGGACACCTGCCGGTAAAAATAAAATGCCTCATGCGTTTGCAGCGGTTCGAGTCTCGTGGTTCCTTAGTAACCCGCCCAGCTGGCCCTAACAGTGCCAATGAAACAATACATGTTTCAGTAAGTACCAGGGACTACTTGGAGTCAGTATCTTTATTTAAAGAATGCCCCAATTGTTAAAGTAACTTTTGATTGCTTAATAAGAGTCCATCGTTGAATTTTCCAATGCTCTTTATTAATCACAAACCATGTCAAATCTCAGGGAATTCTATACCCGGGTGGCTTGGCAGAGACTTCATGTTTTTTCCCCAATCCTCTTTTCCTCTCCTAAAAACTCTCTCGCCTGCTTCTGCCTTAGACCCTTTTAACTTTTTCCCCCACCCCCTCTATCTTTCAGGCCTTCTTTACAACACAATGATACTAGGCTGGGGGTGATCAGAGTCTTTGCTCCTGACCTGCTCCTGACAGGTCACCTTCAATTGTCTATCTGTTGAGATCTCAAGGCTAGCACAAGGGTGTGACTATGCAGGAAGCAAGGTCTGCACTGCTGCAAGGCATCTGGCTTCCCAGCTATTTTACAAACCAAAACAGCACACAAGAGTAAAATATCCCACAACACCCAATGACCTCAAATATCAAATGAAAATGGAAAATGGAAGAGATAGTTTTGAGTATTAGAACTTCAAGTCATTCCTTGTAGGTGGCTAATGCTAAGTAGAGACAGAACAGTAAGTAAAAAAAAAATGATTGTTAAATGGGTTTGGCTCCTGTGAACTCTATCAAACTCATTTCTACTCAGGAGACTAAAAGTGAAAAAAAAAAAAAAGAAGGAAAATCTGCTCAGAGGTCATTTGAGGTTAAATTTTAGAAAGCACACAATACACTTAAGTCCATAAATAGGAATTTGGTTAAAAATAGGGTTCTTTATCCATTCCTGATTCTGCAGGGTAGGCCAGGAACTAGAGACTGGCTAGCTGTGAGATGATTTATAATATATCCTGTTCTACTCATAGATCTGTACCTAGCCCAGTCTCTCACTGAAGCTTCTGCCAGCAGCTGATGGGAATGGAGCAGAAATCCAGAGAAAAAATCCTGCAGAGTTCTGGGAAACTCTGGGAAGAGAGGGAGGAGACATTTTAGGGACCAGAGGGCTCAGGGACATCAGGAGAACAAGCCCCACAGAGTCAATAGACCAACATTGTCAAGATCCCTCAGAGCCTGAAGTGCCAAAGAACCTACAGTGTTTCCTAGATATGTCATGTGCTGTCTGGCTTGGTGTTCTTGCAGAGAACTTCTAGGCTAGAGAGTATAGGGGGTTCTCTTGTGCTTTTGCCTGCCCTTGGGACCCATTTCTTCTAGCTGGATTGCCCAGTCCACCCTGAATGTAGGGACTAATGCTTGGCCTTGTTCCATCTGTTGTGCCCTGTTTGAGCAGTAACCATGGGAGGACTGCTCTCTTCTATGGGGAGAAGGGGGATGGGGGGATAAGTAGGTGGGGATGAGAGGTATATAATAGGCAGAGAGGGAAGATGAGGGGAGCTGGGAGCAATGGAGGGATCGAAGGAGGGGTGTTGACATGTATTATAGGAAAGAAGAAAAATAAACATAAGAAACAGGTTTCTTTTATCATGTTTAATTTGTAGAGGAACTGCATTTATTCATTTTCCAGGGTGAAAAACCTGGAATACCCAATGTCAACTTGAAAATTTGTAGCAGACTGGTGAAACAGGAACTTCACATCTTAAACTTTGAGGTCATTTGGAGAAATCTAGCTGGAACTGACCTGGATTACCCTTTTAAGGAGTAGCTCTCATAGTACTGGAAGGAACTATTTAAACTGCCAAGGAAGAGAAACAATCAGTAGTCCTACTCAGCTGTAATACCTATAAACAACAATGACCAAAATGGCAAGATATCTTTGAAGATACAATAGTGGCATTTGTGTCCTGGGAGTATCCAATAGCTGTAAAATTGGATATAAATTCAGCTTTATAAGGGGGAATTTTTGTGTGAGACTGTAACCCTAGTCCACTACCCATGATTGGAGAGGCTATGGACCCTAGATGAGAACCTCCTATTTCCACCTCACCAAACAAATACAATTTCTAAATGTTTATCCTTATACCCAAAGGTAAGTGTAGCTGTCATCCCTAGTCAAAGAACCACTTTTTTTTTCCAGCAAATGGACATCGTTACACAGAGCCATAAAGAACTTTTAAATGATGATTGAGTGCCCATCACCAATTAATACATCTAGAACACAGCTCAATATCTAAGAACTAGGGAAAATATAAGATGAAGGGAAAGAGAAAAATTATAAGAACCAGAGGACCAAGACAGCATATCTGCTTCAAGAAAGTATTTTCTGTATATGACAAGGAAGTTGCACCCAGGAAATCTCAGCAATGTGGTTGTCTAAAAGTAACCTAAAAAATAACACTACCAATTGGCATGCAAACATTGATGGGGGATTATTCACAATGCTTCACCCTGAGATGAAGAACTCTAGGCAATTAATAGTTGATAGAGAGAGATACTCGTCTGCTCCAGGATAAACCCCCAGTTGGTAAGTCAATCCCAAAAGATTAACTCTAAATACACAAGAGCAATATTAAATGATCTCAGCAGGTTATATTTAAAATTTACAGGTGTGTGAAGTATGTGTATGTATGTATGTGTGTGTTTACCAATACCAATCAAGGAACAATAGGCCATGAATTCAAGAAGGAGTACAGTAGGGCATAAAAGGAGGAGAAAGAGAGGAGAATGATATAAATATAGTACTTACTTACATGATATTCTCAAAAATATGCTTAGGTTAAAAAAATTTGATGTAATTTTATGTATAAGAATTAAAAGGATTAATAGCCAGATGCTCAGCATTTTTCTAGTTTAGAATGATAATTAGGTATTGCCTTATGACTCTTAAAAAATCACCTATCTAAAAACATTAAGGAGAGTGGTTCTTCTTCAGTCTACCCAAGGTTGATGAGCACAGGGAACCTGGGAGTCATCATCAGTGGACTTACGACAGATCTCTTTATTCACTTCTAGGCTGGAAGATTCTCACCTGACCTTTCTTCTATTAAGGATGTGTCACCTATTCTCATTGCTCCCTCTTCAGTAATCAACTTGACAAATTTCATGTTAAACATTCTTAGTCAGGACGTGTGTGGTTTTATATTGGTTTGTGATTATATCTAAGTTTCTCAGATTTTACAGGTCTTCATTTTTCCATCCTGAATATAAATATATAAATCAATAAAATGCAGTTTCTCAAGGGAAAAACAGGGAAGCATTTGATAATTATAGGTGATTTGAGACTGTGTTTTCCTACTCTTCTTTTTTCCATCAATAGCAAGGTAAGCAGCGTATTCCTTAGTATTTGCTGTAGAATAAAAACATGAAAATGTTTGGACAAAATTGTGTTTGTGTGTGTTTTTATTTTTAGGAATTTCTCGAACCTGTAAACAACCCAATTTGCTACCTGAGAAAATTAAAATGAATGGACAAATTTATGAAGGAGTACTACTAAGCAATAACAAATAATGAGCTGTCTGTTATCTCCAAAGACCATGGCTATCAGGTCAGAAAACAAATCAGAAGTTGCTAATCAATTATTTGGTGGGAAGAATCTGACTATTAAATATTAAAATGAGGGTGCATGATTGAAGCTGGTACCACTGTTCTGTATCCTGATTTAGGTGGTATTATTCTAGAACCAGATATATATAAGAGTCATAGATTTCTACACCAAAGACAATATTAGAAGTAAAGTTAGAAAAAATAATTGCAAGTATCTCGAGTGCTTGTTTAGAGGTTCTACCAAGGGAGTTCAGCTACTCATATACTGACTGAAATACATTTCTATATGAAATACATATACTACTGAAATATAATACTACTCATATACATTTGACTGAAAACTGGTTCTCCTCTATTCAGGATGGTCACCCTTTTTAACCAAGAGCACAACTTCTGGAGGGATGCACATGTAGCAGGGAGGGAAGAAGAGACACGGCCTAGCCAGCCAGATCAGTTGAATCAACCCTGGCAATCAATAGTGTGACAGATGTAGCAGCCAGATCATCATCACATCCTGGTTCTTATATTCCCTATATTTCTCCCCACTGGCTTCCCAGTAGCGTCTATTCTAAAAGATTAATGTACAACTTGAATGAATACTAATCATCTCTGTCCTTTAAGACAGAAAACTGAGGTTTAGTGGCAAGCAACTTGAAAGTAGTCCTGCAGCTAGTGAATCACATGGGAAGGAGAATGAGGTGAGGTGATGCCAGGTGATTATCATGCATTCTATTATTTACAAAGGAAGGCAGGCAAATCTCTCTATATAGAACTGAAGGAATGTCAGGAGTCCCACTACAAAATTTTGAGCAGGGATGTAGGGATTCTATTGTCCTATTGGAAGCTCACTATTCAATTTCAGTTATGCAGGAAAACAGCCATAGCAAAGACAGCCCAGATGCTGTGAATTATATAATATGTCTAAGTGTAGATCATGTATGTAATTATATTAGAATTCTGAAAACCAACATAGTTTTCTTTAAAAGAACACATATGAATTATATATATGAGCCAAACATTTATAATTTAAATATCAAAAACATGCTGCACAGAAGTGAGTTGGGGCCCACCACCCATCCTGGGCTTGTTTAAACTTTTTCTCCTCTCTGTTTTATGGCCACCATGATTCTTACATACTGTTTGATGGGAATTCTATTTTCATTTCCCCATTCATTCCATCTATCTTGGCTCAATTACAGAGCAAGCCAAGGTTTAGTTGTTTCAAAAGTATTCACTGAGCGTACAAATAATCACTCCTAATGTAACATTTTATAACTTTAATAGTTTTAACAGTTCATGTTGGATTGGTCAAAGGGAGGTACTAACTTGCCAAATCAAAAGATATTCTAGAAATTGCTTCCCTGCTATTGTTTAGATTCATATCCTGATGTGATATCTGGTGAATTTTTCGAAAAACCTTAAATCAAATGGTAGATTATTGTGAATGATTTTACATAAATATCTTTCAGTATAGACTTTTGCTAGCCAATGAAAGACAATTTAAAAATGCAGTAAGTATATTGAAAGCATTTGATCTGCCCCTTGCTCTTCAAGTGTTCATGTTCTGAGTGGTAATTTTTTTAAAAAAATGGAGATACACTCCTAACAACTTCTTACTAATGAAAAATGATGTGATGCTCATATGTCTTCTCTCTGGGGCCCCCTCCTGCATCTTCAGTCCCTATAAAAGATGAATGACGGTTTCTGGAAACTTGGAAGTCTTGCCAACTTGGAAGAATAATGCCAAATGAATGCATAACAGACATGAACTCTGGGTTAATGCTTCCACTTGTTAACAAAGTCTTGCCAGTTATTTTTCAATAAGGGAAAATGTTCTAAGAAGTCTTTTAATTTCCTGTCATGCCACTGTGTACTTCTGCATTTGGAAACAATGTAGAAAAGTTACCCTTTCCTCCCACAGAGAAAAGTGGAGGAGGGGTTCTACTTGGCAATGTAATTTTGCCCAACCCAGAATTCATTTGATTAGTAACTAATAACTTCTTTGTTGATAAAAAATACATCCAGAAAAGAATGAGTATCTGTGTCCAATCAGTGCCCAAAGCAATTTTGGAATCAAATGAGAAGGACGCAACAGTAATACACTATGGTTCTACTGTGTTAATTTCTTACAGTAATAGGCATTAAACACACACACACACACACACACACACACACACACACACACACAGACTTAAAAGAACAGGAATTCATTATCTCTTATACCTGAAGACTAGAGGTAAAATAATGTCAGTTCTCTAAAGCTTGCACAGATTCTGAAGGATGCTTCCTGAACTTCCACTGATCCACCTGGTTCCAGGAGTTCCTTGACTTGTCTTTCTGTAACTGAATCTTTGCCTCAATCTTACCATGGACTTCTTCTCTCTGTGTCTGTATCAAAAGCAGAATCATTTTTGGACTCAGTATCCACTCAGCTAACCAATGGTGATCTCTAATTATGTCTGTAAAGATCCTTTTATTGTTGCAAAAAGTAAATTCATTATGTGTTAGAAAATGGACATTTTTTGGGCATGGGATATTGAATACATTATGTTTGCTCAACTGGGGCCTGTCAAAAAATACTCTGATATGTTTATTAATACTAGTAAGAATAGGAATTTAATTTCTGTTTAAATTTTTATAAAAATGTGTTTTATCTTCTTAGAATAATTTTACCATTGACCAAAGTGCTCCCAGGTAGGAGTAGTAGGGCTACTAAAACAAAGCAAAAACAAAGCAAAGCAAAGCAAAGCAAAGCAAAGCAAAGCAAAGCAAAGCAAAGCAAAGCAAAGCAAAGCAAAGCAAAGCAAAACAAAACAAAACAAAACAGCATCTTGGAGGCTAAAGAGATGGCTCAGCAGTTAAGAGCACTTGCTTCTCTTATAGAAGACCCAAGTTCTATTCCCAGCATCTACATGCTCATAACCAAATGTAACACCAATTCCAGAGGATTGATGCCCTATTTTGGCCTCCACAGACATCACATGCACATTGTTTTTACATACAGATTTTTACAAACTGTACACATAAAACAAAAACAAATCTTTAAAAAACTTCATCAAGAACTTATTTTATTGAATCATTAAAGTTGAGTGCAAACCGAACACTTGGTCACACTGCATATGTACTGCTATTAGCATTTCTTTCTAACCATCTACCCTTTGCCCATTCTTGAAAAATCTACTAGATATATACCACACATTCCTTTGAAATGGAGGGATGAAAGCTTGGACTGCTGGAAACTCATATTTCTGGTTGACTGGTTTGTTTACTTGTTCATGCCTTTACTAGTGAATGTGGTAGTTTCCCTCCAACAAATGGTGTCTCCATATCTAATCTGTTTTGAAATAGGGCTAGAACTCATCTTACTTAAGGATGTGGTGGAAGAAGAAATAGATTTCTGTTAAGAATACTTATGAAATATGATGATCAGAATGCTGATAAGAAAAAGGGAATCGTAGATGGAGAATTTGTATTGAGAACAAGACTATTTTCTATAACCCACTGCCCAGTGGAGAAACCAATACTATTAGCATTAATTTCAGAATTGGGTCACAAACAAACAAAAAACCTAAAAGGTTTAATCTGTACTTTGAAGCAACATACATGTTAACATGATGGGGAGGAATATCAATGTGTTGATATTAATCATTAATGGAACAACAGGAACAGAGGACTATCATTAGAAGACTAAGATGTATGACCTCTCACTTGGGCAGATTTATCTGAAATCTGACTTTTTAGTTGGGTGACAAAGTTCCTATTTAGTGATGAGAAGTTGATGATCTGAGTGAAATTTCTGGAGTTGATTTTAATTTACCTGAAGGAATTTACTTAAAATTTTCTCTCTTTATTACCACTTTGTAGCACAATGTGGTACTTCTTCTCATGGTCAATAAATATTGACTGAAAGGTCTTCAGAGTGATACTCCAGTTGGTACTATTCTAAAGCTATAACAGAGATGCAGAAACAGTGCCTAGTGGAATGAAGGGGACCAAGGACAGGTTAAAAAATAGAGCAAAACAAAAAACAGACTACTCAAAGAAACACCAAGCCACACAAAGCAATTCTGATTTTCTATAGGAACTCAAGTTGTACACACCCTCCCCCTTTAACATTCATGGCAGCTCAGTTTTGAAAGCAAAATGAACACCTGATTCTGTTCGAGTTTCTAATCACATGGTCACCATGTGCCTACTGTCATGAAGTTACTTTATCCTCACTGCTCCTGAAGAGTTCTCAGTAACTAGAGATGGAGAGGCACTTGTGTGAGTGTCTTTTCAAACAGTGAGTGCTCTGTGTATCAGATTCACATCCACATAAGCCAGTCTTAAAGTAAGTAAAAACAGATGTGATGGTGTAGTGGTACATGCTTAGAATCTTGATACTTAGGGGACAGAAGGAGGAGGATTGCTGTAAGTTCTAGACCAGTGGGTCTATATATTAAATGTCTCTCCCTCTCTCTCTCTCTTTCTCTCTCTGTCTCTCTCTCTAAATTAGTAAACAGACAAATATACACAGCTAGTAAAATAAAATAAAATGCATTACAATAAATGTATCAACATAAAAATAAATAGCAGAGAACATTATATATTTATGCATATATTTCATTATAGACATTCTATTGCTGCTATTACTATAATATACATATCAAAAGCATTGTTTACATTTCAGCTTTGCTAATATACATATATACAAATGTTTACAAACAAACATTTATATTTTTGTACAAAACCAAGTCAACATGTTTGTTGAGTGGGTTATAAAATAAAATGTTATATGTAGAACCCTGGGCAAATAAACATGATATTAGTTACTTGTCTGATAAAATACCCAACAGAAACAACATATGGAAGGATGGACTTATTTGGCTCACAGTGTCAGAGAGATTTCAGTCCATTGTGGTAGAAAGGGCATGATGGAGTCCAGGGTGAAGGGAGTGCGATTCAGAGACTTCTCACATGGCAACAAGAAAGCACAGAGAGCTATGCTGTACCATGTAAAGGCTCACCCCCAGTAATCGATTTCTCTCAGCCAGACATACCTTATAATAACCCCATAGCCTTCTGAACAGTCCTACAAGTTTGTGACTGAACATTCAAAATACCAACTTGGGAGAACATTACGGATTCAATCCATAAAGCCTTGTCTAATTCCCACACGTTGATAAGCAAACATTTGGAGACCCTGAGTGGTGAAGTGACTCCCCGGATCGCACACTGCTAGGAAATGGGAGAATTAGAAGTGAAGTCCATACTAAATTCTTGAGGCAAATCTCTTACTATAACTTTTTTGGGGGGAAAGGAACTAAAATCTAAGCAGCTACTTTACCTTATAGTTTGCACCTAGAAAGTCAGTCAAAGGTCTATGCATTAAACGATTAGCCCTCAGGAGGTGCGAATTTAAAATAGGGATAGTATAGCTTGGAATAACTTAGGTCCCTGAAAGTGTCCCCTTAAATAGGTAGTGAACCACTTGTATCCTCTCCATGCTTTCTAGCCACCATGAAGTGAGCTGTTTAACTCTATCATGTGCTGTCATGATGGATGCTTAACCACAAGCACAAAAGCAACAGTGCCAACGAATCATGAACATATCATGAACCCCTGAAACCATGAGATAAAACGAACCTTCCCTACCAGCTAATTACCCCAGGGAGTATGCATTACAGTAACAGGAAACTGAGCAAGACACTGCAATCTTTCAGGGAATAATCTAAGAGCTTCCCGTAGATTTTTAACCCGATCATTCACCTTTGCTTCTCTTTGCTTTTCTTTCCCTCCCAATTCTCTGCTCATGGAACTTTACTGAGAACAGAGGCAGCCAGGAGCTACTCTACACATTTCCACACTGCAGCCACAAAGACCCAAGCCATGCATCCTTTGCCCTTAATGCCATAGATTTATTTGTGCATGGGGTGCGGGTCCCATGCATGGGCTTGATCAATATTTCCTCTACAACATTGTGTCCATTTTCTCTTGCATTATGACATCTGCCTCCACCAGATCAAACATATCAGTGTATACTCATACTCAAAGATTTTCCAATATGTCCCCAAAACACAACCCATCAAGTTTATACCCCCAAAACTATCACCTTATTTTCAGTCTCCAACCAGAAGAATTCCTTAAATAGGTCACAGTATGTGATCTATCCAAATCCAGTCAGATAATTCTCACACTCATGTTACGAAGGGAGAGAAATATTCTCTCTCTCTCTCTCTCTCTCTCTGTGTGTGTGTGTGTGTGTGTGTGTGTGTGTGTGTGTGTGTGTGTGTGTGCTAACCATGCAGAGGTCAGCACACATCCTTGGAAACAAGTCTGAAGATGCCTTCTATCTTTTGTTTCAGACAAAGTCTCCCACGTCCTGGAACTTCACCAAGTAGACCAGGATAGCTAGCCCATGTGCTTCCAGTTTCTTTCTGTCTCTCTGCCATCTCACTCTGGCTGAGGTGACAGGCACACAGCACTGTGTACAACTTTTTATGTGGGTTCTAGGAATCCAACTCATATTTTCACTTGTCGAGTAAGACATCTCTCCAGCTCAGAAAAGTAGCTACTTCAAACCATCCCTTTCATCTTGATTCCAGGACATCACATTCTCTTATTCTCTTCTGTACTTTCCTCACAAGAAGCTATTTCTCAGGAGACTTATTGATGGTACGTGATTCTCCAGGCAGCTTGGAGTTGAATTCCTGTGCTCCATTCCCACATATCTATCTGTGCTCCAGACACATTCCCTGGATAACCCCAATAACTGAATACTCTACCCATGCCATGTCGTCTTCAGGCTGACAGCTTCTAAACTGAGACCCTCAGTTGGACCTCTAACACCCCTTTTTCTCAATTGTCCTCTCAATATATATACTAGAATGGTGAACTGATGATTTCATTATTTTTCTTCCAATTGAGACCCTGATACTTACCAACACCCTGCCCTCAACATCCACCCGCAGTATGCTGCTGTGCAGATCATCTCTTATCTCTCTGCAAACAGCTCTCCTTCCAGTTGTTCAAGCTGAAGAAGCCATGGAGTTATCTTTGTCCTTTCTATATATACATCCTCTTCCTTGGAAAATACTTCCCACTTACGTGTATCATGAAATCCAATCAATTTCATTTCCGATTTAAGATATGTGCTCTGATCTGAACCACCAGAGTGTCCCTCTGGAATCACTGTATATCTGTGTAACTGGGTGCTCTGTCAGAACCACACACTCGTGCAATCTGCTCTTAATAACTAGATGATCAGATCATGCCTAACCCTACACATATTCCTTCACTGACTGCCCATTTGATCAATAAAATGCATGTCTTTATCATAATGACTAAATCAATACCTGGTTCACACCTTCATTGTCCTTATGACTGTCTCTTTTCGCACATCTTTTGTTTACTCTAACCACATGTAACTCTTTGCTGGTAGTTAAACATTTTAGGCAATATCCATTCAGAGCCTTTATATTTGGTGTTCTTTCTCTCATTCCCTGTGCAGTAACCCTCATAGCCTGTTTAACTACTTTCTTATGTAGCCCAGGTTTCACTGTGTCAAGGAGATATGCCTTATTTAAGTGAGTGAGTATTGTTTGGCAGTGATGAAGAAGAGAAGGAGGAGGAGGAGGAGGATGGGAAGAAACAACAAAAGTTCAAGACATCTGTAACTTCTTCTCCAGTGGCATCTTTTCTTTTTTTCTTACTTTTACCTCCCTTTATTCCTTATGGTTAATACACACTATATTTCACAAAGCGGGAAATTAATGCTCAGATTACTTCAAGATCTCAAACTAGTAAACAAAGAATCCTAAGTTGAAGTTCTTATTATGTGATTCAAATTAAAATTCTGGTTTCCTCTTGAAATATTTCATACATTTGTTACTCTGTGGCAGAGACAATAATGAATCTCTGAGATTTCCCTTCAAGAAGTGACTTGTGGCCAGGTTGTCTAAAACACGGTTTGCTAAAGGCTTTACCCATTATCTAGAGTAGAAGTCCCCTCAGCTTTGGAGCCAAGAACATGCTGCATTGGGGACCAATGGCTAGAAAAGAAAAGTCATTTCTCTCTGTTACAAGGTGATTCCTTTGCCTCATACCTCTTCACTGTTTTGGCAAAGACTGTCACATTTAAGTCCCTGTTTAATCCTGCATTCTGCTTTTGCTTTTGTAGGTATGTCCTCAGTGATTTCTTTATATAATAAGATTCATTTCAGTGTTTACTTAGCAGGAGACCCAAACCAGTACCAAATGACACACAAGACCACGCAGGATGACACTGGGTACAAGCAGGGGAAGGGAAGGAACATCTCCACACATGCCTGGCAGTACATGTCTTGAAAGCCCTAGCAGAGAGACGAACTTATTTCCCCATTTTCACCTTCTGCTTTCTAACAAAATACTCAGAGGCGTAGAAAATCATAACTCTCTCAATATGGAAAACCACAGGGTTGCTGAGGTTTGAGGATAGGCCCATGTGCTCAAAATCAAAATCAGAGTAAAACCACAGGAATCTGCCATATAAATTAAATGTCTTCCTGCTCTGGGATGTCAGGCACATGTACATTAAAAGATATTTCATGTTCTGACGTCAGTGTAGTGAGAAACGCCACTTAATACAAGGAACATATCTCTCAGAAATTTTCACTGATGCTTCAGATCTGTCTGCTTACGTGCTTACATGAAATGATTGCCAACAGACATGCAGCTCTCACAACTGTAAAACAGAAATAGCAACAGTAATGCCTCCCTCTTGGTTTTTGTGAGAATTAAATGAGATAACACATTATACAAAGCTCAGTATGGGGCTGGGATGGCTCAGTTGGTAAAGTGACTGCTGTATAAGAAAGACAACCTGAGTTTGGATTCTCAGTACCCATGTCAAAAGCCATGCACAGTGGCTCGTGCCTGTGCGGGAGGTGGGGGGCTATGATAACAGGAGAAGCCATACAGCTTGCTGGTCAGCAAGTCTTCCTAATTAGGAGCTCCAGGTTCAGTGTGACACTCTGTTCTAAAACATGAGGTATGAAGGTTGCAGAGATGGCTCATTGCATCCTCTTGCCTCAGAGGACCAGTGATGGTGTTACCCACAGTGGGTTGCGCTCTCCTACATCAATTTGCAATAAAGAAAAATGTCCCCACAAACATGTCCACAAACAAATATGATGGAAGCAAGGGTCTCCTCTTCTCAGATATGTTCAGATGGCTACCAAGATTAGCCATCACATTATTATACTAAACTCAATGGTTAGCAACACAGAGCCGTAAACTGGATTCCTTCGGTAAAAGAGACACCATGAATACATTTTGGCGAATCTTGAATTGGTCATGATGTTCACAGAGCAAACAATTACTTATGTCACTCTGGGTCTGATGGTTATAATGAGGTTTACAGTGGATATATACTTGTTTGTGACACTTGAACTCTAAAGTATCCATAGTGGGTGACTAATATGAGGTAGGCAACTCGCTTTCGCTTTCTGACCAAGGGAGAAAATTCTTTTGACCTAGTCATGCATCTTAATGACAAATTTGATCAATCACTTATTTCAGATACAATGACTGTTTTATAAAATGATACAGTGGCACTGTAATTATCTTTATTTGCATAAGTGCACTATGATGTTCATGCAGAGAGAGAATGGACCAACTATGCTTCTCAGAACTTACATCCATCATTAAGAAATGACCATGCATGCAACTTCGTTGCAAGGTTGTAAATATCTATTTCGCAGTAATAACAAACAATAATGATGACAGCAAAGTGACCCAATCACTGACATTTCATTTCCTGTTGCTTACGACTGGTAAGGTGGCTTGCTTTTAAGTACATATCCTACTAGGGTATGTTAGCAATGGCTTTTATTGTTATTTTGATGTTAGTTTGTTTTAAACACAGTAATTAGCTTTGACTATAAAATAGCAAGTTTGCACACAGTAATTTAGCTGGGAGGACTAGGGAGGTCTGGTTTGATGGACTAACAGCCCCTAATTATACCACAGCATCTTAGACATGAGTTTCAACCTGTAGCTCTAAAGGCAAAGCCTTGGGCTTTAGGAAGGAGGATTACTTCTGAGCTGGAAGTTGTCCTGAGCCACAGATGTCTAGGAGCCAGGTGAACCTATGTAACCTCCTCTCTCTTTCTCTCTCCCCCTCCCAAGTATCTAAAGTGTAGTTTTAAAAATGTACTATTTGGACTAGTTCACTTTAGTACAAAGGGCAGGGGTGGAGTGCATATGAAGGAAGTGCTTATTTTCCTTCACACCTAAGGCAAGAGAAAATTGCTTCCAATCCTATCCCAGGAAACCTGAACTCCTGCTTTACACATTCTGAAGGTGGCAGGAAGGAAACAAAAGGTGAGAATATCACTCAAAACCAATACTGCACTCTCCCTGGTAGCTCCCTTGTGTTACAGGAAAATACAGAAAACCAATTTGTTTTGACACTGGAGTTTCATTGAACCCCACAGCAAACAAATATGATGCATGATCACCTACCATCTGAAGCTGGCCTGAGTGAAACTCAAATTCCCCAGGACATTAGATGCAGTCATGATTATTTCAGTGCATGTGTTAAAGACTGATCCATTCATTTCATCTAGGCCCATTCATTTAATATCTATTCCACACATATCCCAGCTCCTGGTAGTCCCAAGCTCTTCACATGTCTTAAATATCAAAGGAATCATAGTGGGCAGAACACAGGACTGAGAGTCAAGGAGGCTTGTGTTCAGTCTGTCTCCACTTACTTACTAACTATTCTCTAAGAAAATGAACTTGGCCTCTCTAGATAGTGTCTTCATTTATCTAATGGAGATAATGTTAACTATCTCTTACTGTTACATAAAGATGGAAATAGATAATATAGCTAAAAGTATCTCCCAGAACTGCAACTCATATGTATGACCTACTTTACTTAGATGTAGAAAATATTTATGACATTATTAAGACATACTATCTATCCTTCTCTATTCTGGGGTTAACATGGCAGAAGTGAAAGAGAAGCAAATACAGGGCTATGCTAACAAATTTACCTATGGCTATACATGTGTGCACATTTGCACATGTATACATACACACACACACACACACACACACACACACACACTTAAATATTATTTGCAGAGCATGTTGATATAATTGTTATCTATACATGGAAAGAAAAGGTAGGAATTGGTTTGAACACATAATTTTAAATACATTTCAGATAGAAATTGAATTTCTGGTGTCCTTAAAAGGATTAGAAAATTCCTACATGACAGCACATGTTTTTAAGCATATGTATAGAATGGGTCCTCATAGCCAGGCTTCTTGTTTTAAGATAATTTTCATAAAGCTTTACAACGTAAAGAACAGGAACTGTCTTCAGCCAGAATCTATGAAGCCATAGCTAAAGCAAAATTTTCCCAAGAGTCAGAGGAGCATAAGATCTCAGTTATTTCTCTTAGTGGGTATAGAAAAATAAAGGAGTACAGAGTAAATTATAATTATAAATACAGTGTTCTATAAAAATAACCCAGACACACAGCTGATATTTAGAGCTAGCCTGGGCATTACAACATGCATTCTAAGTTCAAAACCCCTTTCATTACCTCAACAGTACCATCAGTCAGCTAAGATTATTATTTCATTTTTCACATTCATGTACTGTGTGGTAAGTTAAACTGAGTCCCTTGAAACCAGTATCAACCACATTCCAGGGCAAGCCCCATGCCCAGGAGTAGCTGGCTAACAAAAAAACCAACTTCATTTTTTTTTTTTTTTTGCGTGTAGTTTTTGTTTTTTTAAATTTCTTTAAATTTGTTTGCTTTGATTTTTTACTTGTTATTTTTTCTTCTTTTTGAGAGAGTGAAAGGGAGAAAGTGGAGTTGGGCAGTTAGGAAGCTGGGGGAGACCTGGGAGGAGTTGGAGGAGGGCAAAGAAGTTGATCAAAATATATTGTATAAAAATGTATTAAAAAATTGAAATAAAAATAATTTAACTTAAAATGATATAAAAAAAGATGGTAAAAGATACTTGAAATTCTATATCACCTACACCATATCTCAAAATGTAGCCTCACCTAAAAATAAGGTCTTTAAAAAAATCAAAATAATTCACTAGGCTATATTCTAATCCAATATGATTATCATTCTTACAAAGAAGGGAATTTTGGCCAAGAAATGCCCTGAGGATAGATAAGGTGAGGAAAAGAGTTAGCCATTTAAAATAAAGGGATTTTAGAGACTTCCAGAAGCTAGGAGATGCATTGGTCAGTATCTTACTCAAAGTTCAAGTGGTGCTGCAATACCTGCATGTAAGAAAATGCATTTTTTTGTTGTTCAGAGTCACATGCTTGTAGAGCTTTGTAAATGAGTTCACTGTGTCCCAGATAGAATAAATAAATAGCTAGATTTCAATTCTTTATTGAATTCTCACCTCTGCAGGCTTAGATCATTTTATTTGCTTATTAACAAACACCATTGTTCTGATGCTATTGTTTTCCTCTATTTCCCACATCAAGTATCTAAGTTGAAATGCTTATATGGGTTCCAGTATGGAGTCATGTATGAGAACTACTACAGGAAGTAGCAGAATGGAAATGTGAATTGTGTCTATCTGGACCCCAGACCTTTATGGGAATAATGTACTGAAACTCCACATTGCAAATACACACCATGGTGCTTTTGTTTTCTATCCACATAGAATACTGTCCATTCTTTTTGACCACATAGAATAAAAAAGAACACCAAATACTGCATCTTTTCTATTAATGGTGAGAAAATGTTAACATACTGTGTGGCACATCATCCCTTTCTGACTTTCATGATTGAGAAGAGAAGACATCAGTATTAAGCGAGAGATTCACTTCATAAGAGAAAATCAAAGAAGGTTTAATAGAAGACTTTACCTTAGCAGTAAAAAGCAGTGTCTATGGCGCTTACTAACACTAGATGAGAGATAACAGGGTGAGCCGATCACTGGGCTACATGCATTCACAAGCTACATGCTATCATTTAATCAACTTGAATTCTCACACTGGCTTTGTAAGGTATCGATGTTATCTCCTAACAATATATTCAATGATGAAATAGTCTGAACCTAAATATAAATCATATAAATCATAAATAACACAAGCAAAATTTATATCATCTAGGTCTCCACTCCAACACTTTTATCATCACTATATATTGACTCATGTCTATTTTATTATTAACAAATAAGAAACCCTCCGGTAACTGCTCATTAGTGATTACCATGGTTTTACATATCTAACTTTGAGCTTTGACTTTAAGCCATTCTTCTTCCTGACCTATTTTCTGTTACATCAAAATCTAAAACTTTCCAATACGTGGATCAGCTTCATCATTTATGTTGAATGAATATACGAGTTTTGATATTTATTTGTATGTTTATTTATGAAACAATGTAGCTAAGCCATTGGAACTTGTGGCTTCCAACTTGTGGCTGTGCATCCTCCCTGAGCGTGTCCAGCGCTGGGACTGTAAACTCAAGCCACAGTGCTCAGCTGCAGGTTTCGGTTTTTTAACATTGTCTTTGCAGGGAGATAATCGGAAGAGAAAGAAATGGAGATATAAATTCTCCATTTATAGAATGGAGAATCAGAACTAATATAGAATTTTTGGAAGTGCTACCAGTTGGTAAAACCTGCCTTTGCTCCCTTTGAAAGAAAAGCAAATGTAGAATTCCAGTCCCATTTTTAATAGCTGGAGCACATTCCCAGCTTAGACCGTCTCAGAGTTGCTGGCCCAACCTTGTATCCTTGCACCTTTTATTTCCTATTTAAGGTGATTTAATTTTGATATGCAAAAGAGAACAATCAAATGTGAAAGAAGATTATATTGTCACAAAGCCTTCACCTCCTGCCTACTCTAATTATGGTCTGATAGAGAAGGAGATTAAAACCATGGCATCAAAATACATAAAATATATTCCACAAGTACAAAAAAAAATTCCCCCGCATTTAGCTAGCACTAGTGAAGTCACCATAAGTTATTAATCACACTTGAGAGAAAATCTAAAAGGGTCCTGAACACAGTCAGTGATAACGTTTATATTTCCTGTAAGACATTCCTATAAAGTCATTTTTTTGTACTCCAGATCAGAGCATTGTTCAGATCATCATGGTGAATATACAGGGTGGAGCCTTGGGGAAAATCAAAAGATTACCATCTCATCAGTGTGACTATAATTCTGAACATGAATGCTGTTTATGAAGATGCAGATAGGTTGCTCAACTCCCTTCCCTGTGCACCTGTTCATCTATAAACAGGAGATCAATAGATAGCAGTACAGTCCAGCTGACAAGTGCAGAATGCTGCTTATTACTGAGAAAACACAGAATAGAAAAAAAGAATAGATTTTTTTTGCAAGGTGAAAATTGATTAGAAGAAAATTAAGTGTAATCAAGGATTTTAATTTGAGAAAGAATCTCTCACTTACCTTGGATGTCAGATATAAGTCTGAAATGAAATTAAAATTTCTAAAAATAAAATGAAAGGAGGAAGTATGATGTCTATAAACTAAGCCATCATGACAAAGACTGGGACTTCTCTGAAGCATGCTTCTGTGGGGTTGTAGAATTAGCTTTCAATGTGCTTCTCTCAAATGGCAAGGATCATGGATCCTATCAACCATTAAGCAATGTTGTCAGGGTATTTCCATTGCTGAGAACAACCTTTTTCAGCTTCTTACCAGTCACATTCTCTTCCTCATTAGATCTCAGCTAGCCTGACAAATTGTCAATAATGTCTTCCTTAAGCATAGAACAATCAATACCCTATAAATCAGAGTTATAAATAGAAGCCCCCTTACATTTCACTTATGTATCTGTGTACATTGTGACTTTAATTGTTTTCTCTATGAAACAGTAGGGTTCATGTGATTAAAATAGGGTCAGGATTTTCCTCTGCTTGCTAGTACAGAGCTCACCACACACGAGATATTCAATAAATGCTAATTGGAAGTATTACTGGATTATTGCAATATGGAAAAATAGAATCTTTTCATGTTCACGTTTCCTATATCTTCTTGTAATGGTGCAAAAATATCACTGTTCTCACATGAATCTGTGTCTCATGGTATACTGTTTTACTTTTAATTGAAATGTTATAACTTTAATAGCTAGTCAACAGAGATTAGGAAAAGGAGCAGTGAGGGAAGATAAAGGGGAGCTAGAGAACAGTTACCTACATAGAACTGGATAGGAGGGATGAGTCCTGGTGCTATTGGAGCTATAGTTCTGAACAACTAATAATTAAATTTATTTAGAAACAAAGGAGCAGAGTTTGAAAGTCCCAATCACAAAGAAATGTGTTTATATAGTTGAAAGTACTGATTACCTTGATTTGATTTGATCATGACACACAGTATTCATGTATCAAATTATATGCTACTCTATAAATGTGTACAATTATTAGGCCAATGAAAGACAAAACTTAAAGTATGTGTAGCTCATATCTTTGAACTTTCAGATTTAGTTGGAAAAAAAGGGACAGCGTAAGAGGCCTTAAGTGGAAAGAGGATGGTAAAACACATATGATATAAAATAGAGTGACTAATAGAGGTGGCAAGGTATAAACAGGAATGAGGCTGGGTGTTGACTGAGAAGAAGGGTGTGGGAAGGATTAACTCAAACTATGGCTGTATGAAGAAGTCACATGGAAATTCATCATTTTTAAGCCAATTAAAATAATTGAGAAATAATTTTGAATAGAGGTACCATGTGTGAGTGAACAGAGCTGATCACAGAAGTCATGGGTTATTAAGCAAAATATTCCAATTCAAAGCATAGAACTCTTTCCTAGGAGATGTTGGCCAAAAAGTCCCTATGCAGTTTATGGCCACTGACCTTGATTGCCTATCAGAACTATATGGTAAGATCCTATTTCTGAAAACATCATACATCTTGGTTACAGAATATAAACAAATCATGCTGGCACTGAGCTAGAACCTTCCTCACTGCTGGCTAGCCTTCATAGTATAGCAAGTTGCTTCGTTAGCAGCTGGGGAAAAACTAAGAAGTGGGCTTCTCAAGCTTTACAGCTTGTATGCTACAATCCAAGTATGTCAATTAAGATGTACGTACTGGAGCAATACTGAAAACTGTTATGTAGGTAACTGACTTCTGGTTGGATTTATGGTTCATGTAGGAGGGAGTCCATGCCTGGCATTATAGACTTGGTTAAAGGCCAATGACTTAGGATGCTATAAACACTAAGGATGAACCTATTACTCTTGTTTTGCTGAGCAGACACATGGTCACACTGCATCCTAAATATGTATATTTATTCTCATAGTCTAGTCCTGTCCTCCGCCTTGGTCAAATAAGCTTCTCTTGGAAAAAATGAATGTTAATGCAGAGATTGATTTTTTTTTCAAAGTGCTAAAGACAAGTCGCTGTTGGTATTTATCACTAAACAAGACACTCACAATATCCTTTATAAAGATCAGAGGAGTGAAGAGAAAGAGAGTAAAAGGTGATAATAAGATGGGAGGTCATGGAACATTGTCTTAGGGCCATGATATAGTCATAAGACTCATGAACTAATAGCTGCTGAGGCTGTCTACATGGAGTCCATATAGAACTGAGCCTGTAACAATCATAGGTCGAGAGGGATTCACTGGGCCCTACCCAGTACATGTTAAAGACCACTAGAGATAAACATTGCCTAAAGACATTGGAGCTACGGTGGGAGAATCACTGGAGGTATGACGCAGAGAATCTATAGATTTTAATTGGTAAGACAAAGCCAGTTTAATGACAACAAGGTGTTAGAAATATTTTAAAGCAGAAAAACTCTAATATATCACACATCTTATGCGTAGGAAAACCTGACATCCACAGTGTATCACTAAAATAGTCTCACTGTTTTATCAGTACAGAGTGTTACCATAATATTAATGGTTATTTAATCACATCTAGAATTTCAGTCACATAAGTCATATCATCACTGTAAATAAGAAAAGGAAAAATCCTACCAAAATACTACTCACCTCAGCTGTAAGATCCTGGTAACTCAAAAATATGTGTGCATGTATATTAGTTCATTTTGTTTTACTATATCTAAAGATCACAAGAAGGGTCAACTTCTGAAGAAGAAAAACTCCTGAGTCCTAGTTTCAGAGGCAGTGACAGGAGCCACACCAAGTGCATTTGTTACTTTTCTTGTGCTTTTGACAAAATACCTGACAAGAGCAATGTAAGGAAAATTTAATGGTATGATGCTCCATCAAGACAGGGACAGCATGGTAGCTGAGGCGATTAGACATTGCATCCACACTCAGAAAGTAGGGAGAGATGAATGCTGGTACCTAGCTGGCTTTCCTCTATTTATTCTATCTGGATTTTCAGCCCACAGGATGGCCCCATACTCAAGGTGGGTCTTTCTTCCCCAGTTAGACCTCCCTGGAGAATTCTCATGGATATACTGAGAGAGGTGTGTTTCCTAGGTGAATCTAAACTCAGTCAAGCCAGCAAGTCTAACAGTTACACGGATTGAGGTTGCTTGGCCAGTTCTGAGTGGGCCATGGAGAGTCACATGGGGAGAGAAATCGTTGTGTAGGATGTTTCCTACATGGCCAGCTCAGCTCTCTCTGTCTTACTAGGCTTCAGTTTCACTTAATCAAGATGGCTCCCTCAAGGCATCATTTAGTCTTAATTAACTTCAGAAGGATTCTCATTCCAAATACATAGCAACAGTCCGATTAAGGCACCACTTTTTTAATACTCCACAATTCACATTAAATTCAATATGAGCTTTTGTGGAGTCCTTCAAATCTTACTAGTGCATATACATACATTTGGGAATGGATGGTATTTAGAACTGGGACTACAGCTTTTCTTCTCCAGTTGGTTTGAATCGTTAGCAAACATGTACTGTTCCCAGCCTCATACACCCATGTATCACCACACACCCACACAGGAAACAGCTTCACAAACATCTGGATTCTGGCAGTTTTGTCACACAGATGCTGCTTTTAATTGCACAGTAGGTACTTGGAATTCATGAGCTCCAGAAAGCAGCAGAATGAGCCAATAAAAGTTCTGAGGCACCTTCAACTTCTGAGTTCCCTATGTTGTTCTATTTTGGCAAATAATTTACTTCTCTCCTGGCAAAATTGCAGGGGTTTGCGTTTGTGCTGAAGCAGCAGCTATGCCCACTTTGCAGAACACTGGCCACCTGAAAAACATCCCCACAGAAAAGAAGTGCTCCTGTAGAAGATCTGGGCTCTTTTTAATCTTATTTATAAAAGCAGCAATTATGCCTGCAGAGAAATGAAGCACACACATGGGTCTTTTGGAAGATTTCCAGAGAGGAAGGCAGTGTCCCCTGCATTTAACCTTGAAGAACACTTTCCCACAATCCTGTCATGATTGATAATAGCCGGAGACAAGTAAACTGCTCAGACTTCAAGTGTATAATGATTACAGCATTCAATCCTTTTATTTTTTCAAGGAAAAAATACTCTGCTTTTTTGTCCTGTTGGATGGTTATTCTTCTGGCTGAAACATTCAGTCATCATCTCCGCATCCCTGGCCTTGGGAATGTAGGTTCTCCCAAAGTAGGGCTAGTGAAGAAGCAGCATAGTTAGCTCTAGAGTTCCACCTTTTGTTTTGTTTTATGAGCCAGAATTTTACTATGTAGTCTAGGCTAGACTTGAACTCCCAGTGGTCCTCTTCCTCAGCTTCCCAACTGTGGTGATTGTAAGCATGTATCTTCCTGGCTGGCTCTGAGTCCTGCATATTTGCTATTTCTTATAGGACCTTTGTGAAGTTGTTTAGTGGTTAGCATGTCATGTTTAGCACCTTATCATCAACAGTAATTTTATAAAAGGGATGGAGTCATGCTACCATTATTAATCATTTCAACATCGTTTTGTCCATGTGAACTGTTACAGACTGTCTTACATCTTCCTCTGGTTTCATCTTTGCAGTTCTAGCTATTTCCCCCTTTTTTTTGTGTGTGAATAAGTTATTGTCATCATTTTAACTGATTCTCATATACCATTTTGCAGTGCTTTAATTTTTCCATGTTCTCTAGCTTCTTAGATTAAATTCTTACATGTATGAAGTTTTAGTAGTTAGATATAAAGTTTTAAAAAAAGATTTCTTTATGAATATATTGTATGTTGAGCCTATTTTCCCTCCAATCCATTTACTGTACTTTTTCTCTCATCCCTTCCTGTTAGTCCCCTCTGTCCCCCAGACAGTTTATTAGAGGACATATCAGGAATGAAACTGACAAGAACAGATACTGCACTTGAACTAAGCCCAAAGACTGAGAAGCAGTAGATGTAATTTTTATAGCTGTCTTACTCAATGGGAAAGCTCCTTTCATTTTGTTATGCATTTATTCAATGAAAATATATTTGGCTTCTACTATAGACCAGGATTGTACAAAGCTATGCAGATGCAGAGAAAATTACTATGCAGGCTTTATGCTCCAAAAAGTTTAAGTAGGAGTAGACAAATAATTCTAATACAGTGAAGTATACACCAAGGGAGTTTTGGTTCAGATGGTATTAAGAGCCTGTATAAAGTGACGAATGAAAACTAGCTCTCAAATTTGACAAGATAAAAGACATGGAGACAGAAACTCCATGGGAGTGCATCAAGGAAAGTCTGGGGATTAGAACAATTGAGTCATAGTTTTCAAGGAATTCTGTTATAAAAGGAAAGTGAGACACGATCCTAGATGCAAGAACTTTGCAGTTAGCTTGCTTCTTAGATGAGATGATGCCGTGTGGTATGTTTACAGTAAGACTAATTCAGTGGAAACTCATACATTGCATATACAAGAGAGAGGAGATTGCCTTAGCACAATTTTCAAGGGGAGGAAAGTTGGGGAACTGCAGTACAGGTATGGGTGTTTGCCTGCAGTTGTGATGATGAGGGAGGAAGAAGGACAGGATGGATATTTAAGAGTGGGGGAAGGGTTGATTAATATAAGGTATGGAGTAACATCCTCCAGCAGTGTGGAGACCCATGGAGACAGGAATGCCTAGCTGACTCAGCACTTGTGTGCATTGTTCTCCATACAAATCCTGCTGCTTACCCTCAGGAATCCTAAAGAGGAGGAGTTGGGATATGGCTTGTTTGCAAGGTAGAATAGAGAGAAAGAAGACAGTAGTTGAAGATGTGAGCAAGGATGTCTGAAGAGGGCAGTCGTGATCACACTGGATAGGGACAGAAATGAGAAAGAAGCAATTGTTTTGATGTGGGAAGATGGAAGACGGTTATGAGAACATGAGATGAATTGAGAGCTCAAAACTGCATTGTTATTGGATAATGAGTTCTAGGGTAAATTCATAGAATGATTGGCTGGAATCAGGAAAGTCATTAAATGTCCTGAAAACAAGGGATGTAGACAATGGGATACAGGACAAATGACCCATGTGAATTCTGAAATTCTGAAAAGCCATGTTGGGAATTCTAACAGACAGTCAGAAGACTGCAAAAGAAAATATCAAAGAAATGAAAAACGATGGATGAGATGTAATGGACACCTACAGTACCCAGGGCTTCACAGTTTGTTGGCATTTGCTTCCAACAGGCTGATCTTTGAATGAGAAGAACTATATATACTATGAGTGGTGATCAGTAAAAAAGACATGGCCGTTTCATCTCTGTCCTCTGAGTGGGGGAGGCTAGCATTTTCCTGTCTGCTTCTCAAGTGACATAGAAGAAACTGAATCATCAAAAGAAATTCTTCCAGTCATTATGGATTAAAAAGATGGAGGAAAGAGAAAATATGGACTGTGTATCTGGTAAGTACACGACACATTCTAGATCTTTTTTTTTTCCCTGAAGAGTGAAGTACTAAAAAGACATGTAAACATCTATCAATTCAATGGATGCAGGTGCTTCTCTTGTCCTAAAGATGAACTTTGTGTTTAAAGTCCTTAGGGTACATCGACATTTTGGCAGTTATAAATGAAGAATTTTATTTTATTTTTTTTTACGTTCTGGGTCATTTGTCACATGGATTAGTAATGAAAGTGGGTGGGATGGGGTAGGCAGAGAAATGCTGATTCAGACTCTGGGAAAGCATTTGGTATATACACGCTTACAGCTTCCAACATGCAAAAGTGATATCATAGAGATTGAAACAAACATCACTAGTACTTCAGAAAATCCTATGTGCCCCAATGTCTGAGTGTGAAAAAAATTAAAAAGAAGGGATATTGTGGGCCACAAAGATGAAGAGGCTTAGAAAATAGAGGAAGTGAATGAGCTAGCTCACTCCTAAATATATGGACTATATTTTGGGCATAGATCATTCCTTAACAAACATTTAGGAATGATGCTTGCTTAGTGTGACACTGGATTACTTGCTTCTAGAAGGGTATGTTTAGGATGGCAGCAGCCTACCACCCACAAGCATGAAGGATAACTATTCTTCCAGCAGAGACATCATATTTTTAATTCCACATAAGGACTATGAGTGCTGATGGGGTCTGTGATCACAGACTGATGATCTATAACATATAGTTATAAAGATAAATGGATTCTAAATGGATCTGGTGATGGATTATTTATGCTTCTGGCATTCTTATTTTAAAAGTATATGGAATCATTTGAGGAATATATGTTCTTTGTAATTAAAGATGATAACTTGGGCCCTTAATGAGCCCATAGGGTGCAATACATTGTCTGTGTTAGCTTGCACTCTTTCCATTTCTCAGGAAACAATTTGCAACACTTCCCATAGACTCCCACTTCACTGAAGAGAGTAGTGCCATTGGAAAGGGAAAAAAAAACACCATTTATTTGTCATAATCAGAGAATGACTATTCTCTCTTAGCTTCTACTCTCTGTATTTTATATTTCTGGAAAATTCCAGATTTCAAATTTGAAGGAAAATTGCTTTTAACATAACCCTTTCAAACTGGAATATTTCCTTATAAAAGTGAAAATAAGATACTTGAGGGTTGTTTTATTTCTCCTTCACTTTCATCTAGGTAGGCTTGGCACTTCCTAAACAAGACACGACAGTTCAGTTCTCTAGGCTTTCCTTTCTTCATCTGGAAAAGATGCTAAATGCTACTTCCCAGGCTCTTTATGTGAATTAAATGAGATAGCACCTAGAAATAATGTTTAGAATGTTTAGAACTGATTCTGGAGCACAGTACATGGTTTAACATAGCCATCTTTATCTTCAGCATTACCTGGCAGAACTGTACTTGGTATTATCAAAATTTTCCTCAGTTTTGTAGATGAGGAGATGGATCATCAGCAAAAGATACTTGGCACCAAGCTTGCTATCATGAATTCTATCTCCTGAGCCCAAAGTGGTGGGAGGAGAGAACTGATTCCTACAAACTGTCCTTTGACTTTACATGTGCGGTGAAGTACACACACACACACACAATGTAAAAAATTAAATATTAAAAAAATTCCCTCAACTTTAATAAAATGATGCCTGCAGAGCCATGTGTGCCCAGCGGCCCTATGCTGCTGTCAGTCCCAGTTTTAATTCCATGCATTTCATTATAGACTTTTTTTTTTAACTATGATATATACTTTTGCCCAACTGCATTAATTCTCTTCAACAACTGGATTTCCTGCCTCTGATATTTTCCGACATAAGAATCCTGACTCCCCGATTTACTAGAACCATGAAGAGTATAAAATAGATCTTGAATGAAAGCCTGAGGGACTCTTTTATGAACAAAGTCATAGAATTTGGAGTATGAAATTGGTGACATCCATACTGGTTATTGGGAAAGGTTTCATGAATTCAGTTTAACTCAGCAGCACCTCTCAAGTATGTATCAGGGATCCATGAGGTCCAGATCACTGTCATTGCTACTTATTCAATGACCAAATGTCTTCTGTGAAGAAATTATTGCCTCACAACACTAGTCTTAGATATTTGCCCACAGGAAATGAAAGTATAACAGCCACACTCAGATCTGTAGACAGGTCAATGGCCACTTTATTTACAATAGATAAATTGGAAAAACACCAAATGCCCACCAGTAGGTGAACAAATGGTGGAAAGTCTTCAGCATACTATTCAGCAATAAATAAATGTTCAATCACTCAAAAAATAAAATAAGCAACTATTGATTCATGGCACAAGACTGACCTCAAAATGCTATCGACTAACAGGGACAGATCATCACACCTATAGTAAAGTGATCATGTGTTCGTAAAGATCAATAAAATGCAAATTACCATGCGGTGAGTAAGGTATAGAAAGTACGAAGGATGACATGGGGCACTGGAAACCTTCAGAAGTGAAAACACATTGTGTAGACTGTAACATTTGTGTTTTCTTTCCTTCTCATTTTTATTTTTATTGGGGAGCACTTGTATGCAGGTGTTTGTGGAAGACAGAGGTCAGTACCAGTGTCTTTCTCAATTGATTTCCATCTTATTTGAAGGATTTTGTCTTTTTTTTTTTATGTTTTGTTTTAGTGTAGGGATGAAGAAATCGCTCGGCAGTTAAGAGTACTGCGTGATGTTCCTGAGAATCAGGGGTCGATTCCTAACACCCAAATGGTGCTAACAACCACCTGTAACTTCAGGTCAAGGGATATAACACACTCTTCAGGCCACCCAGAGCACCATGCACACACATGATAAATATGATACATATATGTAGGCAAAACACCCATACATATTTAACGAATTAATTAATTAAAATATGTGTGTGTGTGTGTATTTGTGTGTTTGTACCTATGAATGTAGACAGCTCATGAATGCTAGAGAAAGGTTTTGGATCCTCTGGAGCCAGAATTACAGGAAGGTGTGACATGGGTGGGAGAAACTGAATTCCAGTTTCTTCTTTATGTATAGCAAGTGCTATTAACAACAAAGCCAAACCTCTTACCTTATTTTTTTAAGTCGGGGTCTCTCAATGAACCTCAAGTTTCCAATTTGGTTAGATTCACTTGTCAGCAATCCTCAGGGTTCTCCCTACCTCTGACTTCCCATCTAAGAGACTATAGTCAGGAGTTGCTTCACCAGGCTTTCTTTTTGACATGAAGTAGGGATCAAACTCAGGTCTTCATGCTTTCATAGTAAGAAATTCATCAACTGTTGCAGTTTGAATGGGAAACATCCCTATAGGCTCACATACTTGAACATTTGGTCCTCAGTTGGTGACACTGTTTGGAGTGATTATGGAATCTTTGGGAGGTGGAGCTTTGCTGGAGGGAGTACATCATTGCAGGAGTTTTAAGGGTTGATAGTCTTGCCTCATTTCCTGTTTTCTCTCTCTGTGTCTCTGTCTCTGTCTCTGTCTCTGTCTCTCTCTCTCTCTCTCTCTCCAGTGTGTAGATGAAATGGATGAAATGAGATCAGCAAGTGCTTGCACTTTGCCTGCCTGTTGTCATGCCTTCCCCATCATAATGGACTTTCCATCCCTCTGAAATTGTGAGCCAAATAAACTTTTTTTTTTCTTTAAGTTGCTTTTGTCATTGACTGAATCAGGAAGATAACTGCAGATTTGAAGTCACACTGGACTAGATAATGAGACATGGACAGTTTAGCTTTGGAGCAAGACTCCATCTCAAACTAAACTTTGCTTAACTCTATCTATACACAATGTGTTGCATGTAAATTTTACTTGAAATTTTACTAAAAAGTCATTTCATTATTCCCTGATCTCACCTTTCAAACAAGTTGAGTAATGTTCCCTTTTTATGTCATCATTACAGCTCATGTTATACTCTTATATAGTGGATAAAATTGTGTTTTATAAAGCATGTCTTTGCCTTGGACTGTCAGCACGGATAGGACAGGGAGTATTTTTGTATTGGTTCTGTGTTTCCTTAACATTTAGCATAATGAATGAATAGATGAAATACTGAAGGTCCCATTTGAGCCAGTAAATACCTAGAAATATATCATAGTGTCAAGTCAGTTCCTTTGAGGACAAGGAAGTTGGGAACTGATCAATGGTGGAGCTAGGAAATGTACCTATTTCTGTTGCTAAAGGATGGGATTAGTTAGTGATAGATGAGAGGATAATAAAGATGGAGAATGAGGTGGGTCTTCTGTGATGCTTTAATTTGGTACACATGCAAAGGTCAGAAATATTCAACCCCATAGTAGGAGCTAGGAATGTATCTTTGAGTGATTGTCTAGAATGCACAGGCTGAATGCTTCACCTACATTGTATATGTGTAGATGCATTGTGTGTGTTTGTGTATGTATGTGTGTGTGTGTGTGTGTATGTGTGTGTGTGTGTGTGTTGGAACAACAAAGAGCAAGGGTTGTATTTCTGTGTCATTGTTGAAAGCTCAGTCAGAGAAAGACTTTTATGCATATTAGATGTAGCCGTCACTTCTGCATTGAAGTGATGCCACAAATCATCCTGGGCTTCCACTGCTAGTGATTATGGACTCTGAGCTCACCAGCCTCAGCAAGCTGGCAGGTGAGATACCTTGATTGTGGATGGAAGGTTCTGATGCCTGGGAGAAATGGCTAGATTAGAGAGATTAATGTTAACTAAATTGAAAATGCTCATGAAATAAATGCAGGTATCAACTTTTATGGAAATATATGTGATTGTGTTTTACATTTATAACAAAATGTAACCCAAGTGGGCAAGGATATCCTTAAAGGACAGTTTTCTTAAGACAGTCAGGAGTCATGCTGTGAAAAATAAAATTCTAATGGAAAGTGAAAGATTATACTTATCTGGATTTTTAGATAACTAGTACGTTCTGAACTTGATGTTATTCTCGGAAGCATCTTCACAAACCATCATTGCGTGTTATTTAACTAATTTGTGTCCACTTAGACTATGTGTTGATTATGAAATTTAAGATATAATCTGTGCCTACCATCAAGAAACACTTTTCTCCTTCAAACTGTATTCCCCGGGTTGTGTGCTACTGGAACAAGGCATTGTAGGTTGCTGAAAGAACATGAAAAGAATTTTGTAATAGAACACTTAAGTGAGAGAGATGAATGCATTTTCTGGTGTTCAGAGAGGAAAGATTTAGGTGACCAGGACTGAGTAGATATTGCTCACAGAAGAAACAGGCTTGGAGGTTGTCCTTGAAAGATACCTAACACTGAGGCAGAAAGAGAAAAGAGAGAAAGGCGCCCTCACATATGATATAAGAAACTATGTGAGAGAGATGCTATAGGAAGTTCTTCAGATTCCCCTTCCCACATATAATACAAAAATTTAAAAAAAAACATCTTACCTGAGTTTTTCCCAAGATTCAGAGGGAAGTATCTGAGATTGACAATACTGAACGAGAAACCACTGCAGAGTATGGGGATGTGACCAGGTAGTATCAAAAGATATTTTCTACAAATATTATTTAGCTTAAATCCCTTTAAAAAGACATTTTCTAAAAAAATCACTTGTACATGTGTCTGTGTGTGGGTACATGCATGTGGGAGCAGGTCCCTGAAAAGGCCAAAAGAGGAAATTATATCCATAGGAACTCCAGTTCCAGGTAATTGTGACTCACTTGGCTCGAGTGCTGTGAATGCTAGTCCTATGTAAGAACAGTATGTGCTCTTCAGTGATGAGTCACTCAGTATTGGCCTTAGAATCTTTCTTAGCATACCACAGCGTTTGAGAGTTAGTCCATAGGTGAAACCTATGTGCTATCTCTGCCCTTGGGATTCATTTTTCTCTTTTGAATTGCTGGGGAACATTGTGTTCTTTGGCTTGCATCTATTTCTAAGTTTTTGTTTATGTCCTTTTTCAAACTTTTGTAATGGGATATCTTCTAGTGGGCTACTAAATTTCTTAATGGAATTTGCCTTTATTGATAATCCTAAAGTTGAGCTTGTATTAGGATTACAAGATCACAGATATTAATATGTCCTGTTTTTTTTTATTATTACAGATGCATTTGAAATGCTGAACCCTGTACCCCCAAATTCAGCAGTGGTCATCTTCCACATTTTTTGTGCATGTTTCATCCAATCAGGGAATGTCATTGTGCTCTTATACAATGATGTTATATATAAGACTATGTTCTACAATTGATGAATTTTTTGTTTTATTACATTTTGCCTTAGTAGTAACAATTGTAGGTAAAGTAAAAAGCATATTTTATGTCAAAGAAACATAAAACTTGTAGTCTTAGGCCACAAGTACTATAAACAAAGGAGATAAATTTTACATATATCTTATAGGTTTAACTAAAGCCCTACTAACTTTCATGTATCTTATAATTGGTTCACTATATCAAACATTAAAGGTCATATTGCCTCTTTTGTATGAATGAAGAGACTGAGACTTAAAAGATGACAAGCAATAAAATACATAAATCTGAATAAGCAGGTTCCAATATTTTACCTATTATTTTAGCTACAATCATATTATTAATTATAAGAGCTTGGTTTCTATGTGCTATTGTCTCTCCTAAGTTTTTCTATATACTATCGGGTTCCTACCACCATGTCCTTCTGAAAGGACAGCACTAACTAAATTCCACAGATGGGAAGCACAGGCTGTTCAGTCTGATGGGAAGTAATAGAACTAGGATTTGAACTCTGGGCTCAGAATCAAAGCTCCTGAGCATTTTACTGCTTCTCTCACAGGATGATGAAAACATTAACGTGGAGTCAGGTGATAGTTGGGTGGTTAGGTGAGGAAGAAACCCACTCCCTTAGGGAATCAGACAGCTTGTACACAGTGAAGGCTTATTAAAAGTTGGCTGTGAAATCGAAATGCAGAGTTATAGAGCCCAGTCCTGATGGATATCTCTATAACACAATTCCAACACCTAAGGTTCATGGATCATTGTAGAAGAGAAGGCAGAAAGATTTAAGAACCAGAGCAATTGCTATGAGATTATATCTTCTAGAAATATCAGAGAGGCTATATCCATGAAGCCTCATCAACATGGCTGCCTAAACAAGACCTGCATAAGAATAATACCAATAGTCATGATAACATAGACATGGGAAAAATCACAAGGCCTCAACCCTAGATAGAGAAATGATTAACTAAGAAACGCTGAGAGTGAGAAAAATAGTCTTCCCTAGGGAATATCACCCCAATTGGTTATTCAATACCAAATTATCAGCCCTGAATAATATAATATATAAACAAATACATACACACACACACACATACATACAAACATATATGTAAGTATATATATATTTGTAAGTATATATGTATATTAAAGAAATTAAAGAAAAGGAACCATAAATTTGAAAGCTAGCGAGGAGGGTACTTGAGATGGTTTGGAAGGAAGAAATGGAAGGAGGGAATAAAATAATTATATTTTAATCTCAAAAAAGTTTTTAAAGAACTATTTGCAGGTAGAAAATGCAAGTTTAGAATATTCAGTATATTACCATCCCCTTAGGAAGATTACACTGCCCAGTCCTGAATCAAAAGCTACAAAAGTTTCCATGATCAATTGCTTTTCTTTTACTATGTGATCAGGACCATGACTGACTCCTTACATATATTATCTCAATTTATCTTCACAGCCATCCTATGAGGTTAATGGTTTTTGTCAATTAAGATAACAATATACAAATCGCAATGTATCCAGCAGTTTCTATTCTGGCAGAAAAAAAAAAAGGAGATAAACACCTCTGCCTTATAAACATATTGAATGGTTTCTTCTTTTTCATTTTTGTATGGATATTATCCTTTTAAAGGTTATTCAGTAAATACTTTATGGTTTTGATGAAAATGTAGGGTATATGCTGTAAAAATCTAGCGCACTAAGCTTATCACCCAAAAAACACTAGGAAAGAAAAAAAGATGATGATGGGATAGAGAAATAGCTGAGAGTCAGGGGTATGTGGAGAAATTAAAGGGGAATGAGTAGGGAGGCAGATTTGGTCAAAACATATTATATACATGTATGAGCTCCTCAAACAATAAAAACAAGCACTTGCTGCTCTTGAAGAGCCCTGGAGTTTGATTCCTAGCTCCCAGATTTGGTGGCTCTTAACTGTATAATTGCTCCAAAAGATCTGATGCCCTCTTTGGCTTCTGTGGGCACTTGGACATATGTGTGCATACATACATACATACATACATACACACACACATATATATAAGTAAAAACAATTGACATATTTAAAAGGAAGAAGAACGGAAAGGGAGGGCAAGGACAAAAGGAGGGTAAGAAAAGAAATGTTTAGATGGGTGCTTACGGTTAGAGTGAAAAAGAGAAAGGTATAAATTCCAAAAATTCATATGGGAAATTGAGGAAAGAATTTGCAAAAAGCCGCTGCTAGAGAGTAACTTACGAATCTTATATCTTCTAGAATACCCTGTATCAAGAGCTAGCCAATGGAAACTAGCCATGTGTGATGAACTACCTTTCCAGTTTAAAGTAATTAAGAATGTTCTGACTCTGTAATTCAGCTCCATTGTCTTTAAGGAAGTAAATAAATAAATAAATAAATAAATAAATAAATAAATAAATAAATAAATAAATAAATAAAATCTCCACTCAGGTGCATGAAAGTAACAGAGTCAGGAAATGGGAGAAGCTGCATCTTGAATGACTTAAAGCCCCTTTCAAATCAGCAACAACATGCCCCACTGTCATGTGAACAGGAAATAAACTTTTTTTTTTTTTTGGCACAATAAGCCACTATTTTTGAACTGCTGTTACACCAGCACCAACCACCCTCATGGATACCATGTGGAACTGTGGATCTTCTTTATTTCATTAAAAACAGATGTTGCATTGCTCAGTCAATTATCCATTGTTGTTGGCGTTTTGCATCACGACTATATTAGGAAATTCCACTGGGGACACTTGAAACTTCATTTTAACCAGGAGGAAAGTGGTAATAAAGCAATAAGAGAGGGAAAGTCATATGGTGCCATTAACTCAATTTTATATGCTCACACTTTCCCTAGTCTATCTGTCAAGATAAAATGGAATAAGGAACTGGAATAACCCTCTTACTTGGGAAAGAGTGGGGGGAGGGAGGAGAGAAGAAGAAAAGGAGGGGAAACAAAAAGAAAGATATATGAAGCAGATTTTACACACTTGGTGAAAGAAAGTAAGTCTTCCTTTGAGGAATGAGGAACAAGATTGTGTCAGCTTACAGCACAGAGAGAAATTTGTGACCAAGGAAAATAAGGAAGAGCCCAGTTTACTCCTTAAATTGAGAAGACACCACCAAAAGTCAGGAGAGATCAAGACAGTTAGAATTCATAGAACAGACTCTCAGAAAGGAGACATGAAGATATCAGCAAAGTGGCTCCCTGAAAAATGTAGCAAAGTTCTGATGAATGTCTATGTGAGAAGAAACCAAAGGCAGAGAGTAACTAGTTAAAAGTGTTGCAGAGTAACCGAGCCAGAACACATAGACCTGACACAGCACCCATTCCTACTATCAGACTGTGAAGCAGCTCATCATTCTTCAGATTTTAGGATGACAACTCAGAAGGGTTGTACCTCAGGGATAGGAGGTAATTAGCCTTAATTATGACTCCCGTGCTTCCTAATAACTCTTAAAACAAGAACAGAAAAGTGTAACCATTTCTAGGTAGCACCACTGTATCTGAGAGCAAATCTCAATAGAATAAAAAAGCAGAGACAAAAACATTCAGATTGAATGATTAGAAAACATCCAGTGACATTTTTAAAAGCCAAAAGTTTCAATCTTATTACTAATTAAAAAAAGAAAAAGATAAAGAAAATAAGAAAAGCTTAGTGATTCTACTATAAACAAGTAACAGTGGGCCCCAAGATCTGAAATATCACCAGGGATAAAGAAAATGATACTGAAAATGGTAAGGGGAATAGCTTAACAAAAGCATAGAATAATCCCAAATGTCTACATGAGAAAGCACAGCTGAAAATACATAGTCTGGTAACTGGTAAGATAGAGAAGACAGAAATGTCAGTGAGGAGATGGTACACTTTTATAAACTATCCACCAACCGGACCCTATAGGACCCTCGACCCTGTAATACAGAGTACACATATGTATTTCTTGTCTGACAGGACATCTGGAAGACATTTATGAAGATAGGCCACAGGTGGAGCATAAAACAAGCCTAGATACATTCCAAAGGAAGAGATGAAGGTTCTTAAAATTAAAAATTGATAAGAGAAAAATCTCTAGAAAAATCTTAATATTTATAAACCAATTAGTACATTCCTAATCTGTGAGACAAGAAATCACCTTTTCATTAAATATTACTGAAAATATAATTAGTGTTTGTGGGATACCACTAACACAATATTTAATGAGGTTATTTATACAAAAATATGTATATTAGAAAAATAACTTGAAAAAATTCAGTGTTCTTAAGATTTATACTAAAACTAAAATAAGAAGAGAAAGCAAAATGCAGATTACAAAACATGTAAGAAAATGGAAAATAACAGATGTCTTTTGGACATAAAAACAATGGAGCTGCAAAATCTATCAGGTAAAACATAATATTTTAAAAACTCAATAAAATCAATAATATTCTAGACACATCTATCAGAAAGGGTAGAAGATAACACTAATAATGCCAGAAATGAGATGTAATATAACTGAATATATAGACATTTCTAGAATAATAAACTGCTGATAGACTGATGGTATACATTAAAGACATAAGTTACCAAAATACACATAAGAGGCAGAAAATCAGAAGAGGCCAGTATCTACTAAATGATTAAGAGGGAAAAGCTTGAGTAACAAAATTTCAAATTCAGATGTGTTCCCTGGCAGTTTCTACCCAGTCTTGAAGGCAGAAGTACAAACTTTATAAAGTCCGGAGAACTAGGAAGAGAAAATACTTCCCACCTCATTCTATGAGGCTAATCTTACTCTGCTACCATTTCTTAATTATTTTTTCTTAATTGTCTAAACTTATTCTTTAAACGAAAATTATTTTTCAAAGCCTTCTAAGGGAATAAAATGATAATCCAATATTTCTCATGAATACAGATGAAAAAGTTCTAAATAAAACTTAGGAAGTTAAATTCAAGGATGCATGAAAAGGATCCTATATCACAACCAAGTTGATTTATCCTAAGAATGTGAGGCTGATTTACCATTCAAAAAGCAATCAATGCAATTTAACATATTAACAATCTAAACAAGAAAAAATCATATAATCATCTCCACCAATGCAGAAAAAGTCAGTTAAGAAAACCAACATCTATTCTTGATTATCATTCTGAAGAACCCAAGAGTGGAAGAGAACTTCCTGATCCTAATAAAAAGCAACTATGAAAATTAGATGACTCACTGTGCCTAAGAATGAGAAGCTTAGGAATTGGAGAGATAGCTCAGCAGCTATGAGCACTTGCTGCTCTGAAAGAGGACTCAGGTTTGGTTCCCAGCATCCTCAGGACAGCCCATAACTATCCCTAACTCCTGTTCCAGGACATCTGTTACCCTCTGAAGGCACTGCATGCACATCGTACACATACAGGCATGCAGCAACACTCATACACACAAAAACTACAACTAAACATCATGAGGAAGACAATTAAGTCCTCTTTGACTATGCCTCCTCATCATTCAACTATAGATTCTCTAAACCAATATGAAGCAAAGGGAAGAAATGAATGTAGTTTGCAAATGAAGATAAACCTGGCTTCATTTCCAGATGGTATATGATACCCCCTTACACACACAGATGTAGATGCATATACAGAGAGAATAAAATGGTATCTATGAAAATGTTTATAATATAGATAGTACATTTACAAAGATTGAGAAATACAAGACCAGAATACAAAATTAATATATTTCTACACACCAGAAACAAAATTGAAAACAGTTTTTTTTCTAAAAATATCATTTCCTATAGAATAAAAAAATATTATTTGGAGGTAAAAGTGGCGAAAGATATGCAGGACCTGTAAAATAAATGCTTTAAACAACACTGAAGACATCTGAAAATGCCTAAATGTAAAGAGACATACCTTCATTAGTCAATAAGCTAACGTACCATTTAGGAGTCAAGTTTGCTCACACTGATAAATGAATTTAATGCAATTCCAAACATAACTTATCAGATAACGTAGCAAAACTGAACAGCTGATTCTAAAATTCATGTGGCTATTCAAAATACTCAGGATTGGAAAAATAACTTCAAAGAATAAAGCTAGATGATTTCTTACCTGACCATCTACTCATTATAAAGCTACAGTAATGTGGTATTGGCATAAAGGTAAACTAATATACACACCAAGTAGAAAGTTGGAACAGCTGTACACATACGCCGGCTGTAGATATTTAACAAAGGAGCCAATGGAGAATGAAAGGCTTATTACAAATAGTGTGGAAAATAAAATTTCCATACAAAATAATTATGGTTGGTCTTTAACACACCATATACCTGAAGAAAACATGGTCCATGGTCCATTTTACAAAACATGTAAGACAGGGCACAGGAGAAAATCTTGAAACCTAAGTCTAGGCAAAGATTTATTAGAAACCATACCACATACATATATACATATATATGCTCTAGTTTCCTTCTGTTGCTGTGACAAAACATTGTGACCAAAGGCAACTTCAGGAAGAAAAGGATTATTTGCCATACATAGCCAGGCTATAATCCATCATTGAGGAAAGTCAGGTCAGGAACTCTGACAGAAACCATGGAAGAATGCTGTTTGCTTTTTTGTTAATACTTATCTAGCTTTTGTAAACTCAATAGGATCACATCCTAAGGAATGGTTCTGCTCATAGTGGGTTGGACCCTTTCTATTGCAGTTAACAACCAAAGTCCTTCACAGACATTCCCACAGAATGATCTGATCTAGGTAATTAGTCACATGAGGCTTCGCCTTCCAGATGACTCTGCGCTGTGTCAAATTGACAATATTAACCAGAATGATAGTGACAGATATACAGACAGATGTGGATATGAATATAGATATGTGTGTGTGCATATGTAAAATTATCATTTTTATTAATATTTTTCAAATATTCTGCTAAAAGATATGTTATATAGCCTGACAGAAAACCTCAAATTAGACATCTAATGAAGGATATCTTTTTAAAATATATATAGTATTCTCAAACCTCAGCAGTCAGGAAACAATAGAAAGTTGACAATGATCTGAACAGAATCACAAGATATTCAGATAATAAAATTTCTAAGTAGATAATAAAAATAATTAATCATCGTGGAAATTCAAATACAAACCACCTTGAGCTATACACATTCAGAATAGATAAGACCACAAAGGATTGACAGTTCAGCATGATGGAGACACAGAGAAAGTGGCACATTTGTACAATATGATTGGGCTGAGAAATAGTAGAGGCACTGTGGGACTGAGTCTGCCATTTTCCTAATAGGCTGTGTCCTTAACATATGACTGACTACCCAAAACACAGAGACACATCTAGTCTGCTAAGGTACACAAGGTAATGCTTCCCTCAAATATTTGGAGTTCCTGATGGAGACTGGCTTACTCATACTCCTGAATTTATTTATTTCCAGTTTCTTCAAGATCTCCCAAGTAGGTGATGCCAGAGAGGAGAGATTTATGCAGAGTGTTCTAAGCTCATAGCCAATTTACCTCCAGAGAATGAAGGAGTCAAAGGCTGATAGTCCATCATTTGTAACAGCTCTCACACTGTAACAGCAGAAGTGACTGAAAGTCACCCATATTGCCATCAGTAAGAGAATAGACATACGAATTGTGGTATATCTATATGAGGGAATGGAATAATACTTATTAGTTCAAAGGAATAAACAATTAATATGCTTGAATAAATACACACATGAATATGAAAATAATTTTGTTTTGTGAAAGATAATCCAACAGTGACTTACATGGTTCCCTCCTTCTAACAGCTTAGAAATTAGGAAGCAATGCCTCCTGGATGGCTCAGCAGGTAAAGGAACTTGCTGCCTAACAACAACCTGAGTTTGATCTCTGAATCCTACGTGATGGAAGGAGAGAAACTGATGATCATACATAGTCCCCTGATCTCCACAAGCATGCCATTGCATGAATACCCAGCACACACACACACACACACACACACACACACACACATACACACAAACACACATGAAATTATGAAAACAGAAACTATGAACTAATCTCCACTAATGGAAAAATAAGGTGAGTAGTATTTTGGTAAGAATTGGATATGAAGGCAATGTGGTCATACAGATTAATACATAAGGCAAAACTTGCATTGTGTATTTAAATTACATACAACTAATTTAATTAAATTTATGTTAATTATATCCCCAAAGCTATTAAAAATCATATATATATATATATATATATATATATATATATATATATATATATCCTCACAATCTTACTGTTAGTGACTATGATTATATTGCTATTTTGTAAAAGCAAAACACATACTTGGAAAGGAGAAAATAAGAAGAGTTAATTAGAAAGAGATGAAGTGTATGTAAGACAGTATGGTCATTTGTTGGTTAAGCTTTTCATCATGCAATGTAAGTAAAAGAAAGTTGATTGAACATGGATTGTGCCTTTTCAGCTTCACACCTTCATTAGGAGGTTTTTAATGTTGAACAAGAGTCAAATGAATAACAAGCCTGGGTAGAGTTGCTGTCTTCTCAGATTCTGTCCATGTGGTCACAAAGGTACTTGTGCAATCCTACAGTGATTACATGTGATCACATGTGAAAACAAGAATAGTTTACAAAAAAGAAAAGAAAATGACATAATCACTGATCTAGTCCTGTGTCTTAGGTCAAAAGCAGGCATCAGAGCTGCAGCAACCCATGCTCCGCGAGAAAGTGGAGGAAAGTGTGAATTAAAGTAGGAATAGTGAATAAGTACCCATGCTAAGCTATACAAAGAATGAAACTATTATTTTCCCTCCAGGACTACAACCATTTCTATTTTTCTTTGGAATGTCTTTTGTGGGCTCTTATTTACATATGGGTGTATCTAAATCAGCTTCTAATAATCTAAATAGTCAAATAATTATGATGTAGATCTAGCAAAAAAAAAAAAAACTATAAGTTTGTGTTCTTTATCCTTCACGAACTTCTCTGAATGAAGCCAAACAGACAAAATTGGATTTTATTTTTCATCTTAATATATTCCCTTTATGCCTAAGATTATGAATGAAAGACAAATGCTAAATTTGTTTTCAGAGCTTGTGAAGTAGCTCAGAGGATGCTTGCATGGACACACACACACACACACACACACACACACACACACAAACACACATACACACACCACACAAACAAATAAATGTAATAAAGTTAAATTTGTTTTCCATTAAGAATCTCAATGCTCTCTGCTATGAAATTGCAAATTTAGCCAGTATGAGTATGAGATAGAGAACTATATTGGCTAAAGAATAATGTAAAAAAAATCAATATGTGCCTGTTCATTATAGAAGCAATATTGTTTAAACAAAATTCCAATGTAGAGATTATGAATCCACGAAGAGAATATACGAGAGGCAGAACCAAAATCAAAATGCTCCAACCAGACAACTCAGAAACACAGTTGGGATGCTGGTGTATAAAGGGATCCAGGAATACTCATCCTATAAATCTTCTGGGGTTCTAGAGAAGGCTAGCTAAATCGGATTTATATAGCTATTTACATCCAGGTACAAGAAGCCTTTCCAGGGTCACCCAGGAAGATGACCTAGGAAAGGTAGAGAGCAATAGAGGGTTACACATGGCCAACTAAATGAGCAGCATTCACGTCCCTCAGCCTACCACAGTTTGGCCAAAATTCAAATATATGAACATCATAACTTGTATCTGACAGCTATAGAAAATGCTGGTGTGCACTGCAGTTGAAAATTTCAGAGGGGATATTCTTAGAGAGTTCAATAACACCAATCCATGGAGAAACTAGGGGACTTTCACATTACTCTCTCCTCACAGAAAGACAATATGGCTGGGTAGCCAATGTCCAAGCTGGACAACACAGCCCAGGCCTTCTCAGAAAGACAGCACCATCATTATGCGACCTGAGAAAACAGGCACCAGGATGGCATTCAGAAGATTTCTCCGTGTGTGTGTGTGTGTGTGTGTGTGTGTGTGAGTGAGTGAAAGGAGAAAATGTAGAGTCTTTGGGAAACAATCAACTAGACAAATTTCTAAATGTTTGTGAAAATGATTAAAATTTCTTACTGAATATGATTATCCAAATATTGGAAGGTGGCATCAGTTATGCATATTGATCAGAACTGGAGCTTCCAGGCCAAGCACAGGATCTGATTGACAAATTTATGTTGGTAGAGACAGAAACACATTTAGAAAAATTCAAAGTCTTATTGAAAATGATATAGGGACAAAATATTTAATGTCTACAAGTATTTTGCATTTTGCTTTTGTTTCACCTGTTAAATTTAAAGACATATAATGCAGTTGTCACCAAGTTCCCTTCAAGACCCTTCCAGTTTACCCCAAGATGACATAAATAATACCATTTCCTATCCATGACGTGAGGTAAGAACACCAAGTAATAGTGGCCAGTTACATTAGCAACATATTAACAGTCACAACTCTCTGTATATTGTGTACCAGATTAGAAGAGTGCAGAGCCTAGAAGACACCATTAGCCTGCTGCTGAGGCACATATTCAGTTTAAGACTATCTTCTCCCTAGACCACACAAACAAAAAGAAAATACCGGGGTAATGATGGGCTGTGAGATGTGCATTTTCATCTGGTTATGCTGCCCTGAGGGCAGTGATCTCTTGTGATTTATGCATTAACTGCCTACCATGGAGCTTTCTAATGCAGGACAGAAATTAATTTCAAACATCTTGCTACTGTAAAAAACTTACATTTTCCACAGAACACACAATATCTAAAGATTGATAAGGTGAAGGAGATTTGTTTTCCATTTAACTGCGCCATCAAACTGTTGCTGCAAGCCTAAATAGCATTAGGAGTAACTCTGGGCAAATATCCCACATTTGCTACAAATCTATTATTGTTTATTTCATTGCCCTCATTTGTCTTCATCCTTACCCTCTTCTTCCTGATCCACTTCTTCAACTTGTGTGTGTATGTTGAGTGCGTGCGTGCGTGTGTGTGTGTGTGTACATTATTCTATTATCCTACGCAGTCAAATACATTCTTGATTTGAAAATGTTGTTATTGATTGATAGTATGACAGATGAATCACACCGTCTGGAGAAAATGTGGGAATTTCTGAATGTCTCCTTTAAATTTTCTTGGATGGAGTAGGTTATGCATTGAGTCAGGTTTCCTGGCTGAACTAAAGTTTCTTCATTTCTACAAAAAAAGGTTTACATTTAATATTTATTGATTCCTGTTAGGCGCCTTATGATTTTATGACCCCATATAACTTGCACAAAAATACTATTAAAATGCACAGAATCCTAGCAATATTCAGCTACATATCTAAAGGATGGCTGAAGATGGATTATACCCTGAGTTATGATGGTTTTATGCTACATTGCTTACTAATGAATAAACAGCATGGGCCCTAATTGAAAATCTATACTATGACCAGACATCAACAAATTTCCCAAGTTTGGGAGAGAGGTAGAATTGATGTTTCCTCTTTGTGAAAAAAAGTTTTATGATGTGCTACCTGCTTTTAACTAATATGGCCTTCAGGCTACCAATCAGAAGCTTTCTTCTCCTTTTTATCTTTCTTTCTTTCTTTTCTGTAATACTTTGTAAAGATCGAGAAAAACATTTATGGTAAAGAATTATTCAAGTGGCTGGTGGGATGACTCAGTGAGGTAAGGGTGCTTGGTGCCAAAGCTGATTGATTCTTGGAATCCACATAGTGGAAGGAAAGGACTGACTCTTAAAACCCATTCTCTGAGTTACACACACACCTAATGACATATGTCTCCTCCCCTTCACTTGTCCCTCCAATAAATAAATGAAAAGCGATAAAAGATGAAGAATTACTTAGGCGCACCTCATCTCTAAAGAGCAGAGTCCAATTAGGACAGCAGGGGGATGGGCAATCTTTAACATGCTGCTGGCTCGTTCTTCTGTTCCTCTCCTTACTCCCTCCTTTCTTCCATGACTTGTGATTGAAGTGATTTTGTCAATGGTGACAATGCCTGTCTCTCTTCATCTGTCTGATTACTTTTAAATCCCCTCCAAGCCCAACTTGGTGATTAAGCCCTTTGCTTATCATGGGGTTTCAGTAGATATTTGTCAAACCATCACATCTCTCTCATTTTACTAGCGTGTCAGTCTTATTAGCAGACACTAGGATTACTGGAAGGTGTAAGGATCAGAGAATAAAGAAATGGTGTGGAAAAGCTACACCATTTCATTACTTATTACTTTTAGATAGACAGGTAGCAGGACATTGTAGAGTAGATTTCACCTGTCTAGGTAGAAAGAGGTTGGTAACAACTCTTCTAGACTATATAACACTATAAAACATAAATAAATACAAATAAGTCTGTTTATGAGTCTGCTAAGGCAAGACGCCATCATTTACTTTGACAATATTCCACTAAGATTGTTTCTCCACATAATTAAAGAACAGAAAGTGGAGGAAGATTGTCTTTAACACATATCATCAGATTTTTTTTGAGCGCCTACACAATGGGAGGGCAGTATGGTTCTTAGGCTGTTATATTTGAAGACAAGACCCATCTGAACAGATGACTAACTATGATTACAGCCAAATTCCCTCCGTCAAGGTAATTATATGTAAGCATGAATGTTGGGGCCAATGAGATACCAAGCTTGATAACATGAGTTCTATCTTAAGGACCTCCATGTTAGAAGGAGCAAATCAAAACCTCAAAGTTGGCCTCTGTTCTCCATACATGTTTGACATATGATGTGGTTTGCAAACAAGTATATACACACACAATAAATGCAGTTAAATTTACATTTACTATTATTATTATTAAACGTTACTTTTAATACCACTTTCACAGGGTACTTCAGTCCTAAGCAATTGTGAGGATTAACAAACAAGAGGCACAGTGTCCGCACAGTAGGCATCCAATAAGTAACAGCATTGTTGGTGAAGCTGGTGACCATGAAAACAGCAACAAGGATAGCACATGCCTGAGTATCTTCCTGGTTATCTTGTGATAGGCAATGCATAATACCTGTCCCATCTCCTTATTCTGAGATTAACAAAGCAGGTCTGTTAAACTTCCAAAGGGCTCACTCACTGGGGATGTTTTCCCAAATACATTCAGAAAGCATCTGCAAGTAGACTACAAGCTAAAGTTAGGAGAAGATGAACACTTCCAGAGGCAGGCTCTGAAGCATGGATGAGATAACTTCCATTCCCATGATAATGACAGAGAATTGTTATTTCTTGTCAATCAGAATCACATCCTAGTTTGTTTGAATGGAACTGAGAGATTGGCTTCAGTTTCATCAAAATCTAAGGTTGTTTATATCTAGGATGCATTTATGCCAGACAAATGCAGAGTAGGGAAGTGGCATGAGAAAGGCCCAGCTGATAAAGGCATATGCCATGCAAGCCTGGATATCTGGATTTGATTCCTAGAACCCATATCAAGCTGGAATATGTTTTCTCTGATATTAACACATGCATTGTACCTACTTGCAAACACGTGCCATGCACAGGTATGTGTGCATGTATGCATGTGCACAAGTGCATGCACATGCGCATACACACACACACACACACACACACACACACACACACACACGCAAATATTAAATAATTAAAATATACTACTAGGAGAGTAGGTGAGGACTTCCAGCTGTATCAACAGGGGATCTTGTTTGTAAGCACACAAAATTAGCCAAACTCAATTTGTAAGATGATGATCAGGTTAACAATTTGCCTTCTTTCCCAAAGTACTCCTTTGCAAAAACAACCAAATGATTCTGAATCATTTAATCTTCCCCATTCTCCATTTTTCTGATGAGGTGGATTCCCCAAAGGTGAAACACAAGAAAAAACATTTAATCAAAGATGCAGCCAGAAGTGGTTTAGGATAATTGATATTTAATGGTTCACTCTTAAACCTGGTGTCAATTTTTGTGGTACTTGTGAGAGTTTTCACATTCTTGCTAGAAAACATTCACAGGAGATAAGAAATGCCTGGCTCTCTTCTTATACTTTGTTTTTTTCTGACATTTTATCACACCTTTCAATAATGTGCACAAAATGAACCTGAAATTTTACTAGCAGTATACATTGTATGGAGCTTCATTTGTCTCTGATGAAAATGGTCACAAGTTAACTGCAGAGAACTCACTATGTATGCAAGCAAAGGCTTATGTTCAAAGACATTCACAAATCTGAAGATAGTGTATGTGTTCTATGACAAAAATGATAAAGTATATAAAAAAGAAGGGATAGATGGATAAATGAATTAGTATCTAGGACTATTATTATCTTGCAACTGTTAGAACAAGGTATAAGCTGAACGAATGCTCTTACAAAAGAGGAGTTCACTAGTCTTTTAAAAACTGAAACAACAACATGCCCCCCTCCTCCCAAGTATTAGACTAGAGCAAAATTACAAATTAGCATTCTGGGTCAGACATTTTGAGCATGGAACATATAATTATAGGAATTAATAACTTCAACAGCTAGCTACAACCATGATGGAATGAATGGTAATATGTAAAGATGAGTCTAAAATATAGATACATAGATAGAAGAAATGATTAACTGCTCTTCAAGACAGGGAATAAATCCTGAGTTGACTGGGAATGTTTAGAACTGGTAAGAGACAGCATGATCATGGATTGCTGGATGATAGAATGCTTTCCATTGTGCTAATATAACTTTCTAGAAATATTTTTTCTAAACATCAAGGGAAAGCTACTCATGGGGTAGGTTCTCCTTGAAGATACACAACCACAGAACCTCTGTATAGAAGATGAACCTGCCAGGAGTGTGACTGTAGGTAGATAGGAAACTGAGGGATCACCAAGAGCTAATTATAAATTAACTACATGTGCAAAACTGAGTACTGAGGAAGTCTCAGGCCCTACATCAGGCTGTCCACCAGGCAATGTCACAGCAAGCACAGCAGAAAAGCGAAGCATAACCCATCCTTCTGGTCCTTTTGCGATGTGTTTCTATCACTATCTCTTGATTAAGCTTGATATATTTTCACAGAATAGATGAAAAAGGTGTATGAACTCAGAGCTAAGGGAATATGTACATAAAAGCTTATAAGGAAATGATAATCACATATCCTTCTGGATATGATTCACACATTAATTTCATACTACTTTGTGCTCTTCACCATACTTCTTACAATGTAAAGTGAAAAGGGTAAGATTTCTTTTATATATAAAAAACTATCCTGTAGGCAATATATTAATATTAGTTCAGTACATTTTATCTTACATTTCATGTTACTTCATGAAGCATAAGTAAAAGTTCCAAGTCTACAATATTCATTTATCTTTTCATTCTGACCTTACTGGCTTTTTATATGATCATTTGGCTGAAAACAAAAACAATTGGAAAGTTTATATTGCCTACAATGTATGCTAAAAAGATAAAATAAATAAATAGAACTTCTATCTTATCTTTTAGGGAATGGTGGTATAAACTTCTAGGACCATTTTGCGTAATACCATGCCCCAGTCTGAGAGTGACTGATGGTGACTTTATTTCTCATCAAGCTATTCTAGAAAGACATTGGGCAAACTATAGCCTGTTTGCTTATGAAGTAGGCATATAGTCATCCTGTGCCATATGAGACCCCGCCTAAAAAAGTTACACACATACACACACACACACACACACACACACACACACACACACACACACAGAGTAAATTCATATCATGCATATAACATAAAGTAAAAGGGTACTGGCATATTAAAAACTCAGGGAGTTTATTCAAGGAAGGAGGCAAGGCTTACCTGCAGATAATACTATGAAATATGGAATACTTAGCAGAATGTCCAGGCAGAGGGAAAAGTGAAGTGAAGTGTCAGATTCCAAAAGATTCCACAGAATGGAGAATGAGTGTCTCATTCATTTGATGGTCTGGAAATGAACTCTCTAGCAGCATTCATTTAGAAGGTGAGAATAAGACCCCAGTCTCTGGGCAGATTATACAGAATGTGGACATTAAAGGAGTCTGAGATGTGTAGTCTTTTCTGCCTCCTGTGCTATTCTACATGTCCCTACTCATTCTTCTATCACTCAAGGCAGATATTGCTAGTCAATCACAGTATTCTTCCTCATGAAGGCTAAGCAGAGCCTCAAATTTTTTCTTAGCTCTTCTCCTAGGAGTGATTCTGGCAACCACTACCAATCAACCATAAAGTTCACCTGGATGCTATTACCTTATCCTTTCTGATTTAAGGATCCAATATGGTATACCATATTTATCTGTGGAGAGAGACAAGTGGTAATGCAAACTAAACTAATATTGATAAATTGGTTTATGGCATAAATAGGTTCGAGGTCCAGCTCACTATTGACCCTTAGCTGGAAGTAGAAAATACAACAATGGTACTGATAGATGAAAATGATGCAGTGTCCCAGTAACTGGCTGGAGTTTGTACTTGATGCTAATACCGAAGGTTCGAAAAATGACTAGGTGGTAAGTGTGTGTTAGCAGCTAAAGCAGTAGAAAAGATAGGGATTAAAAAAACCTTAAGTGCACACAGTGACTAGAAACTAGTACCAACAACTGATGCAAGCATGTTTTGGAATGATTAGGTCCTTGCTTTGATAATTCCACTCGGTAGTAGAGAGATTGATTCCAGAAGTCCAGCAAGTCAGAGTTAACAAGCTCAAAATGTTTATTTTTCCTCCACTAGCACTGTACAAAAATCATTTGATACTTAGGTATAAAATGGTGGCATTCATAATTTAGTGAGAGCCAAACCCAGAAGTACTCTAATGCATTATTAAGACTGAAAAATCAAACAGTAAGGAATCAAAGAATTACAAAGCTCCAGTTCTTATAATGACATGTATTGGAAACATGTTTCCTGTATTCCCCACTGAGAATCTTTCTAGAGGTGAGTTGATATATTAAGACCTCACCATGGGCTACAACATAGGCAGTTAAACCTTTGCTAACTCTGAATTCTTCCTGTAAGCTTTTGTATATGCTTCTTTCAGGGTAGTCTACATCGCACATTCTTTCTCGTGGGTGATAATACAGTTACTGCTATGGTATATGAAATAAAGATCATATATGAAGACATGAAATAAGGATCATATATAAATGAACTCCGAGCTCCAAATTTCTTAGACTTTCTGAGCAGCATGTGATTTGCACTCTACTTTCCCTACACCTTCATGCCATTAATTCTAACAAATGTTTAGTTCTCCTGCTAGACACCCTCATTTTACAAACATCATGAAGCACAGGCCCTCATCCTTCTATAGACAGCAAAGTGTGCCATGTGTCAAACATTCCATGTAGATCCTCTTTCTTAGTTTTAGCTCTCAGTCATCAATAAGCCGCACTGTAACCCTAGGCAGAAGTAAAATCTAAAGCACTCTGTTTTTCTTGAAAAGAAAGGAGGAACAGAAGCACATGCTGTGGGTCACAATCTGCTGTTGAACTTATCCTAAACTGAATAAATATTCAAATTCAGCTCACAACCCTTATCGTTTGTTTCCTGTACCCCACCTTACATTTTGTAGCTCACAGATAGTTATTCCATCTGTTATTTCATTTTTAACAGCTATGTAATTTATTTTAGGTATACGAATGTTTTTCCTGCACATATGTATGTAGACTGTGTGTGTGTGTGTGTGTGTGTGTGTGTGTAAGTACCCTCAGAGGTCAGAAGAGCTAATTATATTCTCTGGTACTGTCTTCTGAAGATAGGCCATTGCTCTTAACCACCAACAAATCATCGCTTCAGCCCCAGATTGATCTTTCTTATGCAGAGATTGGGACTTGTACTCTCAGAGTTCTTTCTGGTGTATATTTCAGAGCAAACCCTGAGTGGAGCAGATGGGAGAAGTGGCCAGGAAAGCCTGGAGATCTAATGATGGGGTATATAAGGGGAATGGGTGCTCTGTGTGTGATGAAAGGCAAGTACGGCTTATCATACTAGCCAGAACTGTCTTTATCAAATGCAATGGCCCTTTTTTCATGCCTCTCCCTGGACTACTACTGCCTTCACTGACTTTTATTGACAGCCCAGAACATGCAGGAATAATACTATGCTGGATGGACCAGATTGACGGTCTTGTGGATATCACTGTCTTTTTCCACTTTTCTTCTTCAGCTTTCTGAGCAGACTGTGAGTGACACAAATAGATCTGTCATTTGCAAAGAGAGGCGAAGCTCAAAGCATGAACTGAGTGCCAACGCTACATGTCTAACCAGAAAAGCAGATGAGAAAAAATCAGCCTTAAAATACTGGAACTGGCATTGCATGAGCCAGTTCAAATATAGGGGGACCTAATCACTGTGAATGGCAAATGCTCAGAGACCCACTACTTATTAGCACAGCATGCTCCATTTAGAAAGAAAATTTTCTAACAGTAAATAAAGCGCAGAGCTACAATTAAAATTTTTCAATGCTTGCAATCCATGGAAAAGCCATTTAGTGATAAATTAGAGGGCAAGAGAAGATTATCACATGCTAAACTAAGCTTCTATGATTCTATCAAGTTGTTTGCCTGGCAAAATATGAGCTATGATGAAAAATTTGAGAAATGAATTTTCCTCATCTAAATATTATTAATTACAAGCATTCATTCTGAAAGGTATGCGACATTCCAATTTGCAGAAAAAAGAAGATGTGATGGCAACCTCTAATTATTCTTAATAATAAATACTATTTATCATTTACATAAACATTTTCAATGTGCTCAGGATTTTGCTTTCCTATATGTGTGATGTATATAAGTAATATCCATGCAACTTCACTGTCCAAGTATCTTGCAATGTTCCTGTGGATTCTGAAAACTGTAATCTCTCCTGGGACAAGAAGGAACTCTGTTATATCTAAGTGTTAACAAACCATGACAACTGCATTTTCAGTGTTGGGACATGTGAAAAATTCTGAGTGGTTATGTTTAAGGAAATTCAAGGAACTTTTAGCAAGTGTTCAGTTAAGCCATAAACTGGGTCAAATGTTTGGAAGAGGTAAGAATAGGAAGCTGAAAGATACACAAAAAATATGCTGGATATTTTCATAATGATGGAAAGAGCTATGTAGACTTCTGGAAGAGAAATACTAAACACCAGCTATACCTAATGTGAAGCCTTCAATCTGTAACAATGACTTGTCTGGCAAGATGTGCCCCCTGGTGAAATAGCGGCACAAATGTCACAGGAGTAAACAACCACTTTCTGGTTGGATTTACAGCCCACTTGACAAAAAGACATCTATAGTTGGCACTAACACTGGGCTAAGAATCTATGGCTAGACCTGTCATAAGTCATGGAGAAAACATTAAAAATAATGATAATAATAAGGAACAAAAAGGAATACATAAAATATAAAATACCAATTTCAACAGATCATGACCAAGTAGTAAGGTATAGAAAAGATTGAAAGAGAAATAATTAGACAAACTTTTAAATTGAGATTTTTTTTAAAAACGTCCCCATTGGTGGGGGGACTTAAAAAGAGGACTTTTTAAAAATTGAACTGGTATGACAACATGTAAAGAAATTTGTTCTAACCATGTAACTAGAAAATGTAAAAAGAATCTATTTTCTATGGGATTAATCAGAGAACTATCTATAAAAAATAAGAACTGAAACAATTGAAGTTCCCCCAAACTGAGAATGTTTAAGATGCTTAATCTTACATCTCAGATTGTTAAGCAACTTGTAAATTAGCCAAATAGAGACTGTTACACCATGTGAAAGTTGGCATCTTACAATGCTGAGTAGAAACAATATAGATAAAAGTTACATTTGAATAGTGTATTGGATGTTATTAAATACTACACACATAGAAAATAAATATATATGCTTTACGTATGATAAATACATAAAAAGTGAAGAAAACTGACAAACTGTAAATGACAGTACTTGTTTTCTTAAAAGTATATATTTTCTCCATATTTTTCTATATTTAAAAGCTTTCTGTATTCAACTACTAGATGTTTTACTAAAATTGTACATATTTATTTATGTTCATTGTTTAAGAAATACAAAATGAAGCTTTAAAATCTTATTTCTAAAATTTACTTTCATATATACAGTGCTCAGGTATTGTTTAACGCAGTTCAGGAAAAGAATGAAGGCTGTGTTTGGAGGCCTGAATGACAATGAGCGAAGATTCTATATTTATTTAGGTAAAATATGTATAGTTTGGTAACATTCACACAAGTAAATAAATATATATACGTGGAGAGGAAATGAATAAAGGTAAAGGGATGTAGAAAATGGATGATTTTGAATTGTTTAATATTCTTTATGATGTGTTAAATTATTCTCATTTTTTCCATAAACGATTATAGATTTTACTCATAAGATTATATTTAACAGAAATATTTTTCCGTGTGTGTGTGTGTGTGTGTGTGTGTGTGTGTGCGTATTTATGGTGCCATTTTTTTATCTTGGGTGGACTATAACAAAGCAGTAGATACTAGTATGTGCACATTTTAGGAGCAACTTTAGAGTATAAAAGCAAAGGAAAGGGGTTGAGAATCTGACTCAAGAATAGAGTGATCACCCATGATTCAAAGAAGCTATAAGACAAAGACATAAAGGTGTGACAATGCTCTAAGCAACTATCTTAAGTGTCAACATGCACACCACTATAGTACACCCATCAAAGTAAGTCCAACAGGCGAGATTATTGAGAGGTGGTAGCTGTAAGGAAGTGCTTCATAGCAGCTATAGGTATCCATATATCAAGTAGAACATCTAGGTCACTAGAAGTGGTTAAAATGAGACAAGATTAGAAATGACCTGATTTTCTAGTGTAAAGTTTTACATGCAATGAGGTGATAGAAAAAATACTTCTACATCTGAAACAAAGACCATGTTTCCCTTTGAGACATAACTTGGCAGTCCAACCTACTTACCTACCTAGTTTGAGAAGGGTGTGGCGTTTGAGGCATGATTGATTGGTTCCTTGATTTACTCAGTCATTAAATGCTTGCTGAGAGTTAGTGCTAAGTTTCTGGCATATGGTAACAGAATTCCAGTAGAAATGAATTACTTAATGGAATTTAAGTTTGGGAAAGGTAAGCCAGGAAATGCCCAAGGTATTATATGGAATATATTCTAAAAGAGGAAATACAAAAGTGATTATATGACTGTGACTTCCCCCAAGGTAACATGGGTCACTTGTTTGTTTGTTTTGAGGAAGGGTCTCTCATTTAGCCCAGTGGCCTTGAACTGCAGCTACCTCCAAAGGGGTTGGATTACAGGCCTAGGTCATCACATCAAGGAATATGGAGTATGTTTGCTTTTCTTTCTTTATTTCATCTTTTCTACTTATGCCTTGATGTCATTGATCAAAGAAACCTGCTTGCCCTATTTCTAAGGCAAATGAAGTAACAGACATCGGAGTCCTATATAAATATGGGTTCCTTGTTATGCAATGAGAATCAGAGTCAATAAATCTAAAAATAATGATCCCCCAAGCATTATAAGAAATCTCTCAAATTTCCAGTAGTTTGTGGCTCTCCCTCATTCATTTTAATGATTTTGCTGCAGAGCCACCCACATCACAGGCAATCTCTTGTACTAAGTAGTATGTTGGAGATGTAGCCTTAATACACTATGACTTTCTTTAATTCCTGTCTTCTGCCATTATAAAATTTGCTTCATGTGTATGATCAGCGACCACTTAACAACAGCCAAAACAAAACAAACAAAAAAAAAACAAAAACAAGAAAAAAGAAAACAAACAAATACATATCCTTTCCATTCTCCACCAGTTTCCATTGAAGAGGCAGAATGATCCTGCAGGAGCATGCTCTCTTGTGGTACCTCAGCCACAACACTTCATCATCGATAGTTCTCAGTCTTCACTCCACAGTGGAATATCCTATAAGCTTACACATTCCAAGCTCTTGATCCAATATCTCAGAAATTTATACTGAATGAGTGTAGGTTGCAAAGTAAGTGTTAAGATTTTAAAATATTCTCCAGGAGATTCCAATGGTTAGTGAAAGTTAACGGTACCACAACATAGATCATGTCTTCAGGAAAACCTCATAGAGTTTCTCATTTCTTCTTCGTTGTTGACACTCTTGAAGGTATGCATCCATATCTCTGATGTGCCTCCATAGAATTCACATATACTTTATGTGGTCAACATTTTCAAACAGACCATTTTAAAGCAAATCTACAAATCAATGAAAGTCAATTTAATCATTCTCAACATGGTAGCAGATGTAGGAAATTTATGTTTCCATTGTAATTACACCACAGTAGACACCAGTTTTCCTATTTTATGAAAGATTAACTGGGATTCAGAAAAAAATAAACTGTACATTGCCACAAAATAGGCAAATTAAATAAAAGAAAAAAATCTCCTGCCTTCTTAATACAATTTAAATATATTTCTGGTGTCATTTATCCACCAATACCACTGACATTTCATTTTGAGTAAAGAAAAGCATACAAATGAAAATTATTAAGTCTGTGAACTGAAAGCTGAAGCACTTCACACAAAAGCCTCAATGAGTTTGGCCACTGAAGAGGTTCAGTCAGCTGTATTTACAGTTCCATAAATGGGAAGAAACATCACAACAAAGGGAAAAGCTATGAATCCTGGGAGAAACACATGCAATGAAATAAATAATTCATAGACAGAGCAAAGGTCACCAAGCTGGCTCTAATAACAAAGGGTCTAAAATAAGTAGGGCTGTGTCTCTCCAACTATCCTGCCACTGCTGGTCCAGGTGCAGGGGAGAAATATAAACGTATAATAGATGTAGTAAAAGTTAAATAAAGACAAAACCAACAACAGAGATGAATTCTAAAATAGGTGATATTTTTCAATCCTCAAGAAGAAAAGAGAAGAAACCCTTTGTTTATTGTTTATCTACTCTCAGGGTCATTTAAAAAAAAAAAAAAGACTTTTTTCTTGCTAGAGTAGAATTCAGATAGTTTAAGATCCATAAAAGTAGAGAACAAGCATTATTAAGAAAACAAAAAAACAAAAAATGAAAAACATGGTCTGTTTGTGATCATTTATCTTTACTGTCAACTTGACTGAAGTTAGAATCACCAAGGAGACACACCTTTGGGTATACCCATGAGGGCATTTCTAGAAAGGCTCAGCAGAAGAGGAAATATTCAACCCAAAAGTGGGTAATGCCATGTCAAGGTTGAAATGATTATTTATACAAGGATAAAGTGACCCAAGTACCAGCATTCATTTACCTCTGCTTTCTGACTGTGGACACATTGCAACTAGCTGCCATGTTCCTGCTTCCATGGCTTCCCTGCCACAATGGATGATATCTCTTCAAACTGAAGAAAGCAATCCTTTCCTTTCTTAATTTGCAAGGAGAAAGGTAACTAACACATTCTATCACCTTACTGGAAATAAAGTTATTAAAAGGTTGTACAATAGTCTAAGAACCATAATAACTCCTTCCAGGACAAGGTTAGAGTGCAGGCTTCCTACATTCTGCATTTAATTATTCAACATTCTTTATCCATTTAAGCAAAACTAATATCCCAGTATTTGGACCCATAACCTTCCAATGACAGTTGGCATACTGTCCTCTAACAGTGCTTTCATTGCCTTTGGAGGGAGCACTAACTGTTCTAATCCAAGATTCTTTCCAGATGAATTACTATATATTAAGCTGTGTACTTCAACACTGATTTAGAATATATTTTCTAGCAAGATATTCTTTCCCTGGTCCGTTCACAAAGCTCAATGTGACATGCAGGTTAGAATTTCTAAAATATGTCATTTGCTCAAGTTTACATTTTCCATGTCCAACAATAACAATTACTTATAGAAAGAAGAGTTCATATATATTTAAACTAAAGTCTTCTGTTTGCTTCCTTTATGAAAACCAGAAAACTATTTGATATATAATCAAATTCTGGAAGCATTAGATATAGAACTTAAAGAAGTATAGTTTGCTTCAGTGGGATATGGTACTTAAAGATTTCTTAGCTGTATCAGTCAAAGAAAGCATGCCACAAGTTAGTCATGTTCATTAAATGTAGAAGCCTTTACTTGGAAGTAACAAGTGACCTTCTCAGGCAACGAAGATGTAAGTATATTTCAGACTTATTTATGGTTGTTTATTTCCACCCTGAACTTTAGTCACTTTTTTAGATTTCATGATAGAGAGCAAAAGGAAGCCAAGAAGGTACAAGCATTACAATGCAGCAGTTAAAAGTATAGATCACACAACTTGAATGTCAGCTTTTCCCTTTGAATATCTATAAAAGAGAGGGAAGAAACATAAGAAAGATTCTCATCTTGTTTTCACATGTTTGGGAGAAAATAGTCTATTTAGCTCCACTATTGTGTGTAGCTGTTTGAGTGATAAATGACCCCATAGGTTCATGTATTTAAACAGTTGGTCTCTTATAGGTGGCTCTGCCTGGAGAGTTATGAAATAGCTAGGGCAGCCTTACAAGGGGAAGTACTTGATGTTGGACAACATTTGAGGGTTTATAAACTTGCCCAACTTTCTGTTCTTTTCTTCTTTTTCAGTAGAGGAAAATAATAAGCAGAAGAAATAATGGTAAGAGTGCTTCTAGTATTTTTGTCTCCATTCTGTGCCTTCTTCACCATCAGGAATTCAGGAATTATAAATTAAAATAAATCCTTTCATCCTTATCTGGCTTTTACTCTTGATTTTTTATCATCACAATAAAAAATAATGAATACACCCTTCATTCTGATCCTAGCAGAACAGCAAATATTATTGGCCAATGTCTGTCATGACGCTTAGTGTAATTAATGCACTAGAAATGAGAAAATGTGTCACATGGTCTGTTTCAGCATCTCATTCTGTGAGCCAGTGACTAATTCATGTGATCCCAGACTCATTCTGAGACCTAGTCATGTGTGCTTCCAGGGAAAAGGAGAGAGAAGGAGCACAGAGGACATTATGCAGTATTCTAAAATGATGAAATAGGGGTCATGCTGCCATTAATAAATGATATTTTGGTGGTTTCTACTGTCTTTCCTTATATTCAGGGCCATGAGCAGGACATTTCAATAGCTACTTCATGTGGACTTTGCTATTAAATCAGTTTATATAAGCTGAGGCATTCTCAGCCTTGGGATGGAATAGATTCATGTGTTTTCAATGAAAGAAAGGCTTTTTGAAATTTTAAAGAGATGGTTGTGTTATTTCAGGTAAGGAGGAGCTGTTGGCTAGATGCATCCTCTTGAGACTCAGGTACCGACTAAAGGACTCAGGGTGTTGAAACCAGCTTGGAAATGGATAGTAAACCATCACCCAGGCATGGCCGCCTCCTGTTTCAGCAGGTCTGAATGCAAAATTGCTTTCTGAATCATTAGCTGTCCTTCCCTCTCAGCTCTCCTCCAGCAGCTGTTCTTTTTGATTCCACCTGCAAACTTTTCACACTGGGCGTGCTCCCAAGCCAAATAAGTTGCCCCTCTTTCCACAGTTTTTTATTACCACTGGGGGACAGAACCAAATTACAGAGACAAGCAGAAGAATGGATGCAGCTTGGGCTGCTTGTGCTAAAGTGACAGATACTTCTAAGCCAATGTGATAGATGTCTTTGTAATTACTTATACATTATCTGTCTCTTTGCACTTTTCTAAAGTTTCCAGTTCCTAGGTATCTTTAGGTCATGATCTTTTTACTGGCCCAAGTCATTAAGATAAAATGATTGGCCATGTGTAATTCTGAGAACATGTTCGGGTTTACTCAGGGAAAATGAAATGATACATGTCATGTTACAGAAATTACTTCTCAGATGCATGGTTCTTTTAAGACTAAAGTAGTTGTAATACAAATCAACCAGGTCAAAAAATAGAAAAGGAGAAGCAGATCCAGTCCCAGGGCTTGGGAATTATGAGTGTTAAGAGTAAATGAGAGCAAGGTAGCAATGCATGAGAGACTAAAGGAAACAGACCCAGTTAGTGCTTAAGAGGTATCCTACAGATTTTGGAGAAAAAAATGTCCATTTTTATTAGTGTATGGTTTGTTTAAAATATATTTTTACTTTGCTTCTAATTATAGCTCAGTTCTTTCAAACATCCTCTGAAAATAGAAAATTCTTCTATTTATATCTTCTTTTTGGCTTTAGTTGTTATAGAATTTGCATTAAATATTTTAAAGGCAGAGGATAAAATAAAGTCTGGCATGACTTTTAGAAAGGTATTTCATTTATTTATTTATTTATTTATTTATTTAGTGTACATATTAGGGGTACCCATGGACGCCAGAAGAGATAGTCAGATCCCCTTGATCTAGCATTATAGGAGATTGTATTATGTCTCACATGGATACTTGGAATAGAACTCAGGTCCCCTGGAAAAGCAGGAAGAGCTCCTAACCACCCAGCCATTTTCCTGGCCCCTAGTGAACAGTGTTCTTTATTTTCCTTTTTCCTGAATTAAGAGTCTCATGCTGTCTAGGCAGGGCTAGGACTTTCTTTGTGGCTGAACATAACCGTGATCTCCTGATCCTCCTGCCTATGCCTCCTTTCTGTTGAGATTACACACATATCCCAACACACCTGGCATGTACTCAACTCTTTAAAAGAAAAATGCATAGCATATATTTACTAAATAACCTACATCTCATTTGGGCAGACTGAGTTAGCAGAAATAGAGCTTTACTTCTGAATTAACAGCTCATTTATATAGGCGTCTCAAATGAAAGGAATACACTTTCTTATGCCATAGTTTCCTGTCGGATCTCAATATAAAAGGTAGAAATTAATAATTCAGAATCACCTGGAATTATCTTTATCTATATTACATGCCCTAACATTTGTGATTAATGTAAATATAAACCAAACATAAATGTCATTATCTTACATATGAAATAAAAATGTTAGTGATTTCTTCTTTTCTTTTTTCCTTTCTTCTAAATGCAGTAGGTAAACTAGTTGGTTTAGAGCATCCACAGGTAGATCGATACAAAACAAAATAGTATTTTTTTTATTTTTTGAATCATAAAATAAAAATATATTTCCTTTAAGACTTCTCCATTTATGCCAATACTCCTAATGAGCCAACATTCAGCTTCATTAGATCAAGAGGACAAAAATTTCACACCAACTGAAAGAGTAAGGGCTGCCTCAAATAATTACTATATAAAATTATAGCTTCATGTCCAGAATCAGAGAGAAAACTAAAGAATGGTAAAATAGATTGGTGTGGGTAGGGGTCATAGAGATTAATTATATCTTCAATTATATTCAGAAAATACTTCATGGGTTGTGCAAGATGGTAAAGGCAACTAAAGCTAAGCCAGAAAGATGGCTCAGTTTGGTAAAGGCATTTGCCAGCAAGCCTGACAACCTGAATTTGATCCCTGGAACGCACAGTGTAGAAAGAAAGAACTGATGACTTCAAGTTTATCTCTGAACTTCACTGACATGCCTTAATGCAGTCACACACACATTTTCTTCTGGGGTCAGTTCAACCTTTACCCGAGCGACTTCCTATCCAGTTGAAAAAACTTTTGGGCTTTCTAAAGAACTTAGTCATTTTCATCACAATACCTGACAATCACTGAACCAGTATTTTTAAATACAAAAAATAAATCTGTCATCAGTAAGTATGCTGTACAGTACTAAAACGACATTTAATAGAAGAATATATAAGTTCTGAAAGGTAGCTTTCTATAAGGCTATGCATATAGTAAGTGATGGAGTTAGAATTGAAATTCTACATCTCATGTGGGAAAGTATCATTATACTCAGTTGTTTTTATCAAAACTGTATTTGTACAGACTAAAAATTCTCTCCTCAGTCTTGTAGGGACAGGAAGAGGGTATTAGAAAATCAATGCCTTCATTTTCTATTGCACCTTTAAAGTGATAGGTAACAATTCTCAGGAGCAAATCAGCTGAAAGCTCAAGATTTCTTGGCTAGTCTTCCTTTTGAACATAGAATCACTTCTATGATGAAATCTGTATCTCAGTGTCAGACTGACCTTGATCAAACAGCTTTCCTTACAGCTTCCATTTTTGCTTCTTTTGTTGTTGTTGTGATTGCTGGTGGTGGTTGGTTGTTTTGACAGGTCTTCTCTATGTATCCCTGGATGACCTTGAACACACTATGTGGTCCAGGATGCCCTCAAGCTCCTGCTCACTTTTCTGTCTTAGCCTCTCAACTGTTCAGATTCCATTTATTCCTCTATAAAACACCAGTGAGTGACAAAACTTATTGTAGCTGTCTCTTAGGGGTGCATATGAAGAGCATTGGAAAGTACAAAGCTCTCTTCCAAAGCCAGTAAATATCTTAAATGTCATTATTCTAAGACTTCTTAAAAGAGACCATTTTTTAACTTATCAATTGAGCAGTTAAACCATGCAAAATTTAAGGCAGGATATTCTTGGTGCAATAATAATTTTAATACATCTCAGTAATGGATAAGTAGATGGTAGTCAAAACTCCTTTTTGGGTTATTTTGATTGAATACGAAAGCCATCTCTTAAGAAGTTATGGGAATTTAAAAACAGAGACTTCAGGCCAAGACTCCAGCATGACATTTTCTCCTGAACTTCTTCTGCTAGCCTTGGTCAGCTCGCCTGCAATGTAATACATTACTACATTACATTTCTAGGCAAGAACATTATTTACTCACAGGAGAAATAATTTCCTGAGGAAAGATTGTCCTTGGGAACTTTCAAGGACATTTGAGAAATACTTCAACACAAGGTACAACATTATGAGCATTTCTTTGTGTACCTCCTTGTTCCAAGGGAACTATTTTTAAAATCTTTCATTTATGTTTATTACAAACATCCATCTCTCCCTTCCAAAAACTAGCAATTAAAAAAAGTTCACTAATTTCCAGTTTCCTAGGTGTCATCTAATCAGGCATATTTTTTAATCAGTTTCACAGCATCATTTTCATCTCCTTTAATGTATTTTATTTCCTTGTTTGACTTTTTTTATAAAAAGAGTTTTATTAGTTGCAATTTACTTTGAACAAAAATCTGTCGTCAGCACTCGCCATTATTTAATTACCTTTATTTTCATCACTTTACTTCTAATTTAGGAGCTACAAGCAAATATGTAATTTAACAAAATATCAGATATTTATATGGAGACTCAATGTTGAGTTTAAATACAGATACTTTTATTTGAATGTAAAATGTCCTCCAAGGCTCATGTGTTGGAAAAATTGGTGGCCAGCAGGTGGTGCTATTTTGGAAAGTTGTGGAACCTTTAAGAGGTGCCATCTTGCTACAGGAAGAGGGTTCCTGAGGTTATAGTGGTCTGCCCTCATTCTGTCACCTCTCTACTTTCTTAACTGTGTGTACAGTATGACCAGCTGCCTCATATTCCTGCAACCACCACTTCTCTGCCATGACGGACTCCATCCCTTCAATCTAAAAGTCAAAATAAACACTGCATCCTTTAACTTGCATTTTGTCAGGATTTGGTTATAAAAATGAGTAAAGCAACGAATACCTCAGGGTACAATGATCTTCACCATACTCAATAAAGTAGGTACTAGTGATATAATTCCTGACAGTTGAGAGATAACAAAGAAAGAATAGACAACTTGTCTACGTCATAAAACTAGTGGCTGGTACAATGGCTTTCCCACAATCACTCAGAAGTTCTTCAATTCTTCCTAATAGCCAATACTAAATATATATATATATATTCATAGGAAATAGGTGATAACATAAGCATTGTTTACAGTGACTGTTTTCTAATAGTTTCACCTCGTAATATCCTATCCTATCTAGAGACAAGGGGCCACTCAAAGTTTGGAAAAAAAATAATAGAAATAATCTCTTTTGCCTACATTTCTATGAGAAAAATATAGACACATGGTAGACTGGAATTTAAAAATTATGTCCTGTATTTGTAAGTTAAAATCTAAAGCATTAGGAGGTTCCCTTCCCAGGGCACACCATTTTTAAACAGACACGTGTCAGCTTTGCTAGCAGGAAAGCATCAGCTCCTCACTTGGGACCACAGGGTGGGTGAAAGCAGGAGGAAAGTCTGCCATCTGCCATCTTTTGTGTCTAGTTGATCACTTAACTCTGTCTGAGATTCTTGCTTGACTGAACAGGTATGCTAATCTCTCAAAGAGCCACCTAATCTATCTCATGCTCCTTCAAGGCTGAAGACAGACAGATAAGTCATTTCCTCATGCTTTCTCCTTGAGTCACCTTGGACTCCAGGAACACAGAACTGAACAGTAAGCAGCTTTGTGATAAAGAATGGAAACTACCTCCTAGCAATTGTGAAATAGTGGGACAGACCATTCCTAAGACAGGAACAATTATCTTCAATAAAAGGTGCCATTCTAGAGTGGAATCTTGCAGGAATCAGATTAGTTAGTCTGATAGGGTGATACAATGGATTAGAAGGTTAACAATATATCAGATCAATTTGTAGGACTGGGAACTAGGACAATGAGGGGCAGGACCACGCTTGAAATGACCAGCTTAATTCTACATGCCCCTTCCTCCATTCCCCTAACACTTTGGCTATTTAATGTAAAGATCCTGTCAATATCCTGATGATATATGGGAATGTGTGTGACTGTACACTTGGTTTGTTCCTCTTCCCCAAATGTTGACCAGATATGATTTCTACTTTCCTCAATATTAGACTCTTTAATTGGCATTGGAATAGGTGGCTGGGTTTAGGTTATTAGCACTGCTGGAATAGGGGCTCTGACCTTCAACCTCTTCATATATAGGTACAGTACAAAAACCCATCACTAGATAGCAAATCTATTGGCACCTTGATCAAATACTTCGCAGCCTTCAAAACCATAAGAACTGAATTTCTGTTACAAATTATCAAGCCAAAGGAATGATACTACTGGGTTAGTCCTTAGTTAGTACTCTGCTAAATATACTGATAAGCAAATTCCTTTATACTATATAGAGTAGTGCAGCTTTCAACCCTCATTGGAAAAGAGTTTTACAGTAGATGGCAAGTTATACAGAGACCCAGAACTTGTCAGCTTATAGAGGTTAACAGGTTATGTATTGCTTATCTCTAAACGAGACATCTATATCACATACCCTCCGCCAAGGTTCAAGAATCATCCCAGAAGAGAGAATAGAAAAATGTAAGACCTAGAGTGAGTGGCTGTCTATAGCCAAAAACTTTTTGGCAGGCATGACACTGTAGTTGTATGCATGAACTCATAGTGGCAAGCTTTACATACATAAAACTTTTACAATTGACAGCTGCAGGGGGTGGGAGGAGAGTCAGTTTTCTCTTCAGGAATTTGGCCTCTGAAAGACTTCAGTAGGTCTTAACACATTTATGAAGAGGTAGCACAAAATGCAATCAATGGATATTTTCTAAAAATGCTAAACTGGAAGCACATGAAAATGGGAGTGAAATATGATAAGAGAACAAAGGTGAACTGAAAGGGAAGGATTTGAACCTAGTACATTATATGCATATATAAACATTAAATGAAATGTAAAAAAAGAATCCAGCTTTAGGTATTTTGTTTACTAGACAGAAAACAAAAAAAACAATCTCTTTACATTGCTAATTTTCATAACCCCCTCTATTACTACCACTGCTTGGCCAACATATTTATCCAATTTTCATTCAAATGGAATGTAGGAAAATCTTTCTATTGACAATCAATACAGTCTTTCATAATGTCACATGTGAATTATATCTTTCACTTTTACATGAATTTGTGTGATTTTTTAATATCTGAACTCTTTATTCTCTGTATTTTCCAAAATGTAAGTGTCATGACTCCAGGGCTGGATATGTAATTTAGTGGAAAAACATTTGTCTAAGCACGCATGCAGTGACAACTTCAATCTCCAGCCTGGACAAAAGTCAAAGACTATCAAAGAGTACATGGGTTGTATCTATTCTGCTTACTATTTTATCTTTAGTAACTGCTTATGGAGAGGCTCCAGGAAGTGTTCAGTGAAGGACTTGGTAAGAACAAATAAATGTGTGGCTGAAGCAAGGATTTTGGTTGATTGTAAAATAAGTAGTAGTGCTGGGTCAAAAATCTATTATGCATCTGCTCCCAGATTCTTTCTACATACAGGCTAATGTTGATGGGCTGGTTTAAAATAAATGATATATTTAGATGAATTATTTCACTGGATGAACTGTTGACAGAACAAAAATCTTGGTAAAATATAGATGGTAAAATTACCATCTATATGGGTAAAGGGTGAAATGGAAGCATCAAGTACATTATTTATGACAATTCACTTCTTTCATATCATTTGTACAATACTTGAATTTTAATTAGAATACATTTAGGTTCAGTTCATTTATGCTACCTTGATATCTAGTGAAATGTTAACTGACTGATACACAGAGAAAAATTGGAAGAGCAAATGTTATGCTTTAAATTTTAATTACTCTGCCTAAGAGATCTGTGGAAATAGGACATACTTCCGGGAGTGTTAGGTGGGACTTTTCAGGTGATATAGTCCTGAATCTCCTTTGCCCAAGGACATAATCTCTTAGAATGTTGGGCAGTGCCTAGATCCCATTTAGTTGACCTTACTGTACTGGATGTGCTCCAAATGCATTGGATGTGCATGGTCCCTTGAAGGCAGAAGATAACCCAGACAGCAAGTACATTAGGATAGATGCTTGCCACTGATTGGACCTAGTGGGAAGTATGTAGTCTTGTGGGTTCTGCCATTTTAAGCACCTGTGACACATGACTTGGTGCTATTCTGTGGGAAATCTGGAACCATGGAGGTTCACTCCATGGGTACCTCAGAATGGACCTGGTCAGAGTCCATCTTCCCGGCCAACATTTCATTAATTGAACAAAACCTTGCAGACTTCAAACTTAGCTTAATTATGGTGGTCTTATTTTCAATTGGATTTGGGATTTACAAAATTTCTCAGAATTTCAGAGAACTTGTGAGTATCAACTCAGATCCACGGCACTTGGGTTCATTGGCTGACACTGAAACAAACGAACAAACCAACAACGAAACAAACAAATACTGTTATAGTAGGAAACTCACACTTGTGCTTCTATAAAACAAATATGTTTACATATTGTTTTGAAATTACTGTGTGTATTAAGAGTAGAAGCTGAGTAAATGTCATCCCATAACTTCCAAATCATAATATAGCATGTAACTAATACATGGTATGCAGTTGCATGTGCGTGCGCACACACACACACACACACTCACACACTCACACACTAATTTATACTCATGTTTCTGAGTGAAAATACTGTACAGCTTTCTACCCTGGCACCAGTATTGAAATACATAGAAACTATTCCATTCTCCTGCATTCCCGTCAAACACATCTGCCCAGCCTCCACAATCAAATAATACTTAGCAGAAAAAGGATCATAACAGTTTTGAAATGAGAAAAGGAGGACCAGAAGTTTTCTTTGTTCTCTAAGTAGTCAAATCCATATTTATTGAGGAATTACTCATAAAAGAGCACAACAGTAGAAAATTGAAAAAAAAAGTATAATTTATGGCAACATAAACTATTTTTTTAGAGATAACAAAACATTCAAAAAATTAAGATGTGAGAGAGTGTTTTGACACCATCTTAACACACAGTCAAGAGGGAGGGAAACGTGTTACCAAGAACAATACAACTATCATTGTTAATGATCAGCAACTGCATTTAGAGCCAAGCAGAATCTTCATGAAGTAATGGTCAAGGATATTAATGGTTTATTGATTGAGTGGCTTGATGAGTCCAGTAAGGGAGGTTTTCGAAATCCTCACAAGCCAAGTAGGATATATGTCTACAAATCATTTGAAGAGCATCTCTGGGGAGGAATTGGGATATTCTGGAACACAAGAGATGAAAATACTACTTTCACAGATAGCTGAGGAGGTTCCTGATGAAGAGATATATATAAAAGGAATGAGTGGAGTGGACAGTTGGATGTATTCGGAGAGAAAATTGCTTAGTGTCTTACCAATTACAGATTTATCTGGCAGGCTCTTTTCCAGGAGAACAGCATACTTAGGAGGCTACAACTAAAAAGACAAATGCAGTCAAAGTCATGTTGTCTTGTTGTCTACCTTTCTACTCGATAAAGTTAATTGGCAGTAGGATTAGGTAAAACACCACAAATGACTGAGCACAATACATACTTACTCACACAACTAAAACTCCTGAAACTTTAGAGCACCACAGGACCAATCTGTTGTTTAGAATAGAAATTCTAATTCACAAGCAAGGATGAATCAGAGTTCATCAAAGCTGAACTGAGAAATGAGGAAGCCTGCAAACAGTCAGGAATCCAACTGAAATAAATATGAATTTTATAACTAGGGAGATGGCTTAGTGGACAAAGCACTTACCATCCAAAGAGGAGGACCTGACCTCATATTCTGAGTAACTGTGTAAATGCTAGGAGAACATGGTGAACCAGATGTAACCTCAGTATTTGGGAGGAGGAGACAGGGGAATATGAGGGCACACTCGCTAGCTTGAATATCTAACAGATGATGTTTGGATTCAACGGCAACCCTGACTCAGCATCAAACATAGAGAGTGGTAGAGGAAAATATCCAACATTAACTCCTGGCCTCCACATACACACACATACATATACCTTCTTACCTCCGGATGTGATGGCTAATCTTGGTGCTCAACTTGACATATGTGGGAATAGAGAACCTCAGCTGAGGAATTTCCTCCATCATACTGGTCAGTGGCCATGTCTGTGGGCATTTTATTGATTAATAATTTTTGTCAGTGGACCCAGGTAACTGCATGCAGTACCATCCGTGTACAGTGGGCAGGAGCTATCTAAGAAAAGTAGCTACATATAAGCCTGGTATCAATCCAGTAATCATCATTCTTCCATTGCCTTTGCTTCAGAAATTTCATCCAGGTTTCTTCCCTGTACTTTCCTGAGTGATGGATTATGACCTTAATAATGACATAAAACCTTTTTTCCCCAAGTTACTTTTGGTCATGGTGTTTATCATAACAAGAGAAACCAACTAGAACACATATGTGAACATGCACAAACACATCACTTATACATGGAACAAAAAGAACTCCATAACTAAGTAGTAGAAGGGAAACAAACAATAAATACACGGAATTTGTGGGATTCATTAATATGGATTTTCACTAAACATGCTTCCTGCCACTCAAATGTTCATTATCTGTCACATCACAAATAATTTGTCAAGAATCAAAAACAATGGATGACACCAGAGACAGGTATGACCTTCAAAAGCCCACCATGGGAGGCTTATTTACACTAGGTGGGCTCCACTTTCGAAAGGTACCATACATTTCAAAACAGAACTACAAGCTGGATAATAAGTGGTCAAATCATGAACCTGTGAAGATCATTCAGAGTCAAGCCCTAGCACTTGAGTGCTAAATGGTTAAGAAGATTTACAGAAGTTGAAAAATGGGTAGAATATCTTCTTATAATTATATTGTTTAATATTAGGAAAGAACAGGGTTTGCTCTGTTGCATAATCCAGTTTTCTTAGAGTTATCCCTGAAGATTATGTAATTATTTTTCTCATTGTAAAAGCTCTACAAAATTATAATTGAGCTCAAATTCTATTAGATATGAGAAAAATTGCTGGTTTCATTTATTTGATAATGACTGATTTCAACATACATTTACATTATTATTTAAATTTACTTAAGATTAATCTTACTCAGTATTACTAATTTTAGGAACTTTTTTTTTCTGAGAACAAACTGTCCTTGAATAAAATATTCTTTTACTGGAGTAAGGTTTTCCTGAGTTCAGCAATCATTTTTATATCCAAGAGGCAAATTTTAATAGTTACAGCTATGTAAATGTAGACTTAAACTCCCCAACAGAAGAACATTTCAAATATAAAAACGGCTGTTCAATGTGATGCTAAACATTTTACCATCCCACCTCCACCTCATAAGTGCTGGCATGCACCACTGCACTCACTTTCCATGGTGCTAGGAGCTGACTCTAGGGTCTCATGCATGCTAAGCCAGCATACTACCAGCTGAGCTATATCTTCAGCCTGTGTGTTTTTATTGAACGTTCCGTTTGTAAAGCATTCATTCACAGACAAAGGAGTCCATAGCACAGATAAAGGGTAGATTTCAGTGTTCAGAATTGGATGAGCTTCCTGTGGGCCTCCCTCCAACTGCCAAAACTTCAGTAACACTGCTGGGAAAAAACAGAATTTTCTAAAGAGGCTAGAAATATCAGTTGTCCAAAATACCCCAATGAAGGATAGTGTAGCCAAACTAAAGCCTACTTAGTGAGGAAATAAGGAACACCATACTTCTTTTCCCATCCTTACAGCCTTAGACTAAAAAAAAAAAATTAATTCTATTCTATCCAACATATCTTGAATATATTTTAATATGAAATCTTCTTTTTTCCCTTCACTCACTGAATATCAACTAATGTCCCATGGAAACATGAGTTATGTATTAACCCATGTTAATTAGGGAAAAGACACTAGATAATTAGACAGATGACAAATTAGAATGACTAGGAAGCTAATATGTTCTGTAGAACATATTTGGAAGAGGTTTAAAACTAAAATTGTACTTAATAACCCAGTGCCATAAATATGCAAACTTCCTCTAATTATCTGATTGCATTACTAGTATTTTATGGACATGAGGTAACCCATATGCAGATGCTTTATGCATACAACTATCATATTCTTATGTTTTTTTATCCATTTCTCTAGACATAAAATGAAATTCCTTTTAAGAGTGTCAGTTTTCCCCACCTATAAAAGTTTGTTCCCAACCTAAATAGAACCAATAATCATTTTTTTAATCTTAAAAAAATAGAAAACAAAAATAAACTAGTAGGAAAAGCAAGAGTTCAAGTATAACTTTTCATTGGCATGAAAAATATTTTCTTACATCTGATTTTGAAAGTATGTAACTCAGATGAGTTATCAGGGTATAGATCATCAGTGCATACTGTAGTTCTTGGAAAATACAAGCACTAGGATAGAAGACTTGTTTACGTGGCCTCTCTGGATTTCATGACATAATAATCTTTGAAATATACAATATATATGTATATATAAAATATATACATATATATATATATATGCATGAGCATACTTCTATCAAGCCTATGATTGACATGAGAGAAACTATGACTCATAACATAATATATAATGAATATAATAATATAAAAACTGTGAAAGTTCTTAAAGTCAGTTGAGTGAGGGAATACCCACTAGGACTCGCTACAGGCTATCTTTTTATATTGTAAAATAACTGAACACAGGACTGTGCCACTTATTCCCAAATATGAACAAACACATAAATTTTACTATACAGAAACCAACTGAAGAATACCTGGTTATATACGTAGTTTTTTTTTTTTTGTTGTTTGTTTGTTTGTTTTTATGTGTGTTTAGTTTTTTTTGTGAGACAGAGAGTCTTACTCTGTAGGCCTGGCTATCCTAGAACATGTCATTTCAAGACCATGTTGAACTTGACCTTATGGGAATTCTCTGTCTCAGCTTCCCAAGTGTTGAGATTATAGAGGTATATTGCCACATTTGCTTCTGGTTATATGCTTTAACTGAGAGAATGATGAGCATTATCTTAATGTTAAGTAGACTGAAAATTTGAAGATGAAGAAGATGAAAAAGAAGAGGGAGGAGGAGGAGGAGGAGAAGGAAGAGGACGAGGAAGAGAAAGAGTACTCAAATGTGGCAGTATAAATGTTACATTTTAAGAAGCAATTTCTTAAAGAGAGCAGTAAGTAGAGCCCTTTTCCTTTCGTGATAAGATGGTCATCCCATGAGGGATCTGGTGTCTTCATCAAATTGGTAAAAAGCGCTAGAAATGATTGTGGACGAAGATATAAAGTAATAAATATCTCAGCACCCGGTAGATGTAAACATTCATTGAATTGGTAAATAAATAGTAAAACTATACTTATTATCATCTTGCTCAAACTACATTGGTGGTTTCCAGTGGATGGTTTAATTCATTGTGGAACAGAAATAAATAAAGTAGCATGTGATGTTTGATGATTGACAAATCCATATGCTTTAATTTTCACTCAACCCCATTCTTCACATGTTATTTTTCCCTGCGACAGATTACCCAAGTGCAGTGGTGCCCTGGTCAGAGAGATACATTCCATTTTCCTCCTCATGGACATAAAGAACAACCTTTTTTTTGCAGACTCCTTTGTACAGAGATAGAAGCCATGTTTCTGCATGGAGGCCAAAAGATTATAAGTCTACTTCTTGGAATCTAGCCAGGGTGACATGTGATACTTACCATATTCTCCCCGGTACTAATTTTGGAGGTCATATGTCTAAGACAAAGGAATTCCAAGGAGGAACAGACATAGACTCCTTAACAACTTATTGAAAATAATCTGCTAAGGAGTTCATGATCCACAGTGGCTTCTGACATGGGCAATAAACATCTGTTGATTTGTATTACTTGAATTTAAAGAGCATTTATTATGCCTATCGACAACCATGAGGAAGTCATTGCTAACGTGACATGGCGATAGTACCAGAATATTAATGAATCTATTAAATAATAACGTGCTGTACCTTTCAATGTCCATTTGTTCAACTTATCAGACTCATTAACAAAGTGTGTATATGTACCTCAGACATCATCTTCTAGGAGGGCAATCCACTTGTTTTTGAGACAGGATGACTCAAAGGCCTAGCATTTGACAAGCAGACAAGACTGACTATATCCCACTGTATCTGCCTCCCCAGTGCTGGGATTACAATGTGCACTACCACACCTGACATTTCACATATGTTCTGAGGATCAAACTCAATTCTTCACAGTTGCTTGGCAAGCACTTTACTGACTGAACTTTTGCCCTGGCCTCACATTCTATTTCTTGAGACTATACTAGCCCCAAACTATCTTTTGTACCTTTCTACGAAATTCCTTCTCCAGTCCAAATGTTCAATAAGGAAGCTGGCATTATCTGTCTAAATAGACAAGTCCCTGAAAGATGAGGTGTAGAAATCAAGTTTGTTAATAGAACGATTGTTGTCTGTAAGTCTCATAACCTGTATAGGTTCACTTGTGGAGTTAAAATCAAAATCAATATGACTTTTTCAGAAGAGAAGTGATTGAGCAAATCCCCATACTTAATTGCATGTACATTTCTTTCCTGAAATCTATATTAAAGCAATCTCTGAAGGCTCCTTTTTCTATTGTACCCATATAAATTTCTATGCTGGGTATGAAGCTCAGTGATAGAATGCTTACAAGACACAGTCCTAGGCTCCATTCTCAGCATATAAAAACTTGTGTCATCCCTACTTTCTTAAGCTATGTGATATAATATCAGTTCAAACTGAAAGTAATAGATAGTTTCTACTGTGAAGAAGGCTTTTGAGATCCATGCCTATACCCAGAGCGGGGGAATGCCATGTCATATTAGTAACAGCTATAATGAACATGGGAAGGAAGAGTGGTTGCATATGTGCTAGACATTTACTTCCCTGACCTAAGTCCTTTCTTCATTACACAGAATGAGAACCTCAAGTGTCAGTTACTTATGCACTAAAAGATGTTGACAATCCATCTCTGCTTCAAACTGGACGAACATCTCTGAGTCCTTAATCCTGACCAATCATAAACTATTGGCTAGAAAGGCAGAGAAAAATAAGATATCAGATATATCCAGAACAATCTAAGAGAGGAACACTCAAGTTATTCGTGAAGTGTAATTGACATAGAATAATTAGAGGGTCAAATGACTGGTTTGATTTACAGTGTGCTTGAGAAACAGAAAGAGTTGATATTATCAATGAAATTTTAGAGTTCAATAATTAGCATTGCTTTTAGAGTAACAGCTTCAAGAGGCAGGCTCAGCAGTTAGAAATATATAGCTCATTGAATAGCTATCTGAGTTTGAGGCCTTCAAACATTTTCCTTAGCCTCTGAGTTCTACTGCCATTTCAAGAAAAGCAGCGTGGTAAGTTGGAGGTCAAGTTCTCCTGTGTCCATAAGAAGGGTGATTTAATATACTTAGTAAGCTACCTGCTGGGCTGCCACATAAGGTCATAAGACTTGAATCATGAGAGAATTTAATGACTTCGTCAACTTTCTTTCCTGCAAATAAGTGCAGGGCAGATGATGAATGGTACTGAATTATAATATATAATGTTGATCCTGAATTTTAAGTGCCTAGAAACTAGAGTAGAAACAACTGGCAAAAGGTATTTTTTACTTATCTAAGCAGCAATGTATCTCTGACTCTCAGGGCATTCATCTGAGCAGTCAGACCACAAGATGTATCTCTAATTTCTGCAAAATACAGTTCTAGCTAGAGCTAATGGAAATATGATCTTAATAGGTGTCTCAAGTTTCTCATTAGATTGTGTCTTGAAATTTCAAGGGGGAGGGTCAACAGAAAATCTCATCCTTTTAGAAAATATTCTTTGTGTCTGGGCAGTCTTGACACTATCTTCAAAAAGGACTCCATGTCAGAGAGAAGGACAATGCATTTTATCAGTCAGGATATGACAGTGAACAGAGACTCACATGAGAGAGGGTGAGCAGACAGATGTGCTATTCCTGGTGCTGGCATCAACTCAAAGGATTACCTTGGCTAAGCCATTTAACCTCTTTGAACCTTGGTTTTCTCATTGGTAAAATGAGAGAAAGGACATTTGTGCCTCTGCTCCCTCTCAGGACTGTTCGGGAACTAAATGAGTGAAATATGTGGGCTGTGGTGCATGGAGAGTACACAAAGGAAAAGGATGTGATCCAACTACACAGTGTTCTTCTCAATGCTCCTCACAACCAAAGGTGAAGACAACCTTATGAAAGACCCATGTAAGCTGAGTGCTCTTCTGGGAACAAAGCCTCATTTAGCTTTGCTGAATTCAAAAAAGAACTATCACCTTGGAAACTGTCCTATGAATCAGTATTAGGGCAGAGAGGATTCAAAAGTTCCAACCACTGTTGAGAGAGGGAGGAGGAGAGGAGAATGTGCATTTTCTATGTTTCTATGTCTGCAGATGTGCTGGTCTGCAGGCACACACTGAGGCCAGATGACAAACTGCGTGCACCTCCTTAATCACTGTGTTCTTTGAGACAGGATTTCTCGTTGGCCTGCAGTTCACATAGTAGTATCCTCGAATCTCTTCCTCCACAAAACTAGGATTTCAAGTTTTCCACCACACTCTGCTTCTTTTAAAAAATAGAATCTGATGAACAAATTAAGGTCCTCATGTTTACACAATAAGCACTCAATCAACTGAGCTATTTCTTCCTTTTCCTCATCCTCTACCTCCTCCTCCCTCTCCTTCTCTCCCCATAAATATGCTTGATAATCACTACAGTCAGAGAAATGCAAGTCTAAACCAAAGGAGGATGGCATGTTATTAGAGTGAAAATGACCACGATTATAAAACTTAATAAATATATAAATAAATATGTTGGTTAGAAAGTAGAAGAAAAAGAAATATTCAGATGGTTGGTAGAAATTTCAAGTATTTACCCATTATAGAGATTCTAAAGAAAGAAAGAAAGAATGAATGACGGAAGGAAGAAAGGAAGGAAGGAAAAGGAAAAAGACATTGCTTCTGATCTAGATGTACCATTTCTATGTAAAATCAAGATGTAAAAATGTCAGCCAGTAAGGTCACATTTTTGTTTTGCTTGCAGCATGGATAATAATGGCAAGATATGGAGTTAGCCTAGGTACCTACATATAGGCAAATGGAAAAAAAATACACATGTGTAATATATAATATCTATGAGCATTATTTATCCATGAACATGAAATTCTTATATTTTCAGCAAAACTGATGAAAGAAAAGTACACTAAGGAAGAAGCATAAAAACATAATAAGTGCCGCATATTATTCTTATTTGTGGAAAAGTAAAGACAAAAATAAACAAACCAACCCAAAAGTAGAAGAGATTACTAGAGCTAGAAAAGGTCCAAGAACAGTATGGGTGATAGCAGTATGGATTGACATGGTCAATTCAAGTTCTAAAGTTTTATTCATATATGAAAATCACAGTAAGCCCTATTAATCTATATAAAATTTAAAATGTTCCATATAAGATAAAGTGACTAAAATGTTTGCCCTGGAGAGGATTAAATGTGAGGGTAATGTTATAGTTTACTGGATAGTGTCATATATTTATTTCATTTACTTTAAAGAGAGAGTTAGTCTTATCCTATGGCAGAGGACACCACATACTTTAGCCATACTGGTTCTGACCAGCAAGCTTTCTCAGTGCTGGCTAACTTTCAAAGGTCTGGAAGATGCTACTTGGCTGCTGAGAGAAAATAGTCATGAATAATCTTAACAAGCTGTGAACCTTGCCAGCCACAGTAACAACTGGCCTGGCAAGATATGTCCCTGGGTGCTACAGTGGCATGAATATTATGGGGGTAACCAACTACTTTCTTACTGGATTTGAGGCCTGCTTCATAGGAGGAAAGATTTCTAGTAGTGCAAATCTGGCCTTGAAGACCTAAAGGTGAGCCTGTACTCTTGTTTTTCCCTAAACAAACACAGTAACAAAGTGCTCCCAAAATATATATCTCTTTAACACAGATTAGTGCAGCCTTCAGTCCTTATTAGAGAATCTTACTTGTTTAGTGGATGGAGGTTAATACTAAAACTCAGAAATGGTCAGAGAACAGAGAATAATTTTCTGTGCAGTCCTCAGCCGTAAGTAGGACATCTCTACCACACCTACCCAAAGTCTCTGGGAATAGCCCAGAAAAGCATACATTGAGGCTGTAAAAGCCAGAGGCCAGGTAGGACAAGAACAAAGTTGTAGCATCTAGTCATGATGGGACCCACTGAACTCATGAGCTCACAGCAACTATAGTTGTCTGCACAAGATCAAGCCAGTCAACATTCCAACATGAAAGAGAGACTGATGAGTCTCCACCCCAAGCTGAGGTGCTACTGGAAACAGAGGTTGCCTGGAGACGGAGAATCAACATTCTTTAGGAATGTGGTCCCTAGAGGCTTATGTGAGCACCACAAACTGGAGTCAGTGGTTTATACATAAAATGAAGGACGTGAGGGCAGAAGTGAAGGGGCAATAGGGACAGTGGATCCAGATGGAGTTAAAGGGAGTGATGAAGAACATACACGATTAAAACACAATGTACTCATATGGTATTTTCAAATAATTGATAAAAAAAATGTGTATTTAAATGATATACTTGGTCTTATGAAGTATTGTCTGTCTACCAGAAAATGATAAAATGAGTTATCTTTTTCCCTAAAAATTTTCTTAAAACCAAAATGTCCTTATTCAATCTTAATTTTCTCTGTAATGTCACTCACTGAAAAACATTCTGGAATTATGTAAAAGTAATTACAGATCACTCAACCATTCATAATTTTCAGGTTCTTCATATGGATGATATGAGAATGGGTTCAATGGTTTCTACTTTTTAGTTTTTTACTTTCTATCTACAGATCTTCGATTTGAGACCATGTTGTCAGAGGGCTGTTGCTTGCTGCAAAATACCATTTTTATATTGGAGATCAGACCCTTATTCATTTTCTTTAACATAACCGTTTAACATAACCTAATGTACTATACAGCATTTTAGAAACTTTTTCATCTAATAACCTATATCGTTACAGTACTGGGGAGAAACTCAAGGCTTTATTTTAAAGATAGCCTAATGGCATAGTAGCTTCCATATGAGACAGAGGTGATAACAAATTTTCTCTTTGTCCTTTGTATTTTTATTTTTCCAGGCATTTTTTAACTTAAAAATAAAACCCAAAAAACGTTGTTGTTGTTGTAGTTTGTCTTATTTTGAGACAGTCTCTTGCCTAGGCTGTCCTTAAACTGAAATTCCTTATGTAGCTGAGGATGGCATTGAAATTCTAATTTTCCTGCCTCCACCTCCCAAATACTAGAATTACAAACAGGACCCACCAAGTAAAGTTGTTATTCAATCCAGGGGACCAAATCCAGAGCTTTTTGCATGCTAATCAAGCACTTTACCAACTAAGCTACAGCCCCAGACTCCATGTTTCCCAATCTTCAGCTCACCTTTATCTGACATTCATTCTAAAAATGCATTAAAGAAACAATGAGAAGTACTACATTTATTCTCTTGCTTGTCGCCACACATGTTCAGGAAGTAAATAGGAACCAGCTTTCAAGATAGAAACCTTAGAACTAATGAATCAACAAACAAACTTAAAACATTTTATACCTTCAAAGGGATAAAAGTCAAGTTCCAAGTCAAAGTAAATTCACTTTAGTTTAGTGGCACATCATTTTTGCCACATAATTTTGAACTGCTTTTATTATTTTATAGAAGTATTAGTTCTGAAGCCAAATAAAATATTGATTCATTTTAATCCAAAAGCCCACAAAAGTTTTAACTCTCAACAATCTTAATTTCAGAATAGTGTGTGTGTGTGTGTGTGTGTGTGTATGTGTGTGTGTGTGTTTTCCATTTATTTGAATACACGGTGTATATCTTACAGTCTTCTGGCAGTTCTTGAATAAATCGTGCTGAAGGTCAGTAGCAAACAAGTAGAAGCCACATGTGTGATACTCCAAACCAGTGGATCATCTCTAGTTTGGTACAGACAATCTTTAAACATGGTATATCTGCATCTTCTTATTGGGAGAGTTAGAGTCTCAGCATTTTGTAACTAACAGTATAGATAGCGCAGCATAAAACTTCAAGTTAACAGAATGACTAGCCAGGTATTTGAGGTAGAGAGATTTACTTTTATACTTTGAATTATAGTAACTTCAACTTCTCATGGAGAGGCCCAGCAACCCTAGTGATGAAGGCAATGACCTCTTCTCTCTGTTTAATGTCAAGTACTTCCTTTCCCAGAAACCTCTCTATTTAATGCCAAGTACTTGCTTTCCCAGAACCCCTTGTTTCCTTGTAACATTTAGTGAGCCAATTCGGTGCTCAGGTTCTGATCAATCAGAGAGATCCCCTGCTTCCTTTAAAAACCTGTGTGGCCAGTTTTCTGGGTCGTCAGCCATCTTGCATGGTGCCAGAACCCAGCAGGCTGATTTGCTCTGCAGAATAAAACTGCCTTTGCTTTTTTGCATACGTGGTCTTGCTGGTTCTTGGGGGGCAAATTTCAGACTCAACCCTTATACCTCAGTATTCTCTATCTAGTAGACACACGTAAAATCAAAACAGTAAGAATCTGTAGATTTAGGTTTGGGAGTTCAGAATTCCTCTTTAAATGGTTTAACTAAGACATTGGGCTTACCCTAACTTTCCCTCTTTTGTACTCGTGTACAATATTTTACCTTCCTGTTTGGATATTTGCTATCAAAAAATCTGTGTAGTTTCTAGGTTAGCAAGATGAATTCATTGGTACAAGTGCTTGTCACCAAGCCTGAGTTTGAGCTCTGAGATACACAACGTGAAATGAGAAAATCAACATCCTTAAGTTGCCCACACAAAAAGTAAATAATACTCAAAGTAAATAAAAATGTAATCAAAAATTGAAAGTCGATGTCTTATGTTTAACCACAAATGGAACATTTGCCTCACTCTCCCAGAGATATGACAGAACTACCAAATTAAATCATAAACTCACAGAAGCTGATCTGAGCAGTCAACATTCTAGAAGGGACAAAGGAGGGGCTAACAAGCTTTCAGTTCTAATTGGGGGACTACTGACAGTTGTTGATTGCTGGGAGAAGAAGAAACAAATTTCTTTAAGGATGTAGTCCCTGATAGATGGACTATGACTTCAGTGGATGCCCTATACCTATGAGTACATGGGCAGTACAGATTGTGCTTGATGAGTTATTAAAAAGTAAATGATATGAAGTTGGGAAAGGGTAGGCAATTGGGGAAAATCTAGGAGTTAGGGATTGGAATGAATGATGACTATGAAAGAAGATAGGTTATATGTACTTCCCAAAGAAGTAATAAATATCATTTTTTAAATGCCAATGTCTTTTATCAAAAAACCAAAATGTTTTCCATGTAGTGTAGGAATGCAGGCACTGATGTGAACTAGACATGTTTTGTAATTGATATTAATCTGGAGGTCAAGAAAAGGTCACCTAATTGAAATGTATAAATTATTTCAAATGTATATAGGATGTTAATTCATTTTGTAACAAAGTCTTTGCCTTTTTATACAAAAATTATGTACTCTTTCTAGTCTAATCTCAGGGAAATTACCATAAATTCTGCATTCTGTGAATAAACATAAAGAGTTCAAAAGTTCTTATCAAACTGTAGAAAATTAAAAACATTAGTAAAAGCATAAGTAATCTAAAAGTTTGACAAATCAAAGCATAAGAGACAGCACTGGGATTGCAATCCTGAGAAAAACAAATTATTTCTAAATGGAAAGACAAATGGGGCATTGAAGATTAAATCCTGGCAGAAGAAATTAAGAACAACAATACTCATCAATACAAAGTTTAAAACCCATTTAATTTTTGCCTATTACCAAAAAATCTCAAAAAAGATTCCACCACATACCTCTCAAGTCAAAACGAAGAAAAAATAATCCTCTTATTTCTTATTTAAATTTGATTATCACAAAACTGACAGAAGTAAAACTTATTTTTAAACAACTGCATTCTACTTATTGATGATTTTGCTTCTCAAATGGATTTGTCAAATGCATATTATGTGGTGTGTGTGTGTGTGTGTGTGTGTGTGTGTGTGTGTGCGTGTGTGTGTTTGTGTGTGTTGTGTAATCATGCTTTGGAGAATGGAAGTTCACCTGATCTGAAGTTTAACCTCAAATGTCATTCCCAGGAGCTTTACTGTCCACATTGTTCTTTTGAAGAAAGGATCTCTCACTGGCATGGAGATCCTGATTAGGCTAGGTTAGCTATCTAGTGAGCCCCATGACTCCACCTGTCTTTATCTTTCCAGTGCTGGAATTATAGAATCACCCAACACCCGTGATTTGTTTCCTTTTTTTTTTTTTTTTTTTTTTTTTGAGACAGAATTTTTCTATTGTAACTCTGGGTATCCCGGAACTCACTCTGTAGACCATGCTGGCCTCAAACTCACAGAAATCCACTTACCTCTGCCTCCCCAGTACTGGGACAGAGTAAAGGTGTATGCCACCATTGCCTGGTACACCTGAATGTTTTTTAGGTGGGTTCTTGGCATCTGTTACCGACTCATAGTCAATTATCCAATCCATCCTTATGTAACACCTAAGTAGAAACACATTAGGGATACTATGCTTTGTAATTATGAACTTCAGAGACCTAAAAGGGAAGCTGAAGATGGAGCATAAAGTTTAGTTTATGGCATGAAGAAAAGTGCTTCAAGTTCAGGAGAACAGGGATTAATCACTTTGAGTGGAGCAGGCATCATGAAGGCACAGACACAATGCTGGTGGCTGGGTTCTATGCCAGGAACACTGTGAAGACTGTACTGGCTTGTATAAAAATAGCTACCATCCTGGCACTCACAAGTCTGGGTCGTGGTGTGTTAAACAATAATACCTTACACTGATGGAACGCCTTTGAGCCAAAAAGCTTTCACCTGCATTATTCCATTAACCTCCCTGCATTGTTATGGGAAATGTGTTTATTTTTTGAGATGACATTCAAATATATCCGTAAAAGAACACTTCAGGTCTCCACAGTGTTCTCTCTTCTCTTTAGGCCAACACATTACCTTCGAAAAATCAATAGCTTATTTCTTTTCTTATATCATCACATATTAAAACTGCAGTAGCTAGAAAAAAAATGTCGGTATGAGTTTTACAATGAGGCTCTCTTCCGAAATTACTTTACCCTCATCATTAACCTGCACACCTAGAGAGTAGGAATTCTTTTTTGTCTTGAAAATAGCACTGAGTGGTATGTTTTTGTTCATTTATAGATTTGTGTGGTGTCTATGTGCATAAATTAATGTAATGTAAAACTAGTTCTTGACAGTTTATTGAATTAATTCCTGTGATTTTAAAACAGCTTCCTTTGTGTTTCCAATCCATTCAAATAACCAGAAACATCACGTTAGACTGGTTTGACTTTTCTGGAACACTATTTTGAAGATTGTTATAGCAGTCCCACAGTTTATCCTTCAACTGCTGTTTAAATAATAAACTCTCTTTTATGGTTTCCTGTTTCTTGTCACATAAATGTTTACTCTCAGAGCAACTTCGTCTTCCAAATTCTCATATCTGACAACTTTCTGGTTTATTTACACATTATCTTAACCAATTATTGCTTCATTTTTTTTATCTCTAGTATTTGATTCTTAAACTAGCTCTTAGTTCAGTATCCTTTATTGCTCAATTAATTTTGTCAGCCATTTAATCTGAAGTAGGTTCAGTCTAGGTTTGATAGGCAAAAACTTGCATTTTGAGAACATACTGATCTGAGGGTTTTAAAATAGGTTTGTGTCTCATACAGACCCTTCTTAACTTCCTGACCTAAGGTAAAAAGTCCTTTCTGTTTTAGACTATTCAATCCAAAGTGAATTTATTAAATATGTGAACATCAGTCTTGAGAGATGGCCCAAGGTGTAAAATACTTGCCACACAAGGGTGAGGATCTAAATTCAAACCCCTATAACCTAAACTAGGCCTTTTAGCATGTGATTGTAATCCCAGGGTTCCTACAGAGAAATGGGAGGCAGAGAGGAGAATCCCTGTAGCCTCACAGGCTAATTACCTGCCATTTATAGTAGTGAACAGCAGAGAACCTGTCTCAGACAATGTGAAAGGGAGAACAGCAACAACAACAATAAAACAGGTTTTCTACAGATCCCCATATGCATTTGCACTCACAACAGCAAACCCCCCACAATTATATAACTATATATGTGTGCTGTATAAACTTGGTAATTATAGTTTTTGGTATTGTTTCTGTTACTGATGCTCAAAAGTACCTGAATTGTTTTCATTTTTGATCATTAGTAAGTTTATCTAGAATAAATTATTGTTGTTTTTTTGTTTTTAAAGACTTATTTTATGTTTAGTTGTGCATATTGGTGTGAGTATGGTGCAAGCAGAGGCCAGAGGCTTTATACCCTAATGGAGGTGGAGTTACAGGCAACTGGAAACTGCAAATGCAGTATGCACTCAATTACCATCTATCTGGACCCCTAAATTACCATTTCAGAAGTCAGTGATTTTCTTTGCAAGAATCCAACCACAGTAGACATGCTTCATGAACTCAGAATCAATGCTTTTGAGTACTGTGTCTTCTAGCAGATTTTCCCCTTCGAAATCATAGCCACATGGTTTCCCACAGGAATTTCACAGAAATCATTTCCTCTTTTCTGGTACTTCTTTTGACCTCTGGATCTTGTCAGATTGTCAAAGGTTACCACACTAATCCTAATATCACCTGACGCAGTGCCCAAATCCACCAACCCACATCTGCCTCCTTACTATTATTATTGACAACCTGTACAACTGAGCATCTCATGAACAACTATGTGGCAAATATTTCACAGATACTGTGCGCTCCAAAGATGACAGTCTCTACAAACTGATTTTGTGGTATTTTCCCTTTGGTAATTCCTTTTCAGTGAGGTCATCTATTTGTGCTGCTCCTAGAAGAATATAAGGTCTAGTGAGGAAAGATACAGGAAGCAGTAACAGCATATGAGGTGCATTTCAATGGCTCAAGAGGTGGGGCTTTTACTTTTATTCTCAGGCATCATTTTAAGCGTCATCACTGAACCTAGCTTTTACCAACATGTTTTCATAGCAACCTTTGAAGAAATTGCCTTTTCCAACATTTTGAAGATTGGGATAATGAAATCTAGAAAGTTACAATAATTCAACTAAAGTCAAATGGTTCATGACTGAGCCTAAATCTGACAAAAACATTGGCTTCTGGCTTGCTAGGGTAACAGTAGGTCATCATTTACAGTGTCACTAGACATTATTAAGCTTTATTATTATCACCATTATTATTATTATTATTATTATTATTATTATTATTATTATTATTACTATTATCTCCTTTTTCTTCAAATCAATTCACTTGCATATCCTGGTTTTGGTGAAGAGGTGGAATGTTGAAATAAACTTAAAGGAGGAACTGTAACGCTATTCAAATGTTAACTGTCTTCACTTTTATTATCTTTGCCCTTTGATGGCCAATCTCCATGAAGCTCTGTGCTGTGGAGTTTCTTCCTTGCCTTCTAGCTTGAGCTCACCAGTGGAGAGAACCCTTTGGAGATTAGGGGTGAGGTCGAACCAAACACTCATTTGCTTCCTTCCTAGCTGTGTCGCTGCCAGATATCTGCCTTTGAATTCGCAAAGCCTGGACTCAGGTGTGAAGGCTCCCTTTTCCAACTATGATAACCTTCTCTTTTCTCCCAAGTATGATAACCTTCTCTTTTCTCCCAAAGACAAATGAGACACCACCTCTTGTTTCCCTTCATTTGACACAAATGTATTTCAAGGAATTACTGACTTCCTGCTGAGACTCCACCTAGTGAACTTATTAATGTTTCCATAGACTGTTGGTTTAACAATGCATATTACATATTTATTAGGTGTGTCTTTGGAGCCAGTGAGTTCAGAATGATGATAATGGTAATGGTTAGCACTTACTGAATACATGCAAAGCTTTCTCACCTGAATGTGACAGATGTGTTGATTTGGTGAGGACAAAAATTGGAAGGAATTAGAAGTAACTTGTCACTCACCATAGAGGCTGAGTAGAGCTTAGGAATCAAGTTTGTTGGTACAAAGCCTAACCTTAGTTCTAAACCATGGACTCCTGAATTTGATGATGAAATAAACAAACAAACAAATAAAACAAACAAACAAACAAAAACCATACTCTGGCCCTCAGTCTCAGATTTTATGATTTTGTAGTTGTAAGATTACAAGAGCAAGAACTTACATTTTAAAAATGTTTTTACATTTATTCAGTGTGTGTATATATGTGTTTGTGCTTTCTCTCTCTCTCTCTCTCTGTCTCCTTCTTTGTGTGTGTGTGTGTGTGTTTGTGTGAACAGTCATGGAGGCTAAAGGAAAACTAAAAGAAGTCAGTTCTCCCCTTCCACCACATGGGTTCTAGAGACTGAATTCAGGTTGTGAAACTCAGCAACACAGTCTACTACCAACTGAGCCATCTTGTTGGCCCAATCATATTTTAGTCTTTCAAATTCTCAGGTCAAACTAATATACTGAGCTGGGTAGTGGTGGTGCACACCTTTAATTCCAGCACTCTGGAGGCAGAGGCAGGCAGATCTCTGTGAGTTTGAGACCAGCCTGTTCTAAAGAGTGAGTTCCAGGACAGCCAGAGTTACAACAGAGAGACCCTGTCTCTAAAAAAGACAAAAAAAAATCAACAACAACAAAATCAACTGATACACTGAACTGAGCATCATACTGTGAGAGCATATCATTTCCTCATGCTGAAAAGGGAAACAGAGAAGAATACAGCACATTACTGGTATCCAATGTGCACAGGAAGAAGTGTTTCTGGATGTGTTGGATTTCTCTAAAGTTGGGAAGTGAATCTTTACTTATCACATAGCACAGGATTTAGCAGAAATATTATTTGTGCCCTAAGTACTATGCTGAACTCACACTAGGGTTGCTCCAAGGATTCAGATCTAGTACCTGTCCTGGAGACTGTGAATTTTGGACTATGTTCATCAGTTAGATTTGGATGTATTGCATTTTTGAAAACATGTTGAGTACAAATTTAGTTTCAATTAAAACATTTTTAGAGAAGTGATTCTCAACAAGCCCAACACAGTAAAATAAAATGCCAACATGGACAGGGAAATTTCCACATGTTCCTTAGACCTTGAACAATGGCTGCTGAGAGAAGTAGAATCAGTCTCTACCATAAATGAACATGCGTATAAGTTATTTAGTTCCAAGTAGTTATTCCTGGACATATCCATATACAAGCAAAGCTAAATGGTTTCAGCAGCTTATATAGACATATATGTATACATATATATATATATATATATATATATATGTAGATATATATAATGATAAAGAAGAGTTCATGAATTTGGGAGGGATTATGGGGAGAGTTAAAGGGAATGAAAGAGGGCCGGGAGTCATATAGTTATAGTACATATATATGTAAATTTCAAATCTAGTTTTTGTTTGTTTGGTTTTTCCAGAGAGGGGTTTCTCTGTTGTAACTCTGGCTGTCCTAGAACTAACTCTGTAGACAAGGCTGGCCTTGAACTCACAGAGATCTATTAGTATCTGTCTCCGGAGTACTAGGATTAAAGGTGTGTGCCACCAGTGCCTGACCCAAATCTAGTTTCAAGAAATAAATCTATAAACGAATCAATAATTTTTAAAAAGAACTGATTCAGGAGTCTGGCAGGACAAAACTTCATCTTAGATCAGGGTTCATTTTCAGAAGCAATAGAGAACATCAACAACCATTTCCTATGTGTGAAGATCATGCTTAGAGGACATGATTCTATCACACACACACACAAAAAAAAGAGCCTAGAGTCTCCAGTTTCTCTCCAGGACATTTTCCTTTCTTTCCCAAGGAACTAAGTACAGGGAACATGGTTGAGAATCCTCTATAAAAAGTGGCATTTCATTTCAGATGCTCAGCTCCGCTTTAATCTGCATCCTTCTGAATGATTTCTAAACTCAGTCACTTAACAAAGTAGTGAAGAAAAAAAATGGCCCATTAATCTTATGCTGCCCGTTATAATTTAACTCTTGGGTTGAGCATATGAAAATATTATTCACATTGATTTGAAATATGCTTCATAGCTGCATATATTATAGGCTCTGAACATTTTAAAATTATTGCTTTGGATGACATGATGTACTACATAGGGACACTCTCAGATGGTGGCAAAGTCACCTGAGCACCACATCACATTTATTTTAGAATCAAGATATATACTTTTATGTATATTCTTATTTCCAGCACTGAAACATGTCAAGTTTCATGCAGTAGCTGTAACCATAAAGGTGCTATATAAACATAATTATCAGTATAATTAGTTGCATATATTATCTGCATGCAACTAAATTCTTGTACTAACTACCCAACTATTTTGATGGGCTGTCTTTTTCTGATTAATCATGTATGCTAATGTACCTGCTCATGTTGACTATGAGGAATTAATTCATTTTCAAGGGCCTAAAATGTGGTCTTTGGGACCCAATGAAAACTACATAGATTCATCTTTTTCTGGTTGTATGGCCTTAGCCAACTGACATAACATCTTAGAGTTTCATTATACTAACCTGTAAATAGAAATAATAGTGAGTCCCTAGTTATAAGTTCAAAGAAAAATATCCACGTGGAAATCAATCTAGCATTTATAATAAGCAGTTATTCCAATGTTAACTATCATGAGCATGGTAGTTAATATTAATGAAAGCCTGCTCTGTGTTTCCTATTCAAGGAACTAAATCTTATGGAAGTATCTTCCCCAATTTTCCTCTAAAGTTCTGACATACCCTTGGAGTTTGCTTTTCTGCTGCTGTGATAAAATACTCTCCACAAAAGCAACTTGGGGGAGGCGTAATTCATCTTACATTTCCATGATACAACCTATCATTGATGGAAGTCAGTACAAGAACTCAATCAAGAACCTGGAGGCAGGAACTGGTGTGATGGCAAAGATATGAAAGAACACTGCCTCCTGGCTTGCTGCCAATCACACATTAAGCTATGTTTGTTTTTATGATTTTTTATACAGCCCAGGCCACCTGGCCAGGAACAGCACAACCCACAGTGGACTGAACTATCCAACATCAACTGGCAGTCAAGAAAACATCCCACACACTCTCTCACAGAGCAGTGTTATGAAGGTAACTCCTCAGTTGAGATTTTGTCTTTGGTGTCTCAAGTTGGCAATATCACACTGGCCCTTCTAGGCAAGGGGCACAATGAGATGACATCTTTGATATTCTGAATATATAACAGTACATAGAAATTGTAGCCTAGTTTTGCTCTTTCTTCAGTCTTCTGTTTACTTTTTACTTTAATGAGCCTTCCTGTCACTCCGTACAGAACCAGGACCTGGATGGTTTGCTGGCAGTTGCTGGGGCTCACTAACAGAGGGCAAAAATTGTGTAGAGGTCTTTCTTTACAACACCTATTGCTAATTTCTTCTCAGTTCACACAAACTTGAACAGAGTATGAAAGGGAAAGGAGCTATAGTGCAAAATATTGAGGACAGCACTACCCTTGTGCATACATTCACAAACTTTTCTTTATCCTAGGAAAAATGCATGCCCCCTGCCAATTATCAGGTAGTTTCTACAACTGCAATGCTCATCATTTGCAGCCTGACAGCCCATTCCCCTCTATCATGCTATTCCATCAAGAGAATGAATAAGAACCAAACTGTAAGACTACTAAGCTGCCATCCTTATTTTCTGCAGTCTCCTTTGAGTTTCTGTATTGAAAACAATTGCTCTTATATATGTAAGTATGTCTGCATAAGCCATAGGCATATGCATATATAGGCATGTACACACACACACACACACACACGTTCATGCCTTTGCTTCCTAACTAAACTGATTCCTTTCTATGTAACTGTATACATAGTTACACCTTTCATAGTATCCCAACTAATAACATATATTAATTATATAGTTGATTAACAGAAAACTACATCTTGGTCATGGTGGAATATTATTATCTCTCACTGTTTGTCCTCTTCAAAATGAGTTCTACGTGATAGTTCACAAGGAAGGATTCAAATTTCCAACAACTAGGGATTAGCTACTCACCATGTCTTTTTAGAGATTCATAATTATATTTATAATGACTATTTCAGAGGCTCCCAGGAAGTCAGAAAGTTTGACCTTGCTTAACCTAGTTTTTCACACATATATACAAATAAGCTCCCAAAGGCACAGGACCTTTTCCATGTCTAATGGAGTCTTTCTATTGCCTCATATAATAGCTAGAACAGTAGTTACTCAAGATACATCTAAAATAAGTCTAAATGTATAACATTTTAACATATACAAAAATATAGTCCACAATATGTTATTTATGAAGTATTGGTTATATATATATATATATATATATATATATATATATATATTTATCTTTATAGATTGTGGTAGAAAATTGGAAACTAAAATAATATTTTAAATAATATGTAAAACACATTTAAAATAACTACTGTGTATTTAGTGGCAAAGGAAAGAGATCCCTATTTTAGAAAATTTACTAAAAAAGAAGGACACTAAAAATCACAACTTTAATCCAAATTGGTATGTTTAGATCACTCTTTCTTGCGTTCCAATATTTCTAGGCTACGCAGAGCAGATGACAGAAATTTGTTTGGTACCATAATATAACATCGCCTAAGGAATTATTTTTTATTAGCTAGAAATCAGATTGGCTTTCACTATTACAGTATATTTGATGAAATAAGAATATTGCAGTGTTTTTTTTTTTCTGATGTGAATTTCATGCATCTAAAATTCACTTGTGAGATTCAGATTTAATGTCATATCCATTTTCTAGACTGCTTAATATCTGACACCACTTTAGACTTTAATCTCAGTGTGGCAAGGGAAGAAAAATGTAGAAATAAATGAAATAAGTGTGGCCAGTATCATTTCTAGTAACAAAATTTCCCTAAATTTCGGACTTATGGAGGGATTTAATCTGTACTTAAAATAATTTTAACCATAGATCTTAAAGTGATTGAGCTTTTAAAGACATTTCATTGTTAAAACACATGTACTTTGAGTGATGGAATGCATCTCAGGTGGTAAAGTGTTTGCCTTGCGTGTACAAGGCCCTGGGTTTGATATCAGCACCATGGGTCTAGTGTATTCCTATTATACTATCACTCTGGAGGTGGGAACAGAAAGAACCAGAAGTTTAAGGACATCCTCAACTATATAATAAGTTTAAGACCAGCATGCAAAACATGAGAACATGTTTCACATAGACAGATTATAGATAGGTATCATTCTAATTATGCATGTGTATCGTCATCTGTGGATAAGTGTGTGTATGTGTGTGTGTGTGTGTGTGTGCATTGATTTTATTTTTATTTGAATATTTTCCATCTTACCTTTTGTAGACATGTCCTCAAGATTGACATGTATCTTCAAATACCCCCAAAGATAGAGATATATTGATATGATGTCTTAGGAGGTGATAAAAGTCTATCCATTTTTCCTATCCATAGAAAATGTGATGTAGCTTTTCAGAATTTGGGAATAAAAAGTCTAGTGAGTTTTGTGAAGTAGTCTGAAATTTTTACTATTACTCAAATAACTAGAAACAATGGTCTTACATATAATTCTTTGTGAATGGAAACTTCGGTATTTCAAATATACTGGATGGTGAGTTAGTAAATGTGAGTGAGTCAATACCAAAGCAAGAAAGATAATGTCTGAGTTCCTATGTGGAGAGATTTATTTATGTTTCTTTTTTTCCTATCATGCTTTTCCAACACCTACACAACTAGGACATACATATATAATGTGGTAGATAGACATATATATTCAATTTATACCTGCTAAAAGAACAAAGGCAACTCCCTCAGTCAGGTCAAACAATAGACAAGATATGAGTTAGAGATCTGATTAGATTCTAGTTAGTGAGTTATACAGTAGCTATCTTTAGTACCAATCTGAGACATTAGAGTGAAATGCAAGAGGACAATATATTTCAGAGCAATTTCTCTTGGGATTTCCACTGTCTATAAAGATATTTTATTTTAGTCTCACTCAATCATTTTTAAATAACCTCCATGAATCTGTTAAAAGTGACAGGGTTTAGGATATTCCCTGTTGCTCTGTCTACAATTAATTGGTTCTGCATCATGCAATGATCTTAATACAGATCTTGGGTCCAGTGTTTGTTATATACCCCCCATTTGTGATCTAGGGTAAATTTCATAGTATATTTTTAATAGTGATGACTAATTCCATTTCATAGGATTGTAGAAGTGATAAATGGTTATTAGGATTATGTGCATTTCATCCAGGAAAAAAATCCGTAAGTTTTATTGTTCGTTACCATCACTATCACCATCGTCACCACACTTGTCATCAACATCACCATCACAATCATGTCAGATAAAGGACACACGAGTACATTCCCTGAGCCATGGACACTTTTGTCCTCAAAATCATGTTACATGTCTGTTCTGAAGGCTGTCAGATAACAGAAAATACGGTTCATTATGCTTTCTTTCTACCTAATTCTGACAGCTTTCACTTTTTTTTCCCATTTCCATTTTGGTTAGTAGACTCTTATTATGCACAGAAAAAGCTGCTCCTTGAGGAGGGAAGTGATAAAGTATCAAATAAAAACGACACTGAATGAAGACTTTCATGCTGCAGGAATACCTTTGGCACAACTCGGTGGACTTACAGGTGTTACCTGAGCCGTTGTGGTCGGGGAAGTGTAAGAAGTGCTTATGATATGGACTAAGGAACAGGATGTTCTGGCTCGAGAGTAGTGATAAAATACAAACATAATGGACCAGTTTTTTCTTCTTCTTCCTACGTTCGGATTTTCCAGGAATATTCTTGCTGTTTGCTTCTGAGTAGAATACGGTACACCTGGCTGCTTAGTCGGGTCACTGAGTAGATAAAGAACATTCTTGTTTGGGAAACACGGGAAATGAATATGACTATTAGGAGGAGAAAAGGAAAAATTTCAAGGTTATAGGCGAAGCCTCAGTTAACTAGACAATGAATAAAGAACCATAAGTCCATACTTAATACATACTCATGCCAAAACAAAGTGAAATTTCCCAATTTGCCCTACTGACCCAGGAGGAAGAGGACACAATTGTTGATCCATCTGCTGCTACGATGCTGACAGAGAACTGCTAACACTGTCTACCCAAAAAGGATTCGCCAGGAACCATGCCATCTCATTTAATGTGTTTCTAATTCAAAGACTAGGAAAAACACAGGTGGAACAGGCTAATGGTTTCAATAACTATCTTTAATGATATATGTGACAACCTCAACTTTTATAATAGGAAGAAGACTCACAAAGTTTAAAATTTCCCAAGGTAGTAATTTCAAATCAGATGCTCAGAAGTGAAAAACAACAATAAGCTAGCTCAGAAGTAGGGTTATAGAGACTTTGTATCGTTTAAAACATCTGTCTGCAGTGATTCACAACTGAGTTTGTTTCTTACAAAAGCTATTTCATTTTCTCCAAAGGAAAACAATGGGGATGATAATATCTAGAGACTAAAATTGTTGTGCCAATTAAATGAGATAGTTCATTAAAGCACTTGATATACTTCATGGAGTTCATGAAAGTATTAATCACTATGATTACTGTTGTCACTGAGTACTTAAAGGACTACAAAAATCTATAGGGAGAATAATGATAAATGTTAATATTGTGCTGTTATATTTATTATCTCGGCTGAGCATCTGTTGCCCTAACATACATTTCACATATCAGACCATAGCTCATGTTGCTTTAATAATAATTTTTAAAATTATTATTATATAATAAAATTATTATTATTATATTATATTATATTATAAGAAATATAAAGCCTAAACAATAAATCAAAAACCCTTCAGATTTGAGGTAGGAAGATGAAATTCCGATGTGAGATTATCTTACAACAAAACTGAAATCTTCATAGTGTAGTGTCAAAATAAAAAATATCGACACTGTGACTGTATTGCTTACTTGAAATCTGTTCAGAAAGTAGAACATAAGTGCTCTCACTCCACAAAACACATACATGTATATACACACACAATGTTAACCATGTGTGGAGACAAATGTGGTAATATAATTGTGCTAATAATTTGATAATGTAAACCATGCTTAAAAATTCCTCTCATTCAAATATACTGTCATTGAGTATATGTCAACATGTTATTATTACAAAATATTTTACTTATGTTAGAAACATTAAGTCAATGGTATTCATTACACATTTTAGTTGTATAATAGAATTTAGGAATTTTTTATTTAACATTCCAAACTTGATTTCTCCAGGGACTTCTGTTTTCCAAACACCCATAAGCAAATCAAGAATATTTATTACAGTCATTTCAAGTGGCATCATTTTGTAATGTGTGTGTGTGTGTGTGTGTGTGTGTGTGTGATGGATTTACTTCTATGAGAGTGTAAGGTAGAGGTTATTCTTGTCAGGAAATCTCATGCTCCCATGGGCAGCAGGTGATGTAGACTTTAGCTTGTAGCATAAAGTCTCATTGAGTTGGTTATCCCCACACCCATTTCCTCTATAATGCAAGAATAATAATTGTCCTTCATTTGCACATGGCATGCAAAGCTGTCTATCTTCCTGGATAAGATACTGACTCTTCATATTAGTTCATAGCTATGTGGCTCATCACAGGAAATACCATTCATTCCATTTGCACCTAGTGGTGCAAATGATAATGAAAATACACAGAATATATTTTGGAGTACACAAACATCCCCCACGTCTTTCAACATTCCTTAAGTGCATATAATACTGATTTAATTTCACTGATGACTATATTATATATTGTATAATGAATTTATTAGCTAATATATTGTTAGAATTTTTTATAGTAACCTGAGTACTTATATGAATACAATGGTGCAAAAATGAAAAGATAACTCCTTTAGTTTGCTGACCACACAAACCAACTTTAATATTGTTGGGGACAGGAGCTGGCTACCTGATGAGGCACCTCCAGAGGTCACAAGGGATAACATCTTGCTGCCTGCAATATCATCTATTTCTACCCAGAGGGATAAAGCAGAACAAGTGGCCACTGTTCTTGACAAATGGATACAATTTCAATTTTTCCAAAATGTGAGTGTCAGATTCATCCATTGTGCCAAATAGATCTGTCAAGTGACCTTGGCCATTTACCAATAGATGGCACACTATAAAAACATGTTGGGGCATTTAAAGGACTAAAATGTCACCTCGTGGATATTGTCATCAATACAATGTGCATTGGCATTTTGTCACACACTGACTTTGAAGGTCACAGAAGAGTTCCAGCTCTCACATCAGTAGACTAATCACCTGTACTGCACATAGTACTCTGTGTACCTCCCCAAAGGACCACAAACAACTTTATGGATATAATAAAGCACCTCATCTACTTGACAACACATGATTGCATCAAAGCCTCAAATAGGAGCAAGGAGTTGATAGTCCCTGCTCTTTCTACTTCTCCTCCTTGCTTGATGCTGTTTGGCTTAGTCTGTTCTTGTTGGTATTAATATTGAATTGTCTTTATCTGAGACTTCATATAAAACATAAGTTTTCTCTTTCAGAAATAAGACAATAATTACATGCACTGTGGTGTGTGTGTGTGTGCTGATAATGATTAAACCCAGGAGCACACTACCCATCAGCTATGTCTTTAGCATCATTTCCTTAATTTTGACTACTATATCTTTCTTTAAAAAAATCTTAGTTTACTCTGTAATGAAGTCCACAAAGTCTTTAAGGGAGGATAGATTATTTCTACAGCATCACAAGATAAGAAAACTGTATTTCTATGCTTCCCAAAGGGAAATGAATTGATTACTAAATATGAGAGAATGATTGATAATTTTCTCCATATCTGTGTTCATTAATGCTTTTGAGGGAGCTGCAAAATATAAAAATAGATCAATAGTATAAAAATTACAATGAATAAATTGAAAGAACACAGGCAACTATCATTAAAAATATGATACAATATGAATATATTAATAGATAAAAGTTGTTATAAGCTGATGCAGAACATGGATTAAGTCATTAAATCATTAAAAAAAGAAATATGAACATAACAGGAAATGTACTAAACCTCACAAACAATTTTGAGATAAGGCCTCAGAATTGCAACACAGCCAAAGAAGTTGACCTTTAACTCCTCATCCTCCTGCCTCCTCCTCCTCCCAAATGCTGGGATTATGGTCTTGTGGCACCATAGTCCTCTCAACTTCATGTTTATTAACCAAAGAAACATAATTAAGATTTAGGTGTCACACTTTACATACGAGAATGAAATAAATGAAATGAATGAAAAATGGTAGCATTGGCAAGAGTGTGATTTACCATGTGTGATACCAAACAAGTTAAGGCTGAGTCAGCTTCCTGGAAGCCATAATTGATACGCACCAGATCTGAAAATCAGTCAGTTGCATTACTGTAGGTTCACCGTAAAGGAATAAAATAATGGATGCTCAAGGACATGTGAACGAGGAACTTAATATCTTTGTCTATGGTGGCAGAATGAAAAGAAAAGCCCAAGAACTTAGCAGTGGGGATGTGGGGGTGGTTACACAAATAATAGAATAATGCTAAATTAGAAAATGATTGTGTGGGTTTTTACTAAGTGTCATAAAGGCCTACTCATACTACATTATTAAATGACAACAATTACCTCATACTTCATTAGTTTGATCTAACAATTAATGATATTACATGTTTCTATTGTATTTCTATATGCTCTGTTAAAAGTCTCAAAATTTACAGAGGTTATTTTTTGACAATGGGATTTAATGTTATTTTTACTTCTTTTCTTTATGACATCTTCACCTTTAGACTTCCAATAATGAGTTTGTCACTCTTATAATTTTAAACATAATTATTTCCAACAAGAAGATTTCTCTAATTCTCCAACTACTGTGCACTGTGGCTCAGGCTATTGGTGCAATTATCTCCAATTATTGAGTAACTTAGTTTAGGCTCTTGGTGTAAAGAAAAATTTAGTACTTTTTTTGCACTACTGAAAAACGCATTTCCCACAAATTCATTATTTAAAATTGGTAAATCTTGCATGGACCAAAAGAATTAGTGCCCAAATATGCTGAACCTTTGCCAGCATGGATAGAGACTTTGAAAAAATCTCTTTGAATCTCTCATCACAGTGACCCTAAAGTAGGTGTGTGGCAAGTAAAGGGAAATAGTAAGAGCTTGGCTTAAGAAAGACAGGAGTAAAAGGCAATTGGATCTATGGTCTTTTGATGAGATAGAAGCATGCAAGAATTGGGCCATACTGTGTTTCTTATGAACACACACACACACACACACACACACACACACACACACACACACACACTCACATTCATCACTCCACTCTCTCAGGCTAGCATCTCTCTAACAAGGGTGCCCAACTGTGGACAACACATAAGAGTCTTCTTCACATGATAGCGACAATTCTTAGACTGTTATCATGTGATTAATTATTGCCCCCAAAATGATATGGGCAATTTATATGCCTGGAATTCTTTCTCTTTTTTCCTCTTTCAGACAAATGTAGATGCATATGATGAAGACACCAGACTCCTTAGTCACTCTGAAGACAACTGACCAGTTAAATTCACACTAAATACTAGTAAACAAGCAATAAACTCTTAATGTGTCACATGACTGACACTTAAGGGTCATCATCTTAATGTTTCTTATCTATCTTTAGAAATAATGGTGTTTATTTGAAAAAATGCCTAGATAAAAAGTGTATATAAAAATATTATGTATATAATTTAGATATATGCATATATTTAATTCTATGAACCATTTCATTGGTTACTTTGAATTTTAAGGTGATTAATATCTCCAATTTCCATTACAGAGAAAAATTCTTAAGCTTCTAGAGAAACTGTGGCACATCATTCTTAAATATGATTTATTTTTCATTTTTTTCAGGAAGAATTTCACTTTGTAAACCACTGTTTTTGAACTTGTCAACTTTCTAAGTGAGAGGGTTACAGTTCTCCTGAGTGCTGGGGTTACAGGCATGTAACCACAATGGTTTCCTTCAGTTTGAGAAATGAGTCCAAATAAGAGACAAGAAGGAGGATTAAAGAGCTAGACAGGTCTTCTACAGAGAAAGGAATGAGAGGTGGAATCCGAGAGAATTCTTAGAAATGAAGAAGTCAAACAGAACTAGACAGGCAACAACAAACAGACTTGTTCAAAGGTATTCTAGAAAGTCAAGTTTGTGAAAATGTGGAGAGAGAAAAATATGATAAGTGTTATGTGCTTTTTGAACCCTAAATGAATTTTACTTCTAAAAGATTCATATTGTTTACTTGTGAACACTAAAAATCTTCTGTTAACATCTTCTAGAACTTTCTAAATCCTGACAGAACATCTGCAGAGAAAGATGTCATTCCAGGATAATCAACTGCTAGTTGCTAAATTAAGATCAAACTGTCCTTAACCTTGAACATTTTTCTACAAGATTTTAGAAAAAAAGAGATTCCCTGGGGAGTTGTGTAATTACATGATTGTACCCTTCCTAACAGGCTATTTACAGATAAGGATTTTCCCACAATTCTTTAAAGTTAAATATATGAATTACAACAGTTCACTGGTATTTCTTTGGGTGACTGGGAGCAAGACTGGGGAGACAGTATAAGCTGGCTGTCTTATACAACTCATATATTCCTTTCTTTCATGGATGTTTGCCCCAGGTTTAGCAGCCCCCAAACATTCTCAATGTAAACACAGTCAGGTTCTTACTATGACTAGTGAGGCTGAAGCTGGAAGAATGATAATTATTTTAGGCAGATTGACTCCCTGACTTACAGATTGTTTTTTACTATATCTTTTTTTCCCCCTTTCTGAAACAATCATGGTGGTCAGAGAATCTGACATGGTGGTCAGAGATTCAGAGTTGTCTTTGGCTATGGGGGAATTACAGTGGAAAACACACAAAGAAGCAGGGAAATAGGACAGGGAGATCCAGTTTGTTCAACAGCTGAACTAACAAAATAGAGACTATCTCTAAACTTATCATAAAAGTACGTTGAATTCAGCCACCTGCTATTTAAGCAAAAGTCACTACAAATGGACATTAAATGGCAACATTGGTTTCTAGATTGCTCCTGCCCCAGAACTCCTTGTTTTTATTTCTCTTTTAATTCTTCAGTCAGAAATGCTTAGATTGAGTATAAGAGGCCTGTTCCTCTAGAAGTCATGATTCTCTCCATAAAAATATTAAATACTAGTATTTATATGTTCATGTATAGTAAAGAACTATACATGAGAGTATAGGACAGTAATGAATGCCTACCTAATGTATTTACAACATTAAATTGGTTACTGTGGAAATCAATGTTATAATCTTAATGTATTGATAAGTGGTAACTGTTATTGTGACTTTTAGGTTGGTTGGGGTAGTAGTTCTTTATCCTTCTGAGGTTCTGTATGAACAACTTATTTATAAACCCTCTAATCTTACAGTGAAGATGTTTTCTGTCAACTGTTATTTCTCAAAGCATGATCACTTGTTTGAAAACATCAAAAACACCTATATGCTGGTGAGAAATTCAAACCATATGGATCCAAACCACTGGGGGCGGAGCCCAACACTCTGTTTTAATATGAAATTCTCATGTGTTGAGCTCAGCTAAAATTGGAGGGCAAATATAAACTGAGATGCCAGTGTGAGAATCTCCTCAAGATTATCAACAAGCATACTGTGTACACCTCTCCAACTGGAGCATATTGTCCAATTGTCTGTCTGCTGAACAGACACACTTACCAATTGATTTTTCTAGTATATTAATGTCTGAGAATCTCTGAGAGTAAAAATAATTATTTTTAGATGTGTCCTATACGTGCATGTCTGTGTGTGTGTGTGTGTGTGTGTGTGTGTGTGCATTTATGTGAGTGTGTCCATGTGTGGGGATGCCAGAGCTCTATGTCAGGTGTCTTCCTTGGCTACTCTAATGCTTAGTTTTGGAATAGTATTTCTCACTGAGTGTGAGAGCTCTCCAATTTGACTGTCCTGGAAGGCCAATGAGCTCCCTAGATCTGTATGTCTCTGCTTCCCCGATATTAGAAGTACAGGATGTACACCACTGTACCTGTCTTTTTATAGGGGTGTTAAATATTTGGGGATTTAAAGACACACCTCCATGCTTGTGTAGCAAGCACTTTATCTCCATAGCCTCATTTCTGACATTCATAATGTATGATTTTCTGGTCTGTTTTCTTCTTTTTCTGAGAGGGTTTGTCACTGTGACTTGAATTACTATTACTTTATATCCATCTCTAGAATCTCTAGTACAGAGTGCAATCTCAGATGCAGACTAAGAATGTCTCACTAAACTAGCTTCCCCCAAAGTCTCAGCAGATCTTCAAGACAAATTACTTCAGGGAGGGGAACGCTACACTCATGAAAAAGCAGCTTCAGAAGTTTAATGATATGAATATCTTTGTCATTTACTGAGTTCTGGTCATTTCAAATAATGCATATTTAATTTTAATTGCTCGTCTTTCAGTCAGTGTTTGCCATCTTCAGTCAGAAACAGAGAAACAAATACAATTAAATATTTACTTTTCAAAATTGGCAAATGTAAATAAGTATGAAATAATTTTAAATAATTAAAATTTCAAGTGAGTTTATGGGTATCTTTGTAATCATATCATTCTGAAGCTATTAAAGATTAAAACTGCACAGAGACACTTGGGACAGTCCATATTGGTCTTAAATAAATGTAATTCTGTTGGAGAAATTGAAGGAAATGTTCCTTTCAAATATAACCACAAACCTAAAAAGAAAAATCAAGCTACAAGGCTAAATCTAATTGACTATTTCCCCAAATATGTGTCTCTGTATGTAGCTACTCATAGTTTCATTTGCTACTCCTAGGAGAAGACAAATGAAAATTTCTAACTGAAAATAGTGCATTCATATCAACACACTGGTTTTCAATCGAAGAAATTGTCCTGTGGCCACTGTTCCTCTAATGTTTTCTACTCTTGCAATGAAGTATCAAGTCTATCTTATAGGGCTTTCAAGAAGCATATTTGAAAACCCATTGCTTTTTCCAATAAAGTAGTTACTAGGAGCACCTGTATCACCAGGCCATTGACAAGTGCTTAACCACAGTGGAGATGCAAGGTATTTGTGTGGTTTGTTATAAAGGTAGTGAACAATGGCAGGTAGATGCAGACTGATGAATCCATGAATACACCTACTTCCCGGGCTCAAACTATGTCCATTTGATCATTAATCCAATGCAGAAGTCATAGAATTCCAATGTACTGCAAAACCATAGCATCTAGTGCTTATGAGTGTGTCTTGGGGGATCAGGATAAGACTGGATAGTTTCCCACAACCAATGCCTCCATATACCAGATAGAGCAGCCTAAGAACTTCCTGACAGCTAAGGTAGAATCAGGGTGAGGAGGACAATTCACCACCTTGTTCTAGTGTATTGAAATGCCTTTGCACATTTTAAATCAATGTATGAAGGAAGGAATGAAGTGTTGTTATAAAACAGACCTTACTCATATCTGAAGACAAAAATATTCATTAGGATGGATTTCTTTTTACCTCCTACAAACCTGTAATTAGTCAGACTAAAGATTAAAAGAGCTTCAGAATGTATAGAACATATTAAATCCACTCTTATCAGGTCATAAAACTTTAGCCAGGAAGAAGAACTTCTGATTTGTTGGTCACAGACATCCAAGTTTCAAGTTCTCCTCCACGATATGTTAACATGAGACAATCACTACCTGTGAGGCTTGGTCCTACATGTACGCCTTGAAACACCACACTAGCAAATTTCTCATTATATGTTAGGGAATTAAGTGATAAAATTCCCAGACGTTAGTCAAAGACCTTGTACTTAGCAAATATTCATAGCAGCAGTTGATATTAATATGGGACAAATATGTTAACCACCAAATGCCCAGGGCACTGACTCCAGCCCAGAAGACCATGCATCATGTGATAATGACTTTCCTCCATTCATTGATCCTACTATCTCTCTGCCCATTAAAAACAAGGGTAGAGCCTGGTCTGGTAATATACACCTCTAAGCCAGCAATTAGGAAGCAGAGGCAGGAGGGTTGCCACAAGTTCCAGGAGAGCCAGGGTTATACATAGTGAGTTTCTGTGTCAAAAATAAATAAATTTGGGGCTAGAGAGATGCTTCATTCTTTAACTGTGCTTGGTGCTCCTCCAAAGGCCCTGATTTCAGTTCATAACATATACATCACATGACTCACGACCTCCTGTTACTCCAGCTCGATGTGGTCCAACACCTGCTGACGTCCACAGGCACTGCACTCATGTGGCACATGCACACGCGCATACACACACACACACACACACACACATACACACACACACACACAAATATGTATACACAATAACACACATAGACACATGTATATTTATATATATATATATATACATACATATATTTGTGTATATATATATATATATATATATATACATATATATGCATACACACACATTGTGTGTGTGTGTGTGTGTGTGTGTGTGTGTGTTGCTTACAAGATGGCTCAGTGGGTAAAGGCAATTTCCACCAAGTCTGACAATCTGAGTTTCATCCCCAGGACCAATATGGTAGAAGGAGAGAAATGATTCCTGAAAATTATCCTCTGACCATCATGTATACGTGTGGCATGAGTGCCAACACATGTACATGCATATCATACATTACACATGGACATGTACACAAAATAAATAAACACCTATAGAAAAGGTTGCCATTTTAAATAAATAACTAAATACAGACTGAGGGAAAGTGTGCAAACTTGAAAGAACTGCACTTCATTGTGCTATTTCTTCAGAAATCTAAATTTCAGGTGTAGTATATATCTTCTAAACACACTTTACCTTTGCCATGATCAAATAATGCACTGTAAATGGATTAGTCAATGATTTCGTCCATTAACTAGGTTACAAATAGGTGACTACTCATAGGATTGATAGTGAGGCTTATTAGTAGATGGCTCACATAAGCCTCATGTGATAGTATAATATAATGTCATGAGGTTAGAAGAAGTTCAGGGTGAAAATCCCTCACCTGAAACACTTATGAAGTATTTCCTATTTTCAACCATTTTTTTTTTCAGATTTTGGCATGTTTGCATTATACACAATGAATTATTAGGCTGAGGGGATCCAAGTCTAAGGATGGAATTCACTTACATTTTGTGTATGCCTTATGAGTAAATTGAAGGAGATTTTATGAAGTATTTTGAATGTGTTAACAATCCGACTGTGACTCATCACATGAGGTCAGATAGAATTTTCCACTGGTAGTACTATATTAGTACTCAAAATGTTTCAGATTTCTGGCTGGGGATGTACCTCCGTGAGTAAAACACTTGTAGTGAAAGCATAAGAAACAGAATTCAAATCTTCAAAACCCAAGTAATAGCCAGATAATGTCGTATGCATCTATAATCCCACTGTTCTTATGATTTTAAACCCTATGAATTCATTTAGGATGCTTCCGCTCTGCAAAAATGTTTTCTGTCAAACTTTCCATGTGCTCTTGATGAGCACAGGTCAACAAAATTCAAATAAATGTTTGCAGAAGCCTTTGAGAATGAAATGTATGGAGTCAGATGCCACAGGAGATAATTGTACTTAGGATGAGTAAGACTCCACGTTTGACCTCAGATAAATTAACTTTAAATAGAGTGGATGAGTCAGTGCTTGGAATGTAAAATTTCTAAAAGATCAAGGTTAAGTACCAAATGAACATGTAGGGGTTTTAAAGAAGGGAATAGAATGATGGATACTTGATCAAGGAAAGGATGAAGAGTGTAGGTCCCTTTCAGTCTTGGAAGATGTTCCCTTTACCTCCTGGTATTGAAGCTAGAATCAAGTTAGGAATAGAAGGGTACAGGGTCCAGTATCTTCTCTAGCCTTACAGGAGTGGAAGAGAGACTCATTCCTTAACAAGGTGCAGTACAACAAGAGTGGCAGGCTCTGGAGGTTATAGAGGCAGGAGTTGGAACACCCTTGTTCCATCTCTCTCAAAGGGACTCATGTTTCTTATCTTAATACACCATTGTCTTTATCTGTACAAAATAATGATTTCTTCTACACAAGTGGGAGAACAAAATGACATAAGCAGGCAGATAAGAGGGCCAAAGAAAGTTCTCAGGTTGGTTAAGGGAATGGTAAGAGAAGGAGGAGGATGGTGACAGTGATAATGATAGTGTTGGTCGTGGTGGTACTGGTACAGCCTCAGCCATGGCTCTGAGTGCAGTATAGTTTAAGGGTTTCTAAGTTGTTGTAGCTTTAGAAAGGTAAGGTATCTGTTCAGTGATTGTTCACAACCTGAGAAGGAAACGGTTTTAGATGTGTTCACCTACTTAGTGAAAAAACTAGTGGTGGATGTAGTCACATTATAACATTTATTGAGTGTTTACTATATACCAAGCCATATGTCCTTTATTCTTCATATCAACAGTATATAACAGTTCCTAATATTATTACTTTCTTTTAGATATAGACTCAGGCTTAGAAAAGTTACAACACATAAGATTCTATTGTCATTATGATGAAAACACAATCAAGCTGTCTCATTGGCAGTTGCTCAGTTACTATAGTATAATATTAAACAGTTTGCTCTTGACTCTGTTTTCTTTCTGAGTCCTGATTACAGTAATTTATTCCCCAGGTGAAGAGGAGAGACGATGGCTTCTCTTTGATTCTGCTTTGCTTCTATGCTCGTATTTTCCTTTCAAACACAGAAGTATTTCAAAGAACAGCACTGTCTGTGGAAGCCTGGCACTATCAGAATTATGCTGAAAAACAGTTACCAAGGACTTACGTGGTAACCTTCCCCCTGTACATAGACAAAGCAGGGGTGAGTTATGGGACAATGCAATAAGGCCCCAAATCCACAACACCCACAAAACTGAGAGTTAGACCAACACTACCAATGACACATTATGTCCTATAGGCATTGAACTACATGTCTGACATGAATGATTATACTTAAGTTTTCAGTCTTCTAAGACTATACCTACTATTATTATTTGATGGTAGGAATAGTGAGTCCTAGATAGTCAGGTAAGTACCCAAGCTTACGTGGTTAGCAAAGGATGGAGATCAACTATATCTGACAGCTATATTCTTTTAAGACAGTGTCTTTTTGTGTAGTCAAAATTGCCCTTGAATTTACTATCTTTCCATCTCAGGTTCTCAATGGCTGTGCTGTAAACATGTACCATAGGTTCAGATAGCACCTATACCTTTAACTACTTGCTCTAGTGCTTCTGCTGAAATAAAAATCACAATTACCAGGAGTTAAGTTTTACTTACAGAATCAATCAAGTACAAGGAAATGTTGGGAGAAGGCTTGAGTAGTGGCAGGTGAGAGAATGTGGATCATTTCAAAACAAGTTATTTGCTTTATGTGACATAGTCTTTTTGGTACAGATTTAGCACTGAAACTTGTATCTTCCAGAAACAGTGCTTCCAGTTTTTATTCAAGCTAGAAAATCTTCCCCAACTCATGAATCAAAAACAACATTTTATTTACGTAGATCAGCTTTTCTGAGTCCTGTCATTCATCCACTCTCCTGTTTCACTATTTATGCATAAAAATATGTTAGATCTATAATCTCAAATGTGAAAGGGTTGAATGAGAGGGAGCCATAATGCCTCAATGTGTAGTTGTTTATTTTTTTATCTTAATTCCATTATGCCAACTCCATCCAACTTAATTATAATGAATAGAGAATTACACAATTACCCTCTGTTCTATTCCTTAGATGCTGTGTTTTGATAAAATTCACTACATGCTGCTCTCCCCCTGAACACTAGAAATGGATGTGTGTTGATATAAAATGTGTTATAATTACAATTGAAATATAGTTTACATAATGATAGTGTTAAAATAAAATTATAGATGTATAGAGACAACATGGTCATGCATTTTGAGTATCATGCACACTTAGACCAAAATCTGGTAGTTGAATGAATAAACAAATGTGATTTTACTTTAGTCAAAGAGGCTATTCAGTAGTTTTCAAGTATATAATATCTAAGGCAAATTAACTCCAGCGAGATAAAATTCTCCCAATTACATTTTCAGTTTAAAAGGTGATTTTGGGGGTTGGCAAGTTGGCTCATCAGTTAGAACACTGGTTCCTCTTGGAAAGTACCTGAGTTCAGTTCACAGCTCCCACATAGCAACTTACAAATGTCTGTAACTCCAGTTCCAGTAGATCAAATGCCCTCTCTTGACCTCTGTGAGTATCAGGCACACATGTGGTACACATACATACATGCAAGTCAACACTCATACATATAAAATAAAAATAAATCAATAAATAAAATTTTAGATAGTTGAGTGAGAGGCTGTGGGTGAATCTCAGTAGTAGAGTATATGTTTATCATGCAAAAAGCCCTGGGTTACATCTCTTGAACCAAAACATAAATAAAAATTAATGTTACAATTAATAAGTTAAACAAAGATATGAAATTCTTGGTGAAATTGCTCAAAGTAAGTATTCTTGTGGATATTTTACATGAAGCACATTGTTTACCTTTCTTGAATACCTGAGTAACTTTCTTTCAACTTCAACATGTGTATCAGAAATGGCAATTTCCCAACTATCTTTGATGAAGTATAAAATAATAATGATATATATTAGAGTACAAAATAGTCATGAATTACAATGGCACACAAATAAATCAACCTAAGCCTCAAAAAGTATGGTTATAATTACATTATCAGAGAATATGAGAGTGTTGTCAACCTGACAGAATCTGGATTTGCAAGCCTCCAGGCATACCTACAAGGAATTATTGAAACTTGATTAGCCTCTGATAATGCCCGTGAGGGTTTATCTTAATTAGGTAATTGAGGTTGATACCACTTCTAACAGAGGGTGTCACCATTTTCTGAGCTTGAGTCCTCAACGACATAAAAAGGAGAAAATTAGCAGTGTACAAGTGTTCATCTATCCTTCACTGAAAACACAACATGGCCAGCTGCCTCAAGTTCTAGCAGCAGGATTTCCACACCATACTGAATTGTAAGATGACATTAGCTCTTTCTCCTTTAAGTTACATTGTCAGGTTATCTTATCACAGCAATGAGAAAAGCAAATAATAGTGGGAGAAAGATGAAAACCAAAATGTGACTTCTAAAGGTTTATATGAATATCATCTTCCATGTTGTTGCTGTTGACGTCCTAATATCATACTACATACAAAGCAAGCGCTCTAGCATTGAGCTACATCCTTAATCCTGAAGCTACATGTAGTATCTCCAGTTTATACAGGTACATCTCCCATGTAAATCATCTTCAGAACTTCAGACTTGCATATACAATTGTGTTCAACATCTCTACTTGGAAGTCAAGAGATCACCTTAAATATTCTATTTTCAAAGCTGATTGTGAATCCCTCAGATTTTATTTACCTAATATACTTTTTACATCTCAATAATAATGTTACTTTTCTGGATGTCTGAGTTCCAAATCTTGGTTTCAACCTTTCCCCCTTTCTTGCCTTCACATTTCACATTCTCCTCACTAGGGAATCTTACCTCAAGATTTAAAATGAGTCACTTCTTGAAACCTCTGCTGTTAGAATCCTTGGTTATGCTACAAACCCAATACCACCTACATCTCCTTCCTACCTGTTCTCCTTGACTCTGCTTTTTGCCCTCATCCTTAACACCACACACATGGGCAACCTATTAAATCAGAACACAGATCATGTCACATATCTTTAAAATCCTACCAATGGCTGCCTATATTTAGAGGGAAAACAAAATGCCTATGATAATCTCCAAGGCCTTTCATCATCTGTTCATTACAGCCTTGACTCCAAATCTTGCTTATGTCTATTCCTCCCCATATCATCATCCAACATATCAGTGCCATGTTTCTGCCTTAACTGTTCTGACACTAGTAGTTCCAGCTCCTGGTCAACAGTGTTCTCCTGAAAAATACCTACCTGAAGTCTGACTTCTCAAATCTAAATGATATAACATTCATTTAAACTACCTGTTTCTAAAAATACCATTGTATGCTGAGAGAGGGGAGAGAGAGACTTTATAGAGAGAGAAAGAGAGAGAAAGACCTTATGCTTTTTAAATGGAATGTCGGAATAGTTAAAGATGTACAACTAAAGAGGGTTAGTTAATGTGTCTCAGTGAAATTACAGGTAAAGAAAACAAAAGCAAAACTAAAAGCATTTAACTAAGACAGTCAAGGTTCTGCACCTAGAGAATTATAGCAATGGAATTTGAACTAAAAGGTTAATAATGTCCACCATTGAATGTTCTTTAATCCCAAAACAACAAAATTACCTGGAGGAGAGTAAACATGCCAGTAATTTCAGTACTCAAGAGGCAGATTCAGAAGGACAGCTGAAAGTCTGAGATCAACCTGGGGTACATGGTGAGCTTCAAGGCATCTAGGACAGCATATTGAGATCTTGTCTTGAAAAAAGAAAACTAAAATATTCATAATTCATTTTGATCAATGTCCCAAATTGTTTTATTAAGTTGAATTGCTATCTATTTATCTATCTATCTACATGTACATATGTATGTATATATATATATGCACATACATATGTGTCTGTACATAATACAATATAAATGATGTTATAGAGAGACAGTCCAATCAAAAAAAGAAGAGTGTAATACATTATGGCTATTATAGCTACTCTGTAACAAATTTAGCAATCATGGTTATTTTACATGTACATGTCATGTTATTTATACAGAGGTCTGAGAAAAACGTGTTGGAATCTGTTCTTTCCTTCCTTCATGTGGGTATCAGGGATCTCTCAGGTTATCAGGTTTGGGGACAAGTTACTATACCTGTTAAGCCATCTTGTGGGTTCAGAAATGATTTTATTATGCCTATTTAAAAGATACAGTCATTAATGATAAGAGCAATTCCTGTTTGAGAAAGTCAGCCAAAAAAGTGTGTGTGGGGGGGGAGGGTGTCATGTACACATTTAAACTCAAATCTAATTCTTGAACTTGACTATCCACTCTCGCATGAACATTCAGAGACAGGAAGGGTTTTCTAGTGAGAACCGTTCCTATGATATCTACCTGAACTGCTGCCTTCACAGAAGTCCTGCTTAAAACAACATAAACACTCTCAGTTGCTATTCTAATAAACAGAGATCCCATCCTCTAGGCAGTACTGCAGACAGGCTGAGCCTTTCTATGTGGCTTAACTGATACCTTCCACCAGCACCCAGAACAAGCAGCAGCTGCACCATGGAGGAAGCACAACACCCATAGATGGAGAGTTCTGAAAATGACCAATTATAAAACTATTAAGCCACAGCACTTTCTGAGAAACTTGCAAAATAATCCATTAAACTGGAAATTCCTACCCTTCCCTTCAGAGCCCACACAAACATTAGTGTTGCATTTATTAGGATGTACTTCCTGCGCTTCATCAACTTGACTTTCTGCAATTGTATTAATACAGTGCCCTCACTTTGTGCATATATCTGAATGATGGATTTTCCCACTTGAGGTCTTGAGAGAGTGGAGTGAATAAAATAAAGTTTAGGATGAGCCGTCACAATCCATAATGATGAGCACTGAATCGGAACAAGAGGAAACATCTCTTCTCATTTATTTAATAAGAGACATTTACTGTATATTTATGTCCACATTCCTAGTCACTGGTTGAATATCAGAGAGCAGACATCTTTCATTTGGTAACAAGAGGTTATGTGTTAAATTTCTGGGCATTTACACAATTCATCTTGCTCTACAATTGGATTCAGTACTTTTATAAACAGATGCGGGTAAGAAATTGACAAACTTTGATGTCTGTAAGCCATTAAAATTTCAGGGTAGGGAAAAATATAATGGTTTTAAGTATTTTTGAATTGGCGTAACAATTGAAGACTATGAAGAGTGACTAATTACCTATATGTTATCAGAAAAAAAGATTAAGTCTGAACACACTTTGCCTGTCAACCACAGGTAGGTAACTTTGGGCTGCAAGGATCCTTTTTTCTTGTTAATGCATAGTAGTATATCAATATGGGCATGCAGAACAACGAAGGCAAGCAAATGAGATGACATTCTTAGAAGTACATGGCACAGTGACTCACACTGAGGATTCAGTTACTATAGTCACTACCAACAGTCAAAGTAAATTAGAATTTCTCACAAAATGTGATATATAACCCATATCATTGTAAAGTCACATATATTATTTTTTGATGTTATGATCTAGTAACTTGGCTCAGGAAACTCTCAAGAGTAAATATAGTGGTAAAGAAGTTAGTTGTCAAACATGGAAATTTCATACTATTAAGAAACATATTATGATACTTATCTCAGATAAATATTTTTAAAGGAATTCTCTCTCTCTCTCTCTCTCTTTCTGTGTGTGTGTGTGCGTATGTGTGTGTGTGTGTGTGTGTGTATGTGTGTGTCTGTGTGTTTTAGCACAACAACATTGATGTTGTTATATCAGTTCACAAAAGGTCCATTATTTGTTGTCCTGCTAAATACTGATCATGTATGCATTTTAGTTCCTGGGAACATGAGTTTGCAACTATTCTTAATTGCCTATTTAAAGTCAAAGGGTATGAGGAGTGGAATCAGGCTTGTTGCTTACTGTACAGGGACCTAAGAGTTTAATATACTTTGTACTCCATTATGGAATGAAAATGCTTCTGTGCCCTAGGGATATCAACAAAAGATTTGCTTTAATGAAAGAAGTGAGTGTGGCTCCACAGCTCCTAGATAGGAGGCCTACAGGCTACAGTTTACATTCAGAGTATCTGCTTTCTCTCTCAACTGCAGGAAGAGAGGAAAGAAACAGTTGCAAATGCTAAAAGCAACTGCACCCGCCATTTCTTTTGGGAAGAGTGAGGAAGAATACAGTATTTCTCAACAACTTAAATATGGGCATAAATATCATATATGATTTTTAGCTTAATGAATGCCAGTCACTACAGTAGGAAATCAGCTTTCTTTCACCTACAGGGAGCAAAAGTCAAGCTCAATCCACGGACAATCATTGTGTTTCTTTTTATCATTGCAAAATGCATTTGTGGTGTGTGTGCGTGTGTGTGTGTGCATGTGTGTGTGTGTACACAAAATGTGTGTAGGTCCATGTACCACAGTGTCCTCATGGAGGTCAGAGAACAACTTTATAGAGGCCGTTCTTTCCTTTTACTTTTATAGTATTCAGGGATCAAACTCAGCTCACCAGGCTTGCAGGGAAAGGGTTCTACCAGCTGAGCCATCTTGACAGAAAAATTTTTAAAGGCATTTTCTAACAATTCAGGGATTCATCTAGTTTCAGATGCTTTGGGAACTTCAGGTTAGCAAAACTCAGGCTGTCTGTCTCCTCTGCTCCTCTGTCTTCTGTCTGATTGGTTATCAAGTCTCTCTGTGTGTTGAATGTTCCACCCCTTGCTCTTTACCTCACAACTCCCAGGTTGGGGACTTCCAAAAAGCAAAGACACTGTTCCCAATATTTCTAACAGAAATGTCTTGGAGAGGATTCTGATGCATGTAAACTCAGATGCTTACTACTAAAGTAGTCATTTACTTTACTTGACCTGAACCATGTGATTTAATCCTGGGATGAGGGATAAAAGAAGGTGTCATTATTTGAAAAATTCCTAAATAAAGAAGCCTAGAGCTCTTATAAGATATGACACAATAGGGCACAGGACAAAGATTTAACTACTACTATAACCTCCAGAGTGTCTAGTGCCCTATATCTTAAGATTTTCGGTCAGTTGACCTATGATCTTTCTCCCTAACAAGAGCTTCGATATATTCCACTATAGCAAATGGATTTAAAGAAAAAGCAAACAAAAAGGGGGGGATAAGGAAAGCTCTGATCTCTGGATATAGTAAGTGAACTAGACTAATAGGATGAAGTAGCTGTAAAAATATCACTTTAAAGTTTTCCCCAAGGCACTAAAATTACAAAGTGGAAGTCTGAAGAAAATGAAGTCATATAGTTTTTATAAAAGCCAGTTTGATACAAGGTAAACAAAAAGATTAGATATTTCCAGAGACTGCAATGCATCTGTATATGTGTTTGTTGTATGTGCATATGAACATGTTCATGTGTGCATGTGAATATGCATTAACACAGTATATGTGTGTAGAGGCCAGAGGTAGATGTTAAGTGTTTTCTTCAATAATTTCTCCACCTAAATTTTTAAAGACATGGTCTTTAACTGAACCTGGAGTTCACTGAGGCATACCATTATGCTTGGCTTGTGTTTGGTCGATCCAGACTCAGGTCCTAATATTTTTGCAGTAACCACTTTACCCACTGAGCCATCTTCCCAGCCCCTAGAAACTACATTTTAGAGATAAAATCCTGATCAAGAAAACGATGCCTATGCAAAGTAAATGATATAGGGTAACAGCGAATGATATTCTTACTATACTACTAGGAAACATGGTTTAATTCACCTAAGGTCATATATATATATATATATACATATATATATATATATATCTCCTGTACTTATGCTGAAAGCAGAGCACTTTTAATTTCTTAAACTCTAAACGTCTGTGAAGTTAACCTAAATGCCACCTTTGTTTCAATTATTTTTAAGAGAAAAAAATGCCCAGAGACATCCTAATGAAATGGATTGTCTATACATAAAATATACATGAAGGTATCATCAAATATAGTATGTGGATGTCTTCATTTTTTCCCTCTCTGCTCTTTTAAAAATGCCCCTTTAAAACTTTCCCACTCACCATCTGTTAGGTAAATTTCCTAAACCACAGTAAACGTGGAGGCAGAGATTGTTTTAGAGATGATTCCAAATGGCAGTGATACCTATATTTATGCAATTTAAAAAAGAGTAGGTTAGAGTTACTTTTTAAAAAAATTGTTCCCCACCTATAGTAATATATACCATATTACCCTATAAGCTGATTATCATGAGATAGAGAAAGATGAGGGGGGGGGAGAAGAGTAGAATAAACATTGACATTTGAGTATAACATACTGTCCTAAAAGCTTAATATTGTATGCATGTTTCAGTGAATGGAAGGAAACCATTGACAAAGTTGTAAATGAATTTCATTTATGGCACAAAGTTCATAGGCTTAGATTTGCATTATTACAATCACTAAGGATACAATTTCTCATGCTAGTTATTTCTGAAAGAAAAAATCCCTAAAACTACAAACAGAGAGAGAGAGAAAGAGAGAGAGAGAGAACGAACAGATGCCATGCAATTCAGAGCCCACAGCCTAGATCATGTCACTGCATGCAAAATCGTATTCTGTTAGAACCAGACTGTAGCCAAAGTAATTTTTACTCTCTGGGTGTTTGCTCTTAAGTCGGTAAAAGAGGAGCTTTGATCAGCAATGATCTTTTTTTTCTCAATACTGAAATGTTTCTCACTTATAGCTATACAACACTATACAGGGGAGATCCATCCTTTGGTCACCCCATTATGTAACCTCCCTGCTTTAAGCCATCCCCATCCTGTGATTAGTTTTTAAAAATATGTTACTCCTCGTCAGTAATAATTTATGTTTAATCTTTCTGAGCATTAAGAGAGTATTATTTTGCCCAGGCTCAGAAACAAATCTCCAGCAATTCCTCCCGAATGCTTCTTTGAGGCTGAAAATGCATGGAAGGGCAGTTGCTGTGATTTAATTCTACTTGGCAGGGCCCTGGTCACAGGATAATTTCATTAGCCTCAAATTCCTGGATTTGTAAGAACCACTAGATCTCATTTTTGTTCTAAGACTTGTCATTTACTAACCTATTCAGGGAAGATACAGGATATATATATATATATATATATATATATATATATATATATATATATATATATATATATATATATATGGAGAGAGAGAGAGAGAGAGAGAGAGAGAGAGGGAGGGCCCAGATTTTCCTATCCTATCTCTAGCTTTGCACACCAGTGAGCAGAGGAGAATTCCAAGTGGAAGGCAGTATTTACATCTGAGTAGTCATCCTTGTCCAGGTCTGCATTTTAAAGAGTTTCCACCCTGGCTCTGCTGGCAGCAGCAGCATTTGTTGTATCTCTGACTATCTCATTACTTCCTCCTGGCCCCCAGCACTCAGCATCCCCTCATTTAGTCAGAAAGTACCTCCTCCCCCAGGCTACAGGCTCATCTCACTATAAATTCATATCTCAAGTGATCATTTTGGCATGGTCCCCACATCCACCCACAAGGACCAGAGCAAAGAAGAAAACTCAAATCACTGTAAAGCTCAGAATTCAATCATTTGGAGGAGTTTATTTTATATAAGACAATTTTAATTGAATGGAACCCTAGGGTCCCAGAGGAGACTCACCTACTCACCATTTCCTCCTCCTCTATTTGAAGGCAACTACTCTCCTTCTACCTTTATTCTCTTTACTCATTTTGTATGCTGACAGAAGATATGAAAGTAGTGAAAGTTCCAGCCTAAGGGCTTCGAAAACCACACACCGCAAAAGCCACTAAAAGATATATATGTGAAACATAGAGATTGAGAAGTACATATCTAGATATATGTTCATATCTGTGCGTGTGCATGCACGCACACACACACACATACTTCAATGTGGGCAATGGCTAAACCAGGATGCACACAAACTGTTATGACCAGCTTGCAGCACAAGCCACAAGTTGGAGCATCCCTCCCACTCTCAAACTCTTCTCAATAACTGCAGGTGAGAATCAGGGGCCTCTTTTGCCCCAGCTGTACAATCCAACATGAATTGCTGCAATTTGCAAATTAGAGGAAAATGACAGTGTTTTCTCCGAATGGTTTCAGTCCCAACCCACACTGTTCACACTGCTCACACTGGCATTAGGTTCCACCCCTCTCAAGCTCAGGGAGTGTGCCGAAGGAAGGAAGTAGATCAGCCATTTGCTTCCTTAGAAGTTGCCTCAATTTTAAATGCTAGTGGAGGGGATATCAGCTCCCCCTGGAGTTCTTTGCACACTTTCCCTAGCTTCATCTGCAATCACTTTCTTAACTTGAATATTTCACTCTTTTTCAGACACACAAGCACGAATGGGATCACATCTGTGCTCCCATTGAGGAGAAAAAACAGGCAGAGAAACAATATTAAAATGCTAAACTCTGAATGAGCAGTCCACCCCTCAAGCCTTGGGAGAACTCTCTCTCTCTCTCCCCCCCCCTCTCATACACACACACATACACTCAGAGTTCTCAGGTATCGACTCAGTTCATCTCCTCATCCTTTCTGCAGCTGCACCCTACCACCAAGTTGTCCAGCTTTAAGCTCAGAAGTGAAGGAAGCTCTTTTGAGTTTTGATGACAAAAGCCCCAGGATGTTCCAGAATGCAAGCAACCTAGAGTGAAGTCTGCCCTCAAATCTCTTTAGGGGAGTGCAGCCAGCAAGAAGCCTCCATGCTGGCACACTCAGTAAGTATCACGATGCTCCCTTGATCAGAGGGGCCTCACTAGCTTCAGGTGAGCACCTCTGCTGCTTGAGTACAAACTTCCCTTTACTGGACATGATTCAAGGTCAGTGCTGGCCAGACCATCACCAGCAGGCCCCTCATAAAGCTCACACCCTTTGGGGAAGCACATGAGCAAGAGTCACTTTTTTTAGATTTGGGAGAACAATTCTGCAGGGATCATCTTGCTCAGCAAAGGTAATGGATTGGCTGGGTTTGGTTACCACCAAATAGGGAGCAAACCTTGGGTTACTGGGTTACGAGTCATATCAGAACTGACTTAGGGCAGGAACTTGGGAATAAGAAAAGGAAACAGAGGTTGAGAAAGGGGTTCAGGAAGGGGTAAAAAAAAAAAAAAAGAAAAGGAAAACCAAAGAAAGAAACAACAGTATACAAGAAGACCCGGTCACAGAGTCCCCCAAACTAATCCTCACAGCCATCCATTTTACCCAGTGCTGTAGACTAAGCCTGGGGACAGAGGCTGCAGGGACCAGAGGCAAAACACTGCAGTCCTGGATCCCCCTTCCTCCCTTTTTGGAACCCAGGGCATAAGAACCCAGGCCGTAACCCATGGCCACGTTAGGGCAGCCCCTGTTCCAGTGCAGATCAGGCTCTATCTCCCAGCAAAGATCCTGGGACTGGGGGTGAGGGGCTGCATTAGTGAGGGAAGGGAACTAGGAGCGGAGGGAGCAGTCAGTGAAAGCGATTTTATTTCGCAGTTAGCATGAGCTCATCCCCAGCTGAGGTCTGAAGTGGCAGCAGAAAGCTAGCTGATCGCCCAGCTCCTGACACTGGCCGGACTGCAAATGCAATTTAGGCGGTGCACAGAATTGTCAGGAGGAAACCAACTCAGGGGGGATCACGTCAGCAGGCGGGGTCTCCCCAGTGGGGCGGGTACCCCATGCCACTGATGGAGACAGGCTACAGGTCGGAAATTCAACCCCCAAAAGATGGGCAATTAACATCCACATGCGGGTTAAACCCCCGCCCTCAGTTGAAGAAGGGGCTTCTTGCGGTCTTCGCGAATAATTCCATGGAGTCGAGGTTTCCTAGGTGGCTTGGGCATGGGAAGCTGGGGAGTTGAGAAATGCCATTTTCAAAGCATCTTCTCATTTTTTATATTCCGTGTGCCTAACCTGCTTCTCTAGGAGCCCAGGCACTTTTATAAGCCTGTTACCGACCATATTTCACTCTAATGCAAACCCATTTAAATCATCGCCTTGTTTTTCCGAAGATTGCTTCTTGTAAATGGGGCCATAAATCCGGGAAGTCAGGTCGGATGGAGTGGAGCGTGGACAGGGGAAGACATGGAAGAGGAGTAAACTAAGCAAGGAAGATACCTCCTTGGGTGGGGTGGCAGGGATTCGGCAGGATCTCCAGGGTAGAAATGCCAGAGTGCTGGCCTGACCCCTGCAACCCACGAAGTCCAAACCAGCTTTTAAGGTTAGAGCGCAGGGAGCCGCAGAATGCTCCTCCCCAAAGGGAGCGCCCCCCTACCTGGAAAAGCCTCAAGATGTTGGCTACCATGATGGAGACTGAGCTCCCCGAAGCCCCAATCACTCCAACTACTTTCTCTGGCTTGACGAAAACCGGGGGCTCGCCATTGGTGCAGCGCACGTCGGAGGTGTCCTTCTGGATGAGCGCCTGGACGAAAGTGAGCGACTGTTCGAGCGCATAAGTGTCCCTGGAACAAGTGTCCAGGATCCGCGCGCCTAACGTTACATTGGGCAGCAGGTTGGGATCGCTGTTGATCTGGTCCAGGGCATAAAGCATAGCTTCCAGCCTGTGGATCCCGTTCTCCCTCTTGATGTCGCCGCAGGGCACTCCGCTGGGACCCTTGGCGTGCACTGGGAACAGCCCCCCAAGGGTGACGTCCCCCTCGATCCGGATCGAGTGCGGGGCGTACATCTCCTGGCCGCGCGCCGCCGCCGCCAGCACGCACAGGAGCACCTCCAGCACGCAGCAGGGGAACTTCATCAAAGTCAGGACGTGGAGCAGCTTCCCCAGCTGGACCATGCCGCTCCGGATGCTGCTGCGGTGGCGGCGGCAGCGTTGGAGGGGATGCTGGTGGGCTCTCCCAGGTCCGGGCTCCTCGAGGTGAGCTCCTTTGGGGGAAAGCCCCGGGACTTCTGTAGGCACAGAGGGTGGAGGAGCCCGAGGAGGGGCAGCAGGAGAGGGTGGGGGGTCCCAGGGCGCCAGCCAGTCTTGGGCACCTGGCACTGTGGCTCCACTGGCCGGAGCGCTGAGCTTGCGCTCCCTGGCTTGCGGCTGGCGCTCTCCAACAGCCCAGCACTGGGGAGAGGGCAGGGATTGCTATCGCTTTAAATGGTCGTTGGGCTCCCTCTCCTCCTCCTCCTCCTCCTTCTCCTCCTCCTCCTCCTCCTCCCACTCCCTTTCTCCCTCCCTTGCTTGCGATCCATCTCTCCCCACCCTTCCCAGCGCCCGCCCTCCCCACCGGTTTGCATCATCACGCAGGGAGGGGCTGCGTGCTGAGGTAAGGGGGGTGGAGGAATGGGTGGGTGGCCCGGGAGCACGGAGGTTGCCACTCTAGCGGAGTTTCATGGTCCCCAGGGAATCTATAGCCTTCACTTCAGGATACCAGTGAAGGCTAAGCTTTCGCCCCCAACTCTGGAACGGAAGCCTCTAGTCCACCAAAACCCACACCCATGTTCTAGGAACCGCAGGCATCCACTTGAGATGAGGAAGGAATGTCCAGGGCTCACTGATCCTGAGCCCCCGAGTCTGAAGGCTGGACTCTCAGCTGTAGCAGAAAGCCAGGGAATTCAGAAGTGGAGGAGGGAGTGAAAGGGGGCAGGGAGAAAAGAGACCCCAGTCTTTATGACTGGCCCTCTCGTGCTAGTTTATGCTCAGAAAAATATAGGACATTCAGCAGCCTGATACATGACTTAAGACTTTAACCAGCGAGTTCTCCAGAATAAGACACCCTCAGCATGGGGGAAAACTGAAGCATAGAGGAAACCTTAGGGATGATACTGCACTGAGGAGCTTCCTAAGGACCAAAGCAGGCCAGACTGACCAACTTCCTCATCGGGTCTGCTGCGGCAGAAACCTCCTGATCCAGTCAATGCTATTTCTTCCTTTTGCAGCAAGAGAAGAAACAGTGGAGAAACTCCAGCACTTTCCTCCCTAGCGCTGACAGGTGTAAGGCTCCCTCCTACCTATTTCCAGAGATACTTCTGCGCTGGTGACAGTTTTTTTTTCCTTTCTTTTTTTTCTTCGTTAGGAAACAGCAGGAAAGAGGTGAGGGTAGGAGGAAGAAAGAGGAGCTGCAGAAGTCTCCTCGAAGATGAGGGATGCTTTTTTCCTCTTTAGCTGCTGGGGATTTGGGAAACAAAGCCAGGATGTTAAAGCAGGTTCCACTGCAGTGCCTCCTGGAAGGTGCCCCCGCGGAAACTTAGCCCATTAAAGCAACAAGTGGCATTAGCTCTGTTACAGGGAAATTTAAAATTTCTCTGGGACTTTAACTCAACTGTTGGTGATGCTTTCTGTTGGAGTGTATAAAAGTTACATTCTACACACTTGAGTGTGGAGAGAGAGCCAAAAACAAGACTATGCTTTCTATTGTTGATGGAAAAACTATTATTGGCTGTAATATACAATGTTGTTACATTGCCTCTACCACCAGCTACCTGTGTTGTCCTTGGCATTTCAGTGCCTCTGCCTGGGTTTTAGTTTTCCCATCTGGAAAACGATGAGATTGAGTTGGATGCCCTCCAAGTTATCTTTTAACTCTCAAATCCTTTGTTAAAATAGGCCATGTCCCTTTGGTTATGGTGCTCTTTTTAGGCCAATATCTCTGTTTTTTTATGCATAGGAAACCAGCACAGAGATTTCTAAAACCCATTGCCAACATTTACTGGTGCTGAGGACTTTTTCGGGTTAGGTCAGGTGTTTCTGCTAAGCATTGATTCTTCCTCCATACAGAGACAATCCATCATTTTTTTTTTTTTTTGGAATATAACCCTCTCTATTTCAAAGCTTATTATTTGAGAACTGAGCCCTCTTCCTATAATCTAGCTGCTGCTTATTAGATCATCTGATCCTTCGAGCCAAAGTGCTAAGGTCAATTGAGGGAATAAAACTCAACCAGAGCCCTGTAGAACTCATCTTGGATTTGGTGGGATCCAGGATGGAGAGATGAGACTGGGGTGAGGGTGGAGCTATCACTGGACATAGACCCATGTCTATGATTTAAAAGAATAGGCCATCTACTCGACAGACCTCATGCTTCTCTTTTGGAAAACTATCATGCTCCTCCGATCTTGTAAGTACATGATATTTTACTATCATCTTCCACCAAACTGTACTGGGATTCATATGCAAATCATGTAGACTATTCATATCAGTCTCCCTCAAGATTGGTGCCTTACTACACAAATGCACAACTAACACAACTTTATACCATGGTGGACCCTGCTGTTTGCTGCTGGTCTGTAACTTTGAGGATGCCCCTGTTCTATACACTACCATTAGCATTTACAGAATAAGGACATGTTGGAATCCTGGACTAAGAGATAGAGAGCAATGATGGCAGGGAGGAAGGGATGGAGAGAGAAAAAATAGAGAGAGATACACAGGGATTGAAAATAGGAACAGAGATGATATGAATGGTGGGAGAGGAAGGAGGAAAAGAAAGAGAAGTTAGAGACAAAGAGATAAAGAGACAAACAGAGACACAGAGAAAATGACATAGGGACTGATAGAAGGCTTTCCATTAAAGTACACGAGAGCCCCAGATCCAGGCATACTTGAAGGATTGCTTCTGGGTTTTCCACCTATATGCTGTTTTCCTTCTATTGTTTGAAGCCAAAAGCAGTCTTGTAACTCTTCTGTTGTAATGCACTAGATCAAAAGGCTGGAAGAAATAGGTGGGATAAGAATTTTGTCAAGATAGAGTTGTCTAAATTGGAAAAGAAAAAAACAGCAAATGAAACAACCGAAAGGCAAGATATAGAACACGAGGAAAAGGACCCTTGATTTTAAACACAGGCAGTGTAGGCTATTTTTGATAGAGATGGAATATTTCTTTTATTTTGAATTTCAGGCTGTTTTAGGCAGTTGGCACCAAACAGTTCTCAGAGAGATTAGTATCAAGTAATAACCAGTTTTCACCTGCACAGGTATTCATCTATGTCCTTCCCTCCTATTTTCTCACATCCCACGGTAGTCTCATGACTATTTCTTGGCCAGCTGTTAAAGGTTGTTCCATTCTGTGTACCCTTGTGCTGGCTACTTTTATGTCAACTTGACACAAATTACTGTCACTGATGAGGAGGGAGCCTCAGAAAATGTCTCCATAAAATTGGGCTGCAGACAAGCCTGTGGGGCAATTTCTTAATTAATGATTGGTATGGGAGTGCCAAGCCCATTGTGGGTTGGGCCACCCCTGGGTAGATGGTTCTGGGTTCTATAAAAAAGAAGACTGAGTAAGCCATGAGGAGCTAGCCAGTACGCAGCATTTCTCCATGGTCTCTGTATCAGTTCCTGCCTCCAGCTTCCTTCCCTATTTGAGTTCCTGTTCTAACTTCCTTCATTGATGGGCTATGATATGGCAGTATAAGCCAAATAAACTCTTTCTTCCCCAATGCTCTTGGTCATGGTGTTTCATCGCAGCAATAGTAACCCTAACTAAGATATTCCTCTTCTCTCTGTGCATTCTCCCCAAACATCTGGCAGCCAGCACTATATCCTTTGTAGTACAACTATTTGTGTATATGTTTGATTTCCCTTGCCAAGTTGTAAGATCCTTAAAGGTAAAAGCTGGGACATTATTTATCTCTTCATCCAGGACAATGTTTGCAATGGAGTCTGTGTCTAAGATTCACTTATATTGAATAAATCAGAACTGGCTCTATTATTCTTTGCTGCCTTTACCTTTATTCTGGAAATGGCCAGAACTTAAAATGGATAGTGAAGAAATATGGGCACATAAATTTCCCAACTCTTAGTCACTCTGCAGTTTCTGGAAGATAAGGGATAATAAATACTTTCATTTAGAAAAAAATTGGAAGTCTGAAACAACTTCAACTTAAGGTACTTGGTAACTTTCATAAAATCTTAGCTTGGTCCTTCTCAGATTGGTCCAAGACTTTACTCTTAGACCAATAACTGAGCCTACTATCATAGGCTTCCTGAAGGAGGTGAGAGACACTGAGATCACTTTTGTAGCTATGCACTAGCATCCCTGAACTACATAGGAAGCAAAGTCTGTACCAGAGAAACTACAAGTGGTGATGAACTTGCAGAATCACTATGTGTGCAGGACCCACAGCATCATATTCATTTTTATATATTTAGCCACAGTGGACAATCCAGCCCTTCATAATAGTTACTCTATTTTCCATTGAGAATATAAACTGAAATCTTCCTGTAAGAATTGTTCAGGTAGAACTGGGATAACCACTATTTTAAAGACAGGTTTAACTGCAGGAGGATAATCTAGTTTTTGCCACTGAGATGATACATTATAAAACATGTCAGCAGGCTTGGTTTTGTCTAACCATCCATCTTCATTCATTCATGAAAATATCTCACTGAATATAAGAGTTCAATCCTAACTCATAATCTTATCATTTTGTTTTCTGACACAGCTCCATTCTTTTAGATTTTTATTTTATGTATTTGAGCGTTGCCTACATGTATGAATGTACACCATGTGTACGCAGTGCCTACGGAGGCCAAAGGAGAACATTGGATATCCTGGAATGGGGTCCTGGATGGCTGTGAGCCACCATGTGGTTGCTAGGAACCAGTCTCTCATTCTCTGTAAAAGCAGGAAGCTCCCTTTATTATTGAGCCATGTCTCCTGCCCAAGATCCATCTATTTTTGGATGATTCCATTCTCTATCATGTGATGTCGGAAATCTGTTTCCGCTTTAGCTCCTTCTATATTTATTTTCAATTTTAATTTTAGTTCTGTGTCTCTGTGTGTATGCACATGTGTATGCGGGTGCCTGTGGAGGCCACAAGATGGCATTGCTATCTTCTGTAGCTGCCTTTATAGGCAATTGCGAGCCACCCAACACAGATGTTAGGAACCAAATTCCAGATCTCTTCAAAAGCAGCAAGAGCTCTTAACTGCTGAATCCAAACTCCAATATCCCTTCTGTATTTATTTAAATCTAACTTGTAATACAGTAGTCTGTCCTCAATTACTGCTTCCTTTTCTAAAATGTATTTTATTTTTTGAAATTATATGTGTGTGGGTATGTGCATGCGGAGTCTAGAAGAAGGCATCAGGTGTCCTGGAACTGGATTTACAGATGATTGTCATCCACTCAGTGTGATTGTTGGAATCTGAACTCAGGTCATCAGCAAGAGAAGCAAGTGTTCTTAGCTGTTGAGATATTCTCTCCATCCCCTAATCACCTTTTCTTAGGCAGAAACATTCTAAATATTCTTCATTTCTTCATAAAAGTATTCAGCCACATGTTCTTTTTTGAGATAGCATCTCAAGTATCCATAATAGCCAAGGATAACCTAGAACTTCTGATACTTTTGCCTCCACTTCCAAGTACTGGGAGTAAAAACACATGGTTATGTGAGGATTGAACTTTGCACGTCATTCATGCTAGACCCAGCACTCACTGAATTATTTCTCTGCTCCACTCTGTTTAAAATGTATACTCACATTTCCCTTACATTATTTAGTGGTATCACTTTTATCTTGAGAAAAAGACAATATTATATTTCATGTTATAATTTCCAGAGATGTTTATTGGTAGATAAATCTTATGTCACTTAACTAACAAATAAGAGTTTTCTCTTATTTGTAACCAAATGCATGGTATTATTAAAAGCATGTCATTATTAGGGATGGAGAGACAGCACATTAGTTAAGAGCATATACTACTCCTGTAGAGGACCCAAGTTCAGTTTCCAGCACTCATTTCCACTGTCTCATACCACCTTTATCTCCAACTCCAAGGGATCTGACATTCTATGGACTCTGGGCACCTGTACTCATTTGTGCTTGTACCTGTATACATACATACATATATATATATATATATATATAATATATATAAATTACATTTTAAAAAACCTTTGTCATGAGAGCTGAACAGATGGCTCGGCAATTAAAAGCACTTCCTACTCTTAGAGGGTATTTGTGTTAGGTACCCTGAACCCATATGATGATTTTACAACCATCTGTAACTTCAGTTCCATGAATTCTGATTCCCTTTTCTGGACTTCTTAGAAACAGACACATGATGCGCGTATGTACACACATGCAAAACATTCAAATATATATATATATATATATATATATATATATACAAAATGAAAATAAATACATATTTTATTAACAAACATATTAATAAATTTGTGTTAAGGTTGAATACTGTCTATAAACAATGAGCTTCTATTTTTCAAGTGTTTCTAGTACATTCCAGTTTAATCCTCAAGATAAACACGTTTAACACACAATATTCTTGTTTTCATTGCTTTTATTGACCAAGAGATAGAATATATAGAGGATAACAGGTACTGTTTAATTGCTTTTTTCCTTTAGTTTGCCTTATGCATTATCCTTATGCCCTGCAGCTTTTGTGTCCTCAGTCTGACTTGAAGATGCTTCACAAACTCTCTTTCTTATCAAATGTGCTTACTTCACAGACCTTACTTGCTATCTCTCAAATCTCATGGGCCAGTCTGGGTGCAGAGGCTTTGAAACCACAAACAGAATCTGACTTCAGAATCAAAGAAGAACTCATTCCCGTTTTCTTTCCTCCTAGATTTCAATGACCCATTTCATTTCTTCTTTCACTGGAGAAGAAGAACATTTTTCAGCTGCATTTTGGATGAAAGCATGAGGCAAATTTAGAGAAAATCATGTTTATAAAGATGATTGCTAAGCCTTCCCTTTCCTATCATATTTTGTTGCCCTTAAAAATGTATCCCTTCCATAGATGTGATTGGAGAAAAAAATGACTTTCTATGTGCCAAGCAAAAATTCTTCCCTGCTCTGGTTTCTAGACAACCCAGTCTGGAAGCACTTATATGCCACTCTATTTCCAAAATCTTTTCAGTGTGCCCTTAAGTTGATAGAGGATGGGAGGTCACTTCTCTTCCTTTGGCAACATTGCAAACCACTTCTTTGGGAAAATCTTTTGCTCTACTGAGTAAGGCTGATAAGCTAGGACAGGGAAATAACTTAGATTTGGATGTGATAAAACTCAAAAAAGGCATGTATGTTGATCACAGTTATTTATGTATGAAGATAGGAATCTGGGACTTCCAGGAGCTTCCATTTTTAAGCATAAACAAAAATGTCAGAAAATTAAATGAAACCACAGATAGAAGCAAATTGAGGTGTGGAGCAAAGAGTAGAGCCTCAGCAAGGTAACCTGAGACACTGAGTGCAGCCATGCTTGGAGCTCCATCACCACTGAACATTTTATCTTTCTACTCACTAATTTCCAGCTGTTTTGTCATTGTATTTATTTGATGTAGGGGTTCATGCATCTCAGACTGGCCTTGAACTTGCTGTGTTGGTGATGATGACCTCAAATTCTGGATCCTCCTGCTTCTACTTTCTAAGTGATGAGATTACAGACACACTCCACCACCTTTGGATGCTCCATCCTTTTGAGAAGCTAGTTTCAGGCAGTTATCTTATAATCAAGGGTGTTAATTTAGACAGTTACAGCTTAAAGATAATTAGATAATTAAATGTATAAGAAGTTACTGATTATTATATTTCTGTGAGACTGAATTATTGAAATCTATAACTTGGTGATAATAGAGTGCAGTGGCCTTCAAGTTAGCTCTCCATTTGACCATAGACCTTAAGAACATAATAGTAAGCACAAAATGATCATATTTTTGAGAAATAAAATGAAAACATAGTAAGGACTAAGTATAGGTGATACTTAACAGTCTTAAGAATATAATGTATTATGTTCATCCATGAAACAGCACATAATTGGGGTGTATGCACACATATGTTCTCTCTCTCTCTCTCTGTCTCTCTCTCTCTGTATGTGATTAATGATATGGTATTTTCCTATTTAAAGCTATCAGTAATTCTAAAATAGTGCAGATTGATTTATTGTCACAATTACTCCAGAAGCTAGACATGGTGGTCCATACCTAAGATCCCAGGTGTACTCAGGACATAACAGGCAGGAGGGTTGCAACTTTAAATCCAGCTTAGGAAAACTAGAAAGGTCCTGACTGACAAAGAATAAGAAAGTAGAAAAGGGTTGTGTGAAGGTATTAGGCACAGGAGAAGAAAGGAAAGAAGAGGAAAAGAGAGGAAGGGAAGTAAGGGCACAAGGGAGAAGGGGAGAGGAGAGAAGACGAAGAAGAGAAGAGGGGAGGAGATGGGAAAGGAGAAGGTAAGGGAATGTAATGGATTATATGACCTCTAAATTTTTCTGATCTGCCTGTTTATGGGCAATGGAGACATTTGGGCACTCTGCCTAAAGCCATCTTGTTTCTTGAATTAACTCTGACTAATATGTGTAGTTTATTTTGATTTATAAACTTTCACTGTGTTGTCATTGGGTATTGAAATTGGCAGTTCATATGCAGTGGCTCATTTTCTATGTATATTGAATCTACAGAAGTGCAATTGTTATTGTTATTTATTATTATTATTATTATTATTATTATTATTATGTTTTCAACAAAAAGGAAATATGAAAAGCAAGAAGCAATGTTGACCAGCACTTCAGATGTCTCCAGCATGGTTCTACTTGGTGAAGCTGATGTATCCAATCTTCAATATATACAAGATAGTATCATCACTGCCTCTGTTTATAGATGAGGAAAGGCTGTCAATTAATTGTTTTTGAATGTGTTATTATTACACAGGAAGTGCTGGAACTGTGCTTGAACCTGAATAGCCTGTCTCCAAATTCAGTGTCTGAATTGACTTGCTCCCTTGAGATTAGAGAGTCAGATCTCGCACCCATGTATATCTGTAACCATGTTTATAATTACCAAAATCTATTTGTGGTGTGTGTGTGTTTGTGTAGAGCATACATATAAGGGTGTGTACACATGGATGTGGACGTAGAGAACTTCAATTTGGCTATACTAACTGGCCAATGAGCTCCAGGGATCCTTCTGGCTCCACCTTCCACGGGCTGGATTTTAGGTGACTCACTACAATGCCAAGGTTTTTTACATAGGTTCTGGGGATCAGAACTCATGCCTTCTTGCTTATGTGGCAAGCATTTACTGACAGAGTCATCTCCAGACCCTCTATTGTTTTTCTGTATTAAAACAGATACAACGCCCAGGGCATGATGGCCTATCACTGTCATCACAATAGTTTGGAGGCACAGCAAGAACTACTGAAAGTTTGAGGCTAGTCTTTCCTGCAAAGAATGCTCCAAACTAGCAAGAAATATATGGAGAGGCTCTGTCTCAAAACAAACATACAACTACAAAACACCACCACCAACAACAAAATGCTGATCCATATGAGTGAATATTTCTAGAATTTTTACTCCTAAGGAAAGATTCTAAATGGTACACTCAGTGAATTATAAGTCCCAGTTATCCAAAGTTATTACATGCATGTGTCTGGGTATAGTGGCCTTCAGCTTTAATCTCAGCATTCTGGAAGCAGAAGCAGGCAGATGAGTTCAAAGCAGTCTAGTCTATTTAGGGGATTTCAGACTAGCTGGGGATGCATAGCTTATCTCAACAAAAAAGGGATGCTTCTTCCCTATCAGTTTTCACTTAGTGGTACAATACCTATAACCTAAAGCCTTTAACAGTTGACTTGTCCTTATCATATCCTTTTTTTGGTACATCAGATTTTGTTGTGATTTAATGATATGCTTCACCCAACCACCACTAAAGCCTCCTTGAAAGTTCAAAGCTCAACATTTGCTTACATCAAGTTCAAATGTAACATTTTACTAGAAGTGAATCAAAGGCATATTTTCTTTTCTTGTTATGAATTGATTCAGTTGATATTAGCACAACTTTAATAAAAACCCTGTTTTATGAGGTACTTGACAGATTATCTAACCCTAGTTGGTGAGCCCGAAACACAGGCAATATAAAATGGGCTTCTGGTTGTATACATACATATGTACAAATATAAACACACACATATGTGTATGTGTAACAGTAATATAGAAGAGGTCATAAACTTTAGCCAGAGTGAGGGGACATAGAAAAAGTTGAAAGGGTTGAAGATAACTAAAATAATATGGTACTTATGGCTGAAATTCTCAAAAAAGTAAAAAAAAAGAAAAAAAAAAAGCTCCAAAAAGTAGCCCTTTCTTCACAATTCCAAAACTTGTTCTTCTGAATTAGCTTTGTGGCTTTAACTATAGCCAAGCAAGATGTTACATGTCTACATTTTGCATATTCAAATTACTGGATATTTCTCTGTGTTGTCTTTCTTACTGCAACAAAGTAGAATGTCCACTATGTTGGTTAATATCCATGCTGTATTTAAGACCCAAGTGATACTCCTTAAATTCATCTAGGGTGATTTTTAAAGCTTTGCTTCTCTGTTCGTGCCTCTGGGCTTATCCTTCGTATGTGAATTGAAATTGGGTAGATAGAGTTGATGCCAATGTCTTAGCGAATTTAGTTTTACTTATGTATTCTAAAACAGTTCATTATTAAGTTCTTGAGATCACAGCCTATAACTTCGTCCCCAAACATATCTATAAACCAAAATAATCCAGTTGTAAGTCCATTATCTTTGTTTTTTAATTGAAAAATAATTTTATATAATCTTTGGAATTTCGCACACCAGTACTTTATCTATATCACTGTCAGCCATCCCTCTCCTTTCCAAATCATTCCATGCCTTCCCCTCTCAAATTTATGATCTCCTCCAATCCTTTCCATGTTCTCCTCCAAAATTCATTGTATTACCTTACTTTCTACTGTTATATGTATTTACATATATCTGTATATCCAGTTAATTGTATGCAAATATATAAAAATAACTTACTGAATCCATTTAGCCTTTCTTGTATGCACTTGTGTCCTGGGCTGACCATTTGGGATTAGACATCCTGTGCAGGAGTTCATTTTTGGAGAAAACATTCTCCTTCTCTTAGTGGCCACTGACCACCTGTAGCTCTTTATCTAGGGGTGAGGGCATGTGAAATTTCCTCTGTCTTATCTAATTTCTGGGAGAGAAAGTAACAAGAATTTCCCACAGACCTTAATTCACCCAATCACACTTGACTTAGTAGATCTGCTGTGGTGATGATGAACTAATTGGCCCTGGACTTACCCTCTTACTTGCTGCCAATCAGAAAATCAGAATAAAAGAATCTTCTGAGATACTTGATAAAGAGCTTTTCAGGATTGTGATCATTAAAAGTGAGGGGAGTCTTGCAAGTGGCACATCTTTCTGCCTGGTGCTAAATTTCAGACCCATGCTGAACATGGTAGATGAACTACTTTGATAAGACAGAGATAGGCTAAGAAACCACACACATGCACACACACACACACACACACACACACACACACACACACACACACACAGAGCCAGTCTCTCTGGATATCTCTTGCTTCTCTTTACTCTCTTGCTCTTTCAATGCCACTCTTCCTCTCTTGCTTGTACTTGCTCTCAATATAGCTATCTCTCTCCCTCCTTCTGCCAACTTTTCACTGATCTTCTCTTTCTGCTGAACACTATATGTGAAAATAGGTTGAGGAACTGGAAACCCAGGTGTGTGTGTGGTGGTGACCAACTTTTGGGAATGACTGCAGAGCTCACACAGGTTTCTGAGCCATTCAAATTCTGACTCTCCAGAGAGAAGAGATCTACGTGAGTATTCAAAACATTGGGAATAGAGCCCAGAAAATATCCAATGGCAGGGCCTCAAAATCTTAGAAACAACTAGGTAAGGACTAAGTTAATCTAGTTTCATTACTTCCAAGAAAAAATTCAACAAAATGCTTTTGTTCTTGCTCTTGCTTTTGATTTTTAAATTCTTATATGGCCCAGGATGTCCTTCAACTCTCTCCATAGCTGAAGATGACTTTCTTGATCTTCTGATACTCCTGCCTCCCATCTCCCAAGTATTGAGAACAGTTGTCTAAAATGCCTGGTTTCACACAGTGCTAGGGATAAAACCCAGGGCTTTTGAATCTTGGTAAGCACTCTACCAACAGTGCTACATCACCAGCCCCAAGTTCAATAGCCTTTAATGGGTGACAATAAAATGCAACTGCTTCACTATGATAGGTTTATGCTATTAGGGATCCAATAAGTATTATAAGGGCATTTATAAAATGGCAAAATACCTAGTTAATAAAAGAAATTTTGGAATGATCAATTTGGAAACAGTCTACAAGTGCAATAAAATAGCAAGGCTGACAGGATACTAAAATTTCTTCTATGCTCTTTGAAATTATATGGTGAAAAGTCTTTTGCAGATGCAATTAAAGAAAACATTAATCAATTGATTATCCAGTTAGTTTACTGAAACCACATAATTACCACAAAAGAAAAGGCCTTTTCATTTCAAAAGGAGAAAGTAGAGGTTTAAGGCATGAAAGAAACTTCACACAAACAAGACTCTTTCAGAGGTGTCCAGAAAGGAGGCAGGGGCATTATTCCCACCTTTGCAAGGAGCTAACATCTATTAATAATCTAGAGAAGGTTGGAAGGGGATTCTTCCCCCAAAGCCTTTGGATAATAGTTTGCTAGCTGATATCTGCAGCCTTGTGATAGTAAGGGAATCTGAGATCCTGACCGCACTTGATGTAAGGAGCAGTGAGACAAATTAATGTTGATTTAAGCCATTAGTTTTTTTTTTGTTGTTGTTGTTTAAACATAGCAATAGAAAACTAATCCAAAAAGTATTTTAAAACATTCAACATTTATGGGCCAGTGAGATTACACGGCTACTAAAGGTGTTTGCCTCCAGGAGTCTAAGCCTGGATTATACCCCAAGGACTCACACAGGGAGTGAGTCCTTGACTCCTCCAAGTTGTCCCCTGACCTCCACATAAATTATATAATAAACAATTTCTTCAAAAGTTGAACAATTTAAAAAAGACATAAGTATGATGAAATAATTGAAAAATACTTTTTAAAAGAACAAATGTCAAGAATTGAAAAACACACCAGGAAATGCAGTATCCTTAATCCAGAGTCTCCATGTAGAAGCAGTTGTGCATTGTAAGAAAAATGATCTTGAAATTTCATAGAACACTAATCAAAGTAGAACACCCCTCCCCCATATTACTCTATGTAAAACACATCTTAATACATTTTAAAGTATGGAACTCGTTCTGACAGTTCTGATAGAATTAAAATGAAATAAATAAAATGTTACCTAGGAAATTAACCAATATTTAAAAATGAAACAGCACATTCTTAACCAAACCCACAAGCCATAGAAAAGAAATACAAAGAAGAAAATAGTTTAAAAGGCTGAAAACAAAAGCATATTTTCTAAATTTGTGGACTGTAACTTAAGGAGATATTGACAGTAAAATCCTTGTTTCAGAAAAAATATTCTATCATTTAAATTATACATTAAAACATAGAAAAAAAACCCAAAATTCCAAGGAAGTAAAAAAGGAATAGGCAGCAAAATGAAGCAGAATATGAGACAAAATAGAGAAAATCAAAAATACCAAAAGCTATTCTATAAAAATGACTCTGACTATACAGATGAAGATCAATGCGTGCGTGTGTGTGTGTGTGTGTGTGTGTGTGTGTGTGAGAGAGAGAGAGAGAGAGACAGAGAGAGAGACAGAGAGAGAAAGCACACAGAGATTGCCAACAAAGAGGGAGAGACTATTTCTTGACCTTAGACACACTAAAAAATAATGTGAATGATTTCATGTCCAATAATGAGTTCAGATGGAAATGTACAAATTCATGAACATCCCACTTCACGAAAACTGAATCAAGAAGAAAAGGAAAAGTCTGAGAAAAAAAAAAAAAGTCTCTCACTTTTATTTTATGGCCATAAGCTTTCACAATGTTGCCTTTGGCGGGTGGTGGGAATGGGAATTAACTGGAAAAGGGCACAAGAGATCTTATTAAAGGTACAGAAACATTCTAAAACTGATTTATGGTAATGGCTGAACAACTTGGTAAAGTTAGTAGAAATTATTAAATTGTACACTTGAAATGGATGGTTTTCATAACTAAAATGTATCTCAATAAAGCTGTTTAAAATAAGATATATGCAATAATATGTTTTAAAAATACTTCCCTAAGGGAAAATTCCAGATCCAGATGAATGTAATCAAACATTTAAGGGGGAAGCATCAATCTTTCATAGGCCTTTTAAAAAAGTGAAATAGACAAGAGCTGCAATGTAAAGAAATTCATAATACATGTAATCTGATGATCTTGTATATAAATCAGGTTACAATTCACACATATGTACAGACTGAGAATACAGAATATATGTATCTATCAAAGAATATATGCATGCGTAACAGGTATATGAGAACATGCTAAATATTATTCTTTTCCATGGATAACTGAATTCAAACCACAGTGAAATACTACTACATTTTACTATAATTAAAATTGGAAGTGTTCAACACTACAAGTGTTGGCCAAGATTTGCAAAAATCAGTACATTTTTATGTCCATTGCTGAACAGTGTATGAAATTGTATGACTATTGAAGACATCTCTATCCACTTCTTTTGAAATTATGCCTTTACCTACAAAACAATTCAACATTTTTACTTCTAGTCAAAAAGATGAAATTTGAAATTTACACATATTCCTATGTAAATATTCACTGCACTGTTTTTCTAAATGCCCACAAAATAGAAACAAACCAGACATCTATCAACAGCATAAGTAGATTGATCTAGCTATACAATTAATTAACCAAATACCCAAAGATACTCACAGATACATATACCCACAGCTGGTCAGTGTGCAGAAAATAAGAGACTAGAGAATGCTTAGCCAAGTGCGCAGAAAATAAGAGACTAGAGAATGCTTGGCCAGAGAAAGAGGCATGTATACTACACCCCTTCTCCCAAGGCTCAGGAGTCATCATGGAAGAGAGGTTGGAAGAAGGTAAGAACTAGAGGTGGCGTGTAATGACAAGAAAACAATACCTTCTAGATGCAACAAGCCAGAAGAAACTCACAGAGGTTGTGAAGACAGGCCCAAGACTTGTATGCACAAGCTCAAGCTAGGCTGATGAATCCCAACACTGAGCAGGGAGGTGGAATAAAGTTCTACCCTTAAGTGAGGAAGTGAGAAGCTATTTGCCATTGATAGTTGCTGGAACAAGAACTATCAGTGACTTTTTTGTTTTGTTTGATTTTTGATGGTGGTGGTGCTTTTTTTTGTTTGTTTTTTAAATACAAGTATAGTCCCTGCTAAGTCAACCTTCACTCTTCAGTGGAGAAGGTCATATATCCAAGAATGTATGGGAAGAACAAATTGGACTTGATGGATGAATAAGGAAAAAAGAAAAGGACACTGAGCTGAGAGCATAGGGAAGGGAATGTGGATCTGGGAGGAGCGGGAACAGAGGTGAATAAAAAAGGAATATGAGAAAATGGCCATACTCTTTAATTTTCATGGGAAATCTGTTTCTCTTTTATAATAATGATTTATTATTTTCATTTATATGTATATGTGTGTTCATATGCAAGTATGCGTGAATGCACATGTGTGCCCTCAGAGGCCAGAAGATGGTACTGGATCCTCCTGGGACTGCAGTTACAAGCACTTGTGAGTCACCATGTGGGTTCTGGAATTTAACTTAGGTCCTCTACAAGAGCAGCCAATGCTCTGACTGTCCACATCTCCAGCCCTGGGGAATCTCTTTGTATTCATTCCTGATGGAGGGGCAAGAGCAAACCAAAAAAAAAAAAAAAATTCACCTACATCCTGCTTGAATAGCGTGTGTTTACTGGGGTTATCTACAAGGGCAAGGATGACTGAAAGGCAGCTGTGTCACACAGAAGCCTATACTAAAGTGAGGGGCTACTCACAAAATCTGTGTACTGTAGTTCCTTGTACAATTTGCAGGCAGTTACATCACAGAAGAGTACACTGTCCTCAGTCATGTCTTATAAACCTTGGGAGGGACTCCATGAGTCCCCTAAATTTTGTGAACTCCTGAGTCTTGTGAGCTTCATCTTAGTTTCATGTACCTGGTAAGTGCTTCTCTTCTTTCTAGGAGGTAATATTTAGATCAGGAGATAACAGCTACACAAGATACCTATACAACCCAGACAAATCTAAAGAACAATAATCTAAGTGGAAGTAGATGGAGACATAGGCACGTATCACAAATATCTTTTACTTGACATTTTAGTAAATTAATATATAGGGAAAGCTGATCAGCCCAGGTCTGAGTTTAGGGACTGGCCTGAGAAAATAGAGATTCATGATACATTTTCATGATGATATAAATGTTATGCATCTTCACTGTAGTCATTGAACTACGTAAAGTTTTAGGATTAGTTTATCTGCTTATAAACTGTTTATCCTATATACTTAACCTAAATGCATTTCTATACACATAATTTTTACCTCAAGAAATAAAACATAATAAAAAAGATTTAAATAGTTATGAAATCTTAAGTAAATGAGTCAACTCTATCTTAAGTTAAAATTTTATTTCTGTTGATATGTGTGTCTAAGGGCATTTATCTTCACATGCATGTGGGTGCCAACAGAAGCAGGAAGTAGATAACCTGAGGATGGAGTTGCATGTGGACGTGAGCTACCAATGTGCTTGTTGGGAATTGAATCAGCTCTTCTAAATGAACAGCAAGTCTCTGACAAACCATTTCTCCAACCTCTCGACATAAAAAATTTACATTCTGTCATATGTAAATTTAATAGTGTTTTTCTTTTAGTCTGAATATCTCTTTCTGAGTTTTACTGGCCATGTCATGAATCTTATAATCACTGATAAGATATAAAGTTGTATCATGTCTCCTCAATAACTCTCATACTTAGGTTTGTTTTGCTTCTTGTAAAGTACAATGTATTCCCATAAATTATACTGTGACTAATTTTGTAATGGACACTTTTAAGAAAGCATTAATAAAAAAAACCTGATTTATAAGCCTCTTTCAATACAGACAGTCTCAGGAGGTTTTAGCATAGCATTATGTTCCAAACTTCAGTGAATCTGAACAAAATGGACATATCTTGTAGGGTTGGGCTGAGACTCATTCAATAAATTACTGCCTGTGCAGCCTTGAGAACCTGTTCATAGTCTCCAAACCCTTGTAAAAATCCAAGAATGGTATGTGCACCTGTAACTACAATATTGACTATGTAGAGACTGAAGAACACCAGTCTAATTGAATCAGTAAGCTCTGGGTTCCATGATAGACTCTGGCTCCACATAGGATCTACATAGACACACACATGCATATGCATCTGAATATATGAATATACATGTGCATGCACATATGTGAGCACATATACACATACATACCCTAATACACACAAAAATTTGAATATAAAATGCCACCTGGTTTTATTGCATTGGTCTGTTAAGATGCTCAGCAGGTAAAGGCACCTGTTGCTCATCAGACAAGCAGAGTTTGGTCCCAGCACCCACATGGTGAAAAGACAGAACTGACTGCTGAACGTTGTCCTCTGACCTAAACAGGTGCTCCTGAGATACATAGTGAAACTTCTATTAAAAGTAATACCTTATTTCTGTAGGTATCCTCTCAAAGATTCATACTCATTTTAACAGAGAGAAATCCAATGAAAGAACTTCCTATAAAATAGCAGATCACCACTTCTCAAAACTTTCAACATCTCTAACAACAAGAAAGTCTAAGAAAATAACAGCTTAAGAGAAGGAATAGGGCTAAGCTAACTAAATTTAGTGTGCCTTTCTAGATAGACTTCTTCATTAGAAGGGCATTGTTTAAAAAATTAAGATTAAATAACATGTAATACATTGGCCTTATTTCATGGATTGTGACAAGTCAATACATAAAGGCAGTAACAGGAAAAACTGAACATTGAGGATATCAGAACTCTGTAGTATTCTTTGTCTTTTCTATTCACTGCAAGCTCTTTCTCCCAAACTACAAATGTTTATTTATTTTACTTTGATTGGAAGATGTGTATATTGCTGTATGGTGGGGGAGGCTGGAAGTGTTTCCTCTACAATTACAAAAATAAGGTGCTCATTCTCTCCACAAGTATTCAGTAGAACACTAGAAGTTTTATCCAGGTTAATGAGACAAGAAGAAGAAATGAAAAGCACACAAAGAGTAAAAGAAGTTGATTTCTCTGTTTGTAGATAGAATGATTCTGTACATAGAAAAATCTAAATATACCACAAAATGCCTGTTATAGCTGATAAGTTCAGTGAGGTATAATACAAAGCCAATACAAAAAACCAGTAAATTTTCTATATATTAATGAAGTTGTTGAGAAAGAAATAATGAAAACAATACCATTCACACCAGCTAAACAAATATATAAATTTATATATATGAATGAATTGAACTACAGAAGTGAAAGATCTCACAAGTATAAATCATAAAGTTACAATTAAGGTTACGAAAAGTACTCTACATTAGCAAAAGATATCCATATTCATGGATAGGAAGAAATCATATTGTTAAAATATTAATGCTACCTGGAACAGTTTATACATTTGCCATCAAAATACAAAAGATTATTTTTAAAGAACTAAAACACACAGTCCTATTAACTTACCAGGAAACACAGAAAGGCAAATCTGGAAGCATCATATTGCCTGATGTCAGGGCATACTATAGAGATAGAGTAATAAAACTGGGCAGTGTTTGGCATAAAAAGCAGATACACTGTTGAATAGAACAGAATAGAGTACCCAAAGTTACCCATCCTTCTACAACCAACTGATTCTCAGTAACAGAGTCAAGAATGTACACTGCATAAAAGTTAGCAGCTTCCAGAAATGGGGTAAGGGGTGAAACTGAAGAAGACTGAAATTACAGCTGGACCTTACTTTTGACATAAACTTGAAATTGATCAGTCACTTTAAGTCTGCCGTTATGAACTGAGGATCTTCTGATGCCAAGACTTCTTGCTGCAGATCACTAAAATCTCTTTAAACCACCACCCCAAATAGACTTTTCCTCTCCTAAGTATTTTTTTTTTGTCTGAAGTTTTTGTTACAGCAGCAATAGAAAGTATGTTGTTAGTGGAATTTATTAAGGTCTGTAAGTGCATACGTTTTATCAGCTACTTGTGGAGTAGTTATTTTATACCTTAGTTCAGCACCTGGAACCCATGAAGTAGAAAAAGAAAACTGACTCCTACAAGCTGTCCTCTGACTTCCACATGTTTGCTCTGGCATGTGTACCCACATCCACAAAAAATGCATAATAAATCACTTTAAGGTCTGATTCTCTGAGACTTCTAGAATCGGAGAAATATATCAACATATTGGCAGATGTAATGATTTTATGGATAGGACCCCCCAAATACAAGCAAGACAAACACAATTTGACAAATGGGACTATGTACAACTCAAGAACTCCAGCATATCAAGGAATTCATCTGACAGAGTGTAATATCCAAATTACACAAAGAACTCAAAATATGGCCACGCAAAAAAGAATGTAATTCTTTTAAAAATGGGCGCATATGAACACTGCAAAGAACTGACATAAGTGACCAGTAAATATCTGAAACATTTTCCTCAATATCATTACATACCTGGGAGGTGAAAATCAAAATGAAAATTATGACTATTTCATCCTAGTTAGAGGGGTTTTATTAAAAGAGAAGAAACAAACCCAAACCGAAAACAAACAGATAAAACAAAAACACAAGCCTTCGGGTTAGAATGTAGACACAAATAAACAAAAACAACAAACACTCCTTACAAGACAACTGGTGGGAATGTAAGTCCAGTCACTGTGGAGAACTGTGTTAAGCTTCTTCTAAAAACTAAAAAAACAGATGTACAACAGGCTCCAGCTGTCTGATTTCTGGCAGTATTTCCAAAGGAAATGAAGAGAGTGTACAAAACAAAGACCTATGCAGCTGTGTTTATTATGGAGCTTCTCACAGTATCTAAGAGATAGAGTCAGCCTAGGTGCCCATAAGTGTATGAAGAAGATGTAGGAGTGTTATCCAGGCATAAAGAAGTACAGAGTAATGTTAGATGCAGAAAAAAATGGACATGGAGAAAATTACAGCAAGCAAAATATGCCAGGTACAAAAAGACGAAGTGTCTGCATTCTCCTATGTGGCAATTGAAGGAAAGGAGTGGACCCAAAGGCAGCATGCCATACATTTGCAACAAGGGTGTAAGGAAGACGGTTGGATATGTTGTCTATACTGTATAAGCATGTCAAACATGCCATACTTGTTGTTGGATAATGGCTTAACGGTTAAGAGCACTTACTGTTCTTGCGCAAGATGTAGGTTTGGTTCCCCACAACCACATGACAGCTCACAACCACCAGTTACTCTAGATCTGGAGGAACCAATGCCCTCTTCTGACCTCCATGGGCACTGCACATGTGGCGCATACATATACTCTCAGGCATATATAAATACACATAAAATAAAGTCACACTTTAAAATATCACACAGAATCCCATTAATATATGTATGTTAAAAATGACTCCATCAATTTAAAAGACAAACACATACACACACATACACACACACGCACGCACACACACACACACACACACACACACACACACTTATTCAAATAAGAAGAGTCAAAATAGGAGGCTTGAACTGTGATATATGGACACTAACAAGACAAGAAAACAAATTAAACCTTAAGTTATAGTTTTATTCTTCCACTGTTTCAGTTCAATATTTCTAGCTGCATAAGTTACTTATTCTCAAAACAATATATGCAGTCTGGGAAGGATAATCATATTTACCCTACAGTGTTTAAGAGGAAGTAGTAAATAATGAATTCATAAAATTAATGTTTGCTTAATGAAACACCTAGTGTATAATGACTACTCCCCAAATAGTGAATAAAATTTATGCACTTATAGACCTTAGTAAATTCCACTAACAACATAGTTTCTATTGCTTACTGGGACAAAAATATCTGACAGAAAACCACAAGATGATAGGGTTACTTAGCCTGGTGATTTTGCAGGATTTTAGTGATTTGTGGCAGGAAGGCTTGGCATCAGAAGAACCTCAGTTTGTGGCTGAAGAATCAGGAATTCATGCTGACAACTTGTTTGCCTAGAGAGGACTAGATTGCAAGGACTGGCTGGAAGTAAGGGTTAGCCAATAGTCTTCCAAGGCCTGCCCTGATAGTCTACTACTTCTTTTAGTCATGCCCTGGCCTCTAAAGGCTCTACAGCCTTCAGAAGACTATAAGGGCCACTCGGGATAGTTCAGTGGGTAAAAGTGCTTGACAACAGACCTGATGACCTGACTTAAACACCTGGAATGTACATGGCAGAAGGAGAAAACTGACTTCCACACGTATGCTGTGACATGTGCATTTACATCCCCAACAAAATAAAATACACGAATATGTAGAATTTGGAAATTAAAATACAGAAGTAGACCTGAAGGGAGAGCACTAATTACAATGGAAGGTGGGTGGCTAGATATGATGAATATATAGTATAAACATGTATCAATATTATACTTGTGACCGGAGAGATGGCACGGTGGTTAAGAATACTCAGTGCCCTTGCGGAAGACTGGAATTCAGTTCCCACCACTCAAACTAAGTGGCTCAAAACAGCCTGTTCCAGAAGATCTGATGATCTCTTCTGATCTTTGCGGACACATATATTAACATAATCAAAATAAATAAATAATGAAATGAATATAAAATAAACTAAATTAAAAATAAGTATTTTAGAAATAACATCACAACTTGGAGACCAAACATAAAACACAAGTTTGTGAAAGGCATTTCAGACTCAAGTCATGACACACAAGGATACAGAATTCCTCATGCTAATGTGTTCTCTGAATTTCATCCTTATTCAAAGGTGGTCATAAGAATATTAACACTTTAGTATTTAGTATTAACACTCAATTCGTATCACCTAATCCCTTGTATTTGTATTCAAGATGACTTAGAAGATAGAAGAATATTAACAATAATGATAATGGACATAGAACAATAATAGATGGTATTGACCACACAGTTCTTTTTCCTTTGAGGACCTTACTTAATTCATCATGACATATGTTAGAGCATGATTCCCGGCAGCCACAAACAGATGCTTCCCATATACAGGGCTGAAAACAGTCTTCCTGGATGCAAACATTTATTAAAAAATGTCTGTCTCTGTCATCTCTGTTTCTCTCTGTCTCCCCCCTTCCCTTTGTGTGCATGCACATGTGTGTATATGTCTTGTTGGATGTGTAGATATCACAGGATGAATTGTGGGAGTTGTTTCCCTCCTTCTACTATGTGGGTCTTGGGTATTGATTTCAGGAAGTCAGGTTAGGTAGTAGATGGATTTACCCAGTGAACTATTCACTAGCCTTGTTTTTATTTGTTTTTCACTGCTTAGATAACCAAGTTAGCTTCAATTTTTTAAACAACCAATGAAACTTTAAGTAAAAGGATAAATAGTCTTTGATCTTCTAAGTTATCTTAGATGGATCATGGACATGGGTAGGTGATATAAAATTCATGCAAACATTAAATATGACAAACCTCATCCTGTGTCTGTCTCAATTTCAGTAGTTCTCATATTCCTTGTGAAATCTTGACTCAATTTTTCTCCTTGTTAACCCAGATGGAAGGTCTTTAGCCCAATAAATTTCACATTTTATCAATTTAGATTTCCTCATTCTGTATTGATGTTTTCTACACATTTACTGAAAAAAACTTTTTAAGGTTATGTTGAACCACGTAATCCACCATTAGGATTTGCAAACAGTAGGTAAGTGTGTACCATTTCTGAATTCAAGTTCCAAGGACTTTCTATCTATTATTTTAACTGTTGAATTTTAAAAATATCTACATATGTCATACTTTTATGACAACTTGTATAGAACACAAACATCTATAATTTGAAGATCTCCTGCAACTATAAATTATAGAATCTAACACAAGTCAAATGAAATCAGACATGTTTTTTGCTGACTGATGCTGAGGAATAATGCAAGCAAAGTTAGTTCTAGGAGCTTAGACAAGCCATGAATGAAGGCTGCAGAGATTGGATCATCAGTTAAGAGTACTCACTGAAAGACCAGAGTTTGGTTTTTGATGCCTATGGCAAGCAGCTCACAATTATCTATCTCTCCAGCCTGAAGGGATCTAACAGCCTCTTCTTACCTCCATAGGCGAGGGTACTTACCTGTGGGAGCCCACAGACATTCAAATAATAATTTTAAAAAAAGTTATTAGGGACTAGGAATATACTTCAGTTGGTAGGGTATTTGCCTGGCATGAATGAACTACTGGTTTTGCTAGCTATAACCACGTAAAACTATGATGGTAGTGCGTTATATAATTCAAGAATCTGGAAAGTGTAGGCAGAAGGATCAGAAGTTGAAGGGTCATCACCCACTACATAGAAGCTAGCCTGTGCAATATCAGAGCATGTCTCAAAAGAAAGAAAACAAAGCATTAGAACATGTCTTTCAGTATTTTTGCCTTTTTTTTTGTCTTCTATGGCTTATCTCTCGGTCCTGCTAAGCAAGAGAGCTACAAACATTAAACTCAGCTTTGAAGCATCTTTAAAGGGTAAATATCCAGATATAATAGAATTCTCTTTGCTAATGTCTATAGAACGATATTTTCAAAAGGAACCATAAAAATAATTGGATTGAGTAAATTGAGTCATGTTTCAGAGCATCATCAGCCACAGGGCTTGATGCACTAACTGCAATTATGGGGATGGAGGAGCCATGCTGTGTTGTAAACAACAGGTGCTTACTCAACATAAAGTAAACATCATTGAGTAATAACTTGATAAACCAGCAAACACCTCCTTTTTATTTAAAGTACAAGAAGCTCATTTACAGATCTCTTAGGATTTGGATAGTAAAGAGACAGGTTCAAGACAGAAGCTACATTGCATGTTTTCACTTACTGCAAAACAGCCCATGCTGCATGGCATCCATGTTATGATGCAGAATACAGGTTGGGATCAAAGTATAAGAATCAAAGCTTATGACAAAGAGATGAAACAAGCTATCTATGATTTAGCTGCATCCTATGCACCTTCATGTGTCTTTCAACTACATGGCTGAAAAGACTTGCCACTTGTATCTAGACAGAACTATCAATTTCTGGAGCAGACCATGGTGGTGGTAAGGTCATCTATTTTATCCCTTTGCAGTAAGCCTTACCTTTTACAACTACAACACTGCTTACAGATCCTAAAATTTTCCTTAGAATTTCTAAAATATCTTGCATTGTTTAAGATATAAGAAAAATATCTAGAATCACACAAGAACCAATATACTATAGTGAAATTTCTTGCTTCAGATCTGAATCCAATCTGAATTTCAATCTGTTGATCACCACTAGGATCAATATTGCCCTCCAGTGGTTATTTGGCATGCTCTGGAATACTTGTTACTGTCCAACCGGGACTCTCTTCTTATGTCCTGCTATGTGGCATTGGATCTGGGTTCCTAGAGGTTTGGCATAATAGAAATATGAAATTAGAAGCACCACAGACTGAAACTGAAGAAACTCTGGTGCTTCTTCCAATCACATTTTGTATTATAGAGTAATGACCTCAAAATATCTCATTTAATCCCTTAGAAACCTATTTTCTATCTGTTACATATAATGTATTTACCTTTCATCATTCTTTTAAATTATTCTTTTAATCTAATAAAGAAGATTAAAATATAAAAAAGAAATAAGAATGAACAACTGGATGGAAGAAAATCAGGCAAGCAGGAATTCTACTGATGAATTTGCTTCCTTGCCCTGAAGTGGCACAAGAGCTCATTCTTCTCAATTCATTTCACTAATTGCTGCATTCAGTATCTGTGTTTTCTTTCCAGCTTTAATATTTAATGAGCAAGGCATACTCTATGTACCCATAGTTTGGTTTTATAATCTTTTGTTCTTTATTAAGGATTGAAGTTCTAGTTTCCATATACAGTGCCCTCCCCACAAAGGTTAATAGGCTGAAATCTTGGTTTCCAAGGTTTCTAAGAATATTCAAACTGGAGCTTTGGGGAACTGACTGGGCCATGAAGTCTCTAGTTTAAAAACTGATGATAAATACTGAGAGATAATAGAGAAAGGAGGCAGACTCAAGATGTAGGGATGAGGTCACAAAGGTATGGTTATTGAATCCTTTGTCCCTTCTTGTCTTTTCCTGCTTTTTTGCTGTAGGAAGCAAGAGGGTTTGCTTTGCCAGTGCTTTTCAGCTATGATGTTTATCTTAACTAAGGCTAAGAGATGATAGCATCCAACAACCTTGCCCTAGAGTCCCTGAAACTCTAAACTCAAATTTATCTTTCTTCCTTCTCTCAAGCATTTGACAGCAACATAACACTAAGACCAACTTTATAGTACAACCAAAGGATCTTAGATACCATTGATATAGAAATATTTCTGAGATAATCCCACAGGGCTACTCAAGATTTATTTAACATCCCATCACCTAAAATACAATGTCTATTTAGCACAGGTGATGTTTTAGGTGATGACAATATGAGTTTGCAACTGCCCAATTATGTGAAAAAATGGCTTATTCGGTGCTTCCTAAAAGGGATTGTTCTGATACATGAAGTATCTTAGTTTGTGTTCAGTTGCTGTAACAAAATACTGACCAGAAGCAACTCGGTGAGGCATTGATTTATTTTATCTTACACTTCCAGGCTCATTACTGAAGGAGATCAAGGCAGGAATGCAAGGCAAAAAGCTAGAAGCAGGAACTGAAGCAGAGACCATGGAGGAACATGCTTACTAGCTTGCTTCCTCTAGCTTGCTTGGCTACCATTCCATCATTTCTTGATAGGTTTCCCTTAGCTTACTTCTCTTGCCTTATATATTTGCCCTACTGCATTCTCATGGCTTTCTACTTTTTATAAAAGCATTCAAATTTAGGAGCTAGGGAGTTAATTTAGTGGGTAAGAGCATGTACTCTGCAACACAAAGACATCAATTTGAGTCCTTGGCACTCTGTAAGGGTCTGGCATGGCCAGGAATCTTTGTAACTTATCATGGGAGCTGGGGAAGAGATGGATGGGTCCTAGAACTTGGTTGGATCTTCTAGCCTTTCTAAAATAGAGAACTTCTGGCTCAGTGAGAAGTTGTGTCTAAAGAGAAGAAAGTGGAGAGTGTTAGAGAAAGACACCTCAGGTGCACACATACATACACACACACACACACACACACACATTAAAAACCACCACCATCAACTAACCAACAAACCAAAAACATTCAGATTTGGCAAATCTTTTGGGTCTTCATTTCCTTCTGAAGTCTCTCAGGTCACAGAGTTTTCTTAAACTTTCATGTTCTTCTCTTCTTAATTTTTCCTTTGCTACAGGCCTCAGTCTAAAATCTAGAAGGGTAGAAAGCAAGTGATTCTTCCCCTCCTCCCTGCAAATATCTGTATCTCTCTACAGATTCTGACTCAATAGATGAGAGAGACTATCATTTTCCAAATTTAGATGTACAAGAAGGAAAAAATCTTGTAAGAATTAGTTCTATGTGTGGTGTGTCTCTTGAATTTGAGTTATTGATCCTGTCTCTACCAGCGACAGCAATTGCTTTCTCATTTGTCTCATTGTATGTCCTGTGGTCTTGCTTTTATCAAAAGTTTGCTTTCTGCCTCCTGGAGAATTTAGGGTGTCAGTGTGCATGTGTGGTGGGCCCATCTGGTTTGAAATCTCAAGCTATGGAGAAGGCAATGTAGAAATGTTGATTGAATCCCACCAGAAGTTCTGATGTTCTTGATGTGCTACATAAGTCAGCTTATGGTTCCTTGTCACAAGGATGCTTCTTTTCCTTGTCCCCTAATAGAGGATGTTTGTGTCTCTTGGTAAGCTCTAAAAGTTTATTGGTTCAGAATTTGGGTCACAAGTACAATATGCATGCCTGTGAAAAACCAAAGTTCTATACCTAAGAGTTTGTTGTTGTTTGTTTTTGATATTTTATCTTAAACAAATATCTGATTGGCACCTATGGCAAGATCATATTCAAAAAGATAGGGAAGGATTTTATTTTCTCTCTGTGTGGCCTTGGCTGTCCTGAAACTCACCCTGTAGACCATGCTGGCCTTCAACCTTGCCTGCCTCTACCTCTAGAGTGCTACAATTAAAGATGTGTCCCACCACTTCCCTTACAGAAATTGTAGGATTCTTAGCTAGTTTGTGGAAATCCAGAAACAATTATCTTAACAAGTTACAAGTAAAGATCAAGCTGAGAACAAACACTAAGTAAGGGCTTCCTTCAGGCTCATTAGTAAGTACCGATAGCCAGAAAGTAGTATTGACAAAGACCAGGGAACATCAGGAAGGTTTTTTGAATATCCCTTACTTATTATATTTCCCAAACAGGCCTCAAACTCAACATCCTTCTTTCAATCTCTGCGGGGCACAGATTACACCACACAATGTAAATCCACTTATATCTTGATATCATAATCTATCTCCTATAGCTCCTGGCCTTCCCATGTAAAGAATATTACAAAGAGATTTAGAACTTCAAATAAAACATTTTAAGTCACTATACTATACCCAAAGAAAAGTAAAAGAATAATCATCTTATATTTCCTATAATATGCAGATATGTCATGAAGTTCTTCTTTAGAGAAAGACTACATATTTTGCCCTTGGAGATGTAAATCTTACATTTCTCTGAAATGATAACTTCCAAAGTGATAACTCTACTAATGCAAAAAGGGAGATGAAGGAGGCTCTTTGGGAACACATGGTATTTTCATGAGCTCTTCCTGGAAAAATTCTCAGAGAAGTTCAGTGCACATCCACATTATTTTATCAATAGCAAAATCAAATCAAATCAATAAAATAAAATAAAATAAAAAGCTGTATCTGGGGTCTGGAGAGATGGTTAAGCCATTAAGAGTACTTGACATTCTTGAGGACCTGAGTTCAGTGCCCAACACTGACTGACATTCAACTGTTCACAACTTCCTGTAACTTCAGCTTAGGGGATCTTAGACCCTCTTCTGGACTATGTAGGCACTGCATATATGCACATACATACTTTTTCATATTGTATTCTACATGTAGATCACACACATACAAACACAAATACACAAATAAATTTTAAAAATCTAAAATAAAAGTTGTGCTCACAGTTGAAAAGGTAGTTTTAATTTGCTCTGTGTGCCAAAATAGAAAACAAAATGAGAATCAATATATTAACTCGTGAGTTTTCCTGTTTCCATATTTATATTTAATCATAGCTAGGATTTAGAATAAAAGCTATATTATATAAGATTCTACATTATGTTTATGTGTGTCACATATACAAAACATTTCCTATATCTGGATGGTATGATTAAATTACTTTTTCTTTATGCTTATTTATTTTAATTTTTAAAATTTATTTTTCTTAAGGTATATAATATATCCCAATCTCCTCCCCTCCACTCATTTCTTCCAGCTCCCCCATCTCTCTTCTCCCTCAGATCTACTCCCCCTAGCAGCCCAACTTCTCCTCAGAAAATAGCAGTTCCAAAATAATTTTTAAGTTGACCAAATTTAAATAAATGAATAAATATGTATAACAGAAATATCTCTAAACATCTCAGAAATACATAATATACAGAAAATTCATCTTAACCTTATGTGACTTTGGTACCTCTATGATAAGGTTCATTCAATAGTACTAGTTGAATTCAAATTCTATCAGTATTGAGTATTATATGAACATACATGTTATATTTTTCTTGAATTTATTAGTAAACTTAAAAATATCAAAAACAGCAAGTAGCACAGGCAATGATTAGCTTAATTTGATTGGTGAAATAAATCAGCATCAATACAGCTTTCAAGCCTTTTCAATAGGTTGAAGTTTTCAAACTCTACTGGGGCTAAAAAGGTAGCTCAATGGTTAAGAGCAAAGGCTGCTCTACTAAGGGATTCTGGTATGACTGCAGCATTTATATCGTAGCTCATAACTATCTGTAACTCAAATACCAAAGGATGTGATGCCTCTTTCTCGTCTCCATGGGCAATACATGCACATAGTGCCCAGACATGCATGCAAACGCATATGTATAAAATTTCAAAAAAAATGACGAAAAAAAATCTTAAGTTGTAATGAATTAAATTAAATACGAGCTGTTCATTCAATTTTTGGCCTATTTCTAAGATGAACTACTACTAAAATATTAATAACCAAAATTAAGTTTAGATGGTTTAACTTCTTGCTTTTAAATAGTCTAGGGGTGCTAAATATACACAGGCCTGTTAATAAACGTGAGAAACTAAACTATGAGGAAGCATATGCCTGTAAGAAAACATGAGATGTATATATGCACAGAATTTTCTAGTCTGCAATTGCATGCTGCTGACAGACAATTCATGCTTGTCTGATTTCTATTTTTCCCTATAAAAGAAAGATGACTAATGGTTAAAATATCACAATCACTACATGAAATAAAACCACTAAGTCATAAGAAGTAACTTGGATATGGAGCACACAAAGATCTGAGCTCATGTTTTTGTTTTTGTTTTTTGTTTGTTTTGGTTTTTGTTTCTGTTGTTGTTTGGGTGGATTCTTTTTATGGTGTTTTCTTTCACTTTTTTTTGTTCTTGTTGATATAGCCCTGGCCAGCTTCAACCTCCTCCTCTATAGCAGAAGCTACCCTTGAACACCTGATCCTCCTGCCACCAAGTAGTTCATAATACAAAATATGAAGAATGGTTGCTCTTTGTTTGGTTGCTATTTATTTATTTATTTATTGTTTGTTTGTTTGTTTGTTTGGTTTTTCAAGACAGTGTTTCTCTGTTGTAACTCTGGCTGTCCTAGAACTCACTCTGTAGACCAGGCTGGTCTCGAACTCATAGAGATCTGCCTGCCTCTGCCTCCCGAGTGCTGGGATTAAAGGTGTATGCCACCATCTCTTGCCTTATTTTATTTATTTAGTTAGTTAGTTTGATAAACACAAAAAAATGAAAGGAAAAGGAGAGGAAGGAGGGAGAGAAAGACAGAGAGAGAGGGAGGGGGAAAGAAAGAGAGACAGAGACAGAGACAGAGAGGGACAGAGAGACAGAGAGAAATTGAGAGAGATTTTACCCTAAAGTAAAGTGCTGCTTGTTCTAAAATGAGAAGGAGAACACATTCTGAATACAAATATATAAAAGGTTTATAAAGAAGTGATCATATCCTATGCCATTAAGGACTGAATTTAAATGGAATAATTTAAGGTTTGAAAGGATATTTAAGATCAATAATGTATCCATGCAAAACTAGATCTTAATTTTCTTTCTCCCTTAAGAGACTTAAGCTTTGTTGTATTATTTTAAAAGATTTATATTTACCTGTTAAATGATTTACCTAAAGAACTAATCTCCTGAATTTTATCCAGTTTTTACTTTGCTCTTCAGGTTATCTTCACAAGTTATTGATAACTTAAAGTTACCAATCTCCCGAATAGTCAAAGGTCTAAAACAATTGTTTTGTTTTTATAATTATGCCTCTTTCATACTTAAAATCAAAATATTTCATTACCACTTTGGGTAAATAATGACAACTATTTGACACGAATCTGCCATCTTAGTTAACCAAGCATTCAAATGTTTTAATACTTTTAAAAGCTTCCCAAAGTCAATTCTAATGAAGTCCTTCTGACTACAAATTCACATTGAATGTATCCAGTGGGCCCTTAGAAAATCTCAAAAGAATTTGTTCTCTCACCTTGTAGGAGGAGAGATGTTAAACTAATTAGATGATTTCATATGCTAAACTGCATAGGAAAATCTATCAATTAAAGTGATAATTAGCCATCATGTGACTATTTAAAGATATATGTTCCTCATTTGCATTTCTGAAACCATCTTAAGTTTCTAGAAATTTGCTATTTTCCTCATGGCCCATAGAATCCACGATAAGCTAGTAATCCTGTTATAATACATGAATGCAGAAATTCTCATCGAATCTTCAACTAGGATCATTTTAAACCTTTGTCATCTGGATAGTGTTTCATGCTGAATCTTTTCCACATGTATTTATAATCAACTGTGAAAATTTTCCAGAACTACACTGGAGGAATGAATCAGAGATCTTTGGTTTAAAACATTTCTGGTCCAGTGTTAGAGAGGTAAGAGTGTGTTTTGCCCTTGCAGAGGGTCTGAATTTGGTTCCCAGCACTCACTTAAGGCAGCTCATAACTGCCCATTTCTCCAGATCCAGGGGAGTCTGATGCCCTCTTCTGGTCTCCATGGGCATCTGCACTGTTGTATACCTAAACAAACACACACACACACACACACACACACACACACACACACACACACACACACATATAATTAAAAGTAAAATAAGTCTTTAAAAACATCCCTCCCTATAGTCATATCTTGTTAAGGATCTGGCCACAGAAATGAGAAAATTAACTAATACAATTTCCAGAAAAAAATTAAAATAAAACAAAAACTTTGCTCCTGATTCAATGTTTGTCTTCCAGATTTAGGGAGTCCTTGAGATCTTTTCCCTTGAGGTATTTATAACTTACAGCTATTTTGTAAATTGTATCTTTGTAAACAGAAATGAAACATTTGTTTTTTTCTTACTACCCGATTCTTCCACATTTCAGAAACTGCTATTTCATGGTAATTTAATGTTTTAGAGTAAATTCAGCAAGATTGTACTCTCCTTGTAAAAGAAGAGTTAGAAACATTGGTTATCTGACCATTGGATAACTGAGCACACAGAGTCAGAGACTGACAGAGTCTTTTACAAAATCAAGATGGACTTGATGGACCCAGTACCTGTGAACTGTCCGAGAATATTTGCCTATGAACTGGACTATATATTTGCCATCTTCATAGGTAAGTCACTTCCAAACTTGCCCACAAATCTTACAACATGTTTCAGACTTTCAGGAGACAGTAATTTCCCCAAACCTATCGGTGGTATAGGAAAAATCTAATTTCAAGTTTCTGAGTCAGCGTCATGATCTTGAAGATCTCTTACAAGACAAGAATGAAGTTTCTTATGAATATATCCAGTATTAAATATATACAATATTGCCTGTGTGTGTATGGGTGCAGGGCCATATACAACTGGTTTATGGTTATACTGCTGGATCTGGAACAGCCTATCAGGGACCACATTCCAGAAGGAGGCTGGCTCTCCTTCCCACCCCACTTATTAAAGGAGTACATGAAATGGAGGAAAGAAGTGATGGGAGGCGTGGAGAGAGTTGCAAGTGAGGGAGTAGGGGTAGATTTGATGAACAAGCATTGTGTACTTGTGTGAAATTCTCAAACACTCCAAACAAGTTCTAGTAAGCAAACTAAATAATGAAGTTATGATCAATTACTATTCTTCCTGCACATGTGTAAATAACTAGGTAATGTCCAAGTGTGATAAGGTAGACTCATCTAACAGACTAAATACTTCTATTGTGTCTATTTTTAATAGAAATGAAATGGTTTGGGAGAAAAGATATGCTTTTAGGGATTGTTCTAACATATACTGTGGGTTATTTGAGTTTGTTTTAAGTGTTTACAAAATTTAAAGTTCCATAAGCTCCCTGTATAAACTATATAGGAGCTTAGTTCTCTGAGATCCCCCATAATGTGTCAAAAACTGTGAATATTTTCATCATCCTCTCACTCATCTAATTTTGTATCACTAGTTTGTAAAAACGGAATGCTCAGATTCTTAATGAAGATATCTAACCATATATGGTGGATCTGTGATCTCAAACTAAGATACCTAGGCAAGGAGATTCTAAGTTCAGGGCCAACCTGGGCCACCTTGCAAGAACTTGCTAGATAATATGGGAAAGGGAAAGAGAAATGAAAGATGAGATAAGATGGTGATGCAGCAATATATGATGATATAAAATTGTACGCTGAAGGTAGGCACTGGTACATGTGCTATGAAAAATATCTGCTACAGAGTCATCCCTAGAGGATTCAAACCTAAACTGGCAAGTTGATGCAGAATCCTCAGTGTTCTCACACCCACAACTGAGCATCCTGCAAGCTCAACATCTGCAGACATTTCTGGCTGCACTGAGGACTCAAAATTGAAGTTGAAAGCTTGCTCTAACCCTTAGCCTATGTCTTTTCTTGTCTCCATGGACGTGCCTCTTAATTGCATCTTTCCTCCAGCTGTATATAATGCTACCTTTGGCAGACACACACTCCCATCCATTGTGCCATCTGCAGACTGAAGAAATAACTGTATAGTTCGATTGACTTCTTCCCAAGACTGACTATGGTCACTAGAATATGACGCCATCTTCTATTTCAACTTCTCATCCAGGACATCATTTTGAGATAGTTTTAAATGGTGTGTGTGTGTGTGTGTGTGTGTGTGTGTGTGTGTGTGTGTGTGTGTATGTGTGTGTGTGTGTGCATGCACACATGCCAGGGTTTAGAATATTCTATCCCCAAATCTGATGTCTCACTATGAATTGAATATGGGACTTTGATAAACTGCAGATGCAAGAAGAATTCTGGCATATTTTCCAAAGAAGGTCAGAGGACACTCCTGTTACATCTGTCCTCCCTATACCAGGAAACTGGATCTTACTTATTTCCAAAGATGGAGGGGCTTTGAATGAACAGACCTTGCTGTTTTTTCCCAGTTCACCATTTGTATCCCTTCCTACCACATTTTCCATGACTTTGCTTTTCCCATCAGAGCTTGAGTTAGGTTTAGTTATTTCTTCAGGTCTTCAGAAGATTCACATGTCTCAAAACACCTATGAAAATACTTGAACATTTTACTTATTAATATGTGATGTGATGATGATGTCATTGTAATGTGTGTGTGTGTGCTACAGCAAATATGTGGAGGTCAGAGGACAACTTTCTAAAGTTGGTTCTCTCCATCTGCCCTTGTGTGAACTCTATGACAATCACCTTTATCCCCTGAGCCTTCTCAAAGGCTAATCTGTTTTTTTGATGAAGGCCTCAGCTGAGATCTTCAAACAGTACAAAGAAAACATTTTTTTTCACATCTCCTATAAAAGTATTGGAATTGTAGTGCTTTAAAATTTATCAAAACATTCCAGAGGTAGAAGGGATTTGCTCATCAAATCAATAAAATATTTCTTTTGAGCTATTAGAGTCCTACACTTTCCTCTCAGTGGGTAGTGTGAAATATCTTGGCTTTTTCTTTATATTCAAAACCAAAACTTCCCAAGTGACTGCTGTAGAATATTAATCTTAAAATATGTTCATTTTTTTCTGTTTCATAAAACAAGTGGCTGAATATGCACTCTTACGGATATTTTCTGTTCTCATTTGCCAAAGAAATTTTTGAAGACTCGCTGCAGTAAAAAAAAAAAACTCCTTATGATTTCATATTACTTCACTATAGCATTCCATCCTGGCCTTCTTTATTTTTTTTCAAACAGCAGTTATTAACACTTCTGAGGCTGACAGAACTGTGTCCAAGAAAGGCTGGCCTTTGCTTATATTTTCCTTCACTTCTCTCTTCTGTTTTCACTTCCTTTATACTCCGCACTGAGAACTTTAAATATTGGTCATCCATTTATTGGTAGTAAATATACTTTTGTAATAATATCCACTGGTGCTGAATATGTCATTTCTATGGTACTTTTAATTTTTCATCCTAATTGTGTCTCATACATATATATATATGCATTTACATATGTATATGAAATTATATGTGTGTATATATATATGTGTGTGTGTTTATATGTGTGTGTGTATGTGTGTGTTTGTGTGTGTTTATATTTGTCTGTGTATGTGTGTGTTTGTGTATGTGTGTGTGTGTATGATATATCATAGAGGTCAGAATAGGGTGTCACCTCACCTGGAACTAAAGTTACAGGTGATTGTGAGGCATTCAACAAGGGTTCTAGGTAACCAAATTCATGGTCTCTGCAAGAGCACAATGTACTCTGAAAAGCTGAGCCTTTCATTTTATACCCACCAGAAAATACTGAAAACACAAAGCAAAGTCAGAGAGGACATAATACTGGCCTAATACTGTCCTGAGATGGTGGAATCTCAAATAAAATCTCTACTCATTATTAGTATTGACTGAGAAGTTATGAAGCAGTCACATGGCATGAGTAAAATCAATTTGAAAAGTCCTGGGATGCATCCTGCTGTGGATCTCCATGGCATCTTAGAGACATATTGTAAATCAGAAGCTTTATGAGGCCTGGGTATATTTACAGTTAACCTAACCTTCTTACATTAGGTTGAAGAGCATAACAAAAGAAATAGGTGACTCTAAAACTCTCATAGGTCGAAAATCAGTGACGAAGGCACACAGTGGTCCCATGTTTTCAATCTAAATTATGTAATAAAATTTTGGAAGGCCAGGAATATATATGATAGAAAGATTATTTCTAATAATTGAAGTCATATACTTCTAATTTTTTCCTCATGAAATTTAGCATGTGGAACTATAGATGAGCATTTATCATCCCCTCTTTAGGTCCTTATTGTACTCAGGAAGGAGCAGTTTTTAAACTTGCAATTGCTAAGAGTATCAGAGCATTTGATCTGGAAACTCAAGAAGGCCTTTGAATTATGCTAAGCTGAAAGACGATGGGAAAGGAACAAGTAATATATGCATGGTAGATAAATCATAGAAACATGTTTAAATACAGTGCAATGTTTGCTTCTTTGTTTGTTTCCTTGGACTCTATCTAACTAACCTTAAAAAATAATTCAGAAACTCAATTTCTATCACAAAACCTGCAAAGTGTGTTCAGTGCCTCAGGACGGCTCAAGGCTACTTGATTAGGATGTGGTATTCTTAATTTTCTCCCAGTACTGCTACCAAGAATCATCTGTGCCGCTTCCTAAATCTGCTGGGTCTTTTTTTACAAGTATACTTTTTATTACTTCTTTCATTATTTATACAATCTAATGGACCATGAGCCTGCAAAAAGAACATTTTCTATAAAAACTGTTTATTGGTTTCAAAATACTAATAAAGGCAAGTTGGGAGAAACAACCTCCTGAACTATGTAAAGAAATAAAGATTAAAAAGATGGAGAGAAAAATGCAAAAATCTATAAAGATTCTAACATTTGATTGCTTCACAAATCTATGTGATTTCTCACTACACTTAAAAAACACAATATGGAATTAAAAGACAAAAAGTAAATTGTGGGCTTACTTACAAAAAAAGATGAGATGTAGTTCTTCAAGCAGCAATTACATGAAGCAAAACTAAAATAAAACAGAAAGAGAAAAAAATGTAGTCCTCCTATAGCTGCAGAGATAGTAAAGCCACATAATATGAATAATTTCTCTCTTTAAATGGGCTTTTCCCTGAATTGATCATTTAGATCAAATATGTTGAAAGAAGACTTTGATACATGATACCTGAAGTCTATTTTAAAAACACTTCCTTGGGAACCACTGCTTTCTGGTAAGTTTGCTTCTTTGTTTCTTTCTTTCCCTGTTTGTTTGCTTGTTTGTTTGTCCCCCCCTTTTAAAGAAAAAATGCCCACCGTATTATTATATCTGGTGAGAAGTTTACTAAATTTTCAAAATTAGAATAAACTGAACTCAGAATAACTCAATTCCTGTTTGTCTTCAAGTTTCAGACTTAACTTGTTTTTACTTATAGGAAAAATCATCTTCACATTCAATATGTTCATATGGTCTATGCTCTAGTAAGAAAAAAACTGATGATTATGTATACGTATGTATATGTGTGTAAGTATGTATATATATATACATATATACATATATATGGTAGACAGATATAGATAGATACACTAAACACATACACACACACATACACACACACATGTATATATAATGAACCATGCATTAAAAAATATTTTTGAGATATTTTCTATTAGTCTTCCAGAAACCAGTGACAGATAATATTTAAACACTTACATACTTGTAATGAAGTTAACTGGAAACTTGTGTGTGTGCTATTACTCAGGGAAGCCTTAAAATCATGTTGTAATATTGTACTGGTTGTTTGTCTGATAAACACTCTTGTAGTTTACCTTTGGAAAAAAAATTTCAGTCAAGAACAGTGTAATCAGTGTAGTATTCAAAGTGTTGACAGGAGACAGTGCCAAGCCTAGAGTAAGAGAGAGATCCAGAGTTTGGTTATGTCTCCAGAGGAAATTTTGAGGACTGAGAGGCAAGCTTACTGTATCTGAGATGACCAAGGTAAAAGAGTGCACAGCCGAGGCATGATGGTCTATGAAAAGGTGTAACAGTGCCATTTCTGAGACCTAGAAGACTGATGTATCAGAGAAGTCATGTGATTGGAAAGGAAATCACTGCATCAGTTGTCCACACATGACAAAACCATAAGTCACAAGACTCAGTAGCAAGTTATTTACCCTATCTTAGAGCTGAGATCAGAAGACCATGGTTCATCAGGGTTTATTTGAAGCCAGAAAGGGATCAGCATACAGACCAGGGATCTTTCCCCAAATCTATACAGTTGAGTACCTCATAGTGTCGTATTTACATTTCTGTTGCTGTGACCAAATATCAACTTATGGAAGAGTTTATTAGGGCTTATAGTTTATAGGGATAAAAGTCCAACATGGTGGGAAGGTGAGGCAGTAAGTAGAACACATGTCATTAGAAATATAAAAAAAAACTGACAGTTCATATCTTTTAACATAATTTATTTTATTTTAATATTTGCTTCATTTCACCCTTCACTTTCCTCCTTTCAAACCCTTCCATCTCTTCCATATATCTTCTCTTGTTTTCTTTTTCTTTTAATTATTGTTATATATTTGTGTGTGTGTGTGTGTGTGTGTGTGTGTGTGTGTGTGTGTGTGTATATATATATATATATATATATATATTCCTAAATATATAAATACAACCTGCTCACTCTGTCTGTATGTTACTTATGTTACTTGTATGTTTGTTTGAGGGCTGATCATTTGGTACTGACTAACCAATTGATGTAGTCTTCTCTCTGTATGACTATTTCTGTTGGTCTCACCATTTCTTAGTTGGCTGTAGTTTTTTTGTGTAGGGTTGAGGCTTTGTGGGTTTTCTCCTGTTCACTTTCGTGCATCTACTGTTGTCCTTGTTTAGGTCGTGATTAGGCAGTTATGTTGGTTAGGCTTTAAGGACATAGCTTCTGACATTCCTAGAAGGAAACCACACCTGTTACTCAAAAACTATCCAACTACCTAGGGATATGAAGGAATAGATCTTGGAGGAGAACCTATAACCATCACTTTACTAAACTATCAGAATTCCTAACTATACTCTAAATATTTGCCCTTATAGTCATGGAAAAATGTAGTCGTTACCCTTCATTCTCTCTACAAAAGATGGGAAAAAGATCATTACAGAAAACGAAAACCAATCAAAATTTATAGATGTGGAGCCAACTTCCAGCAGTAAGTCTATAATACAATTCCTGCATTTCAGGCTTGGGGATCATTGCAGAAGATGAGAATGGAAGATTATAAGAGACAGAGGATTAGGGAGTTTGCTATGAGATTGAGAAATCTCACAACCACCACAAGCTCATAGTGGCATGAACCTTCCCCTCCTTATAAATAAATAATAAATTACAAAACAAGAAAACATAACCATACATGTCCAGATTTCCATTTCTTCTTTCTTCTCTTTTTATCTCTGGATATTCATTATTTCAAAAAAAAAAAAAATGAAATGAGAGCTTTGGAATGGTGATACACATCTTTCTTTCCAGCACTCAGGAGCCAGAGGCAAGTAGATCTCTGAGAGTTCCAGGAACATGGTCTACATAGTGAGGTCCAGGATAGTCAGGGCTACATAGTGAGACCCTTCCTCGAAAAACAGACAAGCAACAAACTCCATAGATGAAACAAAAAGCTTTCTATATAATCTATCAGATAGCTATAAGCTGTGGACTGTTAATGTGAAAAGAAAGCAGAAAAGATATTTAGGTATTTGTTTAAAATTTTGCTTTGGCTATAATATTCTCCCCCCCCGAGTTTACATTTTAGTAGTGCTCTATAGCATATATGTGAATAAATATAATTTCTAGAAAAATCCAAAGGGCATGATGCTGTTCAATCAATTAAAATTTGCTAAAAGGGATTTCACTCACTCTTAAGTTCTGATCGACCTCTCTAGACAATGGCACACACATTAGTTGACAGCAGCTCGCTCCTTCCTTCCTTCCTTCCCTTCTTCCTTCCTTCTTTCCTTCCCTACTTACTTCCTCAACTTTTAAATTTTATTTTATATCTATGGAAAGTCTACCAGCATGCTTGTCTGTGTCAAAAGAGTGTGTTGGATGCCCTAGACCTGGAGTTACAGACAGTTGTGATCTGCCATGTGGAACTGCAATTAGTTTCTGGGAGCAAAAAGTAGGTTCTCTGTAAGAGGAGCTAGTGCTCTTAACCCATGAGCTATCTCTCTAGCCATGAGTCACAGATAGTTTGTTTAAATGACTTTTTTTTCATATAATATATCTTGATCATATTCTTTCCTCTCCCTTAGCTCCTCCCAGTTCTTCCCCACTTTGTTACCCCCAAACCTCATGCCTGTTCTTCTCTTCTATTTCTCATATAACGAAAGAAGCAAAAGAAAAAACAATAAGACAAAAACAAAACAAAACAAAAACAAATACCAAAACAAAACAGAAAGCACACAAGAAATGTGAAATCCATTTTTTGTTGGCCAACTAGAGAAAAAGGTCCCAGATTCTTAAGATGTGGTAGGTTGCAGAACCTTATGGACTCTTGTAACTGAATGTGGCATTGTGAAAATTTGGCAACAATGGAAAGTTTCTGACAGTGCAACAATCAAAAATCAATTCAAAATCAAACACATAATGAACCCTAGGTGTTTTTAGCATTGCTTACCCAAGCTGCATCATGGAACCTCTATGACGCTTTGATTCTGAACACAGAGCATGTACACTTTGCATTGTGCATCCTGTCATGACCCACAACATCTATAAGCTCCACCTGCAATACCCTGGCTTAGACTTGAGACTATTTTATGTTACATGTTTTGTACTGTACATACAGAGGCTCTTCCCTACTTATTGAAATACATCGGTTTAATGATGGAGAAGCTAGGCCTTTCATATTTACTAGGCATTGCTCCTTACGTTCCAGTATGTAAGGATTAAAGTCCTATGTTTGTGCGTTGTTTTGTGTTAGAGCATTTGATTTTTAAAATTGTTGAGTGAGTTACTGACTTGAGTTTCATTTAAAAAACAATTCATTCATTAATTTTGGCTTGGGGTCAGGAAAGAATTACTAAATAGTTCTAGAACTGCCCCAAATGTATTTCTGCAATTGTTTTAATATAAGAGATTTAATGAAATATTTGTTTTATATATTTAAAAAAATATGTATAGGTATGTGTGTCCATGCAAATTTGCTTTTTACCTTTAATAAAGAGCTAAAACACATGTATATGATATAATGTATTTTAATCAATTTTAAGATTCTCATCAGTATATATTTATGCTAAATGCCTATTTTATACACTGTGTCACATAACAACTCCCTGGGGTCACATGTGGTAAAAGTTTAAGAAGCCAAGTTCTATGAAGACTGTTTTGTTTCCTTAAGTATATTTCCTCACATGAACTAATTCAGTAATAAAACCCCTTCCACTGTATTTCCTAGCTCATTGTGGTCTTTCAGGAAGTTACTAAAACAGTACAGAAATACAGCATGTTGTAATGACTGTGTTCTCATTATTATTATATGCAACGAGTTCCTAGATTTCTATAAAGTGTGTATTCAGATTCTATATATTCATAATTCCCCTGTGAATACATATAAATTAGCAAGTTTCTGATTCACCTTACACTGCAGTGAGAAGATGGAGGTAAAGCACATTACAAATATGAATTAGATTCCTGTTTTCTATGACTTACAAGAAAGTACCATAATAAAAAATATGGCATCAGAGAAGGAAGCTGCAAAAACATTTTGGATATAGTGAACATAGAAGATATCTGAACTCAAAAGACAAGTCAAGTGGTACTTGAAAGGAGATTGGAAAGGAAAGAGAGAGAGGAGAGGAGAGGAAAAGAGGGGAGGGGAGGGGAGGGAAGGGTAGGGGAAGGAAAGTAAAGACAGGGGAAGGGAAGAGCTGGTCAAGAAGAGGGAGGGGAGGGAGACAGAGACAGAAACAGAGAGACACAGAGATACAGAGAGAGGAGAAAGATGTTACTGGACAAAAATATGTGTCTGAGTTAGAGCCTGGAATTAAACAAGACCAGTTGCTGAGTGCAGTCAATAAGAAAGAAGTGACACAAAATGCTTTTTGGATTGTCAGGTCATAGCTAGGATATAAGAGCTTTGATAAGACCTGGCTATACTGCCAAAAAAAGGAAATAAAAGTGATGTCTTGTTTGTAATGTTTGTAGAATTATATTATAACAGGTGTCATCTTAATCATTAGAATCATACTGTCACAAACATATCTTCATTCTACATCTGGATCTGACATCATCTTTACTATTGACTTTATTGTAATGTAAAGATACCCATTGTACAACCATGGATAGTGTACTTTTTCTCTGGTCAATTCTATTCTTTTCTCCAACACAAAGAAGACATATGGAGAGGCAAGATTCTTTGCACAAACAGCAAGACATACTTCAGAACCTATGCCTGGCCTAAATCCCAGACACTGGCCATGGACCCCGACCACTCTTTCTTAGCCCTACAGGAATAATAGCTGCTTCCATAGTTATCTTCCTCATCTGTTGAAAGTTTCCAGCCATGGGCCAGTCTTCTATGAGAGTAAACAACTTTGACTTTGACTTTAGAGTAAACCACATTTTTCTGTTTCAATTTTGTAAATTTCTTTGTTCTAGACAACACAGATAATCATTCCTAAGAACAATAAAATACAACCATATAGTGAGACCTGGCCTTGACACTTTAGCAGGATAACTCATCTTGCAGAACACCCAACTTAGCTGTTAAATGCTTCAGACTGCAGTAGTATAAACCATCCTTTCCATTGTTGGACAGTGTTTGATGAGATCAGAAGGCTTTCTGATAAGGGCAATAGTTGGATATACACAGATTTTTTTTCACTTCAAGTTGTCTAAGCCTGTAGTCACTGTTACTGCTGAATACTGAAGCAGCACACTAGAGCCAGGTTTATATGAATTTGTCTGTGGAATCACTCATGTAAAGCAAGAGCCTGGGAAGTAGAGAGGTGATCAACTTCAAAATGCAGTTGTTTATGGTTGTGAATATTTCTGTAAACAAGTCCCCATGATCTCAATTTAATCATCAGGTGAGCTCGAGTGAGTTATTCTTTAATCTGTTAACTGCCATCCCATTTGAAGGCAGATATTAATTTTAAGTCTCTCAGGAAGAGATATTTCACAGACATGTTAAGAGTCCAAAAGTGGTGAGGGGCTTCCATCTATGAGGAAGACATGTGTTCTCATAGGAAGAAGGACTGGGGTGCTTTTGTAAATGTGGCATCCACTAAAGCAAATTACAGACTTCAACCAGTTTATAAGAAAATCAACAATACTCCAAAAACTATAAAATCTTAAATTAACAAAACTCCACGAATTATATCTTTATTTTACTATCATTATAAATGGTTATGAAACAGAATGTGTTTTGAAAAATCCTATTTATTCATTAACTGCACTTACACTTAATAACTACTGGAGCTTGGTAACCTCCCAGTGGGCCACTTAATTTTTGTTTTGTATGGCTTGGTTGTAGAATGCTAAAATATTAGTGAAGTAGCTATAACTACTGATGATAAAGACATTTTCCAAGATATTATTCATGTATAATCTTTAAAAAAAGATTTATTTTCTCCTTTATTAATTAGTGTTTGTATATACATATCTGTGTACATGTGTACTCATGGTGACCAGAAGAAGGCATTACATCGCCTCAAGATAGAATTAGAGTTACAATTGGTTGTATTCACTTCATTTGGATACTTGGAACTGAATTGGGGACCTTTGCAAAAGAAGTGCTCCTAACTGCTGCACCATTGTGGGGCTGTCCTAGAGCAAAGAGTGGGTCAAAACGTGCTTTCAATCCCAGAATTCTCACCTTGGGAGTGTCAGGATTTGGGCTGCTCCTCAATTTCTTAGCCTTTGCAAAACCCAGCTAAATTCTAAATATTGCCTGCTTCACAGAAGGTCATTGGCAAAGGAATGTGGCATAGTTGATGCTTATCTGAAAGCTGTAGCTGGAAGCCAAGGGCTGAGCCCATTTTCTGAGAAGGTATCTTTCTCCTTTCCCTGTGAGACCACACCTTATGTAAAAGAATCTTTTCCAAGAAATTGACTCTTAGACATGAGCTCCACACATAAATGAGGCTACTCCAATATCCCTGTCTTAACCAATGACCCCCATCCCTGGGTACTAAGGACCCTCCCTTGCTTTTTTTTCTATAAGTGTAATCACCCTTGCTTCATAAACTAAGATGTTCCACTGACAACACACTCCCAAGAATTCTATACATTCTCTTCTGCTCACAGATCTCTGATCTGAGAATGATGGGTATTCCATAGATCCACTCATACCACATACAGCTTCCTGCCCAGGCCACCACTGGCCAGCCCTGGGATTTTTGTTAAAAGACACACCATCACTCCAACTCAAGTCCCTTATTTATGCCCAGTTGTTTGCTTAAACTATTTTCCAACTAAGAGAAAAATTTCAAAATTTTCATTAAAATGAGTCCACCTATCCTCATTCTATTTTAGGTATGTGGCAATTGGCACACCCTAGAAATTGCTGTTAGCAATAAACTGGAAACAAATACCAGCAGCAGCAACTCAACAAAAGGTATACCTGTCCTTTGTACAAACTGCTTCATATGCCCCACAGTTTGAAGCTCCCTCTAAGGATGAATGCTAATAAGTTCTGTCATTACATCTTGATGCCCCAAGTTCCAAAGAGCAAGGAATCATCAATGTCAAGCAAAGAAATTAATAAAGAAGTTACACCAGAACCCAGGAATTAACTTGCTCTCTGAGTGGCATTCCCAGTAGGGAGGCAATATGCACTGCAAGCTGAGGCTTGAGTTTGAGCAATTATCTCTTGGCTGGAGTTAGGATGGCAGAGATCCAGGTTCCATGTCATATGACACCGTGAATAGAGTAACATGGGGTGGCCAATTCAAGTAAAATTCTACTTTTTCCCCATGGTTCTGTCACGATTTGGGGATGAGATAAGAAATTAGTGTACTTGATTCCATTTGGTACAAAGAAAAAGCCAATTCTCTGTGGGTGATTTTTTTTTATTAGAAATGAGAAAATAAATTATTTACCAGAAACCAGCAACCATCCTAAATGATAACATTGAAGGTTGAACAAGGAGGAAGTCAAGGGCAATGGCCACGTTGGATCAAAAAAATATTAATGCAAATTCAAGTACACTGAAAAATATTTATTTTTATTATTTTAAATTATGTATATGTGTGTTTGTGAGTATAAATCGCACAAGCCAATGGAGTTATATACCCTAGAGCTGGAGTTACAGGTGGTTTTAAGCCACTTTGATATGGTTGTTTGGCCTCAACCTTGGGTCATCTGGAGGGGCAGTATCTGCTGTTAACTCTGAGTCATCTCTTCAGCTACTCATGTACATTTTCTATTAGGGACCTTGTTGTCTCAGATAACCCTCAAAATTACTCTTTTACTGCAAGAAAACTGCCTAAATGATTTTGTGTATATTCCTTTTGAGAGACCACCTTTTTAAGCTGTTTGAGATTATTTATTTTGTTTTATGTGCATGAGTGTTTTGCCTAAATGTGTGTGTGCACATTATGGGGATGCAGTACCCATGGAAGCCAGACAAGGTTGTCAGTCCCATATAACTGGAGTTACTAGTGGTTGTCAGCCTTCGTGTGGGTTCAGGGAACTGAACCCAGGTCCTCTGAAGTGTAGTCAGTGCTCTTATTACTGAGTCGTCTCTCCAGCCTTGCCTAAGCAGTTTATTTTTTTAAATGCCTCTTCACCTGCTAAATACCTTCCTTCTGAAAATAACAATAATTATGTACTACAAACTGATCTAAAATCACCCTGATTCTAAAAGGAATGCATTTTTTTGAATAATACAGGAAAAAAATATCCTCTTACACAGGAAAGCATATCATATGGAAAGAGGAATAGGAATGTGCAAAGGAACCGCAAGTAACTAGTTGTGCTGGTTTGAATGAAAATGGCCTCCATCAGCTCATAGAAAGTGACACAATTAGCAGGTGTGGCTTTGTTGGAGCAGGTATGGCCTTGTTACCGGAAGTGTGTCACTCAGAATGGGCGTTGAGGTTTCAAGAGTGCTCAAGCCAGGCCCAGTGTTACTCTCTCTTCCTTCTGCCTGCCCATCCAGATATAGAACTTGCAGCTACCTCTCCATGTCTATCTATGGGCCTCATGCTTCCTGTCATGATGGTAATGGACTAAACCTCTGAACCTGTAAATCAGCCCCAATTAAATGTTTTCTTTTTTATGAGAGTTGCTGTGGTCATGGTGTCTCTTCATAGCAATAGAAACCCCAACTAAGATAGTAGTTAACAGCACTGTGCCTTTCAGTTGAAATATGCAGAGTAGTTCATGAGCATCCTTACCTGCTTCACAGAATAGCCATGTGATGTAAAGGCATGTTAGTTCTGTTCATCCTAATAATATTTCATGGTGTGGATGCATATTGAATCATTCTAAATGCCTTGAACATATGTGATTTTAAGATTTATTTTTGTTTTATGTATATGAATGATTTGCCTGCATATGTATACGTATATATGTGGGTGGTGCTCACAGAGGCCAAAAAGAAGGTATTGATTTATCTGGACCTGGAGGTACAGATGGTTGTTATCAATTACGTGGGTACGTGATCTTAAACACTGAGCCATGTCTCCAGCTTTATATGTTAATCTTATTTGTCAATTATATTTCAATAAATCTAGGTAAATAGATACAAACAGAAATAAAGAGATAATGCCAAGAAAGTAAATACATGAATTTTTGTCTTCAGAGATCCCAAAAATAACTTTGTTTTTTATGTTATATACACAGCGGCTTTGTGAGGTATCTGGAAAAGACCCATGAGTTAAGTTTGAAGTGACTGGTCTATCAGATACATTAGACAATGTTTAGCTCATCAGGATTTATCAAAGGGAAGAAGGGTGATCCCTTTAATTCTAGAGAAATTTGACTTTGTAGCTGACCTGGTTCTCATTGAGATGAATGAGCCCACCTTTCAACAGCTCTGGCCAGCTCAGCTAGGAAAAGGTGGTTTGAATGATGCATACAGAAAGAGAATTTCATTGCATAGACTGTTGTGTTCATAACAGTATTATGGTGATCTTATCTCAGTCTACACAAAGATGCAGTGACACTAACATGGTTATATGGAATACTGACTATACAGGTTCACTCATACAATTACTAATTACAGACATCATATAGAAAATGTAACTATATTTATAAAGATATATTTCATTTGAGAAGTTTGAAGCACTTAATACATGATGACTATCTTCAAACGTCTGCAAACTTGGAGTGACTCTAACTTGCATCTTCTTTTTAAAAAAGTAACTGAACATTTTCAGAAACACTCTGTAAATAATCTTATTTGCCCTCCCATCACACCTGTAATATTTTTATCTTTTATTTTACAAAAAAGAAAAATGTTCTCATCTTCACTGCCCTTAGAGTTTGCAAATTCTTCTTTTTCTATTAACTAATTTTATCTTGATAACACCTGCCATGCTAGGCTGAACAGGTGTTAAAATGTCATTTAAAATTCTGTATCACATTAAAATTTTAATTTTGGGTTATGCAACACACATAGAGGTCAGAGGACAGTTTGCAGGTGGCTCTTTCCACCATGTAGGTGCCATAGATCACACTGAGGTCCTCGGGTTGCTGGCAGATGACTTTACTTCTGGGCCTGGGCCTGTCCCACTGGCCCTACAATGTCCTTTTGACATATGAAGTGAACAAAGCTAAATTTGTCCATGTTCTCTTCTCAAACATATACAACTAGCAATTGGGACATTTACATTCAGTTTGCAAGTCTCTGCTCTAAGACTATAATTTTTCCTTACGAATTCATAAGACACATAAAGGTTCTTTGACTTGCCTAAGGCAACTGGCAGAGCAAGAACAATGGAAAAAAATCAGGTTCCAAGCTTAAGTGTGCTTAATATTCACTGGACATTTGTTGTTGTTGTTTCTGTTGAAAATGGAATTCTGCAATACATAATGTATGTGATACCAATCATGACATCTGATTGGGGACAGGGGAGCTGCTTATTAAAATAATCTAATTCCTTCTGATGTTGATGGACTGGACTAGAGAGAGCATTCTGTAGAGAAGTGGCCCTTATGTCAAAGGAATAATTCATATCTCAATAACGCAAATTGATTAGAGACCAAAGAATGGTACTACTTGTGGTGCTTCCATGATTTACTTCACAAGGGTGGGTTACTTTCCTGAGAAATTCATGTTATACATACACTTAAAATATACTTACACATTTTACAATTTTGAATTTGTCATGATAAATTTACATATGTAATATATACACAATATACAATGTTGATATGATATATGTTTCACAAGTGTATATAATATATAAATGTATTATGCTTCCATTGTGAGATTAAACCTATGGGTGAAAAATAATGCACTAAAGAAGACTCCCCTAGAAAAACAAGTTTCTTCTGAATTAGATGTGAAATTCAGGCTTGAAAAATGTACTTTGTGTTAAAAATCCACTTTCTATCAACTGAATACTTGTGAAGAACTCTTAGACTGGGGATTTCTTTTTCTCTGAGAATTTCTTCATGTTATATTACAGAATATAGAATGCTACACAGAGGGGGGGGAGGGAGGGAGGGAGAGAGAGAGAGAGAGAGAAAGACTGAGACAGAGAGAGAGAGAGAGTAGCTGGCAGGCCATATTATTGGGGCATGGGGTGGTAGTTATATAAGCTGCTCCCATTCTGCTGACGCAGATGTCAATGCAACTTGGGATAGAGCAGGTATGGAATTGTCCAGGAGGCAGGTTAAGAGGTGGTTCCACAACACCTCAGTTTTAGTGATGACAAGTATCTCTGGTTCTATTATCACAAATCCACCTGGGAGGAGACAATTACTTTGTCCATGTCCATGCTTTATACAACTGAGACACAGGGAGGCCAAATGACTTTCTGTCATCAATGCCCATGCTTTTTCTGGTTAATCCATGAATCTGACTATAAAACTAGGAGGGATAGTTAAAATCAAGGAGAAACATAAGCTCAGGAAGCTTACGTTTAGGTACTTTAGCTATGAAAATAGAGAAACTCTGCCTTGTAGGGTAGGTGGTATTTCTATGTCTAGTAAGACAGTCTGGGTGCTGGATACCTCCTAAAAAATCCATTATAATTCTGTGTATAGTTTGTAATTAGAGAAGGAATATAAATTAATACATAATATTTACATTAACTGCGTGTAGTTCTACGTATAAATGCTAAAAGTTACTTATGCATACTTATATCTATAATTTCTATCTCTATATGTTACATTAATATTTTATACACTTATTCATTTACACATATTTCATATATGATTATATATATGCATAATATATGGTCATTTCACTTCCCCATGGCTTCTGGACAGGTTGTGTACTTGATAGTCAAAAATCTTATATTTATAGCAAAATTAATACATACACACACACATACACAGAAAAATATTTGTGTCAGGTGGTCAGATAATCTATTTTATGAGGTCAAAACTGAGACAAAAAAAGGAGTAAGTTAAAGCTTCGAGAATCCCAATGTATGTATGAATGTATATATGTCCCTGATGATGGTGCAGTCATTTCCATTAAGACACAGAACAGGATTTTATAGGGAATGTTACTCAACAAAAGAGCCTTCTATTGAGCAGTTAAGGCTCTCTGAGAGTGTCACCTTCTCCACTGTAACACTTTGTAAAATGATCCAGCTTAAAGAGAACTCAGAGTTCAAGCACACTTGTCTACCCTGCTCCAGTCCAGCCTTCTTTGTTTTGGATGAGCTCCCTCTACACTCACTCTACATTTCCCTATACTCTGGAAGCATTCACAAGCAAGTGATACCCTTCACTTAGCATTTTGAAGCAGTGTTCATGTTACTATTCTAGGGCTGAATCTGCACAAGTGAATGGAGATCCTGGAATTAGCATTCATCACAGGAGTCCAGTTAATGCAGAACATTTTTATTGCACAGGGTAGGAAAATCTACCCCATTTACTCAAGTATTTAAGTAATTCAGACCAAAGAAGTATTCATGTCTGATTGCCGCATAACTGAAAAAAGGAAGTTAATTTAAAGGAGAATGTAAATGGTCATTTAACCTGAAAACATTGGAAGTTGCACCTACATGGTTTTTCTCCACCAATGGTAGCTAAAGGAACAATTTGGTTAAATGATTTTAAGGTTGGAATAATAAAATATCTTCTGTATTTTAATTATTGACTGCAAGACAGAATTGCCTTACATTGCTCTATTAATTCTTCTGCTTTTACATACCTTAACCACAGTTGTGAGAATTTCAACCATATGCTGTGAGAATAAATCCTTTGATTGTCCCTTGCCATCTCATGGCTGACTTACCAAGCCTTCATCTGAGACACTAACTCCCATGCCAACAGAGAGAAGCAATGAATGAGCACACCAAATCAGGGAAGACCCATCAATATTTGGAAAATACTTTTGTATCTTTAGTTTTCATATGCACAAAATGAGGACTATGGGCATTATAACTTAAATGTTTTCTATTTCACACCGTTGTTACTCCTCTTCAATATAGTCTCCTTTTTGTTTTATTATCTGGAACCTCTTAATCCATGTGATTTACTATTATGCCAACAATAATTATTCAATGGCAAAATGGGCCTGCTGCTTCTCCTCCTCCTCTTTCTCCTCCTCCTCCTCTCCCTCCTTTCTTCCACTCTTCCTCTCTCCTCTCCGTCCTTTTCCATCTTTTTTTCTTTTCTCTCTTTTTTTTTTTTTGTTTGACACAGGTTTCTTGTAGCCAACAGCGACCTCAAAAATTCTAAACAGTAGGGAGTAACCTTTAATGTCCGATCCTCTGGCCACAACCTCCAAAGTATATTGATCATGAACAGATGTAACCATGACAGGAAAGCATAGTTTGTACTGTCCTACTATTTCTTCTATCATCTACACAGATCCAAAGAATTGTCTGTCTTTTCTTAGCAAAATTAGCACCCAGAATCATTTCTCATACTACCTATAATAATCCTTGAGGTAGCATCAGGCAGTAGATGTTGACTGAGAATAGGAATTTTTCTCTTTTGGTAAAAAATTAAAACAAACAAACAAACAAAAAACCAACAACAAAAAAACCCAATAAAACTGAAAGTCAGTCTTAAATTTTAAGTTAATCTCTTGAAAAATAAATAAATATTTGTGGCATGAATGAATGAATTAACATGTGGGACAAATTTAGGCAAAGATCAGGATTTGGTTTTCTAAATAAATTAAAATGGAAAATTACCAGTGAAAAACAGTCTTTCTTCCTTTATAAAAGGACATGTCTGTTATATTTCATAATGTTCCCAAGATAAAAATCCTTATTGGAGTAACCAAAAACAGTGCACTTTGAAGGATAAATGCAGATAGTACATGTACATGAGCACATGCACATGTGCGTGTATGTGTGTGTGTGTGTGTGTGTGTGTGTGTATGTGTGTGAGATATCTTGCAGGAGGAGAGAGATAGGAGGGTCAAGAAAGCTACAATCAATTTAACTAACTATAAAGATGACAGAGAAGAGGACTGTGTAGAGGTGAGGTAAACAAGAAAACTGAATGAAAACTTAGATGCTTTTATGACTTTCACTCCTGTACTCTCAGACATAGACTATCTTGAGAAGTGCTTAGTAACCAGGAAGAAGAGAGTCCATTGCTCTTTAGTAGAATTCAGAGTTTGTTTTCCTAGAATGTCAGAACATGGAGTTCTGCTTCTCAGTAGGTGGAAAAGAGGGTTTTGTCACATTTTGGTTATATATGTTAACAGGGTGATTTGTTACAGGCAATCCCACAGAAGCAAAGTTCACTGGATAATTACTTTTAAAATAATTTTTAAGATTTATATTTCTTATTTTTAAATTATATGTAGAATTATGTGTCTACCTGTTGATATGTACATGTGAGATTAAGAGCCAATGGAAGATATAGAGACCATTGGATCCCCTGGGGCTGAAGTTACAGGCAGTTGTGAGCCATCTGGAGTGGGAGCTGTGAACTGAAATCCACAACAGGAGAAAGTGCTCTTAACTGCAGAGTCATCTCTCAAGGCCCCATCAGTTGTTTTATTATTATTATTATTATTATTATTATTATTATTATTATTATTAATTACTATTGTTGTTACTGAATATTGAACCTAGGACTTCTCTCACACTAGTTATACTCCTTTGTAACTGAGCTATATCATCAGCTCCTTATTGGATTCATTGAGCGGTTTCTTTTGTTTAAACAGGAATTACATATATGGGTGCATGTCTGTATGCACATTTGTGTGCAGGTGCTCAAGGATGTCAGAGAGAACATCACATTCCTTGACACTGGAGTTACAGGAGGTTATGACATAGGTTTGGGAACTGAATTGAGGTCATCCAGAAGAATAGCAAGTCTTTTTAGCTGCTGAGCCATCTCTCAAGCCCACACCACTCTTTAATTGTAAAATCAAAGTTCTAAGTAATCTTCCTTTCTTCAGTCTTACAATATACACACAAATGTCAACACTCCATAACACAAAGTTGACATATCTCCTAAGGGGTGATGGCGATCAAGAATAACAGAAGTTTCAAATCAAATCTGCTGAATGTCAAAGAAATGCTGAGAAATAAAGAACTGGGAGGAGTGGCATGGAGGGATTATTTGCATTACAGCTTTCTCTTTTATCTCACTTTTATATAATGTTTTGATTAACTCAGCACTTGAGCTTTTACACTTAGATTTTTAATGTTTTATTCCCAAAAACTGAATGGGAAGTTTATACAATTTAAAGCTAAGAGTGATATTGAAAAGATAATTGCAATATATATTGAAGAATGCTATACTTAAGCATTGATGAAGCTGGTCAAAGACACATATTAATTAAATGATTGCAATAAATTAAGATCAAGTCTACCTGCATACTTTTGTTGATAAACTGGTTAAGTATTCTAAATGGTTTAAATGCATCCAAAAATGGGACTAAATCAGGCATATCAAAACTTGGTAAACACAAAATAAACAGGTATATTACAAGATCATTGAATACTTATTCCATTTCAAAATGGACAGGCAAGTTTCCATATGTAAGCTATCTAATCCAGAAAATGAACTTTTTGAGTGGCATAGTTAGCTCTGTTACAATTTATATGAACTAAAAAAACTTCATATTAATTTGAAACACATATTATAAATTAGCCTTTCATATGACTCTGATTTCCCTCATGGTCTTAACATTTAGCATAAATTAATGGTATCTTACACTTCTTTTAATTTTTTCATTCATCACAAATTTTTAAGTATGTACCACTGCCCAGACCTTTTTCTAAAGAGCACATTTTACATGAATGAATCCAAACTCTCCTAAGCTTACTACCTATCAGGATAAATGAATAGGCAGGCAAAAAGCCAAGCAAAGGAAGGAAGAAGCCTAACAAATTTTATAAGAAGATTCATTTTGTTATTATGCATGTTTATTTGTGTATTAGTATGCACACATATATGCATGTACCTGTGGAGGCCTGAAGAGGGAGTCAGATCCTTCTGGAGCTGCCATTACAGGCAGTTGGAAGCTAACTACTGTGTAGGCTTGAGACTAAACTCAAGTCTTCTGCAAAAATAGAAATTATGCTTTTCTACTGTCCAATCTTTCTAGGCCACAAATAGTAGTGGGATACTTTCAGTGTGCTAGATATTATTCTTGGTGCTGGCAGCATAAGTGTTAATAAAATATACCTATCCTACTTACTTTTATTAGAGAGTTTGGATTTGAATAGGAACATAGTCAATACATTATTGAAAATCATATTTTGTTAATGTGGAAGTGATACAAACTCCTATAGATATCCTTACAGAACTATAGTCAGTGCTACAGTATACTAATGGGCATCATGCTAGTATTACCAAAGAGATGCTGACTGAGAATCATCTTGGACTTGAGCTCCATTTATGCAGTTAAACAGCTGTATATATATCTAGGTCATATTTTCCTCCTTTGTTCTGTCAAATGAGAGGATGGGAAAATCTCTAATTTTTCTAGCAAAAGTATTAGTTTCCAAAACCATTTTTTGTGATTTGGTGGAGTTCATTGGAAAAAAATTGAAACTGTAGATTTAAAAAGGTGACTGCCATGCATGTTTCTGCATAACATGGTTAACTCTGTAAAGATTGGTCTCTGACTAAGGTAGCTATTGTGGCTGTTTATAAGTCTTTTTGGTCCTGGCCCTATTCACTCTGGATGTGGGGGAGAATTGCACCTGTAATATTTTGTGGCTGGACCACATCTTGGGATCCCAGATAGCTTGCTGAGACCCATAACATGTAATATGGTATCTTAATAAGTGGCTAGAACATAGTTCTGCACCTTTTCTTATATCTTCCAAGATCACAGTGATATTCCAAAGAATTGGGAATTAATAACCTGTAACCATGAGTAAAGACAATATAGGAAGCAGAGACTCTTGTTCACACATGATGGACACATGATAAGGGAACGATACTGATAGTCTGAACTACTGATAGTTGGGGATATTTGTTAGGACAACAGAACCATCTCCATCCTGACTGTTACAGAGATCATATTAATAAATCGATTACATAAAATGGCCTATTCTGTGGGATCACAGTCTATGAGAAGCTTAACAAATTCCTCAAACTGCAAAGTGTATGTTCTTAACATTTCACTCTTAAAGTAAATTTGGTCAACATTAGTAGACTTGATAAGTAGTAGTATTTGAACAAATGAACCCAAAACGTATATCATAGTTGGAACAGGGTGGAATAGGTACAGTGTGGATTCTAGATCTAGCATATTTGTTTTGATGTCATTTGCCTCTTTAGGGAATTTTTCATCCTGTGTAGAGATCCTTCTGGAGGCTATCTAAAGAGTCAGCATGATTGTCTTCTCAAAGTTACCTCACTATGCAAAAACTGCCAACTCTGTATCAGGCTGACTCATGCAAGACCTGTTTGTGCGCACACCACCCACCCCCTCACATGTGGAGCTCTGATACCACACTGGGTGCTCCCACACAGAAAATTCCAGTTTACAAATCCAACCCACAGTGTAACATTGAACAGTGATAATATTATGACTGTAACTCGAATTGCTCAAACGCAGACCACAGCACTATGAAAACACTATCTTTTGTGATACAAACTTTACATTTTGTGTGTGTGTGTGTGTGTGTGTGTGTGAAACACATGTGGCACAGCATACATGTAATGGTCAGAGGGCAGTGTCCAGGGGTAAGTTTTCTCCCATTGCCCTATCAGTCTGGGGATAGGACTCAGATTTGGAGATTGGCAGCAAGTGCTTTTATCTGCTGAGCCATCTGGCTGGCCATTTTATCATTTTTTAAATGACTAATTTATAAAAATGAAACATGGAACCAGATGAAGGTAGAAGTAGAAAAAGATGAAGAAGAGAAGGAAATGGAAGAGGAGGAGGAGAAAAAGAGGGATGAATAGGAAGTAGAGGAACAAGGGGAGGAGGAAGAGAAGGAGGTGAAGCAGAAGGAGAGGCAGAGGCAAAAACATCAGAAAGGATGGTCATGAATTGCAGGTCACTGGCTTTTTCTCATTTGATATCAGTGTTCAGACCCAAGATACAATTTGTAAACCTGTGAAAAAAGAAATAATGACCCCATTCATCAGTTATTACTAATAATTCATAATGTCTGAGCTATTTTACTGATTGTGTTTCTCTTTTCATGCCAGTTTTATTTCTGCTGGTAAATAACAATCCATGTAATTACAGAAATAAATCTGCTAGACCACCATCACAAACTGGAAACTGAAGAAAAGTTTAATAAAAATAAGCCCTAGAAATAGAGAACTCAATTAGTTGCCATTCTTTTTCCTCAACATCATTTTATTTTAGTTCTCAAAAGACCTTGTGACCCTCTTCAACACAGAAGCCTACTGGAGATAATTGCTAGTTGTTCTTGTTAGTGGTTTCCATTCCGAGTGTCACTCTGTCATAACTAGTTAGCATCTTATTAGTTGCAGGCTCTTTGGCTGTCTGTCTAAAGCCCTGCCTATATTGTGTGTTCTTTTCTTTTTCTTCTTGCCATTCTCTCTCTATATACTACGTGTTCTTTTCTCTTTCCTCTTGCCATTCTCATTCCTTTCCTCTCCCTCACCCGCTCCCTCTCCCTCTTTCTCTCTCTCTCTTTCTATGATCTTATCGTCCCAGAAAAGGTAATTTCACACATACTGAATTACTGCAATTTAGGTCAGACAGACCAGGCACCATGAAAATAAGTTCTTTATTTAGACAAAAAAGAAAAAAAAGCTTCTGATCTATTTCTCCTGTTAAGCTTGTGAGAGCCTCACCTTCACTGGTGTTATGGAGACTGAGAAAGAGATATTTTTAAAATGCACTTTTAGAAAGTCCCCAGAGGTACCAAATACATTGGTGCATTTCCATAAAATGCTGCTTGGGACAAGTAAGATCACATTATGGGAAACAGGAGCCTGTGATTTGGATGCTATTGTTGAGCTTTTATTAAAGCTTGGCCTTACTGAGATTTTCTTTACAGTCGTAGAGGAGTTTGGGGTATTCCAATACAACACTTATGTTTGGGGAGATATGGCATCGTATGGAATTATTTGGGAAGATTAAATTAAACTTTGTATCTGCTCATAAATATTTTCCTTGCAGGAAATTCTACATATATATTCACACACTATAGGACGGTTGCTATTTTAGCAAATACAATAATGGTATTTTATAAAAGAAGAAACTTAGCAACAATTCAACCAAATGACCAAACCACAAAAATTACTACCAGTACTAAGCCAAATCAAAAAGGCTAGCAAGTTCTAACCTCATCATTTCCACTGAACCCATCCTGTGCCTCCCAACAACCGAGCATGACCTAGTGCAAGAGATCGTTCTTGATGACCTTCCCCGGGTGAAATGCCATGACAGATATTGGAGACTGTACACAAGAGTATGGAGAGAAACTCATCTATATATATATGGCTATTTTCCTTCTTTTTCTTTGGCAACCTGATTTGGCCTAACATTTCTTCCATATTCTGGATGCACAAGCTATCAATCAAAAGTGAGAGTGTTTGATAGATTTTATTCATTATTATTTTTGTTATATAGGTTTATCTTTGTTTTTATCATATGAATCTCTGGAGGGTTTTGAGGATCCTCAAGAAGTGGGGAGATGACAGTCTGTAAAATGGTTGCAGCACAAACATGAGGAACTGAGTTATTCCTGTGACCAAGTTAAAAATACAAAACCTAGGTTTGGTGATCTTGTATTCTCAGAGCTTGGGAGATGGAAACTGAAAGATCCATGAACCTCACTGGCTAACTACCTTAGCGTATCTATGATACGTCAGGCTAAGGTGAGATCTTGTCTCAAATAGTCAAGGTGAACAGCATCTAAGGAATGATGCCTGAGGTTTTTAATCTGTTTTCCACATACACATACACAAACGCATACAAAGGAACATGCATATACCCACACAAAAACAAACAGAAAATAAGAAAATACACAGGATGGGCACATTGTCAAAAGACAGTGGGGAAAAAAGGAGAAATCCTATGATTGTAGAGAGAAAGAATGAGAGGGGTGGGCATTGTGACTTGTCAGTAAATCTAGAACCTGGATCTCAGGATTGGGGATGATCCCAGGGTTGTTCTCATTCAATGAAAACTCTTAACCCTTACTGAAAACTAATGAAGGTACTACTAGATGCAAAATCTTGTGTGTGGCCCCAGAGATTTAGGGGTGGCATTGGGGGAGCAACAAATCATACATGGTCCTTACATCCAAGAATTCCTACTTACAGTGTATAGGTGTAAAAAGGACAAGAAATTATAGACACTGAGTAGGACTATGGAACAGAGGTAGCAGGCACCAAGGGCAAAAAAAAAAAAAAGCTAAGCTAGATTCCTGGATTCAGTGTCTCACTTGTAGCCACTGCACCACCTGAGTATTTTTCCCTTGTATATGGTCACCTTCACAAACCAACAATCAGTTATTGGTTGTTTCTATTGTGATAGTAGTCTGTTTATATGTTTGTTTTTCTTTTCTTTTTTTCTTTCCTTTCTCTCTCTTTCTCTCTCTCTCTCTTTCTTTCTTTCCTTCTTTCTTTCCTTTTCTTTCTTTCTCCCTCTACCCCCTCTCTCCCTCCTTCTCTCCCTCCCTTCCTTTTTCTTGTTGATATACATATATTACGGGGGGTTGGACATGCTGAACAAGTGCTCTAGCACATATACCTGTGACGTTCTAGCCTAGATATCAGTCAGTTTGAAGAGCTAACTAGATTATTGCTATGCATTGGCTGTACTAGGAATCACAACCCACACCTGAATATTATACCAATCAAGGCCATACTCATCTGGCTTTAGATGTCTCAATCTGAAGACTGAAATGACACCAGGTAATTCACACATTTCCTTCACAATTACAAAGTATATGTTAATATCAGATCATAAGTCAGTTTTCCCCTGATCAAGCAACATCCATTTAAACATGATTTAGCACACACAAGATCATTGACTACTAAACATTCATATGCGGGGAACATTGTACTTAAATTCCTTAAAGATAATCTGAAGCTAAATCAAGAATGTTGTCAGTGTTTTCTTAAAGACAACAATAAAGTTACTCTCCCAAATCCTGTACTAGTAATATGCAAAGGAGGACAATTCCATCTCAGTAAGCAAGTTTTCCTTCATGTCCAGCTGTCCATATCATTTGTTTATTGTGGTCTAGTGAACTAAGAAAAAGATCAAGAATGTAGTTATTGGATAATCCCAGTGACAGCTGCAGATGAGGTCAGTCAGATGGTACAGTGATGACAAACTATGCTGATTTCACTGTGGAACTCAGATCTGACAGCTAAATGTTGCAATGTGACTCTTCATACAGAAATAACACATAAAAAGGATTTTCAGAAAATAAAGAAAGCCAAATCTTTACGTTTTAAGCTCATAGTCTGGTAAATCTGAAAGATTACAGGTTCTAAGAGATACTTGCTCTGGGTACATAAAACACAGTAATATGATCAGTTGTAGTAGACTTTGTTTCTTTTCTGAAGTTTGACTGACACATTTCCATTTACTAACAAGATTGAAAAAAAAAAAACTGTGTTAAAGTCTAAAAATAGAGACCTGGGTATACTGACACATGCCTTTCATTTAAGTACACGGGAAGCCAAGGAAGGCAGATGTCGGTGAGTTCTGGTCTACCTAGTAAGTTCCAGGTTATGCAGGGCTATATAGTGAAAGCTCATTTCAAAAGTAAGTATGTAAATAAAAAAATAGAATGTAAATAACTAAATTAATAAATAAGTAAACTGGCCAGTGAGCTGGCTCAGCAGGTAAAAGTACTTGCTTTCAAGCCTGATGACCTAAGGTCAGTTCCAGGGACTTGGGTGTTGGAAGGATAGATTAGATTCTAGAATATTCTAGATATCATCCTCGGTTCTTTATACAACTCCAAATAAATAAACATAATAAACATGTTTAAATGCAAATCTACATAATATAAAAGAGTAGTGTATAATCTGTGACCTATCATAGAAGTTCAAGCTACAGTTGTGTTTCTGATATATTTCATAGTAATAAAGACAGATAAATTCACAATTGGTCATGGATATCTCAAGGTGCAATGGGCAACTGATGAAAACAGCCATTCTACCAAGGTCTCTCCTCCCCCACTCCAAGATGAATCAGAAATGATAGTTGGATGTTTTCTGCAGCATTACACAGGGACATTGAATCTTTTAAATTCATGACTTGATGTTCAACATTCTTGCTGATTATTTTAATCACATCACACACAGAAGCACTTCAGTCATCCAGTATCTCCCAGGAGGCACAGCCTCAATTGCTATCTCTAATCTTTTCAGAGCACCCTCTTCTGCTAGTGTTCATTAATTAAACATCCTTCTGCCAATGTTCCTTTTGGCTGCTGTTCCCCTAGAAGCTTCATGATCACTTGTCATTCTATTACACCCTTTATCCCAACTATACTGGTTCATCTTCAATTATTTCCTTCTTTCAGAACTATTTTTCTCTCTTATAATATTCTTTGATGACTTGATAAGTCTCTACAATCAAATTCCACCTCATTTATTTAAATTACTACTCTCAAAATCATAGCAAATCTTCCTTTGTAATCATTTTCTTAGTCCCCAGAGGAGTTTAAAACTCTGATATTCACTATAAGCATACAAAAGTAAACACCCAGATTAACGAGTAAAAGAAAAACAATCAAGCCAGGAGCCAAGCTGGATACCACAAATCAATGTCAGAAATGGCAGATATTAGGAAAATAATATTGATTTACTTATTTGTTTCCATATATTGAATTTATTCACTCAATGGACAAGTATTTATTTAATAGGAATATTATAGCAAATAGGGTCAAAATGACATTTTTTCTGAGAACACTTGTTTGAAAGTTAGTCATACCCATATGCTGTACTTATGTGAGGTTCACCTTAACTCTGTCGAGAGAAGTAATCTTTGTTCTTTTTCCTAAATCTGAGCTTGCTTATGACTATGATAGAGTTTATGTTATGTGACTCATGAAGATATGTCACAAAGGTCACAATATCTGCCTGGTTATTTCAAAACACTCTGAGGAGCCACCAGAGAAGTCTGACTTCTCTGAGGCCACCATGATACAAGGAAGTACAAATAAGCAGTTGAAAAGAAATGTGGTCCTATAACTTTGAGTTCATTACCAAAAGCCATAACCAATCAGGAAGCCTCATTACAAGACCTTCATATAAGTCATGAAGAAAGTCTCCCTACAAAACTTCACTACCTCCTTCTGGAACATAGTATACAAATATTGGAATATTAGGGTAATGGAGAGCCCCACAAAGTCTTAGAAACCCATAAAGACTAGGAAGCAAGTATAAGAACTTTGAAATTTATTCTAGACATACCCTTTCAACTTGAAAACTGAGTAGTTTTCTTTCAACACCTTGATATGAATTTCAATAACAGTGAATGTCACAGTAATAAGAATAATGATAATATACAAGTAGTTTACTAATTGATTGTTTACTAATTCCTAGATACCTTAATAAGTGCTTGTGTGCATTTTTCATTTAATCATTCAATAAAGGCTGGAAAGATGGCATAGCAGTCAAAAGCAATCACTGTTCTTCTGGAGGACCTGAGTTCAGTTACTAGCATCCCCAAGGAACAGTTTATTACCATCTGTAATCCAGGGGATCTGATACCATCTTCGAACATCCACAGGCCTCCTACACTTGGGACAGATAAATAGACAAATATACAAATTGAAAAAATATATGGTGGTTAGAGAAACGACTCTGTGATTAAGCATATAGTTCTCTTAAAGAGGATCTCTGTAGGGTTTCCTGTAGCCACACTGGACAGTTCAAGACTACTGATTATTCCAGCTCCTGGGGATCTGATATCTCTATGGGCACCTGCTCACATCTACATACTATATCTCATATATACAATATTTAAAATAAAACATTTTAAATAAACATTTTAAAATATGATCTAAAAAGACTATTACACAATTCTATAAGTTAAAGATAATGTAAAAAATCAAATAAAACAATAAAACAGAACAACTGATCTCATTGCCTAAAGTCATGAAGCATGTAAATAGATGTACTGTGTTTTAACTCTGATGGCCTAAGAATACAGCCTAAACTTACAACAACTGTTCAAAGCAGATGAAAAGGGGTTCCTCTACCATTGAAAATCTGACCCCTTGGCTTGTACTACTCGGAATTGCCATATTCTTACCCCACCAAATAACAAGAGTTTCATTGGGCTTTACCTAAACCGCCTTGCCCTTTTCTAGAGGGTTGTTTCCTCAATGACCATTGAGCTCATTATCCAACTCAATGCTCTGAATCTTTGGAAAGAATCTAGTTCGGTCAGGCTATTTTTCATCCTGATATCAGTTAGCAAATTGAATGCCCTAAAGGTTCTTAGAGCAGGGAATCTCTTAGCACAGTCACAGATCAGCCCTTTGATGACATTAACACTCTTTTAGGTCTCTTTGTTGCTCAGATATAACCTATCTATGACCTCTACATTATCATGATGATAAGGTAAGAGAAACAGAAAACTCAATGCCTTCTCCAAGGTAACAAAATGGATCTGCTTGTTATAGTATCGTACTTGGAATTTGATTCATAAAAAGCTGTGCAATGCTGACTCAGCTAAAAGGAAGAAGAGGATATAGCTCTTCTACCAAGGGTAATTGTGTAATTATTTTTTTTTAAATGGGAGAAAGGGGAGGGAAGAATTAAGTTTACCACCAACCAAAATTACCCTGTGAAGCTTTCTCTTTGTTTGCTCTCACAGATAAGAGTTAGCTCTCTGTCCCAGTTTCTCTGTTCCATTTAGGTTATCATCGTCATCACATCAAAGTCATTTCTGTGTGTTTGCTCAGATGTGCTTGTATTTTCTCACTTTGCAATCTACTGACTACTCTCCTGTATAATTTTCCTTCACTTCCTGGGTTTTTCTATTTGACTATTTCCTCTGCGATGACCTTAGAAAAGGAATTTGGTATTTACAGGACACAGTACCTGTCCTCCTTTTCTTATTTTATATTCTTACTAGACTGTCTGTAAGAAAGGTGCTTTCACTTACAAAATGGCATGATAAAAATCGAAGTCACTCTATTCAAGGTAAAGGGTCTGTCCTTAATCTTAGTGATCAGAAACTGTTAATAACTGAAAGGTTAATATATAGTTTTAAAACTTCCTATGTTTAATGTTTCCCCTGTTTATAATCCCAAAGTGTCATGTGGCATTCCTATTGAATCTTGATACTCATGTTGCTTTTAAACACATGTTCCTTTAATTGATAACACTTACATAATTTCTTTCAGTTCATATGTGTCTCCAAGCCTGGGTTTACCTGGAAGCTTTAGTCTATCTCTATTTCTTAGATATCACATCTAGTCTTGTCACATCTTGTTTCACTACACATCTTTTTAGATCGACACTTTGTACCTATTATGCAATATAGATAAACATAAGTAAATTTGAAGTACATAGTAATATGACATGTTCTCCCACAGTAACGGAGTTGTTTGGTTCCCATTAAACTTCAGATGTTATCCAGTTTCCTCCAAATGAATGTAAGAATACTGAATGGTTGCTTGCAAACTTTTCTCTCTCTCTCTCTCTCTCTCTCTCTCTCTCTCTCTCTCTCTGTCTCTCTCTCTCTGTCTCTGTCTCTCTCTGTCACCTTTTTGTTCTATGACAACAGGAGCTAATGATCACACTCTCCCTCCTCTGTGTCCATGGCAATTAACCCCAGGGTCACTTTTGACTCAAGAGTATTTCTGTGAGATGCACATTAGTCAGGCAGTCAGGGGAATTCCTGAACATACAGCTGGGCACAGAGGTATACAGAAAATTAGAAAGATGGTTACAAACTCCCCTGGGTCTCTGGTTTTCCTGATTGCTTCCAGTATGTATCACTGTGTGGAAACACTGCTTGCTGCTAACCTTTAAAAACATGATGGATTTTGTATTGCTGGCAGACTTTTTATATGATATGAGCACACATGCATTCTCTCATTTGTCCCTGCCGTACAAAATTACCAGTTTTTTCTATCATGTGGTTGTTTTCTTTATACTTTGATCTATGTGAATATATCTTCATTCCTTCTTTCTTCCACCCCTTCAGACCTTCTCCCTTCTTATTTTTTCCCACCTTCACAAACACTTATTGAGCACCTGTTAGAACCAGGAATTGTAGCAAACACCACACATAAGGTAGAATAAAATACAAAGTGGGTAACTTCCAATAGTAACAAAATTCTCTAACGACAAATAGAATAGGAAAATGGTGGTCAGGGTGGCCAAGGGTATAGTCCAAATTGAGTTTATAAAGAAAAGGAAAGGCAATCTTATATGCTTAAAGTAAGAATATTTCAGGCTACAAAGACAGATATAATACAATAGAAACAATAAAACCAATGCAAAGAACGCAGCCTAGTATCTCACCTAATTCACTATCAGTTAAGCAAATGGAAATGAGTATTCATGCCCCAGAGAGGCTGACATTCATCTCCTTTGCCTATTCACTGCTTCAACTTGAAATCAGCTTAGCCCACTAAACATAAAATTTTAAATCAGTGATAGTAAAATAAGATAACTGAAGCTATTTATCTGGGTCTACTGCAGTCTCTTAGTCTACCCTTTTGAAGTTCTCAGAAGAAAATAAATTAAAACCATTCTGTGTGTATGTAGATGCCTGATACAGTGCAATGTCAAGATGTACAGATTAATAGATGTTGATCTTCTCACATGTGGGACAAGAAACAGGTATGAGGACTTAGAGAACTGAGATGTTGACAACAGTTTGGTGGCCAAATGTCATTCACAGTGAGATGGATAAATTGAATTGCAGTCAAGCAGAGGATTAAGCCGTGATGTGTTTATGCAGTGGATTAGAAAGGTCTAAGTTATCCTACAAAGGAGGAAATGAGAGAGCACTATGAGTACAGAGTTGAGTAAAACATATATAAATATATTTATTATTAACAGTGTATTTGAACATATAAAAGAGACTGAAAAACAATAATTTTAAAAAGTATTGCTTTATGTTATTTATGAATATGCACATGTTTGTATCTGGGGTTTTTAAGCATTCTGAGCTCCTTGTTTTGGGTGCTGAGAATCAGACTGGGGTCGGCTAACAGAACACCAAGTGCTTTGAACAAATAAGCTGTCTCTCTAGACCCTGAAATGCACTAATTTTTGAGAGATGTGCTAATATAGTAAAACTATAATGAAAAACTCAGCGATAGAAAGGTAGAAGAAATGTGGGAAGGAACCATTGTAGGCATGCTCTCCCTTGTTGAAATAGATAACTAAACTAGCTATCCTTTGTGGCTGTGGTGGATTCAATTAAACTCATCTTGGATTTTACAATTAAAAGTTGTTAAAATAGATCTTAGCCCAGTTGATCCTAGAACTAAATAATTTTACCTATTTCAATGTATGGTACTAGAAATTTGGTAAAAATATTTTTTTCTGATCTAAAAGAAGGCAAGTTGAATGAAATGTTTCCAAGTGTCATTATAATGCAAAGAAAGAAAAAATGCTATTGACTTAAGTCTACTAGCCTGCTCTATTCCTAATTCCCTGTGTACAGCTGTGGCATCAAGATTACGTTTAGTCCATAATAACATTTGGAAACAATAAATACAAATAATTTTCTTTCCAAATCTAATTTAGAATTTATGATAGTAAATATTTCATAAGAACTGAGTTTTCATTTTACATTTTTTTTACACAAGTGATGTACATACCTATCATAAATGGGTCACAATGATTTGTATTAGATTTCCTTTTTCCTTGAGTATAACAAGTCTATTCTTATTTTGGCTACCACTGAATTCTTGAGATCTAAAGGGATTAGCACACACTAGACAGTCAAGGGAGGGTGTTGTTCTCTTAAACTGAGGTCAGTCTATGCTCATGGTTTACACATGATAGGTTCATGAGGGTAGCTTGAACTACCTCATTCATGGTAGCTTCTAGGACAGGTAAGCCCAAATTTTCAGGGATTGGTAGGATCTGCGCTGACAGTGATGAGTAGCTGCACCAAATGTGGGGCCCCTGGTGAAGTAGTTGCTCACATTCCATTAGCAGAGAGACAGATAAGAGACATGTGAGAGCAGACAGAGTGTGTAAGGTAGGCATAAAAATTACAGGCTTTACTTCTACCCACATTCTACTGAAGGAAATTCAGTGGCTAACAACTCACAGGTACCAAGAGGACTGGAAATGAAGTCCTCATCCAATCTGAGGAGCATCTTATAAGCAATTGGACCTACTGAGGGCTTGTCCTCTATGACATGGTGGGACACTGGCTCTCCCTGTCAAGTGATTAACAGGCTTAATCCCATAGCCACTAACTCTGGCTCATGGCAAAAACCTAAACAAATGAAGGGGAAGAGGTTACATGGGGCTTTGAATTTTAAACAGATTTCATTTGATTCTTCTCTTAGACATTCTTTTGTGTTTTGCAAATCTGGATAGGATATGTCCATTTAGTTTTTAGTTCATGCTTTTGCTCAGGAATGAAGAAATAAATGATTCACTCTGATTTACCAGTATTCTTTATGTTCATACCACTGTCTCTCTGTATTTCATGCATCTGTCTCTAATTCTCTTTCTCTCTGATTATATCTCTTACCCCCTATATAAACACACACACAGAGAGAGAGAGAGAGAGAGAGAGAGAGACAGAGAGACAGAGACAGAGAGACAGAGAGGCAGAGAGAGGAGAGATGCTTATTCAGAATTTTTGAAAGAACGTTTTAAAATATTCAACAGTCAACACTCAAAATGAAGAAGAGTTCTGCTGATGAAGTAAATCTTTATCCTTGCTGCCCTGTGCTTCTGATTTCTTAATGTCCAAACACAGCAAAATATTCCCAGGACCCTCTCTTTCTAATCAAAAATCTTAATTTTTTAAAGCAAACAAAAAAAAGGCTTATCAAATTTTCAGACTTTCCCCAAACTGTTAAGCTCTGCTATCTTCTTAAAAGGCAGCTGTAGATGTGGTAGTTACCCCAAGGAAGGAGGGTCTGGAAATTTTAATTTCCTGACAGACAACCCTCAACTGCTGAATGATCACCAAGAACTGGAAAAATATTCAAAATTCTGCTTCTGTAATTCCAGATTAGAGTTTATAGCCCTTTGGCATCATCTACATATAAAGTAGTGTCACAGCATTGAGGGGATTTAAACATGAAACACAGGGACAGATAATGTGATGTAGAATCGAATCACTCCACAACCGAAGATTAAACAGAATTAATGAATTTTATGTTGTAGTCTCTATAAATGAGCTAGCAAAATATGCAGCAAAATCCTGAACCACAGCCTTGAAATAAAGAGCTTAATGTAATTCAGTGCTTATTCGTTGCCTAGAAACTAACTGGGAAAGGGGTGGGGGAAGCAGGACTCAGAAACATGAAGAGTTCATAGGTTTAATAAGGAAATTATTAACTCTGAACTGCTCGGGGATGCGGCATATACACTCCACAGATCTCTTCTATCCCAAGGGTCCCTTAACATAGCTGAAAGCAAAGTCAGAGGGCATATAGAGCAGACTTCTGTAGAATGAGAGGGCAGTGGTTAAGGCTCCAGGCAGCACCAGCAGCTGACAGCAGCCTCTCTAAACCTTTAAGTCATTGCAATTCTACATCAGCTCAGTGTGTTGACAAACTGAATCTGTGGGTTTGCTTTTTCCTTAATTTATCTTAGGAGAAACACACAGTCTATGAGTTAACTATTATATGAGGCATTTGCTCTATTCCTTCTGGTATCAGGGATGTTTTCAGAAATGCCATCTGGGAAATTTTACATACCTGTACAAGGTATCTTGATTATCTCTGCTCCCATTCCCTTTTCAACCCCTCATTACTTCCCTCACCTCTGGCCTCCCAGCACCTTGTTTTGGGGTAGATACAAGGTACGTTTGTAACATTCAGTTAATTTCATAATACTCAAAAAGAAACAGGGCAATGTGTCTTTATTACAAGGGCTTTCTCAAGAGAAAGAGACTAGCCTTTATGTTTCATTACAAACCATACCATGTGAGGGGTCTGACTTATCTCTCCCTTCAGAGCCTCCTTCTTATCTCAGCTTCTTGTATTCAGTAGAGATATTAAGCAGGTAATAATGCTTAGGTGACAATTTAGAATTGAGTATTTTAGCATCTTCTCTAAGACTCTTAAATAAATGATTCCCTCACTTTTAGAATAGTGCTTACACAGTACAGCCAGGCCTTCTGCACTTTGGTTTGAAATAGTTACTTAGAGAGGACATATTTTATCCTAATTATTTTTGACAGGAATTAGGTCAGATTAATTAGTTTAAAATTCAGCTGAACAACAACGCCTTTGCTAATTACTTCAGGGCACATACATAATTCATTTATAACAGCAAGAGAAAAGAAGAAAGAAAAGGAAGAGACAGACAACAATACTAATACTGGAGGAGAGTTCTGGCAAACCAGTTTTGACCCCTTGGATGGACCATTCACAAAAAGAAGACTTCTGAAGACTTTACAAGGACAGATGGGAACAGATATCTGGAACATCTTATTATGCCTAAGTACAGATAGTTATGTAAAAATATGTCATTGCTTAGGTTTATGTTTCTATGTATCTATATTTAAACATTTAAAAATACTTCAACATAGTTTAGGATTTGATGCTTGGGACAGATTAAGAGAACAAATAGTGAACATGATTTTGGAAAAATGATTTCCCAGCTCTGTCACTTACCATTTTAGAGACTGTAGATAATAAGCTCAGCCTCTCTGATGTACATACTTTCATCCTTTGTTGTTATCAGTAAATTAAAAATAGCTAATACTTACTTGGTGGCTTGATATGATGGCTGTACAGGACCATATGATACATAAGATGAGCACTATATTTGACAAATGGAATTTAATATTTCTTAGCTATTGTCATTACTTTGGTTTATAAATTAACCAAGTATTTGCCACTCTGCCTGTACACTTCCAAGCTTCCCTCAAAATGCATTTAAAAGTGAATCACGTATGGGCTTAGATTGCATTAAAAACTCTCATAAATTTAGCTTCAATTTTCTCAGTTCAAAAATTTCAGTTAAAATATTTCAATACATTGAATATGCAATGATTTTTAAAAACATGCACTCCTTTCCCCAGGGAACTTGGGCAGAATAGACTGTGTGTGTTACCTTTTTTCACTGTCCTGCTTGGGGCCAACAGGACAGTTCAGAGTCCAGATTTCATCTCAGGAGAGATCAAATGGAATTTGACGTGTATATATGTGTAGGAACGGAGCAATTTAACACAGGATCCCGAAAATGCTGATCATATACAGCTCCATCCCCACACAAAGGTTTCTATATGGAGTATATTTTCTTCTTAACATACTTTATTCTTTGAGAATTTTATGCATATATACAATGTATCTTAATACTATTCACTTTTCTCTTCCTCATCCAACTCTTCCTGGATCTCCTTTACTGTACCCTCCTCTCAAGTTCCATTCTTTCACTCTTCCTCTTCCTTCATCTCTACTTCCCTCTTCTCTCCTTATCACCTCCTCTTTCTTTCCCTTTTTCCTTTCTTACATCCAGTGATTCCAATTAGTTCTGCCAGTTTGTGCATGGATGTGTGTGTGTGTGTTGGAGTGGGCGATGATCCTCTGGAACACGGGCCATCAGAAAGGGCCACAATCATGCCAAAAAAGTTAATTTACCTCCACTAGCATCAAACAACTGCCAATAGTTCCTCATCTAGGGGTGGGAACTCCCCAGTCAATGCTGGAACTTTGACCTTGTTCAGGTCTTATTCAGGCAGCCATAGTTCCTGTGAGTTTCTGAAGGCAATGATCCTGTTATAACATATATGGAGAAGAAACTGTTTCTCAGCAATCCTCTCTGACCTCTGGCTCTCAGTCTTTCCTCTTACCATGCAATAGTTAACTGAGCCTTGATGTAAAAGTGTATGGTATAGATGTTCCATTTAGGACAGAGCACTGTTTGTGTATAACATCTTGACACTTAAATGCTTGCCCAAGAATTTTTAGAAACACAGGACAGATAAATTTTATCTTTAAATCCTATTAAGGAATTATAGGTCAATTTCAATTAGGAAAATATAGGTCAAATTCTGGGTGGATTTGGCAACTTGTAATCAAAAATTAAATAGCTATAGACTGAACATTAGCTTTTCTGCTCTTCCAAAGCAGTGCAGGTCAGGTGAGATTTTTTTTCCCAGATGCTAAAATATACATATAGCTGAAATTTTAAATGGGCCAGAAGGCATTAGAAACAGATGAAGTTTAAGGAAGTGGTAGAAACATTTCCCAAAAGTAGATGAAAGTTGAAATTACAATTCATAACACTCCTTGCATCCACACTAGCTAGTCTGTTGCTTAACTCACACAGTAACTCAATTGCTGTTATTTTCATTTGCACACTCTCTGGAAAAAATGATTGGAAATTGAAGAGAATTCACATCTCCCACAGGAGGCAAAATAGAAACCAAGATGTTATAGATTGTAATTGGTCAAAAGGTTTCTTAATTTCCCTATAAGAATTCTGCATTTGAACACTAGGCCAAAGTATTTTATCGGGCATGTCATCATCCTCAATACATTGTTGCCATTTTAGATGGATGTTATCTTCTCTAAGCTCAGTCCTTTTAATGCCATATAAAGCATTACCATTAAATGCTGTAACTTAATGAGTGTCATTAAAGGTTAAACATCAAAATGTTGCTGGCATCATTGAAGGAGAGGGAAGAAAAAGGCAGTAATATATGCATATGATCTATATGGCTGAAATTTCCAAGTGAACTTTGGTTATTTCATTGAAAATCTCAGGTAATAAACAGAAAAGGGAAGTGTCTTCTGGGTAGGTTTAGACCAGTATACAAATTCTTTGATTAATGAGTTGTCAGATGTAGTAATAATCAGACTTAGACCAGTTCTGATCTCAAACATTTTCTTTGACAGAGCCACAAAACCTCATAAGAGTCTTGTCTGTGCCACATCTCCTAATAGTTTTCCAGAACTTTCCCTTTACAGTGGCAGCCAGTTTTAATGTATGTCACTATCCATTAAATGGCAGTTAAATTTGAAAATTTACAATTGTGTGAATAAGAAATTTATAACTAAGTGATCACGTGTCTAATAAGTAGTTTTATAAAAATTTACTACATATACGTGTGTGTGTGTGTGTGTGTGTGTGTGTGTGTGTGTGTGTGTGTGTGTTTGCCTGTGTGTATGCATATGTACCACTTGTGTAAAATACCAGAGGAGAACAGAAGAGGACATTGGATCCCATGGAGTAAGAGTTGTGAGCTGCTCTGTTGATTCTGGGAACTGAAGCCAGGTTTTCTGAAAGAGCAACAAGAATTCTTAACTATTGTGTCATCTCTTCAGCCTCCAGAAACCTTTACCCACTCTGAAAGTAGTAATACACAACATTGAATTTTATCTGCAGATGATTTTAGCAATTTTCCTGATATTCTGTTCTTCTTAAAGAATGGGGAAAGGCTGCATTCAATTCATTGCAAATTTTAATAATATCTAATAAAAATATCTAAGTGCTACATTTATAGATGATTCTATTTAAAACAGAGATGAACAAAGGTGGAAAAGAGATAAAGTCTTACAAATTAAATCGCCATGTTGTAGACTGTACTACATACTAGTCTGGACTTTACATTATAAAATGTGAATGTATACTATTTCCTGAATCCAACTTAATTTGAATAAAATCTAATTTAATGATTTCACTATCTGTCTAAGATTAAGGTTATCCTACATTTTATTTTAAAAGGAAAGAAATAGAGCTTTAAACCATAAGTTGGAAGTTTAGTGTTCCTTAAGTCTCCAATTAGTGATGTTTTAGCATAGGATGGTAGATACCCATTACCTCTAATTGACTCTTTGACTCCCTGATTTTTTCTTATGTGCCTTTCAACTTTGAACACAAGTAAACTATCAATATACCTCTAGGACTCTGAAAGAAAGTGTGGTAAAGGAGGTAAGGACATTAGGAAAGAGGAAAGAAGCTGAATTCATAGATGAGGACTCTTTGCTGAGGTGTTTATCAATTCTTGAGGTAGTTGTTGTTGTTGTTAGAGGATCCTACATACAGGATCACAGAATCTGTAACCAGAAAGAACCTGATTTCTTCCTTTCTCATATGTACCCTCTTTTATTAATTTATCATATCTCTTGGTGCTTGTTCATAACAGAAGCTTTTATGAAATATAGACAAATTTAAAACAATCCAGACACACATGAGTTGATTAATAAATATACCAAATTAATAAATATATCAATATGATGACACATAACCCATTGATAAACAAAATGGAGTACTTCAAGTTGATGCTTGGTACAAGTGAGAACCTTATGGATAACATCAAGGAAGAAATGATATTCAAAACTGTACATAATGCATGGTTTATGCAAAATGTCTAGAAAAGGAAAGTTCATAGAGATGGAAAATGATTTATCTTTATATAGCTGATTGTAGAACTAGAGATTAATTAATCGTATTTGAGTTTAAGCGATGTGTTTGAGGGCAATGAAAATTTTATAGGATGTATTTTGGTGATGTTTGTACAACCTTATAATTTATGAAAGTCTATCAAATTCAGTATTTGTTTTACATGATCTTATGGCATATAAATTGTACTTCAATGAATCTCTTATATTTTTAAGCTTTATAATAAATTTTGAGAGCACATTGAATGTGAAGCAGAACTTCCACCCAAGTCATTTCCTGCCTCAAAACACTCACCCTCCACTCCACCTTCTGCCACAGCAACCTTCTTTCCTCAAGCTCTCACTTCTTTTAAAAGATCGTGTCTCTGCTACTTGTGTCTTCATCCTCATCACATATTCAACCCTCAACCCACTGCAATCTGGCTTCAGCCCACAACATTCTACTGAACTTCTCTTGCCAACTTTGTAATGACCTCCTTTTGTAACATGGAGTGGGTGTATTTCAGTCCTCATCTTTCTCTCTCAACACTTGCCCTCTGTGGACCATACTTCTCTTGTATCTACTTTCTTCTGGGACAGCCTATAGCACTGCGTTCTTTTAATTATCTTTCTATATCTATTATTGCTTCTCTGTATTTCTTTTTCCTTTAAAGATTAATTAGTTTTCATTTTATGTGAATGAATATTTTGCTTGCATGTGTGTATATACACTGTAATACAGCTTGTCATAGGTCAGAGAGGGTGTAGAACTCTCTGGAATGGCAGTTTTGGAGGGTTGTGAGCCACCACAAGAGTGCTGAGAATTGGGTCCCTGGAAGAGTAGCAAGTACTCATCCTGTGAGCTACCTCTCCAAGACATTTGGTTTATGTTTTATATTTTGATACTTGTTAGGCCACTGTGTGAAATCCTCTTTTCTTGTTACTTTAGAAATAGATGAGAAGGTCATCTCTATCAAGATCACAGAAAAGGGACCATCTTATTAAAAATGTTGATTTGTACTTCATTTTTATAAGATGTTCTGGAGTTGGTAGTAAGGATTCTGAACCTTCCTGGTTTGCTGGTTAATTCTTCTAACCCTGAGTTTTACAATTGTTCTCTTCTATGTCATGCCTAGGTAATGTTACTCACTAAGTATGTTCAAATATGATTCACTTTTGGGAATTCCAAACATCTTCAGCTCAGATATTTTTCCTGACTTTCAGAATCCACAGATTCAGATATCTACTGGTCATCTCATTTGTAGTCCTCCAGAAACAAGCTACTACGACCCCAGGGATTTTTCTTTCTTTACTTGCAAAAGTCCTTTGTGTATTTCTTTCCCAAAAGCATTTGATCACTTAGTGCACAGCTCGTGTTGCTGTTTGGGATGACCTGCATCCCTTATGAAAGGTCACCTCACTGGAGGAAGTGGGTCACTGAAGGAGGAGCTTGAGACTCTGTTGTAAAGCCCCCTTTGCTGTTCACTCTCTGCTTCCTGACTGCAGATGACAGGTAACCAACTGGCTCCCACTCCCTCCATAATGGAATGTATCTTCTGAAACTAAGACTAGGCAAAGTCCTCACTTCTTAAACTGTTTTTGTCATGTATTTGGTCAGAGCAGTGCGAGAAGTACTAATACACTGACTCGATGTAATCTAAAATTCTGCTGATTCTAGCCACTTCTCTCCACTCTCTACTTAGTAGTGCTATTTTCGTGGAGGCCAACATCATCTCTTACATTCAACCATAAAAGCAGCTTCCAATGATTCCCTCATCTGTTCATGATAGTCTTGTCCAGTTGATGGGATTTTTCTAAGATGCACACTAGACTAAGCTGCTTCCTAAAAAAATTTCCTGTAGAATTCCAATTCTTTCATCCCTGAATTACATCTTAAATCTATGGACAAGGGATTTTTATGATGCAGGCATAGTATCCAAGCCATCAAACTTACTCTTCACAAGATGACTTTCATCCTTTCAGGAATTCAAACATTTAGGGATACGGTACTTCTCTCACCTGATAATGCAGCCCCCACCTGAACTCTAGCCCTTCCATATGAAGAAGCTCACTCTGTAGGAAATGATTATCCCTTTCTCTTTATTTGACTGACTCCTACTTATAAAACAGGTATTCATTTCCATATCCCTTTGCTTGGTGATTGTCTAACACACCATGTTTAAATCAAAGATCCTCTAACATGCAACTGTGATATATTTTGTTGAGCCACCCACAGGGTGATTAAGCTCCATTATGAGTCTCAGCTCCTTTAACTTTCCTTAGAGGCTTACTGAAGGTTGGAACCAAGACACAACCATTTGGATGGCACCAATATATACCAACTGAATTATTTAAAAGGTAAATGTTTGTGTGTAAAGTACAATTTGAAAAAAAATGCCTGTTAAAATACTATGTTTTAAGCTTCTATAAAATTGTAGTAAAAATTGGAAAATTATATACTGGATTTGGGTATGAAAGTGTGTATGTTACATTTGCATAATATTTATCTTAATTGGTTAAGTGAAAATATAGTGGTATTTTAATGAAACATATTAGATAGAAAGTATTTAATTTCTCAGTGCTCCCTCAATATAAGACATAATGAATTATATAAAAATTCATGCCCATGTATTTGGATACAGGAGATACTGCATAAATTTTAAGCTGTTTTAACAGTACCACAAATTGAATAAAATTTTTATTTAAGTAGACATGGAAAAGAGCCTTGTTCAAGGTCTTTTATTGCTGTTGATTCACCTTCCCTGAATGAATGGCATTAAGATGCTATAATGAAGATTTCCTTTTCTGAAAATACATTTGCTCCTTCTAAAGACTGTGATTTTTTTTCTTTATAGGTTGACTTTGTGGATAGAGTGACTGCCTCACTTATGATTTCAAGGTACTTCATATAATTTTGCATGTGAGATTTGAAAATTGAAATGGGCTCCTTTGAACCTTTGTATTTAGAATACAGAAAGAAAATTCTATGGATTAACTTTAGAACTCTTCAACTAAAAGCTCGGGTTAGATATGCATAGAGTCTCTCTATCTCTCTCACTCACACACATGCATATAAGAACAGTTAATAAATCAAAGAGGACATGAATTTGAAAGAGACCAATAAGAGGTAAGTGTGTAGGTTTGAAGGGAGGAATGGGAAAGGAGAAATGAAGCAACTATATTATAACCTCAAACATTAAAATAAAAATAAACCATACAGCACCCATTCCCTTTGTACATATCTTCCACTTCAAAACATACACTAATGACCATTTAAGCTCCAGACAGCTCCCTTAGAAGCTTACCAAGGTGCAAGGCAATGCCAGCTATAGCGAATGAACACAAAGGTCACGCTGCATGCAATATTGTGGCAAGTCAAATGTCTACAGCTTCAGAATATACCTATATATTCAATTCAGCCTACAACTAATGATAACACAGCTGCAAAAGTAAAGGGAGTGTCTCCCATTTTCTAGTTCTGAAGGCAAGTAAGATCATCTCTTAGTCTCTCTGTTCTCTTCTTAAAATAAAATGTTAATTGTATTAGTTCTGTATTATGCCCTAAATCTAATAGTTTCATATATGTATCTATAGTCAACAATTTGCACTCAGTTTATCTGGATGAACTTCTGACTTTGAGTAGTCTTCCTTAAAATATCTGAAATTAGTCACACGCCATCATGGGAGAATCTATTTATAGAGGAGACTAAGTGTCAGCTGGGGCATGACTGGAACCCACATTTGCTCCCCTCTTCTGGTGTCTATTCCAGTTTCTTTAAGTGGCTGTTTGGTACAGGGTACCATCTCTATAACCTTGCTTTTGTTACTTTTTTATTACTCAATCAAGTCACAAAACTACTTCAGATGCAATGGCCAGCATAAGATTTCCTAAAACTTTTGTTGGGAGAAACACTATTCCATTGTAAAACAGCAGAGTGTGGTAAGAGATGGTGGCCACATTTTAGTCTACTACTTTTGTAAAATGTTTAGTCCTTTAAAAAGCACAAAGTATAGATTGAAATTATGATCCTAAAGTGATGAACTTATTTATTATGTCAGGTATCAATATGAAAAAGAAACTACGATTTTCAAGCTCTTAAGCATGGAGTGAGAGCCTCATCCCTGCTCTCATTTCATGGCTATGGAAGCTTGTGTTATATCTCTCTGTGAATAGAGATATCTTCATCCTTGTAATGTGAATAACACCTATGATTATCCTCTTTGTTATGGCTGTTGTGAGGCTACAGTGTGTTCATTTTTGAAAGTGCCTCACAGAGGCTTCTTTCTGCAGGTGCTTCATACTGCAGGTGTTTCACAAACACTGAGAACAACTCACTATCATTATTATGACTAGACTATCATGGACTGCATTTGTCCAAAACAGGAAGCAAAAAGGAATAATTCACTAGACTAAAGAACATCAGAGAATATGACCAAGATTAAATATTTTAGTTCTGTGTACCTCTTACAAGTATTGGTGTTGTTTTTGAAGAAGTGAGGATCCCTGGTTCTTATATTTCACTATACTCTAAAAATCTATCAAATCCTTTCTTATTTTCTTTTCTTTTTGTGCTTTGAAAGCTAAAAACTTCAATTATGTTTTTAATAATTGATTACTATACATCTGACAAAGGATCAGAGCAACCCCCAATCCTCATCAGAAAATCTTCTTTTTTTCAGTAAATGTCAATGAACACAGAGATCTCAAAACTGATCAACATACACAGAATAAATTACTGTGGAATGTCCACCCATAAATGAGCATCCAGACCTCACCTCTCCTTTCAAAGCACAGGGATCCTCACAGAAGAAGGAACAGAGAGAATATAACAATCAGAAATTATCAATATCAGTGTCTTTCAGATACAATAGGGCAGATACACATATGAACTCATATAGCAATTGTGACAGCATGCACAAGACTTTGGGAATCTGAATCTAGGGAAAATTCTAGCACAGAAGGGACAAGGTACTCATGAAATCCTACCACAGTTCTGGCAAAGGAGCTACAAGCATTAGATAGCTGCTGGGAGAGGGAGAGTACATTTTCTTTAATTATATGACCTCTGAGTAGGTTGACCATACACCAGAGGAGACCTCTATCTCCAAGACTGCTGGAAAACACAAACTTCATGGGGAAAGAAGAAATTAAAAAATGAAGAAACATCAAAGTTGAGTGGGAAGGGATGGGAGGGTGAGAAACATGGGAGTAGGAGGAGTTGGAGGAAGTCAGTGAATATGTTCAAAAACACTGTATGAAATTCTAAAAGATTAATAAAATATTAAGAAAAATATTACAACTGAAAAGATAATTTTGTATATACTCTATTGTATCATAAAGTTTCAGTGTAAATGAAGGCAATCAATAAACACTGTAAGCTTAAGATTTGGTGGACGAACATGAGGAGACCCATCATTACTACCCCAGAAGTTAAATGGCTGTGATTATCTGAAAAAACCGCTCAGCGTCTCTGGTCACTTGGTTGTTTGTTTGAAATTTATTCCAAAAGACTTGCGTCCTTTCCCTCTCCCTTCCCCCTCCTCTCCCTTTTTCCCCCTCCCCCTCTATATATATGCTTAAATGAGCAAATATACAGTTAATAATACTTAAGTGTACTTGCAATGAAATCACACTACACAGATACTGGTTCTAGATAGCTTGATGTGTGGATTACATAAAAAACATGTGATGTAAACTCATTATACTAATGCACCAGTCGGTATTCTTCACTGCTCTGGTTAGCCCCAGTGATTCCAGATGATAAAAAATATAACACCAACTGATGATAGAATTCTACCAAATCATACTGCACACTTTTATTTATTAAGTAAACAGGAAGAAAAGGGAAATATGAAATATTGGCAGTTTCTTTGGATGAAAGCTAAGTAAAAATTGTTACCCTCAGGGTAGGAAAGTTTTGTGAATTGGGAAATTACACCCTGAGCTGAGAGTTTGAGACATTTGTTCACAAACCTATTAACTTTTCTATAGCTTCCCATTAAACATCATAAGTAGTTTATTCCCTTACCATTTGGGCTATAAGGCCAGATTCAGCTTTGGATTTTTCACTCTTATTTTCCAGTCAGTTATTTTTTACCAATATTCATGACTTTTTGTATCAAGAGTAAAAATTGTCACCCTTCTTTATTTTCAAAAGACATCTTTACTTTCAAAAGACTGTCTAAAATGGGATGGTGGATATACACAAGCCTGCAGGGTAAACTCAGCCACTCCAGAGGCAGAAGCGAGAGGAAGGAAACTTAAAGTTCATCGTTGACCTCAGTCAGTTCCATAAGCACCTCTGCTATAGGAGGCTTTGCTCAGAAGAACAGGGGGCATCCTTGTGTTTCTCATGACCCCTAGTAAGGGATACTCAGTTTGAAGAGGGAAAGTCTACATAAAAGCATTCTCATGATGCTCAGATGTGACTCCAAGAGCTCATGCCTATATCCTTGGGTAGCTGTAAGATGATACTATGACTTTTCATTTGTAAAATATGAATCGTCATTCATATGCTTATCTTTTCTTTTTCACAGAGAAGTTGCCATTAATATTTACAATCTCATTTCATCATTAATATTTTCATACCTGGCAGCATTTCATTATGGCCATGCACACTTTCATGGATATTAGGGTGAACAGGCTGTAATTCTTATGGAAGTTAGGAAGCTAGTTAAATCTGGAGGTAAAAGTCCTTGTGAATTTGCACCTGATCATACTGAGTCAACTAGATTGTGCCTATCACATGGTAGGTGTGATATGAACAGAGTAATAATCAAATGAGGATATGTTTCTGTCCTTAGAGAGATTATATGTGAGTAGGAGTGGAGAATTAGTATTAACTAAGAAAGCACATAATAAGCAATATATCCCAGATAGGGGAATGCAAAAATGAAGAATATAAAAGATGGTGAGGAGCTATTTTGGAAATGGGAAATATTAGGGATGCTACAACTAGGATGGTCAGGAGGAAGAAGCAAGTGCCAATTGTCATTGTGGCAAAAAGTTTGTGGTTTCTAAGATATCTTCTTTATAAGGAAAGAACAATGCCAAACCTTGAGATGGAAGTTGTCATGCTATAATCTGATATCAGAAACATTCTTGAGTAACAGCAGGATGAATAATTCCAGAAAATGGAAGTACCCAAACCAGATCATGGAGAACATTATCATCCACATTAAGAATATTGAATGTATTCAAACTTCTGTGAAAAGTGAGGCTTTGTATATGAGTGACATGACCTAAACAATTTTGTAGAATTTTCCACACTATGTGTTTTGCATGTGAAAAAAGGACCTGGTCGGGTAAACACCCCAGGTGAGAGAAAACAGTTAGGCAAAATGCTCAAATTGAGTAAAAACTGATGGATTTTAAAACTTGTATGGTATGCATGGGAGATAATATTCAAATTCAATATGCAGATGAGAATGGCTAAAGGAATGAGAGAAAAAAGTAGGAAAAGGAGAAAATGTGTCTCAGGCACTGGAGACAAGATGGTTTAATGGTTCAGAATTTGGGTCCCAGTACACAGAGTGGCTCAAAATCACCTATAACTCCATCTCCAGGGAATCTGAAGCCCATTTCTAGCATCTGTGGGAAATGCACTTATGTGCACCCCCAAAATCTCTTAAAAAATCACTCACATGTACATATAATTTTACTAATTAAGTTTTTAATTAAATTAATGAATACATTAAGTTAATCATATACACACATAACTTTAAAACAAAAATAAAATTTCTAAAAAGAAAAACCCCAAAAAACCAAAAAACCTCCCATACAGATCCAAAGGCTTCTCCACATTTGTACTGAAAGTGAAGTTAGCATAAGTGATGATCAAGTCCGTGTTCTCCATACCATAGGTGAAGAAGCTAGCACACGGAGCAGAAAGTGACTTACTTGGTCCCCACACAAATCCTGGATGCTCTCTACACTGACTGACTAAAGGCATTTATTATACAATGAATCCAGACATCCAGGGAATCAGTCACTCATTGTTCCGATAGTATAGTTGTCACTCGACATTTACTTACTTTGTCCATATGGTACTAAGAAATGGAAGCCAATGGTAAGAAATACAATGTTGTCCATATGGGCAGCTTTCTCAAGGAGATGGCCGTCTTGTAAGAACAGAAGATGTAGGAAGACAGATAAAATTTTGATGGTCAAGCTGATATGTTAAACCATTTTGACTTCAGTATGTTCAATTATGAGCCAACTACTGGATAAACTCCTCAAGAAGCACCTGGGAAGCTTCTGTCTATCATACCTCCTGTGAACAACATATTTCAATTCTCTTTAACCTCAGCTGAGGGTCTGCCCAGTCCTTTCCCATAGACAATGAAAGCTGATGAACTCTGTCATGGTTTAATAAGGAAATGGAAAAGGCTGCTAGATATTTCTGATTGCTTTTTGTTTTTTTTTGTTTTTTTTTTGGCTGTGTGATGCTGATGCTTACCTCCTAAGAATCTGGAATGAGTGACTGAACTCTCAGGCTGAGTAGCACATCACAGGTGGTAAATCTGTGAAGGCCGAACTAAAATTTGTGCCTAGAATTATCCAAGATCAGAACAGGTAGAGATCCTGCTAATCATATTGTACAACCTTCTCAGGATAACTGATTATAAAGGTAAGGTCTACAGAACAGAAGAGAAAATGTCTCCAGTCCCTGTCTTTAAATTCACACTTGCTGACTCTCCCTCTCTCCTTCACTGCTGTTACCCTAAACCTCTTACTATCAAGAGTGTAAAATTTGCATTTGATCTTGTTCTCTGTGAAATTTTAAGCATTCTGACTTCAAGGCTAAGTGAGTTGTGAAGCCACTTCCATTATATCTACTGAATATACTTTGAGGATAGTATTTTAAGACAGTAAGTATTATCCAATAGATTATGAAGAAGATATACAAACCTAAGTTGTTAAGACAGTATACTGGACGTAATTCAGGAATGTATTCTATAACCATATTTCTCCCACATATAATTAGTTACTCCACAACATACCTAGTTGTATATATTTTTTCAATTTACTAAGTATTTGGACTCTATGATTAATAATTTTCATGATTTTTTATGGCATTTAGAGTTATAAAGCATTTACTTGAAGATCTTTACTAGAATTTACTTAATTAGTTCTCTGTGATTGGCACTCACACAGTGACAAACTTCTTGTTACATTAAGCATCATAGCAATCAGTATCTTATTGTAGTTACCTCTTCATTGGATTATTTCTTCAAGAAAGACCTTGAATATCTAGTCAAAGGAAATATACTGCCAAACTAAGATCTACAATTATTTTACTAATTTACATCTCCATCAACATCATTTGCCCTAGGGAAGAAAGCTTGAAGGGCAAAAAACTTAGAATTTGTTAAAAGAATATGACATACCAACTCCCTGAAATGAGAAAGCAAGTGGGGAGGGTTTGGTATGGTTTAAACTAATTACAGTTTTTCAAGTAGGTCTAAAATTCCATTTCATTAACATACATTTTGACAGATTATAGAAAATGCTATTTTGATTCTATAAGCACTGAGTATTCATGATAATTTTCTGTCTTATTATCTTGAAATGACAAGTGGCCATACTGATTTTTGTATATTTCCACTGGTTTATTTTAAATGTTATTTATAAGAGCAGTTTACATATTAAAGATATATAAATAAATACATATAATTTATATAGATTGCAAATGGAATACTTGTTTTTTTGAGACAGGATCTTTCTGTTGTACCTCTGGTTGTCCTGCAACTTACTCTGTAGACCAGATTGGCCTTGAACTCATAGAGAGCTGCCTACCTCTGTCTCCTGAGTGCTGAGATTAAAGGTGTGCACCACCATTGCCCTGCACAAATGGAATAACTGTTTTTTGTACAAAACTCAAGGCAACTTTTAACTTGGCATCCTATTTTATTATTCGTTCTATATTTGTCAGAGATACTTATATGTGATTTAAACTGCTTGGACAATATTACTTTAGATCAAACATTTTAATTAGGTTTGGTGTTCCAACAATAGGGCCAAAGTTGCTATGCTGTTCAAAACTTTTAGCATAAGTTCTAATCTCAGCTAATATCATTCCAAGATGGTTATGACTCAGGACTGAACAGCCCACTGAAAGAAGGGCTTATAGAAGTTCATGTTAAGTCTTCTCTATGTGAGTCAATGTCATCCTGATACCAGATGATGATGCATTTTTAATGGGGAAAATGCTTTGAAGAATGTCAGTTTGATAAACTCAGAGATTAAAGTCATCAAAAGTACCTTAGTTCTATGACCACTGAAATCCTCAAAAAGAGCGAAGCTAATCACTCTCACTCAGATTAATTGTCAGAATAAGCTGCAAATTTTCAACTTAATGAAAATCTGGACTGAGAGAAATGGAGAAAAATTAATTTTGTATATATTCTACATAGAAAGCATGGCATTGGTATACATACAGGCTTTAAGAAACCATGATAATAAAGAGGAGTTCTGTCATCTGCTCAAGTTTCCATAAATTTCATACACTAGCAGATCTGAATTCATCTGCTATTAAAAGCACAAGTGTGCCCCCTTCTGAATAAATGAAATATTGAGAACTATATCTGTACTTCAAATAATGATGTCTCTCCTCTCCAGATTAAACTTAATAAATAAATTATGGCAAATATCAGTTGTGAGTTACTGCTTTGGTGAAACATTATAACTGAAAATTTTAAGAAAATGAGATGATATCTGCTATATGGTGTTCACCACCTAAAACTTCTGAAATCAAGCACTACAGAAGACATTCTGATCTCATTTCAGACAAAGAAGCAAAGGCCAAGAGCTACATCAGGATAGAGTGGAGAGAGTTTGGAGGACAATTGGCAACTATTTTAAGAGCTGAAATAGAATCAAAGATACTCTGAGAAAAGTAAAATATTAGTGGAAGATGTTCAGCTATATTTTGAAAAACTGTGGCTGTCTGAAGTCTCAGAGTTGACTTCACCCTCTGCTTTGCTTTCTCAAGTTTGTAGAGGATGAAGAAGAGATGAGACTGGTTAAGTAGGTTTAAGAACAATTACTGCTTACCCTTAATCAAATGTTCCACCTGTAGTAAAACTCCCTAATCCAAATAAACTATTCTGGTAGTTTAATCCATGCTTGATACAGTCACTTAAATCCAGATTCTGCATTTGTTCTCTTGCATATTTAGAACAAAAATTGATTTAGAATCAAAGTACAGAACCATGTTAGATTTGATTCTCTTGGTCGTGTACCAGTTGCCTGTCTCAACGCTGCATGGAAATGAAATAGTGGTAATAGCATAATGAAATAATAGAAAACAGCAACTGTTGCGGTAATGAAAAACTGTGTTATGTGGTAATGAAAAAAAATGTGTTTAATTCATAGCATCATTAGAGGCTGATAGTTAGATGACAGTTTACCTGACAGTTTAATGTATCTTAGGCTACCTGAATAAATAGGAGTACACTTAACTAAATCCAGTCTTGTTGGATGGCTCTTTACCTTGAATTTGTTCCAAAGGCAGATGCAAAATTAACATATCTCCTTTCAAATGCAAAGGAGATTGATTAGACATGTGTATGTCACAGCTATTTGAGGATTGGTAACCAGATCAGTTTTTGTTTTGTTTTAACCCATCCTAGTCTTATCATTTTATTACACTAAAAACCAAACAAAGATACTAAGGAAATTTAATTTTAAGAAAATACGAACTACTGATGATATGAAAGTTTTGGATAAAACAAACTCAGGTCTTTCAGTGTAATAACTACAGTCTACCATTCATTTTATTTCTTCTCACTATAATTCATCTACGATTTTACAGAGCCAATGTAGAACCACATACAGTCTGTATTTGTTATTGAATTAAGTCTTTGGAATTCTTTATAATTACACACTGGTTTTTAAAAATTGTTCTCAGTGGATAAACCTAACTGCAAAATACACATTTAAATATTTCAAATGCCTCATGGCTTAAAATTCCGTAATGATCAATAACGGATTACATCAATAGCTGGACACATATTATCCTAAAACTGTGAAATGTTTGCTTCGAATCCCTTCTTTCCTCTCCAGGCCACATCACTAACTTGGGCCAGCAACTGTAAAGATTTGACATGTAGGTTCTCTATACTCTTTCCTAGTACAAGATCCAGATCCATCATTTGCATTTTAAGATGACAACCTATTATTTGGCCAATGTATTCAATTTCAAAGAACGTTTATTGAATCAACACATGTAAAAAAACCCTTTGATTAAATTAATGGGCATTGTACATTCATTGCCAAAAAATATGTTCTCAACTAAAACATACACTATGATCATCACTGACTATTCATAATTGTGCAATGAACCATCTTGTAGAATAAACAACTGCTATAGTTCTTATTTAGAGAAACTTTAAAACATTCAGACTAGCAATTACACTGAATAATAGCTTAATTTAAATTGTAAAAGACCTCTAGGGTGTTACTTATTTCATTTCCAGAGTGTGATAACTTTCATACAGAAAGAGGCTAAATATAGTCATGAATCAATGTGGACAGTACAGAATTAATATTGAAAATAAATGTATTTTACTCTGCATTTCTTCAAAATGCATAAATTGGACCCCATACTCCCCTCACTGTTTATTCTTGCTTCCACTCAACCTGCATAAAGTCTCTCTTTCTTTGGCTCTTGAAACAGAAAAAAATTTTTATCAGAGAATTATTTAAATATGAATGCTGCCTTTAATATAATTATATTTGATCAGGAAGGTTGTTTCCATTTTGTGAGAACCTAGTATGCTTATCACTGTGACATTTGGTTATCTTGCTTATTGTATTGTATATAACATTTCTCTGGTGTCTTTGGTATCTGCAAATGACTAGCTATCATTGTGGACTCCTCTTGAAATAAAAGCATGGGACACAGATCTGACTAACCAATGGGTCCTCATTGACTTCAGAGTTAGGTTCAAAGGCAGATCACTATTAAAAATTGATTGATCTCATGAAAGCACTGCAAATTAAAACAACACTCAAATATTACAATGCCACTATCCATCTATTAGACAGACAACATTCTAATAACAGTGGGATACACTACACATATAGAGCAAAAGGAGCTCATTCATTCAACTGCAAATGAAAAGGAAATCAGAACTTTTGAAGGTGGTCTTGATGACCCTCATGCACCTCAGAGACACTTGCAATTTAATCCCTGTTGTTTATCTACAGATTTATAATTACTTTATTCATACTTATTCAAACTTGGATTTATTCAAGATATCCTTTGTTTTAGTAATTTTCTACTGTTACAATAAAGCACCATGACCAAGTCAACTTGTAGAGGCATTCATTTGGGGCTTATAGTTCCAGAGGAATAGAGTCCATGATAGTGGTACAGAGGTAGCAGATAGCAGGTGGATGGAATGGCAGCTGAAAGCTTACATCTCTAGCCTTAGGGAAGGTGAGAGACTCTTTCACCTCAAATCTCATTCATGAGTAACATGACTGCTTCAACAAAATGTATTACTAACTGGGGACCAAGTTCTCGAACATATGTATCAAACTCATTAAAGACACCACATTTATCAGCAAGAGAATGGAAAGATAAACTAGCACATCAGCACAGGAAATATTGCTCAGTGAGCAAAGAGATGAGCTATTGATCATGGAGAGAACCAATAAGTACTTATTGCTAAGTGAAAGAAGGCAACCTGAAAACATTACATACAGCTTGATTCTAACTGGGTAACATATTGGAAAGATCATAGCATATTTAAAGTGCCTAAAGATGCAGCTATAAAACTTTTTCTGGCTGCAAAGAAATCAGCATGAATCAGGAAAGGGTGAACACATAGAATGTAGGATTTTTAGGATGGTAAATCCACATCTGTGAAATGATAGCTTTATGACAGCACACATTTCTCAAAACCTTTGTGCAACAGCACAAGGAGTGATCACTAGTTTAAGTTGCAAGCCCTTATTGAATGAATAACATCAATTCTTGTTCATCCACATTAGAAATGTACCACATTTACCATACTAACAGGAGAAACTGGATGGGGGAATGATGGAAACCATATTTTCTGCTCAGTTTTTAATATTAGCCAAAAGTTAAACTATTAATCAAAAAAAATCAAAGAAATTATAATTCCCATGTTGCTAAAATTATTTAGGGATTAAAGTCACATTAAAGGCTACTTTGGAGGTGCCATATGGGGAAATTATCAATAGTCTAATGTAATGCCAACTGAGATGAATGACAGGGAGAGAGAGAGAGAATTGGAATCTCAAATCTTTTCAGGCTTCTGAAGATCAACTTAGTTTAGATTCAGGGCTATCATAAACTTTTCAATTACAGCCCAGTGGAATAACTCCAAGATAAACTGAACCAGGCTTTCTGCTACTTGACTCTAGAATAAAATGAATCTACAGACACTGATAATGTGATTCTGTTTTGGGATATGGTAAAACACACACACACACACAACACAGAAAGAGAGAGAGACTATTTTTTCAAGTGTGAGGAAGGGAACAACTTTTACATAGCACTGATAACAGAACCTCTAGAAACTCAGTAAAGACTATGTTGAGGGCTTTTGCCTTATCTTATTGTATCTTGTATTATCCTATTTTGCTGTTGTCTCTTGAAGGCCTGCTCTTTTCTGAAGGGAAATGATGGGGGAAGGGATCTTGCGGATAGGGGAGGTGGCGGAGAAGGAGCTGGAAAGAGTGGAGGGAGGGGAAACTGAGATTGGGATATTTTGTATGAACGAATAATCTATTTTCAATAAAAAGAAAAAAGAGTTTAGTACAAAAAGCCAAAATCAGAAAAAAAAATAAAAAAAAAATAAAACAGTCCTGTGCAAGTAGTGTTTGTAACTCTGGGTAACAAACAAGTCTGGAGCATCAAGAGAATTCCCTCCAGCTACTCCAAAAGGGATGCAGATAGTAGGTTATATATAATGAGCAAGGAGTCTCCCAACTCAGGATCATTCAGATATTGGGTAAAGACAAAATTTGAACACCACTATATTTAGAACATGGATGGTTACTAGTGTCACATCAGGCTCTGCTTAATTCCTTACCTCCAGGAAAAAGCCTCCAAAATGAACCACTGAGTGGAAGTTGGGAACATGAAAATAACAACATAGAAATTAAATTTAGTAGGACCTTATTGTTGTAACAGAAGCACTGACTGGGTCAGAATGACCTGCCTAGTATTTCCAGAAAAACAATCAACGTATGCTGAGGTACGATGGAGCCTGATGTCTCGGAAGATCTATTTTTATGTGTGTGTGTGTGTGTGTGTGTGTGTGTGTGTGTGTGTGTATATATATCAGAAAAGGGGAGGTAGCATGTCTGAACAACTATGCAGAGGTGACATGAAAGCAAAGACGAAGTGATACTCAATAAGTTCTTTCTTGCAGCAGGGTTCTGGTATTATGAAGATTTTTCAGGACACTCTATTCGAATCACTGCTTTTGTATAGTATTTGCATTCCATGGTGTATTATGAAATAAATGTTTAGGTGAGTTGGGTCCTTGGAGGACACTGAAGGACCTCTCTGATGCCTCACTAACATTTATACTTCTGATGACATATCACCAACTCTTATAGGTAAAATTTTTTTTAATATTTCAATCATAAGTGTTTGTTTAGGCAAAGCCAAGTGTCATCTTAGTCTTTTCTGAATCCCAGATTCTGGTATTTAGGGGATTAAATTTAGGGTCTCACACATGTTAGGTAAGTTCTTTACCGCTAAACTACATTATCAGGTCTTCCTCCTCCTCCTTCTCCTCTTTCTCCTCCTCCTCCCCCTCTTCTTCCTCCTCCTCCTCCTTCTTCTTCTTCTCCTCCTCCTCCTCCTTCTTCTTCTCCTCCTCATTTTCTTTTGAGACAGGATCCCATGACATTACTCACCCTGGCCGTGAACTTGTGATGCTCCTGTCAAAATGTCTCAAGAAGCTAGAATGATAGATAAGCCTGACCTACCAGAAATGACTTGCAAGCTTTCTTGGAGTCACGATTTCTTGTGATTCCTTCTAATTAATTTCCAACAATTTAATTTATTGCTAGTTCTTCAAATTCATTCCTACCCAATAGAATTCTGCCTTTCTGACATGTTTGTTTCTGCTGAAAGACTGACATATCTCTGTGATAATGTAACCATAGCAATGACACATATAAAAGTCTCTTATTGTTCTAACTCACTGTACTTCTTAAAGACTAAAATACAGTAGTCCATTTTAGGAACCATGCATCTCTAGAGATTAAAAAAACATGACTGGCTTCCCAAAGGTGTCCTGAGGATGTCTGACTCAAATAACTGCCTTTTTAGCAGGTACAATGGACGATTCTGCCAACTGGGATTCCTGCTGCTGATGTGGTTTCCCATATTGCTGTGTGGGAAGCCATCGTGACATCAGCTCCTACACCATCGTGCAAATAGCAGCTCTCACACACACCTACTCTCCACTGATCATCATGGACAGCTTCCTTCTCTCCTATTTGTATAAAAAGGGGAAGCAGATGAACTGTGTTATTTGAGGGGGTGGAGATAAAAATTTCTCAGCTATTTCTTGCACATAGAAGCCATGGAAAAGGTTTCCAGAAAGATTTGAAACAGAAATGAACACTCTTGGATTCAGACCTTGCCTATGCGGCTCCTTCAGGCTTGTCTTCCCTTCCATTTCAGAGTTCTGGCAAATGTGTCACAGAAAGATGATTAATCCAATTTCTGAAAAAGTGTTTTCAGTAAAAAGAAACATGGAAAATGATTTTTATGAGCATATGAAATGTTTTCTTTATGTCAACAGCACTGAAGATGAAATTGAGTAAAGCTAGTTAAAGCTGTTCTTGCTTTTTAATTGGTTATATTTAAGGGTTGAAGTAGTTTGAATTGTGCAGGTTTTCAAAGAATAGATTTGGTAAGCAGAATTTGTTGGAAGCTTTAGCAGAATCCTTTACTCAATGAACACCTTCTTACTGTTTTGAGAATGCTTGTTTACCATATGCCTAACAAACAAGACACAACACCATTTTAGTTTTAATCAGTTCCTTGACTTTTAACATAATCATTTGCAAGTTAAGAATGGCTTACAGAGTCCTCCAAAGAACCTGGAAGTAGTCACTTCTGACTGTAACCACTGATACACTTGAACTCCCTCTTCACACATGTGTGTTCATAATCATTTTTTTTTCCTTTTAAAGACAGATACTCATGTGCTTCTCATTAGGTGGGAATGATGTCATGTGTTATTTAAAACAACATATCCAGACAGGGCATGGGCTCATGCTATAACTGAATGATGCAGAGGATAGCCCTACCCATGGAAACAGATACAGACAGGATGAGGGTAAATAAACCAACACAAATCCTAAGCAAGCAAATTGAATGTTTTCAAGATTATTTTTGAAAATTTTCATGCTCACCAAACTACATTTGAACAAATAAAGATTGCTGTGTGTGTCTTATAGTACCTACAGAATATTTTTACTGCCTTAATAATTTTTTGTCCTAAGTATTAATCACTTCATTCCTCCAAAGCCTTACCATCCAATACCTGTTTTGCTTCCTCAAGAGCATTGCTTGGTATTTGACTCAAACAACTAAAGTATCTCTTCTGGATAAAAGGAAAGGCCAGGTTCAGATTCTGAATGATAAGATTCACTCCCACCCACCTCTATTTCTTCTCTCCCTCTCCCTCTTCCCCCACTCTCATTGTTGTTGTTGTTAGAAAAGGTCTATGTTGTTCAGGATGGTCTTGAACCTTTTATGTAATCCAGGCTGGCACTGAATTCTTTAAGTAGCCCAGGCTAAGCTTGTAACTCATGTTCCAGTGTCAGTCTCCTGAGTCCTGGAATGACAGGTGTGTACCCCCATACACTGTTTGCATTTTTCATTTCAGAGATTTTTCTTGTTTCAAATGTTTTATTTAAAGGTTTACAGTATTTTGAACTACTTAACTAATTTATTTTAAATTGTATGGCTATGTTTATAAAAATCTAGCTGCAGCCTTATTCAGATTGAGGTGCCCAGCACACACACACGGACTGTTCTCTCATATGAAATATCTAGCATTTTGCTATAGCTGTCTTCATTCATGTTCGGTGACATTAAACTTTTGGTAATTTCACAGAGACAAGAAATAGTTCTTAGTAGAACCAGCTTTATTTATTGACTTTACATCAATTAAGTCATATTGAATTGCCCCTATTTTCATCAGGTCACTCAAGTGAGCCCCAGAGCAGACATAGTACACACATTGTTTTATTCTTATGGGTTTTAGAAGATGGCATAGAACAGGACCCCATGTATAAGGCCAACTCTCTATACTTCATATATATCACATAATTGTATCAGAGAATGACTAACTCTATGCACTCAGAATGTCCAGGCATAAAGGTGTAAACAGGGCCTGAAGAGATGAGATGACTCAGTAGTTAAGAGCTAATTTCCTCATATCCAGCATGGTATGTATAACTCTTCCCAGGTACTTATTAAAAACTCCTTGTGTATGGCTCAAGTAGAGATGCAAAAAGAAAAGTCAGACTCTTTTTGCATATCTGTTTGTGTGTTTGGGGTTGTCAAAATCCTTGACTCTGGAGGCAGATCATCTGGGTTGTGACCCAGCTACTCCAGTTATAAGCTGAGTTAGTCACTTAACTTCCTTGTGTATGTATTTTCTGATCTGTACAATATAATGCCAACTACTTAGGGATGCAAGCTGCTTCAGTTACAATGAGATATAACTTATGGAAGTTTCCACAAATTGTAGCCATTACAATTAAATTATCCTTACAGTAAATATACTCATAAAAGAATGAATAAGATATATCCTTCAGTCCTGAATGGCTCAAGGGTCTCTAGGAAAACCTGCCAAATTTCTGTGTCAATGACTATGAAGAACTTTATGCTCTAGAAATGCTCTACAAACACTACAACAAGAAATGTAAAGACATTGTTTACTGTTTTGAGAAGCACGTTCATGGAACCAACAAGGGAGACTATTTTCAGCCAAAGTTGATGTTTTGCACAAAACTCGAAAGTATACACATAATCAATACAACATGAATGTCTATAAAATATATAGATTATATATGCAGCCATTGTTAATCAACTGGTAACTACAAAGGGAAATGAGAATAAATGTCAATCTGTGTTTGTATGTGTTATGGTTTCTTTTTCAGGTCAAAACAAAGCACATTTAATCAGGGTGAGAGATTATATTCCCTGTGCTTTAAGCACCATGTAAGTCACAGAATATCATATTCAAATGCAATAGAGACAAGGCAGGCAGCACATCCACATGAAAACAAGGACAAGTGCTTGGATATGTTGATTTGCTTCTTGTCTACTGCTGGTTTTAATGAAACCATACATTATATTCAATAGCTGCTTGTAACTGAGTGTGATTAGAAGGAAATACACATTTTGAGATCTTTCACATAGTATAACATCTATTAAAATTATTTGACTATTTGATTCATATATGGTGAGTAAATATGCATGCATACATGAATACACATATAAATGTATGTATGTATGTATGTATGTATGTATGTATACACTCTCATGTTTGTCTGGCTTGTCCTCTCATTCATTTAAATTTGAACTCTAACTCCTTTTCTAAGATTTAGGTGGCACAATTCAACGTTCCTGAGTCTTGGTACAGAAAAGTATCACAGTAAAGAATAGTAAGTAGTTAAATGACTGCTTCTTTGTATATCCTGTCTTAAACTAAGCAGGTCATTTATTTCCTTTCCTCATGCATTTTCTGTCTAGGGTAAAGTTATAGAAAACAGCAGTAGTTCTAGGTTGAAGTTCTGTATCCTGTCCTCATCAACTATTCTCTAGACTCAAGCCTCAATTTTCTCAACCTGAAGTGACTTTGAATATAAAAGTGCTAGGGGCTGGAGAGATAGTTCAGTGGCTAAGAATAATTCTTCTTCTTCGAGAAGACCTGAGTTAGGTCATAGTATACATGCTAGGTGGCTCACAACTGCCTCTGACTTCAGCTTCGCTCCTGAAGCCTTTCTCTGACCTCTGAGAACACCCATTTGCACATGGCATGTAGACATACACACACTAATAAAAATAAATCTTAAAACAATGCTGAACATGAACTCCTGGATTATACATAAGTATTTACACATACACATATATGCACATATATTAGTATACATATATATATGCACACAGACAAATATATGTATATATGTTTATATTTAGTTATGCATGTTTAATGTGTATGTGTTCATAGATATATAGAAATATATGAGTTCCTAAAACCTTATCACAGACCAATTACTTTAAAATAAGCCCTAAGTATTTAGTTATTGTTCTTAATAACTTTGACTGTACACATTTTGAGGTCTTTCACATAGTATAACATCTATTAAAATTATTTGACTATTTGATTCATATATGGTGAATAAATATGCATGCATACATGCATATACATACAAATGTATGCATGTATGTATGTATGTATGTATGTATACACTCTCAAGTTTTTCTGGCTTGTCCTCTCATTCATTTAAGTTTGAACTGTAACTCCTTTTCTAAGATTTAGGTGGCACAATTCAAGGTTCCTGAGTCTTGGCATTTCTTATTGATTTTAAAGCTGGATAATCCTTTGTTGTAGAGGCTACACTGTGCATTACAGGATGGGGAACAGAGTGTCTACTCCTTGCCTAATAAATACCAAAACCCATGATGACAACAGTTTATCTGAACTGTGTTTATTATTCCCAGAGTAATTTATTCCATACCAAGAACCACCAGTGTACTTATTGGTGAAGCCATACGCTGCTAAGGAGCCAAAAGCTTCTGTCTGGACTTTGGTCCTATCACTTGTTGAACCAAACATCAGGAACAGGATAAAAGTTTTTTTAAGTAAAAGCTGAGGATGACAGCAATCAACTAAATCTCTTTAAATCCCATAATATACAAACAATAAGTGACTTAATACAGAGAGCAATTAACAGAATTACATGTGATTATGCACTTTTGCTATGTTTAGTTTGGATACCTAAAGTAGATATCAAGATGAGATTAGAAGTCCAAAGATTAAATTCTGGGAAATTCCCATGTAAAAAAAATAATAAAAATGGACTCAAAAAAGTCCAGGACTATATACATCAGAATATGCCTGATTAGGACATGGTATAGCAGGATGGAATGAAGCCAGGCACAAATTCTTACATCAAGGTGGGCTAGAAGGCTCTGGAGGAGAAAAAGGATCTAATGGTGAGGTAAAATAGTCAGAGATACCCTAACTCCAGCCTGTAGGAATTTTTCACGCACACCAATCCAGACAGCCATGAGATGTATTTAGGGGATCCTACAAGTTATGTGTCTGTGGCTTCAGTCTCTGTGGGCCTACAAGAGTGATAGTGAGTTAAAAATGTGGGGCTTGTTCTCCTGTCCATAGCCTCTCTGGTTTCTGCCATTCCTTTTCTCCCTCTTTTGTGAGGTTTGGCCCGGGGCCTCTCATTATGCTCCTCTCATCTGCTGAAAGAGGCTTCTCTGGTGAGGACTTGGTTAGGTACAGATCTATGTGCAGAGCATGACATTATTAGAAATCATCTCCGGGTTATCCAGTCTCTAGTTCCTGGCCTGTCTTGCAGTTTCAGGCAGGGGTTCCCTCCTTTGTCATGGAGTTCTGTCTTTCCTTTGTCAAGGAGGATCTTGCAGGGCAGATATGCCATAAATCAGAGTTTTTTTTGACTGGGATGTCCCAGCCTCACCACTGGAAGCCTTGATTAGCCACAGGAGATGGCCTGTTCAGGCTCCCTATCCCTGATTATTAGGGATCCTTGCTAGTGTCTCCCTTATAGAGTCCTGTGAGTTTCCACTATAATAGGTCTCCTGATCGCTGGAGGAGTGAGTATGGATCATAGCTAAGACTTTAGAACATACTATTGAAAGAAACTTTCAGTCATTCATGGGTAAGGGACTTCTGGGGCCCAGTTTTCCCCAAGGAAGCTAATGGCAATCCCAGACTGCTAGGGGAAGGTAGAATCATTGTCTTCAGTGAAGTTGCCACTAGAGTCCCATGAGGGGAGACCCTGTTCAAGTCAATTAGGTCACAAAATCAAAACAAAGATAGCTGCAAGATTCTGTGATGCCAACCACCCTCCAAATCTGATAAGTAAGGAACAGGGGGTTAACTTTGAAGAGAGAACTGAAGCATTGAGAAAAACCACAGAGCAACACTGGGTTGTGATAGGTGGGGGTGTGGCACAGTGGTGGAGCATGAGCTTAGCATGCATGGAGCCCTGGTCTATCTGCCACCATAAAAGAGATTATTTTGCAACATGTAAATTAATAAAGTATAAATTAATTTGTAGAGTATAAAAAGATGATCCTTGGAATTGCTTAGATTTAAGGAATCAAACAAGCGTTATTTGCAAACAAACCAAACTAAGTAATAAAAATTTGGGGAGAAGGAGAAGAAGAAGAAAAGGAGGAGGAGGAGGAGTAGAGAAGGAAGAGGAACAACAACAAGAACGACAATGACAAGGACAAAGAATATAAAGGTGGTGAGACTTGTGGAAGGAGAGAGGGGAAATGTAGGTGGAAGGGCAAAGATGTTTTAAAGAAACTGTTGCAAGTCTTGAAGCCGCACTCAGTCAGTAATGATTCCCAACTGCCTTGGCAGTCCTGTGGTGTTCAAGTCTCCCATGAAGTATAAGGTGTGAGATGTGGCATACCCTAGGCAATAGATTAGAGAACACGGTGTCAGGATCTCTTTACCATGTTCCTGAGGTGGAGTTTGGCCATATGCATACTCATGATAGACAAGTAGTCTGCAAAATGTGTAAAATACTGAAGCTATTACTGGTGTTAATTATTATGGCCATCATTCACAGGCTGCTAGCATGATTCACATGCAAAGTGCACCAGCAAGCAGTTCTATCACTAAGTTCTCTTTTAATGTCTACTCTATATATTACTGACATCATCTTCTTGATAGTCAACAGGCATGCCGACTTAAGCATATGCTAAGAATACTGAAATGAACATTTTCAAGTCATATACTCCTGATTTACATACCCTATCCCAACTCCTTCCTAGTCACTACCAGCTCAGTGATGGGCACTACTATACACCCGATGACTCAAAACAAAACTTCTGAAATCATCTTTGCTGTTTTTCCATTTATACATCACTTCTGATACATCAGCAAATCATGTCACTTGTTCACTAAATTATATCCCAAAGCCAATTATCTATTCTTTTCATCACATGTTCTGCTAAATGTGTATAATCATTACACCAACATACCTCAAAGTTACTTTTTTTCTTTCAGTAACACACATTTATGTTTGAGTCAATAGACAAACAAGTCCCAGTGCTTTCCCATTGCTAACAAATTAAATGTACACCAGCAAATAAAATGCATAAAACCCAAAGTTTCCCTCACCTCTAAAGCGTAAAATATAATCAATTTTTGACACACCCAATTCAGGCAGACATCTTTTCATCCATACTTTGACTACCTAGCCAGCAGAACAGAAGGTAGACAGACTTCTCACCTAATCTTCCCACCATAACACCCTGCCCCCCAAACCTCAATCCACCACAATCTCCCCATGTGAGAGTCTGTTAGAGTCTTTTTGCATAGGCACTATATTCTAGCCTTTTACTGACACAAAATGAGATAATATTCCCCATGATACATTAATGCTTAATGCCCCTTTTCCAGTTAACACTAGGTCATTGGTGTCTGTTTATATCAAGAATTTGATATTTGAGATTTTGCTTTTGAAAATATGAGAGTCAATAATAGAAATGTCTCCTAATTAACACTTTCAGAGTAAATCATTGGAGATTATGGGGTTTTTAATGAGCAAGAGAAGATGACATTTGGGAGCCAAAATGAGTAGATAGTGAATGTGAGATGGTGTTGAGAGAAAAATGTCATCTGTAGCTTAATAGACCACTGAAAGGATAGAGATTAATGGTGCAGAATCAACAGGAGAAAGAATGAGATCAAACAGAGTAATAAAGACAGAGGGAACAAGATTACAACGGAGCAGTCAAATGGATATGCTTTTTGGCAATAGCTGTGAAAGGTCTGGTAATGAAAATAAAAAAACAACAACAGAAGACTTAGTAGCTGCCAAATAACAAAGTACATGGGATTAAATAGAGCAAGTTATGACATGATGACTTCAATAGCAATCAGAAAAAAGTGTTGAGGAACACTTAAGCAAAGCCTGATACATTATGAGCAAAATTAAGGTTAGAAAACTTATTTTCTGGTTAATGGGAAGGTTCACATTTCAAGTGTAGTGCTAATGCATTATATAATTTGTCTTAGTTTGGCTTTCTGTTGCTGTGATAAAACGCTAAACAAAAACAACTTGGAGAGAATAGAGCTCACTCCAGTGTATAGGCTGCAGTCCGTAATTGAGGGAAGCCAGGGCAGGAACTCAATGAAGGGACTTGGAGGTAGCAACTGAAGCAGTGATCATGAAAGAACACTGCCAACTGGTTTTCCTCCATGCTCACATTTAATTATCTCTATTATAGAGCTCAGGCATACCTGCTTAGGGCTGATGCCACTCACAATGAGCTGGACCCTCCTACACTGATTAGCAATGAAGAAAACACCTACAGGCCCATTTGATGAAAGCTATTCGAATCTCAGTTAAGATTCCCTCTTCGCAGGTGACTTTAGTTTGTGTGATGATAATGACTATCCAGTGTATAATCTAAGTTACTATTACTAGTGTTATCTCTCTTGTAGGATGAGCACAATTTGGAGATGTCAAAATTTGCCTATGGTGGAACTGACACATTGAAAGCATCAAGTAACACACAGAAAGATTTTTGCTGTGGGGTGGGGCCGTGCTCATGCATAAGTGCCAAGAAAGTATCTATGCTTGGTGTAGGATCTGTGTATACCAAACTGGATGATGTTCATACTTTTACATTGTGTCGTTGCTTTAGGTTCTCAAGCTTTATCTCTGTGCACTTGTGAAGCTGAGTGGCTTTAGTATGCTACTAGGAACCAAATGCTAACTGTTATGAAGGTCAGACTTAGCCTCTGACTCCTATTCTGGATGTGGATTCTTCTTATATATTCACCTTAGACCTAGCTGTGTGAGCTGTACAGAAACATCCTAAGATTATTTTGAAGACATGTTCATAAGACATGGAAGCAGACCTCATGCTTTTCAGTACAATTTACCAAAAGTAGCTGTATATTTATCATGTTATGTTATTCAAAAGTTTTTCAGGGGATGGAGAAATGGCATATTGAGTAAGAATGTTTGCTACACAAGCATGAGGATCAGAGTTTAGATTCCACCGCACACATGAAGAGCAGAGAATCTCTGCATTGAGGCTGCACTGGGAATGAGAGTGGGTGGAGGCAGTGGGCTTGCTAGTTACCAGCCTGGTTCCAGGTTCAGTAAGAGGCACTCTCAAAGCAAGAAAGTAGAGGATGATGGAATAAGATACTCACCATCTTTCCCTGTCCTTCAACTGTTGAGCACACACCACACAGATGTGTGGGCACATAACACACATACACAGAAAGTTATTTATATCATATTAGTGTATTCACCTTGAAATTGAAAAATTTTCTCAATTCACTATCTGCAGGTTCAAGGATAAAGGTGAAATATTATAGATTAATGTTCCAGTATCTAAGTCATTCTCATCACTTTCCCTAATATGTAGCAATGAAAATCCTAGCTTTTTAAAACTTATTTTCTGAAATTCTACAACTTGATTTATATGGAACCTAATTTCTGAATATAACTCTGTTCATGTATGTGATCATTATCACCTACATTTATTGTATGTCTAATACAAGTAAAGACTTACTTAAACCATTTTACATGGATTAAGACTTCTGTTACGAATAAATATTAACTCCATTTTCAGATTAGGAAACTGAGGCTCAGTGAGGTTAAGTAACTTACCCCAAATACACAGGCAGTAAATAACACTACCCAGAAATGAAGAAGACTCCCCAACTCTCCCTACTGGTTAATCGCTGTACTCTGCAGCCTCATTAAATGTACTGATCTTATCTGTTATTAAGATCTTTATAGCTGTTGCACAATGATTTATGTAGGATCTATAAGAAACTAGTACACAGCCAAAAGAAATTAAAGTTGTGTCCATCTTATCCAAGGTTCAAAGACCAGTTTCTCTGAAGTAACACTTTGTTTAAATATTCTTACTGATTCCTATAGGAACTCAATTAAAGAAGCATAGCACATTTATTTAACAGAGATGCCCTATGCAAAGAAGCTTTATGATAAAGCACATAAGTCAAGTGATATCAATATTCCTTTTTATTTTAATTTTTTGTTTATTTTTCTTCTCTCATTTACATCCCAACAACCCTCTTCCCTCCCTCCACTCTTCCTAGTTCCCCCTAACTCACTTCTCCCCAACATTTACTACACATACTCCCACCTCCACCTCTACCTCTACCCAGAAAAGAGAAGTCTTCTAAGGATTACTGCTCCAAAAAGGATGCCCCCATTCTAGACAGCCTATTAATGAGACGTAGCCAATAGAAAAAAAGAGAAAAAGTCACAAGTCAATATCAGATTTTATTTATCTCTGTGCAGAAAATAAGCTTTGTGATAAATGAAAGAGCACTTGTGTGACTTAGTAAAATCTTACAAATGCCGTTTACCAGAAGAGAATACTAGAACAAGACTATGAAGATACATCCTATAGAAGGAGAGAAATGATGTCTTTACCAAAAGAAATAAATGGAGGAATGAATGTTAGAAGGAAAAGATGATTTAAATTAGTTGTAGAGATGCACTCATGGTTCTGTGTGCCTTTGAGAAGGACCAAAAAGCCTAAGATTCCTCTCTATTCATCTTAGCCCTATTCTAAAGCAGGTAGAGGAAGGATGGAAGGCAGATACAGGACAAATGGTTCATGAAAGAGGACATAAGGCTAAAAGTTTTTCTAGTTTTAACTGTTATATTTTTCTCTTTTTTGGTGCTGGATAACGGCATAAACATGTAGGTGATATTGAAAATGTAAACCCCAAAGGAATATCATCATGGCCATCCTTCCTGTACAAAAGTTCACTCAAATATATAAAGTTTGGGGTTGAACAAGAGTTTGTGTTAATGGATATCCTGATATAGGTATGCAGTGTTTTATATATGGGTTCATTCTAATAAAGTGATTTTTTTAAAGAAAGTCCATCCTCCCAAGACTTAGGGATCATCACTGTAGAGGGAGCTGAAAGACTGAAAAAGTTGTGGGTGATGTTTGACTACAATGAGACTGTTTTCTGGATGCAGCAGGGCAGCTGTACATGTGAACTCACAGTGGTTGTGAAAATGGGGAGGTAGGCATGAAGTCCCCTTCCTAGCAGGATAGCTTTTGACAATAACTACTGGGAGGGTGAGAGTCAGTTTCGTTTAAGTGTGTGGGCTCTGACTGGTCAACCATTCTCCAAAGGATGACTGTATACCCGAAAGTATATGGACAACACAAACTAGACTCCATGAGTTAAAAATCAAGCAAGTTAACAAATACATAAACCTGGGTGGGAAGAGAGATAGGGATCAATCACAGAGGATTTAGAGAGAGGTCCTGAATATCATCCAAATGCAAATATAATATAATAGAGGATTAGAATATTATGTTTTTAAAGTTTATGGTTTATTGTTACCAAGATGGCAAGATTTCTCAGTGGGTAAAGGCACTTACTATAAAGCTGATCAACTTTAGTTCAGTCCTCCAGTCCCACATGGTAGAAAGAATGAACCAACTCCTAACAGTTGTCCCCACTATAGAAAGAGGTGCCGTGGCATGAGCAGCAGCCCAACACACATATGCGCAAAATAGATGTAATAATAGATTAAAATAAAGCTTGCTTTTAAGTCAAATATTTCAGAATGCACAGTGATAAAAATTTTAATGATTAATAAAGCTCTCACTTACTTCTTCTCTTCCTTGTATCAGGGGGGATATGGGCCAAGAAAGCAAGGCTGTAAAATTAACACATCTTCCCCAAAGCTTACTGATGCTGATGACCACCAATGATGGGAATAAATGTCTCCTCAGCCTTGTGCAAGATAAGTTGCTGAAAGACCAGAGACTGCATTTCATATTGTCACCATGACTCATTAGTGTGTCCTTTTATCCATCAAATTCTTTGATATGTCATGACAACTGGGGATAATTTACCAAAACGTTCTGAATCACAATGAACTCAATGCACTGGAGGCCTTTCATTTACTGTTCTTGTCAAATGCCTCTGAAAACACAACTATCTCTCTTTGGCACTCTCCCAATCTTGCAAAATCCTATTAATTTTTCTTCATGGTGTTTTGTATCTGTACATTTCTTAAACTTTGAAATTCACTTGTAGATTCACTGGTTTATTAATTAATTTATTTACTTATTTATCTTCACTGACGGCACACACTGCAAGCACAGAGCTGCTGAATCATCTCTAAAAGGAAGCTCTGACAGGTATCCAACTGGTAGAATCAAGGCAGAACAATGGAATGATACATTGATAATGATTCCCTGAGTGTGGTCCACAGATTGCAAACATCATTACATTTTCCCATTTCATTTTTGTCACTTTGATGAAACATTCTAACAAAGCAACTTAGAAGACAGAGGGTTTGTTTGGCTCATAATTCACAAGTTTTTTTCAAGGGAAGTCAAGGTAGGCACTTGAAGGGAGATTTATTTTTTATTCCACACAGCATTACTTCTAACCAAGAAACTCACTGCCAAACAATTGTGGCAGAAATCAAGGAGGATGCTACTTGCTGGGTGGCTCACAGATTCATGCATAGCTACCTTCCCTGTATAGTTCAGGATCACCTGCCTAGAGAATGGTGCCATGTACAATAATCTGGAAACTCCTACATCAATTAACCATCAAAAATTCAGTCATTTGGTTGCAGCAAGGAAAAAAGTAATAAATCAGTCCAGTGACGAGTCTTTACCAGTAACTTTTAGTATATGTCATAAACATGCATTTATACATAAAAAGTCTACAAAGTAAAATGTACAAACCTTTCCCTCAGCAAATAAATATCCACAGTGAATATGCTTTTTGGTATCTAGGTAGCATAACTGATATAAAGTCTGTTATAGACAAATTAACTTCTCTGTTCTTTTACATATAAAATAGTAAAAAATCACAGTACAAGAATATAGGGAAACAGGATTCTACATAATTCAATATCTACAAATGGATTTGAGTCAACTGCTTCCTGTTGGGCATCCCTGGTTTCAAATATGAGGTATAGATAAATTCTTACTATTTTTTTCAGCAGTATATTATTATACTCCACAAAGTATGAAATTGGATATTAGAGTTAATTGTTCTATTAACATAAACATAAGATAAGCATTTTCCCCTGACTTTCATCTTTCTCCTGATTCTTCCTTTGATAAATGAAACCTGCCAATTATTTTTTGGGGGGGAGTTGTTTAGCTTTATTTTGTTTTTGGATAACACTTAAAGAAAAACATTAAATACTTTATAATAATGAATGCTGGGTCTTTTTCTGTCTTCACATTTATATGAGATTTTAATGTGAAAATACTTTTTCTAAAACATGTTTCAAAAACTACTTTAGGAGATGAGATATAAAGGCAAATGGATGTTACATTACTGTGATGCATATACAAAGGGAAGCATAACACTCATTCCTACAAACACTGCAGCTGGCTACTAAACACATTCAAAAGGAAACACAGACATTTTCACCATGGATGATTGTCACCATAACAGTGACTACATTTTAAAGTGGTTACAACATCTGATGTCTGAGTGCAGACTCAGATGCCAATCTAGATTTATTTTTATAGTAATAACAAATGGAAATCAAAACAAAATGTTGAATCAAACTTGTTTTCTAAAAGTCATCCACATAGTGGTTTAATCTTACAAACTATTTCAAAGACTCTGAAATTATTTGATATCTCCATTTTTGCCTTGTCTAGAAGGCTGAACAAGAATAGAAGAGGAATCTTTAGGAATAACTAATTACTGGTTTTTAAATATTGATGATTGATAAACTTTAAGACAAATATTGTATCATCCCCACCTTTAAATATTGGCAAAAGTATCTCCAAAGAGAATGATGTAAATGAATTATACACCACATTTCTTCCAGACTATACAGCATGATACAAAATCAACAGCTGCTGGTTGAGCTGTGGTCTTGTTTATGCATCTTAGATATCAATAGAGGAGCCAAAGGGAGGCAAGTATAATAATAATACTCTGAGTGCTTTCACGTGAAGCCCCATGCTATGGTTTACCTTCTATAAATATGAAAATGTAGAAGAGCCTCAGATGGTGACTATGAAATGTCAGTTTCTTTCATCTCACCCACCAAAGCTAATCCTTCCAGACACCCACAACATGATTCCTTGGGAGTATCTGGAGAGCTAGCAAAGGAATCAAGGATGGTCTATATTTCAGATAGATAATTATGAAATCACCTCATATTTTGAAACAGACCTTCCAAAAATACTACAAAATATTACATTTTATTTTATTTTTGTGTGTGTGTGTGTGTGTGTGCGAGTGCACGTGTGTATGTGTGTGTGTGCATGTGTGTGCGTGCATGTGTGTGTGTGTATGTTTGTATGTATGTTTGTGTGCACACATAGACCATGGTGTGCATATTAATGTAAGAGTACAGCTTGCAGAATGTGTTCTCTGCTTCCACCATGTGGGTCTCAAAGATCAAACTTAGGTTGTCAGGCTGTCAGCAAGCACCATCACTGGCTGAAGCAACTCACTGGTCCATGGTCCATGGCTGAATACTTAAGAAAAGAGACATTAACACTTCAAGCTTGTGAGCATCTAAGAGGCAGCCCCCACAAACATCACTGTTTTACAAGTTATAAGTATTAAAAGGGAATGAAGGGTGATCAACACAGAGAAGCTCAATAATGAGACATTTCCCTTGAATTTTATTCCATTTTAGTATTACGTTCAAAATCACATTGGGTTGTCACAAATGGTGTGGCTCTTCCACATTATTTTCTGCTTTGGTTTGTCTGCCAAACCCTTTGTTGTAAGCTTGGTCCCAAAAATAATGATGTTAATAGGGAGAGACGCTTTAAGAGAAAAGTCATGAGGCTGCTGAGATAGCTCAGATGGGAAGGGAATTGTTAAAGCATGAGTACCTAAGCTTAGACCTGAGTTCAGTTCCCTAGAACCAATATTAGAAAGCTAAGAGGTACAGCAGAGCACACCAGTAATCCCAGCACTGAGGAAGTGGAGATAGGAGTATTCCTGGGGCTCACCTGCCAGTCAATCTAACTGAGAATCAGTGAGCTCCAGGTTCAGTGAGAAGCCTCATCTCAAAAACCAAGATGGACAGTGTTAGAGAAAGACACTCCTTGTCAACCCATGCCTCCCCCACCACACACAAACACACAGGTGGTGAATCATAGTGGAAGGTTGTTAGTCTATTGAGAACATGACCTTACAAGTTATTGAGGTAGCAGTATTCCTGGATAGCTGAGTTAATTCTCTTTCTATCAAAACAACAAATCCCTACCATTCTCCATCTTGCCTTACCAATCCTGCAATACTCCTCTGTTGAGATGACATCCATCATAATAAGTTTTCACTTAAAGTCACAGTGATTATGTCTACACTATAACTGTAAGCATCTCAAACTATGAGCTGACAAAACATCCTTTAAAATATAATACGAATCCTCTGATATTTTGTGATAGTAACAGAAAACAGAGCAAGAGTCTATAGATTCTCTTCTCTTTCTGACATTGTTTAATGCTTTATTATTTTGTGGTATGATCAAACCTAGGGTTTAGGACATGCTACGCTAGTAATGTACCACTAAGCAGCATTATGAGTTCCTCTTTCTGACACTGACATTAGAGCTCATCAATAGGTAAGTTCACTGTGATTTGAATGAGCAAGGTTTGTTTACTTGATGACCTAGTCTTCAGTTGGTGGTGCTGTTTGAGGTAGTTATGGAACCTTTAGGAGATGGAGCTTTACTGGGTAAAGTATATCAATGGAGTTTGAAGCTTTATAATCATCCTACTTGTTGCTTGCTGCTTACCTTCTGTGTGTAGTTGAGATGCTATATCTTAGTTTCCACCCTCCCCTGCTATTATGAACTCTGCCTCTGGAACATTTAAGTAAAAATAAACTTTTTCTTCTATAAGTTGCTTTTGATCATGGTATTTTGTCACAGTAACAGAAAATTGGCTGATATAGTTACAAGCCTTATTGTACTGGTTTACTTGTAGGCAAGGCTTGGCCATCTTCTCTTATGTACTGAATTTAATCTATCTCTAGAGTTTATGCAGTTGGCAGACACAGGTGTGAGAGTAACTGTATTCACAAAATATTAAATTAAAAAAAAAGACAGAACAGATTAATATCTGCTCTGAACTCTTCCTTTCTGGGAGGAATAAAGCTGCCTGTTCTCTGATCTTATTAGAAATTCTCATAAAAGTTTTGTAGAAGATGAGGATTTCAGAAGAAAAAGGAGACACTTATTCTCATTTTATTCCACTCACTTACATTGCATACCCTCTTAAGATTCCTTTGTGCCCTTCCAGATACTTTTCTTATTGTTTTCAGAAAGAAAGTAAATTTTAAGAAAGTTCTGTTTATTTTGATGAATCCTGATGGCATTTTACAAGCAGGAAAAGTACAGGCACCAAATGACACAGCTGAGAATAATGCAGCTCATACATTAAATCAAAGGCTCATGATTTCAGCTCAACAATGTGGATTCAGCAACTAAGACACTGAGAACATCTCTGTGGAATGCAAATGTGAAGGAGCAGAGATCGGAAACTCCCCAAATCTCTGCAGAAAGTCTTATCCTATCCAATAAAAAGGAAATGACCAGATTTTTAAGATTCTCATGTTCTCTTTGTGGATAAAGGCCCACAGAAATGAGATGAGAACATTCAGAATTGGCTTGAACTAAAGCCTGGTCCTTTGATTCCAGTTTATGAATGTATGTAGATATTGAATTATCATAGCTTTAGCACCAAAGAACTTACTCAGGGATAATGGAGAAAGTCAAACCATAATTCTTAAAAGACTAATAAGGTTCCCTAATGCTCAACCAGACTGACTTCTTCATAAGTTAAAAGGCTTAGCTGTTTAGAGAAAGGACTTGCAGTTCAAAGAATTGGAAGGGGGTCATGAACAATGCTATTGAACAAGTTTCTCTTTCATGCAGGATCATTAAAATTCCATGTGACTAATGGTTTCCCTCCATCCTTACAATTTACAATGAGTTGCCTACTCTGACTTGGTAATGTACATCCTATTGAATTTATAATATAACTCCTGTAATTCAGGCCTTCCTCATTTGTTGGTACTGTTGTTGTTTTGTTTTGTTTTGTTTTTAGACTGAGTCTCAAACTGTAGGCCAGGATGGTCTTAGAACTCACAGTATAGCCTAAGATGCTTTTACTCTCATGGCAATCCTCTCACATGCTAAGATTAAAGGAATGGATCACCATGCCTTCCTGACTCTCTTCATTCCTTTTCTATAGTAGTATACTTTTTACAAGTCCTGTTTTATCTACTGATGTTGACCGGGTGACCAATGATCATGATCTAATTTATTTATATACCAACACACATCTATCAATAAATTTAAGCTGAATCTGAATGTATATAAATATTTGGCATTGTATCAAAATATAAATTTTTCAAGGCAATACTGAACATGGCATCTGAAAGTAATTCTCTGTTATACTATCTTCTATTTAAATATCTCAGTCCCCATGCATCAGGGTTACAGTTAATATTGTTGAATGAATGAAGAAGTCAATGATGAAAATTTAAGGGAACTACAGTTTAGTCAGACTTTTCTAAAGTAAGAAAATAAAGCATTTAAAAGGAAATTTAAAGTTAAAAGGAAATGGATAAGCAACTTGGACCTAAATATCCTATAGGTACCAGTGAAATATTTGGAGCATTTACTAATTAGACTATGCATATGGACATAGTTCACAAGTGCTGTGGATAATTAAGGCTGTATGGTGGCTTATCGCCTTTAAAACACCAACAGGTAGGTCATAAAGAAAATGGTGGAATAATTGATCACCCACTGACTTAATCTATTTTTTAAGCTTTGGTGTCATCAGGCAATTCAAGAAGCAATATTAGCCACTAAATAATTAAATAAAAATTTCAATATATATAAAAAATAAAACTTAGTTTTCAAGTGAAATTATTTTAAGATTTATTTTTACTTATGTGTGTGTTTCTGTTTGCAGGTATATGCACTTATCAAAGTAGCTGCCAACGCAGGTCAGACCATTGGATCCCTAAGAGCTAAAGTTACAGACTGCTGTAGCCTACCCAACATGGGTCCTAGGAGTCAAATTCTGGTCATCTGCAAGAACAGTTCCTTTGCTTAACCACTGAGTCAACTTACCAGCCTCCCATCCACATATAATGTCTAATATAAACTAAAACATCCTTCCCTTCTGTTGTCATTTAATCCATCTGTAACTAATAACCTATATACAGGATATAACACTCAAAGTAAGGAGCACACACACATGGAAACCAAGGCCCTGTCCTCTGAACTTGCTTTCCTCTTCATTTTCCTCTGTAAGTAAGGTTTATTATACAGTTCATGTGAATTCTGCCAGATATTGCCAGGATCTATGCAAATAGTAACACGTTCAACATGTATCCCAACACTGAATTCTGTTTCCCATTACTGAACAGCTCAAGCATTTCAGTATCTTTGTTACATTCAGCTTTGTGCACACCGTTGTGGAAGACACACTACATTACCTGTGGAAAATTATGTATATTTCTTTTCCAGTTGTTCTTTTTATCTTTCTCCATCAAAACCATTTCACTTCTTTGCCATTTAGTCTTTGTATTTCTCTGTGCCAGTGCCTTCTGTGACCAATATCTTTTGTCTAAGTTAAAATTGATTGAATGTACATTCTGTTTTTGAATAAAAACTAATTCACATCTAATGAATATAAATTAATTAATATTTAATGAATATGAATTAATATAAACCAAACCATAGCTTTTAAAGCATCTACTTGCATTCATTTTTAATTTAATATGAGCATTAAATAAAATATTAATTGTGCTTTCGTTTTTCCTTCTGTCTTAGTCTCTTACTGGTGCCATAATAAAACAATATAAACTTTACTATAAAACACAAAAGTAGTTTATGTTCACCCAGTCTTGGAGGTTAGAAATGCAGCATACATTGTGGACAGACATTTCTTTCTGAAGATGTGGAGAATTCCTCCCTGTCTCTCCTAACTGCTGATATTTGCAGTAACTCTTGGTTGTCTGTGGCTTGTGGAATTTAACACCAGTCTCTCCCTTCCTCACAGACCTGTCTTCCTTGTGTATGAGGCTTGTTCCCAATTTTGCTCACATGAGAATGCTATTCTTTAGATTATCATTTTCTATGGTCTAGTATTGCCTCATTTAAACACAATTTAACATGATATCTACACATTGCCTATTTGTAAATAAGTTCAACCTCAAGAGCACTGAGGGATTGAGCTTGAAGGAATTCCAATTAGGATAAAAGCTAACCCACATTATATTTGTCACATTCAATACTTCTGCCATAATTTCTCCATCTATACTGAAAGAGAGCTATGATTTCTGTACATGAGCTCAGGATGCTGTGACATTCCTTCTATTTTTAAATAATTTTATTCTAGGCTTACTATACCAACACAGTAATACTTAGCCTTTAATTTGTAATATGATCTGAAATGCTTTTATTTCTAAAGTGCACAAGAATCTCAGATGACCAGCAGATTCACACTCCATTGTTTCTGTTGCCCATCAATGACCTCAGCCTGATAATAGTAAATGGGAAATATTAGAAGTGAACAATTCCCAAGGTTTAAAATGTCACATTGTCCTGCTCACATCCACATGGGACTATATCTCTCTTTTCCTGCTGCCCCCTCACTGTATATGCTACCCACATAATAATATGTATAATATTTTGACAAAGACATCATTCAAATATATTTATTATGGCATATTATTATAATTTATCTCTTAATTTTATTTAGCCAGTGTTCTCTTGCAGAGTCTAATTCATAAATTAAATGTTCCCATAGATATACATGCATTGAAAAATGACAATATTGAAGACTAAGCACTATCCATAACTTGGGGCATTTAACTAGTATCTCAGAATGTGTGCTCTACTATTAAGTGGTGACTATACTATTTAAATTAAAATATGATTTATATTCTTTGTGTGCTCATATTTTCTTCTATGTTTCTCTTTCTGCTTTATTTTTTGTTTCCTCTGAATTTCTTTGTTCAGTTGCATAAGGGTTGAGTACGTTAAAAGTGTTTTTAAAAGTGTTTTCTTTGTATCATTAAAGTGTATACATGTGGTTTGGTTTAATATATTCAATATCTTATTTGGAAGATACTAGACAATGACAGATTAATATGTCTCCAATTCCTTGTTTCCAACATGGTTTAATAGATATTGTTATAAATATTTGGTTTTCCAGTACTCTACATCTTAAAATAATTCTAAATCTAAAATATATGAAGTACTAGACATAAGACTTTTAGACAAGATTACTAAAGATGAAATAGTATTATAAGGCAGTCAAGATTGTTTCATATCTATTATGAATTGCACTGTCTCCCCACTGCCATTACACTCATATTACATGGTAGAACAGACACAAAGATGCCTTTCTGACTTTTAAAATTTACAAAAAGTATTAAAATGGAGTTAGCCAATAACAAAGCAACAATGTTCCTCCAAGACACCAGAGGCTAACAAATAAAAAGCATAGTGCCAGGTGTTAGTTCTTTCTTTTTGAGTTGCTGGGCAGTAAAGCTCCACAGATCCCCAACCATTACAGGCATTGCTCTTGGTTACTCTTCAGAGCTTGGTGTTAAGGCATTATTGCTGAAAATACCACATACTTGAGTCATGACTCACCTGGATGCTTCATGCCTACTGGCTAGCATTCATAAGGGATGAAAAGTGCTATGCAAGATACAAGAGAAGAAAAGTAATCATCAACCATACTCTGTTATTAACCCTACAAACTACAAAAATTACTGGCCTGGGAAGACATGCTCACTGCTACAAAAGTCCAGAATATCATGCGAGTAACTTAACTGCTTTCTGATTAGATTTAAGTCCCGTTATACAGGATGAAACCTATACTTAGCACCAAATATATTATTGAAATAAGATTCTATAGCTAGACAGATCATGGGCCTTAGGGATAACCTACTACGTTCATGCAGCTAAATACACACAGAATTAAACTAACTTCTAATGACTTATGTATATGCCCATAGATAATTGCATCTCTCATTGCTTATCCCTCACCTGAGAAGCTTCTGTTTGTACTATGGTGATTAACACAGTGACCCACACCTGGTCAAAGTAAAGAGAATAAAAGACTAAAGGATGCTTACCCATGAAGGAAACATACACAGAGCACACCAACTCAAGGCTCAGAGATCATTGTGGAAGAGAAAAGAGTAACAGCTAAAGGTGGTAGATGACTACAGGAAAACATTGTCTTCTCGGCTTGGCAGGGCAGCAGCAAAAATGAATGTATAGCTGTTGTGGTAGAATGTACAAAGCCTGTATGTGCCTAAGCCAGACCAAACTCCAGCATGGAGAGAGAAATTGGGTGCACAAACTTACACCTTGCCAAAGAGTTATTGATAATTGTTAGCTTTTGGGAAGGGAAGAAACGGTGTCCTCTAAGAGTGTAGCACCTGCTAAGTCAATCATTCTCCAGTGGAAGAGCATGCAACCAAGAATATCTGGACAGCACAAATTTTTTCTCTAAAAATTTAAAACAGGACATAAAGGTGAGGTGGCTAGGGAAGGAGAAGTGAACTAGGCATGAGTTCATGGAAGGGGGTGAAAACGACCAAGATATGTTTACAAAACTCTCAAAAAACTAATAAAAAGTCAAAAGCAATTGAGGGTCAAATATTATTTGATACAGCATCCCTCCTTTACCAGCATTCAACTGAGACTTATCTTTTAATATTTTTATCATGATGATTTTGAAAGAAATGTACTCTGTTATCACTTATGTAATCAAAGGTACCTGCTGGTGCCTCTCTGTTTCCACAATCCATTCAGGTAAACTTTTGGCTCATTCTGTTTCCTGGAGGACTGTGCCTTTCGACTCTAACTGCTTCCTTATGATGTATATTATTGAGAGATCTAATGCCAGCCTGATGTTTTTATCTTACAAGTTATTTGATATATGTTTTTAGATATTCAAACAATTGTATTTTTATCTTAAAAACTCACAAGTGTACAGGGAAGTGTTTCAATTTTATGCGTATTTATTTTATTTTACTTGAGGCATGACATGGTTTGAACATTTCATTTCCTAGTTCTCGGGTGTACTCATGGATGGTACTTTGGAATACCCTTCAAGTTCCATTTTATTACTCAGGGTTGCTGAATACATAGCGACACATCTCATTGTTCAGTAGCCATCCACTCTTCTCAAATCCTACTTAATTATTAATTACTCTCCAGCATACAAGGTCAGCTACCTTTAACCCTAGATTTGTGCCAATCTCTCAGAAACTCCCTGTTTTACTGTGTTTGACAAACTACAAGGAGATTTTGTTTCTGTTTACTTTCATTTGGTTGATTATTTTTTTTTCCTTACTTAAAATTCTCATTATATTTTAAAAATTTTATTATGTGTTGCATGTTGGTTGGGTGAGGTAGATCCATGCCTCCACATGCAGGTGGAGGTCAGAGAACAACTTGCAGGCTTCTGTTCTCTCCTTCCACACGGTGGGTCTTGCGAATCAAACTCGGATTCTCAGGGTTGGTGGCCGCTGCCTTTACCTGCTGAGTAATCTCACAGGTCTCACCCACTTTTTCTTTGCCTTGGTGCTTGTTGTTCAATCTACATCAAATTTTGTATCTGAGATGTTGCTTTTCTTTTCCATTTCTGTTCTGAAGTCTGACAACTTGCTTTTTTAAAATCTCTCTTTTAATGCATCATTGTCATTCACTACTGAAACACATTTTCACAACATTTAAAAAAATTTAGGCTATTTCTGCAGACTCTTTGAATCTCTGACAATGTGCATTGTAACAGTATTCTTTATGGCTGACCATCTTTTAATTGTGTTCAATCTCTCTTGGACTGTCACTTTTCTCCCTCAGTTCCCCTCTTCTTACTTTATATCTTCTTATATGTATCAAATAGTTTTTTTTAATATTATCCAAATATTTGAGTTAGTTAGGGGGCAGTGAGAGACAGAGACATTCACACACATACCGAGAGAAACTGTGTGTGTGTGAAAGAGAGGAAGAATTTAGTCTTAACTTTCAGAGATTCACAGCTGCAGATTGACCAAAAATTCTGAGTCTTCTAAGATTTTGCCTAACAGACAGAAGATGCTGAGTAAAAAGACTTATTTTACCTAATCCAGCTCCTTTCATCCACTGATTCTTATAATTCTATGGTACTCACCCCAAAATACTTGCAGTTTTCTATGTATATTGGGGTTTTATTATAAGAAAACGATATAGGCCTGCTGAGATTGAAAGATGCTTTCCCAAAAGTTTGTGCGAGAAATTTAATCCTTAGATTTCTATGTTCTACGTGACATCTGAAGCTGAGCCCTGTGAGGTGTCACTAGAATTATATGAAGTGAAGTGTGTGGACCCTCATGTGTCCTTCCTGGTCTAATAGAGGCAGATACTAGTGCATGCACACTGTTGGCTGTGTGGTCACATGAGTTCTCCTACCATGTCAAGACAGAGCAACATATGACATGTCAGCATCTTGACATTGAACTTCCCAGGTTTCAAAACTGTGGACAATGAATTTTTATGTGGATTTCTATTTGTTTCTTGTTTTTTATTTTTTAAAATAGTCAACAAGGTTATAAGAACTTTCTTGAAATTCATTCCCTTTGAACTGATTTTTCTTTAAATAGAACTTACTGCTAAGACTATTTTGAAATTTGAAGACTATTCTAGAAGTTATAAAATAATTGAGAATTCATATCTCATTACTGAATGGCAGAAACTTGAAAATTGTGCATGCATTTTATCTTCACTTATATTATCATCTGCAAAGTTCTGTATTAACTGCAGTTTCCTAAATACGCATTGAATATTCTGCAGATTGATGTCTTCCTCATATTCAGAATGTTGCAGATCAACAGCCAAAATAATCTCCAACGGTCATTAATAGCAATTTATAACCCATCACTGTCTTTGACCTAGCATCATACTGCTAATCAGGTAAAAGCTTTTAGAGTGCTTAACTTCATAGACCCCAGCTTCCACCAACCCTGTTTTAATTTTTTTTTCTTGTTGCCATAATAAAAAACCCTGGCAAAAGCAAATTGATGGTCACAGAGTTTATTTTGGTTTATTGTTCCTGATCACACTCTGTCACAGTGGGGAAGTCACAATGTTAGGCGTGAGAGATTGCTGGTTACTTTAAGTGTGCAGTCAAAACAGGAAAGCAGTGAATACATACCTGATAATGATCAACTCGCTGCCTCCCTTCTTATACTGTCCAAGTTCTCGAGGGAATGGTATTACCAACAGTAGGCAAGTTTTCCTACATCAGTTAACGTAATCAAGATAATCACCAGGAACATTCCCTAAACACTATTTCTCAGGTGAGTCTAGAGTCTGTCAAGTCTATAATAAACATTAATATCATAAACCCCAAAGCTAAGAATGTCATCAGATAGCATCTGAAATCTGTAACATTATTTTCTCTGCATTGTTGTAACCAGCCTAACTGATGTGCGTAATGCACTTCATGAATCCACTGATTTATGGCTGCCTTTTAAATATTCCACTTCCACTTCCATAGTAGAACATGCTATTCAGGGCAACTTATCTGTGCTCAGAGGTCTTGGTAAATCACATTTGGCTCAGAATAAATTATCTCTTATTTCATTTGGAGCAAGAGATGTACTTTTTATTAATAGCTGGAGTGATGATCATTGTTTTTTATTATCTATATGCTTTGTGTTTAAGTAATACATTATTTTCATATACTTTCATTATACCTAGGCATGTTACATGACACTAAATCTTTTTTTATTGCTCTTCACAAATAATCACATTCATTTCAGAAATTAAAAAAGGAAAACATTAAAATTGCAGAGAATATGAAATTCATTGCAAACCTGTTTTTAAATGCTAAAGTCAAGGTTCAAAGAAGCCCTTGAGATATGGCTTAGTTATTGAGAACACTTGGTACTCTTGCAGAGAACCTACATGGCAGCTGGCCAGGGGCTCAACTTCCTATTCTGGCCTCTATGGGCACTATACACATGGCACATACACAGATAAGCAGGCACACATACACATCCATACAAATAAAGGTAAATAAAACCAGTTTTTTAAATTCTGCTAAATATAAAACTCTAAATTCCTAGCTGTCACATTAAACCAAACCGATTACAACTCAAAGAGTCCGTGGCTTTTGAGGAGAGATACAAACATTGTGGCTGAGTGCTGGGAGAAGTTAGCAGATGCTCTATAGTACCATACTCCAGAGAGACAGCTTCAGAAAATATCTATTTTAAATTATCATTTGAAATTTGATTTGATTTTGAGACAGAGTCTTGTTCTGAGCCCAGGTTAGCTTTGGACTAGTCATCTAGTCCAGCTCTCACTGACTATGTGACAGCCACAGGCATGCATCACATCACCATACCTGGCCAAAAGTTTTGTTTCCACTGACCAGCTTCTGAAGTAAGTTCCACATACTCTTTATATAACAGGAGAGAATATCTGAAATATTTGGGAAAAGGGTTAACTTTCTTTTATCAGACAAAATATAATTATTTTTCATTTCCAATGTGTTTCCTCACATTTATGTTTAAATGCATTTTGTTATAGAAGTAACTTTTAAATATTATATAAAATATTGTATCATGTTTTTTGCTGAATCTTCCACTGTAAGTAGCTTCAATATCATCACACTGTGGCTTCTAGTACTTACATTAGTTAATGTATGCTGGTTATAAGAAAGAGAGGGAGGATGGGGAGAGCCGGGAGGAATGGAGGGAGGGTAAGAGTGGTGCTGATATATATTATATGAAAGAAGAAAAATAAATTTCAAAAAAGAAAAAAAATAAACACACAAAAACCAAACAAAACAAAACAAAAACAGGAAAAAGAAAACCCAACCCAATCCAATGTGCTTTTCCAAAGTAAGGATTTGGGAGGTAATACCCTAGAGTGGGAACAGGATGAAGCTTTAAAATGAGCAGGATCTTCTTTCTGTCTCACCTGAACCCACTCACACAGCCTGTAAGGAAAAATGATTATGATGGATATAACTTGCACCTGGGGCTGGGAAACACCCATATCACTGGAACCCCTCCCAATCATAAGATCTAAGGAGAAGACTTGGCCTAATTATATTTTTTCATGAAAATAAAATGAAATTTATGTGTTTTTCCAGAAGTGAAATTGCCAAGCCAAAGTGTTCATTAGTTTTAAGGGTCTGATGTACCTTTACTAACCTTTTAGCGGGAATATTTATTAACTGAAGGCACAGCATTATGAAAGCTGAGTGAAGGTGCCCTGTCTATTGCACACTTGCCATCACTGATGTCTTTTAAAAATTGCATAATATATACACATATGCATGAATACACGTCATAAATGTGTATTATGTGTATAAAAAGAAGCTACATAAGTTTCAAATAAATTATAAAATAGCATAAAGTAAATCTTGTTTCCTAGGAAAGGCAGATCATTAAGAGATTATATACTTTCCATGTTACAAGGTCATTCCCATGCACGTTCTCTTTGAAGGTTAAGAGTAGTTTCACTGGGAAGATGGCTCTATGCTGGCATGAATACCAGCTTGGAGAAGAAAGCACTGAATGCCTCTTGATGTCATCACAGACTTGGACTCCACTAAGAAGCATCTCAGTCTCTCCTCAGACCTGGAAAATATAAACACTCACCTTCATCTCAGCATAAGATGAGTCTTCCCGTCCCCATGGACAAACCCCATGATGATCTCTCAGACAATTCCTTTTAGAACAAATTCCTCTTTCTTTCCCAGCCAGATTTAATTTGTATCCCATGCCTACATAAACCTGTGAGGGTATGTACAGGCTATTTTTCACAACTATGGTTGTTATTTTCAGTGGCATTATTTTACCTAGCATAAGTAGTTTTCAATATAATATAATTATTTTCTAAAACTTTATGTAATTTTTAATACTTATAAATTCTGGTACAGTCTGACTTTTTAAAGTATAATTGGTGTGAAAATGTACAGCATGGATGAATCAAACATACATAAAGGATATATAGAAGAGTCTTATTGGTCAGAAAAAGAAAGAAGAAGAAAAGAAGCTAAATAAATTTCAAATAAATTATAAAATAGCATGTATGGGAGGTGGGGAGGATCTTGGAGAAAGTAGAGAAATAATCAAGCAAATATTTCATGAAATTCTCAAAAGATAAATTAAGATCATAAACAAAATTAGCTTTTTCTTGTTCTCTCATCAAATTTGTTTAAATCTATATTACCTAGCAAATCCCCAATGCTTAGGGGAAAACAATAAAATGGAGATAAAGAGCAGTTAGATCAAAATCACTATATCAATAGCCAATGATAGAAACACCACTGAGAGATATTAAGGACATCCTCAAAATCTATAGTCAAATTGATTATCACCAAATAAAAGTGACCTGAAATACCAGTCAAATCTGACATCCTAGTACTCAAGAATGTAAAGCAGGAAGATTATTGTGAGTTAGAGGCCAGCCTGGGCTTCACAATTTCTAGGCTAAACTTGGCTACAGAATGAGATCTTACCTCTCCCCCACCCTAGAAAAAGTAAATAATAATTACAATCAACTTTCATAAATTACAGCTGCAACTAGTTGTTGAAGACAACACAGGAAAGGAGAAAGCAGCTGGAACTACAGCAGTAGATATCTTAAAATAATAAAAGATAAAAGTGCAAGATAATAGATGCACTAATATCCTGACCTGAACTCTAACCCAATGAATACACACATATACAATACAATGTCATATATATATACAAATATAATGTCAATAAATTTTAATTAAAGATTCAATTTTGCTTTATTTAACAAATGTACTAAACTATCTTTTCATTTCCTTTTGAATGCTAAATTTGGAGCAGGAGAGATGTCTCAGTGGGAAAAGGACTTGCCACAGTAGCATCAGAACCAGAGACATTTTCTTCAGAGCCCACATAAAGGCAGACATAGTGACATATGACTCTCCTCCAACCATTACATTAGTGATATGGAGGAAAGTGGAGAATTCCATTCTCTTGGACAGCTAGCATTATCTACTAATCAGTAAAACACTCATCCTATGGCAAATGAGGTGGAAAGTGTGGACAGAAATCCAAGGTTGTCCTCCAACCAGCACACATTTGTCCCCCAACTCAAGTTCACACACACACATACAGACACACACACACACACACACACACACACACACACACACACACATCCTACACACAAAGACATCCTAAATTCTTAAGTGAGCTACTTTCCTGTTTAATGAATGCTGCTAATGCACAGAAAAAGGCAATCCTTAAATTAACTAGTGACTGCATGTCTTTATGACTGAGCCATTCATTAGTCTATAGAACCATCTCTTGAAAATTCCCAGTCCAGGGGCTAGAGAGATGTAGATGTAGTAGTTAAGATTGCTAACTTCTCTTTCAGAGGATACTCGTTCAATTCCAAGAAACCACATAGCATCTCACAACAACCTGTAACTGAAGTTTCAGGGGATCTGGCACCCTCTTCTGACCACATCAAGTGTCTGTGTGTATGTGCTACACATATGTACACTCAGAAACACTCACATACACATAAGACTGCTAATTTTTCCTGTCTCTAACAGAAGTAAATGGTTTACACAAGGCTCTCTTTCAGTACAAAAATTATCACATGACTGGATGTATAAATGAGAGAAGCCTAGAAATTGCATAAAAAGTCAAATATGATTCATTCTGAGTGAATAACAAAGGTATAATATAATGCCTTTTCATGGTCTAGAGCTTCTTTGATTTTTGACCATCTTTTGTTGCAGTTAGTCAAAAACCAAGCACAGTTTAGTTAAGGTATCACCCTGCCTATTGTTATTGTTAAGTGATTAGTGTGTTCCTTCTTGATAGAAAGAAATCCCTGGTTGCAACATTTTATTCCATGTAAATTTTATATAGGGGTAGAATTTTGTCTTTTCCTCCTTTCCATAAACACCTGTTTAATTTTTATTTTTTCAATATTTTTTATTTTATTTATTTATTTATTTAGTTCAATATTTTTATTGTGTTTGATTATGTGTATGTGGGATGTGTGCCTGTGTGTGTACTTCTGTATATGAATATGAGTGCAGTGCCTATGGAGGCCAATAGAGGGTGCCAGAACCCCTGAAGCTGGAGTTACAGGCAGTTGTGAATTGCCCAACTTAAGTTCTGGGAACCATACTCCTGACCTCTGCAAGAGTTGTATAGATTCCTAACTGCTGAGCCATCTCTCAGCCCCTGTTTACTTTTTTAAATGATACTATATAGTTCTAATTTTTACATTTTGTATTATTATGCTGAAACATTTATTCTCAATTTTGCATACCTCTTTTCACACTATTTCCTGTCCTCAAGCTCCAAATATTTAAGGATGTCAGAGCTTAATTTTCACAGCTCTTATATTTTCTTTTTGGTATATTCTTATTATTTTAATACACTTTTTATATTAATAAAATATTTCTTATTAGATCTTTAATTATATTCATGATTATTCCTTTGGTTCAATTCCTAGAAACAGGTCTTTGAGTTACAGAAGGAAAAGGTTTGTCATGCACATGACTGCTTACCTCTTGGGTTTATCTATTTTTAACAATCACCACTGTTTTCATAATAGCCAATTATTGCAACTCCTTATGCTGGCTGAAAGCAGAACCTTTGTTGAAAATTATTCCACAAGGACTTTACAAATATATCTATAATTACATCCATCACACCTATAGATAGCACACTTTAGCAGCTCCTGAATCTTAGAATAGCCACCATTCTGGCAGTTATAAGACTGAGAAGGAAGCTTGACATACAAAAGGCTGGTAAGAATTAATTCAAATAAAAATCAAATGTCTATCACATTGGAAGAAAGTGACCCCAGGTGTCATCAAAACGCAATTTTCAATGTGTCTAAAATTTATCTTTTTGTTCATGCACAATGATTATTCTTTTAGGACATAATATGATATTGTAACTCACTCTTCAAACAACCACTAGCCTGACATTAGATAAGCAGAATACAGTATCAAACAGAAATGAATTACAAATCAGAGGCAAATCAGAGCTACAATTAAATCATGGTGTTCATTTTAGGAAAAAAAAATAGTAACACAAAATTAAAATAAAATAGGCTTTAAATTTTTAGAACTGTTGGAAACAATAAATCACAATTATAGGAGAAAATGAAGCATTCTCTGGTAAGACTGACCAGGATAAGATGTAATAAAATGTGAGCCATGATGTATAAGGTCAGGGGGTCACCAAAAGTATGTTCTACTGACAGGAGAATGAAACCCATAGGAAAACTGAATATTAAATGAAATTGACTATTTACAATAGCAACTCTAATTCTACCCAAGTATTTCTAGAAAGTATGCCTCATATTTTTTTTCTAGAAAAGACTAAGATACTGGCTAAATTAAAAATGTGCTGAAAAACCAAACATGATGCTTGTGAAGTTCTATCCAGAATTTGTGATGGGAAGATGAAAAAGATACAGTATTTAGTCGCAAGGTGGCTTCTTGGCTAACGATTTTGGTTGCTAAGGCTGATAATCTGAGTTAAATACCTCTGACTCACAAGTAGGAGAGAAATGACTCTGCAAGTTGTCTTGTGACCCCATGTGCACCATGGTGCTTGGTTGTGAAACATGGAAAACAAATAAATAATATGCAATAAAATATACCCCAGGAAGCCCCAGAAAGTCATCCTTGTAAAATACAGTGTAACTTATTCCTATTGAATTTTATAGAAAGGATTTTACCGAAAGTCTACTAACGCTGAACTGCAGGGCAGTGTGACATTTATTCCACACACTTAACAAGTGAAGAGACACTTTTTAAGATGTCTTGAAACCCATTTGATTTTTAGTAGCATAAAGATTGTTAGATAGAGGAACAGAAGCCAGTATGAGGCAAGAGGATCAGGAGATTTAAGATTATCCTTGACTACATGGTGAATTCAAGGCCAGCCTGGACTACCAGATATCCTCTCTCGAAAAACACAATGGTAACAACAACAACAAAACAAATTAATACAATTAATACAATAAAATCCAAAGAAAGCTGAATTGCTTTATGTCTCCTCATAGTGAGGTTACAACCCTGATTGTGATGCTTATTAATATATAACTTGTAACAGTTTCAAGATACCTCTGAGACTCCCTATCTGTACATCTGAAATCCTGTTACCATTATTAGCCAAGTTAAAATATGGGAAAGTATAAAAGAATCATATTTCACTTTCTCTTGTCACTGTTTCTAACATCTAGTGGTAGAAATAAGAGCTGATACTAACTGGAAATCTCCCAGGTTTATCTAAAGTGAAAAGATGTCTATATAAACAAAAGAAGAGAAGACTAGAAACAAGAAGATAAATGGTGAAAAAAATCATGTTTTTCTCAAGCATTTTACAGCTGCTTTCATCTCACCCCTCTTTTTTCTTAGGCATTTGTTTGCCTGAGGAAATTTACTAAAGAAAAAGCAAAAGGAAAACATGGAGGTACTCATACTCATCAGGAAAAAGGCCTTGAAAACTAGGTAATTATCATCATAGTAGTTGTGCTGAATTATCCCTTTCTACACAGCCCTGACCTACTCAGACTCATTTTGAAATGGCCCTACTGTGCAGAACAGATCAAGGCTTCCCAGTTTCACAAGTCTGGGAAGTATCATTCCTGCTGACACCACAGTCAGTGTTTTTCTCCATGGGATTCATTCGTACAGAACACAATCGGCATGATGTGAAGATGTTTCTGTCCAACCTTAAAGGTGGTTGGAGTCAAGCAGAAGTAGATACTGCAGAAGGGATGTAAAATCAAGTAACTTCAGCTACCCACTAGAGTTGTATGAAGGATAGAAAGGAATGGTGGGGAGAAGCATATCAAAGGATTATTTATAAGTGTCTCAACTAGGGAAGAACATCAATATTTCACGAGGCCCTGGAGGAAAGAGATTCTTGCCTGGACACACACTGACTAAGCTAGCAAGAAGATGCCACACAGGCTGCTTCCCACCAATTATGAAAGCAGGTACATGAAAGTGGATGTTGGGCCACGATTGAGTTTCCTGGGTTGACACTGGTCATGATAAGACTAGGCATACCCAGAGCAACTCACGATTTGGGTAAAATGCTGGTCAGAAGGCTCCCTTTAGGTTTTCATTTCCAAGGGCTGCAGGCTGAATGTGTACCACAGTTAGACCCACATAGAGTAAACAGTGTCAGTAAGATCCTGAGAAATACTGAGAGAGTTGGAGTGTAATGCTTGGCTCTAACCATACCCAGATGAACGTGAGACCATAATCCCTGAATTCCAGCAGGGCTAGTAAGCCCAGGACGGAAGATGGACATAGATGTGACTCTGTAGGCAACAGTAAGTGAGAAACTACAGAAGGGATGGCAAGCTTTCTCAGTTCTTCTTCCCAGAGGGCATCTGTGTCATCTGTAGTACAGCAGGGATGACAGAGTCTTCAAGAGCCAAGAATTAAATTTGAATAATTGAAATATTTTGACAAAGTCCTGGATTATATATTAGTTTCCACTTTGTGGGTTAATTTTATTATTGTACAAAAAGGGTTGTAGAATATGAATAGTTACAAACAGTATATCAAATCGACTTTGCATTTATATCTAAGATAATTGAGAATTTTGAGACACTCCACAATCTGCGTTTGCCTAATTCCCATAGCAAACAAACCACCACACAATACAGTTTGGTTTTAGAAACAGCTGGAAAATGTGTATTTTAGGACTTCATCTAGCAAGAGATGTAAAAAAGAAAGAAATTAATAAGATTATTTTTAATACATGTGAAATGGTAAAGTGACTGAGCTATTGCCTTCCTACACATGGTATCATTACACCATGCTACAGAAATTTTATGAACTTTGTGCAAAAATGGAGAGACCACAGATCAAGAAGAAAAAAGTATGGCCTCAAAATAAAAGGAGACTAACAGACAGACAGACAGACAGACAGATATTCTATAGTCATTATATCTATCCATCAATTTCCTATGTGAACAACACATTTCAAAATCAGAGGAGTGAGCAACTACAGCAAGATTGTATGCATTTCCAGGTTAAGACAAGCTAAATTCTTGCCTTGTATACCCTCCTCTTACATAAATACAGTCACCTGCCACTCATGTATTCAAGATGAACAACATGACCAGGAGACAGAAGATACTTAAAATATTACATAGAAATGAAATAATTACATAGAATAAAAATAATGTTATTTGGAGAATGTGTACCTCTTTAGGAATGAAATGAAATTCAGAAGAAATGGAGGAAATACAGGCCAGGAAGATGGTTGGTAGGTAAACGTGTTAGTTGCTGACCCTGACTACCAGAGTTTGATCCAGAGGACTCAATTGGTGGAAGAAGAGAACTGACCACTCCAAGTTATACTCTGACTTCCATGGATGTGCCTTAGCCAGGACAACCCCCTGACTCCCAATAAATAAATGATTGTAAGTTTAAAAGTTAAAAAATGATGGACGGAAAAGAATTATTTAATAAAAGGACAAGATGCCTTATTATTTACAAAATAATGGATGTAAAGACAAAGGAGAGAATTTCTTATAAATAAAAATTACATGGTCAGTCATATAAGCTTTATTTAGATTGCAAGCTCAACATATATTTAGACTGGACTCTTTGGCAATAACTATCTATAGCAATCAAGGATGCAGAAGCTATTCTCTACCTATGTGTAATGACACTACTTTGATATTCCAATAGAGATACTGGGGTGTGATTATTCAAAAGAAACTAGGGATCTACATTTGGAGAGAATGATAGAATATTTTAAACTTATTTATTGGTTATGTCTGGATTCAAAAATTTGCCAATAATCATTTGGTACATTTTCAAGATTATAGTCTATAAAAACCTCCTATCAAGACCTTAAGATATACAATGGCATGAAGCAAAATATTCTCAGATGAGAGGAAGAAACATCCTCATCTCCTACTGCAAAAACTGGAGGCAGACCTCCTTGGGCCCAATTAGAGAGAGGTTGGAAATAGTATGTTCCTACATTAAAAGAAGGTGGGTGCACAAAAATATGTACAATATAAACAAATTTAATGAAAATGAGAATATACATGCATTATATATGCACATGTTTATTAATGTTGGTATATGTATGTATATACAACCGAGAATGATCTGTGCCAAGTTTTGACAGTGGATATACTGGGAGAGTGAAAGTTGAGTCGGGAAAATTGTACTTTAATGGTAAGGAGTTCATTCCTCATACTGTGTTCTCTTCTTAGAAAGCAATTTCAAACATACAAGGGATCATTATTTGTTTAAAAGACATTACAAAAGAAGCCATGCTTATACAGCAAAGCAAACAGATCTCTTTGCAGATTAGAAACTTTAATTAGGAGAATATAGTGTCTATACCAAAGATTTGTCTTCAGTGGGAATGGGTGTGCTTTTAAGAAGAATTTACAAAGCAGCCATAGAAAATGTATTTCAAATGTGTATTCATTAAACCCAGCAGTCATTGGATTCTACTTTCATTACACAGCAAAATGTCTTTGAAAGGAGAAAGTTATGAGGCAGCTATGTGTTTGTCAAGATCATAGTACCCATTGCTTTGGCAGTTATAAACTGGTAGCTAGGTTGTATTTAGGCAGTACGAAGGAAGCTGCTTGTCTCAGCTCTCTCTATCTTCTGGAAGTTCAAGATTAAGGATGCAAAAGTAAGCTATCAGAGATATGCTTCTATAAGAGATATAAAATATAAGGAAGCAGATCAGGAAAAGTGGATGAAGGAATCAAGAAGGGTGTCTTTCAGGACATGTTCTTCAGAGTTTACCTTCTCTATACCTCGATATCTCTATACCTCTATACCTGCAGGGAAGGTGGGAGAATAAGATACATTCAGAGTTCTCTAACTCTAGGCAAGGAACTTGGGCTTTATTTACTCACTGAACCTCTGGTGGAGGAAAGGGCTGAGCATCTTAGGAAATACACATTCCTGAACTGTGTATATGTGGGACAAAGGGACTTTGGGTGCCTGGGGAATGGTAATCTCTGCAGAGAAATAAAACACCAACCTGAGGCAGCCACAGCCAACATCAGAAAGAGGGGGGAGCCATCCAGGAACAAAAAGTTGCGGAGGGATCAGTGCAAGCCACATAGATAGCATTCACTCTAGGCTGCATTTGATTTAAAGTGATTTACAAACTTCTTCACTTGCTCTAATATTGAGTTGTACAAATAACCCTTTCTTGTTCTCTCATAAGAGTAGACACATTTCAAAAGTTACACATAAAGAAAACTGCAGAAGCAGCAATTTAAGCACAGAAAAGTGTCTAAGAATCTCAGGAAAGGCATAATAGCTTAATGGCTTCACAACTGAGCCAGACCCAAGTTGAAAGTTCTTAATATTTCATAGCCTTTGTCTTTGCTAAGATCAGAGCAGTGATTAGGCTTCTCTTTCTCTTTTTCTTCAAGATCAATTTCTTTTCTCAACCTTAACTGAATTCTTGGAGACTTGATACAGGAAAATTAAACATTTTTTGTTTTAAAAAATCTTTCTATTTCACAGATATAATCCCAGCTAACTTCTAAATTATATGCCTGGATTCTGGATTAATAATGGGTTGCAGTGCTATGGAACAGGTTAGGTGTGATTTTTACCAAGCATCACAGCAAATTAAGTATATTAACAAAAGGATGAGTAAGGTCTGGTAAGGGTGGGGACAGAGGTGAGCAAACTCTCTTGAGTCTCTCCTTTCCATTTCACGAGAGCTATAATAATTCACTTTACATAACTGGCAAAATATACCAGAGTCCCATAATATCTTTTGGAAAATTATGGCCTTCCAATACTGGTCTAGTGATATGTCAGGAAGCAGAGTCTTGGTTCCTTATGACACTGAATGTCTAACTTGAACATCATACCTCCGAGTGATAAGTGAGATGTTATTGTCACCTTCAAAATAAGGCTAACACTTGATATCCAAGCATAATTGCTTTCTTAATGCCTGCACATTTGTGAGTACAAGGTTCTATAAGACCTTTTCCATTTTAGTGGATGAGATTTATCACTTGTGTAAAAAATCCTTATTCATGAAATTGGATCTTAGTGTTAATGATATGAGGATTAATTAAAATATCTCCTTGTTAGTTATCAGACGTGTTGGTTTTCCAGGGGATAACCCTGAATTCATACAGCCCATGGGCCCCAATTAGACATACCTGAGTCATGTATACCCTTACATTTTTTGTGGAAAAGAGCTATTTCCCCTTTCTTATTCAGGAGTACAAAGCTTTGGTTGCAGTCCTTTAGACATAAAAAGTCAACATGTTGATCACTTTATGCATTTCAAAAACATCAAGCCACTTGTTTATTAACTTCACGGCATGAGGCTATCTTGGGGAAGTGATGAATGTATGGGAGTAAGCCTGGGACACTTAGCATTTGGTGATTCCCAAACACTTTGTTGACTAGAGTATATTTAAAGCTAAAGAAAGAGCAAGAACTGAATTATGAGACAAATTAGTGAACCTTGCCCATAGAATGATACCTTTCTGGGGATGAAATATTTCTTTTGCTAGACTCCATTGTGATGCATTGCACGCTGTTATACATTTTTTAAAAGCAAAATTATCTTCTAAATGTGCTTTAGAACTTCAGTAAATAATTTTGGACAGTTGTGGCTGCTCTTGATGATCAAGAAATACATAAAGCCAATCAAAATGGGTATGATCTCTAATGTAGCTTCATGAATTTATTCTGTTTCATTGAACATGCCATGAACAGTACAAATATTGCACAACTGTGACATAAATGTACACTAGTTAGGTCAATGTTTTTTCTCTTAATACAGCAGCTTTAAATGAACTAGCAAAAATACATGTTTTTTTTTTGATGGAACATTTATATACTAATCAATTTATTTCTATGTTCTAATATCCAGAACATGCCAATAACGAGCATTCATTCTCTCCAAGGAAGTGATTCAACAAGTAAACAATTGGAATACCAAACAAAAGAGAGTCACAGCATTTGTAGATACGTTATTCTTACAGGAGCCTCAAAGATTTTTAAAGGAAACTATTCTGCTCCTGTGACTCACGGCTCAAGTGTGGGGTCATTTTGTATTTCAGATGCACTCATTCATTGTCTCAACACTATAATTGAAGCAGACATTTTATATATAATCTTTCTACAGACAAGTGGCATGCATGCACAGAGAGGGGGGGGGGGGGGGGGGAGGGAGAGGGAGAAGGGGAGAGGGGGAGGGGGAGAGAAACTAAGACTGAGGTGGGCTGTGGTGGTACATTTCAGCAATTGAGAGGCAGAGACAGGCAGATCTCTGTGAGTTCAAGGCCAGCCTCGTCTACAGAGTGTGTTCCAGGATAGCCAGAGTTACAACAGAGAAACCTTGTCTCTGGGGGAAGAAAGGGGGGGAGAAGGGGAAGAAGAGGAGGGGGAGGAGGAGGAAGAGGAGGAGGATTGATTTTGGTTTGTGCATGCCCTCTGAGTGGCATCTTTTTCACTGTGTAACCCCCTGCCTCTGTGTGTGTGTATGCATGTATGCGTGCTTCTTCATTTTTAATAAAGATTGTTACTGGTTACTGGTTACTGTGTCTGAATTATTTTGCCTTTTAGTCCTTTAATTGGAGGACTAGTCAAGGTCCCTAGATGCTAACCCTTTTGGCTAGATTCAAATTTCACTATTTTCACACTTACTAGCCTAACTGAAATATTCCTCTGCTAGCACGTTGGAATGTGTTCACCTGTTACTCAGAGCTGACAGCCTTTTGCCAATCAATCCACATTTTCTATTGTCTGTGTTCAGTAGTACAAAATAAATGTGGGTTATAAATGTCAAAATGAGCACCATGTTTCAAACTCATGGACTTCAATTCAAGTTAGAATTCAATTATGAAAACAGCCTTGGCAAGCCTGTTTTTTTAGTTCCAAGAATATCACAGCCTCTCTAATTTGTCTTTTAACAACCTTTTGTATTCACATTATTCTTGTGCCCAATGTAGAGATGAAGAAATTGACAGTTCTAATAACTGATTCAGGAATATGAAAGCAGTGCACTATGGGAAGGTTTTAATGATAGTGTTACACGATTAAGATCATTCAAGTCAGCCTTCCACAACTTCAAGTTGTTTTACCAAGTACACATGGAAAATAAATTGGGAGATTGTATCTTTGCTGAATGTACATAGGGAAGACATATGCAGGCTAGACACAAATATTGTATCATTTGTGTATGGAATTCAGCATCTGTAGTGGGTCTCCAAAGTAATTTCTATAGGCAAAGCAAAGGTTGTGGTTGTTACTTTGTCTTTGAAATGTCTGAGAGCCTAGGGAGTTCTGATCAGCAGCCACCTAGGGCTCTGAAGAAAGGCTTCTAGCCATTGAAACTGTCTTCTCAGATCAAAAAATTGATGTTCACAGCCAAGTACACAGCAAGTCTACCTCAGTGTCCTTGCTTATAAGCTGTAGCTTGTTCTTCCTGGAACATAGTGCTAAGACAGGATATGACAGTATGTCTTAGCATCCTCTACACAACCTATACTGAGTATCATAAGAGACGTTAAGAACATTTGAAACCCAAGTTTTTAAAACACAATAAGAAACATGGAACACAGAGGAAAGGCACTGTTAGGGACACTCCAAAACGCACAAAATGCCTTTTTTGCTTTCCCACACTAAACTCCATTTACCACTATGATGTTTGTATGTTTTTATGAATTAATGCATAGATTCTCCAAGAGTTAATATAAAAATTTTCAGATGATAACTTTGGTAAGCCAAATATTTGTTCAGTACTGAGAACATATAAGGATTTACTCAGATAGATAGATGATGATGGGCCTATGTGTGATACTGTGTTTATAGCTTATTAAATAGAGAGCCAGGTTTTCCTTCTATTTCAACATTCCACAGATAATGAACACATTCTATAAGACAAATATCAGATGAGTCCCTACCACCTATGCAAAATTCTGTAAGGGCTCAGGGAAAAAAAAAAAAAAAAACAAGAATTTTTCAATGCAATTCTTGGACCAAGATGACCATATATAACCCACTGTTACCACTCAGACCAACATATAAGGCACTCTCATAATTTGAGCTTGTGCATTTATTCACTCCCTGAAGATCTAATTGGTGCTCTCCATTACAGTACATATAATGCTAGGTACCAAAGCTTAGAAGGAGAACAGACAAGTTAGTCAAAGAGATTGGTAGCCTACAACAAAATTTCTGCTTTCCTAGGTTGTACAAACAAGAGTATAACAAGTAATAGAGACATTTTAATTCATCTATTAAAAATTTAAAGTATTATTTAGACAATTTTTTAATCTAAGTATTGTAGTTTCCCCTGCAACTTCTCCAGCGCCCACTGTCCACTCCAGCTTCTTCTCAAACTCATGACTTCTGCTACTGTAAGGATTATTGTGTTATATATGTATTGTACACACACTCTCTCTCTCTCTCTATATATATATATATATGCACATGTTTATATATACATACATGTGGGGGTATATAAACACAACATATATATGTGTGGACTACCCATATACATTTGATCTACTGAGTTCATTTAGTATTGATTGTGCATATGTGTGTTTGGGAATTGGTTAACCTTTCAGGGCTCCTGAACCTAGAAAAAAAAATGATTCTTTTTATCTCAGTAATCACTGATAATCTTCAGCTTGTGGTGGCGCCTTGTGAAATTTTCTTGTCCACATTGGCGTATTGACTCTTAATATCATACTGCAGGATTTCTTTAAGTCACATTGAGGGTATCTCTGCAGGTGTGAGGCAGAGAAGCGAACCATGTGAAAAGATGGGAATAAAAACCTGGTTCATATTGATTTCAGCAAGCTGGACCAAGACTTCAGGGAGTCTGTTACCAGCTGATTTATTGTAGGCATATTTAAAACAGCAGAATTTGGAAAAGGGCTTACAGGCAACAGTAATTCCCATACCAGGTGCCCAGGCAATAATCAGTCCAACTCCAGGTGCACAATGAAGCTGAAGGTGTGACTACAAAGAAACTCCTTTACAACTTATACATGACAGTGGGTTCTATAGCTACGGGCCTAGTATCTAAAGTGGTCTCTGATGGAGATAGCATAGAGGTCATCAGGCCATAAAATACAGGTAACATCTTCTGTAACATTAGGTTCTTTTAAGAGGGAGCTAAATACAAATGTCAAGAGAGAGAAGAGTCTGGAATCATCACTCTGGGGAATTAAGGTGAGGTCTGTCCTCACTCTAGATAGCAAAAATGTTAGCTGGTTGTTGATAACCTCCCTGTTTAGCCTTTTGTGTGGAATGCAGGTATTTTTCTCCTCCATTTAGAAGACACCCCTGTGTGATTAATATTCCTGTTCCTCTTAGTGTTTTTCTGTGAGTACAAGGACACCTTGTCCTCTCCAACCATATTGTTACAGTATCCTGGGTACAGCATCACCTAGCAGCAGTCATTTTACTTTTGTGGCTCTGGCAATACTTCTGTGTCCTCTTTGCTACATTGCTTGAGCTGTAGCTGCAGGGGTTGTATTGTAAATGCAGGGATTAGAATTGGGAACTTCTGTAATTGGGGATATCCTCAATAGCTTTCATTTTAAGTTCTCAAAAAAAAAAAGCTTATATAATGAGGGGTGAGAGTTGAACTCATCTCGCTGGGTGGGTGGGTGAGCCAGTAGACCTCTGTAGAATTAAGGGGGTTCTGTATTTCATGAAAGTACCTTTACCCACCATGGAAGATATTGTGACTATAGTGTAGATATTCTGATCTTGTTGTCCATGGAATAACTGTTCTTCCAACGGGTTAAAATTTGGGTAGTCAGCTTTTTGTCATTGTAATAACACACCCAATATAGTCAACTTATAATAGGAAAAATGGTTTCTCTTTATTGATAGATTTGGAAGTTTCAGTCCATATTGTTTGGCCCTGTTCTTTTTGGGTTTATGACGAGGCAGCACACTATCATAAGCGGCATGTGATAGATAGATAGAAAGAGGAGGCGACAAGGCCATGTGCTCCAATGATACTTAAAAAACACGACACTAGAATATACCTCTTACGTTTTACCTCCTTCCAAGAATATCACCCTAGAAACCAATACAGACCCCAAATATAGCATCATACCAAGACCCAATATACATTTGTCACTGATCAAGGCTGAAATGCCAATAATGTGGAGTGTCAGAGGTAACATCCACTGCTACTCTGCAATGATTAGACTATATTTAGCTTACAGAGCTGTTTGTTTATCATATCACATATGTTCCAGGAATAAAGGTCTGGTCTTTCTGTGTGAACATGCACATTGTCACAGTCTTGTTATCATCCACATACAGTGTTTTACATACACATCTTCACACACTGCATCATCCACACACACTATTCCAATCAAGCACGTCTCCTTCCTGTCTCACAAATATTCAGAAATGTTTGGCCATCCCTTTTCATACACTTTTTCTTTCTTCTTGAAATAATTTTGGTTTTGGCTTTAAAATTCTTTTCCATTCTTTGAGCTCATCCGCCATGATATCTCATTTTATACTAATTTTTGTCAACCATATAAACCCTGAAAGATTACTCTATTTTTGTATAAACAAGATTTCACTTTACATACCTAAACCATCTTATATCTCCCATTACCCTGTGCTCACATCTTTATTCCACAAATAACTGAAATACATGCTACAAGAGATTAAGGAGTCAATCTTAACAATGTCTATCATTTTTGTACCTAAGACCATGCTTCTGAATACTGGAAATAGGGTAAACATGCCCCTGATACTCAAGTACAAATTCTTCTATCTAGAGGACACCACAGAATTATTTCATTAATGAATATTTAACCATCTTAGATTAAAATTTACATATATAGATATATGTATAGACATATATACACACATATATACATGTAGATATATGTATAGACACATTCATATGTATATGTACACACAAACATGTAAATGTATGCATATGTATATATATACACATGTGTACACATATGTATGTACATACATGTAAATATATAAATAAGTATACACACATACATATGACCATATATATACACATATGTGTGTGCACATACATACGTATAAATATATGTATATATATACATATATATGTGTGTGTGTGTGTGTGTGTGTGTGTGTATATATATATATATATATATATATATATATATATATATATATATACCTAAATCTTTGTCGTACTTTTATTTATTGGCTAATTTGAGTTGGCTTTCTTACCAATTAGTAGAAAATAGATCCAAAGGCTCATGAAACTTTTTTAGGGCAAGTCTGAGTAATGGAATATCTATCTGAATAGCAATAATGAAAGTGCCTGAGGAAGAATGAGAAAAGATTTTCTGGTACATAATTTTTGTAAAATTAAACCATATAATTTTTGCCTGGAGATAAATATTCTCTACTACTTTAACTTTAGAAAGAGCTCATTAGATTACACAGGTAAAGCAGGAGAGAAGGAGAAGGGCATGAATATTACAGCAAGATCTACATTTCCTCTTAACAGAATCTCACTAGAATTCCTCTTCACATTTACAATGTGACAGGCATCTGGTACATCATCCTTGTGACTCTTTTTTGGAATATTATTCTAAAATGCCTCCAACTTTTATATATCAAGTATCTATACCAATGCATGGGAAGATTATTGAAAGAAGTCAGGTTTTGAGATTTATTCTCTTGGGTTAAGTCAAATCTTGGATTTTCTTTCTAACCATTGTCTAAATCACTATCATGTCACTTGTAAAATCATATGGGCAACAAAAAATTTGAAAAAAATTGCTCTTATGATGAAAGCTGAGATGTAGCATGCAATGAACTTACAGAAAAATATGGTAACAATGACTAAAAACCAGAACAAAATAAAATTCTGGAAGTTCTGCATTACTAAGTATATATGAAGAACACAAATCAAGAGATGGCTGGTCTGATGTCACTGACAACCAGAATTTCAACAATGAAATATAAGGGCAAGATGAAGGCTTATGCTTTGAGTTCATTAGTAACTCTCAAGCCAAGTTTGAGGTGAATGAATGATTCACACTTGCTTAGAAAAAAATAGTCAAATTAGTCTTTGTGAATGCCAACTAGGAGAATGTTTAATGGAGTCTACTTTTTTCCCAAGCCCCAAAGAACAAAGGTTACCAGATACTGAGATTCACACATGCATATTGTACAGCAGCTGTCAATTCTGATACAGAAAGGTAGAGGACTGGGAGCTGTGAGAAGCAGCTATTCTATATTTATGGATAATTTGGGAGTCTGAACAATTCAGGCCTAATTATATTTTCATCATGGACTCACTTCATCAGAAATGTGTGCCCTGAAATATGCCTGGTTAATGGATTTATTGTGGTGAACCAGAAAGCCATTTTCAGATGGACCAGAGAACTACTGAGGCAAGCTTCAGGAATACAGGTGAATTTTCAGCCATTTATTATCTGATTACAATTTATGGCCAATTTAGAGAGGAGGTTTCCTACAGGGGAAGATTTTGGTATTTCTCTGAATGCTGATGACCAGTGTGCTCGGTTCCAAGGTCAGAACAGTGAAAATACAAAGGAGAGGTTCAGTTAGACCAGGATGGTTAAGATAGTGTATCCAGGCTGCAGTCAGAAAGACTAAAGTAAGGAGAGAATGGAGGGGAAACAAATTCAAATGGGAGGAAGAAAAAAGGCTGTGAAATATGTTTCTAAAACTCATTGTGTGAAAGGCAGAATTTTCTTAATCTCAATGGTTTCATGAAGGTTGCTAAGGGTCAGGACAGGCGTCTAATCTACCAGAACTCTTGAACTTCAATGATGAAAATTTTGGCAGTTTTTCAAATTAGATCATATCAATGATTCATATTAGCCACTCATATAATACTGTTAGAGGTACAATGATATAGTTAAATCCAGAGCAAATTAGATTTCTTAGATAGACAATAGATAGTACTCCAAAAATTTTCAAATCTTTTTTGACACTTTGCTGCATATGATATGCTCTTTGGTTGACAGTTCTTGAAAACTATGAGTAGTTTTTCAAATAATTTTATTCATTTTTTCACTTAATAATAATTAATTATAAATCTCTCAAGATTCGAAGAGAAATTTCTTCTCTGCTTTGTCCCTTGTTACTACAAGTTTGTTGACATAATACTAGGAAAATAGTATACACATTCCCTTCTAATTGTATACATGCCATAGAATTGCAGCTCAGATTTTGGTAGTCTAAGACACCTAGCACTTCAAAAAGAAGATTGAATGGAATTACTTAAGCCAAACCCATCTCCCAACTCAGTGAGGACAAATACTAGCATAAACAAACATGACATAAATAAAATAATACTAATGAAAGCAAGAATAAACTTCTCAGCAGGCCACAAAAATATCCTATGAAAATTACATAATCTAAATTTCCTGTGTTCAAATCTCCTAGGGGAAAAAAAAGTAGACTCCATTAAACATTATCCTTGCTTGGCATTCACAAAGACTAATTTGACTATTTTTTCTAAGCAAGTGTGAATCATTCATTCACTTCATCCTTGGCTTGAGAGTTACTAATGAACTCAATGCACAAGCCTTCATCTTCCCCTTGTGTTACTTGTTGAAATTCTGGTTATCAGTGACAGCAGCTCAGCTGTTAACAAGACTATGTATTAACAGATTATTTTAAGAATCACAATTTACTTCACTTTTTGTTAAGCAATGTGTAAAGTTGATAACCTTAAAAGAAAGTGATTATTTTTTGTCTTTTATCAAATAACAGGTGTCAGTATCTGACTAACATATGTATAAGGAAGGAGAAAATGTCTGTGAGGGAAAGCTTTGTACAGGCTTTGATTTAAAATATTTAACCATCACCATCTGTATATTCATACATGTTTTTCTTTTTCTTTTTATGAAACTGATTAATAAAACCTACTGCAAAGAAACACCTTTTGTTTTCTTGTTGACTAAATACTTGGCTTGTGTTTGAGAAAATCTGTCATTTTCAGATTCATAAGATCCTGGCTAAAGGTTTCAGACTCATAGTGAGAAAACATTATGTTCTCTGCCTTTTGAAAATAGAGGAGTTTTTGATCAAAATGATGTGTGTTCATGTCTACAAATTTTAAAAAATGCACAAAGCTGGAGCTACGTACTACCCTGGAGGTTGACTCAGGAAGATCACAATGAGTTCAAGGACAGCATAGGCTATAGAGTGATAGCCTGTCTTTAGATAAACAAACCAGAAATAAATGACCTTTCAGAAAGGAAGAATCAATGAGAATTCTTTTATCTTGTCCAAAAGTTTTATCTAATTGATTTGATAAGAAAAATAAACTATATATTATTGAACACATCAAAATAATGTTTCTTTGGATCATCATTGTCTTAAAACAATCATGTATTCAAAAGAAATAAGATACTTTGTTTTATTTTTTAAAAAGGTATAGTTATGGGTAATAAGGAAGAATATAGGATTAGGTGCTATATGTATAATTCCACCCCATCTAACAGCGAGTTTTCTAGCCATTCCCCAGTACAGCAATGTATACCTAACCAAAAGACTTTCTTCCCCTAGAACAATAGTGTAAAAGCAAAGGCTTACTTACATTTCTTGTTTGTCTTATTAAATATCACCCTCCATAAGTGTCTTCTCTAGTTTTCAAAGGCATAGTAGATTAGAAGTAGTATTTGATGTGTTTTAACTTCTTAGTTAAAACTTCTTATGTTGATTAACATTTAGTAACTTTTTCAACAAAATGCGCTTAGAGTACCCAGTGGTTTCTTTTTCCCCACTAGGAATTAAAAATCTTTTAACATTTATTTTTCAGGGACATGATTGCAGCTCTCTTGGGTTTTTATAAATTTGGAATAGATGTTCTGGTATTAGCCTGGAAAATGCTAAGTTGATGACTAAGGGGAATTGAAACTTAGGAGCTTTTAAAAGAATTATAGGGCTAGGTCATCTCAGGCCTATATCCTAAATGCTAGTTCCACTTTACTACAGACTTTTAAATAAAAATATAGGACTTTTTTTTCCTCAACTATATTCAGGGACTGATTATATTACAGCATGGCTATGTTTATATGTCCATTTTCTCTAGTACTAAATCTTTCTGAATCAAGCCTCATCTAACTGGCCAGAACTTGAAAGTTGGTATACTTGATTCAAGTGACTGCCATGGAGACACTTGAGGATAAAGGCATGACAAACCTTATTGGAGCTGACTTATTTCGACCTTGATAGAATTGAACAGATAATCTTTCTAACATGCTATTTACAAAAGAGCTTTCTGCAATGATGTGACATTTTTGTTTGAAATGAAAGAAAAGAAAAAAAAAATTTTGCTTAAGCCTGGATTGAATATCCTTAAAAGTGGAAGAGGTAAAAAGACTTTCCTATGGGAACCAGTAGAAAAATCAGTGGTTAAAAGCACTTACTGCTCTTCCAAAGGATCTGGGTTAGGTTTCCAGCACCTGCAAAGACAGCTCATAACCATCTCTGATGCCATCTTCTTCTGGCCTCTAACAAGCATATCCCCAAATACATACACACAAACATACACACACAAAATTATTTTTAAAATATATTTTCCCTTACAAAAAAAGAATTTAATTCTCTGCACTAGGCAGGGTTCTCAAAAGGAACATTTTTACAATGAAATACGTATCTGGATTTATTCACAGTAGAAGGCTGGATGGTCCAACACTGGCTGCATTCATGCTGGGGAGGCTAAGGACACTGTGGCAACTTAATTCAAGAAGCTGGACATCTCAGCAGTTCTTATCTGATACTAAAAGGCTAGAAGTTCTCTAAAAGATCATTGGCCATGAGTCCATATCAGAAGGTTGGGAAGCTAGAATCTTATTTCAGTTGAAGATTACAGCAGCAACATAGACACACTCGGTTCAAAAGAAGATAAGGAAGACATTGCTTGCTCATTTTGAGGGGTGAGGACTCTAATATCTGAGCTCCAGGTAGGAAGGTGCTCACCACATTGAGGGCAGATCATCCCATATGTTTCCCCTTTGTAAATGTCCTCACAAACACACCCAAATGTGAATCATTTAAGTTATTCTAAACCTAGTGACAGACACAATCAAAACGACCATCACAATCAGATATAAGAAAACATACTAATCCCTAGCCAGGATTGGAAAAGTTGCACAGCAGATTTTACAGCTGGAGAGAAAAGAAATCAGCCAGAGAAGGCAACAGATATATTTTTCTGCCATGGTGAAATGCATCAAAAGATTTCCGCACACAATATTGAATGTGGAACTCAGAGTCGGTATAATATATCATTGATCTTGGAGGGGGTCTCAGATACTTAAACTGCAATGCAGAAACTAGGATAGTTTGATGGCTTAAACAATTCTTAGCATCAAAATCCTATTTAAACATACTCACATATACAAACACAAAACTGAGTAACTTGGGACAGCTCTGTTAATAGCTGAATCAACTGGGGGAAATTAATTCTTCTCTAATTTACCTGCAAGCACCAAGGAAGCATGCAAGGAAATATGTGACACACGAGAACCACCAGACTGGATAATCTCAAAGGTTTATGATTCTCTTCCTTTAATTGCTGTTTATAACATGCATCTGCTGCAAAATCAGAAAAAAATTTCCACACAGAAACAAAACAAAGTTGACCACATATAACTTTGATAAAACATGCAGTCATTTGTATTCCAACTGCCACCTTTGAAGCATCATAATTCTGGAGATTTCACTTTTCTCCAGAGTGTGACTGCAATCTGTAAAGATATTTGCAATTGTTATGGGCATTAGGACATAACATTTCGGCGCATTTTTTTGAAAGGCAGTCAGGCACTCTTTCTCTAAATTTTTTAATGTCTTTGTTGACCATTTGTAGTAATTATCTGCAGGAGAAACACAAATCTATGTCTGGAGAAAGGACATTTTTGGATGCTTTGTAAAGGCTAAACCATGCAACAAAATTGTCTTGCCCACTAGGCTTCAATCTGGGTTAGATATTTCTGAGAGTGAATTTCTAGCTGCAATCTCAGGAGCAGGTATTTTCTTTTCTGTACCTGTTCTTAATTTTAGGATACCTCCATTCCTGATGTTCCCTGTTATTACCAATACATAATTTGCTATAAATGAGGGCTAAAATAACATGTTAGGTAAGGTCTGCTCTTAATTAAAATTGCCTTAGGTGTTTTTTTCTTATTTTTTATGCTCTAGTACATTATGTTACATGTCATCTTCCACTCAGTTGATTATTTTTGCTGGCTTGGCAAGTTTGGAGAACACTGGTCAGGTGCTACAGATTACCATTTTTAATTGGATTTGCCTGAATTTTTTCTCATAAATAGACAGAGGTTAGAATTCAGGATGATCACCACACAAAGTGTAGTTCTTGTCAGTGAATCCCTGAAACTGACTGGATACACCTGGCTCCTCATTCCCTAAGCATGTGTAAGCAGCAAGGCTGCTGAGAGATACTCTTGGAAGAGCTGAACTGACTAGAAGAAGCTCAGAGCACCACAGGTGTCTGGAAGAAACAGGAATCAGCTGAGCTGCCTGGAAGAGGCTCAAACCAAGTGAACTACCTGGAAAAGACACTCTCCAAACTGTTGAGCTGCATGCAGGCTATACAGTGTCCTCCAGGTTTTGTGGTGTTACTATGCTGATGTGTTTGCTGACACAGCTGCTTTGGAGTCAATTCTGCTCCTGAAGGTATCCCTCACCTATATTTCTGTAAGTAACCCTAGGACAACTGACAAGTGTACTATGTTGGACTTTGGTTATTTGTGTCTGTCATTGCTTCTTTATATAGAGTGAGAAGTTGTTTGTTCACATCTCCCCTGGCAGAGTATCTATCACACAGCAACTTCCTTGAAGATAATATATGATAATTCTACTTTGAAACTTTATTCATTCTACATATTTATTTAATCTTCTATTTATACTTGTATAGACACATGAATATTGTCAAGTAGTTTTGTTATTTTCTAATGCTGTGATGTTTATTTTTTATACTCAAATTGTTCCAGTTTTGGTCATTGAGCACTTTTTTAGTTGGATCCTATATCTCATTTTTATATACCTATAGCATTTTTTGAGCACCAGGCTCATTACATATATTGTCTGTCTTAGCCTTCAACATAAATGAGGCAACCTCTCCAAGCAGTCCCAGAACTATATATGTTTGACACCACCAACTGAAGATTAGTATGTGGCTCATTCTAGTTTTTCTCTGATTGCTTACCTATAAACTCCTACTGCAACAGAGAAAAATATGGCTCCTTTCATCCACCATCTATTTATTCAATCACAGAATATGTGCATGATTCATAATGGCTTACATATTATTCTATAGGAAACAAATTTGCCTGGTAGAGAATAGCATTTATGAATACTTCCTACTCTTCTCAGCCTCCTCCTGTTCACTCTGATTTCCTTTGTAGATTTTATGAATACCTTTGTAATGTTGTCAAGTTTCTTGATCACAAACTAAATTCTATCCTAAGCCTTTCTAAGTTAACATGAGTGAAAACTTATATATGTTAAGGATCATTATTTGAGCAATAATTTTACACTATTTTTGACAAGTATTCTCCATTAAAATAGGAAAACATTTCTTTTATATGTTCTAAGAAAGAGTCTGGGTGATTTTTTTAAAGCTTGCAGTGAGAGTCTAGTATCAGTAGGTACTAAGAACCACTAGATGTTTCTCTCGGTGCCATGTTTTGCTTGTCTAACTTCAGGTTTCTGAGGTTAAAGTGTAGGAGAATAAATGAAGCAAGTTAATGATGCTCTTTGTACAGACTAAGTATCCTCATACCAGGTAGTAAAATATCTGCTCCAGAAATGTTAGATTAATTAAATCACTCAAAAAAGATAAAAACAATTAAGATAGTGTAAGGTAGGCAAGCATAGGAATAGTTCAGTAACCTAGTACTCTACTTGGTTTGGGTTATGCATGACTTTTCTAATAATGGACTTCACAGCCTAGCTCCTTTAGCTGTGCATGCTATGAAACACACTCTTCTATAAATAAACCTTTGGAAACCTCAGACTCTCATGTTCCCTTGGGATAAACTTATATCTCTCTATGAACAACAGGATAAATTTATCATCATCTTAATGACCATCAAACATATTCTAAATATATTCTGATCCAAGGGTAGTAGGTCTGATCTAATCAAAAATGCTATGGGGAACGTGCTAAATAAGACAAAGTAAGGCCCCAAGTCAATGTTTACAGTGAATTCCTTATTTACCATCTTATGCTTGTGCATAACTGGATGTCTATATGATTAAAGCCAGATGCATTATGGGAAGGAACTCATGCCGTGAGAAAAGGCTTATCAAATACAATTGCAAAACAGAGTATCGCAATCAAAACAAATCAGAATAAAGAACCATTGTAATTGCATGCCTAAATCACCAAACTCCTTTATCCCTCGAACCCCACCAAAGGAAGCCCCAAATGATACTCAGGGCTGTTGAGTATGTTTACTTGTGTAGACACCTGCTCCTTTGTGTATACTCTTATCTTTTCTGTTGCTTTGCTTTAAATAATATTTCCTTGGAGCTGGAGATGTCTTGGGGGTTAAGAAGATTTGTTGTTCTTGTAGGCAATCCAGGTTCTATTCTCAGCACACATATTTGCAAGCAAAATGCTTCTATGTGTAAAAAAATAAAAATAAATAAATCTTATGTAAATTTCCTTGCTACCTTGAAATCTGACTAGCTTTTGCTTCAATTACATGAATAAGAGGCTAAGAACCTGAGAACACCTGGCCAAGAAATGGGGACTGGTAATAATTAGAATGAATGGGTAGTTAACCAATGTTATCCACTAATCTAGAATTTGATATCCCTTATTAACAAGGCTCACATAGAATAAAAAAAGAAAAAGGAAAAAGCAAGAAACCTGACTTAGAGCAAGAAGAGAGAAGTCAAGCAAGCCTCCTCTTTGTTCTGCTTTGTAACTTTTATGATTCCTAGGTTAGCCATGAACTAGGTTGCTTCCCCACAGTACCATTTGGGGTTGCATAATAGTCATGCTATTGTCTGCACTGAGAGCCATGAAAGGAGAATCTCTGATGGTATTGTAGGAGAGAGGAAATAGCTTTACTAGTGTATTAAATTGCCCCATCAAGAGATTTCTGCATGCTGCTCCACAAAATATATCATGGATTGGTGGCTTAAATAATACAGGTCTAACTATTCTGGGCAGTGGGAAATCAAAGACGTCCAGCATCCCAAAATCTATTTGGTACATCTTCTCATTCTATTCCTCACTTGATATATATATCAAAGAGAGAGACAGGGACAGAGAGACACAGAGACATAGAGAGAGTCAGAGACAGAAACAGAGACAGATACAGAGAGAGGAATAGACAGATTGAGAGAAACAAAAAGACAGGGAGACAGACAAAGGGAGAGATCATGCTTTTTTGATGGAAGTACTGATCCCCAGGAGCCAGCATATTGGGGACTAGATTTCAACAGATGCATTTTTAAGAGAATACAACCATCCAGCCCACAGAAGATGTACAATCAAGTTTGAAAATAACTAATCAGACAACCCAAACTTCTCTACCCCAACTCCCCCAGAATTTTCTGACTCAGGAGTTTGAGGAAGATTCCAGAATTATGACTAGAGAGAATGGCTTGGCTTAATGTTTGCATGAGTCACCAATGATACTGCAGCTGTGATGACTAATTTTCTGGGCATTTCCAAACCTAATTCTCCATGCTGTTTCACTTGATTAACTCAGCACAGTCAAGGTGAGGGCAACTTTAAGTGCCTATTTCCCTCAGGGCCCCCAGATCAAGTGTCTAATTCTCTTCCTTGTCAACACTTCCTACTCCAGATGGTGGCTGCCCCTGTTCCTGATGGTATGTGTTTATGATTCAATAATTACTGTTACATAATTGCAATTGCTTCTGACTACTTCAACCACCTGAGGGGTACAAGGGAGACACATATTTTTAAATCTATATTCCTTCTTTCTTTTGTCCATTCCTACAACATCTTCAACTGATGTTTTTATTTTTCCCCATTGCTATTGTTTTGTTTTGTTTGTGTGACAAGGTCTTACTATGCAGTGTTGGCAGGCCTCGATCTCTGTAGACCACCTGGCTTCTAACTCAAAGAGTTCTGCCTGCCTCTGCCCCTCTAGTGCAGTCATTCAAGATATAAACCACTATGCATGTTCAAACAATATTTTAATATGAGATGTTAAAAGTTATTTTGAAAAATGACGAGTTTCTCTAAAATAGCTGACATTCTCTTCAACATGTGCAATGCATGTTAACCTGCTAGACACAATGAAACAGCCTATGACATTATAGATTGATTTAAATTGTCAACATGCCTTTTATGAGAAACATTCTGGTTAAGATAGGAGATGAATAGATCTATTAAAGTTCTAGTGTTGTTCAACTGCAGGAACTAAATCATAATTTAATAACTGTCCCCCAAAAATATATCCTTTTTCTTCCTTTCACAATGCAGTTTAAAGCTACCTTCAATATGAAGGACATTGTACATTCAAGGCCCTATTAAAATCTACTTCATAAATTTATAATCAGTTTACAATTTAGTTAACACATATTCTAAACAACAATCTCCATTACTTCTCTACGTTATCAGCCATGTTCAACCAGTATGGACTGTATGATAACTCTCAATGTAGCTAACAGATGACAAGCTCATATGGCAACATCAGAAGTTTTGATACCCTCAATCAACACCTCATTCCTACATTATTCCTATAAGAATTGTGCAAAACAGGACTCAGACAAATGAAAATATTTTTCTGTGTCACAGTTAACGATTTTAAGACTATTGTTTTTTTCTTCAATTTTTTAAATTACTATTTAATTAGTTCATTGAGAATTTTGTTCATTGTATTTTTATCGTATTCACCCCCTTGCGCAACTCCTTTCAGATCACAGTCTTCATTATTTGCCCAATTTGGTCTCATTTTGACTCTTTATTTTCAAATGTACTAAGTCCAGTTTGTACTGTCCATATATTCCTAGACATGTAGCCTCTGCTAGCTTCTATACATTGCTAATATCTCATCAGCTAGGAATGGGACTTTGTTCCCACTAGTCCTCTCTACACTAGGTTTTTTCATGGGAGCTTGTGCAGATTCTTTGCTTGCTGTCAAATCTTCTGTTAATTCATATGTCTAGCTTCCCTGAATGTCTGGAAAACAATTTCCTTATAATCATTCATCACCTCTGACTCTTACAATCAGTCCATGTCCTCTTCCACAATGATCCCTGAGCCTTGGTGAGATATAAGGCAAATGCCAAATGTTTATGCTCACTTGTAGATGTTGGCTTTAAATCTCAGACACTATTAATATTTTATAAAATTGAACTCTGTTGTCAAGGTGTTCTGTGAATTGGCATTTTGATCAGCTGTCTACAATACACTAAAAACACCCACAAACCCTTTCTCAAGTTAGGACAGCTAAAGTACCTCTATTTGTAGCCATTAGCTGAAGCAATTATTCTAAGCATGGTAAATCAACTCTCAAGTTTTTATTTGCAGAGTTCTTTCTACTCACCTGTTTCCAAAAGAAAACATCCCCACGTTTCAAGCATCACTACATGTTATTATTTTGATAAAAAAGCCTTCATCCTTATTATGGGATGCTTTATTTATTATTGCTAAACTGAGCTCTAGCTAGCTTGGGTCATGGGAACAGACAGAGCTTGTGTGATATTGGTATGAACTGGAATGTCCCAGTGAATCTGTAGTGCTAGGATCTATAGTGCTGGTAAAAAACAGATGGAAGACCTGTACTAACATTACATGGCTACTGCTGGAGACCCACAGTTGAACAACTTCTCTGTGCATGCACCATTTTTCAAACTGGCATCTGGTTCAAGGTTCATTATTAAATACCTTGCGTACAGTGATGATGGTTGGATTTATAATTTGTTCCTGTGGCATTTGTTACCTCAAATGACAGCCAGATTTTTGTTTAACAAAGTTTTTTTATCAATTGTGAAATTTCTCTCAGTTCTATCCTCTCAGAGGGTCAATTTTCTTAAATTTTACTTATTTCCAGTATCTATATGTATTTCTTTAAACTTTGGAGTCATGGACTTGGGAGATGTCACAGTGGGTATAGGTGCTTGCCATCAAGCATGATGACCTGAATTTAATACTGTAGACCCACATGGTAGAAGGAAACAACAGACTCCTGCAAGTTCCTCTGTGACTTCCACATATGTGTCTAGGCACATGCATCCCTCCTCAATCAAATAAATAAAAATAAGTAATGTTAAAATCCCTTAAGGTATTGTAATTTTTTGTGTTTTTGAATTTGTTGTACAATTCTGGAATATACTCTTATCTTTGAACAGAGAATCCCAAGATTCATTTAATTCCAACTTCTAGGCATTTATTCCATCAGTAAATTATCTCCTCCCTGCTTGTAAAGAGTGTGAATGGCAGACAGTCCTTTATCAGATAACAGGCCATTTCAGTATCTGTATGTATAAGAAGATAGAAAGAAGTTGGGGGACAGCTAGGAAAGGAAGAAAGTTATTCAGATAGACAGAAAGGTATCTTAAAACAAAAAAAATTGGAGGCTGAGGCAGGGCTCAGTTACTAAAGACACAGCCACACAAACATGAGAGTCTGAGTTTGTTCCCCAGAACCCATGTAAGCAAACAGGGTGTATGGTGATGCACATTTGCAATCCCAGCACTGGGGAATGAAGAGATAGTGGGAAATTGGAGCTCACTGGCCAGTCAACCTTGCTGAATTAGCACGTTCCATGCCAATGAAAGACTCTGCCCCCACCCCAAATGTTAACAGCACTAGCTGGACCTTCACAATTGACTTTGGCCTCCACATGTATGTGCATGTAAGTGCATGCATATACACATGATATCCACACATGCATATAGATAAACACAACACACACACACACACACACACACACACACACACACACACTTCTAGGTGGGCCATTTCCTTCCAGGCAGTTTTACTAGAGCCCGGGAGACGGTTCAGTGCATCAGAATGCTCATGAGCCCACAACCCAAGTTCCATCCCAGAACTCAAAGTGGAAGGAAAGAATTGACTCTCCTCTGACATCTATACTGTAGCACAGAAGTGCTGGTACTTACACATACACATCATACTCACTCAGAATAACACTAAATAAACTCGAGTAAAGATAAAATAAACTTGTGACTGAGAAGAAATTTCCTGCTGAGATTATTTTCACACTAAATTTTCCACAAGACACACCAATAAGGGCAAAACCTCTGACCTGACTATGATGTGTTTGCCCTAAGGCTGAGTTATGGCAAGGGCCAAAAATAAAAGGCAGACGCAAAGCCTTTCAGTTCTGCTCACAGTAGCTTTCCAGGAGGGCTAGAAGTATTCTGCAGCCCTGGAGCCAAATTGCCTAAGGATGAAAGAGACCTGCTTGGCCTAGAGGGGAGGTCGGCTTTTCTCAAACTCTTTGCAGGATTTCATAGAGACTGTAGATTCTTTCCATTTAATTTAAAGGCAAAAGAAGCCCTGCAAATTGAAAAGCATCCATATTCTTTCCCAGGAAGGACTAAAGTGATATTTTACTAAATCTTGCTTGAGGAGTTTAGAAAATCCACTGTCTTAGCTCGTCTGACTCAGTTCCCCTGTTTAAACCTCCTCCTAGCTCCCTGTGCTTACCTTCTTAAACATGGATTCCTTGCTTCTCACACCCATTCACTCTAAAAATAAAATCACAGAGAAATAAAATATATCTCACTGGGACCATCTTCACACATGGATTACTCTATATTTTAGAGTGGTGTTTTCTAAAACTCAACCTTGAAACAGTACTTTAGAAAAAAAAGAAAGAAAAATATTTCCTAAACTGATCAAATATATTTCCTCCTTCACCATTCTAGATATCGCTACCAAAAGATTAGTAAGAACTATTAAGAACTGCCTTTCCATTCCCATGAGACTCTGTCCTGAGAGAGAGAAAGAGAGAGGGAGGGGGGCAGAGATATTAATTTTTTGAGACCTCAAAATGTGTAATGAAGTTAGAGCTTTAGAAGATTCATCCTGGAAACAAAACCTCTAATCAAGGAACACAGGTCAAGGACTGTGTGTCCTGAGGGGACTGTCCAGCAATGCCAATCTTAGCATTTCTCTGCTGTACACTGGAGCATCACTGGGCTTCACCTGAGCCTCTGTGGACCAGAAGACCAGTCAATCTAGCATAATATGACCACCAGCAGCAGAAACAAGTGTCACATTCTCAGATTAGCATATAGGGTAAGAGCTTTGAATAGTATCTCATTTATGTCATTTTTGCAATGATTTTTGTTTTTATAAAATAGTTTCATTACACTGGTACTCAAATTATTTAAATATTCTAACAACAGATATTCTTACATCAACATCATCCATAAAATATATACATTTGTGGGGATAGCAGGGTCATATGTAGCCTAGGATGACCAAAACAGTTTAGCACAGATTGATATTGAACTATTAAGCCTTCTGCCTTTACTGTCCAACTGCTGGCATAACAGCCATACCACACTGCATTATGCCTTAAAATTCTTCTTCTTACTATCATACTACACAGATTAGCTCTACCTATCTATCTTAAATAATTATTTATTGACTGTCTACTATGTGCAAGAGTGGTATAGGTATTTAGGAAATAGAAAAAAACAGAGATGCCATTGCTGTGTTATGTATTTTTAAATCTATATGAAGAAATACAGAATACACTTTTATGAAATATATTATATATGCTGTGTGAGGAAGTAGGAAATAAGCACTGTAGAATAGAAGGAGAGCAGGTAGGAGATGGGAGTTAGTGAGCAGATATCACCATTGCAAATGACCACCAAACATCAGCACAGTCCTCAAGAGACAGAGTGGGAGGAAGCTGTTCAAGAACTTTGCTAAGCAAGGTGCTCCAGTTTGCTTCCTGTTGTTGTGATATACACTGCCAATAACCAACTTAGGAAGGAAAGGGTTTATTTGGCTCACAGGTTATACTCCATCAAAAAGAACAGCCAAGGCAAGTATTCAAGACCAGAACCCAGAGCCATGAACTGAAGCACAGACTAAGGAGAAAAACTAGTTACTGGCTTGCTTCCCTTGGCTTACTCAGCTATTTATACCAACAAGGCCTAGCTGCCCAGATAGCTGCCCAGAGTACCGTGGGTCTTCCCACACTAAGCAACAATCAAGAAAATGCCTTATAGAAATGCCAGTGTGATAGAAGCAGTTTTTCAACTGAAGTTCCCACTCCCAGGTAGAACTAGATCTGTGTTAAATTGACAAACATAGGACACCAGGCACCTAGAGTCTTCTACTTCAGGACTCATTTCATTGTCTTAGAGTTATTAGTCATAAAACTGGACCATATACTAATCTGAAATCCTGTATTCCTCAGCAACTTATCCACAGCTGAAACCTGTCTATTCCCTTTCCCCTTAATTTCCAGCTACTTTCCTTGTCTTACAGGATTCTCTTCACTTGATGAACCATGCATTTATTTCAATTATTTGCATATTTTTTTCTGTAACATTATAAAATAAATGCAGCAGACACATGTTGCTGTCCATGTTATTTAAGCATTTCTCTAGTAATCATCTGGCATACAGTATACTTTGTATAAACACTGTTGAATAAGTGATTTTCAGATAAGAGGATGATCATGTCAAATATAGCCACACATTTCCTATAGAGGTGAACTTTCTGCCTCAAATCACATGCCATTCCACTTTACAAAAGCCATTCTAAAACTATATCAGGGAGTAGCTAAGAAGTGACATGTACAAGGCAGTAAAAGTGCAACCATAATCCTGACTACTTATGTCAATTTATGAGGCCATTGTTTCTTGTGATATTGTGTGCATTTTTCTTAGTCTCCAATTGTGAAACAGAAGTCTCAGTCAAGCCTTAGGAAACTGAGAGCCAAGGGGATTAAGAGTCAAAGAGCACATTCTCTAAAAGCCAGGTCTGTGAAGAACATCGAAGCTCAATGGCTGAGACTCAAACACTGAAAAACTTCCAAGATGATCAGATCCCCACCTCCCCACACACATGCTACCACCCAACTGATTCAATAAAACTAGCACATTTCTATATACATATACTCGTTTGTTAGTTTGTTTTATCTTTCATCTTGGGGGTGTTTTGTTGTCTCCTATTCATTTGGAGTATAATGGGGTAGATCTAGATGTATCATTTGCTTCTTTCCAGGTATTCATGTCTCCCAGTTCTTTCAAAACTGTGAATTTTCATTGGTAGCGAGGCCATGTGATTTGAAGAATACTGGCTGTATTGTCAAATAAGAGTGTACTCTAGTCTATTAGAGTAAATTCCTAATACCGTCTCCTTGTACTGAAGACCACTAAGAACCTGAGAATGAGCAAACATACAAAAAAAAATAAAAAGAAGAACAGAAAATGATTCCGTCTTTAAAGGGACGTTAAAATCACTAGGTCAAACAGCACCTGCTTTGTAAGATTAATTTCCAGAGACCATTCACTTCAGGAGTTTTACTTTTTTACTCTTTTTACTTGATGCCTGAAAAGAGAAAGAGTCCTGGCAGAGATGATACAACATGTATGTCCTCTGAGTCCTTTCCATCCTGAAATTCTGGGTCTGTGTTTATATCTTCTGATTGAGGATTATTCACAATTAAAACCAAAATAATTCATAAGGGCTAGTAAAGGCAGGGCAAGAGTTCTCCAGAGAGATGCAGCTGAGGTGAGGCGACCTTGGCAGAATGCCTCTCTCAGGGCACATTCATCAAAGGAGAACTGATTTATGTAAGGCTCCTGTCTGCCATATTTTACAACTGTAATGGCCAGTAAATAAAAAGAAATTGTTTCTGTCAGCTTACCACTTCTCTTAGCATGAATGGAACAAGTCCAAGTGTCCATCTTCTAAAAATTCTATAAAGGTCAAAAGGGACTGATTTCTGCCTGCTCCAAAGAAGAAAGTGATTTTGCATTTTCAGTCTGAATGTGGGACCACGTTAGTATCCCTATAGACTCAGCCCATTGCTTTAAATACATTTTAAAAACTACTTCAACTGAACTTCACTGTGTAGTTTTCCCTTTATATACAAAGATATAAATACAAAGATACTAAAACATTACATATTCGATTGAATCACTCCATGGTTACATGGGGTAAATGCAGGGTAGTAGAAACCAGTTTTCCTGTATGCTTTAGTACTAATTGCAATATAGCATAAGCCTTCACACAGTATTATCAAAGGCAACACTTTATATTAGCAAATATATATACTAGAAACAGCTCTTTTTTCATTTTAGATGTAGACATGTTAAGTATTTATAGAATCGATTTCTCTCTAAAGCTGAATGCCAGATAACTGCTTGCATCCAATTTCTACTTTTTGAACCAAGTAACACTGAACTCCAGTTATTGAATTATTCCTTTTCACTTAAAAATAGGCCTGAGAATTTTAAACAGAAAATGATGATGATGATGATAAATTGTATGGCCACTACAGGAGTGCTTACCAATAAATGTCTAGTCCAACTGAGAATTTTCATTTTATCACTTACTGACTGTATAAGCAAAGAAAATCCATTTTTCTGGTATACTTTCCTTGATTTATAAAGCAGAGATGGTAATGATAGCCACACAAAGGGCTGTTGCTGTGCTAATACCCTAACATTTGTGAAGGTTGAGATCAGTAGTTGCTCCAACTGTCTTGATTATCATACCACCATTTCTACTTTGGGTAAGCTTTTATGTGTTTTACTTCTGTTACATAAATTTGTTAGAAAAATGTTAAGCAGAGACACATACATATACCTAGCTCTATATTGGTCAAAATGATAAATAAAAGAAAGAGTAAAAGGGATGCAGATTCTGAAGAGGATGTTTAAGAATAATATGCACCTGATTTACACACACATACACACACACACACACACACACACACTTTATGATTCTTGAAAAGCAACAGAACCCAATTATGGTCTCAAGTGTAAAAAAACAGTCATTCAAAGCTTGATATATTACAGAGACATTTTTGAACACCTTAGAGAGTTTTAAGCACATCAAAGAAAAAATATGAATCTTCCAGGTGAGAAATATAAATTCATGTCAGACTTTTCACACTGTGACTACAGAAACTGTGTAAACCTGTTAACAGCCTTTGGATGAGACCAGCCATTTTTTTCTATGAAAATGAAGAAGTAGATTAAGAAAATTATTTTGATATAAAACTTCAATATTTAGTGCTTCACTATCAGGAGAGACAGAGAGGGAGAGAAGAAAGAAGGAAGAGAGCAGACATGACAGAAAACTTCTAAATAGTGTGCAGAGGCATTTTTTAGTAGGATGCCAGGACTGGTGATGTTTTTCAGCTAGTTGACTGCTTGCCTAGGGTGGAGAAGAGTTCTAAGTTTAATATCCACAATACTTAAAGATGAAAAGAAAAGAAGGAAAACAAAGAAAAAGGAGAGAGGAAGAGGCTTGAATTTGGTAACACTGAGTTTTTACATAAACATACAATTTGAGGAAATCATGAAATCTTGAAGCAAAAGTCTTCATTTCTGGGATGCTGAAGAAGAGTAGTAATGTTTTCTATAAGAAGCATTATAGAAAAAAAAGAAGGGATTTAAGCAATTACAGTCCAAAAAGCTGCTCAGGACTTTGACATGTCTGTCTTGGTTGTTAAGTATGCCTCAGCTGCTAAGGGCATAAGAGTCTGGGTCAATTTAAGAGCTATAGGAAAGCAAGTCAGCTTAAAAGCATTCACTGCTCTTGCATAGGACTAGGTTTCAGTTCTCAGCATCTACACGACAACTCACAGCCATCTGGAACTCCAGTTCCAAAGGATCTGATGTCCTCTCCGGCCTCTGGGGACACCAGGAACATACTTGGTGCATATGTACACATGCAATGCAAAAGCACTATACACATAAAAATAACATTTTTTAAAGTTTACAAACAATATATATGTTATATAATATATATAAAATATACACACACACACACACACACACAAACAAGTAACAAATAAGATTGAATCTAAGCAGATATATAAAAAAATATAAAAACTGAAGAAACAGGTATGATAGTTATTAAAATAGAGATTATAAGCAGAACTGTGAGACAAATGATGCAACCAAGCAAACAAGCAGAAAAGAAGACTTGAGATGCAAACCAAGGGAAAGCTTATCACCACACAACTAGCTGCACAGAAGAAAGCTGCAACTAAAGGGTTAGAAAATCCAGAGAAGTCTCTGGGTAGACTGGTTCTCATTGGTTAGAGGAAGTTCAGCCTTAGATATATTGAATCCTAACAAGCTTTACAGAAATTTCAGAAAAGTAGGTTGTATATTGATTTAAAAATGACCAAAGATTCAACTTCTACACAAACTCTACCCTTTCAACAAAGCAGATGAGATAGGGATGTTTGCCTGACCAGTTCCAGGTGTGCCATGCAAAACTGACAATGCTGTGCAGAAAGTGAAACACGACTTATGTCCCTTTCTCAAATATTTTTCACTCACTGTGTCATTTGCTAGCCCACTGTACAAGACACAGGCAAATGTTTATTTCCAAACTAATCAAAGCTAAGTAGATTTTACCTGAGATTTACTTAAATGAATGCAAGTATACCATCTTCCCTATGGATAATCTTCAGCCAGATTGAACAAATTCAGATTCTGTTACAAAGCAGTTTGTCAATATAACAAGGTTTTGTGTAGAAAATAAATTATCTGCTAAAACAGTCAGTAGGATTAAATGATACACAGTGCTGAAATAAGTTAGAAATTAAGAAGAGTTACTCTATAGATATGATAATTATAATCTAAGTATTGTTGAATATCTAAAATGCAAATCAAGATACATTATGTACCATTTAGACTCACAAAGGTTAGAGAGAATTACTATAGTGAAATTACAGGAAAAAAGGAGCAAATAGTACACTTAGCATCAACTTATTTTGTCAAGAGTATTGTACAACAACAGAATTTCAGAGAAATATATTTTTCTTAAGATAGAACAAGACTCTTTTTTTGAGAATATTATTTTTTCAAGCAGGCCAACCTTGTATGTGTCTACCCTGGTCATAAGATATTAAGAGTTTGTGTCTTGATATCTTTGAGTTGGAAGAAAGGGAAATCAAGAAGAAATTTTGCATACATCATTAGTAGATAGTACTTCCTCAATTTGAGGAACCATACTTTTAATTTTAAAAAGTCTATTTTAATTCAGTTTACAATTATTTTGGGGGATATTACATCTAATATTTTGGAATGTTAGGAAAGAGTGTTGTTTTCTACAAGTAGGACCCTAAGAGATAAAACAGACAGAAACAAACAATGCAATCTCTAAAGCTTCTCAAATCCTTAATACTTATCTTTTTAAATGCATGATTATTGCATTTATACATTTCTTGTATGTGTTTGTGTGCTCATGCATGCATGTGTGTGGAGGTCAGAGAACAACTTGCATGGATAGGTTCTCTCCTTCCACTGTGGTGCTCCAGGCATTGAATTCAAATCCTCACGCTTGGCAGTCAGCACATTTACACACTGAGTCATCTTGATGAGTGCTATTTATAAATTGTTAAGTACAGATAACTGTGGCACTAAGACTGAAAAAGCATTAAAATTCAGGACTAGAGATTTTTATCTGTTGTTGATGTTTTATATAGTAACATAAAAGTTCATTGTTCAGTCATTAAACAAACACTTTACTGACTAAAGTTAATTTTAAATATCCTCCAATAAAATAAAATATATTATTACAATTACCACAAATCATCAGGTCAGAGAAGAAATTCTCTTTAATCCTTAAAACTGAGACTGGCAAGATGGCTCAGTGCTTAGGACTGTTCTTGCAGAGGGCCTGTGTTCAGTTCCCAGAAACCACATTGGCCACCACCTATAACTGTAGCTCTTTCAGATATTCCAGTTCCAGGGTATCCACTATAGGCACCAACACTCAGGTACAGACCTCACATAGACATGTGTGTGTACTTTAAAATAATCCTTAAAATTCAACAGTTTACTTCTTGTTTATATTAAAGGGTTTTAACACATTAAAACAGTCACCCAAAATTGTCAAAAGTGTGCCCAAGGTAAAATCTTAAGTAATAAAGTATAATGTAGAGTTCTTTTGGGAAAAAACACTGACTTCAATATAAAAAGGTGGTGCTTATCCTGTATTGGATGAGTATAGAGAAGGCTAATAAAATCTCTGTTAGTGGAGACTTCACCCAGGTGCTGATCCCTGCAAGAAATTGCAAATTATTGTGGACGTTGACTGGCAATTAGTCTATAAAGAGGAAGAAGAGGGCTGTAAGTCAGGTGCAGACAAACAGAACATTCTTTTTTTTTTTTTTTTACATTTGCAAGTGTCTTAGATGACATCAAAGGGAATAGAGTCTGAGTGTGATTTTGAGTCAGTTCTTTCAAATAAGGTCTGTTCTGTCACTCTCTATCACAAAAAAAATTATGAGCATATAGTAACTGGATTAGAATTACATAGCAGGAAGACATTGGGCATAACTGAATAAAAACTGTGAATAAGGAGATGTTTGAAAGCCTAGTGCTGGAGATTCATCAACTCATATAATGAATATTTGCCTGTAGCTTGCTTAGATATTAATTCTGATGAAATCTAAACACTGATTCCCAGTAGTGAGTTGAGTAAGAGACCAGTGCTAAGCACAACATTCAGGGTCCTCCATAATTGCACCAATAGAAAGAGTGGGTCACATGACCTTTGGTATAATTATTATTGTGCAGACGATAGTTGGTATGTATGCAAATTTCTCCAGTGATGAGTACCTACTATGTGGAAGGTAATGCTGACAGAATGATCAATTCAAATAGGTAACAATGTAGTAAAATCGATTCCAGATATTTATAACATTATGAGGTAAATAGTTATATTAGGTAATATGGTGTTTAATACTCTAAACTTGACACCATCTAAAATCACCTTAGGGCCAATTTCTGGGCAAGTCTGTGATGGAGTGTCTAGATTGGATTAACTAGGTATATCAGTTACTTTTCTGTTTTTCTAATAAAACTCTATAACCAAATGTGACTTATGGAAGACATTTTATTGTGACTCATGATTCCGATATGTGAAACATTACTATCAGAGAGTCATGACAGAAGGAGTAGAAAACTGAGAGTTTACATCTTCAACCACAAGCAAGAAGCATAGAGGACAAACTGGAAGTAGAACAAACCAATACAAACTCAAATCCCACCCACAGTGACTTAATTCCTCCAGCAAGGCTATGCCCCTCTTCCCAGTCCCCAAAATAACTGTATCTGCTGTAGACAAAGTGTTGAGCCTATGGGTAGCGTTTTTCATTTAAATCACTACACTGAGTTAGGAAGATGCATCATAAATGTGGGTAGCACCATTCCACTGGCTGGGGTCCTAGACTGAATGAAAGGAAAAGGCGAGCAGAGAATCAATATTCATCCCTCTCCACTTCTAAACTGTCGATGTAATGTGATCAGTTGCTACAAGCTCTCTTGCCAAGACTCTATATACCATGATGATTCTATCCTCAACCTGTGAGCTAAATCAACACTTCCTTCCCGAGGTTGCTTTTAATATCAAGGTGTATATCTAAGACTCTATTAAAAGAAAGCCTGCATTCATTATATATTAATGGGATCCTATGGTAGTGATTGATACATTGACAAAATTACTTTCTAAAATATTTTGTAGATCTCATTAAAGTTGGATATGACTCATCAACCCACTTTTCTAAATGGATAAATATTTTTTAACTATCTTAAAAAACACATTACCAAAAACAGTATACAAAAGTCTCCAAACAATTTATATATAATGATGACATTAAGACGTTTCATATGATGAAAATTATAATATTAAACTAGAAAAACTATTTTTGAAAAATAATTTTCAATGAAATTACATTGTATCTGGCTTCATTTTCATTAGCTTAATTTTACAGACAAAAACATCCACACAAATTTTGATAGCTTTAATTTGTATGTGTAATTGTATCATTAATACATTATTTTTATTTGTGTGATAAAACACCTGTCATGAAAATGTTGTTTAAATAAGACTAGGAAATTGTAGGACGCCATTCCAAGATGGCGCCAGCTTCCAGACGGCTTAGTAGTAAACAACAGCTTTGCACATGCGCTACAGTTGAGAACAGCTTGGCTCTTAGTGACACACCCATAACTGGCCTGCAAAAATGGTTATGCAAATGAGGTGCTGCAGAGGTAGCCTATCAGCATGAACCACGATTCCCACAGTGTATATAAGCGGCTTGCTCCTGGGGATTGGGGCCATTCTCTCCTGTTTTCAACTTCCTGATTAAACTGCCTTGAGAAGGAACCAGTCGTGTCGTGTTTTCCTTGCTGGTCGAGGTCGGCGCAGCACAATTGGTGGCCCGTATGGGGACATTAAAGTCCCGGGGTTCCAGAACTCTTGGCGGACAGGGCGATCGATCGGTAAGTGCCTAGGTAAGTAGGCCTAAATTCAAGTTCTCGGAAGGAGACTAAATTCAAGTTCTCGGAAGGAGACTAAACTAAAGGACCACGGAAAGGCGGTGATAGTGTATCTGTGTGTCCGTCGTGGATATACAGAACCAGAAAGTGAAACCATGGGTGCCTCACCTTCCTGTCCAATGAAATTGGCTCTACGAGAACTCCGCACTCGCGGAATTACAATAAAAGATAAGATCATAGTTCAATTTTTGCAGGAGGTGGATACCATAGCTCCATGGTTTGCAGCTACAGGTAAGGTGACCATTCCAAGTTGGGATAAACTAGGAAAGGATTTAGACTTTGCCTGGGAACAAAAAACCTTAAAGGGTGGGGTGAAAAGAGTCTGGAAAATGATACGTAGCTGTCTAGAAGATGAAGACTGCCGAGAGGCTGTACAAGCCTCTGCTGAGGCATTGGAAACAGTGAAGGAGGCACGTTCTGAAGGGTCATCTGTAGGTGGAAAAAAGGGGCGGAAGAGAGAAAAGCTTTATCCAGACTTAAGGGTAGAACTACAAAAGGCCGAAAGTAGCGACGATAGTGTTTCGGGAGAGAGCCGCTCTAGTGATTCAGAAAGGAATTCAGAACAGGATATAGAGAAAATAGAAAAAGGGTTAAAAAATTATTAAACAAGATGGGGGCTCTTAGCCACAGGAGGAAAAGGGTTAATGAAAAAGGCAAGCAGAAAGAGGCAGGAGGGGGGTGCAGCTCACCCGCTCTTGAGATAACAGTCCTGTGGCCTTGCTAAGGCACAAGGGGGTGGAACGCACCCACTCTTGAGATAACAGCTGAAACTATCAACTCGGTAGTGACACAAACAGCCACTGCCTTGACAACACAGGAGAAAATTAATGCCCATCTTGCTTCAGGCATTCTATTGGTTAATCAGAGAGTTGATATAGTGCAAGAACAATTGGATGAACTTTATAATATCTTACAAATGTCATGTAAATCCCTTAAAGGATTGTGCATTACTCCTTTGCATGTTAACCATTCTCATTTTATCAATCAGAGTCGTCAACTGTCAGAATACCTTAAAGGAAATTGGTCACAACCGGCGGAACGGATGACCAGAGATTTATTCTCTCAGATTGCCGGCCTAAATGGAACTCGAGTGGATCCCATCACCCTTGGAGACTTCACCTCCTGGATTACTAATGCCTTTTCCTTCTTTAAAGAGTGGGTGGGAATATTTTTATTTGGGACTGTGCTTCTTGTTGGTGGTCTACTCTGCATTTGGCTGCTGAATAAGCTCAAGAGAAGCCTTGATAGACATAAGACTGTTGTTTACCAAGCACTGGCTGCCCTAGATAAGGGAGAATCTCCCCAATGTTGGCTAGCCGCCTTACAAGACAATCAAGACAATTAATTGCAGCCAGGGAGTCAAGTGGGTACTTGACTAGGAGGATACATGACATGTGGTCTTCCTGGAAATATACCTGATTGCATGGAGGTTTGATGACACAAAATGCCTCCCCCTGAAAAAAAGTCATCGAGACGGGTGTAGGAGGTATGGCCTATGGTGCACCGACAAGGCAAACATCCTATTACAATGTCTCTTTTCGTTCCGTATGGAATCATAAGGGATCGGGTCACTGTTTCCCCCTCTGCTTGGGACAATCCCTCGATCGAGACTGATTCCAACAAGAGGTCTGTCTCTTGATTGGGAACGTACCCTTCTTTTGTCTTTTATACAAATAAGGGGGAGATGTAGGATGCCATTCCAAGATGGCGCCAGCTTCCAGACGGCTTAGTAGTAAACAACAGCTTTGCACATGCGCTACAGTTGAGAACAGCTTGGCTCTTAGTGACACACCCATAACTGGCCTGCAAAAACGGTTATGCAAATGAGGTGCTGCAGAGGTAGCCTATCAGCATGAACCACGATTCCCACAGTGTATATAAGCGGCTTGCTCCTGGGGATTGGGGCCATTCTCTCCTGTTTTCAACTTCCTGATTAAACTGCCTTGAGAAGGAACCAGTCGTGTCGTGTTTTCCTTGCTGGTCAAGGTCGGCGCGGCACAGGAAATGAAGACCTCAGGGCAATAACCCATTCAGCTGAGCTTCCAATTTTTGAAAAGAAATTTAAGAAAAGCTTAGGCAGAGAAGGAATCCATAGAAAAGAAAAAGCTGATGAAAATGTATTAGAATGAGAGGGACCAAGTTCCAGCCTCAGCAATAGAAGAATTTGACAGTTTAGACCACGTGGTTCTGGCTTTAGAGTCAAGGATCCAAGAACTTGATATGAGTACTGGAATATTTCCTGAGGTGAAGTAAAGCCAGGCCAGACATATTTCAGGAATGTCCCTGCATGGAGGCTCATAAAGGCCACTGCATGAAACTGTGAATGTGAAGCCTGGATTTCATAGGAGATTTTGAGATGTTTGAGATGCCATAGCTGTGGGATACCTGCCAAGGAAAGCTTCAGACTGGTTTGCGAACCAGACTAAGAGAGAGAAGTATGTTGCAGTCAACAAAGCTGAAAGGAGTTGGAGATCTGAAGACCACTTTGACATCAGACATGAAGATGCAGAATGTGGCGTTTGTCCTGCTGGTTTTCAGTCTTGCTTTGGTCCAATAATTTCCCACTATGCTTCTTTCGCTCCCTTTTGGAACTGTAATATATATCCTATTCTATGGTATGTTGGAAATATATGATCTTCTTTTGTATTTTATAGGGGTTTACAGTTAATGGAATGTGATGAGTGTCAGAAGAGATTTTGAACTTTGGACTTTTCAATAGTGTTGAGACTGTTATAGATTTTGAGGACTTTGGAAGTTGGACTGATTGCATTTTTGCATTATGATATGGCTACAAACCTATGGGGGGCCAGGGAGTGAAATGTAGGATTTTGAATGAGAATGGCCCCCATAGGCTCATATGTTGAATCATCGAATAGTCATCATGGAATAGAACCACTTGAGAGAGATTAGGTGTGGCCTTGTGGAGGATATGTGTCACTAGGAGGTGGGTTTTAAGTTTTATAAAGCCCAAATCAGACCCAGTGGCCCTCACTTCTCCTTTTGCCTGTGGATCTGGATATAGAACACTCACCTACTTTTCCAGTACAATACCTGCCTACATGCTGCTCTACCATGCTGAAAATCGACTAAAGCTCTGAAACTGTAAACAAGCCCCAATTAAATGCTTTCTTTTTATGAGAGTTGTTGTGGTCATGAGATTTCTTCACAGAAATAAAACACTGAATAAAATTGTGTATGTGTGTGTGTGTGTGTACGTGTGTGTGTGTGTGTGTGTGTCTAGACATACATGTGTATTTACAAGCAGATATTAGTTGATTAATGGCCAAATGCTAAGGTATTCCATGTATCTATTCATTTTAACTGAGACTTTATGTTATCTTCCTGCTAAAAGGAAGTAAGTTTTTTGAAGACTGCTACCACATTTGCAGCAATTTAAATGAAAGGTATTCTGAAGTAGATTTTTTGAGCTTCTAGAGAGCCCAAGATGCTAGTAGTTGAATGATAAATGTTACAACTATGTACCCTGTAACACAACAAATATGCAAGTCAAAATCTTAATATTTTATAGGCTGCATCAATCTTAGCAAGCTGATTGTAGGTCCACAAAGATGCCTGCGGTGATTTCAATGAGACTGGTCCCCACAGGTAAATATATTTAGATATTTGGTCCCAAGTTGGTAGAGTTGTTTGAGAATGTTTAGGAGGTATGTCACTGGGAGCAAGCTTTGAGATTCCACAAGCTCAATCATTCCCAGTTAAATCTCTCTGCATCATGTTTGTAGGTCAGATGTAAGCTCTCAGCTACAACTCTATTGTCCTATCTGCCTCTCTGCTGCCACATTGCCCACCGTGATCAAGAATTTACCCACTTAAAACCACAAGCAAGCCTCAATAAACTCCTTCTTTATAAGTTGCTTTTATCATATTTTTTTCACAGAAGTACAAAAAATATTTAAGGCCAGGCAGTGGTGCAGGCCTTTAATACCAGTACTGGGGACTCAGAAACAGGCAGATATCTGTGAGTTCCAGGACAGCCTGGTCTACATAGTAGACCATACTTTCAGGACAGTAAGGACTACAGAGAGAAACCTCTGAAAATACACACACAAACACACAAACACACATACACACATACACACATACACACATACATACATACATACATACATACATACATACATACAATGAAAGAAAAAAGAAAGAAAAAGGACTATGATAATTGCCATATCCTAATCCGTAAGACTGTCACCTTACGTGACAAAACTTGTCTTATATATGCAGTTGGGAGGACTTTAAGCTGAGATTATTCCAAATTGCTATAATGAGTCAAACACCACCACAGGGTCCTTATGAAGAGGGAGACAGGTGGGTCAAAGATATGGATACAGGTAGCTCAAAGGCAATGGATACTGTGATAATAGGAAGGAACCTAAAGACAAGGATGCATAAAGCCTCTAGAATTTGGAAATCTAGGCAAAAATATCTCCCCTCGCCTCTGTAGAGCCAAAGCATTCTGGCTGTTACCATGATTTGATAACTTCTTAATTCCAGAACTGTCAATGATTAAATTTCTCTTATTTTAAGTTACTGCATTGGTGGTCACATGTTAGTTACAGCAGCGGTAAGAAAGAGGAGAGGTTCTGAGTTAGTCTGTCTGAATTATGCCCTACTGTAGTGTCCCATTAAATCTTCCTTTCTGTTGCCCTTCCAGAGCCCCACTATTCTTTTTTCTACGTGGCAACTGAAAGAAAAATAACTTTGGATTTCGTTTTAGAAACTCCTTGTGATAAGACTCACATTCCAAAACTCTTCTGTAGGAACTAAGACCAAACTTTATATAAATTAAATTTAGCCAAGTTTAACTGAGCCAAGCACGATTTGTAATTTGGGCAGCCCTTGGAAACAGAAAATATCCAAAAACTTTCAATCTGCCATGGAGTTAGCAAATATTTATAGACAGAAGATGGAAATGACGTAGAGAAGCATACCCATTTGTTACAACTTGATGTTTGTATTATTTGAACACAGTTAAAACATTTGCCCCTCTGTCTCTGATCAAAGCTCAGTTGCTGTGATTGGCTGAAACTGAGCTGCTATTACAAGGATGTACGCCAAGATTAGGCTTTCATCCAGTTTACTTCAAAACTAGGTTTCAGTTCTTTATGTAATGCCCCAATATAGTAGCCTTTATAGATCAAGTTTAGTTTAATTCCACAAAAAACATTTTCATATGGGAAGGATCTATATCTATAAATGAACAAAAAATTCTCATATACTCTTATCACACACACACACACACATACACACACCAAAAATGCATACACAAATATAACTACATAAGATATACTTACAAAGATTCCATAGATACTGTATGATATTTTGTTAACATGATCTTTGTGTAAATTGAGCCTCTGAGCCTTTTATTTTTCTATTTATTGTTGGATTCTCAGAATCCCAAATAGTTAAATTTGTTAAAAAATAAAAGATGAACAAAAATGCAGTGTTACTTTTTGTTTACCTGAATTTTGAGACTTAATTTCTAAGATTGAACTAGCTAGTTAATTCTAGTCACTTACCCCTTTCTTCCTATTTGTGTGTGTGTGTGTGTGTGTGTGTGTGTGTGTGTGTGTGTGTGTGTGTGAATAAGAAGTCAATATCAGGTGTCTTCCTCAATTATTTTCTAACTTACTTTTCAAGACAGGGTCTTTAATTATACCCAGAGCTCATAGATTCATCTAAATTGAATGCCAGAAACCTGTAGGCTCCTTTTGTCTTGGGAACCCCAGGATTGGAATTACAAGTGCATAATGTCCTACCCAACTATTTATGTGGGTTCTGGGAATCTGACTGAGGTGTTCATGCTTGTGCAGCAGGCATGTTACCAATGAATCCATAGGCATGGCCCTCTTATTTTTTTTTCTACTACTACAAAATTATAACTCACAACTACTGTTTAATGCTTAATGTTTAAAATGGTTCTGGGGAAATTATGTTTTATTTTAGCTGTATACTTGTTGGTTACAACTTTATCTTGATTGTGGTAATCAAGGCAGAGTATAAAGTCATACTCTACATGAAATGAGTAATTTTTCCATGTGTCAAATGAGTGGCTCATAAGAAAGCCATCTAGGACACAGAAAATCCACATTTTTACATGGTGAAAGAGATTAAAAATTCCTTATGGAACATGTTATAAAAAATTGATATAGATCAAGGCCATTATATCTAAACCTTTAGGGCATGTAGAATGTTTACTGTGATGAAAGTTTGTCTTAAAAACACAGCTGGAAACCCCATTCCCAGATGGAAGATGCTAAACTAATATAGCCCTCCCTGACAAATTAACATAAAGGACTGAATTTTAATGCACAAAGAAAGGAGGAGTTTCAACTACAGCATTCATCTTTTTAATTCTTTTTTTTAGTTTTTCAGATTATGATATAATTACCTTCTTTCTCCCTTTCATCTCTTTCCTACAACCTTCTTCAAATCCTCCCCTGTACCCCTTCTTGCACTTTTTCACATTTACAGCCTCTGTTTTCATTGATTGCTGTTACACACACACGCGCGCACACACACACACTCATTCAAAATAGATAAATATACTTATTTAGTCTTAATAATGTTTGTATGTATGTTTTGAATGTATGTATGTTTTCATGGCTGACTATTTGCACTAGACAATCAATTCATGAACTCTTCCCCAGTGAAGATTATTTCTACTTTCAACATTCCTGAGTTTCTGAATGATCTTGAGTAGTCTTAAGAACTCCTGGGCTTTCCTCCTTTTTTCCCCCTTTATCACAACTGAGCCTTAGATTATGGAGTTTTATTGGAGATGTATTCTTTGGGACTGGGTTCCACAATTCTGCATTTTAATTGTTAGCAGTTTTCTGTAGTGACATCAATCTGCTGCAAAGAGAAGTTTCCTTGATGAGGGTGAGAGCTACACTTAGCTGTAGGTATAAGGACAAACATTTAGAGTGAAGTTAGGGGTTGTTCTAGTTTAGTAAAGTAGTTGTAGGCTGTCCTCTAAGATCCTTGGCTGCATGAGCCTAGGTATACATTTCTGGTACCAGGCATGATTTCACTCTTATTGATATGGCCTTAGCCCAACTAAGAGAGCTTTTCTTTACTACCAACATATGCATGCCACTACTGCTTCCATAGAGTTATAATGACATTCTAATCACTGTGGTTCATAAGCAGAATACCTGAATGGAGCTGTTGATTGCTTCTCTCCACTGGAAGCTTGCAGAAGGCCTTTTGGCACCCTTTCAGCTAGCTTTGAGCTAGACTTCAAGGAGGAGGCTTTCAGATTAATATCCAGATCAGAGACATCTGGGCCTTGTGTATGAAGTACATGGTGTTTTCAGCTTATCTTTCATCTCTAGGTGGTAAGCCTGCAAAGTTTTGGGAGTCTCTTGGACAGCCCTAACCAACACAAAAGAGGTCTTCTCATGAATAATATTGGCGGAGGGGGCTTTTATTTTGGTTTTTCAAGACAGGGCTTCTCTCTTGTAACTCTGGTTGTCTTAGAACTCACTCTGTAGACAAGGATGGTCTCGAAGTCACAGAGATCCACTTGCCCCTGCCTCTGGAGTGTGGGGATTAAAGTCATATTCTTCGGCGTTTTCAAGGAACATTGTCATCCCACATTGGAAAACTTCATTTAGATAATATATCCATGTTTATATACCAGCTTACATGTATTCTATGTATTTTAGGTAGATAGTTAATTGTATGATTCCTTATGACATTTCAGATATTCTTACTGTTATTTTACCCCACTTCTGTTTTTATTTTCTTCACCTTCTCTAATTAGAGCTCCTGCCACTGTTTTGGTTTTTTTTTCCATTCCTTCCATCAGACAACCTGTACCATTCCAGGAAGCCCAACTACAAGATGTAAAACCATGTAGAAATAAGTTTCAACCTTGGGTTCTATACAGAATAAATTCAACTTTGAGAACTTTTATAACTCTCCACAAGGTTACATTTTAAAACAAGCAACAGACTAAACACAAGTTCAAGAATGATAATATCAGCTTTTCAGTTTCACTGAAACGATGAAATGGGAAAATATTTATTACTGTACAATGGGCGTTATAAAATCTGATTACTGTATGTTTCTACCATTATAATAATAACTGCCATTTTTAGGTATTGGGGCTAATAATACACATGAGCTTAGAGTTTTCAGCTACATCCTATCCTACAACTTATAAAAAGAATGGTTATAAAACCAAGGTACTTGTACACACTGAACTCATGCTCTACCACTGAGCTATAACCCTAATATTAACAATTACCTTTAGTAATCAAAACCATCCAGAATTCAATTGTCTTTCAGTAGATAACCATCAAAATAATAGTTAACTGAGATATTTTCCTCCCAGTTTTCTTCCAAATTAGTGAGAACAGGATGATTTTGTTATGTGTCAGTATATCACCTAATATTCTGTTGTAGTCTATTCAGAGAAGAGAGAAAGACATATCTAGGCTCCCAGCTCACTGCTAATTCCAGATCAGGGAGCATCAACACAGCATATGCTTCCCAGCTCCTGACTGGCTACTTGTCTTACCAGCTTCTTTTCAACCTGCCAAGACTGGATAAAGTCTTGCAAAGAACAAGGAGATGGACAGAATAAGAAGGACAACAAAAATACTGAGCATCTGGCGTCATCCTTCAGTATAGAAAACAAAGGATAGACCACAATTTCTAGGACATGCCTGTGTTTTCTACATATCATTATGGAATTCTATGCAGGAGAAAACATATAAAGCAAGGATCTTACCTTTGTCTAAGAAAATAGGAAAGGAAAATAAAAGATAACTTGAACAATGAGTCATTTCTAGTTCTTAAATTGATATTTTTACATATTTTTCCAGGTTTGTTCATGTGCATTACTGAAATCATAGTAAATGGTAAAGGAAGGAAGCCAACATAAAGAATGTCAGCAGAGTGGTTATGACTGCAAGGGTAAATGTTTTGCATTTTTTGTAGAAATGCAATTATTCCATGTACTCAAAAAGAAACAGACAAGGAAAAGTAGCTGTAGGTCAGAGAAGAAATGAGTTAGTCTGACAAGTGGCTCATAAATAAAACAATCCTGATTAGGATAAAAGTAACATCAAAAACCATGATTTTTTTTTTTATAGAACTAATGTATGTTCTGGAAAAGGAAAGAAACAGTATAGGACATAGAATTGAGAATCCTGGTATGCATCTTTAGCTGGCAATAAAACACCGGGCCACTTGAGATAAATCCTCAGACTCCCAGTGTTTTTATCTATCATACATGGGAAGCTTTAAAACATACCTCGTAATTCTCAGAAGGAGATGTGCTCATCAAAGGGGAACCAGCTGTCATTTCCTACAAAAGACATAACAATGACCTGTTATGAAGATATTAATAATTCACTTAGCTAAATCCTACAGATGCTTTTATGAGACACAATGGTTTTATCAACATGTGTATTGTTTGTAATCTATACTTCCCAAATCTTACTTGATTGTAAATGCCAAAAGTTTTAATTAAGAGCTACCGTTTGTCCCAGTCCTGTTCTTTATTATCTTTTGTGCTCTCTAGGTAGACTTTATTACAAAAATATACTAAATCCTAATCCTTTACTGCTCCTGGAGGCACAAAGTATAGGCTGTGAATGAATGGCATTGATGTCTGTAAGAATTATCAACTCCTGGACTCAAACCCAGACCCAATGCACTATATTGTTTGGGAGTCCCAGGAGATTTCTTTAGCAAGTCTTACCAGAGACTCTAACCAGAGACATTTTAACTATACTGCTGGGCTGTCAATAATAATTTTCTGTATAGTTTATTGGCCATAGGAATCAAATTCCATAATAAAGATCATGAAAGCTGTAAGCTTCACTTTGGTGGTCTAGACAAGACCCTGATATTTAAACAGAGAAGAATACTATCTCTAAGATGACATTTTTATTGAGCCAGAAGTTGAACTCAATCTGATGTTTTTAATTTTGATTCTTTCCAATGATACCTAATGTTAAAAGGAACATATTTTGAACTAAATATCCTCCACTTTCACTTCCTGAATAACAGAAAAGTTAATCACAAGATCCCAGGGTCACTCTTTGTCATTAAATTCCCAAGCTCCTATGAATGTGCCCGTATTTAATAGGAGAACACAACCATCAACTTGTTGTTTGATACCAAAGCCATCTGTGTTGTTGGAGTGATGGCTTAGCTAGTTCATAACCATTTGTCTTTGGCTTCATCGTTATAGAAGGGGAGATGGTTTATCTTCATACAGACCTTTGATAGTCTAAGCTGAAAAGCCTTTGAGAATCACAAAGAACTACAATGTCCTACATGTGAAACCTATATCAGTCTGTGAAATCATAGCATCTAGAACTAAAGATAAGCTTTTCAGCCCTTCTGCCCTAGGTCCTGCTTCACTCAGTAGCTTATTCCCACAGGAAAAGTCAAAAGTACTTTGCACATTATGAACTCTAATGTGTGAATCTCTGTAGAAGCAGCAATCAAGACAGAAAGAAGTAGGTTAGAGGTTATAAGTACTGGGCTTGAGCTGCAGTTCTCTCATTTAGTAGTTGTTCTAAAAAAGCCACTGTTCCAACTATCTGGTCCTCCTCTTCATCTTTAATTGCCTTCATACCATTAAGGCACAGAATTCTACCTTATCCCACATTCTTCGCCTCCATAATTGGTATTTTCCATTGGCAATTAATCCTAGTGTGTGATTAACATCTCCCTTTCACAGCAGTCATCATTTTCTTACTCTCCTCTCAACACAGAGTTTTCTTAATTACATAGTGTCCATGTGACTCAGCAAAAGGGACTTATAGCATCAACCCTTCTAGAAAGAGTGTGTTAGTTCATCAGCACAGTCCCTCTTCTGTAGTCATGACAACTGACTTTGTAGTTTGAATATATCTTAATGGTTGAGAACAAAAGGCTAAGAATCAGGGTGAGCAACATAATGCCTTACATTATTGTCAGTCGTTTCTACAGGACTCACCAACGGTAGGCTAACCTGATACAAGGAAGAAGGGATCAAGATGAATGAACTGTTGAACATGGTCCCTAGTGCCTCAGAAAACTTCAAGATGAAGCCACACGTGAATTTGTCTTATATATGTACTTTTCAATGATCCCAGCCAATTTTCTATTTGTATTTTGCTAGGCTGAGTGTTATTTTTCTATGCCATATAGCTGACTTGTATGAAATAGTACACATACTGTGTTCACAACAAATTCTTCCTTAGCAACCCAAGTCATCATGTGATTTTCTTGTTATTATTTCTAATTTGACCTAGTATTTCAAGTTATAATTATATTTTAAGCTTCATTCTTATAATACTGATGTAAGTAAAGAGAAATCCTAAATAAATCCAAACCATTATTTTTTGAAAGCAGTGAGTCGGGAAAGAAACTGACTTGTTCCTAATTTATTTGGCATCAAAAAACTAATGGTGTCTCCAGATCTTATACCTTAAATACTTAATAAATACATCTTGATTTCTCTTCACAGCTTCCTAGGACATTTGTTACTTCTTCAAGACTCATTTCTACTAATATAGAGACACACAGCTGGACAATATGCTGACAGTGAGACATTTTTGAGCACTCAGTCCTAAAGACTTCATTAAATCCTCCCCTAAGAGCTCAGGAACTTATGTGAAAAAAACGAAAGACTGTAAGGGCCAGAGGTTGGATGACTTGGAGGAAACCATGTGCCACAGAGACAATAGGACTGATATACATATGAATTCACAGAGTCTGTGGCAGCAATGGAGGCCTGCACAGGTTCAAGTCAGACCAAGTCTCAATGCTGAAAGGAGGACATAAACACAGATACAGTCTCCTGCCCCTGGCCAAGAAATTATCTGCAATTGACAGTTGCTTGCAAAGGACAATTTAGTGTTCTCCAATAGACTCCCACTGAGTTTATTAATTACACTTCAGGATAGGTTCCACACCCAGAGGTAAATGGTCAACATAAAATGAACTTAATGCTGGGAAGTAGTGGCACAGGCCTTTAATCCTAGCACTTGGGATGCAGAGGCAGGTAGATCTCTGTGAGTCCTAGGCCAGCCTAGTCTACAGAGTGAATTCCAGGACAACCAGAGTTACAACAACAGAGAAACCCTGTCTCAAAGAAAATAAAAAATAAAAAATAAAAATTAAAAAATAATTTTTTTTTTATAGACTATTGTTTCAAATTGATTTGCTTGGATATTTCTTTGTTTTATTGGTCTTTTCTACAGTTTTACTTTAGATTTTATGCGTGTGTGTGTGTGTGTGTGTGTCTGTGTGTCTAAGTGTGTGTTTGTGTTTCTTGGTCTAGGTTTGGTTGCTGTTTGTTTGCTTGTTCAGCTGGTTTTTAAAGAAAGAATGACAGGGCTTGGAATTTGGAGAGTGGAGAAGTGAAGAGGATCTGAGGGGAGCAGGGGAAGGGGAAAATCATGACTAGAATATATTGTACTACTTTTTTTAAAAAAAGATTCACTTCTAATATTGGTTCTCATTTTGTAGACACATAATTTGTCAAATATGCTTTAAAAAACTTTAATACTGTCTTAAGCATACATGAGTTATAAGAATTATTCTATTAACTACAACCCATTTTGAAACTCCTACATCTAAGTTGCATTCAAATTCAGCTGAAGTTCCATTATACTGAAATGTATCATTGGAGTGCTGCAGCTGTGCTTGACTATCCTGCATTCTCTTTATGAACTGCCTCTGTTTTTTTATTTTTATTTTTTTCCTATTATTTTATAATACTAATACTAATGACAGGACAAGACTTAGGTTCTAGTCAGATAATTTTTGCTCTCATTAGGAATGACCTTTGGCTCTAAAAATTAATCACACTCATATAAATTCCAACACTTGAATATAAAAATGTGATTGGATACGGAATGTAAGTTAATGTTCCATGGAATTTTAAAACACAGAAGTGAAAAAAAAATGACAGTGATTGAACTCAAGACCTTGTTTGTAGGATCATTTTATGCCTGACAGAATGAAGTCCTGCAACTACTGTGGCCTCATCTGCCAATCACACTAGATATAGAAGGGAAGTAGGAAAAACAGAAAGAAATGCAGAAGGTGGCTCAGTCTGGTGGAGTGATATTTACATTCTTCCTTCATTGAATCCACTATAAACCTAATGGTTGTGGGATATTTTATAGTTATGGAATCATACTTTGTATGCTGTTTAGGAGGAAGGGTGCTTCCTGATGCCTTGCAGCATGTAAAGGAATGTTTACACCTCTGTGATAAAAACAATGGAGTAGTCACCCAGATCTCCATATAAGCAGGCCATTTGTTTCCCTTAATGCAGATGAAGGCTCCCATAACCCTCAATTTCTGCAGCTGGGGGATCATAGAAGACTCTGACTCATCCCCAGCTTGGACACCCGCCAAGATAGACAACATGTCTGCTGGAAGACATTAAGAAGTGTTAGGTTCTATTCATTTGTATAATGAAGGCCTGTGTTGAGAGGGAGTTTTGAATGAATAAAGCACCTAGGGGCTGGGGCAGAAAGAGAGGAGAGATGAGCAGAGATGAACTAGAAGAACTATGGAGAAAATGTGTGAGGAGGCTATGGAGTGAGTTCTCTGCCTAAGCTGCCTGGGTATTGGATCCCTGAGAGTTGTCATGGCTCGTTATTAATATATCAACAGTGAATAAATTAATAAAACTTTAACCCCTAACCTTGTGTTATAAAAAATAAACATCTGACACAAAAGAACAATAAGGAGTTTATGATCATACCTCTAGAGCTCTGGAGTCAGGAAAACCAACATTTGAATAGTTTTTGCTTCCTTCTTCATATGTCACAAGGGATAATTACATAAGTGAAAATGAAGCGCCACCTCTGCTTTTGGTCTCGCCCTCAGCTCAAAAGTCTATTCTCCAAATCTGTCTTTCTGCTCCTGCTCCATCAACCATGACAAAATATGTCCACACTTCTCTCTAAACTGCTTTCCTGGTGCACTCTTACCCACTCAGGCAAGTTTCTGCTTTGAGCTCCCAATTTCCTAGAAGACATTTCTGACCAGTGTTTAACACTATAACCTGGTCCCATTCCACTCCTTCATGCTGCACTGAATGTTCTTTAGTCCATATCACCTTTTAACATTTCATATGATCTTAATAGAGAATGCTTCATCCCTCTATGTAGGTGCAGAAAATGCTAGCAACATCCACGGTATAATAATTTGAAAAGCTATTAAGTATACCTAGCATACTGTACATCACAGATCAGTACCAAAGTACACTGTAGAAGAAAAGCTATTTCTGTAATCTAGTGGATGGCGAGGAGTGAATATGAACGATAACTTCTTCTGCTTTATGGAGAAGACATTAACAAGGAGACAAATCCCTTGAATCCTACAGAACATGTTATTTGGTCGCTTGGTTTTTGTATTATTTCTCACTGCAAACACAGTAATTTATGTAAATGACATTTTCTCAAATGAGTCTAGTAATTTTCTTCCAATTATTATGTCAGTTCTACGAATATACTCAACCAACAGTATTTATTTATATGCTTTCTGACTGAGTCCTACCTAGGCTTGTTTTCAAGAGAAGGAGTGAATATACAGCAAGGACTTGGGAATGATTAAAGAGTGTCTAAAGACATATATCAAAGCTCAGGCTTGTCCCCTGGATTCAGAATTTTAATTGTGTAAATCATACATAATGCAAGAGAATTAGGGAAGTTTAGCAAAAGCCATTTATTAAGAGAGTGTTAGCGCCCTCTCCCCCGTCACACCATTAAGCATCCCATTATCATTAGTTCTCTGCCCGTTTTAACAATTTTCTTTTCATCCAAATACCACTTCATTCTCTGACCCAACAAATGCAATTTTGACCTCATTAGCCTCCTTGGTGTCAGGATTGGAATAATAACAAGGTGAAGCCAATCACCATCTACACATTGATCTTGACATTCACTTCAGTTATGGGGTTGTGATTGCTATGTCATAGGGTGCATACTTTCCAGGTGAGTCAATCAGTCCACAGTGGAGACTTAGTCTTTGTTAAGGTCTTACAGTGAATAAACAAATACAGATCCCATTAATCAATAGGAAATAAATTAAGTAAGTAAGTATTCTTTGATTTAATGAGAAGAAACTTGCAGGTGATATGGCCTTAAATAAGTGACCACAGGGATATAGGGAGAAGGGTAAGTTCTAGGGAAGTGATGAACAATGTTTTAAGTGAATCTTGTTCTAGGGATAGCAACAAGTAAAACATGTGTGGGGCTAAGTTATATGTGAATATCTAATATGCAAAACATATTTTTGCATAGATCTTTTGTAATGTCCTAAATATCTATATGTGATTTTTTTGTTCTTTATTAAAAATTGAAGTTTAATTCAGTGTTCTTAATTTTATCTGGGTGTCCTTGCTCTGGGCCATGTCTGGTTTCTGGTTTTTAGGCCGTAATTAACTAGTTCTTCTTTGTTAATAGGAGAGTAAAGAAAAATCTCACTCTCTAGTGTTGGATCAAATCTCACCCATGTGTGTCCCCACCCGAAGCTCTCTTTGCTCTGTAAAGCAGCCATGGCCATCTGTGGCCTGGGCCCATGGCTGGCCACCCCAGGCAGAAAGGCGTAGTCAGAGAGTCATTCTCGCTTTATAGAAGGAGTCATGGGGAGGGTCATTAGTACCCAGGGATGGAATCCATTGGTTAAGACAAGGATATTGGAGTAGCTCATCTGCATATGGAGCTCAAGTCTAAGTGTCAAGGTCCTGAAAGGATACCTTGTCAGCAAATGGGCATCCCTTGGCTTCCACAGCACAGATAAGCACCAACCAAGCCACATTCCTTTGCTAATGTCCTTCTGTGAGGCATGCAGTATTTCATATTTAGCTTGTTCTGGCCAGGGCTAAAAGTGAGGAGCAACCAAACTCCTAGCATTTTCAGAACAAGAAAACCTGAGGTTCAAGGCCTGTTTCGACTCACTCTTAACTCTAGGATAGCCCCACATTCTAGAACCACTCAGGAAATATAATGGAATACGATGTTCCCAGTATTTTCATACCTGACTGATTTTCGAGAAGGAGAAAGAGAATAAAAATCTCATTGTAAAATTCTATTTTCATTCATCCAGTAGTACAAGACATTCAGTGCTGTTTTCATCAAATAATATTCATGAGATTCTGGTCAAGGAAATATTTCACGACAGCTCCAGTTAGTATGGTAAAGAACCATGGCATATACTGCTAAAAGGAAACTATAACTTTGCTTAACTCTCTGTTATTCAGATTAAGAACTAAAGTACTCATGCATTTAGGTGACTTGTCAAAGGTTGCCCTATGTCTGGGACACTCACTCTGCTAAATCAAACATACACACCTTATCAGCAATCATCACCCAAACTCTGAGAGGTAATGATGCTGTGACTTCATAGATAAGAAGAGTCTTTGCAAATTTAATTACTGTTTTTTGAGGAAATAGGGTGGAAAAGAGCAATGTTGAGAGTTGTCAGAGCTTAGTTCCCCCTAATGTTTTTCTTTTTCTCTTTCAAAGACCTCTCCAAATATCTCCCTTACACACTCATACCATATTAACACACACACACACACAGCATATACCTTACTGGTCATAGTTTTTTTTAGTGCAGCATACCTGTGTATAGTCCAAAATGAAAAAAAGAAAAAAACTGAATTCTTTCAAAAAACTGCAAAATAATGTAAGAAGAGATAGAGAGATATAAGCAATAAGGGATGGGCTATATGAAATATTTCCTCATAAATAGAATCAGAAGATAATACGTGGGTTAGTTTATGCTTTCTTTCTATGCTGAGACACAACTATGCTTTATCTAGTCATGACTTCCACTTCATTGACTGTGTTTTGTATAATTCACTAAGAATTACTATTGTCTTCATCTTTATAGATTTTATTTTTAGAGTATTTTTATATTTACAGGATACCTGAACAAAAGTTGTGGAGAATTCACATAGAAACTGGTATAGATACGGCCTTCTTCACTATCAGTGGACACAACAGACTGGTTGGTTCCTTGGTTATAATTATATTGATGTACCACTATCAACCTGAGTTTATAGTTTATATTAGAGTCTATTCCTGATAGTTCACATTCTGTGGACTTTTACAAATGTATTATGACAAATATTCACCAATACTTCCCCTGTGCATTTAAAGTTAATATTGGAGTTACAATTGCAAGGTAATGGAATATGCCATTGAAGAAAAAGCATACTGAAATGTTTTCAGAAACTATAAGCCATAATAGAATTAGTAAAATGTTTGAGTAGGAATTAATAAACCTTGTAAAAACAATCAGTATTAGTTACCAGATAACAGCTGTCTGTAGCTTTGATCGTATCTGCTACAATCCTAAATACATGCAAATTTTGTTTTGAAACAAGCAACACATGCTATTACTGATATATTCTAATATACAAAGTCGAATTTCCATGAAATTCAAAAATGAGTCTAACTTGTTTCTCTGCTTACTGATAATGTGTGTTCTAGCAAATATTTTTGTCACTATAGATTCATAAATACTTAATACAGCATGGGGACCAGATAGGGACATCTATGTTTATCACAGACAGAAACACTCAACTCAGAGTGTTTAATTGTAGTGAAATGGCCTTTGTTAACCTAAAATAGCATGCATTTGAATCCCTTAAGCAAGGTACAGAATGGTCCACTTACTTGAATATACTGAGGTTTCCAACAATGAGTGATTAGTGTCAGAGGGTTGGATGAGAGAGGAAGAAAAGAAGAGAAGAAAGAGAGAATGAGAATTGGAACAAAACTATTGTTAGAGATGAGGCATAAATTCTTGATAGTTTGGTTTTTGTTTTTTCCTACTGTAGTGACTAGAATTATCCTTAATGTACATATCATTCTTACTGCAGAAAAATGACCCAAGGTTATGCTGATATGCTCATTACTCTGACTTTATCATTTGACGGTGTACATTTGTAGTGAAACATAGTACCCTAACCTATACAATTATTATCTGACAATTGTAAACAAAAGAAAGAAATGATGGTCCATCCCATTCTGGATGTGGTAAAATCTTAACTTTCTAAGGATTTGATCTTCCATTGAAACAGCTTTGGGTTTCATTAGAAGAAAAATTTTAATTTCTCAAGATCTATTTTTTTTTCTTTCACAGAAACATCTAACTTAGCAACTGAGTTGTTGGAATATTGAAAGCAGTCAAAAACTTCTGCTGAATATGTCAGGATTTGAAATGTATGATTACTTGTGGCTCAAGATTTTATGAATAAACTAAAACAATTACTAAAGGGCTAATAACATTGGTAGAGTTGGCCCTATTAGTTCCATGATTAGTATATCACCATATGCAAGGCAGAGAAAAGTCCTATTTCTTATTCTTACTAAAGAATAGAATATCAACTCTTGGGTTGGTCTCCACTATCATTTCTGTTCTTACCTAAACCTATCACTGTCTACCTCTCCTGTAATAGTGTTTGTTCAGTGCTCCCCACAGACCCTTCTGCCCATCACTCCATCTCCAAATTGATTGTGCCAGTGTGTGTGTGAGAGATTGCCCCTATGAATTTTCCAAATTATTATTTTGGAAGAAGTGTCTAATTTCCCTGGCTCTCCAACATCCTTATGATAAGGTGAAAATTTACTCTTTTTTCTGAAAGCCACTAAGATAATGGTCATTGGTTATCAGTTCACTGTTACACTCTAACTAGTTCCTTAGTGATTAATTCAACCCTCACTAGTCTTTCTGATAATGCACTTGTCAATATCTCAATCACAGTGTACACTGTCCCCTCTGACCGCCTTTCCTTCGTTTTCTGATTAATTCATTTTACTTTTCCAGCCTCATCCCAAATGTCTCCCCCCCAGGTAATATGCATTTGATTTCCCTAAGTGGAAAATTTGGAAACCATTGTACGAGCTCTGAGAGGATCTGGGAATTTTCCTTCACTTAACACAATTTAGTTGAACAAATTACTATTGTATTTGCATAAAACATGTCTTTTTATATTAAATTCCTGATACTACATTTGTCTTATTCATCTTTATATGTCCATAATGTTGTCTGAAGAGTAAAATAAATAAGGAACACTGGAGAAAGCCCCATCCTCAGGGCATATTATGAATCAGCTGATACTGAAACTCTGGACTGACTGAAGCTCATTACTTTTGAAGTTTTCTGGTATTTTAGTCTAATGCTCTGGGGATGTTTCAAACAGAATCCAAAGCTTAGAACATATAACATAACCTAATGAATATCATGAGGTATCAGAAACCATTTGTTGTATTAAAATATACTCAGATTCAGGATATCAAGTAGTCACAGGACACTGAGCTCATAAAAGAGAAGCAAAATAATCAATTTACATGTGATATTAACAAATTAAAAATCTTTTATATATTAGCCTAACTTTGGTCTACAAGGTATAGGTAAAAAGGAAAAGATGATCTATCATCTCTGCTCTCCATGAAGAACAAGACTCAGCTCAGCCACATCTGCCAAGCAAGGTAAGTTTGTATAGTCAGTCATTAAAGAGGAAATAAGAAACGGAAGTGAAAGAAAAAGTCACATCCCAATAGGAAAGACATTTTGTTTGGGCAGAGGAGATATGAATATTAAAGAGAAATTACCGATGTGATAACTTGGGTCATCTGAATTGACATGGTTTTTCTATGAGGACTGACAACTGAGGCTGCCTTTGTTAACATAACTGAGCCATTTTTTTTTTTAAGAATCTTACCCAGATAAATAAAACTGCAAAGCAGCAAGTATCTTGTGTCTACTTAAATATATATATTTTAGGCAGTTGTCTCCTGTAGATTAGTATATCCAGTTTGCTAACCTGGACAAGCAGTTGTAATATCAGTTAACTTAAGTGGGCAAAGAGCTAACTTGTCAGACTCACTTCAAGCATCTCACCTTGTTATGACTACTAGCATTTAACTGTGACACTAAACACATTATCCAAGCTTGTATTTAGTCTTAAACTCTGTCCTGTGTAGTGATTTCTTCCCAATTGAAACATTCCCTAAGACTTAGAAACTAACAAAACATACAAGGCTTTTACAATGACCCTCCCTGAGCTTATAAAAGCAGTAAATAATTATTGGAGACTCATAGTTTGGGTGTGAAGTTCCTTGAAAATTGGGTAAAGAGTTATAGGGATATGACTTTTGTAAATATCCACCGATGCGTGGGGTGTTCAATAGTACGACTACTGAGTCAGCCATACCCTGGTAAGTAATCCCTCACCTCTAATTAGCTCATCAAGCTAGACTTAGGTAGAATTATTCCTTTGTTCTTTTGTTGATGCCCTACCTGTTCAGTAACATATAACATATCATTTTATCTTATCACAGGCCACAGTTGCTCATTGCATCAGGCAATATCCCAACTCATCAGATAAATTCTAAAACTAGTATCAATAAAGTCAGATGATATCATACACTTCCAACTTTTTCTGTCTTTATTCCTATGCCAAGGAGGAAGAGATATTTGTTCATGTCTCTATAGGAAGTCATAAGATAGTCTGTCTTAAGCTACTTGTGCCCAGACTTCAAACTTCTCTAATCTTCTGCTGACCATGTCATTTTAAAGTCCTGTCAAAACTCCTTCAGAATGAGAAACCTTTCTGAAGATCCTTTGACACTGATCAGATTTGAAAACCTTTATTATTACTGGAAACTTTTGCCCATAAGAATATAACCTCCTCATCTGTGTCTGCCACATCATAAAACACTAAGAAAATGGTAACATTGCAAGTTCTGTGATCCTTTTCCAAGTCAGGACTATTTTGTACCATAGTATGAACCAAAAAGTGGTTCATCCCAACACAGGGTATACACCAGGTTAAAACCCAAACTGGAAGAGCCTTCCATCCCCTAAGAATAAAAGTAGTTCTTGACAGACATTGTCTTCAAAGCAAGACTAGTCTCTGAGCCTCTGAATATAAAGCCCAGGCCAGAAAATTGTTTCTGAGACAGTGTATCTTCAACTCAAAAGTGTAATATGGGAAGCCTTGCTTTCACAACAGATATGAGATGCATTTTTTATTACCCTTATGTTGATGTAATTGGTAGGGAACCAAGACCAGGGCAGAGTAGTCAATGAGATTCATTCATCTCTAACCAATAAGATCATCAATACACATCAAATAAATGCCTCTACTCTAAGATGAAGCTAAGGATTTATTTGAACCAAATATTAGAGTTATAATACAAAACAAAATAGTTAAATTGCTATTGAAATTGCATCTGCTTTTTAAAAAGTCATGTATTTAACTAAGGGTACTTAATGCATCAAACAAATTTCTCCTCTGAGATGCCAATGAGATATCACCTGTAAGGTAGGCAACCTTACTGGGACAACTTCATGGTTGCTATGGATAGTAAACTTATGTCTGTAGAACTATGATTACCATTCTCAATCTAATTGTCTTTTACAGATCAAATCAACCCATAAAAGTCAGTGATTTTCTCCTCTATTCCTTTATTACTATTTTGCCTTTCTGTACCAAGATTACTAAATGTATTTTAAAAGGTCATCTTGCTGCAAGAGTAGCAATGCTCTTAACCACTGAGTAATCGCACCATCTCTCCAGCCATATATATATATATATATATATATATATATATATATATATATATATATATATATATATATATATATATATATATTTACTCAAATTGATAGGGATTGTTAAAAACACAGAGGGTCACAAACGCAAGACTTTTAGACTTGATCAGACCTGTGGACATGCATGCAATCAGCTTTACTTGAGTTGTAGAACAATATATCCTTGGGACTTTGAGAATGCTTTCTTTCAAATCCTTGGGCATTACTAAAGTAATAGTCTAATTTCTAATTCAGTAACATATTATTTTATTCTATAATAGGGAAATGTTGCTTATTATACCAGGCAATAATTCAACTAAGCTGAGAAAATTTAAAAGTATCAATAAAGTTTAACCATATAAGTTCTAATTTTTCAGTCTTTTTAACTGATATAAGTTTATAAGCCAAATATATTAATATTTGGGCTTTAAGAGCATTTTTTGATTATACCTAAGAATCATATGCATGATTTTAATTCTAAAATTTTGTAATGATTTCAATTGTTTAATCTTACAAATTTGTGTAACCAGATCTCATTACATTTTTATCATAATAGTTTCAAAATGTTAAAATTTAAAGAAATTATAGTCAAGTGGTAGTGGCATGTGCCTTTTGAAAGGCAGAGGCAGACAGATCTCTGTGTTTTTGAGGCCAGCCTTGTCTAGGGTTACAACAGGGTTACAATCTTCTCTCTAAAAACACAAAATAAATAAATAAATAAATAAATAAATAAATAAATAAGAAAGAAAGATAGAAAGAGAGAAAAGGAAGGAAGGAAGGAAGGAAGGAAGCAGAAGGAAGGAAGGGAGGAAGGAAGGAAAAGTAAAACCAAAATAAATAAAGGAAGAAAATAAAGAAATTGAATCAAGTAACAGTCAGTTAATAATTAGAAATAGTAGAAAGAGAAAAACAAAATAAGATCTGTCCTGAAGTTTTAAAGAGTTTAATGCTTTACAGATCTTATGTAAATACACAAGTGAAATTCTCTATATACTGCACTTACATCTAGATGTAGGAGTAAATTGATGAATAAATGGTAAAGAGATACAGAGAAAGAGAGATAAAAATGATAAGGCAGTCCAACAGATGAGAATGGGGAGCCTAGGGAGATGACTCAGTCTATAATGTGCTTTTCACAGAAACATGAAATCCTGAGTTTGATCTTCCAGAACAGAAGACTTGGTGGCCTATGACTGTGTTCTAGTTGGCTTTTTGTTACTGTGATAAATACAATCACCAAAAGCAACTTAGGGTAGGGAAGGTTTGCTTGGGTTAAACTTACAGATCCTTGTAAGTTTCACCTACAGTCCATCACTGAGGTAAATCAGAGCAGGATATAGGGCAGAACCATGGAGAAATTCTTCTTATGAGTCATCTCCAAGTTGTTCAGCTAGCTTTCTTAGACAGTTCAGACCTGCCTACTTATAAACGTACCATCCACAATGGCAGTCAGTCAAGACAATCTCTCACAGACATTGCCATAGATCAGTCTGATCTGGGTAATTCCTCAATTTTAGCTTCCTCTTCCCAAATGACTCTTAAGTTGTGTCACATTGTGAATAAAAACTAACCATCACAGACTGTAATGCCAGCACCAAGGAGGTGGAAACATGTGAATCCCTGGGGTCTTTGGAGCAGCTAATATAGGTAAACTGTCAAGCAAAAGGTTCTCCAAGAGACCCTGTCTGAGAAAATGAAGTAGAAACTGAGAAAAACAACCCATGTTGAGACCTAACAACCCCAAACACATTAGCGCATATACCTATATACAAATGTGCAGGGGCGGGGTGGGATTCTACAGTGATTTAGACAGTGTTAATGTAAATTCATTCTCAAAGAGATGAAATAATGAAAAGATGATCAAATAGTTGCTGAACTCTATGCTTTTTAGTAGAAAAGAAACCTCAAATCAACCTTTCATATTTAGTAAAATTATAATTTAAAGCAGAGAGTTTTCTTCTGTAATTAATGCTACACATCTTATTGTTGAATATGATTGGTTCCCTCATGATTTATCTGACTTAAGAAGCAACAGCTAGGCCAAGAATCACTACATCACTTTCTCATGTCTCCGATGCTTGTCTTCTTTCCCTGGCATATTGGAGGGCGTGGAAGAATTGCTTTAAAAGATTCAGTGGACAAGCATCTGAAGAGGGAGAAAGTAGGGCTATCACCTTCTTTGAATTGAATTTCTTTATAATGAAGATGACATCTGAAGATGTCTTGGACTGTTAATAAGTTCCAACATGATACAATTACCAGAAAAAGCTGGGAATTATTGTCTGCTGTGTTATATACATATGATATTAAGGCAATTGATGGGTTTGGTGACAAAGAATCAATTTAACTTCAAAATGAAGGTAATTGGAGCAATTACATCTGTAAAAGTCTGTAGAACAATGACTAGAAGATAAGAAATTCTTAATAGCTATTACTTGAAAGAGTTCTAGAGATGATTGACACAGAATCCATCTTTATTACATAATCTGTGAAATGACTTAAGATAAAGCTCTATTTTATATGCAACTGTGGGGTCTTAGTTCTCAGTGGATTTTGAATTATAAATTAGATACACACCATTAATAATGCCACATAAGATGGATTTACTTCTCTATGTACATCGAGAATCAAGAATTGTTTGTTAAAAAGAGTAGACAAAACCTTCAGATCCTGCAACAGGAAAGAAATTGTCTTCAAGTTGCTTACTACAAAGAACTTATTATTTGAGCATTATGTAGAACACACATAGAAAAATTCCCTCTGGTCAACCTGGCATTTTGGAAATATATTGGCAAATGTCAACAATTTGCATGTTAGAATATCTTCTTTTAGTTAGAATTTCAAATGGTTTGGTTATGACATTATACTCCCCAAATGCTTCAAAGTGTTGGCATAATGTTTTAAATATGATTTACAGTTTGAAAAGCATCTTAACCAGCTAGGTGAAGCTTATATTTATCTGATCTCAGATGCTGTAGATGCTTAAACATCACTGGGGAAAATAAATAGACTGTGTAAGGAAATTCTTTTATATCCTAGAGCATGGTTCTATTTTTTTATATTAATGGCAATTCATATGAAGATATTAAATTTTTATCTATTGAGTACATTTTAATTTATTGTACACTACAGTATAATTTATTGTGACATTTACATGCACATGTACAAGACAAGTAGACTGTATCTGTCCACTGTATTTCCAGGCACACATTCATGCACACAACCCTAATAACAGCCCATTATGCAGTAGCACCATGATTTGTTTAGTCATGCACTAATAGACATGTAGGCTGATTTTCATATATCAGCAGTTGAAAGCAGTGTTATAATAAAATTCAGCATGCAAATATCTCTTTTATACTGTGACCTCACTTATTTCAATAAATACCAAAAAGTAGGACAGAAGGGCCACATGGTATTTTTTCTAGTATTTTCAGGAACTTAATGCTGTTCAATATAGCGGGTCTACTAATTTACACCCAAAACCAACAGCAAGAGCCCCGTTTCCTTTATAAAATCATTAACATTTTCTTTCTTTTTTTGTGGTGTGTGTGTGTGTGTGTGTGTGTGTGTGTGTGTTCTGAGTGTGGGCCAGCACATGTGTCAAGGGGGAACATGCATGTTTGACTGCATGATTGTGAAGATCATAGGTAACCTTGAGTTTCTTCCTCAGACATCAAGCACTTTTTTAAAAAACAGGTTCTCCCATTGGCCTAGAACTCCTCAAGTCACCAAGGCTCTCTGGCCAATAAGTCACAGAGATCTACTTGTCTATGTCTTCCCAGCACTGGGATTATAAGCATGCATGCATGTACAACAATGCCTGGGTTTTGTTTTGTTTTTTTTAACATGTGTTCTGGTGATCAAACTCTTTTCTCCCCACTCCACAGCTCACTATTTAATTTCAAGTAGCTTTTCTAAATTTCAGTGTGGTGGTATTTTATCATAGTTTCAATTTGCATGAGTCTAGTGGCTAATAACAATTTTTTTCACAGATTTATTGGCCATTTGCATTTCTTTGAGGAATGTCCTCAGATGATTTCCCCATGATTTTACATCTCTACGCACTATCCGACCTGCTAAGTGTTCAGAGGGTTTGTGTGTTTGTAGAAGGAATAAAACCACAATCTGCTACACTTAGAGGAGAATACAGAAGCGACAGTAAGCAACTAGAGCGAGCTCTACTCACTAGTTTATCTGCAGAATCTTAAAGGACCTTTATAGAAGTGTTCTGCATTTCTCCAAAATGGGGACAGATTGAGTGGCAGAAAAAGCCAACCTCTCCCAGATTGAAATGACATGTAGTTCCTGGGCTTGGATTAACATTCATATTTCTGACTCCTACTTCTACTTAGATCCAAAATGAAAATTGTGTACATTTCATTAACTTAGAGTTTTCAAAGTCATTGTGAATTGATTTTTAAGTTTTTGTAATATTTATTCATATAGCATGAACTTGTTATATTTTGTTGAAAATGATCACTCTGTTGCTTAGAAAAATAATCTTACAAAAATAGTAATCATTTAAAATTGAGACAAAATGTAAGAGCTCTTCCAAATGTGGTGCTCTGACTTGATAATACAAAGTGATTCTCAAAAAAAAATTTTTTTCCATGTTATCTTTCAAAATATGAAATGAAACATTTAATTAATCAAAAGTATTTTTTTTTTACCACAATTGATTAACTAATTGGGACAGAACTTGATTTTAGATAACTCCTGCCCTTCATTTTAGTTTATAAAATGATACACCACATAAAGCTGTTTTATGTTTGCTTCTATGCTTCCACTGCTTAACCTGAGTTATCTACTTTGACTTGTTGTTTAGGCAAATTCATGAGTGAATGTAAAGAACGCAGCTCTCACTTCAGATGGGTTAAGACATACTTTATTCTGCAGCAAATGAGTGACAGAACCTGCGAATAGGTTTACTTCATTTCAGATTCCATATTTATAAGATTTTCTTTTGGGGAATTTTATGTCATAAGTGTTAAATAGATATAAACCATCAAGGTTAGACTATACACATGTCCTCTCTGGACATAAGTTAAAAAGTTGGTAGAATGCTGCAAGTGGACTGGTCTCCTCACCTCTCTCTTATTTCTCATTCTGACTCCTATTGGTTGTTTCTCATAGACACAATTATTTTTGTCAGAATCTAAACGGTTAAAGGATTAGCTAGGGACTGGAGATGAAGCTTGATTGTTAATGTGATTGTCTTGCAATCCTGAGGACATTGGCTCAATCTCCAGTAGTTACATAAGATGCAGTAATTGGTAGCATGCATGCTCAGTACTCACAGAGGAGGCAGAGACAGGAGAATCTCTGAAGGTCATTTAGCTATTGAGGGGGGGCAATGAGAGACCCTATCTTAAAAGAGGTAGGTGATGTTACTTAGGATGGATACCTGATATGTACATGAGCACACATGTGCACAGACACACATAGTAACATATATACACATATAACACACACACACACACACACACACACACACACACACACAAACACACACACACACAGGGAAATGGGCAAAATTTGGTCTGTAATCAGAATTAAAACTGAAATAAGTCTATGAACATAACATAAATGAACCTACAGAAAGCATATAGGAAAAATTCTACTGTCAAAATAGGAGCTTCAATACTTAAGGAACTTTATCTGAGAATGCATTTTAGTACCATGGTGAGAACTGGACTTTCTATTTTTCTTTATTCTCAAGCCCATGATGCTGGGGTTTCCTTCTGAGGCTATAGGTCTGAAACTCCTAGGAGATTTTGTTTTCTCTATTAGCAGGAAATGAGAAGAAATTCCATGATACAGGCAGTATGAAAAGACAAGAAAAGCAATCACCTTAATTGAAACTAAATAGGGTGAATAGATTTTCAAGTGCAGAATTTGGAGCCTGTGAGGGAAAGAAACAAGGCTACAGCCTTGAAGATAGTATAGACAGTCTAGAAAAATATTTATGCCAAAATAGCTTGAACCAGAGAAATCAGTTGCAGGAAATGCAAAGATTAAGACAGCATTCAAGGCGAATTGGGAGTTTGCAAATGACACTCTTCTTAGAAGATTAACATGATATTAACTGACAATCTATGGGTTGACAATTTATTAGTTGACAATCTATGGGGAAATCTGTGGATCAAATAGGTCTTATTCTACCATAATAAAATATATATTGTTCATGTCTATATTCATGTCTATATTCCTACATTTACATTATGTTTAATAGGACAACACACAATTAAGTTATATCAGTCAATCAAAATTCTCCTCTCCTTTGCTTCTGTGCTCAGGATCTGAACTTATCACAGTGTTATTCTTTGAGAGCCCTGGAAAGAAAATGAAACACTTTGACAAAGATAATGTAGAAGGGAGCAACCCTCAAGGCTATGGGGGAAGAATTTAGAATGTACAATTATTAGGAGGTATGTAGAATACTGGGGGACTTGAGAGAGTGAAAAAAGGAAGAGAAAAACCCCAGAATGCGGATTGACTCAGAAAAAATGATAATTCCATTGATTCCACCAAATAATGTCATTTAACCTGTGTAGTTAACACATTCTCTTCCCACAAAATTACTGAGCTCATTGAATTGTCAACAGTGTGTGCTGCCAATGGTATGTGCATCATTCAAATAATGTTTGTGGTGAGAGAATGTGATGTGTGGTGATGATGATGATGTGTGTGTGTGTATTTTAATGGTAACACTATGAGAATCTTCCTTTGTGTGTTCTGTACATAAATATGAGGAAGATGTGGAAATGAGACCTAGATAACAAGTAGTAATTTACTGTCCATTTCTATATTTATTATTATTACTATGTGATATCTAGGAAGGGTAAAAGGTGTATATAATCAACATACACTGTCTACATGTAAGAAACTCCTAAAGAACCTATAAAACTACATTTTAAAAGTATGATGACATTTAGTTAACCTTAGTAAGGTTACTAGATATTAAAAAGAAGACTACAATAAGGTGGATTTACAGATTTTTATGGGGGCATAAAGAAGGGAGTTCTCACCTATATCAAAGCCTTTTGAGAGTCAACAAATGACAAGTAAAAACAAACTTTGGCATGGGAAACAATGTCTTAGTGGGAAACTTTATTAGAATTAGAGTAAAACAAAGTTTTCAATGCCTGTAATATTTAGAACTAGAGAAATTGTTGTTGGCTGTGAAAGGAGAACATGGAATATCACTTGGAGAGAGGGCTCTGCACAGAGAAATTTTGGACTGAAAAGCAGACTTAATACATACATGAAAGGCAAGATGGCTACCATTAAGACAGTGAGAATGGCTGCTGTCATTTTAAAAATGAAGTTTTAAAAATTCCAATTTTCAAAAAGACAAATGTTTAATTTATATGTACATGTGTGTCTGTGTTTATGTGCATCTGTATGCTGGTGCCAACTGAGCCAAGAAAAGGGCAATAGATCCCTTAGAACTGGAGTAATAAAAGGCTACAAAACCACCTGACCTGGGTGTTAGGAATTAAACTCAGATTCTTCACAAAGCAGCAAGGACTCTTCACCATTGAGCCATCTCTCCAGCTCCTGCATTTCAACTTTTATTTCTCACTGTTTCATACATATCTACAATGTCTGTGATCATATTCACAGCCAGGAAGCTCTCTTATTTCCTTGACAGGCCTGCTTTTTGCCTTCCTCTAGCTAAATAGTACCTCTCCTTCTTCCATGTGGTTTTGATTCCTTGTGCACATTCTGTGCAGGTGAAGAGGACACACACATTCTTTTACAAACAATATGAAAGATTCCTGTTCAGCCAATGAAATGAAAAAAGGTGTCTGTGATGTCATTTCATCATCTTAATTTGTGAGATAAAAGGTGAAGGTATACACTGACAGTGTATGGAGAGGAAACATAAGCTGAGGATCAAAGACAAAGTAAGTGTACCATGACTGCTATTTAGTATGGTATCTCTAGTGTTTCAAGTGGTTTTCTTGAATTATTTAATTTAAGCCTCAACTGATCCTTCAAGTAATCTCCTTCTACAAATGGCAAAATGCAAGCGTGGAAGGAGCTTTCATTACCTGCTACAAAATAGAAAAAGGTTTTCAGCAGTCACCTAGACATTGCAGGGCAGCAGTGAGGTAGTAGGTGCACTGATGACGATGCTGCTAATACTTTCCTTCCTGTTGTGTGATTCTGTCCATGATGTATAAATGTTGGGGTCCAGTTGAAGACCCCAAGAAAGTTGGAACTAGATTATCTCTGCATCAAGGTGCAGACAATAGAGTATAACACAGGACCACTAAGGCCAAAGGAATACACTGAAATTATAGTGAATGATAGACAATTCACAGGGTCAGGAAACAGCTAGAAGAATAAAGCATTTGGAGATTATTTATCTCCCACCCCTCAAAACTCTTTATTCCTAATATAATAGTATTACATTAGTATTTAAGGTTAATATAAAAGTGGTATCAGGAGGAGAGTGATTGTGTTACAGGGCCATTTCTACTAAAATTTGTAAGTGTAACACTCAGAGGACTAGGTGAATTTTTACAAGAGAGGGTTGTTAGGAAGGGAGTCTAGCATATACGCCTAGCTTTCTTTGCATGTGGCCTTTTTCATATTTCTTTGTCATAATATGATATAATCAGAACTCCTTTATGAACAACAAAGTCATGCTGTTTGGACTTTGCAGTTCTCAACACCATGATTCCAAGTAAACCTCTTGGGAGTGTGGTACTGACTGACAAAAAAAGGGGGGGGGGAATTCTCTGGGATTTGGTGGAGTTCTGTGCCAAAGTGGGGATGGAAGCTGGGTGTCCTTGACATGAGCTCAAAATAAATGAACTGTGTGCTCAAGGCTTATGAACTTGACTAGAGGTAAATTATGCACTAACAACAAATCCAACCTAGCAGCCCTTTAGTAAGAGGTTTTGATGTAGAGTATTTTGTTTCTAAATAAGTGTTGCTTCAGTTATACTGAAAATAAACTTCTTGAATCCTGACAAGCATTCCAACACTGAAATCACCAGGCACCTATGGTGTCTATGGGAGACTTTATTCATGGATGACACACTGGATTCATTTTTCATATAATAGAGTCTTAACAAAAGTGTGCTATAATGTTTTTCCTCAATGGCAGTAAAACCCATTCTGACTATGTTACTCTCATGGGCTGAGAAAGAACATGAATTTAAAGAGAAGATCTTTGGTTCTCACTGGTAACAGGGTTGAGATGGCTTGCTTAAAATATTGAAACCCAAATCTCATAGGAGTCAGACTATTGCTTCTCTCCTTTAGAAGCTGACATGTTGCCTTCTGGTTCCATGCATACTAGTCCCAAGAGATAGACTATCAATTCAGGTTTTGTTCAGGATCCCCTAGGCCTTCTGTGTGACTATCTATCTTCCATCTCTGAGGTACAGCAAAGAACAATAGCAATAGCCTATAATATTTTGGTAGTCTCTTTGACAACCCTGACCAACAACTCAAAATAGGGCTTCTCATATCTAGAGTTGGGCTTTTGTTAGACGGTCTTTGGCTCTTGGAGAGAGAGTTACATGCCCTGATGGGAAAATATCATTTAAACTATATAGGTATATTATATTTATACACATACTTGTGTGTATTTTAGATCTTTTAGACAGTTCATAGTGTGATTTCTTATGACTTTTTCAGACATCCTTACTGTTATTTCATTTTCCTCCCTCCTTCTCTCAGGCAACTAAGGAATGCTGAGAGTGAGAAAAATCGTCTTTTCAAGGAAAGAGAACACCAATTGGCTACAAAATTCCAAGTGGTTAGTCCTGAAAGCATACACAGGCAAGTAACATGATATTGATTCAGTAGACTACATTTGTGTGTTTAGGCATATGTAGATATATGTACATATTCGTACATAACAATTAATGATAAAGGAGACCATGGATTTAAAAGAGAAAGAAGAAAGAGGGGTATGTAAGAGAATTTGGAGGGGTGAAAGAAAGGGGAAACAATTTAATTAAAATTTCAAAAATATGATAAGTAAATTAATTCAATACTGAAACAGTAAAAGTGGGTGACAGGGTTATGGCATGTACCACCAAGACTTATGAGGTGCGCTCAGGCACTATGTTTTGGAAGAAGAGAATCTAAACCTGAAAGCTGTGCCCTCTACCTGAAGGTGGTGTGACACTGTACCTTCGTGCCCCCAATAAGTAAATGATGATAGATGATGGATGATAGATAGATAGATAAAAGTAAAAATATGAAACACACTAATATTATTGCTTAGAACTGCCAGTTTTGCTTTTCCTACTCGTAGTTCATGGTAGCTCTGAAAATGGGAGAGCATGACAAGTTATATTTGAAAATGCTTCTGTTTGAATTTATGTTCAACAACTTCTTTTCTTGTTGTAGTTTTTATAGAAAACACTGAAAGTATATGTTTGTTCTGATAAGGAAAGTGCAATTTGTTATTTGTGACAAAATATAATCTATTGAAGCCATGATTAAAAATATCCAGCTAAAACCACTATTTCCAAAATCCAAGAAAAATTTAAATGTAAACATTTAGATACATTGATAGTCATCTTACCCAGTTTGCTTCTTTACTATGAAACAAAGTAAACTCTGCCTGATATTTAAAGGAAAGTTAAATAGGAAAAAAGAAGTTTCTTTATTACACTTATTCAGACTGTGTGTATGGAGGGAACGCACACATATCACATGAAAGTCAGAGGACTAGTTGAAAAGTTCAATTCTCTCTTTCTATCATGTGCATCTAGGGGAGGATTGAACTCATATTATCCCGTTTGACAGTGTTCTTTTACCTATTGAGTCTTTTAGTGTCCCTAACACACATACACACAAACACACATACACGGAGAAGGAGTAGGGGGAGGAAGAGAGGGCATAGTGTAGCAAATAGCAACTGTAGCTCTGTAAGAAAGACAAGGAGGCATTTTCCAAGATACAAAGCCTTCCAGACCTTAGCAGAGGGAACTGTATTTCATTGCAAGTGTATCCTGGACAGTATAACACTGATCATCTGATCTCAGTTGTTTTATTGATGCAAAAACTCTGTCCTCTCATCCAAAGGCCTATTTGCATAATGAAGGAAACTATTTAGCAGCCAAACTATGTCACCTTTACAGTGGAAGAGCTCAAGGCCTAAAGGTAGTGTTCTCTTCTTGTTCCATGAGACTGTGGGAGAGGGACTAAAAGAATTTCTCTATAGTAACCTTGTTGTTCATCACAATGCCTCTGCCAGAGAGCCATGAGCAGGTACAGATTATGAGGAAGTAAATATCTGAATCACAGAATTATATAAAGCCAACACCTACAGATACTTAGGCAGCCCTTCCCCAAACAAGATACAAAACAATTGCTTCAAATTTACATTAACATAACTAGAAATAAACTTTCCTAACAATATAATATGATTCCTCATTACTTTTTCAGACATCCTTATTGTTATTTCACTCTCCTCCTTCCATAAAGCTTGCTCAAGATGTCTTAGGGCTCTGTGGTATGAAGAGTGGGCTCTGTTCTGTTGCAAGCTTTTTCCAGGATACTGGAAAAGCCATGGGCTCTCCATACCTCACAAGAGTGCTTTTGGGATGGAACAAGGCAACATACATAATAGTGCTGCTATAGTCTCTTGAATTGTAGTTTTACTCAGCTGTTAAAAAATCACATCATGAAATTCATAGGCAAATGGATGGATGTAGAAAATAGTCATCCTTTGTGAGGTTACCCAGGCCCAGAAAGATAAACATGACATTTATTCCCTTACTAGTAGATATTAGCCATTAAGTAAAAGATGACCAGCCATAATCTATAGACCTAGAGAGGTTAGGGAGAGAGGATGGGTCTAGGAGGGATGCATGGATATCCCTAGGAAGAGGAAATATAATAGATTTTATGGATGGAGTGTGAGGTGGTGGGGATTGGAGCAGGGGAAGTCACGTAGGGGTGATTAGATACAGGGAGAGAATGCAGGAAGAGATGACTAGAATGGGGAGCACTTGAGGGGGAGTAGCATGAAAACCAAGTACAGTGGAACTTCCTGGGATCCACGAACATTATCCTAATGAGGAGTCCTAGTATTGGAGGATACAGAGTCTTAACTGGCCATCTCTTGTAGCCAGACAAGGCTTCCAGGTGTGGGTCTGGATTGCATTCAATTGAGTTGCTGGCCAACAGGATCCTATGGGAATTCCTAATTAACCCAGGCTGATGTAAAGAAAAAGGTTGCTTTCCACAAACTGATAGCAAGGCCACATTACCAAGGACATCATCCACACAATTAATTGAACAGGGAGAAGTTGAGCCGATACCTACAAGGAACCTTCACCCCCATACTAGTCACTAGATTCTAGTGTCTTTGGTCTGGGAAGGTACCCTGCAGGCTACCAAAAGAGAAATGTGGACATCAACCCAGTCACAGAATCTTTGCCCTACTATCAGTCCTGTCTGCAAAATAAGCTAGAGTAATGGTGGCACAGAACTTGGGGTAGTAGCCAAACAATGTCTGATTTGACTTAAATCTCACTGTACAAAAAAGTGTCCCTTACCTGACACTGCTTAAGTAACCAAAAACCAGAGACTACATAGGCCAAAAACCTAGAGCAAAACCAAACAAGGCTGGTTAAAAAATAGAGCAATAAAATGATTCTTAATGATATTCTGCTCTACTCATAGATCAGTGCCAGCCTGTCATCATCAGAGAGGTTTCCTCTGGCAGCAGATAGGAAGACATGTAGAGACCTACAGCCATATATTACTTAGAGAGAGAGAGTCTAAAATTGGAAGTCTCCATCAAAACCCTCCCATTAGAGCTCAGGGAATCCTGCAGAAGTGGAGGTAAAAAGATTGTGTAAGCCAGAAAGGATGGAGGACACCAGATGAACATGGCCTACTGAACCAACCAAGCAATGCACATAAGAGCTCACAGAGTCTACAGGGTCCACACCATGTCCTCTGCTTATATATTATAGCTGTTAGCCTAGTATTTTTTCACAATTACTGACTGTGAGAAAGAGTGCATCTCTGACTCTTATGCCTGCTCTTGGGACTCTTTATCTCCTGTTGGGTTGCTATGTCCAACTTCAATATGAAAGTTTTTATTTCATCTTATTACATTTTATGTTGTCATGTTCTGTTGTTATCTCTCAGAAGCTTGTTCGTTTCTAATGAGAGAAAGGTATTGGATCATAGGTAAGGGTAGATGAGGAGGAACTTGGAAGAATGGAGGGAGCAGAAACTATAGTCACTAGGGGAGAGGAAGGAAGTAGAGAGGAACTTGGATGAGGGGAAACTATAATCAGGATACTCTATGAAAGAACAACCTATTTTCAATAAAAATGTAGTTTATGGAACTGTTTTGGTAGTGTAGAAGTAGGTAAATAAATTAATTTTCAAATTATTTTATTATTTTTTTTTCTGATTAAACTCTCCACTAGAGTCGAGTATATCATAGAATTTCCAAATGATCTTGTTCCCTTAATAGGGTCACTAAGTGATGCTGCACAGACAGCTCAGTGCTTAAAAATACTTTATATTCTTATAGAAGACCAGAGTTCAAGATTCCAGCACCCATATCAAGTGGTTCACAACCATCTATAACTTTATTCCTGGGGATTCCATGCCCTTTTCTGGTCTTAAAAAGCACTGTATTCATATATGCCTACACACAGAGATTTTTTTAACACTTTTGAATACAATAATTCAGACTTTATAATTCCTTGCAATGTAATACTTATGTAGAATGTAATTCTCATCATTGGTGCTGGTGTCTAAAACAAAAGGAAATGGCATCTGTCAGGCTCACTCTTCTTATTATGAGCACATGCCTCATGCAGAAATAATTATGAATACTTGAAGCCTGATGGCGTAAATTAATGGACAAATTAATGGATAGGTGAATGAAATGCATGCAGCAGTTATAGCATGGAAGGCACTGAGTGATTAATATGAATCATTAGTTTGCTAATAGCTGCTTGAATTACGCACCTCACACTTCATTATCTGGTAATCTCCTGCTTGTGTATGAAGGCCCAACATAAAATTAGCTCCCAGAACAGAAGCTTTTCATTTGAAGACTCACAGAACTTACACCCATAGATGATCAACTTTAGATACTAATACAGAGTAAGAGTCTATTCACACGTCTGAGGGTGTAGCTTAGGGCTAGAGCACATGCCTCGTGCCAATTTGACCCTGAATACAGTCCCCAGATTAAAAAAGATAACTTAAAAAGAATGGCTGAGTTTTTTTCACAAGTTTTTTATGAAGAAAAGATAACATTCTAGAGGAAATTAAATGATCTCTCTATCTTGGTCTCTCTCTCTCTCTCTCTCTCTCTCTCAAGGTCATGGCCTCTTCTTTTGTAATTATTATTGATTTACATACATGTATGCACAGCCTACTGAGCCCATATAGTGTTGTTATTACATACATGTGTTTAGGGCTGACTATGAGGGATTAACCAATTAACCAATGATATTAACCAATCAGGGGTTCTTCCCCAGAGAACACTGACTCTTCCCTCTCAATAACTTTGTCTGTAGCTGAGGCCTTGTGAAATTTCCCCCATCGACATGGACAGGTTGACTGGAGTTGTCATTATGCAGGTTTTGTTTAGGAGACAATCTTGTTAGAATTTTATAGATGTAGCTTCCCTTTTATGTCTAAAGACATGATATTTCAACAGATATCTAGGTCCTTTAGCTATGATCTTTCTGGCTTCTCCATTATGATATTCTCTGAGCATTAGGTGTAGGGGTTTTGCTATAGATGGACCAACCAGGACTGAGCATTCCAATTACTTATTCTCTGCATTTGGACTAGTTGTGGATTTCTAGTATAGCCTCCAAGTTGGCTAGGTCAGGCCTGAATTCCTTCCTAATGATCACTGTTACTTTGGCAGTAACCAACATTTATACAATTGGATCTAGAGACTTCCTTCTTTATTATGTGTTTAGTTCATAACACAATAAGGATTTTAAAATGAATACATTCTATGGATTCCTTTTTACTTCCTAAAGCCACAAAAATTGCCAGTTACTCCCTGGTGAGTTGTTTTCAAACATATATATTATATTATGAGAAAGGAAGTCCCTCTCCTCTAGAAAATATGCATTCTATAAATATGTATTATATGTGTGCAGGTATTTTTTTCATTTTCTGTTTCTTATCACATACAACTATATTTTTACAGTGCAAAACACTGAATAGACTGCTGCTTGAAATACAGATTATTTGATAATAAAGGTGTAAGTTATTCTAAGGACTAAAATAGCCACATAAGTCTACAAAGTAAATAAAGTCACAGAAAAATATGCTACCCTTTAAACTATGGGCACACATTTCTCCTTTAGGTTCCTTTATTTGCTTGTGACTTAAAATTTCATGTGCATCAACTTAACTTGTCCTAAAAGCATAAAAAATGTGGATTCCTCAGTATTGTTGACTTATTTTTAAATCAACACCTAGCTTGATGAAGTTAGTTTAAAGCATGATTTTGTTCAACTGAAAGCTCTAGGCATATTATACTTCTGTTTTATGTCTTTTCTTCTGCACTGTAAACACTAAAACATCAACTAGACAATGAATTCTTAAGTAATCTGAGTCCTCTCAGCTGACTTAGGATTTTTCTAGACAATGTTATCCTCTTGGATTAATCTTCAGTGCAGGGTTGTTCAATACAACAATACACATTGCAATGTTCTGCTACTCTAGCATATACTTGTTTGAATTCCAGATGACACTTTTGAAGGATTCATTATTATAACTAGAACTATAAAGGACACAGTCATTTATCTTACCATCAGTCCTATGAGCTGCTAAGTTAATGTGGAAATATGACAATACAATTTCTAGTGTTGTTATTTATTCATTTCTTTTTAAAATCAATTTTTAAGGTTTCTTTTATTTTATGTGTATTGGTATTTAAAAAGCATGTATGTATGTGCTTCACTTGTATGCAGTGCCCACAAAGGCCAGAAGACGGCATTAGATTCCATGAACCAAGTTATAGACAGTTGTGAGCATCTATATAGGTACTAGAAATTGAACCCTGGTCCACTTGAGGAGCAGCCAGTTTTCTTAATCATGTAGCCATCTCCCCACCTGTTACTTATTCATTTCTACAGTGGCTTGGGTGTTGAGGTTGGAAGGTGGTGCCTTGTGCATGGTAGGAAAGTACCCACAGTACTATAATGCCAATTTTAAAGTCCTCTTTATTTTACTTTTGAATTTTCAATTTTATTATGAATACTTTGTGAATAAGAAACATCATCCACTGTAACTGGCTAGACTCAAAGACTATACATCTCAGTGAACTTCTGTATTCTTAGGGTAGCCAGTTTAATGCTATGAAGCTTCATGTTGAATTTTATAGGTTCACAACTGAATATATTTTTATGCACATATCTACCATCAAGTATCAAAAAATCCATTACAGAATCAAAGCAAGAAAAACAATTAGCATTATATATCTATTATGACTCAAGTGTCCATTTCCTGTATTCAGTTATTCCTCATCATATAATGCTAATTCTTCCTTGTTCTCTTTTCTATATATCATACTGTACCCACGTGTGCGTGTGCACGCGCGCGCACACACACACACACACACCACAATGTCTGGATGTCCATATGAAGGAAACCATGTTTTTATTTTTCTGTCTAAGGTTGTGTGACCTCACTTTATATTTACATTCTAAGTCTGCTAACTTTATTGCAAGTTTTGTAATTTCATCTTTTCAAATACTACATTTTTTAAACAAAGGTATTTGCAAGTCTGCATGTCTGCAGGTAGCTATACATATGTGAGTGCAGGTGCCTGAGGCGGGCAGAGACATCAGATTCCCCTGGAGCAGAAGTTAAGAAGATTGTTATCTGTTGGGTGTGGGTATTTGGAACTGAACCTGGGTCCTCCACAAGTGCTTTCAACTGCTGAGCCTTCAACAATCCCAGATTAAAAAGTTCTAAACACAGAACATTTCCAAGACACCCAACGCTAAATAAATAGCATACAACATGCATTCATGAATCTGTTACATAACTCCACTTGGATGCATTTGCACTTTCTATTCTTTCTTAAGAAGCAGGCCTTCATAGATAGAGCCATAGCTTTCTCTAACCAATATTTAATCTTATGTCCCCACCACACTCACTATCCCTCTCCTGATGTCTACACTCATGAATTTTATGTGTACTATTTTGAATTTATTTTAGTTTTTATCAATGTATATGTGTGTGCATCTCTGCGTATGAATGTGCAGAAGTGTACAGGTGCTTTTGGTGACCAAAAGAAGGCACTGAGGCCCTGGAGTTAGAGTCACATGGTGTGACTATGCAGGTAATGGTTTGGAAACAAACTCAGGTCCCTCTAGAAGAACATGAAACACTCTCAACCTGTGAGCCATCTGTGTAGCCCACTCAATGTATATTTTTACACTTTTAACACAGCAGTTTGTCTCTAAACAGTGTACAGCATCATTTCTCAAAATTCTTTATACTGTGTATATACAGCATTTACAATTTGCCCTTCAAGTGCATATGTCTAAAGAAAGTTGTAATTTCTTATATTGCCACATTTTATGTTTTAGCATTGCATTTCTAGTTTAGCTGCATTGATATGCTGTGCTTCTACAAATTCACTCTAGCTATACTGCTTGGTTCTATTAACTGAGAATACCACAAACCCAGTTAAGCTCCTCCTCTCCAAAAACTTCCTTGTTTTCTTTTCTTCCTTCTCTTCTAGTTATCTATGCATCACCTCAGGTGGTAGAGCCACCGTACACCCTTCCTCTGTAGCATACCTACTGGCTTTTGTTTTAAGATATTGGGTTGACACATACTGATTGCTTTCTAATAAAAGTCATAGTATTCTTCGTCATATTTTATGGACATGAGATAATGTCAAACATGTGGACATGATTAAGTGTTCAGGCTACATAAGTCAAATAGAAGCAAATGAGAGGATTTGACAAGAAATCTTTCTCATAATCACCCACACCATGCTTTGTTTTTCTAAATACAAAGAAATGAGTTTGTTAGTTTCCTGGCTCACACACTAGAATGGGTCCTGACTCATCGCTCTTGAAGCAAACTGGACTGGAAATATGAAGGCTTTCACTAACTACATTCCACAATACTGCTCAGAAAAAAAAAAAAAAAAAAAAAAAACGGTGTTAGCAGCTTGAAAGACATCGTTGCTAACACTCGTTATTTCATGAAGTTAAAATATTTAGCCATGTTGATAGGTGAGGAAATATCTCCTTGATATTTTCATGTACACTTCATCCATTTCTAGGAAAGCTAAGGATCTTGTCAATTTATTTATTGGCTCATCAAGCTCAGTGTTTTCCCAAAATTTTCTACATGGATCCTTTTCATCTGTTCTTGTCTTATGTTGTAAAACTTCTTGATACATTTGAAATACTGATCCTACCCTGTTTACATGTGTTGTAAATATTGACTTCCAGTCTCTGACTTGACTACTTCATTGATGTTTATGGTTCAACATGCCCTGTTCTTAACTTTAATTTAAGCCAATACATCAACTCATCTGAAAATTTCGAACTTTGTATATCATTTAGGGAACTATTCTCTATTCTGAGCTTATAAAATTCCATCTTACTTTGTATTTAAATAATTTTAATGTTAACTTCATGTAATTAGGTACGAAACTTACATGCAACTGACATTTATGTCTTGGAAGACATAGATTTAAAAATACAGTTGACAATCTCCCTAGAATATTTATGTAGTAGTGTAGCTTTTTCTTTATGAATTCCAAATACCATTTGAAACATGTATCACATTCAAATTTATACATAAATAGGTTAGGAATTATTTCTCTGATATTATTATTCAGACCACACAGTCGATTTTCTTAGTTCAGGCAGCTGCGAAGCTACCTGTAGATTATGTAGTTCAAATAACAGACACATTTCACAGTCTGGTAGGACTGAAGTCGAGGTAGCTGGAAAATCAGTGTCTAGTGAGAGTTCCTGACTGGCTTTCAGATATTTCACTCTTGCAGTGACTCTGTGTTAATGTGCATCTTCTACGTATGTGCCCACAGAGAGACAGAGAAAACTCCCTCTCTTTTTTTAAGAGCACTAATCTTCCTATAAAGAGTAATAGTCTCATGACCTAGTCTAAACCTAAGCATTCCTAAATAACTCTCTTCTAAATGCTATCTTACTGAGGTTTAGAGATAAAACATAAATTTAGCAGGAAAGCACAAATTTTGAGTTCATAACTCAGTAAATCTTTGACTTGTGAAGATCATTCCCTGTAGCAGACCAATTATAAAACATCTTTTTTTAGGACTAGCCTCATGATAGGATAGATTATATAGTGCCATTGGTAAGCTCCAAACACATATACATATGGGAAATAGAAACAGATGAGCAGACTAATGTAAATATATATATATATGTGTATATATGTATATATATACACATATATATATATATTCTCAAAAGTAATAAAATTATGAAAAAATGCTATTTCTACATCTATCCCTCTCTATAAATTAATGAGCTAACCATTATATAAAAGAATCATCCTATTTGTTCATTTTTCTTAGAATTTTATACATGTAGGCATTTGAGGAGACAGAAACAGAAGGGAAGAATTCAAGTGCCTTGGTGGCTCTGACTGTCCATTCCTGTTATGTCTAAGAAAATCAGGGTCCTCACCAAGGACACTAACTATCTGTGCTCCTAATTGGCTGCGTAAACTAACTAGTACACATCTACATGTGAGAATATGTCAGTATAAGCATTCTGAGATGTATGATTCTACATTAAATATGCATGTCCTCCACACGTTTTGCTGTTTAAATTCCATGTAAAAATTTATTTACACAATATTTTATGTACAGTTAAGTGGAGTTCTAATGGCAATTTCATCACCTATGATTCATCTTAAATGCTGACTTTAAATCCTAATTGCTGACTTAGATGAAGACCCACTGTAATCAATGTGTCACAACCATCAAAATAGTGTTTTATTTTGAATGAGGGGTATAGTTAAAGAGAAAGTTTTAGGGCAGTTCTGAAATATTTAATGTTGGGAACAGGGTCAAAAGTAGCAATACGCCTTACAGTGTTGCTCACCAAGAAAGACAAGAAGGCATTTTCACAGGAGAAAACTGCCAGACCTCAGCAGAGGGAACCATCTGTCGTGGGAAATGCCATAATGAACAGTGGAACCCCAAGCATCTAATCCCAGAGGTTTTTTATTGATATCTAAGTTCCTCGGGTGTTCTATTGATAGCATGTGCAGAGGATGTGGAATCAAATGTCTTTTACATAGAGCCAACACCTGCAGACAATACAAAGGCCAAGGCCTAGGGAGCCCTTCCCCCAACAATGCACAAAACAACCATTTTAAACATAACTGGAAATAAACTTCTGCAGAAGTCTAATAAATGCATCATTAAGTGATGTCATCATTGTGTGAACAAGACTGAGTGTACTTAAACAGACCTATGTGGTATGTGTAAGCCACTCACTTGATGTAATTATGGTAAACATTTGAATGTATGAGGCCACTTCCATCAGAACGTGGCAGTTTTAAAGTGTACTTTCCCTTTCATAAGTATAAATATATTTCAAAATAAGAGAATAGAATATCCAGTTGCCGCACAATAACACACATAACACAATAACACAATGGTTTATCTAGTATCATACATGGCATATAACTATATACATATACTTTTACAGGGCTAAAAGGGTATCACACACATTCAAACAAGCAACACCATAAACATAATAGTATTGCATTATTCTATGCTATTGCTGTGGCTATGATGCCCCCAAGGAATAGTAACTTTTCATCTCCTTTTAAATCTTATGGTACCACCATCATGTATACAGTTCGTAAATGATGGAAACCTTATTATGTGGTACATGACTGCATTCACACACAAGCAACCATGAGATGGGAGATGCAAAGATAATAGCTGAGAGCATACTAGTATGACTTAGTTCAAAAGCTAACACAAGCACTTCAAGGCACTAACATCCCAGAATCACATACACTGTTTTCCCCTCACATCTGGGCAGCAGTTAGGTGAAGACATAGCTTGTTGGCAGTTCATTGCAGTAACTGGAAAGTACTGTAGTTAACTGAATGTTTGTGTAAATTAGATTCATACCCTAACATCCAAAGTATTTAGAGTGAGGCTTTGGAAGGTAATTAGTTTATGAGGGTGGGGCTCTCTCAGTGTGGTTTTTGATGTCATAAGAAAAATAGCCATCCCAGGTGGTGCACGTTGGTAGGCAAATTCTGAATGTGATGGGGCAGGAGATGAAAAAGATGGCAAGTTTGCTACATATTGGGTTGGAAGCAGGGCTCAGTACTACAGTGCTTGCCTAGCATGCACAAGGCTCTGTAGTCATCCCTCACCATTCATCCCTCACTCAGATAATAAGTAAGCAGAACAATACATCTGCTTTTCCTTTGTTCTGTGAGTTGACATTGAGGAGATGGTAATGCATCAAGAAACCCAGGAATCAAGAACCATGAGCATGGGTTCACATTCCAGAACTGTGAGAAATATGTTTCTGATAAGTCATCCAGTTGATATTCTGTTATACCCATCATCTGACTTCAACAGTATCAAATATGTTCAATATAATGTCAGATGAATGAATCTGATAGGCTTTGTGTAGTATCTTCTTAAATAGTCAAAGGTTAACAAGTACAAAGGAGCTCAGCTATACCAAGAAGTGAGTTCTTTAGGTTACTACTCTTCATGAAGAATTTCCTTACTGAGTGGCTGACCTCATTGGGAATGCTGCCAATGAAGCATAACTCCTTGATAACTGACTGTAACAGTTATCTGTGTGGCTAACTCAGTCTCAATGAAAGTTTGACTTATAAGCTTATTAAATCAGGAAGCTAATCTAATCTATGCATAAGCATGTCATATACATCAATACCTTGTCTCTTCAATGACAAGTACAACTAAATTATTTTCCTCATAATTAATAATATCATAATTATTTGTTTACCAGAGTTCCTGAATACAGAATTCATGCTTGAAATGATGAGAAAAAATATTCATACAGACGTGATCACAGGATGCTCTCTCCTGTAGATATCTGGAAATCTCACAAGGTGCAAAATTTGAATAAGGTTCTGAGAATGAAAGATATTGAGAAGTTCAAGATCATCTTAAGACACAGGATTTTTCCTGAACACAGCTTCAAACCTTAATATGTGCATCTACAAAGTCAAATGGTGAGAAGCAAATTGAGGATGATCAAAGAAGCTATTTACTTGCTTAAAAAATTTACTACTTCAAGAGATAAGATTCTTAAATCTTTGTTCTTAGGACTTCAAATGGAATATCACAAAAGTGGTCATGTAAAACTACTTTTTTTTTTTTTTACCATCTTCAGTCTGGCAATGGCCATCATTCTATTACTAGCTATGTCACTTAACCCTAGATATGGCAATGATATTCTGGTCTCAGCACCAAGCAAGGATAGGTATGCTTTTCTGAAGACTGTCAAAATAACAATGACAATAATAATAATATAATGCTGAATTGAGTTGCGTGATTGTTAGCTTTTGAAGCCCAAGTATTAAATATGCCATATTTAATGGTTGGCGAATGTCTCACAAAGTCACCCACCTTGTGTTGAGGTCCTTGTTATGTTGTTGATAAATGGGCAAATCTTTGGGAAGTGAGAACTAGGTGGGAGCTCTTTGAACATGACATCATGTCGTCATGTGCTTGAATAGGACCATGTCCCTTTTTCTTCCACTTTGCCTCCTACTCATGAAGTAGTTTTCTCTTTCTTGTGTTAACAACCATCGCCATTTCATACAACCAACAAAGGAATAAAGGCACCAATTACCTCTGACCACAGGCCAAAATCATGAACCAAATTGAATTTTTTCACTCTTTAAGTTATCTAAGGTATTTTGATAGAGTGCTGAAAAATAACATGACTAAAATATGCAGAATGCCCATTTAATAATCAAATAATACATTAGATAGTGTTTATTCATGAAGGAAATGAGAATGACATAGAAGAGTATATGATATATATCATTTGGAGAAAGATACTAATTAAATCCAGGAATCATCTCTGGAATCAATAGCCTTTGGAGCATCAAGGTGGCTCAGAGCATCAGGGAGTTTGTCACTAAGTCTAAAGACCTGAGTTTAGTTCTTAGGACTAATATAGTAAAAGAAGAGAACAAATTCCCATAACTTTTCCTCTAACTTCCACATTTGTGTTAAGGCACATGCATGCTTGCATGTGCACAAACACACACACACACACACACACACAGAGGGAGAGAGGGAGAGAGGGAGGGAAGGAAAGAGAGAGAGAGAGAGAAAGAGAGAGAGAGAGGGAGAGAGAGAGAGAAAGTAAATAAACAAATACTCCATCCCCTTTTCCATTCCTTACCAAGCTGGTGATATACAAAGACTTCTGTGGTTGAATAGAGAACTCTTTCTTTTACTTTTCGTTATAGAACTTAATACATCTAATGGAAGCTCTGCTAATAAGTTTTCTGGACACTGAAAGCACTGATGATTTATCCAGAATGGGAATTCCCATAAAACATGCTATCCACACTAGGGAATGGTAGTCTGGTAGGTTACCATTGTGAGCACATAAGTTCTACCTACTGAGGTGTTGAAGTTGACATATTACATAGTATCTTCCTTGCATTCTCTGGATAGCAGCATCAGAAAAGGGCAGACAAAAACTAAGGCTTTGAATTCATTGGAAAGATAATCATCTATCAATTTACAGAAGAATGAACATATCTACTGTATATGATCACAATAGCTCTGGTTTTTCAGAGACAAAAATCATTACTAAAAACCATTTTTTAAGCCTCCAGATGCACTGCTTCCAACACAGGTGGTTCTTTCTCACATGTAAGAAATACCACCATAGCTGACAGAATCTCCCTCAGACAGGACTGGTGTGCTAACACAGGAAAGGTCATGCTCTCAAAATCTCACATGAATATAAGAAGATACTCCTGGTACAGGAAGCAAAAATAAATCTACATTTTCCTGAAAGACAGTTGATCTAAACTGCAGTAATGGTTAGTCAGTATCTAAGGTTGTCAACAACTTGCTGGAGCAGTGCAAACAGGTGAGTACTGGGGACATGCATTAAGAGCTTTCCAATTAATTAACAGTTAAATTTGATTCCGCATTAGTTAACTGCTTCTTGTTTGATATAGCATGGTCATAATATGAATGTAGAATCACCCTTCATTTCCAAAGTGGGGAACCCTTTGAATGGATATATTTTTATTTAAAAGATACCATAAAATTACTAAATCTTATGTCTAGAATGCAAACACAGAAAAGAAAAAATACAATCATATCATAATCTACTATTCTTGTAGTTATTCACATTCTCTGACAAATTTCTTCTTACCTTTTCTTCCTTTTTTTCTCTCATTTATTCAACCAAAGAAAACTGCACAGGGCTGAGATAGAGTCCAGTTACCAGAATGCTTGCCTACTATGCATGGATCCCTGAGCTTAGGGGATTGAGAAATGGTTTAAGAGTATTTATTGCTCTTATGGAAGACCCGGGTTTGGTTACCAGTACCCAGATCATACTGTTCGCAACCACTTTAATGCTAGTGCCAGGATCTGACCAACTCTGGCTTCTGCAGGCATACGCAGGTGTATAGCACATATAAATTTATACAGGTACAGAAGCGCACACACAAATACAAATTATAAATATATCTGAACAAATATCTGAGTTTAAAATGAATAGAGTTAGACAACTTGTCTATTTGAACTTGACAAAACCCCAACATGGAGGACTAAAAGTGGGCATAGAGTCCCATTTCTAACCGAGAAGCCATTTGCAATTAAAACCTGCTAGGAAAGAGAAAAGCAGTTTTCTCTAAAGGAGTGACACTGGGTATATCAACTATATTTCATGGCATGTTTCATGTATATGAGCAGTCTATATTTTTTTTGCTTTTGTGTTGTGGTGGTTTTTGTTCTAATATTTAAAAAAAATTGTTTTCTTGTATGTGTATTTTGTTTTGTTTTGGTAAATTTTATCTGATTGCTTTTTGTTTATTAATTTCAACTACACTTTTTGTTTTGTTACTTTAGAGATAGATAGATACATGATAGATAGATAGATAGATAGATAGATAGATAGATAGATAGGTAGGGAAGTGGGTCATCCCTTCTGGGAGGTGTTGGTGGAGGGAAAGTAATATCAAAACATACTGTATAAAACATTAAACAAAACAAAAGTTTCAGACATGAATTTTTCCATTTGCAGCCAATAACAGAGAAACATGATCACCTGTTAAAGAGTTCACAATTGAACTGACATGACAACCACATCATTTACTTTGTCCCATCTCTATCTGGCAGCTTGAATAGCCCCTAGATCATTCTTATAGTTAAATGAGTAGTGTGTTCTTTGTTTTTTATTGGGACACATCATGACCTAGCAGACTATTTAGAACAAGAGATGGAGACACACCAAATCAGGATTTCAGTGGCAGAGAAAGAGCAGGCAGGATCAATACAAAAGTGTGGTTAGCTTAATTCACATAATAAAGTATGCCCCCTTTTCATATAGGTGCATATACAGGTTTTATAAACTATTTTAGGTTGCTCAAATACCAAGTTCATTCTAAGAATATATTAATACTTAATGACATATCAATTATATATAATAATCAAAGTATGTGATGAGTAACTGGGAAAAATATTTGGAATTAATTAATTGTGATTAAACTGCCATTGCTCTTATATATTTAAGAAAAACTGGATCATTTTGATCAATGCATCTTCAGAAATATGGCAGTGAGTCCAATTAATAGGTACAATATATTTTAGTACAAAAAAGTATAACACTAATGAGGATTGGTCTACTGTTGAACAAGAATTGGTAAAATTTGACATTAGATGTAGTTTCTTACAAAATGAAAGCATTCTGCTTTTCTATAAGTAGAAAATAGCATCATTTATTATAGCATTCTCCCATCCTCTCCATTATTAAATTACAAATCAAAACACATAACTAACAGATGGAAAAAACTGAATGAATCTGAGCTACCATGTATCCAATGTTATAACTTTAATACCTTTTTAAGTGAGGATTTGATGAATCAGAAAGTTTAACTGTAGAATATTTATACACAGAAGTTGGTGAAGGAAGACATTTAAACTCCTGCTCCTGGGTATTAACACCAAGAAATACACACATATATGTCACGGGTATCTATGCATGAATTTAAATATACTGAAGTTGGAAAATGTCTGCAAAGACACATTGATCAAACTATCACATAGCAAAGATGTATAATTCAGAAAAAGAAGCTCAATTGTGTCTATTCTCTTTTTTCATTGGTATAAAGTTCAGATTTTCCACATAATAGATGCCAGTGAGAAGCATAAAGCAGCAATGGGAACACAGAATTATTGAAGGGGTCACTATTTGACCCTTTCCTATTTCTCTTTTGCTCTGTCTCCATCTTCAGGACACAGCTCCTCAGAGGGGATGTATGGTATGGTAATTATATATGGTAAGTATGGTAATTATGATAATTAGCAAAGAAAGTCAAAACTGTGAACATCATGAAGGAGGAAAACGAAATGGACACTGATAATCTACAAATCGGTTATGAATGACCTGTATAACTTTATCCTGTATGTGTCTGAATGTGCACATGTGTGTGTTCATGTGTGTCCAAGTGTGTACATGTGGAAGCCAGTGGTCTACTTTTGATATCATTCCTTAGAAGCCATCCAGGCTGATTTTTGATATTCTAGCAGCTAGATCTTACTGATTCTGCTAGACTGGCCAGATAATTCTAGCATCCTTCTGTCTCTACCTTCTCAGTACTCAAATTACAAATACCAGTGAATGTACATCATTTCTTCTGTGTGTTCTGGGGACTGAACTTGGGTCCTCATTGCATGTTCTGCAAACACATTACCAACTGAGTCCTCTTCCCAGTCCCATAAGTATTTTAGTATTATCTTATAAAACAGAAATAATTTAAAAATTTGTACTAAAAATAATAGCAAATAAGAAAAGTAACCAAAAAGTTGTTATATTTCTTTTCTTTAATATGTTAAATTTTTGGACTCAATGTATATTGATCATATATTTTCCTCTCTCAACTGCTTTCTGATCTCACTCCAACTCACCCAACTTCATGTTCTTTCTCTCTTTTAACAAAGCAAACATAAACAAATAAACAAAAGCACAAAAAAGCCCCATGCAGTATAGTTTGTGTTGGTCAATTACTCCTAAGCATGGAGCTGCCCGGGAGTGTGGTTTATATGCTTAATATTGCTCCACTGAAAAAGCTTACTATTTTTTATCTCCCTGCAGCTACCAATTGCAAATGGCTTCTTGCTTCATTAGGGGTGGGGCCGTGTACCCACTTCTCCTTCTCTGTGGTATGAATTTATCTGGCTCGGACTTGGGCAGGTCCTGTTTGAGTTGTCAGTGTTTTTGATTTCATATGTGCATCAACATTGTTTTATCTTACTGTTCTACTTCTTGGCCTTGATAATGGTCATATGGTTATGTTTGTTTTGAAGTTATTTATTGACCCTGAAATACTTCTTGAATTGGTGTTAACTTCATTTAAAACATTTGAAATCAAAGTTATGAGAGGTAAATAGGGTCATATCTTCTTTCCCTGGTAAAGAGCCTATTGATAAAAGATAACTCTGGAAGAGTTTATTTGAAGGTAAGATTAGAAATAGAGAATTGAGATTTATCTATGGAAGTCAAATTATACAAATACGTTTCTGAGAGTAAAATTTCCAGTTTTAGAACTTGATAGATATGAGTTTACCATGATCCATGGAATAATCACTTTCAAACCAATTTTTCTCTGATGGTAGAAACATCCTATATTTGCACTGCCTGATACAGACAGTACTTGCTAAGTATAGCTATTAAGATTAAAATACTAGGGCTAAACATATGCTAAGCCGTTGAGAGTACTTATTGCATTTACAGAGGACTGGAGTTCAGTTCCCAGTAACCAAATCAGATGGCTCACAACTGTCTGTTACTCCCGATCAAAGGGATCTGGAGCCTTCTGTGGCCTCTGTGGGCATTCCCACAAATACGTTAATGCATATACACAGATAGTCATATAACCACACACATTAATGAAAAACATTGTATCTAAAAGAGATATTGAAATATTGTCAGTGTGATGAATGAAATGAATTTTTAATTATTTAAGTTTATTTTAATTTAAAAAAATTGCATGTGGTTAGTGTCAGCTAAATTTGGTAGCACACCAAGAGTTAATATGACACACTGAAAGCAAACATTTAGTTTTATTTTTTAATTGAATAAACATTTGCACACACACAAATACGAGACACACACATAAACACACACAGATATATAGACGTAGAACACACACACACACACACACACACACACCAGCCCCAGGCCTCCCAGTCTTCAGGGCCTTGTTACCATTGACAAGACCCGTCTGGCTAGCCATTTGTCTCTTAAGAGAAGGAAACAGACATCCCTATAGGTTCAAAATGACAAGTCAGTGAGCTTTACTTTCAAATGGAACAGTTGCTTTCTATTTTAAGGAACCTCACAAAAGGACTAAAGATTCACTGTCATGAAAACATTTATACTGTATCATCCACCTTATTTCTTTGTTCCTTTCCCCTCTTCTCTTCATGGAAGCCACAGTGGCTCAGCTACTAGTAAGACACCTGGTCTTTCTTGAACATGTGAGGTAGACTCTGGTAGAGTCTGCACAATACTCCGAATAACCATCTGTTTCCTTGCTTATTGAAGGACAGCTTCAGACACCAGAGTTATATTCAAGAGGGAACTAGCTATTGTTTAAACTATTGCCTCTGGATTGAAGAGAAACTGATCCTTCTTGGGTTCTCCTTATTGGTAAAATAACCAGAAAGATCTCAGAACATATAATAGAAGTCCCACAATACCTCCCATGACACTCACTCTGAGATTCTGCCACTCTACTGGGACCCACGATGTGTTCCATAATAATATAAGCAGGAGTTGGGAGAGTGTATTGTAATGTCTATTTGATGTTCTATCTTCCCCACCAAAGTATGAGCACCTGAGGGTAGGGACATAAACACATAAATTGTTTATTAATATTTTCTGGTTAAAATGAATAAAATAAATCACAAAAATTATAATGTTTTCAAATACAAGGGAGTGAAAAACCAGAGAATGTAGCTATTAATCTTGTTTAAATTTCTTTGATTCCACACACAAGCAAAAGCCTGTTCCCATCTAGTACACAAAGCACAGATCACTTTTGAGTCCTCTTAATTTATACCATAGAAGAATGTGATTATGTTGGTAAACTTAAAAAGGGGAGCTAGAAAACAATGTTGGATACATAGACGGCAAGCCCAAGGCTTAGATTTTCAATGTAAGAGCCGAAAATGAGAGCTTCAATAGAGATACACTTTGTATGTTGTTTCTATTATAAATACTTTAGTACATAGCAGAAGTCTGAGATTATTTCATTAGAGAACAAGATATCAACTAGTTCATGCTTTTTCAGTGTCACAAGGGATCTGTTATTCTTTTAATTTTTTCCATTCCTTCCCTTTCTTTTGTTTCAACAATCTCATAAAAATACAAAAAACACTTTTAGGTTTTAGGTTTATATAGAAAGCAATCCTTGTCCATACATTTGCTTGTAGACTATAGTTGGCTTCTCCCTAACTTAGAAACTTCACATTATTGAAGGGAAAACTTGAGCAACTTGCCTTCCTCAATGCAGAAGAAGAAAAATGGGCATAGGTGCACAATTATCTTGCATAGAGCTGGGCATGCATGTGAGTTATGTGCATGTGTAAGTCAGAGAACAAGCTCTGTTAGAGGCAGATTTTTTTTTCTTTGGATTGGATAGCCTGGCTGGCCACTGAGTTCCAGTGTACTATCTCTGCTAGAATTATAAAAGGGTTCTACAGAGTCTGCCTGCTCCGCCTTTTCCTTCATCTCTTCTTCCTCCTCCTCCTCCTCTTCCTTCCCCACACTTCATTTTTAATGTGTGTTCTGTTTATTGAAATTGCAGTAAGATTCTCATGCTTGCACAAAAATCATTTTATTGACTGAGCCATTTCCTCAGCATTGTAATGCAGTTGTTTTGTTTTTTCACATGAAATTTTACAGAATGAAGAAAAGCAATGGCCATTCTATTTCAAGTCATTTTGAAAATGGTTTTTTGGGTCATGGTGGTCACGAGACAGTCCCACAAGCGTGGGCTTGAATTCTATACGTAAGCAGGAAAGAGAAAGAAAGAAAATAGGCAAGACAGTATGATCAGAATGAAACTGATCCTGTCACAGATGTGTCTGCAGCTGGCATAGAAAATCTATAAGAAATGATCTTATTAACAAGTTCTGATATTTGAGAATAACACAAAGATTTATTATACAGAATGTTAAAAAACCTACCAATCTCTGGTTTGGTGGAATAGGTCTTTAATCCCAGCACTTGGGAGGCAGAAGTAGAAAGATCTCTGAGTTTAAGGTCGGCCTGGTCTACAAAGCAAGTTCCAGGCCAACCAGGGATACATAGTGATATCTTTTATCAAAAAACAAACAAAATATATCAAAAACGCAAAATGCCTGAAGAAGAGAACATTTTCCTCTATGTCCAAATATTTCATGGAGCTGGAACAATCCTTTGAAAGAATCACTGCTGTGGCTAACAACAAAAGATACTGGATTCTTTTTTCAAATTTTATTTGTTTTTATTTATACTTTGTATTAGAGGAGTAAGCACTTTGAATAAATTCAATGCTGCTTTTCCCTGTTCTTTCCAGAGATAATTCTCTAAATAATGTATATTTTGTAGAATTTGTAAAAAGAAACTACAAGTGATCAACTAGCTCAGCAGGTTAAAGTGACGCTCTGAACACTTGATGGCTTCAGTTCCATCCCTTTATCCTGCATTGAAAATACCCAGGTGTGATGCCACACAACTGTAGTTCCAGAACTCATAGAACAAGACAGGAGAGAGTGACTAGAGAATCACTTGGAAGAATGTGGGCTAGGTATCTCAGAGTATACAGCAGTGAAAAAACAAGAGAATCAAGCTGCCCTGCATCAAAACAAGGAAAAACAAAAGAACCAGAGTGGAAAAGTTAGCCTCTGACTTTCACAAGTATTCTATTGTATGCAGTTACTAACACACATACACACACACACACACACACACACACACACACACACCAGTTCACATACACATACACACCAGCATATACACACAAATAAGAATTATTTTTAAAGAATAAAATACAATACTATATACTGAAACTATAAAAATAGTATCTCCATTTCAACTTACACACGGAGGCACCCATTAGCATGTTCTTCCTGTTTGCCTCTTAAAGGCCTCAGAGCACTGCCTCACTAGAAATGACTTAAGCAGAATTTCCTATTATCTCAGTGCCTAGGAGCATTTGTAGTGCTTATATATTTCAGTCACAGAATAGATAGTTTCCTAGAGAATGTTAGGTTTCCAAGAAACATTGCAAAATGATTCTAAAATAACCTCTTAAATCTGAAAGAAAGAGAAATGTCTAAGAGTAAAAAGTGTTACCCCACTGAATAAAAAAATAAAGTGGCTGAACAGAAATCAATTTCTTTTCTTTCTTTCTTTCTTTTCTTTTTTTTTTTTGGTCCATTTTGATAGCTAAAATTGCTAAAGTGTTTAAGGAGGCATATCATTTTTCTTTTTGAAGAATTTTGTCCAGTTTGACAAGTAAATAAATGTTTAACTTTCTCCCTCCTTTGATTGCTACAGAAACAAGTAGAAATGGAAAATAACTGCTGCGTGTTTACACCATATCAGTTTCTTTCTCTACATGAAGCACACAATGAGAATGCTTTACAGATGAATTGTACCTTCGATTGAATAGAGAATGGTGGACTGGCTTTGATTTCATGGAACTGGGTCATCTGTCATCATTTCTGCCCCTAGAAAAATGACCATCCAAAGGAAAACTAATAGAGAGCCATTAAAAAAAAAAAGGTGATAACATACAAGCCTGCTATTTTTGATGTGCTGTGTTTTAAAATAATTTAAAAAGAAAATGACTAAGTTATAAGGAAGGCAACTATCAGCCACAGAAAGTGTTCATAGTCTCAGATTACGGCAAACCATTCTGTGAACTCTAAGTGATATTTACCCCAAATCAATCTTATTGGCTCATGCTCCTTATACTTTCATCCTTCCACTTTTCTGTATCATGTAATATTATCCCTTATTAGCTTATATAAAATAATTATAGCTGTACAGAATAATGAGTTTTGTTGTGCTTTTAAAATATGCCAGTGCTGCACCTTGATGACCACAGTCACCAAACGCTATTCCTTTTTTTGTTCAATTTCTTCTTCTTTTTCAGCTTCTTTTCTTTCATTAGTTTCTTCTTCACTTCCTTCCTTACTTCCTCTCTTACTTTCTTACTTTCTTCCTTCCTTTCTTTCTTTCTTTCTTTCTTTCTTTCTTTCTTTCTTTCTTTCTTTCTTTCTTTCTTTCTTTCTTTCTCTTTCTCTCTTTCTTTCTTTCTCTCTCTCTCTCTGTCTCTCTCTCTCTTTCTTTCTTTGTCCCCTCCTCCTCTGTCTCTTCTTTCTCCTGCTCCTCCTCCCCTTCTCTTTGTGTGTATGTGGAATGCTATTGAGAGTTTAGCTCTGAACTCTATGAATGCCAGGCAAGCACTCTATCAGTGAGAGACTCTGAAAGAAATGATTGGTGGAATGTAACAGAGAAGTACATCCAACATCTCACCTCTGGCCTCTGCATGAGCCCCACCAACACATAAACCAATGGACATCAATGCGCACACACACACACACACACACACACACACACATTTAGGCTTAATACATAACATAGACATACATGATTCAAAATGAATTTTCTCTCATCAATATATCTCTAATACACCAATGCTTGTAAGAATGAATGCCAAATGATAGTTACACCCACTACAGAAACTGGATAGGCAGCTTCCCAACCCTGACTAGAAAAAAGATCATCAGCCAATGCCTGCTAGATGTACTGTAACAGCAAATTATACAACTTAGACATATTAGCATACAGACAGGGGTGAGATATCTAAGTTATTTTCCTTGTATATCACATAGATCATGATTTTAATTTCTATAATGAAAGCCAGGTTAATAAAATAGAAGCATAAACCATGCATTTACAAAAGTTTTATGTGACAATACAATCCTTCAGAAATAAATACTTAATATCCAGGAAAGTATGATAAAAGATGTGGTAGCCATGTAGAGAACTGTAGACAAGTTATTAGGCACACAGGTTATAAAGTAATGGTAACACACAAACTCAGTAAATCCTATTTGATAAAATTGTTTCTGGTTTCATAAAGAGCAACCTGGTCTCACAGGAACAGGGCAGGATACCTATTAGTTTATGCTATATTTTCAAGGGAGATAAATCAGAGGGTGCTGAGCTTTAGATCTTCTGGGTTTTGTCATTAGGGAAGAATTTTGTTTTCTGTGGCCACCTTTGGGGAGTCAGAAGAGAGCACAGTAGAAAGTATATAGGAAGGCCGGGAATCCTGGAGTGAGAGCATATTCCTGTAATCCCAGAACTTGTGATACTCAGGCAAAAGGATCTGGAGCAGGCAGCCAGCCTGGGCTGCCTGTAAACAAAGTGAGAAAGATGTTGGGGTATGATACTTTGCAAATAACATTATCAGCCTTGTCCATAGAAAGCATAACACTGGCTAAAAACAGAGAAAATAATATTTGCTTCAATGTTAATTTTCAAACACTAAAACTGAAAATGGTTCTGACAGTTGCATTGGTATTCTCTCTTGTGGGATTTTAAAGTTCAAGGATGACATTTTAAGATTTAAGGTCGAGAGGGAACCTTCCAATGTACATAGCAGTTTCTTAGAGAAGAACCACCAGTAAGTATTGGTGTAAGTCTTCCTACCCCTGCACTCTAGAAACTCAGTAGGCCTTTAGGTTATGTAATGAAAATGGCCCAGTTTGGTAAACCTCCAGGTTTGTGAAGCAACCCTAGGAAAGAATTGTCTGGGCAGTTCAGTGGCTTAGATCTGCCACTGGGGAAATTAAAAGGAATGTAATTTCCCTCAATACAGTTGGGTAAAAAAATGTATACACTTTGAAGGTTTCTCTTTGATTTTCCTTTTTGGGTCTCTGTCTTATATGCTAATTCAGACTGATTAAGCATATACACACAAATCTTAAAGAAACAGCTGATATTCAATAAATTCTTCAACACTTTTCAGCTATAAATTTTTGCATAATTTTCTTATAATAAAATTAATCCTGGGCCATTATATTTCTATGAAGATCAGAATCACTTTGGCTTATATTCATTTAAGTATTTTATATTTTTTACAATATATATTCAAAATTAATATGATCAAATTTAGTTTTTTAATTTATCAAGTATCTTTAATACACTGGTTTGAATTATCAAACTGACCAGTTGTATTCTAAATAATGCAGCAGAAATTTTTTTTTGTTTGCTTGTTTGTTTCTACAAATGTTAGCTTGGATATGCTGTAATGGAGTACATTTATTGACTGGGACTAAGACACAACACACTTGCACTGGCTAGTTTCATATCAAATGGATATAGGCTTGAGTTATCTGGGAAACAGGAACTGCAATTGAGAAAACACCTTCATAAGCTGGCCTTTGGGAAAATCTATAGAGTATTGTCTTGATTAATGATTGATGTGGGAGGGCCCACATGAGACAGTTCCACTCCTGGATAGGCGGTCCTGTGGGCTCTAAAAGAGCAGGGTGTTAGAGTCATGGGCAATCAGCCAGTAAGCACTGTTCTTTGATGACAGTGGTTCTCAACTTATAGGTTATGACCCCTTTGAGTGTAGACTGATCTTTTCACAGGATCACCTAAAAACATCTGCATATCAGATATTTACATTACAATTCATAACATTAGCAAAATTACAGTTTGGAATAGTAAGAAAAATAGATTTATGATTGGGGGGGTCACCACAATATGAGGAGCTATATTAAAGGGCCATGGCATTAGCAATATTTAGAACCTCTGTTCTATGGTATTAGCTTTTGTCTCCATGTTCCTGCCCTGTTTGAGTTCCTGCTTTGATTATCCTCAGCACTGCAGTATGATCTGTGACTTGTAATCTGAAATAAACCCTCTACTCTCCATGTTGTTTATGGTTGTGTTCTTTCATTACAACAATAGAAACTTCAACTAAACGGAGACCTTAGCCTTTCTGCAAAATGGCAAAACAAAGAGGAATCCAGTACTAGAGACCAGTCATCTATTCTATCCTGACAGTGGGATCTTGAGGCTTACTTTGTAGAAATCATTTTGAGAATTCCCATTGATAGCATTTCAGAATTTAAAGCAAAATAATGTGTTTTTCTTCCAAAGTAGTAACATCCTGAGGAAAGGAAGCATGCCAAGGCAAAGTGTTTCATATCTGAAGGTATACCAAACCAACAGAAACCGGTTTATACATGTGAAGTTACACATAATATTTGAGCTTCTGTGATTATAGTTATAGAATAATATGATTGAGTATTAATCCATTTCTCAAGTTGGCTATGTATATGGTGCTTAGAGATGTGACAAGTATACTTTTAAATTATAGTTGGTAGAAGTTTACAAGTTTGGTATAGATTTTTTAAAGTACAAGGAGGAGAGCAGAAGGTAAAGGAGATAAATAAAGAAAGTATATAATTATAAATCTGTATGGAAATGCTATAGTAAAACCCTTTACTTTGTATGTTATCTTTAAATATTAATAAAAAGAAAATAGTAGACTAAACCTTGTAGCATTCATAATTAAATGTGTAAAACCATAAACAAGTTATATAACTACATGATGTCTGTGATCAAGTGGACCTGGAGATGAAATTAGATTATCATGCGTTCAGAACTATGAAGCATAATTATGTAAATATTTAAATTGCACTTCTGTCCATGATACAATGTTTATGCTTTTCTTGTCACCAACGTCCATTTTCTTCTGTGACAGAAAAAAGTAACGAATAAATGAGCCACTCTAATTTGAGTCAGAAGCTAATCATTTTTGAAAGTTAGCTATAGAACTTAGTTTTAAGTGGGTTTTCTCTAGAAAATAATGAATTATAATCTCTCAGAAGCTCAGATACCAAAGAGCACACTTCTGAGAATACAGGCAACAAGTGCATTTGCCTGAAAACAGTCAGATAACTCTCATTATTGACAAACTCATTCGGTTTTTAACCAGTGCCTGTGATTTTAGTAAAGGCTCAAGGAAACCCAAATACTGGTGATTAAAAGAGCAATGGCATTCTCCTCTCCATATGAAGGATCTACTGTTCTTGGTATAATCTGAGTCATTTGATTTAGGGATTTTGGAGTGCATTGCTTCCACACTAGAGTCCGGTTGTTTCCAGGAATATTGCCATTACATTAAACATTGATGTCAAAGTCATATCATCTTACTCAGACGCCTTGACAACTAGACAGGAAAGAATTTACATACGCGTGTCAGTTACCAATTTATAGAAAGTTGAGCTAGAAATCTAGTAACCATGTAGAGTCTCATAGGGAAGATATATATTATATATGTGAAAATAACTTCTGACCTTCGTGGGCTCCAGCATGCCCGTGGTACACAGACATATGATGGCAGAACACTCAGATAAATAAAATAAAATAAAAATAATATTAAAAAGAACAAGTAGAAGTGTATTTCAAAGGGGTTAGATAAAAGTCTGTGTGATGCGAACATTCTAGGCTTAATCAGAGTCACTGCAGTTTGGGGTAGACACACACTGCTAGTATTCCTAGAGGATGATCAGCTGTTTGTCAGCTTTCTCTGCGTTTATATAGAGTTAGCAGTTATGTGTTGTGTGTTTCTGTATTCTTATAGTCTAAATACAAAATCAAAATTTGCTAAATATCTTAACTGCCTTTATTTGTCAATCTCTAGTCAGGTTTCACTGCTCGTGTTCCACAGAGCAAAGCAGACATTCCTAATGGGGAGAGAAGGAGTTGAAGAAAGCTGAGTAATGAAGGAAACATGGACCAATCAGTTTTGAGATATTCTTTTAAAGGTTGAAGCAGAGTGAAGCTCCTTGTCATGCTAGCTAAAATTGGACGGTTTGAGAAGCCGACCATTTCTCTCACCTGACTTCTTGGATGGTAAGGTAAGTAACTTAATTTTGATTTTCTGACATGCAGCTATACATAAGTGATTCCATTTTGATTTGGTCTATTGTGTTGAGTGTAGGAACTGGCTCCAAACTAATTTAGGAATTTTGTTCAATACTGTATATAGTCTCCTTCTGTTTATATTTTCTCTCTCTCTCCCTCACTTCGAAACCCCTCTTTGTGTCTGTCTCTGCCTCTGTCTGTCTGTATCTCTTTCAATTATATATGAGATTCATTTTCTAAAGAAATCCTTGTGGTTCACATGACATATTGCTGTCATAAGATCTACCACTCCACTCTAGGCTTCCATTTCCCCATTTTAAAAATCTGTCTGAAAATACATGTTATAGTTTGGGAAAGAATTGTTCCACACCAGCTCCTGTGTTGAAGACTACATTCCTAGTTGTTGTGACTATTTTAAGAGGTGATGAAAACTTTCAGAGGTGAGGTCTAGTTTGAAGGAATTGTCAATGGGCATGGGCATATCTTTCATCAATCCTTCCTGTCCTAGCTGTTTGGAGATGAGTAGATTCACTTAGCTGTGACTTTCAACCAACATGCTGTTTCTTATGTAGTACTACCAGCAAACTGACCACAGATTAAAATCCCTAAAACCACAAGTTTTTCCTTCCATCTTCAGGTTGGCTGTCTCATATATGAAAAACCTAACACAACACACCTGACTTCCTGCTTTATGAGCTTCATATCTGCATAAGGAACTCACTTGGTTGCTTATGGAGACAATACTCATTGCTTTAGGAATAAGTGATACAGACGAATTATGATGCATAGGTCCAGCCCTGCAGTGGAATCAACAAACATACAGAATACACCTGTATTTAGAGTTTGTAATACTATGTCAAAAAATATATGTAGCCCATTTATACTCACCCAGTGAGTCAACCTTATACATATGACAGGGGTGCTCAATTATTGTCAAATTAAGCTTCCAGCTAAAGCATCTCATATTTTACTAAAATTATTCACTTGTCATCTGAAACACATCTTCATTTGCCTCATCATTTCATCCTTCCTGCTTGACAGACAGAATCCCATCCAGCCTAATGGTAATCACTAAACAGATGTTTGTTTCGGCAACAGCAAGGCTTCCAATCTTACTTATCAGATTCTCCCCTGTCATTATCCATATTTTCCTTTGTTTCTAGTAGTACTAATTCCTGACTTTGTGTAAAAATAGTTGCCATTGACTGAGTAATTGTCAGGTGTTAAGCACCGTGCTCAAAGCTTAACAAGCTTTCATAATGACAGCTAACGTTTGTGACAAGCACAATGACAAGTGCTTTGCAGACATCAATTCACTTTGCAAACCAAAGAAAAACAGATACAGATTTTTCCAATTTACAAATGAAACAAATAAGATAGGTAAGAGAAGAACAATTATTTTTTTCTTTGCTCTTTTCTTAGTTATTTGTTGGGATAGACTGATGAAACAAAAGACAGATCAACAAGAGAACGACCAAATGCTCAATAACATTACATATGCATGTGTGTGTTTGTGCATGTGTGAGCATATCTGTCTGCATTTGTGTATATGCATGCATGTGCTTTTGTGTGTGTGTGTGTATACTTCAAAAAATTAGTTAAGTATCAAAATAGGTTTAAATATTGTTTGGGGCTGGAGAGATTGCTCAGTAGTTAGGTGCAGTGCTTTCTATTTCCAAGGACCAGAGTTTTATTTCCAGCACTCAGTTCAGATGTTTGTAATTCTAGCTTCAGAGGATCCCAAACTCTCTTCTGGTCTTCGTGATTACTTGCATGCATGCATGCATAAATGTATGATATATGTGTGCATATGCACACAGACACATATATTAAAAAATGTATTATGTGTAGCCCAGGCTGGCCTCAAACTCATGATCTTCCTGTCTCCACCTCCTTCAACAAATCTCACAGGCCTGTGTCACCATGTCCCATGGAGTCAACTGACCAGCATTCTTAGGAGTTCAAACAGACTATATAGGATCATACATGCAACCTGCAGGGTCCTCTAAATATATGCAATGGTTATCTGGCTTGATGTTCTTGTAAAACACCTACAAGATGGTGTGACAGGAGTCTCTGACCCTTTTACTTGCCCTTGCATCCTTTTGCTCCTACTGGGTTGCCTAGTCCACCCTTAATGTAGGGATTAGTGTCTGGCCTTGTTTCCATCTTGTTATGTCCTGTTTGAGGGGTAACCCTGAGAGGACTGTTCTTTTCTGAGGAGAAGCAGGGAGGGGTGATCAAGATCTGGGAAAGAGGGAGAATTGGATGGAACTGGAAGGAGTGGAGGGAGTAAAGGAAGGTGATTGGGATATATTATATGAGAGAAAAAATATAAAGAGTTAATTAAATAATTCTTTTTTTCCCAAAAGAATTATTTTCCACTTAAACAAAGGCAATAATGGAGGCCAGTTATGACAAGACATCTAAGAAAAGTATCATAAACAAGGGAAGGTTTACTATGCCAACCTGAGCTGGTACTCTTCCATCAATAAATGTCTGGTGTTTTGGAGTCATATTACCTCTCGTATGGAGCAGGATCTAGGAGATTTATTTATGGATATGCATTTTCCATATGCAATATCACCTGCTCTGTTCGCAAAGTGTGTGTGCCTACAGGTACATAAGTTATCACTCAAAATCATCTTTATGCCTGAGAAAGAGATTTTTCAGGTGAGATATTCTGACTTCCTATTGTTATTTTGGGGTGGCATATAGTATTCTGCTACAGAGATGAAAACATTCTAGAACATTCCAGCATTTGTGGAGTTAGTAAGCATGGAACCTATGTAGGTCAAGAGTCTTACCATGAAAGTGGTGGTAAACTAGTTCACTTGGTTAAGTGCTTGTCCTGAAAATGAGTACCTCAGTACTCATACAATGTACTCCTACATGTATACACAAGATACTATTATAAATCTAAAAACTGGCTTTAATATTAAGGCTCATAATTCTTGGGTAGTCCTGTTGGCCTAAACCAAGACTAAGTTTTAGATCTAGAATTTCAAAGTGATGTTTTCCAAAGTTATGCCTGGATCCCTCATGTGATATGTATTGTGAAGGGACACTGCTGCTACAAGCACTTAGAATGTGTGGCTCCTATCTGCCTAATGATATCACAAGGGAATCCATGGATAGCATAACAAGGGCTTCTTAATAAGCAGGGAATATCAAATAGCAGAGTGTTTTAATTCTACCTCATTATTCACTTCAATGACTATATTCTCAGGAGCAAATGTGCAACATGTTATGTGGAAACAGGACACATTAGTTGCACTAAAATAATTATATGTTTTGGGTGAGAAAATCTTCCTAAATCCCTAGAAAACATTATAATAATATAAGGTCTCTCTCTCTGGAATGTAAGGTTTACCACTTATTCTAATTTGAAAGCCTGTCAGTATCTATCATTCCCAATACACACTTCCATTCTTTTCTGGGGTGTTTATGTGGGAAAAGATCATGAGAAGAGTTCCTTGAAGTCAAAGTCATGGATCCCCTAAGTGGCTGGAAAGTCATTATTTCATATAATAAATTTGTATTTTTAAAAATAATGCTTTGTTAGTATTTGATACTGTGACACAATAATTAAGGAAATGACCTTAAAATAGGAAAGATTTGGGGGTCATGATTTCAGAGCCTTGGTTCCACTGCTTTATTGTGTTTGGCCCTGTGGTGAAGTGGAGCCTTACAGCAGAGAACATGGGGTACAGCAAAGATGCCTACCTAATGGGGTCAAGAAAGCAGAAAGAGAGAAGGGCCTGGGGCAAAGCAAGCCTTTGGGAGCTTGAGCCCTATGACCTGTTGCCTAAATAGAGTTCAACCTCTTAAAGTTCCTTGACTTCTAGCAGACCAGTAATCTATCAATGAATAACTCAATCAGCCCAGTTTATAAGGTCAGAGCCTCTGTGACCCAGTCACCTTCCAAAGGCTCAACTGTGAACACCACTGTACTGAAAACCAAACTCTCATCAGATGAACAACTGGGGGAGACTTCATATTAAAACCATAGCTTATTTCTTTTTTTTCTTAAAGCTGGAAAGAAGAGCTGTGACAAACGTAAGAGTAAGTTAGTTCCAACAATAGTCTCTAGTCTTAGCACTTCAAAAATACATGATTAAAGACTAACAATATAGCAATAGTATATTCTGACATATGTTATTTTTCTAAAAGTGTTTTAGGATTTTTTTGCCTACAAATTGCACTACCCACTATCGTAGGACTGTCTCCCAGGTAAAGTAGGTCAAGGGTGCCTAAAACCCCGAACTCTCACTCTGAAAGCCAGAGAAATTTGGCCCCTTCCTTCCACTGCAGCCGACAGGCCACAAGCCACAGCAAAGCACTGTCCCCTCCAAAGGCACACAATCTAGCAAATTGTTTATCTAGAGTTGCCACTAAACCCTTCCAACATAACCATATAAGGTCTATCCTCTGGTCCCCAGAAAAATACTTAAGTCCAAGCCACAATCCCAATATGCAAGTGGGACTGCCTGTCCTAACCAATGAGCTTCCAATAACATTCCTGGGGTACAGGGACCATTTCATTTGCTAGAAATATTTAAGCCCATTCCCCCAACAAACTAGCTCAAGTCTTCTGCCACTGACTCCCCAGAAGCCTGTTCATTCTCATTGGCACACAGATCTCTGATCTAAGACCAGATGGGTTCACCATAGACCCACACTCCAGTAGCACAGCTTCAAGACCAGAAGTCTACTGCTGGCCAGCAGAGCTACCTCACAGAACCGGGAAGCCTCCATGCAGAATATTTTCAAGAGCTGGCACTCAACATAGGGCTATTTGCCATCCCCTGAGGAAGGACTGTCCATTCATATTTCAAGGTCAGCCCAGAATTGTTAATGGGGAGAAGCAAAAATGAAAAGTGTTGGCAGTCTTGGGGGTCAAGGTGGATGGAGAAAAAAACTTTGATGTCTATTGCTAAGAGAAGGATATCAGCTAGAATTGATGAGACAAAGGATAGCCCCCTTTGAGAGGATTCCCAGATCTGGATGAATTTATTAATCTCCCTTAGATCCTGAAGTAGACACCATCCTCCTGAGTTCTTTTTTATACTGAACACAGGGGTGTTCCACGGGAGGGGTGGATTTGGTGGAGCTGAAGTTGTTCTTTAACTAATTGTATGAGTGCTTCAAGTTTCTCCCTTTATAAAGGCCACTGTTCAACCCAGATAGGCTCATTAGAGAGCCAGCAAAGGCAGAGAGTGTCATATTTAACAGCAGCCCTTAGAATTAGGGGTGACCTGGGGGCTTTGGTGGGTTTTTATGGTGGTCTCTACGGGTGTTGGCATCTATTTAGGCATGATCTTTCTTTGACTGAATAGTAATAACAACTTCCAGAGCTTCTAAGATATCTCTCCCCAAAAGGTTTGTAACAATGTTAGCTATGAGAGGGTAACATGCCTGTGGACCCATTGGGGTCCTTCCATTTATAGGCTTGCTTCATGATAAAAGCCTGGGAACAGTCTCCTACTCCCTTGAGTTGGGAATCAGGGATTATTTCCCATTCTCAAAGGACCTCTTGAAGTTTTAGGATTTTTTGTCTGCTCCAGTATCAAGCAGGCACTTGAATGGCTTGCCTTCTATTTTCATGGTAATTGGGGGGTGGGAGTCTTCTGAGATGTCAGAGACCCATAAAGCTCCTATGGGTGTAGTTTTTCCCTCTTACTGGCAGGGCTCAATTATGGAGGGCTGCTCCTCTGCAAGTTTAAAGGCTCCAGTGGGTTTGCCATCTTTATCATAGCAAGAGCGACATTTTAATTTCCAGTGAAAGCCTTTGCAGCACTGGGACAGATTGATTTGGTGGCCGTTTGTCTAGCTGGGGAAGCATTTTGGGGGATTTGCCCTTACAGTGTCCTTTTCTTGCCACAGTGAAAGCAGGCTTCCTGTGTGTGTTTTAATAGCTACAGGAAGAGCCTGTGCCATGGAAGTGACTGCATATGATCCTTCCCTGGCTTTTTCCTATAAACATAACCACCCTTGCTTCAATAAAATGGGTGTTTCACTGACAACAGCCTCCCGGAAATTCTGTACGTTTTCTGTTGACTCTTAAATCCTCTGACCTGGGACCCACCTTGATTCATCAACCCTTGCTATGTGCTTTCCTTCTCTGAGGCTAAACTAATGGCTGATATCTTAGCCACCTGACTGGGAGGAAAGCAGGACCCATGGGGCTGGAAAGCCTACAACTATGTTTTATAAATTTTATGTTGACATGTCTATGTTTTATATATCACCTGTGATACTGCATTGGGCCATATAGGTGATAGTTAGAATCTGGAAGATGATACCCTGATGTTAATGACACCACAGACCACTACAAGACTGTAGATGAAATGAGGTCACTCTTCTGTCTCTGTGTTGTTTATAGTGATTGCCAACTTGATAGAAGCTAGAACAAACACACTATGATGTAAATCTTCTGGAATGTCTGTGATGAAGTTCCTAGATGAAGATGTAATTTTCCAGCCTGATTGTGGGCATTAATGTTTCCTGTGCTTGAGTCCTACAATAAAGACTAAGAGGAAAGCAAGCTGAGCATCAGCATTCATCTCTCTCTGCTTCCTGACCAGATGTAACATGACCAGTGCCTGCACACTCAAGTTACCATGATTTTCCCTCCATGATGGACTATAACGCTTTCTACCTTGTTTCTGTCAAGGATTTTCTCATAGCATTCAGAAAATGATACATACAACCACCATCTATGTGAATCCTGGTTATCAAATAATTACCTCTCATTCTTCTTAACATAGGACCTAGAATACGTTTGAGATGGGTATCCTGCCTCCTATATGGTTAGCGGATGGGAGGAATACTTCACATAGAGACCAAGAAGAATCTAAATAGATTGTCCTTACAGGATTTCCCCCAGGTCACTCTCCTTTTATTCAATTAAAGCTATGCATTGAAATATGTTCATTCTTCATTGAACCTAATTAAAAAATTATACATTCTCCCCCAGGTCTCTGAGTCTTTATTCCTGAAGAATCCTAACTTTGAAAATAAATTTGCTATGTCTCACCTTTGCTTGCTTAATTTTGGAATGAATTTTTATAGCCTTTGCAAGAAAAAGAAGAAGAAATATACTATTATTTTTCTCTCCTCGATTTCTTTGGATGGGGCCACAAAATTTGAATCTACAGACTGGTAAAATTATATGTTCTGTGGTTACAGGATCAAAAAGGGATTTGACTTTCCAAATTTTATCCATTGTGTATATTAGTGAATTATTGTCAGTGTCAACCCAATTTGAATTTATTTCATTTTTAAGGATTTTATCTTATTTTTAATTGAGTGTATATGTATGTTGTTATATGTGGTATATTTATGTAAGTACAATTCCTGTGTTTGCTAGAAGAGGGCATTAGGTTCTCTGGTGCTGGAGCTGCCTGTCAAGGGTATTGGGCTTGGGTCCTTTACAAGTGCAGTATATACTCTTAACTTCTGAGACATTGTTCCAGTCTCCCATGTTTTATAAAAGACATAATACTTATAATGCAGCACTGATATTCATGTGTATTTTAAGCTATTTCTGTTCTACAGTCTTGTATGTGTACCCCCGTGCAAACACAGTATATATTTGCATCTTTTCCTCATATTCACCAAGACCATAAACTGCTGCAAAACCTGGAGATACTTCTTTTTTCATTGCTGGAATTTTGCCCTTTAGCTAAGTAAATTTATAATAAGGCCAGCTAATTATATTTTCTATTATAGATTTAAAATCTATGTGATACTGACAGAAATGTTCTCGCTGTACTGCCTCATTGAATGAATCTATTATCTTAGAAATTCCTCAGTCTTTCACTGTACCTTTTCTACTTTTTTTGAAATTTAACACTGAACTAAAAATTCATACTTGTAAGAAACAAAGACACAAGAATCAAAACATGCTTGGTAAAGGATAGAGTTTTAAAAAGCATTTAGTTGTGACTATTGAAGCCCTACTTATAGGATAAATTAAACTAATAGGGTGTTTTCTATTTACAACTTCCCCTCAGAAATGTAGAAATTCATGGTGTCCTTTATTTCTTCTAATAAACTTTCCCTTACGTCATTTTCTACAGGTTTCATGGCTGCAAATGTCAGGCAAATGTTTAAGAACATCTCGTGATGGTTTATATCCATCTGTTTCAACACAATGTAAAGAAGTGGCTTGTCTCAGTTCTTTAAATCAGGACTGCAAATCAGAAGTGAAGTTGGAACGAATCTCAGAATTTTAAGAATTTGATAATCCCTGATGATTGAAATATATGAATTCACTGTTCCGTTTCAGACTCCATGATGTAGTCCTTTCTGCAAACAAGAAGGACAAAATTCTTAATAACTTAAGGAAATAATGACACGGACTCTGATCTGAGACACTGGTTCTATCAGTCTTGAAAGAACTATGCTGCCTGTGCTTTGGTGAGGAAGTTGCTTATCAAAGTCAGGAGTCCCTTTCTAGCTGGGAGCCAAAGCATCCACTGACCTTCATCTGCCTGGATTTCCACTAGTGAAATGGATCTTCAGACTCTACATCCAAATCTCCAGTGAATATATGATATCTTGTCTATGGGTTCTGCATCTTCAGATCCAACCAACACAGTAGGAACATGTTTAGAGAAAAAAATATATCTTCACTGTTCATGTGCTGTTTTTCCTTGTTTGCTCAAACAACACATTGTTATAGCAACTTCCTTGTTTGCCTAAACAATACATTGTTATAGCAACTATTTATACAGCCTTTATACTATATTAAGCACTATAAGCAACCTACAGTTGATATAAAGTACATGGTAGGAAGTATGTATGCTGTATTTTCATGAACAAGCACCATTTTTTATGAGGTACCTGAACATCCATAATATTCAGTATCCTTGAGACGTTCTGGGACCATCCCCTTGGATTCTGTATTATTTGCAATGAAATAATTTGCAATGAAAAATCTTAATAGAGCCATGGCTGCAAGAGTGCTGGGGAATGAGCAGAAGATGCTAAAAAGGTTAAGGAGCATGAGCACTCATGAACAAGGAAAATAAGCATCCATAATGAATACTTCAAAATTTGATGCAAAGAAGAGAGAAGTCAATTGATTCTTTAGGAGGGGGGCAGAGAGGGTCAAGGGCTTGAACCCAGTGAGTGACATATCCTAGGCAAGTACTTTCCCACTGAACTACACTCTCAGCTCTATATCCTTCAATTTCCAGACTTAAGTTTTGGAATTTTTCTACTTTTAGTTTTTTTGAATGAATTTAGATAATGTTGACTAAGTTATGTTCCTTGTTTAGTAAACACAAATGTGTCTTTGTCATTATAATAAGGCATGAGATAAATCATCATGCTAATTGTCACAAAAAGTTCTCTCTCTCTCTCTCTCTCTCTCTCTCATACACATACAAGAAATAATATTTGCAATATAGAGTTAAAGAATCAATTATGAAAAGCTAAGAAAATGTAATAACTGGTGCATACCTATTTATTTCAGAATCAAATAACAAGAATGGATCACAATGCAAAATCTTACTAGTGTGAATAGTATTTAGAGAACTAAAGAGAACTCTTTTATCAAGGAAATTCCTCCCAAAGTGAGGAAATATTCTAAAATATAAAGTTTAACTTTTTTAAAGGCTAAGAAAATAAAAAAGAGCTTTTCAAAGTACCTATGGTAAATATATTTCTAAAATTTTTCTCTGTAAACCCATAGCAATAGGACATTTTCAAAATGCAATAAAAATGCTTTGGCAATATAAAAATGCTATAAAAATTCCAAAGCTTAACTATATATATATATATATATATATATATGCATGTATATATATTTGTATACATTCAATATATGTTTTTATAAACACATATATATATATACATACATATATGTTTGTGTGTGTGTGTGTGTGTGTGTGTGTGTGTGTGTGTGTATGTGTGTGTGTATCAGGAATATACTTCCTAACCATAAACCTACAACAGACAATTCTAAAGTAATCAAACCTTAACTAATTATACTTTAAATTATGCTATTAAGCCTTCTCACATTTTAATAAATTACAAAATCTATAGCACTGGGGAATCCAGCTCTTATACATTCTAAGCAGGTATTCTACCACTGTTCAATTTTAGTAACAAAAAATATGCAAAACTTGTAGGAGCTTTTTAGCTTTTTTTCCCCTTTAGGATTATAATCCTCTCCTAAAAAGATACTATCACTTTAAAAATTTAGGCTCTGCCTGTTTGTGTATGTGCATGTTGTATTATATGTATGTATATGTAGAACGTACAAGTTCATGTGTGTGAATATGGGCATGTTTGCACAATGGTGTCCAAGTGTCGATTGAATGTTGATCTTGAGTATTGATACTTGCCTTACACCTCTTTTGAGAGAGGGTCTCTTATTGTTTGCCATTTGTAATCCAGGCTTGCTGACCTGTGAGCATCCACAATTTGCTTGTCTCTGCCTCTGGTCTCACAATATGGGCCATGGGATTACAGATTGGTGCTGCTATGGCTAGCTTCCAAGGGGTTCTCGGGATCTGAACTCAGGTCCTCATAAATTTACATGGCTAACACATTATACACTGAACCATCATCACCCTATCCCTAATAATAGTTTTCTCAAAAAAAAAAAAAAGCCTACATGGAGGACAATGTTATTGGCTGAAAGAATAATAAGGGAAGACATGCATAAAATAAATTTGTATTATAGGGAGAAAAACTCCAAAAAGGTATTTTGTATCTGATGTCATATCATCTTAACAAAAATTAATAATTTCTGGAAGTAGCTTGTTATTGTCCTTTTTTATTGACTTATCTTTGCTTTTACCTAAAGAAATTTAGTAAGAAACTGGGCTTTGAATAGCTGCCATTGATACTAAAATGAACAGTAATTAAACTTGTTATTAGTGTTTTTTAAAGCATTCAAATGTTACTCATTAAGAAGTGGATGGATTATTTTTCAGGCTGTGTTGCATGAATGTTGCATTTAATTGTTTGGATATTGGCTTGGATGTTGATAAGTGACAAAGACTGTCCCTGCAGAATACTCTTGGAAATGAAATCTGTGCATCCTGGGGCAGGCTTAATGAAATCGACAAAGAACTTGTTTGTCTAGGGTGACTTTAAGTTTGTGCAGATGCACTTGACCTCCCTGAGGATGAAGAGAAAGATTTTATCATCAGTGATTTTACCTCTGGTTGAGGTGGTTAAACTCTTCTGCTCTGCTTCTCCTATTAAGGAAGAAAATTTTTACTCTCATTCTTGCAACAAAGCTCAGGTTATGCAGCACTAGGGAGCTTGTGGCAAATGGAGGAACTATCATTTGCTGCTCCACCATCCGATGCTGTATTTGGGATTTTGAGCTAAAATGAACACAAGTCATTCTTTCAGATGACTTTGTGTTTATTTACTAAGTGTGTGTTTGCTTTGCATCATTCTCTGTGGAGTTTATACTGTTTATGCCTCCAGACTTCTAAAGGTTCATCTTAGAATAAAGATCAGGACAAAAAAAAAAAAATCCAACCACATCTTTTCTGAAACAGCCTTAAGTGACAGGTCTTGGAGCTCAGTCAATTAAATATTAAACCCTCCTGGATTGTGAGAGGTGCAAATCTCTGTTTGGCATGGATCAAGTTGGCTGATAAAGCAGCTTTATGTCTCTGGTAAGTTCCATGAATCTAATTTTATCAAGTATGAAAGAATTATCAGTGGTTCTATTTACACTTGATCAAATTAATCCAAGTGTCAGCCTCAAAAAGTATTAAGCTAGTGGGAAACTACAATTCGTATATCCATATTAGGCATTTTCCTAGTTTCTATCCCAATTTAGGATCTTTGCCAGGAAAATATTTCCTGTTGCAGTTTGCCCTGACATAGTCAACAGTTTCATCACACAACCTTGTAATAAAAACATTCTGCTTTCGTGCCCTGCACACACCTAAGAATGTGTGCTGAGATAGAAAGCCTGTAGATGTACACTTTCCAATGATACCTACTCCTTCACCATCCCATCAACACTTCACTGTACATATTATCAACCCCAGTGCTCATCCTGGACACCCAGAATCATCTTCTCAGAGTGCTCAGACTTTAGAAAACAAAAAAACAAAGGGAAAATACCTTGCAGGAAACCTCTAAAACTAGCTTTGACCTTGAAACCTGTCCTATGGCAAAAGAGTACACCAGTAACCTTGATATATGAAATGTGGCAGGCAAAGGGGAAGAAAGAAAACAGATATTTTTATAATTTATTATTTACATATTTTGCATGGGTTTACTGTATTTATAAAATCATCCATAAATTACAGAATATCTTGTTATAAATTTAATGAAAAGGGTTTCCTTTAGAAAAATTACAAAGAGAGCTCTCTTTGAACTGGAAAATAATATAAGTGTTTCTTTCTTCAGGTTGGCACATCCTCTCTCACTCAAGGGATCAGTGAGCAAATGCATATTGCATTTCATGTTACACTGGTGGTCAGTTGTAGAAATCTTCAACATTGTCTTTCTAGCATCAAAATTATTTATCTCATAAATGTAAAACATCAGCATCACTATTGTCACCATTATTGTCATTACCATCATTGCCACCTAACACTTAAAAAAATCATCAACACCTTCCCCATCTTCATCACCATCATTATCATTATCGCCACTCTCACCACTATTACCACCTACACTAAATAAGCATCATTACCATCATCATCATCATAATCATTGCTATTGCCACCACCACTATCACAACATCATCATATTACCTTTATCATCATCAACATCTCCATCACTGTAAATATCACCAGAGATATTTCAACACTAACTGTGTCTGAGGCACAGTTTTAAGTATCATATTTGGATGAAATTGACTTAAATGTTGTCCTACTTGTGTTCCTATTGCTTTTAAAAACACAGTGACCAAAATAAAGTTGAGGGTGGAAAAGGATTTAGTTTGTCTTAGAACTCTCAGATCACAGTCTATTCCAGAGAGAAATCATGGTAGGAACTCAAGGAGGGAAGCTGGAGGCAGGAACTGAAACAGGGTCCACAGAAGAATGCTGCTTACTGATTTCGTTTTTCATGGCTTGATCAGACCTGCTATTCTATATGACTCAGAACCATATGACCAGGGATTGTACTTCCCTTCATATGCTGGGCCCAGCCACATCAATGATTACTCAACAAAATATACTACAGATTAGTCTCGATGCAATCTGATGGAGGCATTTTCTCAGTTTATGCTCCTTCTCCTAGACAATATTATGTTGTGGCCAGCTGGAAATAAAACCAGCCAGTGCAACTGTCATGATTATCTTGTACTTAGAATTAATTTATACATTACTGCCACATGCCAGGAACCATTCCTAGTACATTTTAAATACCATTATTTTATCTAATATTACAATAGCTGTGATGTATAGGAACTTTTATAAACAGAAACAGAAGTTGAAAGTTTCTCCCCCTCCTTTCTCTCTCTCTCTCTCTCTCTCTCTCTCTCTCTCTCTCTATATATATATATATATGTATATATATATGTATATATATATATATATGCACACATACATACATATATTTATATATATAAATTATGTATAAATGTGGCATCCTTGCATCTCTCACAACTGTTTACACACCACTACTAACCACAAGGTAAAGGTATCCCCTTTGAAATTAATCAACACAAGGACTGTAGCTGTATCAATATGTATAGTAGATGCCAAATCTTTAGAAACTGATGTTTTGCCTAAGATCAATTAATAATCACCACTTGGTGTGTGAAAAATATTAATACTTTCATAATAAATATTAAAATTAATCTAAAACAAACTTACTGCATTCATGGTTCAAGTGCCCACATCTAATTACATGAAGATGTTCAAATGAAAACATTAAGAAAAACAAGAGGCAAAACAATCAATCTGCAGTGTTACAGGCTGCACATGGATCTAATACAAACTATAGCAGATCACACTTCCTGAACTTCAATGACATGTGTACTCAGCATCGACAGGCTTGTGTGTGAGAAAACTCTATGGAAGATGTTGCTTTAGACCTGTGAATGGAGATGTTCATAGAAAGCCTGTGCATTTATGTGAGATTCACTTAGATAAAAGACAGAGGTCTCTTTAGCTAAAACAAAGGGATCCATTAAAAAATGCCACTAGTAATCTGAGAGGTCATCGTTTCTCACTCACACCCTAATGAAGTGTGTGTGGTGATGTAGATAATATTCACTGGGGCCAAATTCTGAAGAAATTTGAATATTAATTCTATACTTACCTGTATAGAATACTAAGATTTGCAGTGGATACCATTTTGTTGGCTCAAGAAGTATCTGAAAGAGATGTATGTTCCTTATGAAAATGTCCATCCATACCTGGGGCTATAGTTGGTAGACTCTCTTCACAGCTTTCACAAAACCCAAAGATTCTATCTTGCCTTAAAATCTTCTGCCTCAGTGACTGTTACCTCAAATGAATATTTTGGCTATGTTTATAGATGTACACGGTTTTACAAAATGTAACACAGTGTGGATCATTTTGAGTGTGTAGCATTTAAAACTGAGTTATTGTACCATCACTGAACTTGGACACTTAAACCTGGTATTGAATAAAGACTCCTTCATTGGGATTTTATGAAATCTCAGGAAACTAAGTTCTGCTCTTCTACTTTTTGAAAATGTATCCTCTCCTACTTGGCCCACTTTTAAATGTTATTCCTTCATTCATTTAAATATCTCCTAACTCATTGCTTAAAATATTGTATACACAATATCTACTTTAGAATTTAAACACTCATGTCTGATAAAAAATAATTTTTACAGATTTGGGTACCTTTTCTCAAAAACAACCTAGGATATTTATTGTTTCTACCCAATACCTTTAATTACACTATCTCTTAGAGTTTCTACCCATCTTACTTACAAGTTGGACTTTGAGTCACCTAATAAAAATCTAACTACAGTAATTTTCTAACATAGCTGGAAAGAACAAGTCTTGAAGCAATGAGCCCAGGTAATGATGGGTTCCTGGGTAGGTGGCATACTTCTACTAGTCATCATTGCTCCACTGTCCTTTTTCTATTTTGCATTACCTGATAGAAATATGTTATTTTTCTAGACTTCTCTCTGTTTTAATATAACAGCCCCACTTTCTGTATTTCATCCACATTTCAGGTGTGACTCAAATAAAATAAAACACCAACACAGATTGTGATTTCGGGCTGTGCAAGGAAAGTAAAACTGTGATGTCCAACAAATCTGAGTTTTCATCTTAAGGATAGATTTTTGTATGTGGTCACAGCAGGCTTCAAGGGAAATGAGGAAATGTAATTACTAGTTTGTTGGTTATTGTATAGCTGTCTTGAAAACAGAGCTTTTTATTAGTAGAAGAGGATATGAGTAGGATATTGGATAGATATTTAGTAGTATCTGTTACGTAGAAAAGTCAGAAGCAATTCCTCATGAGCTATGAGCATTTCTTTTCAGAGCTCCAAGATGTAACAAGATGAGAATTGCTCTGGTGATTAAGACATTTTAGACATGATTATGAAACTGTGAGTAGAATTAAAAGCTCTGAGATATTAATTCCATGCACACAGATTCTACCTGACTTGCCTTTTGTTTCATAATTAAAAGACTATTTAGTTTATCCCCCATCAAGTAACAGTCCCTGCTCCAAAAATAAAGACTGATATGAAGAAAGACACCCAACATTCACATATGTCCTTCACAGGTGCACATATGTACCACAGAAACATACACACAATTACATACACACATGTACTACACTGCACACATACAAACTCTTGATGTCTCACATTAAAAAAAATAATCCTCTTATTGGGATAAAGTCCTCTTCTTTATACACGAATGAGCTATTTCTTTAAGATGAAACAACCAGAACTTGTCAAAATCTGACACTGGGGAAGAATAGCCACTGCAGTGAAGACAAAGATTGTATTTGAAGTCAACCAGTGTGTGTGTGTGTGTGTGTGTGTGTGTGTGTGTGTTACCTAAAATATCAATGTACAGTGGAAATTTCTCCATATTTGGTGGGAACCATTAGGTTTCAGGGAGGTCAGAGAGAGGAACATTCTTTGATAGAAGTGAAAATTGAGATGAGCTGAAAGGAAACCATTTCATTGATCTAAGGATATCAATAATTCACGGGTCAAGATCAAAAACTGGCTACCTGAGCTGATCTGTAAATCAAAGCTGTCCTATACAGCACCCCATTGCTCTTCATCAGCACTTTCACACATCACCATGCAACTTTTATCCTCTTCTTTCTATAATCAAATCTCCCAATATGGGATTTGGTTGCAGTTTCTAAGAACAACAGCTGTGATAAAGCTCTAAATTATTAAGAACAATTCAAAAATGCAAAATTTTCACTTTTCTTCCTTCAATTTACTTTCTGCAATATGTCCAAATAACATGTCAAGAAGAAACTAAGGGTGTTAAGATGGACAATGATTTAAAAACACTATGGCAATTAGGAAAGCTCTGATTGTGATAGTTATGAAGGGAGTGGTGAGCTCAGCAAACCCAGAGTGCTTCAGCAGAAAACAGTCATCAGTATTGGACACACTGCATAGATTAAAGTACTTCAAACCCAATGGGAGGTATTTTCCAAAATGTTATCTTCACTGTCTCTTGCAGTGAATAGGATATGAGCAAAGAAGTTAGTGGTTTGGCATGTTTTCCTATGACTTACAGATTTAATAAAATAGAGAGAAAACACATTCATCTATTTTATGAGTCCCAAGGCATGGATGTTCATAGGTTGTATTTTAAAAAAATGAAACATTATATGTTCACTCATCACTTTCAGTTACTTTAATTGCATGTTTCTAATAGTACATTACCAAGGCAAATAATTCCTTCAAAGGAATTTATTGAACTTCCCTCATATGATCAGAACTCTGCTAGTCACAGCAAGCTGAAAAGAAACATTAAAGGAAAAATGTCTCTGCTTTGTCCAGATTTAACCAAGTAGACAGCATACCTCTGCCATCTATTTAATTCTCCCTCATTTTATGAGAAGTGGATCACACCTAGAAAAGGTCAAAGGATAATCAACAAATTCTCTTCTATATGGTGGTAATCACACCTATCCAAGAAGTCAAGTCTTGAATAAAAACTAAAAGTTAATTTATTTGGACAAACTCACTCATGGCCAAGTGGAATTGCTTAGTGATTGCTAAATACAAATAAAATAAAATGAAGTATATAAATCAGTAAGAAGGACCAGAGCTAGGCAATCAGTGACTTAGTTATCTGACAAAAGCTTTAGTTCTAATTGTGAGAGTTTATTTTCCTCACTCTGTCAAATAAGGTGACAGCCCAGAAAGACCAACAGTCACAAAAATATGTATCCCCGAAGTGCCACCAAGTGCTTTAAAAACTTCAGCCAATAACTTAGCAATATAGAAAATATCCTCCAGATTAGGAGAAAACAAGTCATCCTCAAATGAAGGGAAACATGAAACTTTGATATTAACAAAGTTACTGTACAGGAATAGCAAAGGGTTGTTCTTTTGAAAGATTTATTCTATGTATAAAAATGTGCTGTGTGTATGTCTGTATGTGTGTGTGCACATACTTACAGATGACCACAGATGCCAGAAAAGGGCACCGAGACCCCATTAGCTGGACTCATAAGAAGTTGTGAGCCAATCAATTTGGATGCTGAGAACAAAACTCCAGTTCTCTCCAAGAGCAGGAAATTTTCTTAGCATTTGAGACATCTCTCCAGTCTCTAAAGAGATTTCATAAATAGAACGTGTGGAATGGAAATCCTGAGCACACCTGGAGGACAAAATGAAAGTATGGTAATTTAATGTGATAGGTTTTCTTTTCCTTTTGAGTTTCTATGTTATGCTTTATGGTAGGATGAAAATGTACAAAATCAGAATACTGACATAGATATAGATGTACACAGAAAAACCACTCAAAGTAATCACACAAATGAAGGCTAAAGAATTTTAAAAAGAAATAAAATGTCTACATGCCACTCAGTCTAGTAAAAGGATGACCTCAACAGATTATGAAAAAATTTCCAAATAAAATGTAACATTCTGAAGCTCAGGAAAATGAGCACAAGACAGTTTTTTCTCATGCTATGCCACCTACAGAGTTCATGCATTCTCCATTCACTCCTATTTCTCATACTAATTAGTAGGAATCAGTGGTATCGCTTAGTGGTTCAGTACATTTAGTATACTGAATACCTTGGGTTCAATCCCCAGCAACTTCCCCTGACGACTACAACACAATTATCAATTCTAGGTCCTCAGGACTAGTCTTAATCTGAAATGTAAAGACATATGACATCTTTAGCTACCTGAGAAATATAAATTCAAACAACAAAGAATATATTAATGTGACATCACTGAAACAACCAGATTATTTAAATGGAAACCAATTAGTGATTTCATTGTAGAAGAAGTGAGAGTGTGAATATAGATAAAAGTGGATACTGTTTTTAAAAAGGCTACAAATGTGTCATATTGAAGGAAAACTTAGTAAAAAAAAAAAAAAACTATAAGTTCCTGTAGCTTATCTAGCAACTGTGCTTTATCTACAGCTGTGTTAAGAAAAAGTCAATTCTTAAATTCATCTACTTCCATGAATCCTGTCTGTTAGCCAGGAAAAGAAGAAAACTTGTCACTCATGAAAGCACCTATTACTAGAACATTATAAAGAGAAGCATCATATCCTTATGGTCTCCAAGGTTTTCTTAAAGACTTAGGAAATAACAAGGCAGAGAACCAAGTGCATGCTGGAGAACAAACACCTCAAGAGTAAGAAGTTAGTGATCACAGTTAGTAACCGTGCATCTCAAATGTTTATGTGTGGCTCTGAGTGGCACATACATGATCCCTTAAGGACACTGTATCCTAAAATAGGATTTCAGCTAAAGATGGAAAAACTCATTCTGATCATGATAGACCATCAAAGAAATGCTCCATTTCAAAGAAGGAAGAGGGTCCATAGTGTTCAGAACGTTAAAATCACTTTTTAAAAGGCTATAAACATGCATGGCTACTGTGCTCATGATCTCACAGCAGTTGTGACTGCCTGCAAAAGACTTGCATAAGAGTGGACTAGCATATCTGTCATCACAGACAGAGACGAGGCTCATGAAGAACCCATTTATGGAAAATCATTTTCTTAGTGGTGCAGCCACTCTTTAGTCATCCAAGCTCCAATAAACAATGCTGTATCTGTGTTTATCCAATAACTCTAGTTTTAGCGGTCAAATAAAATCAAAGAAGAAAAAAAAAAGGAAAGGAGAGGCAGAGAGGGGAGAGAAAAGAAGAGTAGAGAAAATTAAAAAAAAAAAAAAAGAAAAGAAAAAAAGTAAATAAAAGAAAAAAGGCATGAACACCTGAACACAGGAAGAAACTTCTTGGGAAGAAAATGGGGATGAATGGGATAAGAGAAGGCAAGGCTGGAATGATGAATATTCACAATGCATACATGCATGAAATTGTCTAAAATAAAATTGAAAACCTTAGGCTGGCAAGATAGCTTGGTGGTTTACATGTTGTCTCAGTCAGGGTTTCTACTACTGTGAAAAGCCATTATAACCAAAAGGAACTTGGGAGAAAGGAGTCAATTTGTTTTATCGGATATACTTCATGATTGAGATAGTTGAGGTAGGTGCTCCAGCCAGGAACCTGAAGGCAGGAAGTGAAGAAGACGTCATGGAGGAACATTGCATTCTGGCTTGCTCCATGTAGCTTGCTCAGCCTTCTTTCTTACACCATTCTGTAACACTTGCTTAAGAGTGGCACTATTCACAATAGATTTGGCTCCCACACATCAATCACTAATTAAGAAAAATGTCCCCAAAAGGCAGTCCTAAATGTCTATCTGATGGAGGCAATTTCTCAATTATTGGCCCCTCTACTTAGATAAAAGTAGCTTGTGTAAAGTTATCAAAAACACCAAAAAAAAAAAAAAAACTAAGTAAGCAAGCACACAATAAATAAAACCCAAGGGAAAGTATTTATTGCCAAACTTGTCAACTCAAGCTAGATCCCTGGGGGATACGTTGTGGGAGAGAATCATATCTTACAAATTGTCTTCTAACCTTCACATGTATGCTGTAGTGCCCCCTGCCTTCTGCTAAAGTAGTTAAATAAGTAAATGTAATTTTAAAACTTCAAAAAGCAATAAATGAAAATGAATATTTGAAGGCCATAGAAATATCTGGGTATATAGGATTTTTAAAGAGACATAGCAAGTAAATGTAATACCTGATTCTTTGCTTGCTTATGTCTCTGTATCCTGGTGCTATCTATAAAGGGCCCACAAGTGTGATGCAGCAAATTTGGAAGCTGTATTGTGGATTAAAATGATTACCCATGTAAATCTGTAAAGTTGATATATGTAATGTGATGTGACAATTTTAATGTTGGAAGCTCTCCCTTTCTTAAGAAATTCATATTGATGCAGTTCAGGATAATAGAATCACAACTACATTTATAATTTCACCTAAATACTTCCAAACACCTACCAGCTCTTATATGTGTACAGAACTACTAACATATAAATATTTTTACACATATATGCAAGTATGAAAAAGAAAAGACATTCAATTAAATTCAACAAAATACTAACAAGGTAAATTTGGATAAATTGCATATGATTTTTTCTCCATGCTGTTTTTGTTGTTGCAATTTTTATAAATCTGAAACCATTTAGAAAACTAAAAACAAAACAAAAAGAAATAAAAGTCTGACTCTGAATACCAGCTATTGTTCTGTTTCCAGTGTGCTTCAAAGGTGAGGAGACAGAACACATCTGAAGAAGCTTCAGCCCACAGCATGCTACAGTGAAAACTCAAAGTCACTCACCCCATCAGTGAAAATGATTGGAGACAAGACACATTACATATTTCAGACTCTTCAGATTTAGGGGTTCCAGCTGTGTCACAGACTGTGTCTATGTCTCAAATCATCTTTCCCAGTGTTATTTTTCTACTTTCAGATTCTATCTTGCAATTCTTAAAGTAGCAAACACAATGCTTACAGCTATAGATTTCAGCAAAGAGGCTGATTAAACTCCCCAATAATTTCAGCAAACAAACAGCTTTTTTAAAACTGTCTTTGCTTGGATTAAACACCCCTGATAAATCACCATGGGTTCTATTTTGCAAAACCCAATCATACTGTTAGCCAGGAAGATAAAGATTAGGAGTAGCTAGGAGTTGCAAATCATACACAACCCATAAATGAAGGATGGAGGTATGATTTTTAAACTAAAGAATGAAAGGATAGGCAAACAGTAAGAAAAACAAAACCCATCCAAACTTGATTTCCATTGCTGTCCTACCCTATGGCCCTCCATGGTGTCCTACTTCTCAACACCTTTTTCAAAGAAGTGACCTTTGTTGAATCAGAGAAAGGGCCTTTGTATGATAAGGCTGTCTACAGCTAGAGCATGAGGTGTACTTACACAGTTCATAAAGACCCACCTGGGGAACATGGGAGCCTGGGGCTGCAGGGGTTGGCACTATAGGAGCTCAGGAGAAAGCAGCCCATTAACACCACAGGCAAGGTACTTGAATCGTTCCTCTAGTAAATTTTATGACATTCATGAATCCAAAAGCAGTCTGAGACTTTTCCTCTCAAATTGGTAATCTATAAAACCAACACTTCTGGATGAGACCCACTGATGGTTTACATTAATGGAAAATTGCATTGATTTCAGTGTACACCTGCATTGCATTTGTCAAACAGTGATTGCATACTATATGAATATTTAATGAGCATTTAGAATATAGTCATTCTATCAGATATTCATTAATGAATATGCAAAGACTTTCAGAGAAAAAATTAAACTGGTAAGGGAATGGGCACTATTCTTTGAAAGAGCATTTCCTGAGACTTTTGTTTTCAGCCCATTATAATAAGTATGTAAGTCAATAATGTTTTTTTCTGAAGTTATAGTATTGTCAATGAAAAACAATTAAAAACAACTCTTACTGGCCATGTGTTATTTTCTAGCAATAAGATCAAAGACTTGTTTCTGACCAAAAGTAAAATAATCTTTTAAGAAGAAGTTAGTAAATTTAAGCAAAAACCATCAACTCTAAATGCTAATACAATATCACTTAAATATTAACTACATCCAAATTTCATCAGTGTATGAAAAGTTACAGTTTCATAATGTAACTGTCTAAATGCAATGCAGTGTTTAGACTATTACCCATAGTACCAAAGAAACAAAATTATTTCCACATCTAAATGTCTTTTTTATCTCAACCATCTCAGATAAACGAAGCAGAATGCAAGTATTTAAAAAGATCAAGGAAAAGAAAGAAAAGATGAGAAAACAACCAAAACAAGACAAACTAAAATAAAATACATTTAAAAGGTAATGGCAAATTCTCTTAATTCTAAATGCAAACACAATTACTATTTTCTCAATTGCAATGATAAAGTTAATGTGTATACTCTTGTCTTATTCTTTCTCCTTAAGTCAAGTTCTGGGACAAGAATCAAGAATTTTTGCGTGAGTAAGAATGTCTGATGAAATGATGAAGCTTTATTGTTTTTCTAGTTCTCCATGTCTACACAGTGACCTATGTTCATCATCCCCGTCTTTCCATATCTCTCAAAGACTTCTGAAACATTCTTGCTAATTAGTAGCCCCAGATAATAATGAAGATGTAAAGGAAAGGACAGAAATATCTGTGATCTATGATTAGGTACAAAATCTTTGGTCCTTCTGGAATTGGCTAACTTCAACTTATTTTACCAAAGTGGACTTCCACGTCATGTTCAAAGTTCCCTTTTAGCTAAGTAGTCTGTGTATTCAGATGAAAAAAACCAACAAAACAACAACAACAACAACAAAAAACCCACTGGGATGCTCTGATGCAGAAACAAGAGTCCTGATTATAAAAGCTGGATATCACCCCTGCGATGGTTGATGAATTTCTTGGTGTACTATAACAAAAAACACTGCTCACTTCTATAATCTGAATCATTTAGTTAAATGATGAAACTATAATGACTGTGGTTGGAGAAGAGAGGCTATTGAATATCAAAGAGCAACAGTAAGAAAACAGATAGGATGCCAGGAAACTGTCTTGAATTAGTTCTACAAATCTGCAGAGAATGACTAAGCATAAGTAAATGAGAAACTATAGACCAATTAAACTGCATGTTCAGAAGACAAAGGGAGGCTTCAAAAAATGTAAATGATTGCAAGTTGAACTATATGAACTTAAGGAAGGCTTTGTAATCCTTGGACCACTAATTCATGGTTTCCTTCAGATTGCTTCCCAATCCACTTTTCTTTTTCATATATATTCTTGTTTTCTTTCAATGAAGAAAAGCGGTTTTTTTTGCCCATAGTTTCACAAAGATACAAGTTTATTTTAAAAGATTTAAAGGATTATGTTTGAATATGATTTACTGTGATCCCATTTATAATAGCCTCAAAAGACCTTGAAATAAACCTACGCAAAGAAATAGAAGAGCTTTATCATGAAAACTTTAAAACCCAAAAGAGGGGAATTGAGGAAGACATTAGAAAATGGAGAGAACTTTGATGCTTGTGGATTGAAAGAGTGGACATACTGAAAATGAGCATCCAACCTAAAATAGCCTACAGATTCAATACAATCACAGTCAAAATCCTCAAGCAATTATTTATAGAAATAAACAGAAATAGACAACTTTAAAATCTATACAAGAACACAGAGGACCTGATAAAGTGAAAGCAATTCTGAGCAACTAGATCAATATTGAAGCCTTTGACAAATGTGACTTCAAATTACACTACAGAACCGTAGTAATAAAAGCAGCATTATTCAGACATATAAATGCAGCATGTAGGTCAATTGAATGGTGTACAAGTCCCAAAAAGAAGTCTATACAACTGCAACCATATTGTTTTATGATAAATATACCAAAAATGCACGAAAGAGAAAAGACAGTGTCTTCATCAAATGGTGCTGGAAAGCTGGACGTGTATATTCAAAAGAATGGAACTATATCAATGTATCTCATCCTACACTGATATCAACTCCAAAAACATCAAATATTTCAACATAAGTCCTGAAACTCTGAAATTACTAGAGAAAAATAAAGGGTACACACTACAACCATAGACATTGGAAAGGGCTTTCTGAATAGGACACTGAGAACTCAAGAAACAAGATAAACATTTGACAAATAGACTTAAACTAAACTAAAAAAATGAAACTAAAGCATGTCTATACAGCAAATGAAGACTCATGGACAAAGAAACAGATTATACAAAGGGAGAAAACCTTTGTGAGCTACACCTCAGACAGAGGATTGATATCCACATATTTACTCATCTTCTTCACGTGGTGAATTTGTAATTTGTCTGCAGAATTTAAGAATGTAAGTCAGTCTTTACACACTAATACATTTCTAATGTCACTGCCCTTAAACTCCTATCTGAGTTCCACATTCAAATGTTCCTTATTGCTAAGTAGATTACTCCACATGGATGCTACACTGGCATCCCAAGGTATTTGTCTAAAAAATGTAATATTTGGTTAATATTTCATTACTACATCATTCTAAAAGACAATCCCAAGACAATAATGACAGAAATCACAACAACGTCAGAAATCTAGAAGACAATCCTTGCTTCATTTCTCCTCACATCACCCCCTTGCTGGTAATTTTTGGAATTCATGTATATTTCTCCATCTTCTCTTTCATCACCTTAGGCTAACCACTGTTTATCTAGGACACTGGGATAGCTAAATTGCTTTCCAGTTTCCTTCTTGTTACTAGGAACCATTCATATCCTCCAGAATATCCACAGCTGTGTTTGCAGAGATAAGAAGAGAGCCAGGATGGGGGGCAGGCTTATGAAGGCATGGGAAGGAAAAGACACCATTCACTTTGAAATTTGGTGGAAAATTGCTGTTGAAAATTAGGGACTCCAGCATAATAAACAACATTGCCTGTGAAAGATGCCCACAAATGGGCAATATATCTTTTAATGATGTTAAAATAAAACAAACAAATCTTTACAATACAGCAATTCAGAGTAATTGCTGCTCTTCCAGTGGACAGTTTCAAGCACCCATGTAGGGTGGTTCACAACTGCCTATAATTTCAGCTCCAGAGGATCTGAAGCCCTCTTCTGTTGTCTATAGGCATTTGGACTTGTGCACATTCTTAGAAATGAAATAAATGAAAACAAAAGCTGTGTAAACTAAAAATAAAAGTTATTTAACTGAAATAATATTATTCTATATGGCCTTATGCATAAGAACATTTCCAGAGGAGTGTTGGTTGTATTTTAACTAAATCTGATGAAATGTCCAGTGTTCAGTTCGCCTATGCTCTTAAAATTCCTTCCCAGAGGAAAGATGAAGCAATAGCCACCTCAATCTCTTCAGGTTCCAAATACAAACTAAGTTACAATGGTGCCAAAGAGCACTCCTGGAAACCAATGAACTTATTGGATTTCCTTACAGAGCCTAAGTGAGAGATCACTTACATGTCTGTGTTCACTCCTCCCCCAGCAAGCTGAAAAATTGTACCCAATAGGGACAAGAACTTCCCCATAGCCTTGTAGAGCTAATGTTTATATTTCTCCAACTCTATATACTTGGTCCCCACCCCAAGCCATGTGCAGAGTTGGTAGGGTTCAGTTGGATATTCAGAGATAGATCTCATACCTTAATTTCCTCTTCTATATCTGGGTGTAAACTTTGGACAAGCCTAGCTGGAGTGATCTTTTGTAAAACATCACATCTGAACTCCCTAAGATGGCTACTGCATGGCTCAGAGGACAGTCACTCACTATAACTCAATAACATGCATAACAGTTTTCATGTTACCTTTGAACTCAGAAATATTCCAGGCATTGAGTCAGACTGATTTCTGAGAGTAGTGCTTATCTACTACATTACTAGTAGCATTTCTTATACAGAAACCCAGTAGTGCTATTTCTAATGACAAACTAAAACTCTGAATGATTATTCTGTCTTCGTGTTAGAATGACTGGCATTATAAATATGTACGGGCTAGGTTAAAGTCTATAAAATGCAATTCTCAAATCCAGAATTTGAATTCTATATATAGTTCCACCACAAAAATGGTATCTCATGAAAGGCTATGTGCTAGAAAAACAATATATATTTACAAAACAGACTTCTAAAGTTTCATACAACTATTGATATTTAATGTGCCATATCATTTGACCTTTTTGTTGTATTATGTCTTTTACTTCTTTATTGCACTGTGTACTTGCACAAAGGCCATAGCATGTATATGGAGGTTAGAAAGATCAGTTATGGGAGTCAATTCTCTCCCTCCACTTTGTGAGACTCACAAATATTTTTTTAGGATTATAATGTCAAAATTATGTAGTAAATACCAATCTAAGTTTTAAAAAATGATTTATATAATTGATTTTATATGTGTTTGTGTGAGTGCTGCATGTATGTATATATAATATCTGTGTGTCTGGCATCTTTTGAAGCCAGAAGAGGGAGTAGCATTCCCTGAAACTGTAGTTACATGCAACTCTAAGGGTCCATTGACCTGGGTCTTCGGTAAGAGCAGCAAGTGCTCATAACAGCTGAACCATCTCTCCAGACTGAACTAATTTTATCTGTTCCAAATCACTGTTTACATGTGGTTTGATTATTTTTTCCCATTTACCATCTATGCATTTTATTGGAGTTTATGATGATTTCTCACTGTGATTTAAATTTACATCATCCTAAAGCACTAATAATTTTTAACGATGGGTGCTATTCTTCTAGAATTGCCAATGGATGTCTATGCAGAGTTCTTATTCAGTATTGTTGGGTTTGTGGCACTTGCCCTGAAGTTAAAGCATCTTCCTGTGATTTTTTTATTTATCTTACAAATATTTTTTTCTCTACATGTAGTCGGCCTTATCTTTCTCTGCCTCTCAACAGTGACTTTTATAGAACTTAAGTTTTTAACTCAAATGAAGCTTAAATTGATTCAGTTTCTATTATGTTCATAAATTAAGTCCTGTTTAAAAATATTTCTGCCAGTACAAGATTAGTAAACTTTGCTTCCATGTTTCATTCATAAATGTTCTGCTTTAAGCTCTTAAATTCACACCTATAATCCTTCCAGTTAAATATTATATTTAGTGTAAGATTTTTCAAGTACTCAAATGAGTAACTCACTACAAAAACCAGTAAGCCTGGTTCAAACTGAATTCTATGAATGCTTTGTGGAAAAGTTACATGAAATTTACATGATAATTTTTATAGACTGTTGCAAGAAATGTTTTACAATCCATGTTATAAGACCTGCACAGCCTTAATGAAAACTTAGAAAAAGATATTGTAAGAAAAAATATTGCAGATCCAAAATATCATTAAATTTGAACAGAATTATCTAACACACCGTTGATGAATTAAATGTAACTTTGTTAAAAAAAAAATCCTATGTGTTTTTGAAGCACGGTTCATAGCAGCAATGCAGGTCAAATACCAAGAAAAACATAAATGTAAATGTAAATTAATCTTAAAGATACAGAAAATCACTATACTACTTCAGTAGAAGCAAAAAGACCATAATATAATTCAATATCTAATTATGATTTTTTTAAAAATAACTTTAAAAACTATGCAGATAGCTTCCTGACACTAAAGAAGGTTATATGCAATAGAAGGTAGAGTTAAAACTGTTTTCATTGTTGATAACATACCCTTTGCTCTTAAAAGATAGAAGGAGATGAACATCTCCATATTTGTTTCTGTTCAATAATGCAATGAAAGTTCAGATGAGTTCAAAGTGCAAGATGTCAACCACCTTATCTCTCATTACTGGAGTGGGGCAGAGGGTGTCATGTGTGTGTGCTTGACCAAGATTGGACCCAGAGCCAGATCCACAGCCCCAAACTAATACAAAAATCTAATGCAATTACATGTAATACCCAGCAAGATTTTTGAGGAAATGCATCAAACTGATATCCAAATTATATAAAAATTCAAAAACAAAACAAAAACGAAAAAAAAAATTGAAACTAAAAGAAGTACATTTTGATCACTTATACTCTCTGATACCAAGATATTTTATAAAGATAATCAAGATAGGGTGATAATTGCATAATGAAATAAATAAAAACCAAATAGATGGAGATGCCAGAAGCATACCTACTTACATGGTTAGGCAATATTTGACAATACATCATGGTGCTCCAGTGGGAGAACAGTGATGATTTTAGTAAATGATGGAACAATTGGCAGAAAATACTCCTTGATACTAGCCCCTCCCCCTCCCCCAACATTAAATCAACATGTTTTTCAAAAAATGTACTTTATATTTGTAAGCACTAAATTTCATCCTGCCAGAGGTAGAACCTCCACTGTTCCAGTGAACAACAACATTCTGTTCCTTTTGTGGCAGCTAACTGCTTGTCTACAGGAACCAGAGGTCAATGGAGAGAAGCAGCAGGAAATAGCCCAAAGTAGGAACTACATGTTCAGAAAAACATAGTGTTCAGACCTGTGTATTTCAGGCACAGAGTTATTTTTTATTAAATAAAATTTCCTTTGACAATGTCACACATGTGTATGTAAGGTATTCTAATAACATTTCCTGGATCATCTTATGAGACCTTTGTTGTGTTGTTCATTAAAAAATGGTTTAAAATGGGTTTTGATAGATGTTTGGGCAGTGAGTTAATCACCAAGTGTCTTTCACATTTACGTCGTACCATCATGGGAACTTTAATCAAAGTTAATAAATTGTGGTTTTTCTTTTTTTATAGATTAAGATTTGCAGAAAAACTAAGGAATCCATATTTTCCACTTGCTCCCCTCCTACCCCACCTTTCCTGTGTTACTTTAATTTCTTCTATTACTGTAGCAAGCCTGGGACAATGAAGGAACAAGTGATACATAATTAACTGAAGTCCATGTGCTTTGTTATGTTCAGTTTTATAGATGCTGACAAATGTGTAACGTCACAAATCCACTATTATCTTGTCACACAGAATGGTTTTGGCATTGTGCCTTTCCCTTGGCAACGTATTCATCCTTCTCCACACCAGTGCTTTCCTCCTGCAATCACTAGGCTCTCAACTGATCGTATAGTTTCTCACTTCTTAAAATGTTATGTAGTTGGACTTATATAGTAAATAGCATTTTAAAGAAAAATGTTTTTATTCAAAAGTATGTTTCCTTTCATTCTCATTACTTTATTTGGTGTGCGACAATGGCATTTAATACACTTTTTCATATTTGTTTCACAATATTTTTGAAACTTTTGTTCTTTGTTAACTCATTTTTGACCATTAAATAATATATTACTGCATAGATGTACCAGAGTCCATCTATCTACTTGTTTGGATGACTTTTCTGCTACTTACAGTTTTTAATTATTTTGTATAAGGCTGATATGAGAATTTATGTGGAGGAATTTGTGTGGGCAAAAAATATAAAACTTGATAAATTCTTAGAAAATACATATTCATGCTGTATTTATATTCATAAGAAATTAGGTATCTTCTAAATTGGCTGTACCATTTTAAATTTCTAACTACAAGGAAGGCATGTTTGAGTTGTATAATATCATCACTTAGAATTACCATATTTTTTTAAATTTCAGTCAATTCTATAGTTGGCTTAAATCACAGTTTCTAAAATCAACTGATGTTGAACATCATGTAATTTTCCATGTATATTTTCTATAAAGAGATTCTTTTCACTTGTTTTTAAACACCCTTAAACTAGTTTGAGTTCACATTGTTTAAAGAGTGTTTGAGGATAGAAAGCTGGCTCCACAGTTAAGAGGACTGGCTACTCTTGCAGAGTCCCTGGGTTTAGTAATCAGCACCCACATGAGAGCTTGCAACCATATGTACCTCCAATTTCATGGCATCAGATGCCACCTTCTGGACTCTGCAGGCATAGCACACATGTGGTGCACATTTATGCATACAAAATACAGACATAAAAAAGAGAAAAAATATTAAAAAGAAAACAAACAGATCTCTGCATGTTTAGTTTAAATAGTTTTAGAAATGCTTTCTTTTTTTTGTTAATTGCCTTTTCAATCATTTGTTGTTGCTGCTGTTTAATCTTCATGTGTATTAGTGTGGAGTGGGAAAGATATGAAATGAGTGTGGATGCACATTTGTCAGGTAACACATGAGGAGAACTTCAGGTGTCGCCCTCACCTCTCACCATGTTTAGACAAGATCTTCAGCTTTTCTATACTACATTTGCCAAGCTGTGGCCAGCAACCTTCTGTGCATTTGTCTGCTTCTACTATTCCTCTCATCATAGAAATGCTAGTATTACAGATCTGTAGTACTGTGTACAGCTTCATATGGACTCTGGTGATTCAAGCACATGAACTCATACTTGGACAGTGAGCATTTTTATCTACTGAGCCATCCACCCAGCCTACTTTTTTTATTTAACTGGGTGTGTGTGTGAGTGCAGAGTCTCAGTATGTGACTCTGGCTTTCCTGGAACTCCCTATTTGGACCAGACTGGCTTCGAACTCACAGAAGTCTTTCTAGTTTTGCTTCTGGATTAAAGGTGTACCAACATGCCACTGTCTTTTGAAGAGCAGTTATATTCTCTTTTAATTAAGTACAACTCACCAAATTTTCTATTGACTATATTTTTAATATTATATCCACATAATCACTTTCAAGAAAATGTTCAGTCCATTTCTATGTTCTGAATTATATTGGTGGTAATTAGTCTGATCTTCCTTTTATACTGAATTTCCAAACCACCTAAGCATGGTGTTATTCAAATATCTCCTCATTAAATTTTTGTCTATGAGATCTGTCAGTTATGGAGAGATACTTAAGTATTCAGAAATAATGGTGAGTTTGTCTGTATCTCCTTGAATTAAAAAAAAAAAAATTACCCTTGTCTTTTGATTCTGTGTTACCAGGTATGCACATATTAGGGACTGGGCAAAGTTACTTAGAGACTTAAGTACATTATTAATATGGAATATCAGCCACTATCCCTGCTACATTTTTGCATTCTGAAATAAAATTTGTCTACTATAGTTAAAAACAATCTCTGTAATATAAATAAGTACTCTTAACTGCTGAGTGATTTCTCCAGATCCCTTATTTTGTATGTCCTGGAAATGCATACTCTAGTCATTAGACAATGTGAACTAACAAAGCAGTTACATACACATTTCAATATAGAGAAAAACAATCTTAAATGATTCTAAGATACAGAAAAATAAAAAAATCTGAAAAGATATAATCAAGCAACAAATTTATATTGATAGCCACTAGGAAGATGAGTGAAAGACATATATAAGCAAAATAAATAAATAGGACAAAATGTTCTACAATAATGTGTCATGGGAAAGTTTCTTTAGGAATATAAGGAAAAAATTCATGTTATAAAATCAATTAATATAACCCATAATGATAATAAATGAATGAAAGAACATTGAGTGTTCTCTTCTTGAAAAGTCTAGAATGACTCATAAACTTCAGACTTGTCACTGATTTGACTAAACACAGAATAAAAATATAATTAAAAGAATTGATTCAAAACCACTAGAATATATCATTTCCACTACAAAGACATTAAGTTTTGAGTAGTGAACATAGACATTATTATTTTATCCAGAATATTTATGACATATCTAGCAAGTTAAGAACTGAATATAAGCATTTAGCATATATACATTATACCCACAAATCCATAACAATAATTGAATAACATGGAGTAAAACATTTTAAAGCCATATAAGAGCTGTATCTTTCCTATAGGGTTCAATATAAAGAAAATCAAAATTGACTGCTAGAACAAACTATACTTAAATGGAAAACAGAACTTCAAAATTCACAGAATTAAATTAATCACAAGACAGTCATATAATATAAAGCAAATAAGTGATTTAGAATATATACCACAGTCCTAAACAGTGGTTTTTATCATAAATACTCAATTTATCCTCAAAGTTATTTATGAATTAAATTATTTACTTGATCAAAATCTTGAGGATTTTTTTTGAGGGGGCGTTGTTGGGGGATTTAGCGGATTCAATTTCAAACAGATTCTTAGAAATGGGTGTATAAGAATAGACAAGAATATTGACTTTTGCCAGACTTTGGGCATTCACTCTTCTTTTCAAACTTCTCTTCCCACAGGAGTTGAGGTTCATTCTCAATAATCTACTAATTAAAATGATTAACTGATTAATTTAATTAAATGATAAATCAAAATTTCCCTTTCTTGGGATTTGATATTACTACAGTCTACAAAAGTCTTCTATCTATTCAAAACACACCCAAAATTTAATATATGACTAAATATTGCATAATATCCTAAATTTCCCCTTAATTATCACTTAGAATGTTTATGAGGAATGGTTAATTTTATTTACTTCTCTTGTCGCTATCTATGACAATTTCCTGACAAAACCAACTTAACAAATAGTGTATTTTGCTTCACAGCTTGAGAGTACAATCTGCCATGGTAGAAAAGTCAAGGTAGCAAGAGCTTAAATAGCTGCTCACATCAAAATAAAAGTGAGAAATGAATGTTGGTCCCCCATTCTATGCATCCCATAGCATAAGTCCAGGAAGAGATAAGACCTTCAGTTAGGGTGTGTCTTCCCACCTCAATTAATCTAACCAAGATAATACCTCAAAGTCATACTCAGAGGCTAACCTAATCTAAAAATTCCCTCATATACTTATTTTCTAGATAATTCTAGATTTGGTCAAATTGAACATCAACAGTACCCATCAAGGTCATTGTAAATATCTATCTTTGCTATCATTTATCTTTGTATTTGGATACACTTTTGTATATTTTAGATGGTTGCAAAAAGATTAAGTTTCATTTCTTTATATATTATCAGGGATACAGAAATGGAGACCTATATTCTATATTCCACTTGTTCTTATAAATTTACTTTCATTTGAAAACTATAATTCTAGACAAAGTTACAGAATGACATCAAACAAAATGAGTTGTACTTTATAAGGATAGCTAATCTTATCCTTTTAAGAGTTCCTTTTACTTGTATAATTCTTTCTTAAAAGGTAATCAGAAAATACATTGTGCAAAATCATTCATGCTTTTCAAAGTTAATACATTGCATTAGTAGTAAATCATTCCTTATAACTAAGACAGGAATCATCTCAACTGCCCTCATCATAAGTCCTAACCCTCCTTGAAACAGCACAGTAAAAATATTTACCTAACTAACATTCTTTCCATGCTTGAAACCTAGCATTCATATCCCTTGGTCTTGGGATTGAAATATTTATTATTGCATTCATCTTTTATCAGTTTGGAAGCTGACATTTATACCTCAGATGATCCATAGAGGTAAGCTTGCCTCTGGTTTGAAAACTCTTTTCTTTTGTAATTCAAAACTATAAACTTCATTAGCAAAGAAGGAGGGAAATGAGATAATTGCTATCCTTAATATTTGTATGATGATTTATTATTACATTTGTTTGTAATGCGACTCCTTTTAGAGTTTAATTAATCCCACTTAGTGTGTAAGTATCCTATATATCTGCCAACAGGAGTTCAATTTCTAGTTCCTGTTTATTAGCAAGATAATTGGGCTTATTACTTAAGCATGGTTCCTTCTTGGCACTCAGCCCAGATGAGACATTTTATATGTATCATATCCAAAGAAAGAAAGCATACATTTGCACAAAAGCAGATGTTTAAATAACTTTAAAAACTTTAAAATTTTTAGACTAACACAAGCACCAAATGAAGTTGAGAGAACATGGTCAATTAAAATATGTTATGTTCATGAGCCAAAGTGCTTTGTCTTGCTAAGTTACAATTTATTAATCTTTTGAAAATTTGAAGGATTTTATTTGAATAGACACACCTCAAAATTGCTAAAGATATCAATAAAGCTTAATTTGTTAAACTTGGGACTTTTTTTTTGTCTGCTTGTAAACTTTTTTTAAAAAAATGTAATTGCCAAGTTTAGTAAATCTTTTCCTATCTAAGACTTGTCAATTTTTAACATAAATGCATTTTGAAAAACATAGACAAGAAGACTTCCAAAAAAGAAGAGGGTAAAGGAACATACTATAAAAGTCTTCAGGAAAATACAACTTTAGGAATTAAAACTGGAAATGTGACTAACTAATCATTTAAATTTTCCTCTGTTAATTTAATCTCAATAACTTCTGGACGGATGGATGTAAATTTCGAGGTGAATATTTGGGTAGTGAGAATCAGTGAAAAGTAAAGGTGAATATTTATATATTCATTACTTTGGGTCTACAAACACCAAAAAATCACACTGATGTCAAACAATAGGAGAAGGGACTTGAAAATGACTGGGTTGCATCTAGATTTTTTTCATTTATTTATTTGGTTGGTTGGTTGGATGGTTTTTCAAAACAGGGTTTCTCTATAACTCTGGCTGACCTGGAACTCACTCTGTAGACCAGGCTAGCCTTGAACTCACAGAGATCTGCCTGTCTCTGTCTTCCAAGTGCTGGGATTAAAAGCTTGTGTCACCACTGCCTGGCTAAATTTAATCATCAAAGGAAAGAATAATGGGCCTGTAAAGTGGCTCAAAAGGCAAAATCAATTGCCATATAGAACTGGATAACCTGTTTGTTCCCTGCAGCCACCTAAAGACATGAGGAAAACAAAACTGACAAAATCCTCCTCTGACCTTCACAAGTACATTATTATGTGCATACGTACACACACACACACACACACACACACACACACACACACACATACAAATAATAATTAAGTAAGTAATTGTATAGAAAAAAGAAGTCTCACTGACCTTTGATGAAGAATTCCTGGCATATAAGAGTAAAAATCCTCTTATTTCTCACTACTCCTTAAACTGTTCCATAAACAGAAAAATAAATAATAATTCATCACTATATTTCTTGCATTGATCAAAATGTTAGGTTCCTAGTTAAAGACATATTAAGTATTACTGAATGTAAATGTGAATAAAAGGTAAATGTGTAAGGGTCAATAATTATAGAAGTAATAGATTATTTTTCTTACATGTATTACTATAAAACTATGATCATTAAAAAAGTTTTGTTTTCATTCTAACGATGTAAGATAAATATATTTTATTATCAATTAATATATTTTTTCTAAAACATCAACTCCCAAAGAAAATAAGGAAAAAAACATTATTTTGAATACTAGAAGTGACAATGAAGAACAATGATGGGCATATGTTCTTAAAAACATACATGTAATGTTTTAATAATTTATTCTTTCAGATTCATTTTCATTGTGTGTGTGTGTGTGCGTGTGTGTGTGCGCACACGTGTGTGTGTCTGTCTGTCTGTCTGTGTGTGTGATGCACGTGTTTGTGTAGAAATATGCACATGTAAGTACCCTCACAATTCATAAAAGGGTGTCTGACCTCTTGAAACTGGAATTACAGGAAATTGTGTGCATATTTCTTTCTTCAAAGTCTTGAAGGTTTTGTATATAAGTCTTTCATTTGTTTTGTTATAGTTACCCCAAGATATTTTATGCTATTCTTTATTATTTTATTTTATGTTATAACATATAAAATAACATATTTTATGTTATAATATAACATATAAAATAACATTCTATGTTATTATTTTTTATTATGTTATGTTATTATTGTGGCTATTGATCAAGGTGTTGTTTCCCTGATTCCTTTCTTAGTCCATTTGACATTTGAATATAAAGGAGTTACTGACTTTTTCGAGTTGATCTTGTGGTGAGCCGCTTCACTGAAGATGTTTATCAGCTATAGGAATTCCCTAGTAGAATTTTTGGGGTTGCTTATGCATACTATCATATCATCTGCAAATGAAATACTTTGATTTCTTCCCTAACCATTTGTAGCCCCTTGAACTCCTACTGTATTGCTCTAGCTAGAACTTCAAGTACTATATTAAATATTTATGGAGAGAGGGGACAACCTTTTCTTGTTCCTGATTGTAGTGGAATTGTTTTGAGTTTCTTTCCATTTAATTTGATGTTAGCTGCGAGCTTGCTGTAAATTGCTTTCCCTAATATTACCAAGACTTTTATCATGAAGGGGTGATAGATATTGTCAAAAACTTTTTCAGCATCTAGTCAAGTAATTATGCTTTTTTTCTCTAATTTTGTTTATATAGTGGATTACACTGACTGATTTTCATATGTTGAACCATACTTGCATCTCTGGGATGAAGCCTACTTGATCATGGTGGATGATTGTATTGATGTGTTCTTGGATATGCTTTGCTAGAATTTTATTGACTATTTTTGCGTCTATTTTCAGAAAGGAAATTAGTCTGTAGTTCCCTTTCTATGTTGAATCTCTGTGTGTTTAGGTATCAGGGTGAGTGTGACCTCATAAAATTAGTTTGGCAATGTTTCTTCTGTTCTATTTTGTGGAATAATTTGGAGAGTATTGGCATTAACTCTTCTTTGAATGCCTGATAAAAATTTGTGCTAAACCCATCTAGGCCTGGGAACTTCTTTGGTTGGGAGACTTTTAATTAATGCATCTATTGTCTTGGGGGTAATAGGTTTATTTAAGGTGTTTATGTGATCGTGAGTTAACTTTGGTAGATGGTATCTTTCAAGAAAATTATCCATTTCTTTTAGATTTTCCAATTTTGTGGAATACAGGTCTTTAAAGTATGCCTTATTTATTCTTTGGATTTTACCAGTGTCTCTAATTATATCTACCTTTTTATTTCTGATTTTGTTAATTTGGATATTCTTTCTCCATCTTTTAATTAGTTTGGATAGTGGTCTGTCTGTCTTGTTGATATTCTCAAAGAATCAAATCTTTGTTTGATTGATTCTTTGATTCTTTGTATTGCTCTCTTTGTTTCTATTCTATTGATTTCAGCTTTCACTTTGATTATTTTTTGCCCTCTATTCTTCTTGGGTATGCTTACTTCCTTTTGTTCTAGAGCTTTCAAGTGTGCTGTTAAGTTGGTAGTATGAAATCTCTCCACTTTTTTTGTAGGTACTTAGTGCTATGAATTTTCTCTTAACATTACTTTCATTGGGTCACATAAATTTAGATATGCTGTGTATTCATTTTCATTGAATTCTAGGAAGTCTTTAATTTCAGTAGAAAGCTTTTCAATCTCCATGAATTTGTAGACATTTGTCCTTGCTGTTGTGAAATCCAGCTTAAATCCATGGTAGTCTGATAGAATACAGGGGGTTATTTCAATTTTCTTTTATCTATTGAGACTTTCTCTATCACCAAGGATGTAGACAATTTTGGAAGAAGGCTCTGTGAAGTGGTAAGAAAAAAAATATTTTTGTGTGGGGGTGAAATGTTTTGTAGATATCTCTTTAGTCCATTTATTTTATAAATTCAGTTAGCACCAGTATTTCTCTGTTTATGTTTTGTCCGGATGACCTGTCAGTTGATGAGAGTGGGTATTGAAATCTGCCACTATCAGGGTGTGAAGTCTATTTTTTTTAGATATTAGAATGGCTACACAAGCTTGTTTCTTAGGTCCATTTGTTCAGGAAATCTTTTCCCAACCCTTTACTCTGAGGTAATGTTTGTCTTTGAGGTTGAGGTGTGTTTCTCCTATGCAGCAAATTCTTCTATAGATTCTGATGCCGTTTTATTGGGGAATTGAGTACATTGATGTTGAGAGATATCAATGAGCAATGATTGTTCAGTCTCATTATTGTGAAGTTTTTGGTTGTGATGTATGCATGTGTGTGTCCCTTTTATTGATTTTGATGGTATGAGATTATTTATTTCCAGTGTTTTCATCAGTGTAGTTATTTCCTTGGGTTCGTTTTCCTTCTAGTATCTTACATATGACTGGATTTGTAGATGGATATTGTTTGAATTTGTATTTATCATGGAATATTTTGTTTTTCTCTATCTATGTTAATGAGTTTTGCTGGGAATAGTAGTATGTGCTGGCATCTGTGATCTCTTAGAGTCTGTAACATACCTGTCTAAGGCCTTCTGGTTCTTAGAGTCTCAGTTGAGAAATAAGGTATAATTCTGATAAGTTTGCCTTTATATATTACTTGTTCTTTTTCTATTATAGCTTTTAGTATTCTTTCTTTGTTCTGTATCTTTAGTGTTTTGATTATTATGTGGTGAGGGGACTTTCTTCTCTGGCCCAGTCTATTTGCTGTTCTGTATGCTTCTTGTACCTTTATAGGCATCTCCCTCTTTAGGATTTGGAAACTTTTTTTCTGTGATTTTGTTGAAATATTATCTGGGCCTTTGAGCTAGAAAACTCCTTCCTCTGTTCCTAGTATTCTCAGGTTTGGTCTTTTCATAGTGTCCAATATTTCCAGGATATTTTGTGTCAGCAAATTTTTTGGATTTAATATTTTCTTTTACTTTATTTCTTCTATTGTATCTCCAACTCCTGAGATTGTCTCTTCCATCTCTTTTATCCTGATGCTGTAGCTTGCCTCTATAGTTCATGATCATTTTTCTAGATTTTTCACTTTCAAGATTTCCTCATTTTGTGTTTTCTTTATGTCTTCTATTTCCATTTTCAGATTTTGAACAGTTTTGTCCATTTCCTTTAATTTTGGCTTGTTTTGTTCTTGATCTTCTTTCAGGGATTTATTCATTTCTTCTAATTGTTTGTGTATTCCTGTGTTTCTTTGATGCATTTACTCAATTCCTCCCAGTGTTTATTTGTCTTTTCATCAATTTCTTTGAGGGATTTATTCATTTCCTCTTTAAGGACCATTGTTATCTCCATAAAGTTCATTGTAAGGTCTTTTCTCCTGCTTTGGCTGTGTAAAAGCGTTCAGGGCTTGTTATAGTAGGATAGCTGGGCTCTAGTGGTAAAATGTTGTCCCTGCTACTGTTGATTTTGCTCCAATGCTCTCTTATAGGCCTCTGGTCTCGGGGTGATTATTGGTTTAAGTGCTAAATTCCTGAGTTTTTCTTTATTGGATGAGTGTTTTGTTCCTAGTTTCTTCTTCCTCTCTGGTCTTCCAGTCTTTGTGGCTCCTTGTCAGGCAGGGAGTTTGGGGATGGTACAGGAGATATCTGCCTGAGTTGGTATCTGGGACTCAGGAGGGCCCTGATAGCCTATAAGAGTTTCAATGTAGGCTTATCTTAAGCTGTGTTATACACACAGAATTGAGTTAATTATCACCAGAAAACTTTTTTTTCCAAATTGTTATATGCTTAAATATGCCTAAAGTAAGTTATCCGGTGTCAGACTTTTGAATTTGAAGCAACACCAGCTACTGTGTTGTGATGGACCAAACTGCCTTCTATTATCTTGTAGACCATTACATTAATGCTTGTGGTGGTCACGGAGATCCCCTCCCCCCCTGCTCCAGTGGGGTGGAAGAGCAGTACATGCTTCTAATGTCTGAGCAACCTATCCACCCTCTAATTTCCTATTTTAATGCCTCTTTTTAGAGGCCTACTTAACAAGTGATAAGATGAAAATATAGCTTAAGAAAGAAGCTGTGTATCTTTTACTTTTAAAATTCACTGCCCTAAAAAAATGATGATGCTTTTGGCCATTGTGCTACATTTTCTATGTACTAAGAAACAGACTTCAAGGGGAAAAGAAAATATAACTTTCTGTTCTCTCCTCTTCCTCAGATGCACAGGAGATAAATATAACATAGCAGGTTAGAAGAAAAAGTCTCCCTTGGACTTTGAAAACAGTTCATCAAAATGAAATAGAATATCTCTTATCTGGTATGCATTTCTTCTCTTCTCTGAGTTCAGTTGTATTTCTGTGTGTCCTCATTTCTGTATGCCTTTTCCAAAATCACAGAAAATATCAATAAGAGTCTTCATGACACCTACTGTTTAAAAATGCAAATGTTACCTTTTTTCTTAAATCACCTATATGGAGTTTTCCTAGACTTTTTTTATGGGTGCACATAGCACATCCAGCACTGTTTTTATCATCAGAAACTCTTGACAGTATATAATAGTATTTTTTAATGCAAGTTGGATGATCTGTATCAGAAAATAAATAGAGTGAATATAAAGAAGGAGACAGAGTATCAGGGGTTCAGGCTAGATCAGAAATCTTCACAGACATCTAGATTAAACTTGTCTATAATGCTGAGACAATTGAACATCAAAACTAAATCTAAAATTGGTCTGATGGGGCTGAAATTGTAACTCACAAGGTAAAATATTTGCTGAGGACCTGGGTTTGAACTGCAGAGTCCATGCAGAAAAAACTGGAGTGTCGGCGGAGGGTGGCATATACCTGTAAGCTTAGAATCACCAAGGTGGATTCATGTAGGTCCCTGGGACTTGCTGGCCAATGCCAGCCTATGCCAATCAATGAGTCTCAGGACAATGAGAGACACTGTTACAAAAATTAAGATGGGTGCATCTTTAAGAACAATATCCAAAGCTCATCTCAATACTCCTCACACACACACATACATGCATGAATATCTGCACATGAAAATGTTCACATAGGAATACACATATACACACAAACACACACACACACACACACACACACACACACACATCTGATGGATGACTAGCATAAAACATCAGTGCATATCAGCTTTTGGATTAATTAGAAATGTAGGTTGTTTTTATACTGATTTCCATAATTTTGTTTATATATGAACGCCCACAGTATATGCCATTAGTGGGAGAAATCTTTGACAACATGTCGTTGACTCTGTGAAGCCAGATATACCACTAATATTTGTTTCACTGGTGAGTTTCTTTTCATATAACCTAGCATGATCTACCTTTAAGTCCTTTAAGTCAAGGATCAAAGCCTGAAGCATAATAACTTGTTAAGCCCAGTGACTCCTGACAATCTTATAGAGAGGATGATTCTAATGTTTAGGACTAACCCATCAGAAGTTTATCAACTGAACTGGAGAGCTGTGAATTAAGATATGTTATGCTCTGTCTCCACACAGTGGGACTGGGGCTTTGGAGTTAATAAAATCTATAATATATTTGCATATACATGCAATAAAAACTCAGTCACATTCTCATCATCATCACAAAGCAGTATTTGTGAGTCCTGTATTTTGAAGCTTAAATAGCTACTCCTAATGATTCAAAAAGATCAGGAACCACAAAATCATTCAAGTCCAGAAGAATCTTTCCTTGGAGAAAGTTAAAATTTACCATGTAAAATACACAGAATGGATTTGATGTCCTGACATTTAAATGTAGTCACTTGTTATTTTGATTTATTTCTCCTGATTGTAGTTCTGAAAGCCTAACAGTTGGATTTTTTCCAGAAAGCTAATAATGAGCTATAATGGACAAGATGAGTATGGGAAACATGGTTGGTATAACAGAAAAATTATTTCTTCCAGTGTCTCAGGATATTTCAATAAATATTCTGCAATATTGTTCTTCTTTATAACAAGTAACATACGGGAACATAATCCACTAGAGGCATCCTGCCACAGGATAACTTATATGTCCCATAATGCCAGTTTGTAGTGGAAATAAAGTTGTCAGATGGTATATGGAGAGAATTCTTTACATTATACTGTAACCATCTCCCTTGTATTATGGCTGTTATTTTCATAAATGTGATTAAATGTAATAATAAACTTGGAAGACAACTGTGTTTTCTTCGGAAATTTTTCTCTTTTTGCTGCCATCCATATTATAGTTTCTGCACTGACCTTATATTTGTTTTTGGTCTTTTTTGACAATCAATTGTTTAGTCATTAAAAATTAAGACAATTAATTTGCTCAGTGCAAGCAATGAGTCTTCCATATCATTGAACTCTTAAGATCAGATTTAGTGTAATAATAGTTCTATGGGAGCTGAGAAAATAGTCTAGGCTTTTTACAGAAACTGTAGTGGACAGTTCAGGGCCAGGCAATATTGCTGATCTTGAACTTACAATGTCCCATATACCAAGAAGACACAAGATAGTCATTAACTTCTTGGATTTTCACCTAGTAAACAAAGGGATCTTTATAAATACTAGAAACAAATGGATTCTTGGCACAGATATCTATAGATGGGGGGATTCCTCAGCATCAGAATAAATGTCAGGTTATAGATAGAGGGTTCACTAGAATTGACTACATAAACAAAGCAGTGTATATCTGCCTCTTGGAGAGTTATCCCTCTATGGCTGGTTCTGTTGACAGTGAGAGAATGGCCTTAAAAATCATTGAGAAGTACTAGTAATTTGAATGATTATTAATTCTATTAATTCTATTCTAAACCATTTTGTTCAATATGGCTCACTAGTCTGTCATTGCCTCTTTTTGTCTTGTCCTCTCTCTCTATGTATGCCTCTCTGTTTCTGTCTGTCTGTGTGTCTGTCTTTCTGTCTGTGTGTGTATAGGTGTGTGTACATCTTCATGTATGTGAGACTGTTGGCATGTCAAGTCAGAGGACAAACTCAGATGTCGGTCCTCACATTCTCCCTTGCATGGTATGTGTAAATAGAAGTCTACATATCCTGTAAAACATATCACTCATGCATTAAGTCATAAAATATAAAATGTATTATATTCTTTATTTTTGCCTAATACTCTTACATCCCTTACTATGTGGGTGACTTGAATTTTTTGCTGAATATTGCCTGAATTTACCTTAGTCATTTATAACATAAGGAATCCAGGGTCAATATTTAGGGACTCATCATTGAGTTAGATTTCTTTCACTATTTCCACCATTGGTAACAGATTATGCTGTGATCATATAAATAATTACATGATAACTCAAGACCAATGATGTAACATAGAGAGAGGGAATAAAAGATCAGAGAGACAGTAGGTTTGGAAGAATAAATAAAACTTTTGTTCAGAGAGGAATAAAGAAAAATGTTCTGACTTGCTGTTAATGGAGGCAGAGCCACAACTTCAGTAGAAAAAGAGGACGCCATAGAAAAAAGACTTCCTCACGCCAAGGTTGATGCCTCCAGATCCTATTATTTTTAATGTTAGTGGTTTGGATATAACCCTCACAGCATTCTGAAAAGTGGCAACATCAAGTTGAAGGTTTTGTACACATAGTAAGATGGAAGGATTTGCAATTAATAACAGGATCATGAGTTACACTGCTCACACTGGGTTGAAATTTGTTCAAGTTCACTGGATAAATATTTGTTCTTGGCAGAGCTGATCTGTCAAAGGTGAGAACAGACAGCAAAGTTTAGAGTAATAGGCCTGTGTGAAAGTTAAGAAGGGTCTATATTCCAGGGGTCTTATGAAAGAATCATGTTCATAGCCTGTGTGGTCCAGATGAAATATAGAAAGAATGTTAAGAATGTGGTACAAACCTTTAATCTCAGTACTCAGATGGCAGTAGTAGCCCACTCCTTTATCGCTAAGACAGAAACAGAGTATGGAAGCAGACACAGGGAACAGAGCTCAGATGGAGTCAGTGTCAGAGTGGAAGTGACTTCTGAGGTGAGTCAGAACAAAGGACAGGCAAAGTGACTAATCAGAGGAAGAGTTAGCAGAATGATTCAGAGTGTGGACATACTCAACTCTCACCATAGAAAGGTAGGATCTTAGCTGAGAGCAGTCAGTTTCAGCAGGCAGTATGAGGCTATTAGCAGTCTGAAGCAGGCAGGTGGGCAGACAAGACACAGAGACAATAAAGTGGTCTGACAGGAGCAGAGACACTGACTGAGCCAGTACAGAACAATAAGAGCTCAGAGAAAGACACAGAGACACAGAGGCAGCTTGGCAGAATCAAATAGGAAGAGTGAGTTGTTTGAAGCCGAGCAGAGCAGTTCAGTCTGAGGCACTCAGAAAGTCAGAAACAATCTAACAAAGTCAAAAGAGTTCAGTCAGAAACAGTCAGTCGGTTCAAAAGGTCAGTTTGAGCCAGCAGCTTGGAGGAGAGTTTGGTCACAACAACAAGTGAGTTGAGTTGAACCAGAAGAGTCAGAGTTCAAAAGGAGCTAGTCAGAGTAGCCGAGTCAGCAGCAAGTCTCAGAAGTTAAAATGTTCTAGATTGTAGAGAGTCTTAAGCCTTCCAGTTCTCTGCTTAAAACTAGACTATATGGAGGCCTAAATGCTCCAAGGATCAGAACTAGAATGGGTGATTGAATTAAGCAAAAGAATAAAATGTCTCTGCTCTAAATCATTGTCTATATCTGGTGAGTCTTTGGCTATAGCCTTGAAAACCATGACATGCCATGTTGATAAAACTGTCATCAATATGGCTTCAAATATAATTTAGTCTTTCTAACAAGACTATCTTTCAAAGCATGACTTTGTGTCATTTGGAACTAATTTTATGAATTTCATTGCTATAAAAAATAAAAAGAATAAAGCAAAGGATCAGTTGAAAGGGTATTCTTTTCTTGTAAATGACTCAAATTTGGTTCTAAGTACTGAGGTCTGGCATATCTGACATCTCACAACTCCATGGCTCCAGGCTAGAACCAGTAATTCAACTAGAAAAAAGAATAAACCACCTCTGCCCTGAATCAACATTTATATCTGATGAATCTACATCTATACCCGGATATTTGGTCACACGCTATTCAGACTGATGGGTTTTCCTCGAAAAAGGTGGGTGGTCCTCATCAATCATTTAGAAGACTGAAGAACAGCCTCCTCTGAGCAAGAAGAATCACCCAAGAGACCATCTTCAGATTCAATCTACCACAGTACTCCTAGGCTCCCAGATTTTCAGTACATCCTGTAGATTTTTAGATCTGCTAGCATTCACAACCATACAAACCAATATATTATAACACATATATTTAGAGAAATGTACATGAGCACACACCCATACCCATGCATTTGTTATGTTTATATAGAGAAATTAAACTAATATAACTTATCCTCAAGAACCTAGTATATGCCAAATTATAATTTTAATAAAATTTGAGGGTGAAAGGTTATACTAAATATTATTTCAGAGTCAATTTTGAAAAATAAACTTGAAAGCACTTAAGAGAATCCTCAGTCGAGATGTGAATTTTTCAGCCAGTGTTTTCAGTATCCATTTTGAGTCCAACTATGGCAAACCTAATTACTATGTATTTTCTAAAAGCCATTTATTTTAAGTACCATATCAAGTAGCAGTTCAAATTTTAATAACATCTGAAAATACCTTATAGAATTTTTCAAAAATAACTTCAGTGGACAAATACAAAAGGAAGCATTGGTATCTGATCCCTGTCTCAATACCCTTCCCCTTTTGGCCTGTGAAATTGAGTTGTCTTCCTAAAATATGCCAACCAAACACGTATCATATTTCTGTTTCTTAAAAACTTCTAAATATATGTCAAGTGTTAATGAAATAAAAAGTAAAGCCATCCCTATTCTTTGAAATATGTTTCTTTCTTTCATTTTTAAAATTTTAAACACTGATTTGCTTTCGCTGAGCCAGTTTCCTATAATGCCTCATGATGGTGTTGGGAAGGTAAAAATACACAGCTTCTGGTTCATGGCTTTCAGGGATATTCACCAAGAGGGGGGATGTTTATTGCCTTGGCAATGCAAAAACAAATGAATGGAATCATGTTTTCAAAGTGCTTGCTCATGAATTTACCATTTTAAGTAGCGTTATTTTTCATAATGCTTGATAATACATTCATCACAAGCTAGCAAGACCATCACGTTGGAAGCATGGGGTAGAACATGAACCTTGGAGACATGGCTATGGAAGAGATGGAAGAAGAAGGAAAAGGCAGGAAGAGTTTGAAAACTGGCACTGCAGCTATGTCTTTTATTTTCAAAAATTAGGAATGGGAAAGTTAAAAAAACTCCAGATGGGTTGGCAAAATATCAGAAAAGGAATTCTCAACAAAGCATCCTGGACTTAGCTTTAATCCCAGAAGATTCATATACATAACGAAGCTAGAAGACAATACAAAGACAGATTATAGATTAGCCCTTCTCAAATGACCAGAGATAGTCTATGAAAATATTTGATTACTGAAAAACAACAAAATAAAATAAAAAATACATACAGTTGCGTCAACTTTAGTGACTATGACAGACACAGGAAAGAACACTTAAAGGGGGAAAGATGTATTTTGGCTCACAGTTTCTGGGTTTCAGTCCAGGAACAACAGACTCAATTGCACTGGTCCATAGCAAGTCAGGAGTACTGTGGAGGAAGTGTGTGGAGAAGAAAAGCTGCTAATTTCATGGCATTCAGGAAGTAAAGTTGTAATAACAGGCAAGGACTGGTGCCAACACATAGCTTTCAACACCATGCCTACCAGTGATCCAGTTCCTCTAAATACATAATTTGTATATGTTTCCATCTCCAAATAACCTATTCAGATATTGAATTCATTAATAAATTAGTTTCATTAAAGCAAAGCATTAATTACCTAATTATCTCTGGGAATTCTCTCATAGACATACGAAGAACTGTGCTTTTCTAATCTCTTAGGAGCTCTTCACCTAATTAGAAAGACCACCCAGGTCAATCATCACAGCAATGCAATTTGTTTTAAGTATTTTTTTCTTACATAATTTGTGGACATGAGTTTATTTAATTTTACATAGATTTTTATCCTTGAGAATTTTATACATACATACAATGAAACACGATCATATCTTTCTCCTATTTATCCATTTCAATTCTTCACACTTCCTCCAAAAACGGCTCCTTCCAAACTTCATATATCTAATACTTTTATAATTAGTACTGCCTATCTGTGCACATATGACTCCATCTTATAAAGTAGTGGTTCTCAATCTGGGTCATGAACCCTTTGGGTGTCAAACGACCCTTTACAGGACTTACCTAAAACTATCTGCATATCAGATATTTACATTACAACTTATAACAGTAGTAAAATTACAATTATGAAGTAGCAACAAAAATAATTTTATGGTTGGGATTCACCACAATATGAGGAACTATATTAAAGGGTTGAAGAATTGGGAAGGTTGAAAACAACTGCTCTAGAGAATGGGAAATCTTTCAGGTGTAGTGACATTCTCGAAAACAGATTGATTCTACTTCTTCCAGTAGCTATCAAATGCAAGAAGCTCTTCAGTGAGAGATGGGGTCTAGAGAACTCCTTCTGTAACTATGCTGGAATTTTGGAAGAACTGATTATATGTAAGTCTTGTGCAAGTAACCATAGCTGCTATAAATTCATGAGTATCATAGCCATGTCAAGATCTGAATTTTGCATTTCAGAGCATTTCTCCCTATCCCTTAACTCTTAAATTCTTTACTTCTCCTCTATCATTATACTCTCTGAGCCCTTTATCATAATTTTGTGGTGCAATATATATCAAAAAATGATAATAATATTGTAAAAAAGACATTTAAAATAATGATATCAACTTCAAAAATCCTCAGTATTTTTATGTAATATATTTGTGGTCTTTTTTAGCAAGCAGTATTTACACATTAAATTACAAACTCATGGAGCCAAATTACAAGTGAAGAAATGTGTCTTAAAATTTTTATGTTGGAAGGTATAACCCCAGAGCTACAAGAAGTGATAGTATTCAGACCCAGGTCTTTTAAATTGATAATGACGCAAATAGGCAAAAATGCCCTTGTTAAAAAGGAAGAAACTGGACAGTGGTGGCACATGCCTTTAATCTCAGCACTGGAGAGGCACAGGCAGATGGATCTATGTGAGTTCAAGGCCAGCCTGGTCTACAAAGTGAGTTCTAGGACATCCAGAGTTACAACAGAGAAATTCCATTTAGAAAAACCAAGGGGGAACAAAAAAAGGAAATTTGGGGTGTAAAGAGATTACTCAACATCTCTGTCAGAGGACCCAGGTTCAGTTCCAAGCTCTCATGGTAGCTCACAACCTTCTAAAATTCTAGTTTTATGGGATGTAATACCCTCTTATGGCCTACATGGGGACCAGAAACACACATGGTGCAAATACATATGTACAGACAAATAGTAATGTGGAGAAAACAATAATAAATAATAATAAGAAGAAAAGGATCAGAGGTACATGTACATAAGGAAGGAGCAGTGGAGAAAGGCAGCAAATAGGTGGGCACCTGTGAATCCCGAAGGGGACTTTAGATGAAACTAACCACCTAGCACATTGATTTTAAATTTTTCTCCTCTGTAACTGCAGGAAAATAAACCATTCAGCATTTGGTATCTGTTATGCTTTTTAAGAAAACAAACACAAACATTACACATATAGTTGCTCTTTAGATATAAGGCAAAAGGTCATTTCATGAAAAGAAATGAACTAGGCCTATCTATGTGGAACCTGGGAGGGAAAGCTTTGTTAAATTGTTACAGAAAACATGACAATGGTTTAGTCCAAATGGCTGAATTCTTCTGTTAAGAGTAAACTGTGGTGGGAAAGAATTGTTTCATTTGGCAAAGCAAACTACTGCAGTTATATGGAATTTGGCAGGGGGGATTAAGGAATACGATGCCTACAGATAGAGAAATGTAGGGTCAATGACTTTAAGGGTCTGCACTGACTTTGTATCAGCTTGCTTTTGTTGAATGATTAAGTTAACTTAATCATTGGTTAATTTGGTTAACTTGTCCATTATCTGTCAACTAACGATTATAAAAAAATTGTCCTCTTTTGTCTGCAAACTTTTTTACTCTACCTTTATTAGCCAAGATTTCATGTTTTTCTGCTAAATTTCATTTAGTTCAATCACAGATCTAGGTGGAAAGATCACACAAACAGCTTGCATGCTATTATAGTCATGTGTCCATTCATTTCCCCACTGTTTTGATCTTTGGGCCTTCCTCAGGTGAACTATGCTCAAGGAATACTTCCATGACATCACTGTCTTTCCCAAGCACCTCGAGTAATTCATAACTCCTTGTAAGCTAAAATCTGTATCCAGGCATCTAAACTTATCGTGATATGGTCTGATATCAAGTATCCAGGGTAGACTCCCTCCCTTTTTGAATTGGTATGCTGAACCCTGATTAGATTACTTTTATCACCATGCACTGAAAGTATAAATTTTAACCTCGAATATTTGTTTATCATTGCCTACGGCAATTTACAGTTGTGTTCCTTTTAGAGATTAGGTTGGAATAAAAGCAACAAAATAGTATGTAAGCTTTTGGCAATAAATTTATACATATATACAGACTCATCCCTATTGAATTGTATCTTTAATACAAAGATTATAGAGTTACTGGTTACCTTAAGAATATTCCTTTTGAGTGAGATGGTTCTTCGACTTAAATGATGAAAAATATTTTTCAAATTTCTACCTTAATTTCTCTTTAGATACAGAATCCAAGTCAACAATATCAAGTAGGTATTTGAAAGCTGAATTCAATAAAATTTAAATTGCCTTAGCATAACTGAAAAAGGATATTTATCTCCCTCTTCGCTGGATCAGTAAAGAAAGTAGCAAAGCCACAGATGGATCACACCATCTCAACAGATAAATAAAATAAACTGCTCTATGGCTTCTCTCCATTTATTTCTTCATGCCCCATTAGAATGTAACAAGAAATACATTTTCATTTTTTTCTCTGGCCATTAGAGAGGAATGAGCATGGAAGAACGTGATATTTAGCTTATTTAGATTGAGCTCAGTTTAATGAGGCTGACCTTTTGTCATTCCTTTTGATATTGTCTTGATTCTAAATACTAAAACACAAACTTTTTGTTTCAGAAAAGGTCTTAATCATCTTTCACCCAACAGATACCAACTATTAGGCAGAAAAATCGTTCTACATTGTCATCTTCACAGATGGTGTCTTTCTTAGATAACTTTATTTAAAAATATAAAAATTCAGCTGACAGATACTTATGCAAGTTAAACTGAATAACAAAGACTCATTTTGGATGAATTATGATTTCAGATGTTAGGTAGATTGGGCTGGTAAGACATCATATGTGGCTGATGAAACTTAAAGCTTAAAACTCTTTATCATGCACTCTCCCTCCTAGAGCATCTCAGCATCTAAATGTTGTTATTAAGTCGTCAGCATATAGTATATGAGAGATTTAAATAAAATTTACCAATATAATATTTTCTGAAATTAATTCATATTTTCTTTAGGAAAAATCCACACCAAAATGAATAGTTAAGTTAGCTTAGAAAATGCAAGGTAATTAAAGCAATAAATTTCCTTCAATATTCAAATTACAAAAAGTCATAGAGCTGTAAAATATTCAAAGGTAAGGTCTCCAAACAAAATAAACCAATTTGACAAAAGAAGAAGACTGATGATGCACAATGACAGATCTAGTGATTAGTAAATTGGGCCAGATTATGAACACATTTCAGTGAGATTTATAAAACACTGTCTAGATCTAATCCCCACAATGAACATAGTCCCTTCATTATCCATATTTAAAATTTTTTTTCAAATACAACGAGAGATTTGATGATCCCTACGGATGGCCGGAAATAAATTAGGATGCAAACTTATCATTTTTATACTATATTTCTTATATTATATCTTTATTGGCATTTAAAAGATTGTGGCTTAGATATTATTCAAAGCAACATCTCCTACCATAAAGATTGGTAGCTTTATTGCCCTGTGTTCTCAGATTCTCTCCTATTGAGAAGAGCATTTAACTCTTGACAGTAATCGACTAATCTCTTCAACAAGTAATTAAAGCCACTAAGTATTGGGTACTCTGTATGGTAAAGAGAAAACTTTAAAAAGCTCAAAGATTAAATAAGAAAAGAGAAGGGGGGGGGGTGCTCAGTATGAGAGAATGAGGAAAGACTGAATGCAGGTAATAGACATGTGCTTTGAAAGAGGTTGTAAAATTGTTTTTCCAGTTCTAATTCATTCCCAGATTTATTTATTTTCAGTGTTGGATAAGTGCATAAAATATTTTGGAAACATAAAGTATAAAATTGAATATATATAAGTTTGCTAAGTTGTATAGACTTCTGGTCTGGTTAGTTTGGATATGCAATATTTTCATTTACTTGCAAGTTGTTTCTTACATAAATTTGCAAGTTTTTTTATGTAATAAAGATTCGTTTTATAAATGCTAAATAAGCCAATTAACAAATAGCACCACAATTATAAACTGATCCTGTACTTACTATGATCTTTATGATCATTATCAGTAAACTTAAAAAAAATCAATAAATCACACAATAGAGATAAATCAAATGGCTCAAGAAATATTCAAATCCGTATGATATTCCTAGGAATGTGATATATGTGGGGAGAGATTTAAAATAACAAAAGAATTGAATATGAGAGCTGAGCTGAGAAAGAAAACAGTTTGTGAATACTCCTTGAGGAAAGAGGGGTCATGGTGCTGCATCACTAAATTCTCTATGGTCTTCTTTGACTGACAGGGACCTGTACTTTTATTGCTTTCCCAAATCAGGTTCTTAGACTATGTATGTAAATAGAGTTTCATTAGAACATAGCCATATTTGTTTGCATAGTATCTGTGGCTACTTTACCCATCAAATAAGGCAGATTTGGAGATCTCTGATACATATACAATAGACCACACTTTACAGTTTCTACCATCTGACCCTTTGCCAACTACTGTGATAAGGGCCTTAATTAGATATTCTAAACATAAGTTTTAGGGGGCAGATTGAAAAACTGCCTCCTTTGGCACAAATATCAAAAAACTCTTGAGTTAAATTTAAGACAACCTTCCTGGTGTAGTACAGCTTATTCAAGGTTAGCAGAAGACTTTACTCAAATAAACTCAAAAGCAGATTCTCAAAATATAAATCAGATAGAAAGTTTGTTGTCTTACTTAAAGCTGAAAAAGAGAACCCAACCCTATCAGGCAGAATACAGAAGCAAGTTTTGAAAGAAAAGAAAAAATTCAGAATGCAGTTCTCCAGGTTACCTGATTAAGAATGTATCCTGCACTGCCAAGGCAGCTTCAGTTACATATTTTCATTTAAATCATTTAAAAATAAATTTTATCACGCAGAAAATTAAATTAATAAAAGAATGACCAGCCTAAAAGTCTACAAATTAAACACAACATTTTCCTCACATTTTATCTGTCTAGATTTTTGTGATGGAGCTTGTTTACACAATGTGCTTTATTTACAAACACTTAAGAGAGTTAATTATATATGAATTGCAGGCATCATGCTCCAACATCTCTAAGCTGTTTGAGATAAATATGTATAATACATAATAAAGCTATTCTCCTCCATAAATACCATTCCATTAACATATGGAAAATGACAATAGCATTCTCAGCGTTATTATGCAGCCCACATTCAAATTTCACCCATTTGACTTAAAGCATTTATAAACTTAATGTATTGGATTTGTGTCCCTTGGGTCTTTAGAATTATGTGGAAAATATTCACTATTTTTTAATGTATTAAATTTCTGTGTAGGCCAAGACCATTATTTCATAGTATATTTATATTTTGAAATGTTTTGTAACCTATCTCTTTTTTCTTTTGACCTTCTTTGCATTTCTTGGAAGTTTATTGGAAATATATTGGAGCAAATGTTTTAGAGGGAGAAGAAAGAGACCACATAAGTAAGTCACACTGAAGGTAATTATTACATTAATTTTGCACCCTGAAAGTCTAAACAAAATAAAGTGAGAATTTTAGTATATTTTAAAGAGGTGGTAGATTTCATTCTATTTAGAAAAAAGTCTCCTGAATAAGGTAACCTAGCTACAGTAAGACAAACATGGTATGTACTTACTTATATGTGGATATTAACTGTTAAGCCAAGGACAAAGGTACTACAATACATCTAGTAAAACTAGGCATCAAGGAGGGTCCTGTGAGGACACAGGGATTTCCTTGGTGAAGATGAAAAAGAAGAGGCAGTGCAGGTGTGCTCAGGAGGCTGAAAAATGGAACAGAAGGGACCAGGTCAGAGGATAGGGGAGGAAGAAGAGAATATAGAGAGAGACAACCGAAATTGGAGTACATTTATAAGTAATCTGGAGAACGAGTGCAGTGGAAATTCACTGGAATCTATGAGGGAGAACATATCAAGGACCTCTATTAATGGGCCCAGTAGTGGGATTGGGATACCATCCCAGCCACAAAGCCTTCAACCTATAACCTATTCTCCCTGCAGGATCTGATGGGACAATGGAAGTACAGAACCCCAAGCCAAAGGAGGGAAATCATGACTGATACTGCAGGACAGGACAGGACCTCAAGACTGGATAGCCAGGAGATGATTTCTAATGATAATCCTGCTGTGCTCACAGATTGGTGCTTAGCCCAATCTTCATCAGATAGGCTTCCTCCAGAAGGTGATTGGAGTAGATACAGAGGCTCAGGGCCAAACATCAAGTGGAGCTAAGGAAATTCCTTGGAGGAGGAGGAGGAGGTGGAGGGAATGCAGGGACCAGAGGTGTCAAGGACACTAGGAGAATAAATCCCATGGAGTCAACTGACCAGCACTCTTAGGGGCTTACTGAGACTTAAATGGCAGATATGAAACCTTCAGGGTCCCCTAAATACATCTTCTAGTTGTCTGGCTTGGTGTTCTTGCAAAACTCCTCAAGCTGGAATGTGTGGAGGTCCCTGATCCTCTTACCTGCCCTTGGGACCCTTTTCATCCTGCTGGGTTGCCTAGCTTATTTTTTATATAGGGATTAGTGCCTGGCCTTGTTCAATCTCATTATGCCTTGCTTGAGCAGTAACCCTGGGAGGACTGCTCTTTTCTGAGGAGAAGGGGGTGGAGGGGGTGGGAGAGTGTACCTCTGGGGGAGATGGGAGATAGAGGATCCAGGGGGAGTGGAGGCAGGATAAGATGACAGGGGTCAGGTTGTAACATAAAATGATACAAAAAATAATAAAATAAATAATGTTTCTTTTAAAGTGAAAACAAAATTACTGAAGCAAAGAGAATTTAAAAATCATTCTTCTATCACACCAGTAAATTACTGATAGAGAAAAAGGCAAACAAAAGATGATAAAGCTATAAATTGAAAATTGCTGCAGAAGCAGCTACATCTTCAGAACCAAGGAAACCTAGACATCCCCTTCCAAAGTACTTAGTTATTGAAAGAAAAATAGAGTATAACTCTATGTCAATCACACGCATGATGAATAAGTGTAGGTAACCCAGGTTTAAGACTGCCTAACATAATTTTGTTTAAAATATACAAAATTGCCTACAAAGCATTCACTCCAAACATTGGTGTGTCTTTTATACCAATATATTTAAGCCTTTAGACATATCAATGAATTCTTCTCAGTAGGGTCTGGTGAGAATCACCTCATAAAAATCACTTGATAAAAATAGTTTTGAAGATTTTAAGTGCACTTGAAACAATGATTCATCATTCTGGTAATAGGTGTGATTATTCTATTCACAGCTGGCTAGAGAATAAGATAAGAATGCTCTAAACTGTAGAGAAAATGACTGCGAATGACATGATCTACATTCCAGTATCCTTATTTCCATTCCCAACATTTTTTTTAACATTATAAAACCTACAGACCTTGACTGCAACATTGCTTTCTTAAGGCCTCAGTATCTCCATTAGTGAAAGAACTCTGAAAATTCTCTCCATTATCTTATGCTCTATGAATCTATGGCTTGAAATGTTTATCTCTGTATACACAGTTTAACACAGTGATTAAGAGCAGCAAGAGGGATCCAGTGGCATAGATTCCAATTCCCAGTCAGTCACAACTTTAACTTCTCTCTACCTCAGTCCATTTACCCATAAGAGGGAGACTTTCTTACTATATGACCTGTCTCAAAGGTACCCCTTCACACAGGATTTGTTCTTCTAGCATGTAAATGCTTAGACAAAGTTCAAAATGCATTGACTAATATCATACAACTTTCTTATTTAAGAGCATGACTACATTCTACTCATCACAGGGTCCCTAGTAAGCCAATATTGGAGATTATTATATAAATTAGGATGACTAGCACAATTTTTGGTTTTGCTCTAGTTGTTGTAATAAGCATCTGCCACGTCAGTAAAACAATGTTGCAATGTTCCAAGACTACCTGTTTATAAATGCCTCTATCATAGAGGCTGGAGTCTCATTTCTAGTAAGGAATGTTGAAAGGTTAGTTTATTCACTCAGAAAGGGTTCATACAAACCAAATATTAGGTTTTCTACAAAACAAACAGACACAGCTTCACTCACAGTCCTCATCATTTACTCTTGGCCCTTTTTATACCTGAAACACACACACAATTCAGGGAAGTGCAGCAGGTTTCTACTATGCATGAATTCAAAGGCCTACTTGTATGGCAGAAGTAGACTTAGGAACCACCAGCCTACTCACAGCCTATAATAACAAAAGAGAAAATCTCATGCATTTAAATCACCATGAATTTAGAATTACCTGAAGACTACACCAACAGACATGCTTGCTCTGTTTCATGTAGTGAAAGACATACAGAATTAATGAAGATACTGAATCAATGAAGAATTGCAGGAAGATAAATAATGGTTTTATTATGAACTGTGAAAACATTAAGAAATGCCTAGAAGATTCATCACATTGTGATAATAGCAATGCATAACTTTTTATGGACTTTAATAAACCCAAATCAAACTTTCATAGTGGGATAGAAATTAAAATCATTATTGATCATTCAGTCCCAGAATGTGGACCTCACTCTCTGGCATGTCTTGAATAGCTGATCCAAATCTTCATGCTGATTAGATAGTTTAGTACTCTGATCTTTTTATGGTGCTAAATAAATATAATAAAAATTTCTGTTGAAGAATTCACAAGACCTGTCCAAGATCAAGCCAGACAATATCCCAGCATAGAGTCAAAGGTAGGCATGAAATTCTAACCATATTCTTTAGTGGTATTTCCCATGGTAAGTTGAGAACATTTTTGGGAAAGCTTGATTTTCAAAAGTAGCTGGGCAACAAAACTAAAACTGATGGAAGCAAAAACAAAACAAAACAAAAACAAACAAAACCCCTCAAATTTGAGTGAAATGGGGAGGGGTGGTAGGAAGGGTAAATATTAGAGGATTTAATCATAGGATTTGTGAATGTCTTCAAAATATATTGTATAAAATTCTCAAAGAATTGATAAAATGTTGTTCTTTTAAAACATCTGATGAAACTCATTTTTTGCAATGAAGTTTAGGTACCCTTACTAAGGGAGATGCCAGGGAAATACAAACGCAGCTTCTGTTGCTCGAAGCCTTTTCTTGAGAAAATGATGTATTTCTGTTGTTTTGTTTTGTTTGCCATTCCATCTTTTTGTTAGCGTTTCCTTCCATAATATCTTACTCCAAACTACAGAGTCAAATATAGTCACATAAATCCTTCCTCTGGTAAACTCATTTTAAGACCTATAAATAATAAAGTCCCCATCTAAAAATCACTTAAAATCATTTACAGAACTCTTTAGATATTAAAATTTCAACGGAGTCCAGACTATATACTGTAAAGTTTAAAAGAAATTATTTTCATTCCAAGACATCTCAGAAGCACCAGAGATCCAATAAATGTGGCATCTTATTTACTACACAAAAGCCTCAGTTACTATAACTTTTTCTTAAGAAGGTATTTTTTGGATGTCTGAAAAGTAGCAAAGTATAATGTTTATGTTTAGTTATACACTTTTAAGTAGCATAATATTCACAGCATACCAAAGGCACAGAATACTTCAAATTTAAAGATGAGTCAATTATTTAATTCACCCAGGAGATATTTCAAATAGTAAACAAATAATGTTTATTGTTATTATTATAATAACATAAGTATGCAGAGCTCATCTTCTTTTTTGATAGGATTAGGATACTGTTAAAGAAATCATCACTCTCAACTCTCCTCCCATCATTTTTCCTTCTTTGCAATCCAATATTGAGATGCAACTTACAGGTTGACAATCTTCCCCTTTTCATCATCCTCTCCATAATTAGCTTGCCCTACTTACATGAGAGTGTTGAGTTCTGAGTTACCTTGGAAGCTTAACAGGGTCGAACTATCTAGGGACAGTAGCAAATGCACATGTGTGTCTGCAGACAAGCTTGGGTTCTAAACTAACAGGAATCTGCAGTACATAAGGAGCCAAAAAATATGCCTCTAACAAATCTTCCACCTATTCTATAACAAGGCTTCAAGTAGCTCAATGACAAATGATGTCCCTTCCCTAGTTTTGTCAACACAAAACAAGTAAGGGAAATTGCAATTTAGTTATGCACAGTTCTAAGTCATATAAGAAAAAATGAAGAATACTAATCGAGATGACTCATTGCTTTGCTTATTTTTAAAAGACATTTTAAGTTGTGGTGAGAGACCCTCTATGAACATGCTTCTGAATTGTGCCTGTGGGAGGCTAGGCTATTTCAGCACTTGTACTACATATACAAAGTTCAAGAAATTCCAAGTGAAAATGAAGCTCAGTAGTTTTGTTTTATTATTATGTTTTTAAGATTATAATTTAATTTGCAAAATTTCTCCCCTCCCTTTCTTCCCTCAAACCCAGCCTCATCCACTGCTCCCCAAACCTCTCCAAGTTCATGGCCTTTTTATTTTAAAGAAAATAAACTAGGTAATTGCATCTGGAAAGAGGAGCAAGAAAAGAGTGGTAGGAGGGAAGCAGTGAACTTACAGGAGATAAAGCATATACTTCATTTCATCAGATGTTATCAGAGAATCTGAAACAAGGAAAATGAGAGTATATTTATAACTGATTTCTTTCTGCTATACAGGAATGCCATTTTATTATCCATTATGATGGAAGGGATGTCTCTGCATTAAAGCTCTTTTCTTTATAAGCAAAAGGAAGTGAATGTAACACCCAAAACACATAGAAATCTGCTGGGGCTAGTGGGGTGTGCATCTAATTGCAGTGATGCAAAGGTGGAGGAAGCATTTGCTGGCTAGCTAGCATAGACTAATTAGTGAGCTCCGTGCCAAGAAGGGACCCTGTTTCAAAGGAAATGGACCATGTTTGTAAGGATGGCACCGATGGTTATCCTCTGACTCCTCACACAAGACTGTACACATTTATGTACACAAAGACTAATACATACATACATGCATACACATTCATGAAATATAAGGTCATACTGAAGAGTTCTTTGCATGAAGTTCTGGATATAACTTTGATACAATAAGATTTTATTCTTCTACATTATATATAAAGTTCACATGTATCATTTCACACTATCATGAAAATAAGGCAAGTATCCATATTGAATTCATACATGTAGCTAATTTAGTAGCTAATTATGGAAATCTAGCTCAAATGATGAGTGAAAAAGTTAAATCCAAATACAAGCTTGTTCTGTTTCTGGCCCACTATTTTTCCACTAATCCCACTGATCAGCTCTGCCTACTCCCACTCACATCTCTTTTGCTTAGTGCTCTGTGAATCAGCGAGGTTCACATAAACATGTAGCTTACTGTGTATAGAGACTCTCAGGTCCCATACAAGACCTATAAACTCAGAATCTGCATTTAAACAAGAGCTCTAGATCGCCTTTGCATTAAAATTTGAAGGACATGAAATAACACTTTAAAATTCCTGACAGAAAAGAGTGAGACTGACCAAGATATCTAATATGTTGTCTATTCTCATCATCACCAGAAAACTGAATAAAAATAAATGTTAGTTTCATGTATACACAGAAAAAAATAGTAACTTTGAGTGAACAATATTTCACTGGCCATATTTTTTTTCCAACCAAAATATATCTAAAAATTGAAACACATGGTTTAAAAGAAAAAAAAAAAACATCAATTGGAGGAACTACAGGAATTGCACTTTAAAAAAATATTTCTCACCTGCAGATAGATTTCTTTTTGTGCAAGAAACATGTGTGGATAAATATTCATTTCATTTCTGTTAGCACAAACCTGGCAGAACTCTAAATGTGGTTGTCATCGTTCTTTTTCTATTGCTGTGACAAAACACTGTGACCAAGGTGACTTTTAAAAGAAAGCATTTAATTTGGCTTATAATTCAGAGGGTTAGAGTCTATGATGATGGAACAAAGGCATGGGGGTAAGAAAAGCTGAAAGTTCATACCTTCATCCACAAGTAGGAGGTAGAGAGAGGGACACTGGGAATTGCTAGAATACAAAGCAGCCCTAAGTGTCATAGCTCCTTCAAAAAGACCACACCTCCTAATCTTCCCAAATAGTTCCACCAACTGAGAAACAAATATTCGATCATATGAGCCGATATGGGCCATTTACATTCAAGCCACCATAGTGGTCTTAAACTACTGGTTACCAGGATCATGGGGTAGCTATACAATGGCAAACTCTGTAGATAAAGCAAAACCTTGAGACTTTACACGATGCCTTTCCAGGATTGCTAAGCAGAAAAATAGCAAGATTATTTGTGTCACTGTGTATAAAAATAAATTTGAAGACATAGAAATATGTCTTAAAAGATGAAGAATATTGTTCCAGGGATGCACAAGGTACCAGAAACTTGAATGGAGTCAGGAGAATGAAGTAACTATTTAACAAGAGAATAAGAGATATTTCTATATCACTATCTCTCTCATTTTAACAGCATGGGATGCACATATATTACCTCTTAACATTCTAAGTAGCTGGGCACAGTAACCACTTTGAATCAGACAAAGGAGTACAAGAAAGTAGTGATTATCAGAGATAAGAGGACAATGTTTGCATGTCATCTGAGCAGTGAACAGAATATTAAGTTCTTAGTTGTAATCACTTAACCCTCACTTCTACCATTAAAGAGCCAAACCACTGTAATTCAAAATTTTTATTATTATCTCTACCATACCATCATGACTTGACATGAAAGCAAATATTTGTCCTCTCACAGTCACCTTAAAATATGTGGAAGTAAATGGAAAAATCCTCATGAACTAGAATATGGTTTGTAAAATTAAGTCTGTTCTGTTGAGCCTGGATGCTTAATATTTTGGTATTCTCTAATTGGAGCCACATCAAATATTAATGATCTCTATTATAGTTCCTTTCTGGTACACCCTGCCTTGTGGCAATCAATGAGGTTTTTCTAACCCACAAATCTTCACAGACAGGACTCTGTCTTGGAATTTCCAGGGATATGGCAGATTCATTTTCATGGTAGACTCAACAGTGCTCTGGCCCAACAAAATTCAAGTTTTCCTTCAATTAATTTTTAAGATACTCAACACACTTTAATCCAAATTACTTATTTTCCTTTTCCCAACAAAATTCTCTATTTTCAGATCTCAGGTTTCTATGAATTGGAAAAATATACTAATTCTTACTTATTAAATGTAATGTGTCTTTATTTTGAGTGGCTGAAGTAGCGGGTGATGACGGTCATGATGAAATACTTCTACCTCAATTACACAGACGAGGGCAAGAGATGGGAGAAACTGAACTTGGAGATATAGATATGGGTATGGGTATGGGTATGGGTATGAATACAGATATGGATACAATACAGATATAGATGATATAGATATAGACATAGTTATAGATGATAAAGATACGGATACAGATACAGATATAGAGACAGGTAGAGATAGATATAGACATAGGAGATAGAGATATATTTCAAATTCTCCCTTGTTCTTATAATGTTGAGGAGGTCATAGCTATCAAGGGAAGTTTGGCCTTTTCTTTCTAGGTTGCCTATCCTCATTTCTCTGACAGAAGGGAATATTTTTTTTTTTTTAAATTCTCTGAGAACCATTTCAAATGCAATTTCTTTTAAGAAGCCAGTTCTGATTATTTCAATTTGATGCAATTTAGATCTCAGATTCACTCCTGTATACTCCAGCTATCCCATGAGATGTCAGGTACTATGTATTAGAAACTGGCTTGTGATTTCTCACTCACCATGGTGTATGTTCATTCCCTGAAGATAAGTTTGGCTTCTCATGTTTATATCTGTGAAATGATGTCATACTTAGTAGGCATTCAAAAAATAACTTTAATTCAAAATACATTTAACATCATGCAATGAACAATATTTCCCAAATATACTTCAATTTATGTAATAAATTCAGTCTAAGCAAAGACCTACTGGCTATAGAAGGAGCAACAGTGGATAGAGTAGGGCACTGCCTCCAAGAAAATCTTCTTTACACTGGGATTTTATGTCCTAAAGCTACTGTCTTACTTAGCTTTCCACTACTCTGATAAAATACCATGACACTGATAAAACACCATGGTTTTCCCCTCATGATTTGCTCAGCCTGTTTTCTTATACCATCCTTATACCAAACCAGCCAGGACCTTCTTCCCAGGGGATTTTCTGCCCCCAGTGAGCTTGGCTTTACCACATTAATAATAAAGAAAATGCCCGACAGGCTTGCCTGCAGTTAAATTTTATGAAGGCAATTTTTCAGTTGAGAGTCCTTTGCAAATGACTCTAACTTGTGTCAACCTAACAAAAACTATTGAGCAAGCTACCTTATTAGCCAACTTCGTTAAAAAAATAAAAAGGACATGATTTGTGTAAACTTAAGATATACTACTTTGTAATCATGCAATATACAAATTAGAAGGTTCTTTTCAAATAGTATTTTGGGGTACTTGTTTTCTTGTTTGCATTTATTTAGATATCTATTCTCTGCATCTTTTAAAAAATCCAAATGCAACAAATGTTTAAGACAACTAAGAATTTTTTTCATTTCAAACTGGAATCCCAATAGGAGAGTAGGAAAATTGCAATGACATTAATTACTAATGACTCAATCAAAAATTGATTTATGACAACAAATGTGAAAGTAAAAATTAGAGTCACTTAGTGTGCCAACAAGAGTTGAAGGCGAATGAAAGCCAAAACATGCTGAAATTTGGAAAGAAATTACACATTCGATTTGTAATATGCAACTTTCTTTTGAAACCATTTCAATGAATTATGCTAAAACACACCAAATACTTAACAATACAATTAGTGTAAAGAGTGAGTCACCATTAAATATAATTAGATATTAAATATCTCTGAAGATGCTACTAAAGTCTTCCTGACTCTGAAGTATAGTTTGATCATCTGAACCCAGAGGATCTTTACAGACCAATAGAGATGGAAAGGACCAATCGCCAACAAGAGCTGCCACCACCTTCACTAAATTGAACTACATATCAAGCTCTCACTTTAATATATATTTTGCTATAAATCTCTATACCTTCTCACATATCCATAAGATATTTTCTGACTTTCTGGTGGGCTTACCTCCTTCCTTTCTACACTAAAAACAAAAACAATAAAAAAAAAAAAGTTCTAGCTAACTCCAGCAATACATATTAAGGGCAAGCAGAGTGAGAATGAGGTACCTGCAGCTTCTAGGAAGCAGAATCAAACACATGGCCTCTCTGAGAATGCCAGCTGCTTGAGGACTTAAAGGACTTTTCCAAAGGCTCCTGTGTTGAAAGTGGTGTTCCTGAAAAATGAGTAGATTCTGAAGTCTTTGGATCCTCAATGGATGGATTCACACCTGAATGGACTACTGGAAAAGGGCAGAAAGTATGGAAGCTCGGGCTTCCTGGAAGATGCAGGTCACTGTAGGCTGCCTTTGAGGAATGTATTTTTTCTACAAACCCCTTCTCTCACTCTCTTTTTGCTTCCTGGCTACCAAAGTAGGAAAACCTGCTCCAACATGGTCTTTTCTGACATGTTACTTTGATTCAATATCCAGAAATTACTAATTAAAATAAATTACTTCTCTGTTAAGTTGATTCTCAGATATTTCATTATAAAAATGAAAAACTTACCAACACAATCATCTCTTTTTTGATCCATTAATCATTATAAAGGGACAGATTTCTGAAAAGGAATTCTTAGTTATCTCTATTTCTCATGGGACCACAACATTTCAGATTTATATATCTAGTTTGATTGACAGTTCTAATCATCATCATCATCATCATCATCATCATCATCATCATAATTATCACAACAACAGTATTCTACCAGTAATTGGGAAAGAACACTTGGTAGATGTGCAACTAGAAGTGGAACAACTTGAGACAAATGTCACTGTCTTTTTTACTTAAGTCCATAACAATTTTCATAGGCAGAGCAAAAACAAAAACATCAGATAAGTATTGAAGTAAATCAAGGAAACCAGGCAGATAACATGGCTCAGAGGTGAAAAGAGCTTATCTCTAAGCTAGACAGCTTGAGTTGGATCCATAGAACCCATATGATAGGAGAGAACTGAAGCTCACAAATTGTCTTTTAGCTCTTCACATATGAAAGCCTTGGTATGCACAAGGTGGCATGTTTACACACACACACACGCACACAAACTAACTAAATAAATAAATGCAGTATATTACAAAATAAGCAAGGAAAAGATTACATAGTCATTTGGGTTCTCCCTGCCTTGTTTCACCAGATTCATCCATCTATCTCTGTTTCCTCAGGACTTGGATTATTAGTCTTTGTGTGCCAGTTTTTATGTGGATTCTGGGGGTTGAAATGAGGTCATGGGGTCCTCATGCTTGCAAGGCAAGCACTTTACCAACTGAGCTAGCTCCCTAACGCCTAGTCTTTAAAATTTTTATATAACCATTCTTTATTGAGCTTGTTAAATTCTGCAAAGATAGTGCCATTTCTTTTGTTTTCTTGCTATTGTGGAAAAGTACCAGACTATTTCACAAACTTAAACTGCTCAGTAAATGTGTTTGGAGAAAACCAGTCCCAATTTCTGTATCAATTTAATTGTAGAAAGCTGAATGTTAATTTTATTTTTAAAGTCTTTAAATATTTTATTTTTTCAAATTTTGTGAATTGAGTGATTTTTCCTTACTCTTGGGACAAATATAAGACACTGAATTACACTTAAAAAAAGTTAATTAATTTACTAATTGCAATGTTCTAAATGGATATAAATCCCAACATATATAGAGCAGGAAGGGTTATGTCTGCCTTATTTCCACCCATCTACAGTGTCGTGAACATTATCAGAACTTGCTTGAAACATTATATCCAAGTGTTCTGCACTGTTGTAATCATCAAATGCTCAGAAGACACTTATTTTAAATCATCACCAAAGAATGTTACAAAAAATATAGGAAACATAAAATATAAAAATTAAAAACAAAATTGCCAAGCCCAATAATATAATTAAAAAGCAGGTACCTTTCTCTATTGCTATCTTTTATGAATTTAACATAAAATTAGTCTATGAGTGGTTATTGTCTACTTCAGAAATTCTGTCAATAATTACTTAGAGGGTAAAAACAATTATGTCCTAAAAACACACACCCATGACACTAACTCCATTTTTTTTTCTTGTAGAGTTCTGTGGTAATGCAGTATGAATCATTTTCTATCTGCTTTGAGACAGCCACTGATTCAATTAGTCCCTGGATTTTATTTCACAAACACAAACATTAATTGAAATACTGTTCCGAGTGTTAAAAGAACTTCAAGTATCATCAGCACAAAGTATAAAAAAAATTAAGATAAGTCCAATATGAATAAATAGCTCATACAAATTAGTTTGCTTCTAGAGAAGTTTTCAAAACTCAGTCAAGATAAACACTAGACGTTGGGCACAAGGCTATGTAGCTTGTGCAAAATAAACCACAGAGGGGGCCATTTTTCTACTGCTTGTGTAGTGGCTAGCCCTCTTATTGAACAAACCAGAAATAAGAAGCTCTATATTATTCATGGAGCTGGAATCAGTTGTATTGAAGAAGAAATAAAAAGCAAGTTTCTTAATTTTTTAGTTTATTTATAAAAGGAGGATATGGTTTTGAAAAAGTAAAATATATTAAAAAATATTTATGGAGATAGTGCAGCAAGCCTGGCATTATTTCACAGCATGCTTATATTTGGTTTAATTAATGTTAGTTTGCTTAGACGCCTTCTCCTGTGAATCCTCTAAAAGTAGGCGCAGGTCATCACTTCATTTTGAGGTTAGTTTTTTAGATAAAATACCTGCACAGTGGCTTAGAGTTCCAGGCTCAGTTTGGTGATCTAATATTGCTTTAAAAAAAATCCTTTTCACTTTGCAAATTAGTGGATTCTACTTGCACTTGGATAGAGAAGGGAAAATAACAGGAAGGCTAAGAGTCATCTTCCAGCTCAGATCCAATAAACTCAAACATCTAGAGACTGAAAAGGATGTGATTCTCTGTACCACGGAAATAGCTGTGATTTGTATAACAAAAGAGGGTAGAAAGAGTTCATTCAAGGAGGACCAACCCTTGCTTTTTCTGTCAAGTGGTCAAGTTTGTGATAGTGAACCAGCGTATATCCACAGCCAAACGTATCTGTTCCTAACAGAATGATGAAACATCTCTTGCTACACCTTAAAAAAAAAGTTATGACTTGGAGGCAAGTAGGCAAGACTACTGAAGAGACTCACGGTCAAGCTAAGTTTTGATCCTTGTTTTCATAGCCAACTCTCTTTTGATTCATTGGTCCATCACTGTTTCCTCAATGTGTCTCTTCTTGTTTCTGATACAGAAAAAAACAAAGGCGTGTACACTGAAAAAGAACTGGTACAACCCCAGCTTTTGCCTTGAAACATGGGCATTTAACACAATTCCACACTTCCCTCCACTGTCCTTCACTGAGTCTTTCTTCTCCATGTTTTCACAGGTCATATGCAGTGTTGTGGAAGTTTATGTTAACAATTGCTTCTGTGCACTGTTGGAAAAAGGGATGCATAAGCTTTCACATTTTGTATTGTCTGCAGGTGTCCGTGGGGGATGCTTAATTGCTTATGATCTTCACCTGACAAGTTCTGACTGAATAAAAACCCTTGAGTTCAGATGCTCAGGGTTCCACTGTCGAGTATGGCACTGACCATAATGGTGGTTCCCTCTGAAGAGGTCTGGCAGAGTTTGCATCTATGAAACAAGCCCCTGTATCATCCTTGCTGAGCTGCCCCAGCAGCAGCTAACAACTATAGTGCAGTTTGGATTTCACAGCTCTACATTCATAACAAACTCTGGCTTAAAGGTAGGATTCCTTATAAGATATTTTATAGTCCCCAAAGTAACAATGGATTGTACATTTGTCTTGTAAACAAAAGAACAAGGAATATATATCAAGGTTTAAGAATGTAGCTCAGTTGGCAAAATACTTGCCCAACAAGCTGGGTTATATCTCCATCCCTCATAAGCTGAGTATGGTAACACATGCATATGATTCCAGCATCTAGGAGTTGGAGATAGAAGAATAAGTCTAAGGTCATCTCTAGCTATGCATGGCAGGTTGAAGGCCTGCCTGAGCTACATAAGACCCTCATGTTAAAGTAAAAATATCTTGAGTGGACGACATATTTTGAAAATATTTACTTCTTAGATTTTTATTAAAATGAAGAATATGTGCCTATGTCTGATCTAGATAGGGTTAACCATTTGGGGTACATAGTACTCTTTCCTAAAGCCTGCAAAGACTTTATCTGACCAAAAACAATTATAGGGGACCTCAAAGCTAGAGCCCTTACGCTTTAATAGGTGGATTCTGCCCAAAGCCTTTAGGTGGTTTCTTGTGTTCTTTAAACTATGGATAACATTAACCTCACTTAAATGCCTTTCTTCTAGAACACCATGAACAGACTACTTTTGGAAACCAAAACTCAATATATTTCTTCATTATTCAATTTTATGAATTTCTTTCTTCTGGCCATGATGTGGTCCATGCCATGCTTAAGTTTTAAGTGAGAAATGGAATCTGTGGAATCCACAGTGCACACTCTGGATTCTGAGTCAGTAGATGATTACAGCAAAGACTTGAGCAGTGGCAGCTGTGTTCTTGCACAAACCCTCTGTGGTCAGCCCTTTTCCCAGGTACAGATGGTGTTCACGAAGCTCAGAGCACTGGCCACCACCACATCTTCCCAGGCTATTTCTGTCACTGACAGATGGGTTCTTGGCTATGAGTTATTCTCAGCAGCCAAACCATCATGGTTTGTCCCAAAATACTGATGTAGAATATTAGAGAACTGGACTCCTCTATAGTTGCTGAAGGTGCCTTGGTAGAAACATGCTTGTTTGCAGCACAAAGGAGACTCGTACACCACTGCCAATAGATTCAGTGGGTGATGGTTTATTTCGATTAGAAGTGGCATTAGGTTTTTGTCTATCCCACATTGTCTCACTATATGTAGGAAACTAAAAATGAGATTATAAAGGCAAATCAAATGAGGGTGTTTATAACTAAAAATAGTCAAGAACACAAATGTGAATTAAGAACACGCTTTTAAGGTATTTTCCTAGAGGCGCTGAAATGTTTCGGTGTGACAAAAGGCTTGCGTGCCTCACAACCTCAGTTTCATCCTTGCTAGCCACATAGTGGAAGGAGAGAATGGACTCCCACAAGTTGTCGTCTGACTTTCCCACAAGCATCCTGACACACGAGTACTTACAGACATAAATACATATGCAGAAGTAAATAAAAATGATAAAATAAAAAAAAAATCTTAGTCCTTTTAAACCTGCCTGAATCAAACACGCTTCCTTTGTCTCCTTTCCTAGAACACAGGCTTCTGTGGGAAAATAGTTGACTGAAAGATGAACTTGTATTGGTTTCTCCTCTCTTGCTGCATGCTAGAAAGCTATGAAACAGATAATGGAAACCACTTAAAATCTGTTCCAGTCTTTTAGAAAAACTGTAAAACAATTGTGCTAGTAAGTGCCTTCAGAGTGAGGAACATGGAGGAGGGAGGATGGGTAGGTGAGGGAGAGGGAGGGAGAAGAGAAAAGGAAGTGGGAGGGAAAGGGAAAGTGGGGAGAGAGGGGGGATTTGGGGAAATAAAAAATAACAAAACAAAATCCAAACTTAACAAAATAATCAAAAGCAAACAACCAGAGCATGCTCTGGAAGCCTTGTTATTGGTATCCCAGGGAGTCAGCAAGAATAGAAATGATAGGTTTTCCTCGGTTTCTAAGACAAATGGATTTTATTTTTGCTGCTATTGCCTTTTCTCCAAGCAGAGCATCAAAGCAGCAATATCTTCTTTAGAGGTCCTATGGAGGCTGGTACCCAGAGCATCCAGCCCATCATTATCATGGGTGGATAATCAATTCTCACAGGTCCTATGTTCACACCCCAAACCATGATACTGGAAAGGCTCCAGGAACACAGCTAACACTGGACAAAGCAGCCCCAATGGCTTTCTATATTCTTTTTCTAACAGCTGGTAGCAGAGAATCTTTGAGTTAGAATGATTTGAAAATTATAAACAGACTTTGTTGAACATCTGTACTGATGGACTCTGCTTGGCACTGGACAAACTTTTCTTGTATGTATTATCGCGGTAAATTATTAAGGTCTTGGAAAGATGTATAAATTCAAACAAGGTTAAAATCCTTTCTTGGAGAAAACCCCAGGCTTCTTCTATTGACTTTGGTCCTCAATATCAATGATGTTAAACCAAGAGAACCACAGTCAGCATTTTATAACTACCTTTTCCTCACCTCAGTAGACCATTGCTCTAATCTATAGAACATAAGTAACTATCAGAGAGAAGAAGGGAATGGTTTCCATCTGAACAGATATTTTATGGTGTGCAAGGAAAATGGATACTCCTTTACATGCACCAGCATCAGATTACTTCCCATGTACATGCTTTATGAGGCTTCCATCTCTGCGAGGCGATGATGTTTTTGGCCTCACTAGGTTTGCAGTTGCTTTAAGGGCTATAGGTGGAGGAGTCTTGTAGTCACCCTGCCTACCTCCCCACTTTGAAGAAGTTGCATTCAGACCATACCAGTCCCAAGTGTGCTATCTATTTTTAAACAACTCCATGAGGAAGCATTATATAACTCATTTGGTAACCCAGTTTAGTGTTTACCATGCTATTTCCTATATACAGCCTTAACATAATCTAAAGTAATACCAAGAACTGGGATAATAAAATACAAAAAGAGTATATCATAGGTCAGCCTTTTGTTTTGCTTTCTAAAACCACATTCAAGAAAACTAACTATATTAGGACTGTCCTTCAGTGAAATTTAAAACACTCATACATATGTCCATTTGGTCTCTTTCCATTAAATTCATATTTTCTTTCTAAATCTTTAAAGTACCTTTATTTGTTAGTCAGTATTCTTTCACTCTTATTCCTACCTCTATTATGTGTATGGTGCCAGGAGGTAGAGCCTCTGGTATCATCATGTGTGTGTGTATAAATATAAATTATGCTATATATACATTTGTATATATACATACATATGTATTCATATAAATATATATTAAATTGTCAACTTATGAAAAATAACATATTATAACAAGTGTGTACCAAGAATTTTTTAATACAGGAATAAATAAAACATATAACTAAATTTAATATTCATCTTTAAGCACCTACTTCATAACAAGTATTTGAGAATACAAGGAGATGAGTGCTTCAGAGAACACAAGAGAATGTTACAAGCATGATTTTCTATATTCCAACAGAGAGACATCTAACGATTCCCACTTTACACAATCCTATATAACCCATTCTGTTGAATGCTAACTCCTTTTCTCATAGACGTTTGATTGCCTCAGTGTTGGCAACAAACAGAAGCATAAGCTCTCAGATCCTTCACAAACAACAATTTTTTGACTTTGGCTACAAAGCTTCTAGAAATATTTATGGGATAGTTATTCAGAATAATAAAAAAAAAGAGTCATCAGAACCAGATTAGACTAAGTCATCTTCCACTTGGAAAAGAGGAAACGCTTTTATTGTTCTGTTCATCAAACTCTTAGGGAGCACACAGCCTCAGGATGCGCCTTGGTGATACTGCAGATTGATACCTGAGATACATTCCATAAATCAGCTAATTCACATGTGCCCTATTCAGATCTTCAGAAGATACTTTAGGACCCAGATACTGGAAACACTGATAATATTTCCTAGAACTGATCATGTTGTTTTAAAGTGGCCTCTGCTGTGAGTAACTAAGGACTCGACATGATTTTGCCATCTGCAGCTAGCTCTGATTTGTTATTTGTCTCTTGTTTGGTATAAGAGTAGCCCTCACAGAGACTCATGGCAATTTTAAAGAAATGTTAAGTGTGCTCCTGGGGTGTCTGAGCGATACATCATAAAACATGAAAACTGAGAACTCTGGTCCCAATATCTCCACCAGAAGGGTAAATTAGTGAAGAAATAAGCAAGGATATCCATTCACAGAGAAAGCAAAGAAACAGCCTAGGAAGCTAGAGACTGCTCCTCTCTCTCTAACTAGCCATTCTGCATTATAAAGTTGCATATCTTTAAATACCTTTCCTTAAGTGAAACCATAGAGAAGGCTTTGAATAATGCATTAGCATTATTTATTAAGTTCATTTATATATGCCACTCAATATAGTTGGCAATCACAACCAACACTGGTTTGAAATGATGGCTGTGACTGTGTCTTACCCCCCAAAAAATCACTTCACAGCCCTGTCATCTATCTTTTGACTCTTACATTCTTTCCATTCTGTCTTCGGCAACATTCTTTAAGTTTTTGAAAGGATATAATATTGAGATTCCAACACTATCAGCATCAAATCCAGGAGAAAAAAAAAGATCATTTTGGTAGGTCAAGTAAGAAGAGACACACTTCTATCTCCTCCATAGCATGTAGAATGTAGGAATTACACAGGATTTCTTACAGTTTCTATTTTGTTGTGGATAAATTCATTCATAAGATACCTTTTCTCCCTTTTGTTGGTGTGTGAATGTGTGTATGTGTGTGTGTATGTGTGTATGTATGTGTGTGTGAGAGAGAGACTTGGCATGTGTGTGGGTGTGCATGCAGATGTGTGTACAGAGGCTTAAGGTTGATGCTGGGAATCGTCTTTAACTGTTCTACAATCTTACTGATTGAGATAATGTTTCTTAAACTCAGTGTTCACAAATATGGCTAGTCTTCCTATCTAGCTTCCTCTGTTGGTCCCATGTCTCTGTCTGCTGAGGTTGGAATTGAAGGTGAGGTGCTTTGTCCACCTAGCATGTATGTGGGCTTCTGGTGATCTGAACTCTTGTTTTCACAGCGAGAACTTTAACCACAGTGTCACCTCTCCAGCCTAATAAAAATGCATTTGCAGGACTGCATACTGAACTTCTTTATTTAGCTTTCGTGACCAAAAGCAGGTCTTCCTTTAAGCATCTTTTCTGGAAAATGTGTTTTCTTCTACTGATTTCCCCTTTATGTTGTCAAGGCAAATCCATGCATGTGTGACTTATTCATACAGAGAATATGAAGGTGGTATGGCATTATATGATCCATAACCAGGAAGTGCCTCCCCTTCAGACCTCTGGCTTTTAAATCAGCTCATACTTTTATTTTGCCTCAATTAATGCCCAAATCCAAAGACAACTTCAGCACCTCAGTGAAGAAACTGTAATCCAGTGGTTGTGAGGAAAATTAAGAGATCATGTTTTATGTGGGTTCTAGGTAAAGGGGGAGACATACAGCCAAACCTGGGAAACACTTTAGTTCTTAACACCCTACATATTAACACATATTTATTACAAATGAGCATCATGCTTTTGATCCCCAAATGCAAGATTTTATATGCAGTTCCTTGTCTTAGTTCCTTCATTTACAAGAGTGAGTATTCACAGACCTGAGACCCTTCAAAAAAAGACATTAATTTTTATCATTCACCAGAAACTGAGAAGACTGCTTTTATATATCTCTCATTGATTCTTCTGTAAAGGAGCTTTTATTAGTTCATCAGGAAACTATAATTCAGAGATATTACATGACTCATCCTGCGTTTTATATTAAAGGTACCAGATGACTTGCCACCATGCATTTTTCTCTTTCTATGAAACAATGTCAGCTTTACAAACAAATAAAAAAACTCATACTGAATTTTCCCCTTTAAAATGGATTTCTTTCCTTTAATTGCAGGAGTCTTTTTTTGGACATGTGATTTCTTTCCTATTTTAAAAGGTATGTCAGAGACTTTATCATGAGAAAATATTTATGCTGTTAAGTTATCAAAACCTTTCTACAATACAATGAACTAAATAGTATTACATACCAGAAAAGCAGACTTAGAGAGGTTGAGCACCTTTCTAGAACAACATGATACCTAATGGTGGGTTAAAATCTTTCTGAACTCTGTGCTATTTCTCTCAAACACAGCAGTATAATGATAGAAAGTATCAATGATAGAAAGTATAACTGATGTTATAGGGGCTTCAGCATGGCCACAGAAAGGGCCATTGACCCTTTCTGTATCGTCTCCAAAGAATAACATTATGATCTTGGGCCTTTGGGAAGAAATTTGGTCATTAGGATTCAGCCCACACAAACCAGATTGATATTCTTATAAACTCAAGAAGATTCATCCCTCTTCCTGTCATGAGGACATAGTGAAAGAATAGTCACCTTTTTATTAACTAACACTGAATCTGCTACTGTCCTGACTGTGGCTTTACCAGCTTCTAGAGCTGTGGGAGATTAAATATCCATTGTTTATGTTACCTGGATTCTGATGTTCACTAACAACAGCCTGGGTACTCCAAAACAGAACACTGGTACTATACAACAGGGAGATGCTGCTGTAAGAAAATACGGAGAAACGTGGTGGTAACTTGGACCTAGGTAAGAAGTACAAGGACTTGAGAGTCTTGAGATAAGTGCTATGGAAAGTCCAAATTTCCATGAATATAATATTCTAGCCGGGTTTCGGGAGAGGAAAGCTTTAGAGAAAGTCTTGATTTTCTTAGAAATTATATAAATACTTCTGAACTGCATATAGGAAGAAATGTGGGAGGATAATACCTCAGAAATGAGATCTCAAATGGAAATAAGGAATACATCATTCCTTACCCAGAACAACAAAGACTATCCTATTCAGAAGACATCAAAGAACTTAGCTGAATTGCAGTCTTTTTTCAGCATTCTGTGTAAGGTAGAGTTTTCTATAAGTGAAATGGTATGTTTCCCTGGAAAATATGTAATTATAGAAGTATGACTTGGCTTCTCTTGACTGTTGAGAAAAAAACAGGAGCAAAGAGACTCTTTAAGATTATACTTAGTAAAGGGAATGGAAGCAGAATTTAAAGATCTGAAACACTCTAAAACTGAATTCATTGAAAAACATGAGAGAGACTGTTCAAGGGAGAACATGAAATTGTAGCCAAAGGGCTACCTGGTATATTTAGTTAGCTAATTAAACATTAGTAAGGACCTGCTGTTCATGACAATGGTTAGTCATCATCATGGCTGTTCCCTTGAGCGCACATCATAAACGCAAAATGGAAGAGTTTTAGCAACTACCAGGACATAAGGGAGCTCTCCCAATAGAACAATACCTAATGGGACTTCAGAGACAGGAACTCTCACATTGCCACATATGGGATGAACCAGACTGGTGATTTAAACCTGGGAAAATCATGTGAGCATCAACAAGTTACAGAGTTAAGGGAAGGCAGGGCTATTCCAGAGGATCACATTGGGAATAGAACTAGGCATAGAGTGGTCATGGGGACCAGGTTCAGTTCCAGGAGTGAGGCCATATGAAGTCTCAAACCTCAATACTTTCTGAACAAAATTTTGAGGGGTCAGAGTTTCAATGTGCCTGGGATGAAGCGGTGCAACTTTGGCAGCAATGGTGCTCACCTTATTGCATTCAGGAATTATTTGGTATGTATGACACTATTCTTATTCCTATTTCACTTTTCCAGTAGCAATATCTATCTTATACCTTCTTCATTGTATTTTGGAAGCACATAACTTCTTTGATTCCATAGTTTCACATCTGACAAACAATTTGTCTTAGAACTAACTGTAACTTGAGATCCTTCATTGTCTGATATAGAAGGAATTTACATGAGGGCCAGAGCTTTACCTTTTGAGAGTTGTTAGTGGTACCGAGTTAAAGGCCAGCAGGCCACTGGGAATCAAAGAATGTATTTACACATGAGGAGGACATCAATTTTGGAAGAACAGGACAGCCTAAATGATATAATCTAAACTTTGTATTTCTGCTAATCTCCTATGTGAAATTCTACTCTGCAGGATGATTCTCTTAAGACATGGAATCAGTCAAAAGGCCTCAGGTACAAGGAAGTTCATGAGAACAGAGCAAAAGTAGGTAGGAGGCCCTGCCCAGATGCCAGATATGTAGGAACCCGGGTGATAACACTTTTCAAACTCCAGAACTGTAACAAATCTATTTCTATTGTTTGTAAGCCACCAAGTATATGGCATTCTGATTCAACAGCCAAGCAAATAAACTTAGGTAGCTCATCTCTGAAGGAAAAGTGTTAAAGTGCGTCTCAGCTTACTGTATTCTAAATCCTAGTGCTGAATAGGTTAATGTTCAAGGACTTATTAGGCTGAGCTGCATGACAGAAATATTATAGTTTTGTTTGTTTATTTGTTTTTTTAAGGCAACTTCAATCACTTTTCCTTAGAAATGGAAGGATTAAAAATTACATCCACTTAGAACAATATGTAGTTTAACATAAAGAAGTGTGGCTCATGGAGACTGAAGCAGCCATCATGGAGCCTGCATGGGTCTGTGCTAGGCCCTCTGCATATATGTTATGGCTGTAACCATTGTCTTTTTCTGGGCTCCTAGCGGTAAGGTTAGGGTTGTCTCTGACTCTTGTCTACTCCTGGGACCCTTTTTCTCCTCTTGGGTAGCCTTGTCTAGCCTCAGTATGAGTGTTTGTGCCTAGTCTTACTGTATCTTACTATGCTGTGTTTGATATCCCTGGGAGGCCTGCATATTTCTGAAAGGAAACAAGGCAGGAGTGGATCTTGGGGAGAGGAAAGGTGTGGGCTGGGAAGAGTGGAGGGAGGGGAAACTATGATTGGGGTGAATTAATTATATAAGAGAAAAGTAAAACAAACAAAAAATATCAAATAAATTAAAAAAATAAAAATAAAATGAATTAATTAATCGTTAATTAATTAAATAAAACAAAAGAAAAGAGAAGAAAAAAAAAGAAGTACTCTATGATGGATACCACTGAGTTTCATTCTGAAATAAACAGAAGTCAAGGTGTCCACCTAATTTCATACAAAAAGATTTATCAAAAACTAAAGTGGATCTGAAATTTTGAATACCTATCAATATCTTGTGAGGCACTGCATTTGAAGTACATTAGCACTTCAAGTGTCACTAAGGCCTATTCACAAATAATAAAACTTATTTTCTCAAAACAAAATGCATTTCTGAACCCATCTGTTCTGTTACTCTTCTCTCTCTATTTCTTAAGTTACAATTATCTTTCCTAATTGCCTTGAAAGCAACAGGAGAAAAGGTCAATTAGCAATGTCTGTACATGGCAGGAAACTGTTGCTTGGTTTCTATTCTCTGCACCTTGTTTGATTTTCTAAATGTGTTTTGCGATGTAGCAGAGACTTAACTGATCAACTGGGCGCAAAAGAACACTCTAATCAAATAATGAAGTGATTGGCTTTGTCTTTTTTCTACCAGGCCACTTATGACCTCTATAAAATCAAACCCATGTCTAAATTTACCTATATGCCCCATCTTCTAAGTGTTTCTATTCAGGCCGTGGCTTGATTGCACTCATCTGAATAGCACAAAATATATCTTCTTCATTTAAAACAGACTCAGAGGGATTTCAGATCAGGAATTCAATCTTTTCACAAAGGGGTTACAGCCATGTTTTTTCAACATATAAATATAAGGCAGAGAGAGTGGGGAGCTGAGAAAACACAGCCAAGTCTGGCAAGATATTTGTCCTCAAGCTGTATTGGATAATAAGAGGATGTGATGTGGATAGAATACTAAGTCACATACCCAAACCCACTTGGCACCAGCTGTGGTAGAGCAAGCACAGCAGATGAATTGAAGCCCAGAAAGGTAGCTCAAAATTGTGGAGAACTGGGTTCTGCTCCTTAACTAAGAAACTACACCTCCTCAGATACAATGGCTATCCATGTTCCTTTGTCAGCACACCTGTACCAATTTGCATTTAACTCTGTTTTGAACCACCACAGTGTGGACAGATTCCTCCCTACCCATCCTTCATTCACCTGCATGATTCTGTTAAAATTATAAAAGTGATGCAATAAAGTGCAACAGTCTTGGGATAAGTGAATCTAAGAATCCTCATGGTTTCCTTATTGGTATGATGAGATCCTCTATGTTCCAGAAGAATTAACATATCTAGACAAATTGTGAAATTAATATACTTAAGTACAATGGAGGCAAAATATTACTTTTGTCATTTCAGGGAGTTGAGTAAACCCAATTAAATAAGACACAAGACAAATATGAGGGTAAACACACATAAAATTTTAATGTAAGCTTTATGTGATCTAAAAAATGAAAACTAAACCTGAAATGCCATTTCATATTAGTTGAACTTAGGCTGTTATGGGGAAGTAATCAAATTATGTGGGGATTTAAAAGAAAGATTATAATTTTTTAAAAAAATGTCTTTGTACAGAATTTTCTCAGCTATGCCTCTCCAACTGGAAAAATAAATTCCATTGGTGTATATGGACCATCTATCTTTCTTAGTTTTTTTTTTTTAATGTTAAAATATAAGGCGTTAGATAGCACGATGATATTTTCAAATGAAGTATGTTTTGGTGATTTTCCTTCATCCCCCAACCTCCCCACCCCTGTAGTATCCTTTGTTGTAGGTTTTTTTTTTCCCCTCACTGATCTCTTTTCCTTTTTTATGACCTATGTGTTCTCTGTCATCTTTTTCTGAAAAAGACATGGGAAAGTTTGAAATTGCATTTTATGCAAATGCTATTTCTCAGGTACAACATGTTCAGAAAAACACACAAGAGAAGCATATTTGGGGAATATTCTTAAACCCTTCAGCAATCAGCTTGATTTCTCAGTTATGCAGGCTAAAAAGGATGATAAACAGTGTTCAAACATAAGGCTTGTTTTTCTAATATCATACTCAAGTAGGACTTAGCAAATAGAAAAAAAATATATGAATAGGTTAAAGAATACAAAAACCACAAAACAAATGATGTTATCCTGGATGAATTAAAAGCTTCAAAAAGATGGTATTTAATGGATGGAGTAAAAGAGTACAACTTAAGGCAACCTCTGAAAACAGAGACTTTAAAACAGCAACTCCTCTTAACTGAAGAATACAGATGTAATAGAATGAGGAACTTCTAATGACAAGACAAGACAAGCGTCAGGCTTTGTCTTTCTGCACCTTCCATGTCTTTTCCCAAGTACAGACAATAGAAAGCTACTTGATAAAAGCAGAGCTAACATAATTAACAACCAAAAACAAACAACCTTCTTTAAAGGCATAGAAAAATAATCCACTGAAGGCAGGGCAGACAGATCAGTGGAGTCAGTAAAGTTCTTGACACACAAACTGAGCTCCTGAGTTTGATCCTCTGAATCCATGTGCAAAGCTGAGTGTGCACTTCTTATCCCAGCATTGGGACAAGAGGGATAATAAATGTTTGGGTTTCATTGGACAGCTTACCTAGCCTAGGTCATCTCCAGGTAATGAGAGACCCTAGCTCATAAGAAAAAGGCTATTAGGCTCAAGAGATGGGTTATTCACTGTTCTTGTAGGGAACTTTAATTCTCAGAACACTTGTTGGGTAGCCCATAGCTACCTACAATGCAAGATCCAGGGAATCTGAGAATCTGCCTCTTTCTGGCCTCTGTGGGCAACTGCATACGTATGTTCACTCACACACACACACACACATACACACACACACACACACACACACACACACACAGAATCTTTAAAAAATTAAGGTGGATATAGCAGCCAAGAAACCACATCTAATGTGAGTTTGAGGTCTCCACATGCATGTGCCCATGTGTGTATGCCTGCATGCATACACAGACACACACACAAACACACACACACACACACACACACACACACACACACAAGACAATCTTCCATGATTATGTACCAAATTAAAGACATACTTATTAAAAACATCTTCATAAATACTGTAATTGATTATTATTAGTAAAAACCACAAAAGATATTCCTATTTATTTTCTATTTGATGTAATGAACTTGTTTAACTCAAGCTATATCGAGCATATTAACTATGCCCCGATAAAATAAATTACTTGCTATTCCAAAATAACACAAAATGGAATATACTTTCTTGACTGGAGGGCATATATTTAATAGTTCTAATTTCATGCAAGAACATGAGATTATCTAAAACTCAATGTTCATTAAAGAGCATGAGATAAATAAAATATGTCCTCTGCAACTGAGTATCATTGAGAGGTGGGAAATCTCATGAATTATTCCTGTTTTGAGAAATAATCTTTCTACTGTTCACCCTCTGGTACAGAAATCACAAAACGATGCTAAATTCTAGTTTACTTATTTTCTTTTTTTTTCATTTCAGCCAAAATGGCAGGAGAGGTTTCCTGATCATCAACTACTCTAGCAAATCTCTTGTTTAAATATCCTTCCTCTTTCTCTTCATAAATGAAATAAATTCCCTAAGGGAAAATACTGTTTCTTTGGTCATAAATCATGTCTCCCCCAGAAGCAACTCTGAATAAAGACACTGCCAAATTTCAGCATGAATCCTTTGTGCTTACCGATGGTGGTGCTGACATTTTGTCCAGGAAGAAATTAGATTTGCCTTTACCCATCCCTTCAAAAGGACATGCACTGTGTCTCAGCAACTGGTTGCCCTGGCAGAGCTCCATCTCTTGGATAAGTGATGCATCACTGGGACATATGCATGATGCTTTCAAGGTTTTGGCTCCCAAACTGCATGGGATAGCTTTCCACTGCCACCTGGGACGTCTCCATGTGTGGGAAAAGTGTTCAAGTTGCTTTGTTGACTAAGACATGTTATAAATTAAAGTTTCTTTTAGCAAATTGCCATGTCCCAGAGTCAGCAAGGCACAAGCAGGTAGGAACGCAGCTCCAACTCTACCCATTTCAGTAAACAAAAGGGCCCAGCTTCTCTGATTCTAAAGAACAGATCAGAATGGAGTATCCTCTGAGCTTCAGAAATGGCTTTCTATTAACAAGCTAGCTGGCTTTACAAAGGATTTCTTTTACTACAGTTAAATAGATTCACCTTGGCTTTTAAACCAAGTAAGCCTCAAGGGATGAGATCTCTCTGCTGGGACCCCTTCAGTCTGTGAAAGGACTGGCTCCACCACACCCAGGCTGTATATCTCTTCACAGGATAACAAGGCCTCAGGGGAACTTCTATTTTTCTGCCTCAGTTTGTGCCCACAATGATTTATCTTTTTATATTTATACACTGTGGCACCATGCTGTGGATTCATACGTACCCAAAACTTCACATCAGTATGACTTTCAAGCTGGGAAGCATTGTATATTCATTCATTGGTTGATTCAGACACCCAAAGGTAAAAATTGGACACAAAACTCCATTCACATTACTTGGGATGTGGGGCCAGAGAAATTTTCTTAAGGATAGTCAATCTAAATACTCTTTGATCCTCCTTTGGTTCTTCTTTTTCCTAGATAGAAAAATGGAAGCCATTATATTGAACTTATAATCGATAATGGACAAAAAAGAATTGAATTACATATGACAGTTTTTCTCGCTGTCATTAGTAATGAAGAAATCACTCAGAAATGTAGTTGTATTCTTTGCATTGCTAAAAGAGCACAGTGCAACCGATCTCTAGTCATTTTACGTGTGTGTGTGTGTGTGTGTGTGTGTGTGTGTGTGTGTGTCTGTTTGCTGTAGATGTGGTTTAATGGGAGAGTGCTCACTTAGTATGTGCAAGTCCTCAGGTTCAAACATCAGGGCCACAAATGCACACTCATATACATACACCTCACATATCTGTCCAGGGTACCATATTTTTCTACTTTGGTATTGCCAATCCATTCTTCTTGTCACTATTTGTACCCATTCATTTCTGAGCAGATTTCTAACCAGTGAAGAAAATTGATGGTCTCCTGGGTAAATGTACAGAAGCATACAAATAGCTTCAACAGTGAGAATCCTCACTTCAAACACTGATAGTGGAGCTAGGAACTCAGGTACTTTGTTTTGATATATTCTGCAAATATGTATGTGTGTGGATATATATATATATATATATATATATATATATATATATATATATATATCTCAACACAAAATTATCATCTCTGCTCATCAGTGCATGAGTCTAAGACAAAAGACTCTAGTGATAAATAAAGATAGCATGAACAATTCATCTTAGTTCTGCAGACTTAAAGTCAGTTTTTGAAAGAAAACAAGCAGAACAGGAGACAGTATGATGAGAAATTAATGTAGAATTGACACATAGAAATTAATCTCATGTATTTATTTAATTTAGTTTCTTTAGTGAGTTCAGAATTCTCACAGTTATCTGGCCATCAGTTTCTGGATAACTCTTTATATATTTCACAACTGAAATATGAGTGGATTCTAAACATAGAAAGGTTCATTCCTGACTTCACATCAGGTTGAGACTGTAGGTTAAGTTTGTAGCTGATTTGTGGTATGGTAGGAAACTGACACTATAATTTTTGGAAAATTATAGAAAAAGTGACAGAGACAAAGATGGATGGAGGTAAGTTTATCTGTTAAAACTGAATTTGACTCACATTCAAAGTAATAAATTTTTTGGAGAATTGTGTTATTCACACATGTATTTTCTTAGTCAAATACATTGCCAATAACCAAGGACATGGGTTGGATAAAACACTCAAAGTTTTAAAATATAAATAGCTATTAATTTTTATTGGTAAATAAAATATGTCAGTATGTACAATTGTTCATTGGGAGATCCTTCTAGTAGTTTGGTGAACTGAGTACACATAGATATAGTCAGGGCACAATTTCCCATTTTGTTTGTTTTGGAGAGTGCTGTGTGATAACTGACCACTAATTCTATTTGACTTACCTGGGACTCTCAGAAACAGTGCTAATTATATTTCAAAGTGTTCAATTTCCATATAACATTGAAACATGGCTACAAGTGTTGGTTAAAGTTTGTCTATAATATCTGGATCACACATTGCTAGTCACATAGATACAACAAGAAGTGACAAATATGAATATCCTCACATTCTACTTTCTGAAGTATATGCATTTGCCTATTCCACTTCAGAAAGGAAAATTCAGGAACTTGGGTATCAACAATCTACAGGAAAACAGAATACTATACAGAACAGAAGTCCAAAACTCAAAACAGATGGGTCTCTGTGAAACTTGAATAATTTATTCCAAACTAGCAAAGAGTTTTAAAAACAGTGTCCATTGTGTGGCACAGTGTCAAAGAAATGGGTACAGAGTCATCAGGTCATTACCTCAAAGATGTACAGCCTGGCTATAGTTTCCTCAAGATCCTGAATTCTGAAACAGTAATGTCTTAATATTCTCTGCTAAGTACTGCTCAAGTATTTAAATGCTTTCAATTCTTTGATTCATATTTCAGCAAAATTGACATTTAACAAAATTTTAAGTATTCAAAATCCAGTCCAGTGTAATCAAGACAACAAGAAATCTTTATCAGGAAAAACAGGAATCCATTAAATGTGAACTATTCTATTGAAAACCTATATAGATCTAGTATCTTGGATTGTATGCTTTTTTCCCTTTTGTTTCTCCTAAAATGTTTTAAATGGTTATTTTACCTCTCCATTTTTACAGTGAGGAGTTCTTCCTAAGCAGAAATGTAACAGGAAATATTTATCTCCTAATTTGATGATTTTCTGTCACCAAAGTTGTCCCTTTACTTAAAATGAAAAAAAAAATCTGTATTCATTATTACCTGTGCATGGCAAATAATAATTCCAGAGTCATTCACTAAACAGGATGAAGTAATAGGCATGCTCACCGATCAGATTAAGGCTAGATATGAACTTAAGATGGTGATAGGACAAGCATATAAATTGAGAATCCAATAGAAAGTGAAAGATTTAGCTATTTTGTCAGACTGTGTAAATGTTGCTTATACATAAGAGAACATTCACTTGCTACTTAAATCTCATTCTCTGGATGAAATTTAAGACCTGTAAAATTAAACCTTAAAGAACAGAAAATATTGTTTACTGTAACCCTGTGCTTTTGGATTCAAAGAAGAACAGCTATCTTCTATAGAAAGCACTGAGAGTGGTAAGTAAACACAATCATCCTTGACAAAGTCCAGTACTGATCTTCATGTTAAAATTGCAAAAGACCATCTATACCAACATTTGAACTCAGGGAATAAAGTACTGAACACTTAGTATGCACAATTCCCATTCTAAACCCATAAACCTAAAGATATGTCAGAAATACAGATACAAATAAAATAATATAAATTCATCACATTTGAAAGACATCTGTGTCCAAAGCACACATGAGCACATATATAAATATATGAATAAGTAAAGAAACCCTGTTCAGTCTGTATAATGTTATTTGTATGTATGTTTTCAGGGATGACCATTTGGTATTGGGTTTTTTTAAATCACCATATCTATTCTACTTCTATCTCTATCACATATTCCCCACCAGAATGAACATTGCAGTGTGTATCCAGAGGCATAGTTCACCATTCTCATGTGAACATGTAAAAACTATAAAGAATTTGGAAATCCTTGTTTATTGCTATGTTTTAATATAGTTCACTTGTCATTGATTTTGTGTATATTTTCCAGGACATAACTACAGACTTATCCCACTAAATTTAATTAATACTAAAAAGATATTTAGTGATTGCTACAGAATGCATAGTCTTACAGGACTGGTGGAGCAGCATCAACTAAAGGACAATATCAAAGTGCTTCCAGGATGCCATGGCCCGTGCAATCCTTTCCTTATTCATGGATAATATTTTTTTCTTTTTTACTTTTTTAGTTAGTCCTACACACAACACTTCAATAATGGTTTTATAATGGTTTTATATTAGTCTCTTTCTCCCTCCTCCCCATATATATGTATACTCTACATCTCATTCTGTACTTTCATTTTGTTATTCAGTCATTCAGAAACATCAACCCACTATATTTATAGGAAATACGACATATTAAATAATTAAACATACTAGAGCAATCAAGAATGTGCTATATGAGATCCAGAGAAATCAAAACAGAGAGAGACTCTTTGAGGCAGGTAGATTGCCCTTCACAAATACAACTATATGTAATAAGTTACTGTCAATCAATATTGAGAAAGTATGAAACCAAACAGATCATCCATTCACATACATGATCAAAGATGCACTCAAGGAACTCACCTAGAACCAAATAATATGGCAGTGGCTACAATAGTGAAATGGTTAATTATATTAAATAACTGCAATACATATGATATTTATACTTGAAGATTTCTTTATACTGCATTGTATGAGTGGGCTGACAGAAAAAAATGTTATTTTAAAAAATACTCATGATACACTGCATTATTTTAGTAGCTTATTCACTGTCTTCAAAATATTTTTCTCAAAGAAAGAGGTTGATGTATTTTCCATATTATGTGTCAGACACTAGATGAGACCTTTCTCTTTCATTATTTTGTTTAACTATCAACAATTTTATTCTTATTACACCAGCATTATGATCATGACCATTACTCTACAAATAAGGAGATAGAGGCTAACCAAAGTGAAGACATAGCTAAAAAAGCAAATACAGATTGAAAGTTGGGCTTTGATTTCTGGGTCCCACTCCTTCAAACAAGATGCACTAATGAACCTTCTAAAACTTTGGGAGAAAAAAAATGGCAGCAGCATTTTTCCAGTAAAAGTAATTAATAACTAATAATAATAATGTGTCTGTGTGGACAGGTACCCTTATCCGTCTCTTAGTAAATATGCATATATGATCTAGCTGGTAAGGTCATGGACAAGAGAGGAGAACCTCCTATTTTCATGTTCCTAAACTGGCATGATTCCAAACTGCATTCTAAATACCTCTTCTTATATCCACAGGTAAGTATAGCTATCACCCTTCATCAAAGAAGCTGCTTTTGCAGTAGATGGAGCCCATTACAGAAATTCACAACTGGTCAAATGCAGAGGATAATTGACTGCAAAGTATGCATTTCAATTTGATAAATCTACAATACCATCCTTACACCCAGCTGATCAGGGAATATTGCAGACAATCGGGCAGAAAGATTGTAAAAGTCATAGGACCAATACATCTCACAGGAGATAGTCTTCTATATATGAAAGGGGCTATACACATCAAATCTTAATAGGATTGTATCATAAAAAAGACCTCATTTACCCTCAACATGGAGGTGGAAAACATCACAAAGTCATACTGCAGATAAAGAGCTATAGGTAGTCATGTCTATTTAGAAACACAGAAGCAGTTTTCTCCAGAGATGAATCACTGATAGATTGTACAATCCACTTTGGTGATATCTAAACACAATGAGCAACACTAAATGGATTCAGCAACAGCAGCAGGATGGATATATGAAAGGGACATGAATGTAAGATTAGGTATGGGGTGAAAATGGGAAGATTTGAATGAGGGAGAATGGGAGAATGTAGGATAGAAATGTAGGATAGAAATGATGTAATACACTATTCCTCAAAAAATAATAATACAAAAATAGATGATAGAAAATACTACTCATTCTTACAATCATTTCCCCTCCTCTTCCACAGGGTTCCCTGATCTCTAAAGGAAGGGACCTGTTGGAGAACTCCAATTTAGATTCTCTCTCCACATAATGTCTGACTGTGGATCTCTGCACCTGCTCCCATCTGTAACTAGAGGAAGGCTCTCTGATGACAACTGGAGAAGCTACCAATCTATGAGAATAACAGAATATCACTAGGAATCATTTAATTGAATTTTTTTTAACCTGTTGTTTGTTTCAACCCTAGGTTTGAATCCAGTCACTGCTGGTTCCTGGCCATCCAGGTTGTGTCAGGCATGGGCTCCTTCTTGTGGAATGGGTCTCAAGTGAAACCAGGCATCGACTGGTGATTCCTACAAGTTCTGTGCCACATTGCTCCAGCATGTCTTACTCCTGTAAGGAAAACTCTGCCCACTGAATCCACTAAGCAGGCTCATGTCCGCTGACAGATACTGAAGCAGCAAGCAAGGAGCCTGCATGAGTCTACACCAGATCCTCTGAGTATGTTATGCTGTTAGCTTGGTGCTTTTGTGGAACTCTTTTAACAAGGAGAGTGGGGTATATCTGACTCTTTTGCCTGCTTTTGGGACTCTTTCCTCCTATTGGGTTGCCTTATCCAGCCTCAATACGAGGACTTTTGCCATGACTTATTGCATCTTGTTTTGTTTTTAACTGTTCTGCTCTTTTCTGAAAGGACTGGTGTGGAGGCGGGGTGTCAGGAGTGGATGTCTGGGAGAGGAGAGTTGGGGGAATAGGGAGGAAATGCAGGAAGAGAAATATAGTCAGGATATGTTGTATTAAAGAAGATCTATTTTCAATTTTTTTTAAAGGAAGAAATAGTACTCACTACCTAGCCTACAGAATACAACTAGATTTCAATTAATACATAGAGGCTAAATTTTAACTTCAAATTGAAGAAAGCATAGTTGCTGGGAATCTGTTCCTCACCCCGTTCCTTGCCTAAATACCCACTTTACTTATGCATTAAGCATGCACACAAGAAGTCGGGGAGGGGAAAAGAAGAGGGAGAGAGATTAGACCTAGACCTTGCTGCAACCATGTGCATGGAATTAGGCTTGGTAGATCCCTAAGGTGTTTGTAATAGAATTTTAAAACTTCTTCTTCTAAGCTGTCAAAAGAAAATTCTCTAAAACCTTAGGGAAAACTTACTGAGATTTAGACAAAAAACAAATAAACAGAATATAGCTGATGAATGGTTTGGGAACTAGGCTTCCTCACTTTTCATAGAGATATTTCATATTTATATCAAATAAATCCATACAAGTTAAAAAAAACCTCCTTAAAGTATTCAAAGTACTCATCAAATACTGCAGAGAAAGCCCTTGACATTTGTGATGGATAAATCCCGAGACCTTTGCAATCATCACATTCAATAATGCCCCAAAGCTCCTCATTTTACTCACGAAATTCAATAAATGATGACAGGAGTGAGCTGTAAACGGTGGGAGGTCAGCCAGACTGCAAGACCAGCAACACATAAAATTCAAACCTAAGCCTTAATCATATTGTAAAGGGCTATCTTTCCTTGATATGAACTTTGCAAGGCTCTATGTAAGTTCAAAAGTGTGAATGTGAAATGTGGGATAGTAGGAGAAAATACAGCTCTTTTCTTTCCAAGCGCAACTGTTACTTCATTGGTGCCTGGGGCTGTTTATAATAAATCCGTTAGCATTCAACATGGAATCAGGGCAGAGATGGATTCACAATACACTGGGTAGAGAGAACAATGGTTCTAAATATTAAATTAGAACTTAGAATCTAATAAATTGTTTGGATACTCTCAAAACACCGCAGGAATATGCAGGAGGTTTCATTTAAGGACAGGGCTTCTTGACAACTATGAGATAGAAGGACTTATCAGCCTGACAACTTTTCTAACTGAATATTTTGTATTATTAACAAAGAATAGTTACATGTAAGAGTCTATAAACAGACTAATACAAGTTTATATGAAATGGATAATAGAGCTCCTACTGAAAACATGGTTTGAATCTGTTGTTGCTGTTTGAGGAATTGCTTGTTGGTCTGCTTTGTTTTGATTCTGGGGAAACTATCTCTAGGATTGCCTTCAATTTTCTAAGTACCCTAGCCTTTCTCAACATTGCAAACTTTCTCCTTCTGCCTCCAGAGGGCTAAGATTACAAATATGTACCACCATGATGAACCTCATGTTTGCTTACATATAAGAATTCCACTTCAAATTATTTAGAAGACAAAGGTTTAACTATGTTTTTACATAAACCTTTTAACTCATAATCAGTCATTGAGACTTACAGATAATAGTATCCATTTCTACAGCAAGATGGACACTGAGGTTCTTATGTAAGCCTTTATCAAGGGGCAGGAAGTAGGTACCTACATATTTTTTAGTGAACTTTACTGAGATATATTTGAAACTTAAAAATCAAATAGAATTGCTCCTCAGTTGTTTCTAGGAAATGGCCCAGGACTTCTTTCTGAAGATTTATAAATTAACACATACCTAGATTCCTTCTATAAAATCAGACAATATTTACATGCAATACATATGCATCCTCTCATATACTTCAATATCCTCCAGGTTACTACTTATGATGCCTAGTGCTTAATCCAATGTGAGTAATACATAAATCTTTATAAGATTCTGTTTACGGAATAATTATAAGAACAAATGCTATATCCTTGTTTGATACAGATATAATTTTTACAAATATTTGAAACTGTGAATAGAAAGTATTGGTATATATGGATACGTATTCCAGTTGTACAGATTGATTAAACAAAACCATGGTTTAATCACCATGATCAGATAACACATTTTTGCCATACATAGTTATCATATGTGTGTATTTGAAGGACCCAAAATTAGTATTAAAGATGCCTCATTAGCAATTTAAGGACTAGCCATGCTGGTGCATATCTGTCATCCTAGTATGATAAAGGCAGAATTGGGAATTGAAAAATTTTAGGACAGCCTGTACTACATGATACCTTGTCTAATAAAAGCGAAAAGAGTTTGAAATCTAGTGTATATTGGAGGTCCTTAAAAGGCATTAATTATTAGCTCAAAGAACAGACTAAGCAGTCATTGTGATTAGTTTGTCCATTGTAGCTGACAGATACGCAGGTTGGAAAGGGCGAAAGCTTTAAGCCAATGTAAAAGTTGAACACAGTAAAAGTTAATTTAGTCTCTATGGTCTTACATTGATTTTAGTCTTTTATGTTACCACTCTGATCCCTGTAAGTGCTGCAGTTTAGAGTTTCTCATTTAGAAACTCCTATAAACGAGCGCATTTCATATACAGTCTTTAACCGGATAATGAATATCAGCTGAGTTCATTTAGGCAAGACAGTCAAAGCCACATGTGAGGGATGGAACAAAATACAAGACACAAGAGTTAGCTAGAATCTCTCACAGTGTTGGAATTGTCACTCATTAAAACCAGGTACACAGTCTAGCATAGCTAAAGCCAACATTAGGAAGGTGTTAAAACAACTACAGAAAACAATGGCATTGTTGTTAAGGTTTATTGGGTAATCAGTTAAGGAAAGAAGAATTAAAAAGGAAATGAATTACCTAAAAGCACAGCAAAAGAAAAAGTTATTGTTAGGTGTTGGCAAGATAGTAGACTACGAGAACCAATGATGTGTATAAATAATGTTAAGTTTTTTAGAGATGAGTATTCCATGAAGTACTCAGGTATGAACATAATTATGGAAGTTGTTAAATGTTTTCATAAGCAAAAATGGAAAATTTGGTACAAATGGAAATGAGACAGAAACAACAGAGACATGGAGAAATTCAGAGTTTGGGAAGCAGAAATACACATAGAGATATTCATAGAAAGAGAGGAGAGACTGATTCAGAGACAGAAAGAAAAAAATGGCTCAATCATAGCATTAATCTAAGCCTTGCCCCATTTCTACCTATTTCTGTGAACTAGTTTTCTCTCTGGTGATTCCAGATGAGATTTACTTTCCTATTATGATATCAAGAAGGCACCTAAAAGCCCAGACTTATCTCTCAGCTTCAGAGAGAAAGCAATCTTTCAAAACTATCACGACTTTGGACATTTTCTGATTGGATGTTTTGCTAATTTCTATAATAAACATTGAGACAAGGAATGTGAAGTTCTGATGTACCAGTTCTGTCATATATGTACAAAGAAACCGATGGTAAAGCCACCCACAAATATGAATATTACATGGGTTGAAAGGTGAAGAACATTATTTCCCTGAGGAGATTCTGCATGCTCTCACTACTGTGAAAATTAAAAGAAGATTGCATAGGAAAGCAAACAGGTTAACTGCTGGTTTTACACTTTACAGGTCCTTGAACATCAACTCAAGACATTATGATTTTATCCCACAGGTACTGGCATTGTGAATTAAAGAGAGTGAATCAAAGAACAACTGGAAGATTAAATCACAGGAAGGCTAAGTGGTTACTTTCAGTTAAAAAATAAGGGATGCAAACTAATAAGGAATTAACACTGCTCGAAAAACATAACATTGACATATCACTCCTGACAGGGCTAAGCCAAAGGTTATGGAGATAGAAGGAAGTCTAAAATAAAATATTATTAAACCAGTTTATCTTGTTTAGTTTTGATATAAAGGTACACCAGAAAAGTGATTTATCATCTTTACAGAAGTAATAAATCAAAATTTTATGGGATAAAAGAGGGATAAAAGGGAAAACAAGAGACTCGGGGGTATCAAAGATTTATTTGTCAAAACTCAAGCAATAATTCTGTAAATTTCCTTTCTTAGTTGGCTGTTTTCATTATATGCTGCCCATTTGAAAGACAAAAACAACACAACAAAGCAATTTATAACATTAAACTCGGCAGCATAAGACTAGAAATTAATGGGAGACAGAATAATTGAACCAAATAGAGAAAGAAACCATCGTCTTTACTCAGTATGGCTTTTTAAACTGAAAGACTTGGAGGAAAATTAAAAAGTAATGGTTGCCAACATCATGTCTAAGAGAGATTGACTATTTTTCTTTGAGGCCCTTATCACATAAGGAACTCAGAAGTATTTTCAATGCATGAGTTAATCACAGAGGATGAGAAGCCATGCTGAGGGAGGAATGAGCACAAAAATACTGTTCATTCCTGTCTACAGAAATTTCAAAGTTTTGTCTTCCTCTTGTTTGCTTATCTTTTCAAGGTATGAAAGGACATTGTCATGTACTCTGGGTACTTTAAAGAACCCTTCCATTCAACCACTGGTTTAGAGAACCTCTGAATGTTCACACTTATCTCCACTGCCCATGAATACCTTCTGTTTCATCATGTGCTATATCTGGGTTGTACAGTGGAACACTTACTCAGGTGCACAGCATGGTTAGTATGCTTCACGGTGATAAAAACGTAATGGCATTAAGAGCTATCAAACTCAAAAAAAAAATCTAAAAGACTAGAAGGAAAAATCAAATATTCAAAAGCATTCCAAAAGCAACAGGCGAAAGAACACAGTCTGAATCCACAAGGATAGAACAGAGGAAACATTAAACCAAACACACAAAGCCCATTGGGATTGGAACTTCACAAAGTGAATGAAACATAACACAAGAGGAAAAGTTTGATAAGATTATGAAGACTGATAATTGGAGGCATTTTATAAAGAAAATTATTTCTATAAGTTCATATTCTTATTTTATTTTAAAGACAGAATCTAACCATGTACCTGTCTGGTCTAGAACTCACTATATAGACCAGACTGACCATGGACTCATAGAGATCTACTTCCCTATGCATCCTAAGATCTGGGGTTAAAGGCTTGCTCCACCATTCCAGACATGAAAGTTCATCTTTACATGAGGGTTAAGAAATCAATTAACGGATCTGGAGAGATGGCTCAGCAGTTAAAAACACTCTCTGCTCTTTTAGAGATTCTGAGTTAAATTTAAAAACCTACAAGGCAACACACAACCATCTATAATTCCAGGTCCAGGGAATCTGACATCTTCTGGCTTCTGCAAATACCAGGCATAGACATGATACTCAGACATACATGCAGGCAAAAAACACCTATACTCATAAAATTGAAAAAGAAAAAAATAAATGAAGAAGTGGAAAAGTAGTTTCAATGGGAAGTTACATTTTATTTTGTTAATAACATCATTTATTATGTATTTTACATAAGAGAGAAATCTATTTTATAATTTGATGGGACTGATCCAATAAAGAGAAGGAAGATACTGAAGAGAGAAGACAAGAGTAGGAATGTATTTGAGGTGCACCTAACAAGAGGAATAGTTTTTGTTTGTTTGTTTTGTTTTGTTTTTTAAGGAAAAGCAAACACAATCTATTGTAAGTGCAAGGACCTACTTTATTGTTGAAGAAATATGGAAGGCAATTCAAGATGCCTTAAAACAACATGGGGATGGTTATTCTTTTAAAGTTTATTTCTTTTATTTTTTTTTATTTGTATGAACATTTTGCTTGCATGTTTTGTGTATGCACTACAGAAGCCAAGAGGACATCAGATGTTCTGAAACTGCAGTCACAAACAATTGTGAGCCATTATGCAGGTGCTGGAACTGAATTTGAGTCCTCTCGAAGAGCAGTGAAGTGCTCTTAAAGTCCCAGACATCTCCCGAGTCCCAACATGAGAAGAATTGTTACTGTGAAAATAAATGATTACTGACACATATTCCACCCTAAATAAATATAAGAATGAACTGCCATATGTTGACTGAGACATGTTCTTTACAGATTCATGTATTTAAATACTTAGTCCCCAGATCCTGATGCAGTTTGAAAGACTACTGAACTTTCAGGATATAGAGTTTTTCTGGTAGTGTACCACTGGGGTCAGGTGTTTATTCTCATTCACTCCAGTTTACCCCTCTACTGTATGTATATCTACCTGAGATGTGATCTCTCAGCTTCCTGCTCCTGCCACATTGCCTTCCCTGACACCACTGATGTTTTAGTTACTTGTTTATCATTGTGACAAAACATGACGACCAAGTCTACTTACAGAAGAAATAATTTATTCAGGTTTATGGTTTCACTTCCTTATACCTTGTCAATGTTTACTTTTATTTCCCTGTCATCGAAATTTGAACCCACTGAGACTGGTTACAGATTGCTAAGGGTAGGACTCCAAACTCCATTAGCTAAGCAATATGAGGGAAGATGCTAGGAAGTTACATATTGACCTGGAATAACACATTGATTTTTCTTCTCTATACTTAGGGAGTACATCTCTTTAATTGACCAATGTCATTTCCCTTTATGACATGTTAATAAGTGACAAATTGGTATGTGTGTAATAAACAAAGGTAGAGAAGCTGGAGTTGGCTAGCAATGAGTGCCCTTAAGTGATAAAGAAGAAAATATAATTTTGAGCTGGTTGTCATTATAAACAGTTAAGTCACATTTTAGTGTAGAGGTGAACAAATGTAAAGTTGACTCAGTATAAGGGAAATATTCTCTGCTGAAAAATTTCCTCTAACACCTTCACTAAGCTACAGAGAGCACTTGTGACTTGCTAGAAATATCACTCAGTACTTTATAGCAATATCCCACTTAATCCTCACAATAGCCCCATGGGATATGGCACTGATAACTATATTTTATGCACAGGAAATGTAGACTCCAAGAACAGACACAGGTATGGCCATTTGGGTGAAGCAGTCAGTCAGCCAAATACAGGTTTACTCTAAAGCTCACACTTTTATCCATGTTGATTTATTACCAGGTATGAGGAGAAGGCAGGTTGAATTTTGAAATATAAGAGAGTAGTCCCTTCTAGAATAGCAAACCTGGAGTATACATTTAGTGTCAAGATGTCACAGATGGAAGCATTGGTTAATACTATGTAAAATTAAACATTTTTAACAATTAAAAAGTCATATTTTCCAGAATTCCACTCTCTACATAGCTCTTCTGACCACTGCCAATTAGGACAAGATGTGGAGAGTGGAGGAAAAGTTCAGCCATATCCTTTCTCTCTCTAAAATTCAGAGCAGAGGTTCAACTGCATTGAAGCCAATGTAATTTGCCTTTCATCTGTAGTGCCTGTTGTTGGCCTGGGACCATGGGAATCACACCTGTGCATTGTACTCTATCTACTTCATTGTGGTCTTCAAATCCTGACCCAGAGTATAGCTGAGGCATCAGACCAGTCCGAGGCATGTACCGCTCTGTTCTTTGCAACTCAAACGTAACCAACCTCCAAATCAAGGTATACTAATGTTTCTGAAAAGAAAATTTGTATCTCTTACAAGTCACCTGGGTTATCAAATATGGAGGCTTGATGGTGTCTTAGATGGACTCAGATTCCACCCTTCCTTAGAGTGTGATCCAAGTTTGCACTTACTCATCCTACCTTTGCTCTCATTCCTCACACTCAACAACCACTCTTGTCAGCTTCAAGTCCAACAGGGGAGAAGAAGCATAAGGTTCACCTGAACTGTTTAGCTAACCCTGAAATTATTGGAATCAAAGTCCCATTATAAACTCCTAGCTTTTCATCTCTCTAATTTTTCTTCTCTGCATGGACCCTCAGAGGCAAAAGAGGTCATGTAAACAATATGACTTGAAATAGAGTCACGCAGTTTCTGTGATACTGTCCAGTAGTCATTTTATATATAAATATGACCTATGTAGACTGAGAATTCCCATAGAGAATTAAAAAAAATGAACTATACTTGAAGGAAAAGTGCATTAGGAAATTCTGATTTCATATCCTTCCTAATAGGACCCACTTGACTGTATGTAATAACCTCCTCTGAATATTCCAGCCTTGCTTTTTGAGCCCTCTGAGAAATTTCTGCTATGTGCCGCACAGTGGACCATATGTACTCAAATCTACTAAAACTATCATGGATGAGTCTCAAACTGCACATTTACCTACAGGCCTTGGTATTTTCTACAGTGTTTCTAGATTACCATCCCAGTGTTTCTACAAGAGAGTTAAGAAATGGAACATTGGTTCATTTTAGTCCTTTGTGTTCAGTCACTGTGCTGAATTTTATGTATCTAGTACATACTCAATAGCCATGTTGTAAAGGAGATTAAATCCCAAAATGAAAATAAGAAGAGATCTGTTACCTATGTCTTTGCTTTATATATCAATATGTTGTACATGATACCATAATCACAATGCCCTTCAATTTAGGGCTTTGTTATTTTACAAACATTCTTCTTAAATGTTTCCAAATTCCCATTGAATACCAAAGTCAATTATGTGTAACTCATTTGATTAAATAGGGAATGAAAATGGAGTGAGTACAAAGTCAGCAGAAAAAAAAAATGCCATAAACAGAGGATTCAAGTTTACATTTAGTACAAAGTAAATATAATCAACACTATACAGATAAGATGGAAAGCACAGCAAAGAAGATCTTTGCAGTGCACTAAGTGAAATAAAGAGATCATTTCTATAGCTATTTTATTTCCCATGTGTGTCTGTAAAGAGTTCAAGGAATAAAAATCTGGAAATCTTAGTTTAATGATAGAATTTATGATCAACTCCTATGTGAGTTTTTGGGAAATTTAATCATTATAAAGTCTTGCTAAGCCCTCAGTGTTATTTATTTATCTTTCAATGTAAATGTTTAAAACTGCATGCCAGCCTGCTAAACTATATTTTATAAAATGTATAAGGGCTTTGTTTAAAAGCTATAAGTTGGAAATATCCAGTGCATTCTTCTCCCCACTGTTAATCTAGATACTACGAATAACAGATACTGCAAATAACAGATTTTACAAATAACAGATACTACAAATAACAGGTTACAGATAACCAAAGGTGAAATTTGTCAGATCAAGTTGAATTTGATCAAGTAATATAACTTCAAAGAACATCAGAGAAGCTTATGCAAATGAGAAGAGAAAATACATCTCAACATGGCTGTATACTTAAAAAGATGTTTTTGCAGGTGAATCTCCCATAATATAAGCATCTATAAGGAGACAGAAACATCTTCGAATATTTCCCAAGAGAATTACCCACAGGCTATCCTACATTATATCATAGTTTGCTAGGGGAAATATATTTTAACCTCTGTCTGTGAAAGTTGTTTCTAGCTGGTGGCTTTAAAAAGGTAAACTAATTTCAGGGAAGGATTTACTTTGTGGGTCATTGAGCCTGAATTGTGGTCAGTAAAGTGAGAGGAAAGAACTTGAAGGCTACAGAAGAGATTTGGAGAAGAAATACTCAGAACTCTATTCAGGAGAAAAATACTGGAGAGCATGCTCTTAACTCACTGGGAAAAGAGTTTTGCTTTAGATGTTGCAAAAGTTTTAAGTAGATTTTTGTAACTGGATAAAACCATCATAAAGAAAATCCTGCTAATGCGTCAAGCTTCCTACTTAGACAGAACACTGCAGCACTTCCATTCAGTAAAGTGGCTTTTTAGGGAACTTAACACTCACAGCTGCAAAATAAGTGTCTACTAGTTGCTCATGAAGATGGACACAATCAAAGTCGAAAACTACTAGGGTTTTTAAGTGTGAAATTGAAAGATAATGATGGATACCGAAGGGAAGTCATGTAAGAAGAGATTCAATGCAAAGAATAAATGAGACTTACAACTCTAGTATATTTTAATAACATGGAGAACATTTTAAAAAGTTATCATGAACTTGACTAAATCAGAGAAACAATTTTCTGAAAAAATAAAGATGTATTTTCCAGGCTCTCTGTACTTGTAGCTATGATTGTAGAGCTTGTAACATGGGTCTCCCAGTGTAATAGTAGTAGTGTGAGATACAAAATGAATGTTCCAAAAAAGATGGAAGAGTTACAGAGGCAGCCAGGATAAGAAGAGCCAAATATTGGTGAGAAAGGAAACCCACTGAGTGGAAAGTGTCATCCTACATATTATTTTTCCCTCCAGGAAACAAAATCATGAACAACTTCTGCAATGCCAAAAAAACAATAGAACACTCACTAAGAACTCCAGTTCAGGGACATGAGTATTCCAGGATTCTCAAAGAAAAAAAGCTCAAAGAAATCAATTACACATTTTCATGTTGAGATACTTTTTACTTTTATTTTTAGCTATATAAAGGCAAGATGTCAGGAATATTGAACCCTGAAATCTACAAAAATGAGCAGCCCAACAAGACATGGATATTGGTGCAATAATGGCATGAATGTCATCAGAGTAACCAATCGCTTTCTGATTCCTTTTAAGGTCTGCTTCACAAGTTGAAACCCATATGTGGTATCAAGAGCAGGGCCAAGAACCTGTGGCTTAAAAGGTTACAGGCCATGAGGAAGAATCTATTATTATTACTCTCTCTGTACATGGTATTAAACAAATTTCTGATGACTTATCTTTGTACCCATGTGTTATTACATCTGTAAGCCCCCATCAGAGAAGCTTCTCTTTGCAGTAGATAGTGATTAACATAGAGACCCATAAGCCATAATTGGTAAAAGTACAGAGAATGCACAAAAGGCACATTTATATCACATCTCTTCCCAAGGCACAGAGATTATTGAGGAAGAGAGAGTCAAAACCAATTTAAGAACCATAGGTGGTAGATGACTACACAGAAACACTGTTTTCTGAACACGGCAGAACCATTGCACATATGAATTCACAGGGTTGTAACAGGATTCAGAAGAGCTACAGAAGCTCAAGCTAGACAGAACTCTAGCAAATAGAGTGTAGATGGGGCTGAAGTCTTACCCTTAGTTAAGGATCTATTGGCACTTGCAACTTTGGGGAGAAAGTAAGCTTTCTCCAGGGGTGAGGCGCCCTTCCTTTAAGGATGACCATGATGTAGTGAAGGCCATACATCCAAGTGTATATGGAGAGCACAAACTCAAATTGATGAGTTTTTTAAAAAGAACACACAAGGTTGTGTGGGAAAGGAAGGAGGTAGTACTGTGGAAAGTGAGGAGACTAATATGATAAAAATTATTGCATGAAAATTTTTTAAATGAGTAATATTTTTAAGTTAAAAAAGATTGCCCCAAAACAGAATAGGTATTGTAGAGTCTTATAGTTATTAGAACACACAAAATGTTTGAATTATCCACCAAGGAGGAGAACTGTACATTTAAATTTGGAGTGCTCAGAGGATGCTACCCTCCGAGTGAAAACAACTTACAAATATCACCAAAATTTTTTTTGAAAAACTCCTCAGTACGTGATTTGACATGGCAATTCATTTTTAGTTTTTGCTGCCTCTCAAAGACAGAGAAAATCTTCTCTAAAGGAAAACAACCTTGCAAGACAACATCTTCAGGGTTTATATCTGATATCTGAACTTGTTAACAACATGATTAGATGCATATAAATGAATTACATATAATATATATTTTTAAATGCATGTATATATAGGAAGCAGAAGGGGATACATTAATAAAAACAGAAAATAGGCATTGTGCACCTTGTCCTTTTCCAATTTTAATTGATACTACTATCATTCTTTTAAGAAAATTATTTTTAACACAAGCATGGTGGTACATATCTATAATAACAGTACTTGCAAGGCTGAGACTTAACCAATAGACTGCTATGAGTTTGAGGGCAGCCTAGAAAACAAAGTGAACTCAGGGTTGACCTGGGCTATGGATCAAGACTCAGAAATAAAAAACAATGATAAATTTTAGAACTATGCTAGTTAGGAATTATGCAAGTCTAGTAAGATGGTGGTAGTTAAATTTGCATTTAAGAGACATGATTTTACTAGTCTCAGGTAGTTGGCTAGTTCTCTAGTGCTGAGCATGTTTTCATTCCTTAAGTTCAATTAGATAGCTGTTGGTACTTCTAAGACACCAATTCTACTATCACACTTTTTGGGATATATAACCAAACTGTTCATAGTTTAACAGCTGAATGAGACCATGATTACTTTATCTTCTTTGGTAGCTTGCCTAGCACCTTTTGGTATTTTTATATTTTGGGTTTCCACATGGAGGTTTATTTTATTCTTGTTTTGTTGGTTTTGATTGTATGTTTGCTTGGTTTGTGTGTGTGTGTGTGTGTGTGTGTGTGCGCGTGCGTGTGCGCGTGTGTGTAAAACCACAGATACAAAGAAAGTAAAAAAGGACCACATGAGAGAGAAGGGACAAATAATTCTAATGATGTTTGATAAGACCTCAAGAAATCATAATATTTTTTATTTACCTAAAATTGCATGTAAAACTTATAAATATTATATATTATATACCACTTGGGCTGACAATGCTTTTTCCAAGAGTGACAGACAATCTAACAAAAACTGAACCACAGTACCATGTATGAGATCCTCCACTAGAGTTATTAATCAGCATAGTCCAATTGACTCCCAATGCAGTGTTGGCTATTGCTTTTGCCCTTGGTTGCTTCTTGAGATTGAAGGTACAAGTCTCTGTTGCTCAAGATACCACCAAGTTGAACATAGGACTTAGACTGTTTGATCTGGATCTAATCTTGTCCTACTGTAGTGGAAGTTTACTTTCAGTTGTGTATAAAACGTTTTGTGTGCTAAAGTGAGGGGCTGCTTTGGTTTTTGCATTTTACATGTCTGCAGGTATTGGATTTATTTATTTGGGGGATGTTTGACTGCACATGATCTTCACATGTTATCAGAAAACCTAAGAAGTTCTGAATCAATAAAAGCACCTGAGCTCAGAAGCTCAGGGTTCTAATGTGCAGAGTGACACTTTCCATGACAGTGGTTCCCTCTGGTGAGGTCTGGCAGAGTTTACACATATGAGAATGCCTCTTTGTCATCCTTGGTGAGACACCACAGCATTGTATGGCTACAAATGGTGCCCAATGTGGGGAATGATATCATGCCAGCTACATCCAACATGGAGACAAGGAAGAAAGAAGAAGAAAGAAAACACTCTAGATCTCACAGAGTCCATTTTGCTTTGTTTTCAGCAAACCTATCCAGATACTGGTGAGGTGGGGCAGTCCTGACAAGACACATCTGCTGTGGTGATGAGAACTCTACCACACGGGAAATCCTCCCTGCAGACAAAGTTACAAGGTATTAAAATATGAAAAGTGTTTCCTTGGGATGAGCACACAAAAGCTATCTTCCAAACTGGCTAAGGTTGCATCTTGTACTGGTAGCTGAAGTTGGTATTGTAAGAGTCACAGAGGTTGTGCTGGTTTTGAAAGCGTCACGAAGAGCAACTGAGGCTTGGTACTATGAGAGGCCAGGAAAGGCCATTGATGAGGATGCAGCCTCAGCAACAGTTGAAGGCCCATATGGAAGGAGTCACATAAGAGGGTTGAGTCTTGGCACCAAGAAGACAGCCCAGGGAGGCTATTGTTGAAAGTGCAGCCCAATTTCAGCAAGGGACCCCAGAGGTCTGAAGATGCCAGTACCATAGCACAATCACCAAGAACAGCAGCAGCAGTGGAGTGAAGCTAGCCAGAGCCTGGGGGACAAGATGTGTGCTTCAGAGGCCAGAGCCAGAGAAGTGAGCCAAGTCCTTTGGAGGAGCCCAGAATATTGTGAATGAACTCCAGATAATTGGACATTGATAATGTTTTTCTACTGTCCAAAGACATTGTAAAAATATTGATAGATGCTTGGTATAATTTGGTCTTGTGTATTAGCAACCCTCATGATTGTTCCTCTTGTAAATTGTTTTGCTGGTGTAGTGTTACACTGTGTTGTAGAGATGAAGCATTTTTTTTTGTCTTATACAGAAAAGGGAAAATGCTGTGGAAATTTATTATTAGTTATGTATAAAATGTTTTGTGCATTGTTGGGTGAGGAGCTGCTTAGGTCTTCACATTTTGCATGCCTGCAGGTGTTGGATTTACTTATATAGGGGATGTTTTATTGCTCATGATTTGCAGGTGTTATCAGAAATTAAGAAATAATAAAATTAGTTTCTCTTGATAAAAATGAATAAAGAATAATAGAACTGAAAGTTCAGTCATAGGATATCATCCAATATCCAGACTTGACAAAATGAGAAGTAGAGATAGAAGGAATCAATGAAGGAAAGAGATTTAGAGGCATGCTAAATGGGTTTAACTTAGGTGTAATTTGAGTCGCAGAGGAAGCAAAAGAGACAGAATGAGTTGGATGCTAATGCTTAGCATAGCTATCAATGTAGACACAACAAATGCTGGGGACTCAAACCAGAGGAAAATAAGAAAAGACATGTCATACCAACATTGTGACACTAATTAAAGATTAAAATACTTGCCTTAAGAGAAACAAATGAAAAAAACACTTATTTTTAAGAAGGAAAATATTAAGAATGAGAGCTGACATTTACACATAAAAATTTGAAAGGCCCAAGACAATGAAATTATATTCTATTTGAAAGAAAATACCTGTCAACCATAAACTACTATTAAGTGAATATTATATGAAGCAAATGAAAACCAAGACAGCTCTCTTATTTTTATTAATCTTGTTTCAATTGAAAAAGACGTTTTAGACAAATGAAAATAATTCAGTATAGACAGCCAGAAATAGAGGCAAGGAAGAAAAAATAATTATTGAAAAATAATTAGGTGAATGGTATGATAAATTAACTATCCCAAAGCAAATAATATGCTATTTGTTTATAATGTATGTATAAGTGATATGCATAAAGAGAAGAAAATGGGCCACAGTTCACCAAACTCGATCTCAATTCAAGAGTAATTCTTTTTCAGCAGCACCTATTCCTAAAATACCCCAAAGAAATTAATGTAGGAGGGGGACTGTTAGAAAGAATAAGGGGTTATGTGGTAATGGAAGGGAAATGAGAGATTGTAATGCAGACATAAAATGATAAAAATACACTGAATAAATCCATAAAATTGCCAAGAGAATGAAGAAATATTTTTATTAAAAGAATATTTTAAGCTCTCAGATAAAAAGAGATGGAAAGTATCAATGTCCAGGAAACCTAATAGCAATGGCCATATTCAGTTCATGTTAGGCAGTCATGCTGGTGAGATTTTGTGGGTGCAGCTTCTCAGGTTTCCAGGAGACACAATCTTACAGGAAACTCACAGTTCTGGTTCTTATCGTCAGTCATTCCACTTCCTCCAACACAATGATCCCTGAGCCTTAGGAGTAGGTTCTGTGTTGTATCACCCTGAGTCTGGGCTTGACACCAATGAACACGCTAACTTGGAGAGGGATGCTCAGGAGGACTCAACCCTAGACAAAGAACTACGGGTAACTGAGGAACTTTGAGAGTGGGAGAAATTATTTTCTCCTGGCAAGGCACACTAATTGGTTACATAATACCAAATGGTCATCCCTGAAAACATACATACGTACAAGTAATCTCATAATACTGAGCAGGTTGCATTTATTTAGGAGTTCGCATACACACATACACACACGCTACAACAATTAAAAATATGTTATCAATTTAAAGGAAAGCAAGAGCGAGTACACAGGGAAGTTTAGAGGGAATGGGGAAATGATGCAAGTATCATTTCAAAATTTAAAAAAATATTATTAAAAGACCAAAGATTAATAAATGCATGAACAAAAGAGAAACTGGCACTAGAAAAAATAAGCAAATATACTGCTAACAATGAGAATAGAGATGAAAACAAAAAAAAACTCAATTTCAAATCTCAACATGGAGGAGGGGAAGTGGGTATATACATGCTCCTTTGTGCCATGTGGCCCTGCTTGTAGTCAGTACATAGTATGAAGATTTGAGTCTTAAAATTTCTCTCTCCTTCCCTTGCTCTATCCTTCCATCTCCTTTCTCCTATTGAAACATATTTTCTTTAGCATATCATCAGTGACTGACATCACTTCTTCTATACTGCATTGGGTAGAAGCAAGTCATGGGTTCTATTTCAAGAACAAAAAGGATGTATGATGTTATAACACTTGGAGTTTAAGGTCATGGGAACAACCTGATAATTCTACCTATCACAGATGCATTGAAAAAATATCAAAGCACCTAGAAATATACTTTATTAAATAAAAAAATAGAAATCTACAATCACTTTAAGCAACACTTTTGCAGCAAGTTTGAGAAAAAAATCAAAACATTAGAGTCCCTATAAATAACAAAATCAATAAACAGTCACACAAATGCTCAATAATGAAAGATTAATTTTTTCAAATGCAACTATCTTTTAATAATTAGACTTTTGTGGATAACAAAGTGATTCTCAATGAATACAAAAGCTCTGAAAGTACTATTACTTCCAAGACATGGATTAGATTATAGTATCATTTATATCACCTATACAATATTGTAATATGAAGATAGAAAGGAGTAGAAGAGGATGAGAACATGAAAGCAAGGGGGAAATTGAGCCTCAAAATGTTTAGAAATGATATATTTGCAAATAATGAATACTTAACACAAATATTTAGAAACAGATTCAGAAAGTATTTCTGCATTGAGTTTTATTAACTATATGGCATATTAAATACAAAAGCAATTCTGGAGGGATATCTATGGGCAAAAGACTTAAAACCAATATTTTCAATTTTTACCTCAGAAAGTATAAAAACAATTAGCCACTAAATTAAGTAATATATAAGGAAGATCCTGGCTTTTTACATAGGATTGGACATCTATATGCAGGTCCTTAGGCTTGCTCAGCAAGCTCTCAACTGACAACTACCTCCCCAGCCCATTTTTTCATCCATTCTACTTAGCTCAGTCTCTCTCGGTCCACCTTGTACAGTATCTACATTTCCTACTGAGCTGTCATCCAGCCTCATAATGCTACTCTTTTTAGTTGAGAAAATAAAACCAAGAATGTTGTCATAGGACAGCAAATCTTCAGTTCACTGGTTGAAACTGTGCCTATCAAATTAGACTGCCCTTGTTCAGAGAGCAGCTCTGCTGAGCTCATGAAGTCCCAGTATACTTATCAGCTAATCATTGCCCTTAATTTTTGACAAGGCCTATCTCATAACTATCATACAAATTTGTCAAGAAACTAATGGGTAACATATGTACCCAAACCACACAACAAATTATCCACTGATTTTCTTTTCTTTTCTGGCATGCTGCCAATATTTGTTGATGTTCTAAGTGATAATATCTCCAAAGGGCTCTTTGTTATATTGTTTCTAAATTGTAGGATGTTGGTTTAGTATTGCAGGCCCCATGGGATAATGAGGAAGCATGTAAAATGCTTAGATGGATTTAGTACCAAACGACTGAGGCTGAGTATTTGTTTGGTCTACTTTCCTTTGTTTTCTTTTCTCGTTTTTCATTCCTAGCTTAGCTAAAAAGGAAGGAGAAATCTCTCTCTGTTCCTAGGCTGGCTTCCTTTTGACAAGATATATTGGACCAAGGGAGATTCTTTCCCAAAGAAACACTGATTCTTTGTATTAGAAGGGAGAGCAAATGATTCTTGAGTAAATTTTTTCAGTCAGTGGACAAGAAAACTGCAGAATTCTTCAGAATGTACTATTCACACAAAGCCACCCAGACACCGTGCCTGTCTACTGTTGTTTCTTTCTCAGTTGCTTCTCATGTAGCTACTGCCTTAAGTACATGGTTAAATTGTTTTGTTTTGTTTTTCTTTAGGATGGAAGAAAATAGAGAACTTTGCTGGTGTGCAGGAATATGATAGAATAAGTGCATTCTTACACCATTAATACATTCCTTTTGTTTTGTTTCTGTACTCATTCATTGAGGAACGGATGAAAGACATCTAGATGCTCTATTGACTGAGACAAGTTAGACATGTTTACATAAAATTTTGCTGCAATTCAGAAGGTTTCCAGAATCTTTTCAGCCTTTTTACAGAACTTAGATTAAAAACCTATGATCTGCAGCTGTACTGAAAGCAAGCATCTGCCTATATTCCCCTTTAGCATTTGTTTACATAAAAACATTGAGTGCAGGGTACTGCTTTCTATTAAAATATTCCAATTCTCAAGAGTTGCAGAGAGGACTTTATAATATCTGCTTAATGGACAGAAGCCTCATACAAGTTTGATCTAAGGGGAAAACATTAGAGATGCACAGTTTTTAATGAATGGCCTTCCAGATCTCAAAAGGGAATGGAAAAGTAAGCACAGCATTTGCATGAAAGCCCTATTATGCTTCCTAACTCAAGAGTTTTGTCTTCCTCCTTCAGTTATCATTGGAGATCTTAATATATCCTTGCTTTCCTATATATTATCTTCTTAATAACCAGCAAATAATTGACAGACCATTTTCTTCGAATGCCAGTGAGATCCAAAAATGGCTTTAGATTTTATTCTCTTTATCAGCAGATACTCCTAGTCAAGCACTCACTTTTTCTTATAAGGCTCTGCTTGGTTGATTCATCCCCCACTTACACAGTCACCATTCACATATGAGAGTTTTCAAGTGGTCATTTCTTAAGGGGAATTTGTAAGTTTATAGACTCCCTATTTTGTGCATATTAAGAAGAAGGGAAATGCATTTTTTTAATTTTATGTAAATAAGGACTTTGTGAATGCTACCAATATGATTGAAAATGAAATAGACTAATGCATAAGGGATCGTGTCTTTGTACCCATGGTTTCAAAATGAACATGGAAGAGTCAGTGAGGGCAGAGAAGTCAGGTTCATGTAGCTTGCTCTAAATATATATAGCATTCCAACTACTATGGCTTCCACAATGCACACAGCATCTAACTTTAGCATAACAAAATATACCTGTCTTTTTTGCTACATTCAGTTGTACAGTGTGAAGGTTAGTACTAATTATCAACTTAAAAGAATTTAGAATCTCCTGGGAGATGGTTCTCTGTGCTTGCCTGTGGCTGGTATCTTTCTTTTGTTTTTTGAGAGGGGAGGACCTGCCCACTATGGTTGACCCTATCATCTGGCTAGTATCCTGGCCTGCATAAAAATAGAGACTGCAAGCGGATCTTGTGTCCTAACACATTTATTATGTGCTAACACATTCACTCACAATCATGAATGATTGCCCTAACACAATCATTCATACATTACACTCTTCTTCTGACTGAGAATATGTTATCAATATGTTGAGGCCCCTGTTGTCTTGACTGTCCTGCCTGGTGAGCTGAAAGAATTGTGAACTGAAATAAATCCATCCCTTTTTAAGTTGCTGGAGTTAGTATATTTTATAACAACAACCTAAATATAACTAAGACTGAAGATTATCATAAATCTGTATATTGAAGCCATTCATGATTTTCTTTTTGGTCAGAAAACACGAATGAAGACAGAACAGCTGAAGTTAGATAGATGAGTTAAATCACTGTCTCATATTTTCACATTAGCTACCAAATCTCTCAAGTAAAAATTTAATGATGACACTTAGTGCCACATACCTAACAGGGAAAAGAACTGATAGAATAGTGCCAAAATAACAGATCATAGACCTTTTTCTTTTCTTTTTTTTTTTTTTTTTTTTTGCCCAATAATATTGGCAAAACTTTTCCTGGAGATTTCACAAACGGCTATTTTTTTTATCAAGTCCACAAAAAAATGTCAAAGAGAAAACTATTTCCAATGCATTAAATTCTCACAATGGACACACACAATTAAAATAATTAAAAGTAATTATAATATTAACAATTTTAAATTTTTATGCCTATTGAAGAAAGTATCTATGATCTTTAATTTTCAAATAATTATTTATATATATCTGCACATATATGTATGTGTGTGTGTATAGACATATATATATATATATATATATATATATATATATATATATATATATAAAAGAGAGAATCTTATAGCTCAAGGTGATTTCACGTTATACACCAGGAACACAGGAACTCCTCATACTGTTGACTCCACCTGCAAAATGATGGGATTCACAGATGTGTGCCACCATTCCTAGAGGAGTATTACTTTTCTAACATGTTTGGGTCAGAGTTCAGTTCTTTACACATTCTATAGAGTGATTTCTCACTGACTGTATCCCAAGTCCCGCTGAGAATTCTTTTCTTGAATTTGTGTCATTTTGTGAAAATTCTTCCTACATTATTTACATGACCATATTTGCATTATTTTTTCTGTCAGCACACATTTTGAAATTGATTGCATTCCCTGGATGTATACCATTTAATAATCAGTTCTATCTGAACTATGTTTTATTAATTTCTAGATTCAACTGTCTATGATATTTATAAGAATTTGGTCATCAAGTTTCATGTGGAATACTACTTTGTAGTCTTCTAATGGTTTTCCCTCATATTACTATCAGTGTTAATGCAGACCTCAAAGAATAAAAAGGAAGTTATTTCTGAGAGCCCTCCATAAAGTGCTAATTTGAGGTATCAATCTATATTACTTCATGAAATATGTTAGGGAATGAAATTTCTCAGGGCACTTTACTCCACATTCTGAAGTATATCTCAGTGCATGCGTTTCCTTGTGGACACATAATAATAAGCCAGAAAGAAAAGACAATGAGAAGGTACCTCTAAAGTCTCAGGACTTTAAAAATTCTGATATAGACTACAATCCTCAAAAAATTTAAATCCATAAAAATAAAAGTTTGAAAGGTAAGTTGCACTAAGGCAAATGATCTTGCTATTCTGTTTTTCCTCCAACTTGACTCTCTCCATCAGTCATGTAGGGAATTTAACCCTAAACCTCCCAGATATTTTTCATAGTTGATGAATGTAATACTCCAGACCTTAATTATGAAACAATCTGTTATTCTGGGGCAATAATATGCAAGGTGAATGAAGACTCTGGGTTAATGGGAGGCAAATTTTGGCTTTCTCTTCCACTGAGCTGTATACGCATAGCTTCTTCGGATATTATTGGAATGTAAGATACCACATCTCCTGTCATCATAAGATGGATTACTGTGGGATTTACTTGTTGGGCTGTGAAATGACCCATAGCAGTAAGGCAGTCCAGGCGCCAATTTTCCAACTGGCCTCATTGCCTTCAATGTGGGATATGATGAATCGCTGTTCAATATGGCCATTTTTATTTTTATTTTTCTGCTATAAAATGAGATTCTAACATTCACAGAGCACACATATACATGCATACACTCATGAGTGAAGACCATGGGAAGGGGTCTGATAAACAGAGATAAAATAGAACAATTTAATGATCACAGAAAAGGTTAACAGCAAATTAAAAGGTCAATTAAAGGGAAAAAAAACAAACAAAAATGATCTCTCATACATGCTAAATGTAATAATTTCAGTAAAACAATATATATTTACAATGCTTATAGGCCATAGAGTATGTTAAGGTATGTGTCAAATGTCATAAGCAACTGGTGGGAGAACATAGGCAACTTAACCAATGGCTACATCCCCAAGATAATTTACTACCTCTTTTAGAAACACTTAACTGTGAATATCTCCTATTGCAAAGAGAATCACGAGCTTGTCCCCCATTGATGACCAAATGGTGAACGACTGACCTTGGGAGGTCTTGTAATCATGACTGCAGTTGGTTTTTTACTAGGTACAACAGTCATGTCACATCCAGAAGAAGTCTTTTCACAAAACACCTCTCTATCTAATGGCTCTTATATTATTTCTTTCTACTCTTCCATATTTTCCTTAAGGAGAAAATAGAGACATCCTTTGTAGGGATGAGCACATGCACATTTATTGATTTTTCAGCATTTTAACCAGATATATATCTCTGTGTTGGCGTAACCCAATGTAAACAGAAGCTTCTCTGATCAAGGCTAACAGAGCAGGGCAATGATGGTTAAATGAAATATCTCATGAAAAAATAGAGATTTATATCTGTTATAGTAAATAATCAATAAATTTTAATTTTATTAGCCATTTTGCTATAAACTGCACATGAGTAAACTGGAGGTTACTGCTGTGTTTGTTGTTGTACAAATCTAATAATCTCTCTGATAATGAAAGATTCTGGCAGGTTAACTTTCAAATGGGTGCTCTTAAAATAACAGAACCTGATGATACAGCGGAGACAAGGGGTACTTTAATAAGGATCAGCCAAGTCATCATTCTCTTTTGTTCTGTATGATATTTCTTTTACATGGATTCTGGTTTAGCTTTACGTTCTTGTTCATTTGACTTTCTGGTCTCCCTGAAAGATTAACTGATTAGAAATACCAGGATTAGTTTAGACATCAGTCAAACACAGTCATTAGTTCATGTATCACAAAGCATGGAGAGACATGATGATTAGATTCTAGATACGTGTTTTAGTCTTAGGAATGAGGCAGAGAAAGAACGAGAATCACATGTATGATGGGAAATGGGAACCTTGGAGAGAGCTTCCAGTGAATCATCTATATTATCTATACACTCATATCTGGGGCTTTTTCTGTATCACACAATAGAATATTTGAATCAGATTCTTTTATAAAGAACAGAAATATTTGAATAGTTCTAGATTTGGGTATGTTCAAGGTTAAAGTGCTTATATTTGGTGTGTGATGAAACATTTTATTGCATCCACAAGGGCAGGAAGCAGAGGAATAAGAGTAGAATGCAATATTAAGCCTCTGCTATGAAGGCCTTCAGCCCACTTTCAAGAAAGGAGCCCTGGTGGACTGACCACTTTGTAAAGGTCTCACCTCCTAACATGGTTCCATTGGCAATCCCTGAAGTTTAGGGGATATAGGGAGACATCCAAGCTCCAACACTGTACTTGTTAAATGGCTTGATCCAGCTTTATATTTAGTAAAGTTGTCCTTAGGATTCAGTTTGGAAGAGAGCATTTTGCTATTTCCTGTGTTGCAGGGAAGGTTGGTTGAGAAACAAGACCAAAGCAGAGAACCATAGGGGCTATGGATACTGTAGTGGCCCATAGGGGCCATTCATATATTTGAATGCTTAGTCATTAGAGAGTGGAACTACTTGACAGAAATTAAGAGGTGTGGTCTTTTTGGAATAGGATTGGCCTTGGTGGAAGTATTTCACCAGGGGTGGGCTTTGACTTTTCAAATGCTCAAGCCAGGCCCAGTGTTTTGCTCTTGCTGCTACCTGTAGATCAGATGTAGAATTTTCAGCTTCTTTTACAGCAACATCTCTGCCTGCCTGTTGCCATGCTTTTTACCATGACAACAATGGACTAAATCTATGAAGCTGTAAGCAAGCATCAATTAAATATTATCCTTTATAAGAATTACCATAGGCATGGTGTCTCTGCACAGCAACAGAACATTGGCTAAGGCAGATATGGTGTTAGGCTTCTTTTATTAGTCCAGCTGGCTCAGGAATTGCTGAAGTTGCATGATTATTGTTTGTCATGGTGATACACACATGTGCTTAAATGTGAATGCCTCTGTACATGATTATGTACTTGAATTCTGACACAGATAACCACACAGAGTCACATGGTCCTAGAGCTAAAACCTTCCCTTTTTATACCTCAAGATACACTCAATCAGAGAGATAAACAAACTACTTTAATCTTGTAACTGTTCTCACCCATTGCTACTTAATGATCTGTCATCCAAGCTAGCATCTTCAGTCCAAGGAATCAACAGTATGTCAGTGATTTGCATATCAACAACCATTATTATTGCATTTACAGTTGACACCACATAGTTTTATGTTCTACATATTTTTTTTCCTACTTGGTCTTGTTCTCCAATATCCTTTACTGAATTTGCATACTATACTAGGGATAAATTTAAATACCATACCAAATAAATGGTTTAGAAAAATTAACCTGAGTGAAGTCATTGTAGTTTATAGAATAATAATTGTGGTATTTGGTTCATTAAAAAACTCAGGGTACCAAATAATTGTTGAAGGATTTTATTTTCTCTCATAGTATAATCAGGGAGCAGTGAACGAACAATGTATCTGTCTATTAGTAGAATGCCTCATCTATACCACAAAAAGCTTCATCCTGAAGTGGGGCAGGATTGTCAAATATCTCAGTCCTTATGCTGAAAAATAAGTTGTTTTAAATATATTTTATATCTGTGTGACTGAACAGGATCATTAAAGTAAAATATATTTAAAATATAGGATAGACCTTGAGCAAAGTTTACTTGGTTTCAAAGGGTTTCCATTGGTCAAGTGAGAATCAAATAAAATACCATAACTTGGTCATTTGAACACAAGATATTTCTACTCTACTGTAGTCCCAGACTTAGTAGTATTCATCAAAAGCAAATGGAAAACAAATTCAAGATTCTTTTTACTGATTTTGAGCAGAAAGACCATTTTTCTCTTTATAAACTTATACTAGACTCTAAGAGCTAACATTTATTCAGCACTTAGCAAATGCCAGGAACTGTTGAACCTACTTTACATGTATTATCTTGCCTAACACTCTCTAAAGTCTCTGTAAGAGTGAACAATTACATCCTCATTTTACAAGTTAGTAAATAAAGTATATGGGTTTAGGTGATTTCCTATACTTCTTAAAAAGCTTATACATTGGCTTTTAGATTTCAGAGCTATCAAAGAAGCATTATCCTATATTGACTCTATTATGTATTTACTATCAGAATAGATATGACCAGAACATTCTAAGCAACATATTTTTTATAGGGAAAATACAAACCATCAAAAACATTGGGGACAATGTCTACAACTAAAATTTTGACACGTTTTGATCACATCTGGCAAGAACAAAACAGAAGTTCACATGTTATTAAGAAAAATGAAGTAAGTATTTGGCAGTTATTTAAGAAGTTTCTAGTGACCAAAGGAAAATTTCTCTTATGTAACCTTTGATTTTTTTTTGTTTCTTGCTATCTATGCCCTATATTCTTTAAAGCACAAAAAATCGTAAGGAAGATATTACAGAGAAGTAGTAGTCAAGAGAGCTCAAATGACACATTCAAAAGTAATAGGCAAGCATGTTGCTTGAGCAGTATAAAAATTGGCTGAATGCCGAAACTAGAAGAGAAGATGTTCCCAGGGAGCTGGGTAGGCTGTGACTGATGACTCCCTGATACACACAATCTGTTTTAGAGTCAAGAGTCTCTACATGAAGTTTGCATTCCCTGGAAAATGCATGTACTTTATTTCAATGCCCATTCCTCATTCTGTCTTCTTCCTATTGAGGGAGCTTTTTATTCCACAGTGTGTAAAATCTTCAACATTTCTCAAATGACAGCTAGGACATTCCCTGTGCTATATTACAGGCCAGAATCATACTCTTTCAATGGAGGAAGTTAGTCACTCTTTTATCTGTGTCCTCAGAGAAGTCTATACCACTTCTTATAGACTGATTGAGAAATGGATAGTTTCCATTTGTTACCAGTTCAAGTTCCCTATTATTAATCTGTTTGCTGAAGAAAGGGAAGAGTGACTTAATGAAGGAAGGAAGGAATATACAAATTAACAAATGAAAGGTCAGAGGATACAGAACACCATCTTCAGACTCTCAATTCCCTCTTTCACTATAGGTCCCAAGGTATCTGTTAATAGGTATCTGTTAAAGGAGTTTTTAAGAAAAATATCAATCCTACAACAATCCTCAAAGTCTAGGCTTGACAAGCTCGACTACCTGTCTCAAATAAACCAACAGAGAAGTGAGCAAGTTTGAAAAACAAATTGAGATTTATTCAACAAGATCACAGTAGGTAAAAGAATTGTAGTGTGCACTCATATCTGTCTTTTGTATATGGACATGAAGTTTAGAGCTAGATAGAGGACAAGATGTAGGCATAAATTAATCAGTCTAGGTCAAAGTGTATTCCTCCCATGATTGACTCATTACTGCCTCAGCTCCAGTACTGCAAAGTCATTCATATTGCAAAGGGATCCAATTAGTTGTTATTCAACTACTAATCAGTGAGGTTGTAGCCTCACACTCATTGATAATTATCTTATCTGGGTGTGAGGGCCACAGTGGTGTCTGTTCTGTGAGGTTTTAGTCTTCCTGGAATCCAAGGTGACTCAAAGAAAGGGAAATTACTGATCTATGTGACTTCAACCAAAGTTCAGACAACAGGAAAGACAGAGATTCCAGGGCTTAATCCTGCTTTTAGTAACTTGTGTGCCCAACTCAGGAGTCAATGTGTCTTAGCAAATACAGGTCCTATGTGTCTGATTTCATTTCCCTTTGCTATAAATGGAAAGAAGACCCACAAGATTCCTAATGACATATACAAATCTCAGGGAATTCTTGATATGCCACTCAAAAGAAGACAGTGTCCCATATTTATTAAGACATGTCTTTATTATACCCTTACCTCAAAGCTTAGGGATCCATATGGAATAGAAGGCAGAAAGACAGTTAACAGCCAAAGGTGGTGGGTGACTTCAAGGAAACAGTTTTCAAGACACAACAGGGATGATACACATGTGAACTCAGAGAGACTGTGACAGTACACATAATATTTACACAAGCTCAAGACAGACAAAATGCTAGGACAAAGGAGCAGAAGTGGAGACAATGAGAGAAAGTCTATGAAGTCAGGTGAGTAGACAGATGGGATGGTTCTGGGAGCAGTTAGAGGGTGTTAAAGAATATGATCAAAATACATTTTATAAATTCTCAAAAATAATAAATAAAATACTTTTTAAATACTATTTTTAAAAGAGTCCATAAATAGAACATCTCCCTGTAAAAACTCATTACAAATTAAATTCTATATATTGTAAAGCTTGAATGACTTTCAGAAAAGTACAAGAATGTAATTATCTTACAAATACGTACCTATACATTTTAATAAAAAACCCTAAAATAATTTAATTTAAGCAGTATAAATCGTGTGTTGCTTAATTTTCATAATGTGTCCTAACCACACAGCTTTGCTAATATGTGTGAAATATTTATTCATCTACGTAATTATTTTACACAGCCATTGTATGGGTAGAACTAAATAGACTGAAGCATCACCAACTTTACACCTGACATCAAAGGCATGAACAAAATTATTTGATATGCCACCTAGAAGGGATAGTAAGCATTTGTCTTTTCAATTCTGCATCTCTGTTTTTTTCTCTAGATCCGTACATTCAGTGGGTCATTGACCTAAATTTATTGTATTTTCTTAAGGCCTACAGCATATGCATATGTGTGGAGGTATGTTTGTATGCACACATACAAACACAAGTTAGATCTCAAAGAAACCATGGGCAAATCGTCTTTAATATGTCAAAGCTGACTCTGAGTTTCCCTTAGTTCCTACACACAGCACCTGTTACAGAGTCATCTTGGCTGGCATATTTTGCCCCCTACCCTCAATCTCTCCAGCCTCTGAGCTTCCCTTTCCTTCAACAAGCTAAACTGACTCCTATGTAATCTCAGTCATTTTGGTTATGTGGTCTTTTGGTCTCGGCCTACTGGCTTGCTCCGTCCTCTTAACCAACTTCTTTCCTTTCTCTTTTCTTCCTCTTTCATCCCTGCCCCCCTGCTTTTCTCTCTTTTATCATGGCCTAATTCAGTTTGCTGGCCTGATTCAATCTGGTTGTGCTCTCCCTTATATGTGCAATTATGTCCTCATTTTTTTTCATTTAATACACGAACAGAGATTAGAAAATATTAATGAGAAGGATTGAAAGAGTATGGCCACCAGAGGTTCACAGCTTATATGTGAAGTCTTCAGTTAGTGGAACTGTCTGAAAAGGATTAGGAGGTGTGGCCTTACTGGAGTAGATATGGCCTTGTTGGAAGAGATGTGCCATAGGTATTGGGTTTTGAAGATTTGAAACCCACACCAAATCAAGTTGCTCCCTACCCCTCACGCCTTTGCCTGTAACTTTCAGATTACGTGTGTGCTCAGTACTGTGTAGGCTTCTTGCTGTGCTCCTTGCCATGATGACCATGAATTCTGAAACTGTAAACACTCTGAAACTGGAAACAGGCCATAATTAAAATGCTTTCTTTTAAAGGACACATGGTTATGGTATCTCTTTATAGCAATAAAACGGTAACAATAAGACAATTAGAGATCACACTGTCCAAATAATACTGTCTCACATCCTAGGATATCTGATGCTGACTTTACATTTATATCTGTAACATGTAAACTTCGGCACATAACATGTACCACTCAAGTTTTCCTTTTCAAGAAATGCTGGCATCCTTGCCTGGCTGAATAGCCATTTCTACTTCAGTGCACAATTTAGTTATATATGTCCTCTGATGAGAAAACATTACCTTTTACCTCAGCCTATTAAGTGTGGTCTAATGGTTTCTAACTCTAGTAATAAAGTCCATGCTGACTGCATTCTGGGAAGTAAGAAGAATAATTGATGTCTCATGCCTCTGCCAATATTCTTTGATAGTTTAGAATCTTAGTTAATGGTCTCTCAGTTCATTCATTCTCCTCCCTTGCTGGTTCTTTTTCCTGAGCCACAAATTGGCATTCGTTTTGCATCATAGTCCCTTGAGTTGCTAATTTCTCATCTTTGAAGTTTTTGCAGATCCAAAGCGTTTGGCCATTAAGTAATATATACTGGCTTGGAGAGCTTTTCTCCTTGCTAGGACTCATATTCTGCATACAAATGAATGCTAAGGGCAGTGGCTTGATCCATTTCATCAAACATAAATTCCATATCCAAATGTCCTTTTGCCCTAGTTTTTCAACATAAATAATTCTGCTATGTCTTCACTGAAAATTAAAGTAAGTTTCCAAGATTGAGTTTCATTTTTGAATGTCAAGGTTATTAAACATGCCATTAAGATCAAATTCATTTTTGTTCCCATTAGTGTGCCAATAAATTACTGATTTAGTGACTCATTTAATCTGTTATTGATGTTCAAATAATATATTATTTTTGTGATTCTTAAAACCAGATTGTGAAAGTGAAATTATATAAACACATGTACACACACATCTTGCATGTTTGCATTTACCTATGTAAACAGTTATAGTTACATATTTCCTAATGATGTATATCTGTTGCTAAGCTCTAACATCACTATGCTAACATCATAATGTTTTTATACAAACCTACAAAAGCACCCTGCTATCTACTCTAAGATGATGTTATTACATACAGCATATATATATATATATATATATATATGTGCATATATACATATGACAATTATGACTAAGATGAACAAAACAACATGAGGCTAAATGAAGCACAAAAAGAAATGGTACTGGCTTCTAGTTATTTTATCTGAATTGAACAAGTCCTTTGGAGGAAAAGCATATGCTTACAGAACTCACTAATAACACTTATGTAATGTAGAAGGTTCAGAAGTCCATGCACTAAGGTTATATGAACAATAAATCATGGTTGCAGAAGAGGAGGCTCTTTAGAGGTGCTGCCTGTAAGTTGTACAAAGAATGTCAGTGGTAAAGTTCTCATGGCTCACAATTCATCCTGTTGATGCAGGCAACTCAGCCACCCATGATCCTGTAAGTAACACACATTAACTCATTGGCTCACAAAGCTAGCTGTGAGAATAATCCCTTTGTCTATCGCCAGTATCCTATCTGAGGTGACTAATATATGGTCAAATCTCCCACAATGGATACAACTGAGAGACATGGTACTCAAGAATTGCATGAGGCTACTGCTATCATAGCACAGTTAAGCATATGTTTCTATATAAATTGGCTCAAGCAGAAAGATTAGAGTCTAAAATAATATGTATTGCATAACAAAATAGAAATAAGAACATATATCACCATTATTAAGCATTATGTAATATGAATAATTCTATATTCTATAGGTTAGCACTGTGGTAGGACTCTTCATATGACATCATCACAAAATAGTGATGTCTTATGCTATAATACTATAACTAGAACATCACTAGATGACTTTAGTATTCTAGCTTCAGTAAAAATCTTTTAAGACCACCTGCCTATGTCTCAATTATATGTGGGCCAGGTTGAATTTTTTTATTGTGTACAACCATATTCTAGAAACTGTTATGTGTGTATGTGTTCATTGTTTTTCTGAGAATTTTATTTAATTTTTAAAGGTACATCATCTAATTTTATTTATAGTAAGTGTGGATGTATCTCTGTGTGTGTGTGTGTGTGTGTGTGTGTTTGTGTACAATGTGGGGTGGGGGACATGCATTTTCCAGATGTGTGTGTATGCCATAGTACTCATCAGGAATTCAGAGAACATTTCTTTATTTTTCCATGCTTACACTGGTTCTAGTGTTTGAACTCAGGACATCAGACTTGTCCAGCAAACACTTTTACCTACTGAATCATCTCCTGGGTCATTATTTTGTATCTCTCAAAAATTTTACGCATAAATTGATTTCTGAAATGTCTTATTAAAATCAAACTTTCTATGCTTAGTTCAACACTGTATTAATAAAATAAACCATTCCAAGTATTTACCAAGGTAAGCTTGTAGAATGCTATGGAAATGGAATCAGGAGGCCTTGTTCTTACCCTCCAACAGTAAGATCTTGAGTTGTTTCAATTACGTATCATATTTCATAGAAAAACCTCAAGACCAGGTGTTCAGAAAGTATTGTTCATTTTGCTGTGAGTTTCTAAGACATTTCAAGGGCTGAAAGATCAAGGTTATTTATATAATTGCACTAAGATACTATCATTCTTCCTCACTCCCATTATCCCAGGAGTGGATATATAAGCTTAGGGAGGAAATTGAGAATACAATGGTAATGTCATCACCAATCTAATAGCTAAAATAATATGCATTTGTATATTCCTGTTATCCTATTTACCTTCAAAGCAAGATGTTTACTTTTTTCATGAAAACCTAAATATTTTCTTTTACCAGCTTCCTGATGAAAATGGGGGGAATTATAAGTAAACTACAAAAGCAAAAAAAACCTATACTATGAGTGGCATCATTCATATTACTAAATTGTAAGAATTGATTTGAATATTCACAAAAAGACACAAAGATAAAAATTATCTAGGCTGGAAAATTATGGCCATTACAAGTCTGAAATGATGGCACATACTACAACATGAACAGAATTGGAATACATGCTTAGTCAGTAAAAAAGACCACATGCTACACAATTCTATTCATATGGAAATTCATAATGAAAGGTGTTAGTGGTCTGAATTTGCAGTCTGATAGCTACAGGGCATCGAACAATGTATTTGTTTATATAATACTTATTTAATTATTACTGAGGCATAATTTCACTACAACTCACTATGTAGATTATCATCAAACTCATAGAGACCCACTTGCCTCTACACTTTACTTCTGGGATTACAGGCATGCACCACTATGCTCTGATGAATTTCTTTTTGAAAGCATGAAAATATTCTTAAGCTTACTGTGATATCACATATGTAATTATACTAAAATGTGATATTTTATATTTACATTGGTCTATTAGATATAAATAAAACTGTAAAATTTTCAGACATAGGAAGCATTTTATTAAACTGATTTTATGTAAAGAACAGCTCTTTAGAGTCCTCAAGACTTGATTAGGACAAAAGAATCCCATGACTAAAAAAAACTTCCAAATCAATGACTTAAGTGTAAATGATCCTGTAGAACTTATGGTGAGTTCTGAAAAGTTTGAGAATTTTAACATTTAAGATGGCATTGGAGCCAGGCAGTGGTGACACGCACCTTTAATCCCAGTACTTGGGAAGGAGAGTCAGGTGAATCTCTGTGAATGCAAGGCCAGTCTAGTCTACAGAGTGAGTTCCAGGACAGCCAGAGTTACAACAGAGAAACCCTGTCTCCAAAAACAAAAACAAAACAGAAAGATGACACTGGAGAAGACACGAATTGATGATATCATTTAATTAATTAATAACTTCCAAAGGTGGAGGTCCACCCTTTTATTTCTGGATTATGCAGTGAGACTAGGTGACCTGGTTCATTTGTATTGTCAACTTGATATAACTAAGAGTCACCTGGAAAGAAGGATTCTCAGAAGAGAATCAAATTGCCAAGTGGCTGTATCAGTGGAGAATTATTTTGATTATTGGTTGACTTTGTAGGGTTCATCCCACTGTAGTTGGTGCCACCTCTGAACAGATAGACCTATAATATATAAGAAAATTAGTAGAGATAGCAAAGAGCAGACTAGTAAGCAGCCCTTTCCTATGGTTTCAATTCCATGTTCCTGCCTTGGGTTCCTGCCCTAATTCTCTCAGTAATAGACTCTAACCTGGATATGTAAGCTGAAATAACTTACACATGTTGTATTGACTTATGTATTTATCACAGTAACAGAAAGCAATGAGAGCAATGGGTCATTGGATTTTAGGATAACAGGGTCTTGGGCCAGCAAGAGAGTTCAGATTGTGAAATTTGGTACAAAACATGTAGAAAAGGAAGGGAATCACACTGGGTATTTGTGTATACAAGAGCATTTAGAAATTGGTTCTTTAAAAATAAAAAAAAACCTATCAACTAACATATAGAGATTGTCCATGAACTAATGTATAGGGATTATCTATACTTTAACTGTTCTCTGTCCATGCAAGCCAGAATACCTGCATCCTGTGTTCAATCTCCAGAATCCACCTAAAAGTGGAAGGAGATAATCAACTTTAAAAAATTGTCATCTGATCTGTATGCACCATGGCACATTCCTCCACACACATACACATAAGAATAATGCAAAATATTTTTAAATTAAGATAGATTCTGGTACTATATTTGCCAATAACATATTTTTTTCTAATTTGAGGTAATGGTTTTCATTCTTCAGAACTCATTTCTTTTTAAATAATAATAAATTGCACTCTAAGACCTCTAATATCCCATCTAGCTGTCAAATGTTAAAGAAATTACTGTTTCAAATTGACAAGGATTTTGAAAATTAATATCTCTACCATTTTACTGACTCTCCATGTAACACTGCTGATCTAAAATATTAACTTCTTTGTTCTATGGTTTGCTCTTTAATTATTCCTCATTGGTCCCAAATTTAATTCATATAATGAAGATAAAATTTGTAGCTTTCTCCCCAATACATTATTTTTCAAATATAATTAACTAAAAGGTCATAATAATCACAACTAAAACCTAATTCCATTCACCAAAGAGGGAGAAAATACCATATTCCTCTAGGAAATTGTGACTAATTTAGTGCTTTCCGAACTGCTCATGTCAGATGAAGCCCTTTAAAAAAATCCAATGAATGAACTTGCTACTACATGTGTAAAATTAAACATTAAACTCTGTTAAATTAAAAGAAAGCAGAATGTGACATAATTACTGACCTAATTGTGGAAAGGTCATGATAGAAATGTTTTCAATTTATTCAGTACCAATTTATTTGAATGTGCTGGTTATCTGAAATATATTCTCCAAAACATATGATTTATTTATCTCAACAATTTTTTAAAGTAAGCTTTAAAAAATATGCCCTTGATCCATTATCTACAGCTGATAATACAGTGATTAAACATGTACCAAGTCTGAAAAGGATGACCACAGAATCTTAATTGGAGCTATGTTTCCCCAAAGCAAGTATCATGCCTTCCAATCACCCATGCTACAGGCATCGTTGCTGCTGAAAGCTAATTCTGGTTGAGATGGTTAATCTTGATGTTCAACACGATGGGAATCAGAACTGCTACAGAAAGAAATATTTGGGCTTGTGTTTGAGGGATTATCTAGGTAAGGATACAGGAGATGGGAAGGACAACTTTAAATGTAGGTGGTACTATTCTATAGTTTGGGGGCCTAAATTGTAGGAAAAAGAGAAAACCAGGTGAGCTGAACACAATATACATTATCCTATGCTTCCTGAGTGAGAACACAAAGTGACCAGCTGCCTATTGTCTGTGTTGCTATACCTTTTCCAGTTGTGAGGGACTGTGTGCCTTGGAACTATGAGAAAAACAAACAACAAAAAACCAAAAACCCTTCCTTTCTTGCCTTGCTTTTGTTAGGTGTATTTGTCACAGAAACAGGAAAAGTGTATCTGAAAATATATCTCCCAGAGATTTAGCCTTTAGGAAACATACCTGCTAAATTAATTCACAAATAGCTTTAAATCCATGAGCATTATTTACCAAACTGATTGGTTTGTATCTGCTCTTACATTATAGTTGAATTACATGTTTTAAAGGATGTTGAAGGCCTAACTTCAGACTGATAATTGTAAGACAAAAATTAAAGAACCCTATTGTCTAGTATTATCCACCTGAATCATAGATATACAGGAAGGAAAGAGTGCTGCATTTTCTCTGAATGTGTCTTCTTCCATCATCATTTCTCAAATATTTAAAAGTTAAGTAATATATATTAGGTTCAAGTTAGTTATACAAACCAGCAATCTAAAGAATGGAGGTCTGGGTAGAGTAGAAAATACATCTCGTAGCTGGACATGAAAGTAGAACAAGAAAATGGTCATAAGGTTACTACATCACCACACAATGTCAAATCCTTAGTCAGTTAAGAACTAGGAAACGGCCAGGTAGTAGTTGCACATGCTTTTAATCCCAACATTCAGGAGACAGAGGCAGGTGGATCTCTGTGAGTTTGAGGCCAGCCTGGTCTACAGAGTGAGTTCCAGGACAGCCAGAGTTACAACAGAGAAACCCTGTTTTGAAAAATCAAAAAAGAAAAAAAAAAAAAAAAAGAGTTAAGATTCTGCACTGTTCTTGCAGAAGATCTGAATTCAGTTCACAGCATTCAAGCTAAATAGCTCAAAATTGTTCTACCTTTAAAGAATATGTACTGGTTAAATATTTTTGTTGTTTGTTTGTTTCTGTTTGCTTGTTTCTATCAACTTTACTTAATCTGGGAAGAAGGAGCCTCAATTGAAAGGGTGCCAGTAGGCAAGTCTGTGGCATTTTCTTGATTATGGATTGGTGGGAGGGGTGAATTGCAGTTGGAACCACTCCTGGGCCTGTGGTCCTGGAACGAATATATATATAGAAAGCTGAGCAAGGATTTGGAAGCAAGACAATAAGCATCACTCATTCGAGGTCTTTATATCAATTCCTGCCTTCAGGTTCTTGCTTTGAGTTCCTGTCCATTCCTGTCCTGCCTTTCCAGAGTGATGAACTGTTATTTAGAAATGCAAGAATAAAAAGCTCTTTTCTCCTCCAACTTGCTTGATCAGTGTTTTTCATGATGATAAAAATCAAACTAGTACAGGATCCAACACACTCTTCTGGATTCCAAGGGTACCTGCACTCAACTGCACACACCAACACTCAGATACACATGTGAACATAATTAAAAATGATGAAATAGTCTTTAAAGAACTAGGAAATACGTGGAAGAACTTTTTTAAAAAAAATAGTAGTTTGATTTTATGCTGAAGTCTTACTGACTGTATCTGGTTGAATCTTTCAGTAAGTGAAATATTAATCTATGACTCAGTTACAGAAAAATATGGGACCAAGCTGAGAATTAAATTGAGGACCCCAAAAGGGATCACATTTAAAGAAAAGTTTTAACAACTTGGGAAAAAGATGTGTTGCTTTATTCTGGGAGACTGTGCAGTAGAGTTTGTTCCTCAAGACTACTACATTTATCAAGGATATGTTATTGTTTTGAACACTGTAGATAAGTTTTCAGTTGCATTTAGTAATTAAACTAGGTCAGATAAGTTTTAATGAACAATGTTTATGTAGTTAATGGTTTTGGAGGTTGGTATGTCTAAGATCATGGTGGCAGCATCTGATGAAGGTCTTTCTATTCCATCTTACCATGATGGAGGGCAACACACAGAGAGACAGAAAAAGAATCCTGGCTTAAGCTATTTTTGCTCTCTTATGCAGAAATTAATGCCTTTTCTCCAATGCTCATGACTTCATTTACTTCTATTCTTCCTTCAAAGGACAAACATCCAAACATCATTAAGGTAAGGATTTGGAATTTATCTTTGGGAGAAAATTTCAAACTGGTGTATTAGGTATTTCACTTAAAAATGGTGCAGATTTCAAACACATAGTAAAGACTACAATTATTTTGAAACATTTTATTAGTGTGTGACACATGCTTGCATCAAGGCATATAGGTAAAGGTGAGGAGAAACTTCTTTTATTTCCCTCCCTCCTTCTCCCTTTCCATATATTGTAGAGACTGAAGTCAGGTGTGTGTGGCAAATACTCACTGAGCCATCTTGCTGGTCATTTTAAAAAATGGCCATTAAAGAAAAATTAGCCAAGGCTGGGCTTTGGTGGCACATGCCTTTAATTCCAGCATTTAGGAGAAACAGGCAGGCAGATCTCTGTGAGTTTGGAGCCAGCCTGGTCTACAGAGTGAGTTCCAGGACAGCCAGAGTTACAACAGAGAAATCCTGTCTTGAAAAACCAAAAAAAAATAGCCTTATATTTAAAGTATTAGCCATTATATTAACCATTAAGTGTACATAAGCAATGAAAAATATTTTTATTTTGTTTTAGAATATACTTGGAAAACAATATAGCTACTGTGTATACACAATCACCAAAGCAAATGTTAGATTTAAACCTACTCCCCAAAAGCACCATTAGTTGCCCCTCACAAATAATTCTGTTTAATATCACCTATGTCTGTATGTTTTCAGCATACCAGGTCATCCCGTATATGCAGACTATATATAATCAGACCTCTTATAATCACGAGTCAATGACTTATAAAGTTTTGTATCTCCAGATGTTTCTGAATAATGCAGTCACCATATAAAGACTGAGCACAAAATTGGTACCAAATACATCTCTTTACAATTGAACTAAGTTTCCAGATAAAGAAAAGGACCAATTTATATTCTTTACAGTTTTAACCACTTGAGACTAAAGGAAGGTATTTAAAATAACAATTCTTAATTTTGTTAATGACCAATAAGTAATAAATTTGGATAACTGATGAAATGCAGGATGTTTATGGGGCTAAGACCTTACAGGGAAAGACAATTCTCAGGGATGCTTTCAATAATCCTCATACTTTACTAGAGAGTGTGGAAACTGAGATAATCCATTGAAGCTTAAGTTTGGCTACCATTGAGTACTGCTGTAGAGTTTTCTTTCCTTTCTCTTTATTTCCTCTTTATTTTTTTCTTATAATTGAAAATATGTACCTGTATAAACCCCCAAAAAGATAACTCCAATATTATTCAAAGGATGAAATCCTTTCAAGACATAAATATGCATTATAGCCAATTTATTACAACTTGTTATGAGATGTTTTGTTTTGGTTTCAAAATGTAATTATGATTATAATTATAATTATGAGCTCTCATGCTTTCCCTATACACTCATTATTTATATTTTGTTTTCAGACATGGTCTCACTATATAGCCCAAGGTCTCCCTGAAAGAATGGACATTCAGACTCTGCTTTTCAAACACTGGCACAATCACAGATATATGCTACCATGCCCAGATCTTTTAAATGGTTTATTTTTGTGTTATTATCAATTTTTAATTAGCATACAAATAAATGTTTCATTAACAATCACTTGTATATGTATACTAAAATCATTATACTTACATCTTTCTCACAACCTCATTGCCCTCCACTCAACCCTTCCTCCCTCTGGCTGGTTCCTTTCAAGCCCTCAACTTCAAGCCGCTTCTACTTTCATGTCACATATATTCTGTTACCCTTTCAATTCCCTCCTTTACTCCTTTTTCCCTCATATCATGTTCTATCTCTACTTTGATGTCCTACATAAATAATTATGTATATTAACACACATAATCTAGATTCTACCATGAGAGAAAACTTTCAATATGTCCTCCTCAGTCTAGCTAATTTCACTTAGCATCACATTCTTCAGTTCTCCCTTTAAAAGCATCAGCTTCAGTTAGTTTTTCTTCTTCAGGCTTCTAAATGATGTCATCACATAATTCAGGAGACAAAAGTAAGTGGAAATGAGAGGGGTGCTAGGATAATACAACCCCCAAATCAGAGGAAAGCTAGCTATGAACAATATACTAAAGTCAAACATAGCCAAGCAATAGCTTTTAGAAGTTCTGGGAAGGAAATATACTGATGCATGGCTTACTGGAGGGTTCTGTCCCAGCAAAACCACTTTCTGTTTACAATATATAGTGGAGTAACAGATGTTTGTCTATTTGGCTGAGCAGGAGCTGAGAAGAACTGACAGCCACTGCACAGCATTGCAATAAAGCATCATCTTGTATATTGCTAGGCTAGGAGAAAATTCAATATTCAAAATACAGTTTCCACTGAGTACTTATCACGTTTCAGTTCTCATAAGCTAAAAAGCTGCTAAATTGGAGTATTGTTAATGAAGAAGCACCTTCATTCTTATTCATGACTTTTTCAACTTAGCAGAATAAAATAATCACCTACTAATAAATCACTTGTTGATGCTGTCTTCACTGGCTAAGACACTAAGAATTTTCTGAGCCTGTTTTGTAAATTTCATAAATTTTAATTTCTCATGGTTTAGACCTGAGTATCATGTGATGTTACTAAAATATCCATCTTTTCCTCAAGTTTTTCCTCTACAGTGATTGATTGTGTTTTAGGAAGTAGAATATAGTATCTATCTTTACTTATATCAAATATAGAGGACAAACTACAGAATAAAATAAAAATTATTTTTGTCTGTAAAATAAAGTGATTAATTTTCAGAGATGATTCTAGGCAGAATTCCTGGTGAGGAAGCTCTGGTAACTTTCGCATGTCTCGGGGAACAGAAAAATTATATTGTTTGGACTTTGTTATTCCTTTTTCAAAAATATATTTATTCTGTACATATGAGTGTTTTGCCTTGCACATATATCTGTGTGCTGTGAGATGGTGCCTATTGTCCATAAAGACTAGAAGATGTCATTGGATCTCCAAAAACTAGAGTTACAGAAGGTTTGGAGATACCATGTGCCTGCCTCTGGAATAACACCAAGTACTCTTAACTGATGAGCCATCTCTCCAGTCCAATATTGTTACTCTGAATATGTTTTTTTGTAACACTGATACTAATCTCATATTAATGTTGACAGTACTCTGAAAGTGTTTTTCTATGTATTGCTTTTAATTACCATGATTCCACAGATTGTTACCATGGTTCCACAGATTGTTTCTTTACATAGCTTTTCTTTGAACCAAATAGATCTGAATTAATGTTTAGATACTTAGAGCTAATGATTAAAGTGGGGAAAGACATATCCAAAGAGGATTCAGAATTCTTTCCTTTCTATGCAGTTAAGACTCAGATAGGTAGTTCCAAACACTTGGGTTAGTTAGTACATAGCTCATATCTTTGATATTTCTTGCCTTACAGTTATGAAAATATTCAAGATGCTCTGTGATGTAACAACGTTGAAAAAGAAAAAGACATGGTTCTTTTAACAAGATTCATAATGATTATTTTAATATTCCATCTGAGATTTCATAAACCTCTCAGGAAATCTAATTGAAATGTTGATATAATAGTATGACCTGGCTTTAATAAACCTATTCTTCAATAAATAGAACATGAGAAAACAAATCAAATAGAAATAAAACAAAACAAAAAAACCAAAAAGCAGGGTTTTTTTTTTTATCTTTCCTGGACTCTGGCTTTCAGACCAGAGATAAAACTCACACTTATAGTACAAAACCTTTTCATTAATCCTATCCACTGTTTTGTTTTTCAAAATATACTAATTGGATTGTTATAGAATAAAATGAAACATCGTACACACACACACACACACACACACACACAAGTCCTATCAAGCTGGTGGTATACCACTGAGCAATTAACTAGGTGTCATCCTAGGTACCTTTTCTAAATTTTATTCAGTTTCTCTGGTCCAAATTAGCATATAACTATGAAAATAGAAACAAGAAATCACAAAAATGGTAAAAACAAATGCTTTTGCAAGTTGTCCTTAATACAAATTTTAGAGTATACAGTATTATTCCAAGACAGCCCTGATGAAATAGGTAACCAGGTAGCTGCTGGGTTCTGAGGAGCTGTATAATGGACTATAGGACAATGATCAACATTTCTGACCTCTGTTTCAGGTCACATCAGTTACATCCTCCCATAGCCATGACAATGATAAATGTGTTCAAACATGGCCAAATGCTCAGTGGGGAACAACCTGCCTCTGGATAAACACAAAAGCTTTAAAGAGTGGCCATGTAGCCTTACTCTCCAATGAGAGTCACGAAAAGCTTGATGCCTATGCCAGACAGATTATCACCATGCGAGAAATAACAGATCAGGGAATACAGTGGATGAGAAAAACACACATCTCTTATCCATATCTGCACAAAATGCATAATCAGTAATAATCTAGTTATTCATTCATGTCTTCTGACATCAAAGAAATCTACTTGGCATATGTGTAGTGATTCATCATATTGAAACAAAACTACAAGGCCCATGTTATAGAACAAGCTACTACACTAGGCCTCAACAGCACAGACAAAATCAAAATGGAGGCACTTATGCTAAACACTATATAATCATACTGAAGTATTGAGAAAACAAATCTCCAAATAACAGACTTTTTCTAAAGAACATAGAAATGTCAGTTTATCAGAGTCACCATAATAAGGAAATCCTTTCTACTTTAAAATAATTAAGTAACTCAATGTTAGTCAATTATCTTTTAATTAATTATTTGGTTTCCTTATCCTCTATAAATCCATTATTCTGCCACTGTCTACTGGGAAGTCTCATTCTATTTTGTAGATTGTAGACTCAGGGAGGCCCTTATTCATGGATTGAAAATAAAAGTCCATTTGATTTACAACTAAATTTTATTTTGTCTTCTGACAACTAGAAAGGAAAGGGAGAATTTATGTTTCACATAAAAGTTTGACAGCTTCTGTTACATAAAGCTAAGTATCAAACACTAAAAGCAGATGCATATAATGGATAAGAAAATTCTCTTCCCATCTTAAGTAGTGTATCATGTCTTAGGGCACTAGTGTAAATACACAAATATTTATAATTCAAGATGGGAATAGTAAGTGATGCATGAAATTTTCAATCAAAATGCCAAAAGAGTTCAAAGAGAGAGGAGCTGGCATATAATTAGGTCAGAGCAGCAAGTTACAGCTGTAACCTTGGGGAGCCTGAGCAAAATTATGTTTCCCTGAGTTGCAGCATAATTCTCCTTTTTTCCTGTTTGGTTTTAAAGGCCTTACAAATTATACACATTGCAGGTGAAGTGCCTTTCAATCTTTCTCCATATCTGATCTAAAGTTATAGACTAAAGATTCTTTCAAAACATGAAATGAGGATCCATTCAAATAGTTCATCTTACTTAAATATGTTTGGTAATAAGAGATGACTTATAAAAGTAGTTCAGTAACTGTAGACTGTGCTCTGAATATGTGGATACAAAAACTGACAAATGTGGTTAGATGTTAAGATATACTTATTTATCTATAAATATACTATATGGCTATTGTTTGGATGATACATAGACCAAAATACTACAAAACATAGATGGATCGATAGATAGTATGCATAAATTTACATATTTTTATTTTCAGATTTATGCCAAATACCTGGTATAAATACACGCACACAGACACACACACACACACACACACACACACACACAAATTCCCTTTTACTTAGCAATGTTTTATTGAATTACATTCCTCCCTCCATCAATTCATGAGTGTTTGATAAGTCTAATATTAATTATGGGTTTGAGGATTGCATCTATAATTTCTTCCTGGTTCATCAGATTATACCACCCTTCTAATCATAACAGTGAGGTTTTAGCCTCTAAAATAATACAATCAGAACCAACTTCATGATATTGTTCCCTTTTTCCTAGGCTGGAATATATGTCTAAACAGGCCTCCTAGGGGTACAGTCTATTGAGTTCCAGGCAGAGAAAAGACACAGAAAGAAAGCAGATATCTGATCAAATATAGGTGGTGCAAATCCTTAAAGTTTCTAGTCCTAAGAAGCAATGCATACTCAAGCATGTTAATTTTAGGGTGTTGAGTTTTTCAGTTGTGAGAATTATAATTAAAACCTATCAAAATCATACAAAAAGGATGCTTATATAGTTGTTATCTTGCTCTGGCTTCCTCTGGCTTCCTGTAGGCTGCCCAACCCTTGTGATATATATAAAATGATAGACAAGAAACAGATTCTAATGTAGAAGACAGGTAGAGGTTATTACACAAGGAGATTAGGACCTCTCAAAAATGAGAATGGCCAATGACCAAAGAGGCCATGTCAGGACAAACACTCTCACAGGACTCCTGAAGTGAGAAAAGAAAGATGATTTGTAAAGGAAAATACTCTCACTGGATGAAAAAAGAAAACAGCCAAGAAAACCATGTGCCAACCAACATTTTTACATTAGTCTTATCAATTTTCTTAGTCTATGAAACAAAAAATTTCACAAAGAACATAATTTTCATGACCAGGTGACTGACAGGCCCATTTGGATAAACTCTTTTGGGAGGGGACAATAGTGTGTCTTTGTTCTTTACCAGAAAACCTCCCTCTAGATGATAGTAATTTTAGATCTTTAAAATAGTTTAGAATATCATGTCTCATCCCAAGACAAGAGAAAAGACTTGGATCCCACTCTTTTACATAGTAACCGAAGTCTTGAAAAGGTTTTGCCAAGAGGGAGAGGTCCATTGCCAGTAACATTCATTTCTGCTACTATCTAAACCAGCTAACTACCTAATACTCAAAGAGGTCACTCTCCAACGTAGCATAATGATATAATATGTTGGGGCTTTAAATTAAAACCAAGGAAAGACAGTGTCTATGACACTTGACAAATCTTTGGAGAATATATGAATGAACAAGTGTTAATTACACATGAAAGAATGACAATTCAATAAAACCAGTAACAAAGTGCTCAAGTATAGTAGATCACAATTTATAGAAATCTTTGCAACTATATTTCTGAAAGTAATACATACAGTATATAAGGAGTTCAGATATGGGCTTATTCAAGCTTGCTCCTTTTAAACTACACAATTTAGTTAACCAATTTGCAAGATAATCCCTATATTTTGCATGATCATAAAGGCATTTGAACTGAAATGAGGATATGAGGATATTAGTTCTTCCCCAGATTTTCTCATTTAAGATTCTTCACAGGAAACCCATCCCAGCTTTTTAAGGAACTGATTTATCATCCATTCCTACATGCCAATAGGTTATTTTTGCTGAGAAAGGTCTTTCGATTGGTTTTTGCATTTAAATCCAAATTAACTAAAATGTCTTCTCTTGGTTCCATCAGGGTTCCTTACAATGCGCCTATAAATCAGCAAGAACAACTATATATTTATACGTATCTATTGTTCTAACATCTTTACATAGGAGAGGCCAAGGAATAGTTAGGAAAGGTTGTCAAATCTAATGATGCCATGATACGTGATGAAGAGAGCATTCTAGTGACAACCAATCAATTCTTTACAGAGCTCCTATTGTTTTCTGAGTTTGACTAAGGGATATGGACAGATAGATGGTGTTGAGTTAAATAAAATTCTATAACACATTGTTTCAGTCTTGCATGGCATTCAAAGTCCCTGGAAAATGGGATTTTGATTATTTCCCATTAGAATTTCAGGGATAAATGCAATGTGTTAATTCTTTTTCTCAAATCTATGAATTGGAAAGCATACAAAAACACCAGTGAGGGCCAGTAAGATGGCTCTGTGGGAAAAGGCACTTATTGTCCAGTTGAGTACCTGCCATTGATCCCAGGGACTCACATTGTAGAATAAGAGAACCAACTTCTACAAACTGTCCTCTGCCTCCTCGTGAGTGCTGTTGCACTTACACATGCACATGCATACACAAACACAATATAAAAATAATGGATAAAATTTAACAACTAGAAATTTAAAAAAATTAAAAAAAAAAACAATAGAGAAACTGCCTTCCCTAAGCCTGAGAAGATATGGAAATACATCTTGGCTCTTAAACAGTTTCAATACTACATTGCCACTTAAAGTATATTAAACTTTGAATTAGTGGCTTTCCTATTGCTGTGATAAAATACCATGACCAAAAGTGACTTATGGAAGAGGCAGATTATTTTGGTTTACATTTCCAGGTAGAAAAAGAATCTCATAGTTGGGAAGTACGGCAGCAAGAAGCAGGTATGGTGACCAGAGCAATAAGCTGAGAGCTCACACCCTCACAGCCACCATGCAGCAGAGAAAACAAACTGGAAGGCTTCAAACTCTCAACATCCTCCAACAGAGACACACTTCCTCTAGCAAGACTGCACCTCCTAAACCTCCCCAAACAGTAGCACCACCTGGGAACCAAGTGTTCAGATGCCTGAACCTGTGGGGAAATTTCTCATTTAAACCACTATGATGCAGCTTCTATATGTGACCCTTCCTCCTTTTTCTGATACCTATTTATTTTCTCTATTCAATGAATTCACGCAACAAAGACCTATTTACAACATGCCAGACATTTGTATAGCTTCTAGAGAATCAAGCAAGGACTTTATCATCTGAATATATCTGTCAAGGCTAGTGATGTGCACCTTAATCCCATAATTCAGGAAGCAGAGGCAGGTGAATAGCTGTAAGCTACATGCCAGCCAGTGTTGCATAGTGAGAACATGTCTCAAAGCAAAGAAATGGACCTGTGTGTGTATTTGTATGTAGTCTGACAAGAACAAGAGACAGAGATAACTGGTATTATAAAATACCACAGGTTATAGTAGAGAGGCACATGTGAGTATACTAAGGCCAAAGAAAAGCCAGATGGACTCAAAATGGAAATGTCATGAAGAAATGGAATACTGAAATGGATTTCGAGAAAAATTACTGGGAGTGGGTGGGAGGTGGTTATACTGTCCTACTGCCAGGATCAAGGCTCATATTCCAATATCAAAATGTGCCTTAAGGGCAGAAAGATATACTGTTTTATTTGGTGTGAGATTTACTTAACATGAGAGCCTTTGGGAAAGAAGAACCAAAGAAATGGGGAGATGTGTATTTTTTAAAACCATATCTAATGACAATATGGACTAGTTTTAATGTAGCATAATTCAACAAATAGGGTAGACTCACAAGGTATACTGAGGGAATTTAGCAAAATATGCTTTGCTTAGTTGGATGTTTTTTGTTTTTGTTTTGTTTTGTTCTTTCAGATGCTTCACAGCATTCCTGGGCCTTTAGAGAGAAGGCCATTCTTTTCCTCAGAGCATACAAAGGGCATTTCTCACATGAATTTGGTGAACTGCTTAAGGTAAAGGTCAGGTAACTACTCCTAGGTGTGATGACTTGCTGAGAATGGGTTACTTTCTGCTATTTTCTCAAACCCTAAGGAGCCATTTGGGAAAAGAATATGTCCTGAACTCTATCAAAATCTTAGTCCCTGAAGTATCGATGACTACTCTGTGTCAATCATCACAGAAGTTCATAGAAAGAATGTTTTGTAGCTTGCTGAATGTATTGCAGGGACCTCATTTGATGAGTCCCTTTGGCCCCCTGTTCCCTGTGATTACTGTTGAATAAATTCCAGTAAGACTCAGAGCACAGTGTATGAGACAAACAGAGTTTATTACAAATAACATGAGGTACTCTCAAGGTGACAGTACTCAAAGGAAGCATGTGCCTACCAAGACATTTAGATAGATTCTTAACTATTAAGTTTTCTGGACTAGAGAGATACCTGTGGAGCATTGGCCTGTCCTAGTAACTGACAGCCTTCTTTGGATTATATAATTTTTAAAGAAAATTTAATTTTTTTTGTTCATTTTAAAACAATTTTTAAATGTGAATACATTTTTTTTCATATTCTCTCCCTCCCCATGTCCTTCCTGATCTTCTACCCATTCAATTCTAAGTTCTTTCTCAAAAAACAAGTTATACTACAACAGCAACCCCCCAAACCAAGAAAACAAAATAAAACACCTCCCCTCCAAAAACCCACCAAGCTGAAAACAAATAAAAGTACGCAAAAGTAACTTTGGAGTACATAATATGCTTGTTTGCTAACTACTTCCAAACATAAGTCCGATCCTTACGTAATGTCTGTTGGCTAATATATCCATTTTCACTCTATTAAAGAAAACTAGTTTTCCTTCTTTCAGCAGGCACAAATGACAGCTCAGTTGTTAATATTTACCCTAGTGGTTAGGTTTTTCATTAATCCACCCATGTTTTTTAATTATTAGAAAATAAAATATAAGATAAAACAAAAACTATCACATCAAAATTGGACAAGACAAACCAAAAAGAAAAATTACTCAAGAGAAGGTACAAGAATCAGAGACTCATTTGTTCATGCACTCAGGAATCTCATAAAAACACTAAACTGGAAGGCATAATTTAAGTGTAGAGTACCTGGTGTAGACCCATGCAGGCCCTGTGCATACTGCTTCAGTTTCTATTGTTGTACCCGGAATTCAGACTCCCAAAGGCCAGCAGAGAGCGAGTCTGCATGCAAAAAGCAAGTAGCCTTTCTTCAAGCTCCACGGGTGCTCTGCATCCACCCACACAGCAGGCTAAGACAAAAAAAAAAAAAAAAAATTAAAGCTCAAAGCTCCAATTAGGCGGGCTTTTTATCATGGTTACAGGAAGGGGTAGGAGTTTCTAACCCAGTGGTTACGGATTGGGTGTTGTTCTGTTCTATCAAGTTCTGGCGTGATGGAATTGGTGGGCTAGGGGTCGCGATCTCTGATTGGCTCTTTGGGGCGCAATCTGATTGGCTCTTTGAGGTGTGATCTGATTAGCTCTTTGGGGCACGATCTCACTGGATTTTGGGGGCACGAGTTTTGGTTCTTCACTATGAGATTTAATCATGTTGATATAGTGGGATTTGCTTTCTTGGTGTCCTTTGTCCTCTTTGCCTCTTACACGGCTAGCCTTTAATCTTAGCATTTGGAAGGCAGAAGGAGGTAGATCACTAAGTTTGAGGCCGGCCTGGCCTACTTGGCCTGTTTCAGGACATCCAGATCTGCATAGTGAGACCCTGTCTTGAAAGAAAGAAAAGAATCCAGTCATAAATTAATACTTAAGACAACGGTATGCTTTGTTCTTTACTAGAACGCCTCCAGCTAAATAGTAATCTTGTAATGATTTTAGAAAGTCTAATCTTCATCCATGCCCACTAATAACTCAGATCTCATCTCCTTCACTTGCTTTTCAGTCTCCTTTGAAAGGGAAGTAGAAGAAATGAAACATCAATGGGAAGACAAGCCTGCTACCTGTTCCTTGGAAAAGCTGATTAGATTAGAATGATGGTATAGAAAGGGAAGGAACCTATTCAGAGGACATGAGAGGCTGAACTCAGTACTAGAAAATCCAATAAAGATGCAAAAAAAGCTCCAAACTGTCTAACTCTGGCAAATGGGTAGACATTCTTTACTTGTAAACTATAACAGGAGATGTATCCTGAAGATAAGAGAAGAATGGCAATACATTCCAGATGTTTAGCCAACATGAGCACAAAAGAACACTGTGGAATACCTCAAGTTATTTCATGCATCTGAAAGTCTTTATGATAATTCTCTTCATTTTCTCTCATCTGTGTTGCAGTATAATATGCATGCACTACCTTTGCTTTATTTCAGATAACGCTATCAATCAGCTCAATCACCTCAGCTGCCTTAGAGTAGGTTTCAAAGACGACAAACATCCCCCAAACCCCAGCTGCATCCCCTTTCCCCTGTTTCCATTTCCTAAGTCTCACTAGTAAAATCACAATGGATCTTCACACAAGAAAGTCTGAACATGTTCTGTGATATCTGAGTACCACAGCACCTTTCCCAGGACGTTGATTAATAATTTCTTCTGCACAGAGGCAGTTCTCTATTGGAGAGGGACCTGTGGCATGTGGTAGCTCATGATAGTGATATAGGAAGCAATAGCTTTGCTCAAAGCCATAATCTACAGACAGTTACACCACTGGGGATCGCAAAGCCCCATTTCTTATAAAGCTTCATAAAGCTTTATGGAACATTAAGTAGACTGATAGGTCAGAAGCATGAGTCTAAGATTAACCATTTTAGTCTATAGCCAAAATGAGGACATTTTGGTCTTTTCAAAGAGCCCCACTTTTTATTTCCTATGCTGTGTTCAAGTGTACACATTTACTATATCCATATGCTGCTTCAATGGCTAGGTGAATACTTGAGGGCTGAAGAGTAATGTTAAGTACCCACAACCAGTTGTTAACTGTATTGTATCCTATCTATGGCATAGAGGGATAATATGCTGGTATCTAGGCACAAGATGTGCTTTGAAATTCAATGAAGGTAAAACACAATTGCAGTTTAGATCGTAAACATTCTCCCAAGGGCTTATGTGTAGGCTTGGTTCCTAGCCTATAGTATGAGATGTGAAGAAACTTTTGTACAATGGAATATAGTGAGAGGCAGTTAGGTCATTGGTGGTATGTGCCACACCCTGTCTGTTTTATCTTCCTGGCTGCCATGAGCTGAAGACATCTTCAGCCACATGTCTCACCACATTTGCCTCTATTATCAGGGACCTAGAAGTATTGAAGTCAAGCAACAAGGGATTAAAACCTCTGAGATCATGGACCAAAATAAGCATTTACTCCTTAAAGGTGTTTAACATTGATATTCCCATCATCTCGAAACTTTCTGGAGTGCCCTTGGACCCCAAACCCATGCTACCTGATATTATCTAACATTTTAGGTTTTCAATAATTTTTAAGTTTATATATGTTGAATATATATTTACAGGTAAAGCAGAGCCTATGCATTACATACATATTAATTCACTTAATTCAGTCATAAAATGCCATTGTTCCCATTTTGTAGATGAATTCACTGAAGTATATGAAAGTTGAAATAGTATTAACTGATGTCATAAAACCTCAATAAAAAGGATGGGAGGAATAAAATAACTCAACTTTACAGAGTATAAAACTAGCCAGATGTAGTCACAGACAAAACTCAGTGAAATTAGCCTGGTTCTACATAGACTTCCTAAAATTGCCCATGGGAGCTTATTTCTGTATTCTGTCCTTGTCCTGTCTTCCAAACTATTGCTCAAGGTATTTTCTTAGGGTCAAACTGTATGCATTCCAAAAAATTGTTTTCTGGTTAAATAAAATTGGGATACACTATATTATATTATATATAGGAAGTTAAAATCTTAGAGGACTTCACAAAGCCTATGATAAGCTAGTATTCACTGAGAATATCCAAGAACATGTTAGATGGTAATGATTTCTATCCATCTTTCAATAGAGCCCCTTACTGCACTAGTATTAACAAAATATTCACCATTAGTACAAAAATTCTGTGGTCACACACATGACAATTATAGGCATTTCTATTCTCTTACTGTGATCATTAAGAGTGATTATGTATGGGCTTCAGGCTAAGCAAAGTTTATTATACCTTTCAACATTTCTTTTAAAAATTTAATAATAATCATGTCATGCCTCATGAAATTCATTTCATAACAGATGAGGTTGATGGTTGACTAGTCACTGAATTAATAAACAAACTCGAGAGTGTGACTCCCTAGTTTCAAATCTCACTTTGTCTTACTTGACAGATACTGACTGAACAAGATCTAAAAGACCATAAGAACTCAGTAAATATTAGTTCATTAGTTGTGAAACTTATTGGTTCATATTATCATTTCTGTCTGATAGCACATTCATATTACTACTGAAAGTCATGTGATGTAAGAATCAGATTCTAGAGCAGGGAACTATTTTTTTTCTGTTTCATCAACTTGTTACATTACCTTTTCTTATAAAAGAACTTAAAGACCAGAAGCAAAAATGTCAGCAAAATTTTGAAAGCTCTCATTCTTCTATTTGATGTAGTCTGATATAGATCTCTCATTTGCTGAACTCACACAAACTGAAGGAAGATTGTTGAATACCTTGAAACTGGCTAACAAAAGTATGTGATCAAATAATTTACAAAGTGAAAGCCCTTTCATTTCAAACTTGAAAAGTCAACATGACTGAAGTGAAGTATCTATTTTTAACCAATATATAACATTCTAGGACTAGTGTGTCAGTTTGCTGAGCACTCATGATGCCCTGAGTTTTATTCCAAGAACCCATGTGAAAAAGTTAGTCACTGAGGGGTGTGTTTATATCAGAACTTGGGAGATAAGGGTAAGTGGATCTCTGAGACTCACCGTTGAGTCCAGGCAAGGGAGAGATCCTGTCTCATAAAACAAAGCGAAAGCTTCAAAGATGGTTTTGTCAACAAAATGCTTGCTGAAAAAGCATGTGGACCTGAATTTGGGTCCCCAGAACCCCACTTTACAAATTGGGCATGATGGCATGAGCCTGCAACCCCACTGCTGCAAATTGTGTCACAGAAGAGTCCCTGGAGCTCAATGGCCAGCTAGTCTTTCTGGAGTGATATCAGGTTCATTAAGAGAATTTGTCTAGAAAAATAAAGTGGGGAGTAACAGAGGAAGACACCCACCATCAGCCTCTGGCGTCCATGTGTTCATGTATACAGTTTGAACCACATACATACAAAACAAGGTGGATTGCATCCGAAGAAAAGCACTGGATTGACTCTTCTGATTTCTATACACATACAAGTGTAGGAGCACAGTATAAGTAGGTTTACCTGCCTGGACAGAGAGCCCCAGGGATCTGCCTGCCTCCAGGTATGATTGGCTTATTTTTTTTTATTAACACGGCTTCTGGGGATTAAACTATTCTCCCAGCTCTGTGTTAGAGTTTAAGCATCAAAATATCACTTTATAATCTGTGTAATACATTATAAGTTTTTTGTTGTATTTTTCCCATTGCTTTGTAAGACTTTTGATGTTGAGTCTTTGCTGAAAAACACAGCTCTCATTACTCACACTGTGTCTTTGGGCAACCAACAACTTTATTATGTGCAGCCTACAAATTGTTGAAAATAAAGGAATTTCTACACTACAAAACAAATTAAATTTTAACTGTAAGATTCTCTTCAGACAAGTGCACAAATACAGTTGGTCAGTCAAAGAGATACATCTGATAATTACACAAAGAATATATGCCAAAAAGAAAAATATATTCCATCCATCTGATACTTTATTCAACTCACCAAACAGAGTATATCAAGTATATAAAATATCCATAAAGTAAAAAGAATTCATTGAGATATATAAAGAATATTTGAAAGGAAAATATTAAAAAAAATGCTTGGAGATCTATATATGGTGTATACATATATGATAATTCAGATAAATTATCATTACCCTATACAACAGGATAATCACACATGTGATTATTACACACACACACACACACACACACACAATGTATACATAAAGATGCTAAAATTTGTTTAGATGTCACAGAGACTACTCACAATAGCATTACTCGGTCTATATCAAAGCACAATAATGCAAAACATTTCAGACCTTTATCCTCGTTGACACTCTCACTGCAATTGCTCACTGTGCCTTGAGAGAGAAGTTGGGAGAGGCAAGTGAACAGATGGACAGAAATCTCCATTCTTTGCTCCACTGGCTGCTATTCAGTGAATGGAAGCATGCTAATAAAGTGCTCAGAGGACTTCAGCCTCCATCTGCTCTTAATAAAAATAAATGATGTTCTGAAGCAAGCATGAGCTTACAGAGTTCTTTCATGGACCCTTTCAACGCTACACAAACAAGAGCATAGATTAATATAAGACAGTCCTTTCCATGTTGTGACAGCCCCATGATTGTGGTGGCCTTTGTCTCCAGTTCCCAGGTTGAGTAGCACTCCCCTTTACTTGGCTATTTATCATGAGAAATTGTCCTGTATGGACAGCCTTAATAGCCACTCAGGCCCATTGTTCCATGGCAAGTAATGAAATTAGATTAGTGCTGCACAGTTTGGTGAGCAAGGGATCATGATTCTCTTACATGTGGAGAAATAAATGTTTATGAAGTTCTTCAGAAAGCCTGAAAAGTGTACAGCATGTGTCATTAATAGACTTCTTATTGTGCCTCTATTACAAAATTTTGTTTGCGTATGTGGTCCCATTCTTCCTGGGCAGAAAGCAATCATGGAACAAAAGACAAGTAATTGTGACTTCTCCAGTTTTTCCAGGTCAGAAATTTAGGACAGGCAGATACAAACATACTTCTTTAGATGAAGATTTGGAATTCTCAGTGTTACCCAGTTAGAGGGGAATGAAATGGATGGGGAGAATTTCTTCAGTATACAATAGAGATATTGGCATATAATAGGAGTGTTATAAGATATAACACTTCTATAGATATAGAGTGTTATAGGAATCTTATGTTCTTACAAGAACTGTTACTTGTAAATACTCAACTTTCCAGGAATCATACTTAGACATTAATGAAGATTTGCAAAAAATCTTTCATAGCACCCATGGGCAGAAACTTCTGTTCTTCAGTAGGTATAATAAGCCTTCAATGAGCACTAATCCCTTTCTAATCTAGAGGACAAAAGTACTTCATTAGTATAAAAGCAGAATGACTGGCTATATGTTATAGAAAAAGAGTTTTCAACTCAACACAGTATATAGAAGAATTCAATATTCATGTTTTCTAAAAGATATGAAGAAGTATGGTCTTTAAATCAAAGGGCCTACGCCTTTGGTATTTTTTCCAACATAAGACGGTGTGAATTTGGTATTGTAGTGGATACCTAATCATGTCAAGAGAATCTAGAATTACTGAAGAGACAAGATTCTTGGCATAATGCAGTTATAAATCCAATGCCCAAATCTCAGAGAATCGAAGGACTGGAATGAGATGCTGTAGAAAGGAGTGAGCATCAAGGAAGAGAGGGTTTGCACACCAATTTGATTCCAGAGGAGCCAGGATTAACAAAGTCCATACCTTTTTATGATTATGTAAGAAAGCTCAAAATAAACCACTCATATATGCTAAATGGATTCTCAACACAAATTCAGGGACATGCTCTGAATTGTTTGCAAAAAGAAATGGAGTGTGCTTAATATACAGCAACTTTAGATCATCTTAGCCACAGGAGCATTCAATTACTGCACATGTGTACTAACTTCATAGATTTGGGCAATACAGAAACAAGTATCTTTTCATATGTTTTCTACTCAGCTGTGTGGGTTTTTACCTTACTCTTTTGATTCATTTCAAATTTAGACTAATTACTTCTAGACCTAAAGCAACAAGCAACACACTATTGTTCTGCATAGTTAGTGTTTAAAAATAAGAACAAAAACAAAAACAAAAACCCCAGGGTGTTGGAGAGATGGTTTGGCAGTCAAGAACATTGGCTACTCTTCCAGAGGATCCAGATTTAATTCTCAGCACCTACATGGCAGCTAACAATTGTCTGTAATTCAAAGTTCAGTGTGTTGGATGCCTTCTCCTGGCCTCTATGGGCACTGCATAAATGCGGTACAAAGACATGGACTCAGAAAAACACTTCTACACTTAAAATATACAAATATACATTGAAATATAATAATAAAAAGATGGAGAGGGTGGGAGTGGTTTGAAAGAGGGTGGGTGGGAGTAACTGAGTGAGGAAAGTTAGGGGGGAAAGTCATGTCATTCTATTTCAATTATAATATTAATTAATTTAATCACAAAAGAATAAAATAATAGGTCAGGTCAAAGAGGTGGTTCAGTGGTTAAGAGTATGTATGATATTTATTAATCTGAAATGTTGAGGATGGCCAAAAAAAAAAAAAAAAAGGGAAAATTTAGGTCTTAAAAAATGGTGCATGTTAAGTTGACAAGGGGTCACTTATGTTCACAAATTTTCTGTCAACTTGACACAGTCTAGAGTCATCTGAGAGCAGGGAACCCAAACTGAGAAAATGCCTCCAAAAGATTCGAATGTAAGCAAGTCTGTAGAGCATTTTCTTAATTAGTGATTGATGTGGGACTGTCCAGTTCATTGTGAGTGTGGCCATCCCTGGGCTGGTGGTCCTGGGTTCTTTAAGAAAGCAGGCTGAGCAAGCCAGTAAAGAGCACTCTTCCATGGCCTCCACATCAGCTCCTGCCTCAAGGTTCTTGCCCTGTTTGAGTTCCTATCCTAATATCAAGGATGGACTATGAATGTGAAAACCAAAGCCAAATAAACTCTTTTATCCACCTTTTCCTCAAAAGCGACAATGAGAGAGGAGAGAGAGGAGAGGGAGAAGGGAGAGAACAGAGAGAGAGAGAGAGAGAGATATGAATTGCTCATACAGAGGACATGAGATGAGTTTGGCTTTCAGCACCCATGTCAGGTAGCACACAACAACCTAATATTCTAGTTCCAAAGGGGTATTTGGAAGCTCTAGCCCCCTCAGCCACCATCATACAGACACTCATACATACACATAATTCAAAATAAAGTAAATCTTTTTTAAAAGGAGGCTTAGATTCCAAACTTTCATGTCTCTGTTGATCCTCAGTAAGTTACTACATATTGCAAAACTATAATTCTTAAATGCAAAAAACAGGGATAGCAATTCCGCACATAAATAAAAGAAGTCATAGTAAGCCATTAACAGGAGTCTAATTACACTATTCAAAGGCAAACTATAAAGGTTTGGAGTAAGACAAGAGGATTTCCCCCCCTCAGGAATTTATTCAACTTCCCTTACATGACCTCCCTCTCTCTAAATTTTGGTGAACAGTGTGTAAAAAGTAACACTTTTTGTAACATTTAGGAGGCAAATAAAACACACACACACACACACAAGCTTTGTACAATGCCTCACTTGCAATAAAATGTGATGAATGGCCACAATCAGGAATCCTTTGGATTTGGAATCCTTTCTTTTTGTTTTTGTTTAACTTTTATAGCTCATAAATGAAAGGTTAAAAACAATATTTGAAAAAACAATCAATCCTTAAAACATTTAGTATAGCATGCTTCCTACAGCTTGGATAAATGTAATTTGAAACAGCTGATGTAGCAAAGAAGGGAATTTGAAAGTAAATTCTCAGCAGGCTTGGCATTAGGTCAAAATTATAAGCCTTCAATGGGGCATCAAGATTTGGAAGTGAAGAGAAATACAGTCAAGTTCTGCTTATATTACATAGCATATCTGCCTGAAGTTCCTCAAGCATCCCAAGGCCAGCAATTATTTATAAATAGCTAAATAGTGTATGTTAAAAGTATAATCCCTATGGACTATACAAAATAGTGTGAATATAACATGTTGCTTGTGTTCCAATTATGCTAATAATTTTTTACAAAAGTATACTATGTAATAAAGACTCCTTGGATTGGAGAGAGCTTTGCTGTCATTCACTGATACATGTTCAATGAAGCAGACATGAGTATCTCCAACTATAGTCCTTAAGAGATATCTGGATCATGACATCTTTCCATCATAGGGTCATCTAGACAAACAGACTTCCTACTCACAGATGCTGAAGGAAGTATCTCTGTGTGGATCCAGAATAAATGAAACAAAGTTATATTTCTGCAGATATCCAAGGAAATACATCTCCTATTCACTTAATTGGCAACACTGGGAGATACTGTGGATTAATGTTTAAGAACGACTGGCCTGAATATTTAAAGTATATTAATAAAAGAACCAGCTTTAATTTTGTTTTATTTGAGTACACCTATTCAAGGTTTTGAATGTCAGACTCTTGCTTTTCTCATATATAAAATATGGATGATAAAATCTACATGGTAACATTGTTGGAGATATCAAGATAGATTAAATGAGCCATGTAATCAACAGGGTTCAAGAAGCCAATTGAAATGATCACTGTTTTTCTTAATATTCTTTTGTTAAAGAAAAAAATTCTTCCTTAGTCTTAGATCTTTTTAATTCTGGAATATGAGAAAAATATTAGACTGTTGATCCCTCTGCCATTTAATAATATGATATATATTAAAATATTAATATAAATCTGTATTTAATGAATTGTGAAGATGACTATGTTCCTGGTGTCAGAGCAAAATAAAAATGGAAAAAGAAGTAAACTCAATGGATATTAAACTTGGTGTGTAAAACCAAATGTGAGATTGGAAGGTAAGGATATTAGTAACCATGAATTCTCATTGTCAACTTGAGTGGATTTGCAGTTACCTAGGTGTCACATCTCTGGGTCTGTCTGTAAGGGTGTTTCCAGAGAGGTTTGGCTAAAAAGGAAATACTCCTATGTATGTGGGTGCCACCATCTCCAGTGAAGGAGGTGTCAAAAACTGAATGAAAAGAGTGAAAATATTAAATGAGCAACAGCCTTCCTCTTTCCCTGATTTCTGGCTGTGGAAACAATATGACTGGTCATCTCACATACCTGCAACACTCTTCTCTGCAATAACAGACTGTATCCACTCAAACTGTAAGCCAAATTAAACCTTTCCTTTCTTCTTGCTTTTGTCAGATATTTTTGTCACAGCAATGAGAATAATAACATACTGTACTAGTACCCATTAGTGGAACAGAGAGGTCACCTGAAGAGCTAGTGGAAACTGGAACAGAAATGCCAAAATCACTGATGTGGTGACATCACTTGCTCCTTTCAGTTCAGAACATCCTCCTAAAGGTAGGAGTTTCATGTAGATTCAGAGGACATCAAGCTTTAAGCACCCTGCCTCCTCCAAGGAAGAATGGATCTAACAAATTTGTCTTTGGAAAATTAATCCACAATGAACAAAGGAAACTTTGTACAAATCCTATGAATGGGTCCTACTAAGAAAGTTACTACAAAAGATGCATTGAAATAAGTAAGTCTTTCTTCAAGAAGCTTAGATAATACAATTTACACATGTCTGAGTCACAGATGATCGACAGCAGGACCATCACAGAAGTGTGGAACTATTGACAGGCTATATACTACAACAAGACTTGTCAATGATAGATTCTGGATTATTTGTGTTCTATCATCTATGGCACATGGCTGTGTGGTCTGGGCATTCTCATTGTCAAGGATAAGGTTTGCAAGACAGAAATCTGAAAGCACCTTAGCATATTATTGACACTAGACTTCTGTTAGATGCTCCTGATAATTATTCAATATTGTTCTACAGATCAATGTGACTTTAAGTGCAAATCTACCAATCATTTGTTAGTGGTTTCTGACAAAAATCTCTAGGGAGAAGATATGAATTCAATACTAATGAATTGCAGGGTGCAATCATTTAAACCAGGTCACAAGTACTTTATTTAATAGTGGATCAGAAACACTCAGGGCATCGACATTACGAATAGCTAAGTACTAAAATATTTAGGCAGAAGAAAAAAGGATAAATTGATTGAGGATAAATGTTCTAGATAGTAAAGATTTTCAGTAATGTTACAAACCAAAGTTTATGTGCTACAGTGAGTCACATCTTGAGCCAATTTTAGTGTCAGAAACTCAAATTCAAAAGGAATTTGTGACTAGGAGCTGAAGCACAGAAATTATACCTTGATAATTTACTGTATGCCAGAGGCTATGCTAGGCAATATATTGCATCATTGATGAGCTGTATGTGAACTGGGTATCCAGAGATGTGCTTTAGAAAATGTTTGCTAAGGTTTTATATTAGGGAAAGCCTTGATTTCTTTAAATGAATGAATCTCATGTTTTCTATACTTGTGTTGCCTCTTTTCTTTCTCATTTGAACAGTGAAAGTTCATGAATCTCATTGATTAACCTAAATATTTAAAGACTTTTGACACTGTACCAGACATGACCAATACTATGAAGAATGCATAATTAGCAGTCACCATCATGAATAGATTCAAGATTAGTAATGAATGTTTGTATATTAAAAACATTTAAGGCCATTACCTTCTAAAGTACAATTGACATTAATATTTTTTTAAATCAGAACTTCTTAATTACAAATAATGACTTATATTGCCCAATTTCTCACTAAGTGACTGAACCAGAGGTTGATGACATGAAGTTGATGGATTTCATCCAGTGTTCTTTGTAATAGGCTCAGATATTTGATTGATGTTTAGTGCCTTACTGAAAGTGAATATGTTGTTCCTCTTATATGTTGTTCCTCTATAAGCCCTATGGTCCATACCTTTCATCCTTCATATATCTATATTTTTTGTTCTTAAAAGTTTTAGTTGAATTTACTTTTAAATGCTATTGAATGACTATAAGCAGGTCTATTTGATATCTCGTGATATTCTAATACCTGGCATCAGCAACAGCCTCGAATTCTTCCTTCGGTTTCCTTCTTTTATCTCTTCTTCAAAATGATAACTACTTAAACAGGTGGCTGTTGCATTCTGTTCTGTGTACTGTCAGTACAATCTTTTGTACCTTTTGACAAGTTTTCAAAAGAGTCTCAATTTGGGTATTACACATCCAAATGGATCCAATCAATATCTAAATTGTTGACGTGACAAGTGAACATAGAGACTTGTTTGTGAATAAACATGATAATTATCGACAATCAATGGGACAGTTCAGTCAAGTAAATTTTAAGAGTATAGCTTTTCCTAATAAGCATTTGTCAAACTGTTCTGCTCAGTGAGTTAGCTTGCTTTAGGGAGTTACTAGCAACCAAGTTTTGTCAAAATCATTGTCAAAAAAAAAAAAGCAAATGTAAAATAAAACTTCTTAGGAATGTAAGGAAATTGTGCCTGCTTTGAAGGCACAACTATAGAACTACTGGCCAAACCATTCATACTTGTCCATTTTTCATAGTACTCATCTGCTCAGAGAGAAAAAAAAACTCATTATTTCACTCTAATCCATCAGAAAAAATTAAACAACTAGACACCAGCTTTATAGGTACTACTGTGTGAATCGTTAGAGCCCACAGAGTTTAGACTGTGACTGTAAAAATACTTCAAAGTGATGATGGTACAGAAGCAAGCTGCATGTGACAAAATAAATTGTTTTTAATTGAATTTAATTAGAAGGTAAGCAAAAAATAAGGTTAAATTATCTATGAATTATTTATGAATTTTTATACTGAAAGACACTTTTAAAAGTAATCTATTAGGTCTCTAATGGATTTTCATAATAAGAATGAATTCTAGCTATTTGATCAAAGTACTTTTGTGAAGATTTCCTTTTGCATTCATGATACCTTTTCTGGTTGTCAATGTAGGAAACAATTTGTTTTTATATCTCCATTATTAGCATAAGATTTACAATCTGAAACATTCAGTTGGTAAAATTCATCTTTATTAACAGTAGACATGAAAAAAGATCTCTCTGACTTCAAAAGCACTTTTTAGATTGCTTACAAGGCAAACAAATAGTGATTGTTTTTTAGTTTCATGCTTACGCAAAGGCAATAAAGGTTTTCTTTTAGATATAATTTTTTAAGCCTCACCAAGACATGGCTTTTAAAAAATGTAAAAGGGCTAGTTATTTATCATGCTTATGTAACTATATAGTCACCATACTCTCAAGACCAAAATGTAGAACCTGGATTTTCCTATGAGAATATGGTATTAGCTGGAATGGTCAAGGTTTTCATGTGAAGTGCTGTAGCAGACTCACAATAACGCAGAGAGACTAATACTGTTATGGTAACAGGGAATAAAGCTCGCTGAAGATAAGTAGCCTATTAAAATAAGCAAAAAAGACAATAAAATAACCAATTAAAAGTAAGTTTTATAGTGTTTTTTATTATACATCATGGAGTTCAAGGAAATTAACATTCTTCCTCAACCAGGTTCTATGTGCTTCGAGAAATGAAAAAGAATAGTCAAAAAAAATCTCGTTTATCAGAATTAACTATTACAAGGGAAGGCAGTCTGAATCTGAAAGTAAATAAGCTTCTCCTAGAATCCTGTATAAGTATTATGTGTACACAGCAAGATCCCCCCCCCACACACACACACACTCACACACACAGACACACACACACATGGGAGGAGAGGCAGAGCTAGGATTTGCATGTCTGGTTTCTCCTTTTGAAGTCATCTTTCAGATATATCTTATCTGTACTTCCAAAGCACTTTGTGTAAGAGATAGTAGACAAGCAGTTTATATCATAGGAAGAAATCAATAAACAATATGATCTAGGGGAAGCCTTTCAGGTATCATGGTAAGCTTTTACCCCTATTCTCCAACAAGGTCCTCATGAAACTCTAAGCAGTACTTCTGAGAAGGTATATCACCATAACCCTCACAAAAGAGATAATACAATTTTCCCAGTTCACACTACTAATAAATATAGGAGTTAAGACCCCACTATCTGAAGTAGTATCTGATTGCTAAGTGTTTAAAGAACAACTTGTAATAATCATCCATCCATCTAGCCACATGTCTATCATTATTTATGTAACCAATACTATAGAATCTGTAGTGATGAGTATGAAAATAATTTATCTTGTATATGAATGAGCTTCTCCTGTCCAGACACTAAGCCAAAAAGGCTCTACCATCATTTCTCTTTTTAAAAGTTCAGTTACCTTTACAGTGGAAGGAGCAATATATTTTTGAGCTTGAAACTACAAAGCAAGAAGAAAAAGAAAGATGCTTTACACTGGTAACAAAGATAAAGCCTTCCCTTTCAATGTCATACAGGTTTGAAAGACAGGCACACCCCCACTTACCCCTGGCAGACAAAGCCCTTGAAGACCCAGATATGGTCATGAGCAGATTAAAGTTTTTCTGTTTTACAAATAACCCAATTAAAAAATGGGGTATAGATCTAAAAGAAGAATTCACAAAAGAGGAATCTCAAATGGCTGAGAAACACCTAAAGAAATAATTGACATCCTTAGCCATTAGGGAAATGCAAATCAAAACCACATTGATATTCCTTCTTACACCTGTCAGAATGACAGCTCATGCTGGTGAGGACATACAGCAAAGGGAACACTCCTTCATTGCTGATGGGAGTGCAAACTTGTATACCCACTATTGAAATCAATATGTTAATTCCTTAAGAAATTGGAAATCGACCTAACTCAAGACCCAGCTATACCACTACTGGGCATCATTCCAAAGGATACTCCATCCAACCAGAAGGACACTTGTTCAACTGTATTCATAGCAGCTTTTTTCATGATAGAAATTGGAAAGAACCTAGATGCCCCTCAAATGAAGAATGGATAAAGAAATTGTGGTACATTTACACAATGGAGCTATTAAAACAATTACATCATGAACTTTGCAGGCAAATGGATGGAATTAGGAAACATCATCCTGAGTGAGGTAACTCAGTTCCAGAAAGACAAACAGGGTATGGACTTACTTATATGTAGGTAGTAACTGCTTAGCAAAGGAGAAAGGTACTAGTATCCACAGACATCGAAAAACTATGTAACAAGAAATGCCCTGGTAGAAGCACAGGGCTCTCCTTCGTACAGGGGATGTTGAACAGAGGGTGAAGGTAAGTTGAGGGAGGATGGGAACGGCAGTATAGGGAACAGGAGGAGGGGAGGGATGGAGGGAGAAAATGTATGGAAAGACTACAAGAACTGGGAGACAATTAGGGAGCCATTAAGAGACCTAGAACAGTGGAAACTCACAGAAATCTATGAGGGAGACCCTAGCAAGGATCCCTAGTAATTGGGAATAGGGAGCCTGAATAGGCCATCTCTTGTGTCCAGGCAAGGCTTTCAGTGATGAGACCGGTACACCATCCTGGGCACAGAGCCTCCAACCTATGGCCTATTCTCCCTACAAGCTCCTCCTTGACAATGGAAGGGCATAACCCCATGCCTAAGGAGGGAATCCCAGCCTGAAACTATAGGGTAGGCCAGAAACTAGAGTCTGATTAACCCAGAGACAATTTCTAATGATGTCATGCTCTGCTCATAAATGGTTACCTAGCCCAGTCCTCACCAGAAACGCCCCCTACAACAGCTGATAGGAACATGCTGAGAGGCCCAGGGCCAAACATAGTGCAGAGATCAGGGAACTCCACAGAAGTAGGAGAGGAGGGACAGTGGAGGCCAAAGGGTCCAAGGACATCAGGAGAATGAGCCCCACAGTGACAAATGATTAGCACTCTTAAGGGCCTCCAGAGACTAAAGCCACAGACACAGAATGTGTACAAGCCCCAAAATACATTTTATGATTGTCTGGATTACTGTTCTTGAAAAACTCCTACAGGCTGGAGTGGAAGTGTCTGTGACCCTTTTACCTGCCTTGAGACCTTTTTGCTTCTGCTGGATTGCCTGGCCCACCTCTTGACATAGGGATTGGTGGCTAGCCTTGTTCCATCCCATTATGCCATGCTCTGATTGTGTAGTAACTCTGGGGGAATGGTTCTTTTCTGAAGAGAAGCCAGGATAGGTGGCATGTTTGTAGGTGATGATGGGGGAAAAATCAGGGGAAAGGGGGATGGGGGAAGCTAGGGGGAGTGGAGGGAGGGAAGTAGGCAAGTAGGGATGTATTGCATGAGTTGTATGAGAGAAGAAAAAAATTAAAAACAAATTGATAAGTTTTAAATTCAAATTATTTTTCAAATTATAACCATACTTATAATATACAAACATTATATATGTTGCTTATATATACAAAGTTATGAAAGATTTTTACAATTAAAACAAAATCTGTTATAAATTCTCCTCTAAACTTTAGTAGTAGCAAATGCCTTTGAGAGGACCAGTTCCATCTAGCAGTGGGCTACACTGACCTCAGACCTTTCTTTCCCTGTAAAAATCCTCACTTTCCCAGAAGCCTCTTGCATTTCCACGACCAATCAGAAAGATTCCCTAACCACTCCCTGTTCGGTTTAAAAGGTCCACATAGCTGCATTTGAGGGCTGCCATGTTTTTTGGTTGTTGTTGTTTTGGGGTTTTTGTTTTTTGTTTTTTGTTTTTTAAATTGGCTGGCCCTGGCATGCCACTATGTCACCTGTGGAAATAAACAGCTTTGTTTGGCCATAGGTATGTCTCAGCCTGTGCTTGAGCTATTTTGCGGACCCAACATCTTTACTCCCAGGATTTGGGAGGTAGAGGCAGATGGATCTCTGTGAGTTGGAGGCCAGCCTGGTCTCCAGAGTGAGTTCCAGGACAGCCAGAGTTACAACAGAGAAACCCTGTCAGGAAAAGAACAAAACCAAACAAGGAGCTAAATCTTGGCCCACTCCTATTTGCATTACCATTTTTGTCATGCAAATAGATGCTAGGCTCCTTTACTACTTCTTCATTGTCTGTGGGAAAGTGGAGTTGTTTTTTGTTTTTTATATCTTTTAAATCCATTCTTAACTCATGCTCTTTTCTCTGCCCCTTCTACATTTTCCTTTTTAACCAGAGCTGTCAGTTAGTATGTTAACAACCTTTAAGCCCACTGCAGTTGTGCAGAGAGGAGTTTTGCTCCTTTGGCCTGACCTAAATGTTGGCTAAATTCCTAACAGGAAGATCTTTGCCCAACACAATGTTCAGATCTTTCAGAGACCTCTGTTTAAATCATCTGTGGGGAAATACAATTTAGTGTAGAATTATGTGTGTTATGAAACTTTTTGTTACCTTATAATTTTTATTTTGTTTGTTTTGTTTTTGAGACAGGTTTCTCTGTTGTAACTCTGAACTCTGGCTGTCTTGAAACTCATTCTGTAGAACAGGCTGGCCTTAAACTCACAGAGATCTCCCTGGCTCTGCCTCCCCCCAGTGCTGGGATTAAAGGTGTGTGCCACCACTGCCTGGCTACCTTATAATTTTTGAGTAGAACAAAAATAGAAAATTTTGGAGCTGATATTTGAAAGTGTTGTGACTAACTTTTATAAGTGTTTTATAATGCTAGAGGAAACACATACATATTTGTGTCTATGTGTGCACATTACATAAAATACTACATGTATTATTTTCTTTTATTAGAAAGTTGTAAATATACACACACACATACATACATACATACACACACACACACACACAAACACACACACAAAATTGAAAAGGGATGGGGGGGTGTTTTCACTGGAAAGCACCAATTAGTGATGAAATAGAAATGAAGTCCTTGTTGTATTTAGTTCAAGTTTGTTCTCAAACACTTCAATTCCTGTTATTGATTCAATATTTGTATTTATACTCTTAGAGACAGACATTAGCAATCTGAATGCTTTAGATTTCCTAATGCTTAGTTGTCTTTCACCATTTTCTTACCCTTCTCTGGGTCTCTATGCATAATGGGGTTTTGATCCCAAATGATCTTAGCAGACACACCTGTCTGATTCTGGGATCTGAATATTGAAACCAAAATCTGTACAAATTTGAGAGGACACACATCTTAAGTCTGCTTTGCACTCATACATTTATTATTGAAAAGAAGTAACAAAACATCATAGCTATGTTTGACTACTTCAGTGTTTTTATTGCATAAGATTTTAGTTCAGGTGCATGGATGTTTCTGACTGGCTTTTAAAACAGTTTAGCTATTCCATGTCAGAAGGGAAAGAACTTTGCAGAGAGGATATTCCATGTCTACTACATCCATTGAGATATATTTTGAATTTTTAACAAATATTGACAAAGATTATCCTGAAGTCTGATCTCTGTGGCATTTCACTGTAGATCTTCTATTTTTGATAACACATCTTTATTTTCTGAAATTTGGTTCTTTGGAAGTTTATGGAACATCTAAATACATTCTGAAATACTGTGTGTCTCTTCAAGTTTGTTCCAGATAATAGTAAGAGAGATTTAGGCAATTGAATGCTATTTGTCTGTAAGGAGGGATATCATCATTTCCTTTTGATCTTCTACTTCAATTCATCTTCAATATCCTTTCTCTCCTTTTCTAAGAAATAAATTTTTGAACAACATAAATAACATTAAATAATTTGAGCAATTTTACACTGCTTTATTTAATTTTTTTCATGACAAGTTTACCATGGAGACCAATCAAGTTCTATCTTCTAAAGTTCTCTTGGTTTAAACCACAGTAACATCCTTATGATGGTAACAAATCCTTAATTGTGCATGTGTACCTTAGAGTACCTCCAACAATTTCTTGTCCTACAAGCCACCTTATAAAGCAAATTTCTTAATTTTTCAAGCTCATTACTCTATCACTATATCAGACAACAAGCTCCCAGTACATAATTCACATCCAGCCTGCAGTCATTGGCTATTGAACTGAGAATGTCTTTGTTTTGTTTTGTTTTACATTTTAAATGATTATATTTATAAGTTATATAAATAAACAATGCTTTAGGTGTGCCTATTGGGAAGTAGTTTTACATCCTTGCAATTTTAAGAAAATTCAATGTTCTTTATAACACAGGACCTGAATTAGGGTTCACTAAGGAACAATCAGTGATAGCAAAAACTGCATAATCAAACCTTACAAGACTACAGCTGGCCAATCTCAGCCATATGGGAAAACATGAGGACATCCAGCTGAGCATCCACTTTTCCTTTCTTGTGTCATTCCTCAGGCTACTGTGCTTTGCATTACACTGACATAAACCATCCCCACTTGCTAATATCCAATTAGCTCATCTGCATACTCAAATAAATATAACAATAAAAGACCAGCAATATAGACTTGAACACTATCTTGACAGAGAAGTTCAGATTACTTTAAGATCAAATACAAGTGTCTGAACTTTTCAGCATTTCAAGTAAACATCTCCAAGAAAAAGAATTTTAAATTTCAGTGTAGAAGGCAAGAAAGAATTTTTTTCTGTGAAGTTGGATCTCCTTTATGGACAACTTTTGGAATCTATTGAAAAATACTGATATTACTCATGGATTTCAGATCTACTTAAATAATCCTCTTCTTTTACCCATTCAATGCCTTAAACTCCTGAGGCACAAAAGGCTCTTCAGGAAGCAGGATCAGTCCCACCCTGGCTCTTTCCTAACACCTTACCTCCTTTCATATCTTACAGCCTATATTCTCAGAGCTTGCTCCTGGTTATAGTCATCAAAGAGACTTAGCACTCTCAGTGCTCTAGCCAGTGTCCATTATAATTATACCAGACTACCTGAGTATATAAAGATCATCAGGAGATTATAATGTCCTGCAAAGTTTAGAAAGCAGGGATCTGATTGTCTCACTGAACTATTGTTAAGGGGTGCCATTTTCACTGTGAATCTAAGAACCATGAGATAGTCTCAAGTTGTACCCTTAGGGAAAAGTCCTTCTTTTCTTTATGCCTTGACACTAAGTAAAGCTTCTGTGACACCAAATAGTTTTTTACTTAAGAAAAATCAGGTCTGTCAGAAAGAAAGCATGCTTTCTTCCAAGACAATGTTTCTTACCATTCTCCTAATACCTAACCTAAAATAAATATTTATTATGTTATATTTAGTATAAAATATAAATATAATTATTCAACCAATGATTAATGAGCATAAGTTGTTTCAGAAACAGAGCTAGAAATGTAAATACAGCATTTATTCACCTTTTTTAAAAAAAAAGCATCACTTTTTTAATTGCTCACCACATGCCTGGTATCATACACACCATGCCAAGCCTACTGTTATGAATGACATGTACTTCCACACTGTTCTGAATGACATGCACTTCCACATCTGACCCTTTAAGGCATAATCATAAGGTAGTGTTGAATGATACTTTACGTATTCCTTCCCATTTGACTACAACTAAGTAGAAATTGCAGGGATATTATTAAATTTAGATTTGTTAACTCCAGTTAGTTATAGTTCTACATTTGGTTTGCATAGAATGATGGTCAGTAGGAAACTTCCTGGGACACTCATCACTTTTCCAATCTCAAGTAAGCAAGCACCCAGGCATCATGGCTGATCATTTGTATTAAATCCTGAACATTGGGATTCATCTAGATAATTTTCATCAAGGAGTATTTTTATAGGACATGTGAGTTTGATGGAAAATCATTGTGTTGGGCATTCATACTGTTTTTGTGATTTGACCTGGGCATGTAGACTTCTTTATTTTCATTTATTTAATTTTTTGGCCATGCATCTAATATGACTATTTGGCCTGTCCATGCATTAGCTATGTCATCAGAGCATCAGAGTCAGGCCAGTTAAAGCTGGAGCATGAGCTATTTTTTGGACCAAAGCCAAGCAAAGCCAGAATCTGAGTCTTGGTCTAAAGCAAAGACTGTTTGTATGGAGATACAGAGAGGGCAGAAGAGACTATAGGGTGAGAGTAACTATGTAGAGTCAGAGCCATATCCAGAGTTATGCCTGTTTGTCTATTTGTGGTATATGGCCAATGGGAGAATGAAAGAGCCTTTCCAGGCAAAGGTGGCTTGAGAATAAAGCTGGTTCAAATTGTGGCCCAGGGATCTGGAGTTAGGACTCTGGGTATGGAGATGGTGGTGGATGATAGGAGGGATGAGAGTGTGAAAAAGGGACTTCCCAGGCTCTGACAGAACAGGCTCCCTCCTCTGCACCTAACTATATCCTCAGACCTTGGTCCTGAAATGACTACCAGGGCTCTAGGTATCTCATGATAATATGTAAGTGGGAAGAGCAACAAAGAATGCATCTGGTTCCAAAGTAATTCTGTCTTAGTTACGGTTTCTACTGCTAAGATCAAACACCATGACAAAAAAGCAAGTTGTTAAGGAGAGGGTATATTTGGCTTACACTTTCACACTGTAGTTCATCATTGAAGGAAGCCAAGATAGGAACTTAAGCAGGTCAGGAACTTGGAGCCAGAAGCTGATGCAGAAGTTATGGAGAGTACTATTTACTAGCTTGCTCTTCATGGCTTGCTTAGTCTGCTTTCTTATAGAACCTATCACCACAAGTCCAGGGATGACATCACCCACAATGGGCTGGCCCCTCCCTCATAAATCACTGATTAAAAAATTTGCTACAGACTTTCATGCAACCCAATCTTATAGAGGCATTTCTTAATTGAAGTTCTCTTCTCTCAGACTTTAACTCATGTCAAGTTGACATGAAACTATCCAACACATTTTTTAGGTATAAAGTAACCTTAGCAAGATATCCAAAAACTATACCACTTCTCACATGTTAACCAGAAAGGCACCATGAAGAACTACTCAATTGGTTCAGAGGAAACATGGAGATCTCATCATGGAACTGCTAATTCCTAGAAAGTTGATCTTACCAAAGGACATGGGAAGATTTGTTGGTAGATAAGCAACATGATTTTCAAATACATGCTATAAAATTTTGGATACAACCTTGATACTCTCAAAAGGACTGGTCCCTGAATTTGGCAGCATGGATATCAGTACTGCCTGGTGGAAAAGGGGTTGAAAATACTGAGATGTGGCACTCCCTCTCAGGGATACTGAATTAATGAGCTGGAGGCAACACAAATGTCAGGTTTTCTAAAAACCTTAAAGGTGATTCCAAAATTAGGGAAGTCAACAAAGAGCTGTAAAGGAGCCCTTCACACAAAACACACACCAGAAACACCTGAGGGGCTCGTCAATCAACTGCACATTCTGATAACGGTAACAGCATGTCGAACCATCTCCTATAATGCTCATACTTACAATTTAAAGACTATCCCTTGAATTGCAAGGCCCTGGTATCCCAAGATCATGGGTCAGTCATGACAGTTATTACACTGCTTATAATTTGGTTGTTACATGACCAACTTCTCATGAGTTTTTTTTTTTTCAATGAACAAAAGTTTGCCTGCTCCAGAGAAGATACTTCATAGAGGCTAGGTGGGAGATATATATATGTATATATATATATATATATATATATATATATATATATATATATGTATATATATGTATATATATGTATGTATATGTATGTATGTATATATGTATATGTATGTAGGTATATATACCTACATACATATTTATATATATATACACATACATACATATACATATACATATATATATATACATATACATATATATACATATATATATATCTACAGTCTATTTCTGAGCAATCATGAGCAGATAGACACATAGATGAAGAAGGCCTGGATAACCATAATAACTAGTTTCATCCATCTGTCTGAATACTTTTGATGTGGAACAACTGGCTAAGTTAGCAATGTTCATATGATTTCCAGGATCAATAGACCCATTCCATGCTTCTATACAAATCTTTTTTTTTTTTTTTTTGGCTTAGGACACTGGCTGCCCAAAGTGATCAGAGGAATGTAGCTGTTAAAGCCAGATCTGGCCAGAGACAGCTGCCTTTCTGCCTCTGGCACTTTTGTTGAAGACAACTTTGTTTTTAATTTTTCTTTTTGTTTTCCTTTCTTTTTAATTTTTTAAAAATGTTTGCAGGCTTATAATTACACCCTTGTATCCCAGGAGGGAACTATATAAAGCTATTGCATAATGAGATGCCTATGGTCATTATTTATTTCAAAAAACAAAATGCTTGGCTTTTAACCAAGAGGAATCATTCCTGTTTGCACAAAAAAATCATAAAATTAAAGTTCAAAAAACAGGAAAGAGGCAGCATACATCCATGACGGACACCTGTGCGTGGCAGTGACTTACTCTCCTATGCTGCAAGTGATCATTATCCAAAAACAGTGAATCCTCACAGCCTGCCTTTCCTTATCATAAGAGAGAAGTCCTTCATTATAGAGTTGTTCCAAAGTAGAATTCAGTCAGGGTGAACAGTAAGCAGTATGCTGAACTGCATAATCACTTGGAGGGCCAAGAGTCACCATAACAAGGCTGTCACTTGAAGCTCTATTGCTCTCAGCCACTGTAGACATTTTGGAAAAAAGCTTCATATGCAATTATTTCAAGTAAAGATTTTTTTTATTTGTATTGGTATATGTGTCTGTGCCCTCATGAATGAACTCACATGTGGGCAAGTTCTCACTGTGTCCAGTGAATGACATTGTGTCCTCTGGAGCTGCAGTTACATGTGGTTGTGAGTCTAGGTTGCTGGAAAGAGTGTGTAGCTCTTAACTGATGAGCCATCTCTGCAGCCCTAACATTTGAATTAAAAGAGGCCTAAGTGGTGAACAAAAGTAAAATGGCCATTAAATTTATCAGCGACTATAATTTTGTGAGAACCTTTTCTAGGAGTCACTGGAACAGATTCTGAATCTTGGTTCCTTCAAGCCTATAAACTTGGGCTTCTTTGATTGGTTAGAGAGACTGTCTACCCTACAACTGCTTCAGTCCCTTGCTCATTCTATCCTCTCTCCATGTAATATAATTCTTTGCTTGCATCCATCTGTGGTCTGTAGGATGTGGTATTATGGAGATCTAGATCACCTTTGATAGCTGTTCTTTTAGGTTTCAATCCAGTTTTTTTAAAATTTATTTATTTTCTGTGTGTGAGTGTTTTGCCTGCATGTATATCTGTGCACTGTATATGTGTCTGGTGCCACAGAGGTTACAAAAAGATATTGGACCACCTGAAACTGGAGTTATAGAGAGTTATAAGTCATCACATGAGTACTGAACCCAAGTCTTCTGCAACATCAAGTGCTCTTAACCACCAAGCCATCTCTCCAGCCCCAAATCCAGGCTTTAACCACTACTAATTTTGTCATATAAACTCTCTTTAACTCAATGTTCAATAAACTTTTTAACTATATATATATATATATATATATACACACACACACACAGATATATGTGTATATATATTTGTATACATTATACATATAACTAATATATAATGAACAATATATATATTGAACATTATATATACATAATGTAACTAATAAAGAGCTCTATCATATGAACTTAGTATTAAAAGTAGATGGCTTGGACTTTTAAAGGAATTGCTTGGTTCATAGAAAATTAAATATGAACATTAGAAATTTTGTATCACCATGTTGCTTCTGGGTGGTAGTATATGGTGATTTATTTTTACTAATATGTATGTGTCTATGTGCTTCTACATGTGTATGTGTGTATACATATGTGTACATGTGTGTTTGTATACATATATGTATTTGTGTTTCTCTCCATGTTTCTCTGTATGTGGGTGTGTGCATAGTATGTGTGTGTATCTATGTATGTGTGAGTTTCTGTGTCTCTGTGTGTGTGTGTGTGTGTGTGTGTGTGTGTGTGTTGCTCTTTCACAGTTCACATCATTACTTCTCATAAAAAAATGCAGTGAGAATCCAGTTACAACTGGTTTTACTCTTTTGTAGCTCATTACTGCTATAGCACCTCACCTGGTCTGGGAACTGACCTGTACCTGGTACAGCTTACTGCCCTGCTCATTTCTATCCCTTACTTGCTACTCTGCAACTTCTGGGCGGGGGGCCATGCTTCCTGGATTTTTGCCTTCAATATCCCCATACATGTTTTTGCTACTGTTGGAATGTCAAGGGCAGCTTATATTTTGAGATAATTTATAGATGACCTTGTTTTCTGAGTATCTGAATGTAAGTGATAATAGAATTTATAGGTAAGAAAGTAGAGACAGACCTATAGCCTTTGAGGTTGAGATGAGATAACATGATATAGAGATGATAAACATCATTCATTTCACCTCTTGGACTTTTACCAAGTTAAATTCTACTATAGAAATTATTAAATTTTCTTTGTGTATGTGTATGTGCATGTGAGTCCATTTTAATTTGTGCATGCACAAATGTGTGATAGTACATATGCAGATGTGTGTGAATATAGGAATATGTGTATGTTCATGGAGGTCATTGACTGACGTTACAGGTCTTTTTCTATTACTCACTCCTTTACTTTTTGGGGGTAAAGAGACAACATGGTCTCTCAATTAACCCAGAGCTCATGTATTTTGCTTGCTAGGCTGGCCAGCAAGCACGAGATGTCTTCCTGTCTCCACCTTACCAGCACTAGAATTACTGATATGTGATGCTATACCAGTACATCCTTTACATGGGTGCTCTAGGATCTGAACTCAGGTCTTTATGCTTGAACTGAAAACAATTTATCCACTAAACCATCTCTGGAGCCCTCGTGGCTCATATATATAGGGCAGAAAATGATGAGGAAAAAACTCAGCACATAGACAAAGGAAATATCTAAGTCAACACCAAATAGCACAATGAGACCTAGGTTGGCATGAATTTCCTTGATACTAATTTATTATGGGTAATATGGTAAATAAAGTAAACGGAGAAAGCAATACTCTCAAGTTTTGTTTCATTTTCTTTTTCTCCACCATAAGCAGAATTTCATAAATTACATGATTCACTGTCAAGGACAAAGTAGTGCTGATGTTTCTAAGTACCATAACAGTCACCTATCTTGGAATGGAGAATCAGGGCTTGCTTGTATTTTTTTTCTATTTGAGACATGTTGTCACTACATAGCCCATGCTGACCTCAGACTTATATTCTGCCTCCCAGATGCTGAGATTAGAGATATTGCATATCTCTATTGCCTAGATGATGCCTAGTACCAGATGTTATAATTTAAAACTGAGGGAGAAAGAGGAGAATCTTTATATTAAAATTGTAAAGTTTCACATTTAATTTTTATCCAACCCTGGCAGTTTCTTATACCATATCTTGATTTAAAGGTGTTTAACCTGTAAACACTTCCCAGAAGGCTCACCATGAGGGTCTTCTAAATAGTGCTAATTTTGGCTAAGCACTCATGTTATATTTTGACTTCCTCCTGCTTTGAGATCATCTCTCCTGAAATGCATATCCCTTCTCCATAATTTTCATCTACATTCTGAGAATGTTGTTGATGTATAAAGAAATCTGAAAAGTTTAGCTTCACTAGAATCCTCTTGAGGCTTAATGACAAAATACTAAAGATATTCCATATACATGCATTTTTATATTTAGTGTCTTGTCCAGTTGGAGCAGTGTCTATGGGAGGAAAACATGAGATTACAATATAATCATTTACTCCTTACAGAATGCTCTCAGAGGAGGAAAAAGCTTGCTCTTGATCCCAGAATCACAGAAAGAATGAGAAGGAGATCTTATATAGCTAGTCATCTAATGAGTATAACATTCCTATCCAGATTATTTCTCTTGAAATCCAGGAATGCACTGTTTGTTTGTTCAAGATGGTTTTGTGATATTTCACTAAAGGACTAGCCCCAAAACACTAGTGAACAAACATATCCATAGTAAACATGAAACTTTCCTACATCACTTTATGTCCCTTTCTCTATGGATGGTAGATGGATCTAGATAATAACCATTTAGTTTTCTTTCTGCCAAGACTCAGTGCTTCCTCTGTGTAAATGAATACTGACCTTGGTCATCAAATCCTAAGGGCTCCTGGAAATCTGCCAAGTACTTTGTGAATACTTGCAGGACCAAATAAGATCTGCACAAAAGCAAGAAGTATATTCTGCTTATAAGAATATCTGTTTACAAACATCTAATTATAATTTAGTGACAATGGCATTTGTCTTTTAGAATTATACTCAAAACATAATTATGTAATTATTTAACATTAAAAGCTGTCTGGATATTGACCAGTTCTGCATCTCTGTGTAAATTGCTGTCTGCTAAAAAAAAGAAGCTTTCATAATGAGGGTCAAGATATACACTAATCAATGGGTATAAAGATAAGTCCTTAATAATCAGATTAATACCATTTTCAATTAGCAGAGCAGTAGTAGTAGGTTCTCTCATAGGAACTGTGACGTGTCTAGCCAAAAGTTCTTGACCACTATTGGTGCCATATGTGCTTTGACTTCTAGAGAGTCTTAAACACTATCAGAAAAGGGTTGATTACACTAATAGTATTCCTTCCTGTTATTGCACTAAGTTTTGCCATATGGATTATTATTGTAGTTCACAATATTCTCAACTTAATAAGATTGGTGCTTGCTTTTCTCCTCTAGTAGTGATCATAACACCTTCTGTATGAAGCTATGAAAGCTAGCCATACCGGATGAAGCTTCTAGGTAAGGACCAGCTTGATATCTCTATGTTCTCATGTGGGTCACGTATAGCAATAGGGCTTTCCTGTCAAATTCTGGAGGATAACTAAGATCAATGGCAAAAACCTGTAATATTCATGAATCTAAAGGCCTCAGCGGACTACAACTCTAAATGAGGCATCCCGTCCCTGACACCGGACTTATTTGCTAAAATAGTATCTAGTAGGGACCTTATTGACCCATTATAATATTAAGTCATCTAAAAGGATTTTTGAAATATTTTAATTTACTTATCCATCCCATATTCCCTCCTGTAACCTGGCCTCTCAACCCTCGTCCGAGGAGAAACTTGTTGCAGCAGATGGTCATAAACACAGAGCTCCACAACTGGTCAATACGCAGAGCATAATAGCATAAGAGACTGTGGATGCTCAGCCCTAAAAGTGGGACACCTATTTCACAATCCCTCTTCTTCAGTTCGGAGACGGTTGTGGAAGACAGGATAGAAACAGTTCAAGACGGGGAGGCAGGCATTTAGAAGAAATGGTGTCAGTGTTTCCGGACTCGAAAGGCAGCTGCCTATATGAAGTCACAGTGGTTGTAGGAGCATGTACAGGACTTGTGCAAACTCAAGTCAGATCAAGTCCCAGAATAGAGGGGGGAAGTGGGCATGAAGTCCTCCTACACATAGGCAAGGAGTGACTGACCATATACAACTTCTTGGAGAAGAGTCAGTTTTCTCCAATGTAATTTCTAGTAAGTTGGCGATGCTCCAATGGAAAGCCACACATCTAAGAATATGTAGGAAGCAAAAAGTGAACTTTATTATTGTGTGGGGAAAAAAAGGAGGTCACAAAGTTTGGTGGATGGTGAAGTGTATCTGGGAGGACTTTGGAATGAGGGGTAAATATGAATGAAATACAATGTAATAACATTTTCAAAGCACTAATTAAAAAGGGAGAAAAATGCTGTCTGGGATGTGACAGAGAAAAAGTATGTGTGGAAAATGTCCAAGGCCCTTTGTCTCTCATATTCTGTTTCTAGTCTATGGAGAATAGGGCAGGAGTAACCCCTATGCCTTGCTAAATGATGTGATTTTATTTCTCAGTCTGTCGAATGACAGTATCCTTCAGTCATATATTTTCTATGACTTTTTCAACAACGATTTGTTACCCACCCCAGTTATGAATTCATAGGATATACTGTGCTGCTTACCACAGTATTAGAATAGTATCTTTAAATTTTAATGATGTGGCTTCAGAAATGATGAAATTTCCTAATATCCAGCTCTCTGCTCCATAAGCAATTTTCATTTACAGCCTTCAATAATCACTTCTTGACAATGCTCATGGGATGCTGCATTAGTTAAAGACTAGACATATGTATTTCTCCTTTAAAATTTCATTATGCATTCATCATTTTACAGCATTGCTGGTAATGTTTTTCAGATCCTCCAAATTTATCATGCTCCATGCACATATAAAACAATGATTCTTGACATACTTATCAAAGATTTCATAAAGCTGTATAACAGACAATATTTTTTCTGAAGGCAAAAGTTAATATTTACCAAAATACCTCCCTTAATATTGAACATAAATGTGAATGCTGAAACATAAATGTGAATATTTGTAAATCCATATTTTCATGGAAATAGCACTTAATGGTGACATCAAAAATTAACCACTGTTCAACATGAGATGACTATATTTCAAACATTATGCTAATTATGTAACATTACATTAGATTGCATTAGGTAATTCTCATGGGTTCATTGAGGTTAATATCATTATCATTTCGTCTATGATGGTTAGTTTTATCTGAGAACTTGTCTAAACTATACTGCCTACATCTTGGGTCAAACATCAATCAAGATGTTGCTGTGAAATTTGATTTTAGAAATGTTTAGCATTTAAATATGTACACTTAAAGCAAGGAGATTGCCCTCTATTGTGTGTATGGGCCACATCCAATCAGTTGAAGGCCTTAATGAATAAAACAATGAGATCCTCTGAGCAAAAGAAAATTCTGCCTTCAGTCTGCCTATGGACTGGAATGTCAGTCAATGTAAATTCTTCATGGCTCACTACCCTACACTTTCCAGGTCCTACAATAACACAAGTCAATTTCTTAATCTCATTCTCTCTCCCCATTTTCTCTTTCTTTACCTCTGTCTGTCTTTTTATATCTATAGACATAATTAAATGTTCTTAGTTTATAACTATATATAACTAACTACTATAAGTGTTATATAAGGGGGATTTTATGGGCATATTGACAAATGCAGTATTTGATCTTTTCATTAAAAAGTAGAGACATTTTGCCACTGTTATAATTTTAAGTTATTAATAATTATATTTGAGAAATAACTGCCATGTAGCTTAAATTTTAACACAGGGTTCAGTGATTCATTGAAAAATCTGACCTCCCTATCATCAAGTACTTTGTCAGACTCATGAATTTTCCTCAAAATAGTTAGTTATAAATTGCTCAAATTATTAAGTCATGTACCCATGCTACAAACAGTCTTTCTCATTACAGAGGTGAGGATGGCCCAAATGATGGATTCTTCTTTTCAGAGTTAATATTCCCAAAAAATGATGTCCAAAAATAAATGAACAATAGAATCAAAACCTTTTGAAATATTTAGAAATTTTTCTGATTAATTTAAAAGTTCTACTATTACTTAATAAATGATCCATCTTTCCTAACTGCAACCGCTATTGGGTACAAATATAGTCTACATATATTCTTACATTCAGAAAAATTAACAAGAGAGGATGTTCTATGAAAGACTGATAGTGGTCTCCTTTGTTTTTGTTTTTTTTAAGCAGTGAAGGAAAATTAAGTATTCTTCATCTTCAATGCATTTTTAAAATGCCTGTACATGAAAAAAATTTTTCAATAAAAGTATATTTTACAAAGGGTCTTCATAGGAATATGCTGTGGTTTGCTGATTGTACATGAGCCAATGTAAGAATGTAACACATAAAACAATGTAATTTTGAATAAACATTTCTCTTTAATTGTACTACAAAGTAATCACTACAATGAAACTTCAGAGAAATTGTCAGTTTACACATCAGAACATGAAAGGTTTTTGTCCCCATATACTTAATTACACATGAAACATTTTTTTTCTTCAGGCCAGACAGTGCCATTTTCTCTATTTTTCATGTTCTAAACTTACAAATGAATTAAGTGAAAAAAATTTATTTTCTTGGTTTTGTCAGTGGCTCTGACTCTCTTAATATGACAGCACTACTAATTATAATAGTACCAAGAAGATCAACAGATAACTGGCAGTGGTTTCCTTAGCAAGAGGAAGAGGAAGAGGATGGAGAGGAGAAAGGTGGGAAGGGAGAGAAGCAGGACAAGAATGAGAAGGGAGCAACCTTGAGTGCTAAACCTACAGCATTCTCTAAATGCTACACATATGGTAATATTCATGAGAGCTCTTTGAAATAGTTTCTTTCATTATTAATGAACTTACTTAACTTTTTTCTTTTCTTTGAAAAATTTTATTAGTTATTTGAGAATTTTATACAATGTGTTTTCATCAGATTCATCTCCTTCTCCATCTCCTCCCAGATCTGATCCTCTTCACTATCCACCCTTTTGTGTCCTTTTTTTCTTTTCTTGTCCATTGTGTGTAATTTACATTGCCTATGTACTCTTGAGCATATGGTTAGCCACTGGACTATGGCTGACTTTCCAAGGGTTACCCTCTTAAAAGAAAACTGACTTTCCCTCTCCTGGCAGCTATAATTTGCCAGTATCTCCCTAAATCAAATCCTAATACGGAGATTGTAGGATGAAGTCCTACCTACAATCTGCATAAGGATTTGATTTGGTTTGAGCTTGTACAGATATTCTGCATGCCGTCACAACTGCTGTGAATTCCTATGTGCAACTATTCTTGTGAGTCCCCAAGATTCAGTTTCCTTAACACATCCACTATGCCTGGATCTTACTATTCTTTCTATCTCCTTTCTGCAATTATCCCTGAGCATTTGGAAAAGGGTTTGTGATAAAGATGTTTCCTTTAGGGCTTTCCCTTGACCAGGTGTCTCTGTGCTAATCACTATCTCTTGCAAATCAAAACTTCTCTGATGTGGGTTGAGAGATGCACCTATGTGTGGGAGTAATGATAAATCATAAGGAGTCAATTTAATATGTTCATTTAGTAGAATGAGAGTAGGTTGTCTCTTAGGATCTATGCTCTGTATAGCAACAGGTTCCTGGCCACGTTAATAATGCCAGATTCTTACAATCCTTACAATTTTAGAACATTTTTAGAACTCAAAATTTGAGAAAATAAACTCCCTATCGCTAACATCTTGCATCACTGAAGTATGTTAGTTGCCATTAATGAGTCAGTGATGGTGTTATTACAGACCTATATACGGCCTATAGCTTTTCATTTATTATGTTTTTATATTCATTCATGTTTCTTACCTCTTTTCTTTTAATGAAATCTCTAATATATGTATTTTATAATTTTTTGAGAAAAAAATTTCAAAGTTAATGGATGCTTGCATTTTGTTTTTCTCTTAATTGTATTCCAGTTGGTCGAGTTTATATTGGCATGTCCTCAAAATCAGGGCTTCATTCAGTGCTCCTGTACAGTCTACTGAGAGGCTGTTGAAGGCATTATTCACTTTTGTTATGGGGGATTTGCTTTCTGAGATTCTCTTTCTCTTCTTTTGTTTCTTATTTTTTTTTTGTTTCCCCTCTTTTTTCTACTACTTCTCCTTCTCTCTCTGGTGGTGTTTATGGAAATAAGATCTCATTAACATAGGTTAACCTAGAACACTCAGCAATCCTCTGGCCTTAGCCTCTCAAGTGCCAGAGTTACAGAAATGAATGAACATGCTGTGTGTAGCACTTCTGTTTTATACTTTATTCAAGGTTTTATCACTCTAATTATCTTATTCATCTATTCTAGCATGGTGTCCATGTTTCCTTTATTAAATGCAATATTTTATTAATTCTCTGAGAATTATGTACATGCATATAATGCATTTTGATCATATTCAATACCTACTCCTCCCCTTAGTCTTTCCCAGATTCATCTCCATTTCTGTCCCTCACAAATTGTATCAATTTTGTGTTTTTGTTGTTGTTTATAGCCTACTGACTCTAATTTGTACACACCATATATGCATGGCTATGGGGTCAATAACCGAAGAATTGACGTTTTCCTGGAGATATATCCTTAAACAAAACTGACTGTCCCTCCAACAGAAGCAGGCAATTGCTCTCCAACTAGTAAAGGACGGTGAGCCACTGCTACCCATGATGGAATATTGACTAGCTCTATCTTGTACATGTATTATGTTGAACTGCTATGAGGTTATCAGTGCAGCAGTCCTGTCATACCCTAAAGATACTTCTTTGCTCTGGTCCTTTTGAACTCTAGCTATGATAGTCTTCCCTCATCCTCTTCTGTAATGGTTTCTGAGCATTTATACTTTGTAAGTGCCTGTGCTTACTTATCAGACCAAGATCACCGAACATGATTAACAAATAATAAAGATCCCAAGCCAAGATTGGAGGGTACACAGTTATAAATGCTATGGCAGATTTTACTGAGAATATCAGACTTTTTATACCTTTACCTGAAACAGAATATAATGGCAATTGCCAGGATCAATACAGTGATGTTTGCCAGGATACAATGTAATCTACAATCTATATAGAGTATACAAGATTATGTCCAATTGTCATGCCAAATTTCCATGCTTATTTGACTACTAAGGGAATATACTAAGAGAAACACAAAGTGACCTGAGATGCCCCACTGGGAAATTTCCAGCAGTTTCTTCAGAAACTGCAGGCACACTCTGCCTGCAGGAGCCATGGGCTCTTACCTAAGAGACATAAGGCACATGTCTCTCAAGGCAGATGGGTCAGGTCATCTCCATGGTTCCCTGCAATGCTTTGCTAATAAAGCCTTGAATATATTGTTCATAGTTATTTCAAAATCCCTATGTGACAATTCCAGTGTTGGCACTATATTTGAATCTCATTTTCATGTACATTTTGCCTATGCATAGTGTGGTTTCTTTGTCCTTTGTTGTGACTTTTAATTTTGTTATTGAGACTCTATATAATGGAACAGATAAATGAAGAAAGTGGGTAGTTTTGTTTGAGTTTTTGTTTTTTTTTGTTTCTTTGTATTTGTTTTTGTTTATGTTACCATCAGGTATTAGGTAACATTTAGGTAACATGTTAATGTGAACATCTTTGATTTTCTTTTCTTCATCTTGCTTTTGAGTGTTCCTACACACTCTCTGCCCTTGCTGGTCTCTCAATCATAACCCACTGCCAGTATACTCACAAAAACTACTAATGGCACTTATAACTGCATAATAATGCTAATATTTTGCTATAAGTAATCTTTTTCATGAAGAATAACAAATGTGTGGTTGATGTAGTCAGACGCACATATACAATCCTACGGGTAAGTCCCATTGTTTTACTTAATCTTGATCTCTAGCGTGTGAGGTTCAGAAACACGACTATATATTTCCCTGTTAAATGAAACAGGAAGAATAATGGGAGCTGGAGTTGAGCAACTGCCATGATCCACCACTGTTAAGTAAGGCCCTAGTAAAATAATTTTCTTTGGAAGGCAGCTTCTTACTTTGGAGGTTTCTCCACAATATTTCAGAAACAGTTATGGATGCTTGAGGCAAAACCATGAAAGCATATCAAAGTTCTAGGACTACCCTCTAGAAGGTTTCTGCCTCTCAAGCTAGTAGCCATTCCTGTCCTATCAATTGTCAGTGACCATTTTATTGTGGCAACCAATTCCCTGTCCCATGGGGTTATCATGTTCATCGTGGTTGTGACTTCCTATATTTACCTGTCTGTCAAGATGCTGGTTTGTACTTCAGCTCAATTCTTGATAGACTCAAGAAAGATCATCAATTCTCATCCTGTTCAGCTTAAAAATTGGAAGAGGGGAGTGATGATGCTTAGCTTTTAGCATGATAGAGCTGAAAAATGCAAGTCTTGGCAGATCTTACTTGCATTCTTACATTTCATATAATACAACTGAGACATGTAGGCTTCCAAAAACAGTCAAGATTTCTTTATTACAAAGTATAAGATAGATACTTCAGGCTGTGTACTCTTACAAACAAGGCAGTTTCTGTCATTTAAAAATATATTTTATTATATTTAATTACATAGATGTGGATGCTCTGTATATGAGTTTGCTTAAGTAAGTGAAGGTGCCCATGGAGCTATAGCTGTCAGATAAGCCTAGAGGAGGAATAACAGGAGGCTATGAACCACCTAATGTGAGTGCTGGAAATTAAACTCAGGTCCTCTGCAAGAGCAGGAAGAGCTCTTAATTGCTGAGCCATCTCTCTAACCCAAAGAGGGAGTTTCTTAATTTTTCTGTTTGATTTTTTTTATTATAAGAAAGCCTCAGATGGCAGTACAGGAGACAGAAAACCATTTTTAAATTTGAGACTGACTTTCCTCACCTTGCTGCCTGCAATCTTAATTAACTTCTCAGATTTTTAAGAGTATCATCAACATATGTAAGCCCTATGAAAATGCCACGTGTTCTAAAGGAAAGATTCCAGCCACGTACAGCAACAAAAACCTGGACAATGTGTATAACAATGATGTCTAAGAATACTGAATGAGGGAGAAAGGAATATGTAAAACAGGGGTGTATTTATTAGTATCAGTGCGCTAGTATAAGATTGTGATCTCCCCTGTATAACTGTGAATCTATCTACACTCTGTCCCCAGAAACTTTTTAGTACCTAAAGATTTACAGAGCTCAAATTTATGTTGAATGCACTATGGATTACATGCTCTGCTTATAACCCACAGGGGACTCTGGAGATGTTCCCTGGTCTAAGCACAGAGAATCAAACTGATGAAGGGAGAACCATCCCCCTACTATTTTGAGTTGAAGCTACCACTCTAATAATAGATAGGGACAAGAAATCTAAAGTTTGTACAGTCCAAGGGGTGATAGTCGGCTCTTATGTATGGGTGGGTATATATACTATTACATTGAGTGTTGAGTGGAGCCCAAGCCCTTACCTGAGGATCCTGACACACAGGGACATCTGGCACTTTCAGAATCACCAGTGTCCCCATGGTTGAAATATGTGGGCAAATTGCCAGCCTGTACTAATTCAGCAAATTTATGATGCCAGATGGTTGTTATGGAACAGTGAGGATTATCTTTGTATTGGAAGCTCTTTCATGTTCAAGTGAATGTGACTGTTCATACATCATCAAAAGCTTGTTTGGCTTTAAACTATATTCCATAAACAACATACTTCTTTAATAAGCATTCAATTCTCTCTTTGGAGCCCCCATAATCAGTATGTGTGAAAGCTTCTTTATTATCCCATTCCTATTTGCAGGTGATTTTTAAGCTAACACTTAAACTACCAATAAATAGGCAAGGAAACGTTAAGAACAAAGCTAGCTAACAGTATTGAACAACAAAATTATTTCCTATAACAAATAATGAAGTAAGATTACATACATTGTGTTCTAAACTTATGATGTCTTTAGCAACTCACAGCAAGTGCAATTTTAACTTAATGACTATCAAGTTTCATGATAGCACAGGTCATTTTCTCAGTGCAAAGAAGTAAAAAGATACCAGTAAAAAAAAAAATACTGTAATTTCAAATTTGTTGGCTTGAAAACAGAAAAGTAGATTACAAACATATGGGAGGAATGTTAATGAACTTACTTTAACATCTGTATAAACATATTGATGCTATTATATTCTGATTATAATTGTGCTTTACATTTGTCATAGCAGAGGAGATGTGAAGTCTTATAAACACTATGATTTATGGTGCTCATAGAAAATAGATGGAAATAGAAAGAGAAATTCTTAAAAAATAAAAATCACAGTTTGTACTTGGGTCACAAGAAAAAAAATGGCTTTGATTCTATCCTTTAATGAATTTTTAGAAGCAGGATCATCGTTTAAATGAATGAATGGTCTCAATGGCATCATGTTTAAGATCATAAATTAGGGACTGACAAGAGGGTTCAGTCAATAAAGTACTTGACATGCAAGCGCAAAAAATCGAGTTCACATCCCCAGTGTTCCTACCAAAAGTCATTGTGTGTCTGAATTCCAGTGCTGGGAAGAAGAGACAAAAGAATCTCTCATGCTTGCTGGCTAGATATTCTTCCAGAATCACCAAGCTCTAGCTTGGTGAAAAAACCTTCTCTCACAAAATGAGGTGGTAGATCCTGCTGGGAGAGGAAGGGGAAAGGAACTAGGAGGAGCTGGAGTAGGGACAATCATAAGCAGAATATACTGTATGAAAAAATATCTATTTTCAATAGATAAAATATATTTAAAAATAAAATGTAGACAAATTAAAAAAAAACTAGATGGGAAGTGATAGAGAATAATACTGATCTCCATACTGATGCACAAATGGGCACACACACACACACACATACACACAGACATACACTGCATAAAACATATGTGTACACACATATACACACACACATACACACACACACACACATACACACACACACACATACACACACACACAGACATACACTGCATAAAACATGTGCGTACACACATACACACACATACACACACACACACATACACACACACACAGACATACACTGCATAAAACATGTGTGTACACACATACACACACATACACACACACACACATACACACACACACAGACATACACTGCATAAAACATGTGTGTACACACATATACACACACACACATATACACACACACACACATACACACACAGATATACACTGCATAAAACATGTGTGTACACACATATACACACAAAGAACATGGAAAATCACCATTTGGAGAAATTTAAACTTGATTAATTAAAATATTTCACACACTTAAGCCTAAATATAGAAATTAAAATCTGAATGAAGTGCTTACTAAGAAATGTCACTCAGAGTCTCAAGAGTTTCTACATGTCTAACCAAATCAACTAATTAGTAGTTGACAAATAATGGCAGTAGTTGAACATTATACATACTAAATAATAAACTCACCACTTAACTTTAAAGTGAGGTGTTAAAGAAACAAGCCAAATTGAAGGGTAGAGTTAGCTTAAATTATAGAAGACTTTTATTTAAGGGGGAAAAAAGACTTCAGTTTGATAAAAATATATTTTACAAATCATTTACACTCATTGTGTGTGTGTGTGTGAATATGAGTGTATGTGATATTAGTATGTGGTACATGCACATGAATATGTGGTACATCCATCCAGAGGTTAGAAAACGATTCCCAGTATTGTCTTCTGTCTCTAGCTGCCCAATAGCTTAGGAGATAGGGACTCCTACAGAATTGAAATCTATGAGTTCTAGATTTCCTGGCCAACAAGCTTCTGAGATTCACCTGTGTTTGTGCCCCTAATGCTGTATTATTTACTGACTCACATAGCCATTGTCCATCATCATCATCATCATTACTATTATTATTCATGTTTTGGTTAATGTTTGTTTCACATAGGCATTGAATATTTGAACTCAGGTCCTCTTACTTGACCAAGCCTTTTTACCCACTAAAACATGTCTCCATCCCTTGTACAATGTACCTAAAGCTCCTCTTCTGTTTATTGCTGGAAATGTGAAGGCAAGCTCATACTCAACAAACTGACTAATTTATGTAATAAGTACTTTATATTACAGAGGGAAAGTAGTGCTCTTTTACATTACCCAGGAGATGGCGAAAGAGACTAAACTTATACAATCTTTCAACATCTCAAAGAATTCTTTCAGCCTTCAAAATCATGGTGTTTATCACCCTATTCTATCTTGCCTTACTTCTTAGCAGTGTAGGAGTAAGAATGAGGGTCTGGGATGCAGGTAAATGGTAGAGAAAGTACTTAGCCTGTGCAAGGCTCTAGATTTGATATCTTCCACTGCCACCAACATAAATACTTGAGTGAAATAGGATTTTATTAGGTAACCCAGAACTTGAATTTATTATTACATTTTTTCAGGTAGTGGGACTGGTACATAGGAAAACAGGTTGGACATGATCTTATTTGTGAAATATTGAGTATGTTCCTGGTGGTCAAAGGAGGTAACTAAGTTTAAAACTACTGCCAGACACCTATCTAGCCATGACATGTTGAGAAAGTCTCTATTTCATTTTACTATATTTTTCTTTTGCATCTCTTTTGAATCATGTACTTTCCTACATATCTGATGAATATTTAATGTTTACTTTTAACATGTTTAACATCCCTTTACATGGAACCGTGGGCAACCACTTCTTTTAGTATGTAATAAACAAATAATTTATAGCGAAAAATGTTCTTCATAAAAATTGTTATCTACAAAGAGAAAAATCAACCAGTAACAACCTACTCTGTTTAATCTCTACTTAATCCCAAACCACTAGAAATCAAGCCTGAATTTTCTTTAAGAATTTCAGCTCTGATAGGAAGGCCTGCTCTTTGTTTAGATATAATTTGGATTGTTTAAATCCTATTAAATATTGCTTAGAAATTCTTAAAACCTTTGAGATATTTTTGGTTGCAGATAAGTTAGTGAAAAATAAGATAAAAATAAATAAGCCCTTTAAGATTAAAGAAATATAAATCTCCAAATTAGTGAAACAAATTATGAAAAAAAAAACTGGTTGCTTTATAGGCAAATTGTTTAAATCCTAGTGGCCAGAAGTGTCTCCATAGGGAAGAAGTCTCAATATTCTTAATATTCCGATGTGCTGTGTTGTGGTCATATATCTAAGTGCATGTTAAACAGAGAATACAAGCCTTTCATCACCAGAACTGCAAGGGACCTTTCAGCCCTTTGGAAACAGAGGTAAAACACAATCCATGCTTAAATAGAATAGTGAGGTTTTCTCAAGTATATTGTTGAGCATTGAAAGGCATGTGCTAAAAAAGGCCAACAACTCTGGGTCTTTGAAGAGCCTGTAAATCTGAATTCCTACTACTATGTCAGATAAGACTTCACATGTGTAGGAAGTCAAGATATTAGTTAGATATTTGAATCTAATTAAATCTTACAGCTTTTACTTTTCATTGTAATGTGAGTCATAACTCCAAATGAAACCTCACTGTCTTACTCTCAAGTACTATCAAACCATTTATCCCCGAGTGAAATACAAATTTATTCTGGACTTGGATTATACTGTTTACAGTGCCTACATCACATAAACAAAGACTCACTAGAAACTTCAAGGCTGCCACCTTTCTTCTAACAGAATGATTCTCTGCATTCAACTATGTTTGGGAGAAATGTAAACACCCAAGTATTTATATATTTCTAGAGCACATAAGTCTAGGTTAACTCAGCTTCGAAGTAGAACCAATGCCAAGAAAGGCTCAACAGAGAAGTGAGACTTCTGTCACATGTGGAGAGGATGGCTGTCTCTCAGTTATTTTTTAGAGTGTTATTAAATACTGGGGGAGATCCATGACAGGGAAAAAAGGCTTAACTTGACTCACAGTTCAAAGATGTAGTCCCTTGTGACCAGAAAGGCTGACATAGTTTCCCAGTTATAAATAAGAGGAATTTCGTCTGTTAGAGTAAATTTGATAATCTATTAAAAGAAAAAGAGAGAGAAATAAAGAAAGTGCTACTTTTAATTAAGACGCCATTAAGTTCTTTGCATTGATTTTTAAAAAAAATAAGTTCACAAATAGAATTAAAAGCAGTCGTATGTGGTTATTCCCTAAAGAGTAAAGCAATTGCTGCTGGATTGAGTTGGTTCCTAAGGAAACATGAAATATATACTTTACTTTCATTTAACTTATTTGAGAGGAAAAAATACAAAAATGTTATCTATTAACAAACTGAAAACTCTTTTATTGCTTCAGAGGGACTAATTCAGAACTCTTGATTTTGTGACTCTGTCCCTCATCATCTGCTACATCCAGCTGGCCCAATGTAATTACAAGGGGCCAAAAACAGTGAGTATTGTGGTAAAGGAATGGAAATCTCAGAGAAGTGGTCCTGTTCTCATACAGTGAACAAATGAGTATCTATAAAAGAGAATGAAATTAAAGCAGACACAACAGATCAAGGTCATTCTGCCTAGTGAAGTTTAGCATCACCATTGTCCTACATAGGTTTAATATGATAAATACCATGACTGAAAGCCACTGAAGGAGGAAAGGTTTATTTCAGCTTAAGATTCCTCATAAAGAGGAGTTGGGGCAGAAATTCAGGGAAGAAACTTGGAAACAGGAATTGAAGCAGAGACTATGGAGGATGTTTGCTGGCTTGGAACCCATGGCTTGCTCAGCCTGATTTCTTGTACAGTCCAGGACCAAACGCCTAGAGGTGGCACCATCCAGAGCACTGGGACCTCCTATGTTAGTAATAATCAAGGAAATATCCTCGACAGACTTGCACATAGGCAGCTTCTCCATTAATGCTCTCTCTTGCCAGATGATTCTAACTTGTGTCAAGTTGTCAAAAACTAACACAACGACATTGCTCTTGGCAAATAATAACCTGCTCTGATTTTCTCTCTTCTTTACTCACCCCAAACCACCACCTCTCTTACTCCTCCTCCTCTTCATCCTCTTTCCCCCACCTCTCTCTCTCCTTCATATTCTGACATTCTTTGTATTTTTATGGAAAAAAGTGTAAAAGACAAACATAAAATGGTGACTTTGGTGACTTAGTTTTACAGAGCAACAGTGATGAGGTAGCCTTATATACTTGCCAGGTATGGAACAACAAAGCAGTAATTCTTCCACTGTGTAGTCTATGGAAAATGATCACAAGTGAAAATGCAATGGAGTCAATAAAGAAAAGAGATCAATCCACAAAAATAAGATATTGACAACATTTACAGTGCTTTAAGTCCCCTTCACTCCAACTATGAAGTAGATGACCTGAACACCTGAAGTTCAAGGATGTCCCTGAATTTTTCTTTTTGTTTTTATTTGTGGTCCATGGTTAAGAACACTGACTGTTTGCTTCTGCTTGTCACATGTGAACATGATGGCATTGTTCCTGCCTGACAGTCACATAGATCATTATTTGTACTGGAGCTTCAGTTTCCATGGAGATATCTGCACAGCTTTGCCATTGCTCTTCTCCCAGTTTTCCATAAGATGAGCTTCCTTAGCTACAGCAGGGCTTCTCCAGCCATCTTCAGTGAAGGATCATTTTATCTTATTTCTAGACTATCACTCATTTCAATAGGTGGTCTGCTCTACGTGACTTATATGGACTCATGCCACATATAACCAGCCATGAAACCTGACTGCCCTCTTTGTTTAGTAATTGAATCAATTAATTGTGTGATTCTGTTTGCAACAAAGTATCACTGTAAACAAAGTCCCAAAAATTAGTTTCATTTTTTTTTTGTTTCCTCATTAGAGATCGTTGAAAAAGAGTTTGATTACTAACTACAGATTTTCAACTGTACTTTAATTCACATTATAAGACCTATATTCAACTCTTTCTAGCTCTCATTCTCTCTCTCTTTCTCTCTCTCTCTCTCCCCCCTCTCTCACACACATACACACACACACACACACACACACACACACACACACCCTGAAAATTATTTTAAAATGTGAAATCTTCAAAACTTGGTGAAAATGCATTTGACCATTTGAAAATTATGCATTTCTAATTCCCAGACAAAAACTTTATTATCTAGTTTAATTGATGAAGGTCTAGATACCTACAGAGTTTAGAGGACCAAAATGTTTTTTGCTTATACTCTGCATCATATATAAAAATGTTTTATGGCTAGAAAAGAGATTGGCATTCATCTATGAATATGAGAAACATAGCAGTCACCCTGACCTGTTATTTCTCACAACACAGATAAAATCCAGCTTTGTTATACAGGGTTCTCTTCAAAACATAAATTGGATTTCTTTACATATGTCATCTATACAATGATCTAAACTGCAAGCAAAATGTCCTTTATACTGTGAGACCATTCCATTTGTCTTAGTGATCTCCCTAGTGCGAGACATCACTGTGGATAAAGTGCTTGTTCCACAGGCTTGAGTACAGGAGTCCTGAACCCCCAAATATACACAACAGCTGGGCAGATGTGGAGCCTATCTATAATTTCAGAACTCAGGATGTGGAAAGCATATCCCTATGTTAAACTGTCGAGCTAAACTAGCCAAGATTGGATAGCTCCAGTTCCTGTGAAAATCTTAGTAAATCAAGTGGAAAGCAATATAGAAAGACACATTATATCAACTTTGTACTTTTACATCAATTCCCACGTGTACCTTTATACACACACATGCACCTATGTATATGCAAATATATATACGCATGAGTGTACACCATACATATATGCTTACAAAAAGCAAAGATCTCCCTGAGTTATATATGGCTTCCTCCAATGCATTTGTCAGCAAACATCTAAGTTTAATTTTTCAAAAATGAAAATTAACTTTCACCCTATTTTGCCTGAGTTATTTCTATACCTGCCTTGCATTGTAGCCTACAATTTCCTGAATGATAGATCTTGCCCATTCTCTCATAACTCACCTCTCACCTTGCCTCGGCACTCCAATCTCACCATCTTCATTTCATTCAAGATCTCTCTGACCTTTGACATTATCATTTCCTTGAACACAATGATCACTGTGTTAGGAATGCCGTCTCATTCTTCAGAATGAGCTAAAATTAATTACGCAGATTAAAAAGGATTGTCATTGTAATAACACTACATCCTTTACCATAGCATGTACCATATTTTCACATTGCCTTTTAGTATGTAACTTTAGTGTTAAAAATTAAAATATAATTACATCATTCCTGCTTGAATTTCCTCCTATGTATACACCACCCCTTGCTCTCTCTCAAATTCATGGTTTCCTTTTCTTTAGTGTTATACACACACACACACACACACACACACACACAAACACACATATACACACACTCATAAAACAATTTGTTCAGTCTATATATTGTTACTTGTATGTGTATGATTTCTGAGCTGACCACTTTGTCTTTGATAACCAATTACAGAGGAGAAGAGATCTTCCCTGGGGAAGACTTTCTTCCCTCTTGGCATCCCTTAGCTCCCCGCAGTTACTTGTCTATGTTTGAGGCCCTGAGAGACTTTACTAAACCAGTATAACTCCTAATTACCATCTAAATATTTATCCATATACCACAAATAAGTGTAGTCCTTACCTCTTATCAAGGAATTTTCTCTTTGCAACAGATTGAGAACATTACAGAAAGCAACAAACAAAAACAATGCAGAGAACACGTGATTATGTGGTGTTTAGGCCCCAGTGAAATAGCTATAACACAACTCCTCCATCTAAAGCTCAAGGGAATTTTCCACATGACTGCATCTCCTCAAAATGTGGAGAAGCTACACCAATGAAGTCTCAATAATATGGCTACCTGAACAAGATTTAAACAAAGATCTCATGGTAACGTGAAAGGGGGAATGTTTTCACATTTTTAATTGATTCTAGTTCTAAAGATGTCTGTTGCATGTATAAATAGTTCTAAACCCTCCTTTTAAGACTTCTCCCTAATTCTGTGTCTTATTGCTAAGTTATTTATTCAGAGACAATTTTTTTCAACCTCTTCCCCTTATATCCTCCTGAGACACTTCATATTCCTGTAAGTATATGTGTCTTTGTATATGTACATATGAAGCATTGAAGTTTCCTTCACTTACAGTTGAAATTCCATGTTTGCCGTCAGTTTACTTTGCTCAAATGTGTATTTTGTTATGAGTCAACTTTCCCTAAATGTTAGCCATACATATGTGATCTTGAAGCCTTCTTGAATAGTTGCCTTAACAGAAGGATAATTAAGCAAAGTAGAATAAACTGGAAAAAATAAGTTATAGGCATAAACTAAAAGCATGGATACTGAAAGTGGATCTATGCTGAGAAACTGGCAAACACTAACTGGTCTCTGTATATTGAACTAGAGGTATTATGGAACATCTTAAAAGAGACCATGAGAATCAGAATGGAATGGGAATGAAGTTATGACAAAACTGAGTTTATTTGGTCCTAACTCATCAGTAATGCGCTTGTAAGAATATCATGTTGTATGATGTGGTATACATAATATAGTTTCAAATGAAAATGGGAATCAAAGGAATTATTAACAAAAACAATAAATAAAAATCTATCCTTCTGTGAAACCATCAACATGCAGCCATTTACAGATCCAAAATTCCCAGTGAGGATGTTAGCAGAGATGGAACCCCACAATCACCCCTGAACCAGGCCAATATGGATGACATTAAGAAATAGGAGAGAATTCATTTGCTTATCCATGGAAATTAACTAGAAGAAAGTAATGAAATTATATAGAGAGCCAATTCAAAACTCATTTCATGTGGAAATGCATTCAAAGATGAAGTGAACAGCTAAAAGGCTTAATTTCCTTCCCTTTCAAATTCTAGTGGACGAATGAGACATTCTGGGTCAAAGGACAAATAATTAACATTAGCTACCCATTTGGTGGAGTGGTTTTATTTGAGTTTTCAGATTGTAATTTTGGAGAAGTTCCTTTTCTATTTACCTAATTTTCTGGGTGGGTGGGTGGGTGAGTAAGAAGAGTTTTTGTTTTGTCTCCATTCAGTCCTTGGTTTATTTGTTTGTTCTTGAGATAAGGTCTTACCATGAGACCCAAGCTGTCTAGGAACCTGTGGTTGTCACACCTGGTCTGTCTGTAGGAATACCACAGATGTGCTTGAAACCTTGTAGGATCTCACTATTATTTCTTCACTTCAGGTCACTGTGAGGCCATGTCTGCGACAAATGTCATGGCTATCTGATTGTCATTTCTTCAGGTGGCTACCCTATTGGTGTTTACAAATAATGGATGCTCTTAGAACAAACTTTAAAAGCCTTCCATGAGATCTGGTTCCACTTACCTCTCCAGTCGCCTCATTAATTTATCCCTCATTTCTCACTTTCTGTTCCAGCCAACCTGCTCTGCATCCAGAGATCTCTACCCACTTATTTTTATGCTAGATTTTACAAGTTTCCCAGTCCCTTCCTAGGAGTAATGTTTTGTAATTCACTGGGCTTTAGTCTGTATGGAGGCCTTCCCTGAGCAGTCATTGTCTACTTTGGTGCTCCTTCTGTGTTCCCATGACATATATCAGCTTATAATTATCTTTTACTTCAGAATGGTAACCATGTCACCATAAGCTCCTCAGGGTAAGATCTTTGCAGTGATACGATTTAGCTAAAGTCCTGACAGATAACAAGCTTCTTATTATTGTTTAAATGATGATAAAAAATAACATTAGCAGCTCTATAAATTGGATACTCATTTTATGCCAGAACCAAATATGCCAACAATTTTATGTGTCTCTTAATATTTATTCTTCAAAGTAGCTTTATGAAATAGATATTATCATTATCTTTTATAGAAGAGAAGCCATGGGTACAGAGAATTAAAATGTTTCTCAGCATCAAATAACTGATGTTGACTTGAAGTCAAACTAATCCATGTCTCTTTTACACAGAATTCTATCCTTACAGACTGTATTATATCTATTTCTAACACAACTACATAAATTAAATATGAAGAACTCTACCTTCAGCTATACTGGTTTGACTGAACACCAGGAAAGCTTGAAGACTTCAGGAAATATGCCAAGTGCCACCTTCAATATGCAACACTCACTGTGCAAAGCACTAATGATATCGCGGAAGAAATCCTATATGCTATTGCAATGTCATCTTTTTCTTAGCAGTGTTTAAACAATATACACTTTCTATTATTAGCAATCTCCGGATTTTAAATGTTTAAATGTTTTAGCTCGACAGTTCTAAATTAAGGAACATACTCTTTTATTATCTTACACCACTTGTGCTAAGAACTAAAGACAAAATGTATTGAGTTGATAAATTAAATAGCCAACAGTTGTCAAAAATATCTATATATAAATGAAGACGTGCATAGTCTCAACTTAATTTAAAATTTTATGTTAATTGTTAAATCTCATAACCATGTATTTCACAATGCTAAGTTGATGCTTAGAGATCAGTTCTAGTCTATAAATCCAGGCCTGTTAGATGTTTTGGTCTACCAATTAGAGAGAACAATGAGTTGAAAATAACAAATAAAAAGGAATATGTAAAATAAAATTTCAAGAAAAGTGTAAAAACATGTTTTGAAATGCTATTCAAAATCCAGAGGAAAAAATCCCTTAATGTGAGCTGGGGCTGCTCTCTATCCATGAGTCTTGAATGTGAAAGAGTTTTAGAGGTAAGAAACAACATGCCAAACTCTATGTCAGAAATGAGTATTAACTTTCTCTCTAAGAAATAATAAGATCAAAATTGTATTAAATTTACTGTTAGCTATTATGACTCTTATGACTCCTATATTTTTTTTCTCTAGAATTTCAATTTGATATTTCATAAGGACTGTTAAAAGAGAAATAGGAAAGTAGCAATACTTTCAGAGCTGTTTTAGGACATGTCCCTTTGAGTCCTGTGAATAAATTTGCTGGACAGCATCTTCTGTCAGATTAAACTATAACAAAATAGCTTTAATAATGATATCTATCACCTGTTAGTTCTTTTTATGAATAAGTAGCTGAACTAAATGTTTATGTGCATAATCACATAAAGCAAGATTCTTTCATTATTAATAAAAACAGATCATCCTCATTTGGCACACAAGGAAGCTGAATATACTGTTGAGTTCACAGAGTTGATAGAGTATACAAGGGTTTCTACCAGTAATCATATTCACAGATTCCAGTATTACTCTTGACCAAGGTCAAACTCATAAGACTTTCTTACCTGATACCTGTAAGAGATTTTCTATGCAAAGATTTCTCTTTATTTTGCGAAAGTTGTAGATGTTTCTATAAATTCAGCAACAACAGAAAAGTCTAAGGAGGTTTACATTAAAAATATTTCACCATAAATGTACATAAAAATGAGTCCTATTTTGATGACAGTTGGTACCTTCCCATTGCTTTGAAGTCCCATTCTACTCCAAGAATACTAATGTTCATGGTTTGCTGTCCTAACTAGAGCTTGCCAAGGACAAGGCAAACAAAAGTTCCTCATCACAAAACTTAAGAAGACACTATTAGGGAAGTGTCAACCACCACGGATTTAACTACTAATACGAGAAAGAAAGTCTGGCTTCCTTGAATAGCACCCCAGGCATTTCTATTCTCTAGCTCTAGTCCTACTTAAATCTGGACAATTTAAATTTAATTTCCAGGTTTGTGTCCTTTGTTTTAGAAGCCAACATGGAACATATCTCTTTCCACTGACCATGCTGACAAATGTTGAATTTTCTCTTTCAGAAAGATTTTTGATTACACAGAAAAAAAAATCTTGACCTTCACCAAACCATTTTATTTTCCAGAATGTTATGAAGAAAAATATGATAGCTGTGTTAGTATTGAAATGGTGGCCAGTAGACCACAGTTATATTAATTAGACAGAGTTGTTCATTCATTATTTTATAGAAAATGCTGTGTTCCACACACAAGGACAAGTTTCTCAACGTTACTCTCCAAAGTTCAATCATAAAATAAAAGTCTATAACACATAAGAGATTGTGTGACATATGCAATGTAAACATACCTAAATCAGAGTCCACTGAAAGTTTTCTTTTTTGTAGTCCTTTAAGTTGTACCTAAATCATTTATTTAAGAATGCAGATGTTTTTGATGTTCAGTATTTCTTAAAATATTTTTAAAATTTTTTTAAATTTTATGTGTAACTGCATGTCTGTGCATCACATCACTTGTTTGCAATGCCCATGGAGACTGGAAGAATGCATTGTATCCTCTGGAACTGATCTACAGATGGTAGCTGATGGGAACTGATTTCAGGTCTAACACAAGAGAAAAAAGTGCTCTTAATGGCTGAGCCATCTCCCCAGGCCATTTTCAGTATTTTTAAGCAAGAGGATAGATGCAACTAGAAAATTATATTTTTCCAAATTATTCACATTCTTAAAGTTTCCTGTGATTTAATACATGCGATATAATTATTTGGATACGCCTGCATCTACCCTTAAGTGGTGACAAGGTAGCCAAGCAAGACAATTCACAAAAAGGAAGCAAAACATTTGGTTATCTTGTTCTACAAACAGGACTGAAGTGCCTTAACTGTGGAATTGGGTTTTGAACCACTGAGATAAGATTGTGGAGGTGGAGCCAAAGACTGCTTTGATGCAGATGATACTGTTTGGAAAGACACGTCTTAAATTAGTGGTCAAAGAGCAATTCCCTTTAACTAGGGTGCTTAATATTTATTAAATGAATGCACACAGCTTTCCTGCTTCCCTGCATCCTGCCATTAAGTAGCAGCTCTGATGTAGGAGCTAGATCTCTGTAGGTAGTAAAACTCAGGGGAAGAACCACGCTGAAAACTGCAAACTTCTCACATGTACTGCCATTAAGACAGAGGGTAGTCTCTAAAGGAAGAGTTAATGTAAAAATGTAAAGGTCCAGGGCTTGGAGAAAGAACAGTAAGAGTATTTGTAGCTGAGTATGAGAAAGACAAGTTAAACAGAAAGAGGCGGGACAGAGCTCTGGGCAGTGCAGCAGGATTGCAGTCCCAACCTATACCCTGTTCCAAATTCTTGAAAGGCAAAAGTAAGGCACAATTTTCCTTTTAGTCATTTATTTCGTTTTTATTTCTTTATTTTTTTCTTTTAATAATATTTTAATTTTTCTCTTGTACAACACATCCTGACTCTCTCCACACCTCCCTCCACTATGCATATCTGTGTGTGTGTGTGTGTGTGTGTGTAAACATGCATGTGCCACCAGACAGATGTAGAAGTTAATGGAAAGCTTTCAAGAATTGGTTCTCTCCTTCCACATTTTGGGTTATGGGGAGCAAATTCAGTTTGTCAGCCTTGACCCCAAGCACCTTTACCCACTGAGCCATCCTGCCAGCAATCACATGACCTGTCTCAAGCCTCCAGTATATAACCACCACAAAATCACCCACAGCCACTACCCTTTCATTACCTGGTGTCTGACCCTGCCATTATCTGATAATGCAAAGTTTATACCTTTCAGTTGGTTTACTTTTCTCCAGATTATTTTTCTTACCCCTTGTCCTTTCTTACTGTCTGTATAAATAACCTGCCAGTTTTGAGCCACAGTTACACTTTCTTCTCTTGACTTTCGTTTTGTTCAAAAGCAAGTACTTGGACTGCTGATGAAGAGAGTCTGCCAAAAGGCCAGTGACCTGCATTTTTTGAGCAGAACAGCAATCACAATTTGCCAAAGGCACACGAAACTCAATGATTTACTCTGTGTCATTTGGGAGGGGCAGGCTTCTCAGCCTTATTGCAGGCCCTTCTGTCTAAACTGGATGTTCCGTACAGAGCCAATGAAGCAAGGAACACAAAGCTAAGGAAATGAGCAATATCTGTAGATAGATGTCATCTGGGTCACACAGAACACTGGGCAAACTAAATTATTCTGCGTAGGAATGCAACTTGGACAGTCATACAGACTGAACAAAATCTAACCAATGTGTTCTTAGCTTAATAGTCTTCCAACATCCAAAGCCTTCAACCCTGCATCTCTGGTTAGTATTTCACACCACTATTAATATTGAAAGAAAACCAATTAGAAAGAGAGGCTCCTGGAGTTTATTCATAGTTTCAAATGTGATATTTGCAACATGAGTTGCAACTGAGTCCTGAATGTCACATAGCTATATTGATGCTTAATTGATGGATCAAGGCAGTAGGGATATCCAAGTTGTCTTTTACCTTCATCAAGCCTAAGAGGAATTACTTCTGATACCTTTAATTTGAATCTCTAATAAAACTATTTAGATTGTGCACAACTGCTGTTATCTTCCCAAATTACTTCCCCGTTAGGATTAGTGGCAGGTTCTGCACTTGACTCAAAATATTGCTTAAAAATCAATGTAAATATAAAACTCCTGCCCAGCAAAAACTACCAAACAGTTCTTTCTTATGTAGCACATGTCTTACATAACCATCTCCACAAATGAATAATCTCTTAATATTATTTACCATTTCACAAGTTTTAAATTAATTTAAATGAAACTTCCAATACAAAATCAGGGAGTAAAAAAAGTTCAGGGAGCAGTCCAGTATTGTGTAATAATCAACTCAACATATGTTTTATTATATAAAGTAAATAAATGGAATCAAGACACTATTGCTCTGCATCAGCAATGAGTTTCTACTCTGTGCTAAGATGGAACATATCAATTTCTTCTTCATATTGTTTTCACTTTTCATAAGGATTCTGAAGGGTAGTTTCATCTCATCTCATGAGACATTCATATCCAGTGTGACTGGATGTTCATCTTCATCCTTCATATATTTTAAATTATAGGATGGGATGTTTATATCTTGGCTATCTTTCTTTCTCTCTGAGTTGGTTCCTTTAGGCATTTCATGACTTAGTATTCACTAATATACAAATGACTCCTTAATCTGTAGTCTTCAGTTTATCTCTCTCCAACTACAGGTCATTAAATCTTTTCCTTCCTTGAATCTTGGTTTGCAATTTAAAATAAATCTATAATATAAAATAGACTAAACGTCTAATATTCTCTCTGAAAAGCTTATCTATCTTGTACATCTCCCATCATTGTTCAGGTTAACTCCATTATTCTAACTGTTCAAACTGACACTTCTTTAATCATCCTTGGTTCTCCTTTTTTATCTACATATCATATACCTGATATATTTAAAACAGAGAAAGCTCTATCTAGTTCTTTTCAGTACTTCTGCTAAATCCATAGCCTGTGTCCTTATCAACCAGTTTAGATATTTAACTTATAATAGCTTTAAGCCTGTAGTACAACTCTACTCTTATACCCTTCCCTCAGTTTACTTTCATTTAAAACTCTATTTTTCCATTTCATTCAGAAAAAAATCAGAATTCCTATTATAACCTAGAAAGTCTTCTGCAATCTGCTTCTCTTGTATATTTCTGATACCATTTCCACTTATCATCCTCTAAGTCATTCAGTCTAGACATAGTCTCTTTAATAATGCTCCAGGAATGTTTCTGATACACCTATGCTCACATACAATTAAACTCATTATCTTTTCATGCTTGGAATTTTGTTTTAGAAAGGAATAATGTTTTCTACCACCAAGTATGAATTGTTTTCTCACATGTCCCCAAGTAATTTTATTAGCTTTCTGTTTGAGCAGGTACAATAAAACACCAAACAACCAGAGAGATTAAAGATCAGGTACCAGAAGATACCATGTCTCATGGGGGCTTATGTTCTGGTACATAGATGCTGTCTTTTCAATGTGACTAAAAGGGTAAAGCAACAGCAGTCATCTTTAATAAGGACAGTGATTTCTATTTCTAAGGCCTCAGTCCTTACAGCTTACTCTTTTCTCAAGACTTTGAACATACATTAGTGACTAGCTTTTCATCTGTAAATTCTGGGGTTATCCATACATCCAGATTGACAGGCTCTATCAAAAATGCAAATTACAGCAATGGATTAGCATCTTAAAATATTGCCTCAGATGCCCTTATTTATTCACTCATTTTAACTTTATATTTTAGCTATTCATGTATTTTAAATTTATATTTTATTATATTTATGTGTATAGGTGTTTTGCCTGAATGTATATCTGTGTAACATGTGTGTGTAAGGGCATTTGATCCCTGGACTGGAGTTACAGATAGTTGTAGACAGCAATGTAGGTGCTAGGAATTGAACTTGGGTCCTCATTTAACCACTAAGCCAGCTCTATGGAACTTCTTTTATCATCATGATTTGTGTGAGTGTGTTTGGTGTATGTACATGTTTAGGTGGGTGTGCATATCTGTGGAAGCCACAGATTGACATTATACATCTTCTTTAGTCACCCTCCGCCTTAGTTTTTGAGACAGGGTTACTTACTGAATCTGTAGCTCACATATTGACTAGTCTGACTTGCAAATGAGCTATACGGATCTATACGTCCATCCATCTCTGTGCCTCCCACCTTTTAGGCATCATTGAGATTATAAACAAGTGCAACACAATACCTGGCTTTTATATGGGTGCTGGAGAACTCAGGTCCTCATACTGCGGCGGCTGTAGGCAGGATACTAACAGAGCCTCTGCTAGCGTCTCTCCACCACTGCATTGCAATTAATTTGCTGTGTTCGATAGAGTATTAGAATTCTTCCGTGCTAATTATTAGAAATGGGCATCAAAATGATTCTGAAAGTTTTTATTTTCTTCTATCATGTTACCCCAGGGTATCATTCAAGTTATTTAACACACAATTAAATATAACAAAGTAGGGTGATTGTACTTAACACAGCAATCTCTAAAGGTAACTTTCTGCAGCTATAACAACTTCACTAATATATGACAAAATTTTTTCACTCCATCTATTTCTACTCATTTGCCACTAACAACAATGGCTTGGCTCTATCTAGTAAAATACAAGTTACATCAATAGATCTGAATTTTGAAATGATTTCAAACCAAAGTTAAGACACCATGGGAAAAAAATAAACTCAAGCCTAGGTTCTTAAAAATGGGAATCAATAGTGTGATACTGATCTCAATAGGAACTGCATCGGTGGAGGAAGAGGCATTGGAGTTGATGAAATGTGGCAACTGTGAAGACTAGCGACAAATTTTGTCATCCTTGAACCATTATCATTGGTTTGTGTTCAGAGACTGTGACTGCTTTAACTCTGTGACCCTTGTCAAGTGACAGATCATTGCTGACTCTAATTCCCTGACAATGAAGTGGGTATATTATCCACTTCAGAGATTGGTTGTTGCTTTCATAGCATGAAATAGGATTAAATTGTACAAAGTATCTACTCATTGCTGGCAGCTGTCTGGCACTGAGAAGTGGTAAATCTCATCATTATTGTCTTTATTATCAATTTCTTCAGGCACAGATTGGGTAGAAATGTTGTGACACAGTCCTTGTCAATCATTTCTCTTAGTCATTATGATTGCTTATCAAGTAACTAAACTCTCTGGCATGCTGCAGTCTGCATTTATTTTGTATTCTCAAGAAGGCTGCTTGCATGAAGCATCTCCGCTCTACTCACTGTGGGCAGCTGTGGCTGTGGTTCATAAGTCAGTCAGCCACAACAGCTATCATCTAAAAGTCTCGTGACTTCCTTCTAAGCCCATGATAAAGCAAACATGTAGTTTGCTGGCAACATGGTAAAAAGAAGAGACTGCACCCAAGAATCTGCCAGAGATGCTTGCTGGAAGAACACTAAAATTCCACCAATACATAAGACCAAGATAAAGACAGAGAAGTAAGCCCTGAGTCTTGTTGTGAGGGTTGGGAGGTGTATGAGAATGTTCAAGTACATTGACAGAAGGGAGAGAAATAAGCTATAGATTTATCATTCACCATTCAACAATTGCCTATGATCCTATCTCCTTTATGCATATACTTGTGAAACAAGAAGAGTACCTGGTATTTGATGCTAAAATTAAATGAGCAGTAATATCAATGTTCTGAATTAGATTTCCTAAACATTTTAAGATGTAAAAGGAAGATTTGGTGTAACAAGAAATACCTTTAGGAAGCTTTCTAGCATGGGATGAGTTCTCTGGGATTCAGAGGAAAGTATAAGCTGCTGTGCCCTGCACCGCGTGTTCCTGGAAACATGACCAGGCCAATGAAGGAATGAAGAATGGACAGATACGGATACAGAAAATGTGGGAAAGCTGAGCCATGCACACCAATTGTGCAACAAACAGAAACCACAGAACATTCATTATAATTTAGCCCAGGAAGAGGCAATAGCTGGTTCCTCAGTAAGAGATCTCCATCCTAGAAGGGGAAGTTGCAGTTGCTGGTTTTTGCATACACTGGTCAATTTGTAGAAAACATTTATACTTGGACCAGAGGCTTTGCCATGCTTCAGAGCCTCACACAGAGTAAGGCTTGCCATGTCCCAAGGGGGTGAGCATTAGTCTTTGTCAGTAATACACACCCACTCAGGACCTTATCCATACCTTGCACTTTTTTTTTCTTTTGACCAGATCTTGATATGTATCTTGATTTGACCTTAACTTTTAGTTCTTTTACCTCTACTTTCTGAAGTCTGTGATAATAGACATTCATGACAACACCTAACTCATGTTACTATTTTTAAATATTTTAAATTTATATTATTTTATGTGTATGGGCTTTTGCTTACACGGACGTCCATATACCACCTACATGCTTAGTGTCCACAGCGGCCTTGAAGAGGGTGTTAAATAAACCTGAAAATGGAGTTACAGAAGGTTGTGAGTCGTCACCATGTGGGTGTTGGGAATTAAACTCAGGACCTCTGGCATAGCAGTTACTGCCTTAGCTGTCTCTCTAGGGTCACGTTACCATTTTTTGAGGTACATACAGGATGTTAAACTATATGTTAAATTATATGCCAGCACAGGTTGAAATAATCAATACAATGATAGCCTATGCAAAGAACTAGAATCAAGATAAGCCCACATGGCCCTAAAGAGATGGCTTGCCAGTTCAGAGTACTAGCAGTGGTTGTTCATGCAGAGGATGTTGCTTTGGTTCTCAGCACCCACACATCTGTAACTCCAGCATCAGAGGATCTGATGTACTCTAGCCTCTACAGATTGTGTGTGTGTGGGTGTGGGTTTGTGTGTGTATACAGGAAAAACACTCATACACATATATATGCAGGAAAAACACTTGTACACATAAAAGGCATACATTTTTAAAAGTCATATACAGATAAGAATAACCCAAAGTAGATAATAAAAAAAAAATGGCATGTAAAAATCCTGAGATAAATGACTACTGTCACCAAGAAGATGAGTACACCCAGTGATAAAAGTCAGTTTTCAAATCTATGGATTTCATAGAAAACCAGTAAAAGATGAAGATGGCTCTGACTGAAATTAATTTGATTTGGATAGGAGATCCTGTTTTTTGTTAGAGTTCTAGGTAACTGCTGAGCTGAGGACTTTAAGCTTAGTGATTACAAAGAAAGCCAGGCCTCTGAGTAATGAACTACCCTGAATATAACCTTAGGTGGTTGAAAAAAATAAGGATGGGCCTTGAATACAAAGATAAAAGATTTACATAATCCATCTGCATCAGCACAGCTATTATCTGCAAGTCATTATTGCTCCCTAGTCAGTAATAATTTCATTTGCTTGAATAATCACACAGAAGTCCATGTTTTCGATGAATATTTTTCATTTTACCTAATGAGGAACTGGAGAGAAAATTTATTTATTTTTTTCTGTTGAAAAGCACATAGAAAAACGTAATTTTGTGTTCATGGGTCAATCCTAGTGAGATAGACAGAAAATCATGTCCTTGATTTAGTGCTCTCTCACTGTTAGAAATTAGCCAAACAGATTGTAATTCAGGGGAGGATACTAGCTGTTCCTACAAACTTGCTCACACTTTGTCTTTCTGATGTGTAGACGCATACAAGATGAAATATTAGCCAGGGAGTAAATACAAAAGCTTTGAGTTCTCTTTTGCTTTTCATTTTTATACATTTTTAAAACCTAAATAATGAGTAAACTTTCCCAGATTTAAGGCAACCTCATGGTAACTAACAAACCAAACTACTCTTTAAGGAACAGTTCTTAATTTCCCAAAGACAAGAGCAAGGTACAGTTCCAAAGACTTCTTGGACAAAATAGTGAAGATAGTTGGACTGAATATTTACTCTATTTTTCTCCCCATTTACTTACTTATTTATATGTTTATTACTTATTGTGCATATGTGTATCATGCTGTGTGGAGATCAGAGGGCCTCTTCATGGAGTTAGTTCTCTTCTTCCACTATATGGGTCTCAGAGATTGAAGTCAAGTTATCAGCCTTGGTATCAAATCCCTTTATCTGCTCAAACATCTCAGTAACCCCTGAAGTATTGTTTCTTTTTTTTTTTTTAAATCAGGGTGGAAACAGGGTGTGACTATTTATCCCAGACTGGTGCAGTGCTCACCATCCTCTTACTCCAGTCAAGTGCTGGGATCCAGTTAAGGCATGCTCTTAACAATACTATAATAACTATATATTGTCATATAATTATTATATGTAATATTATAATATTACATATTATAATATATAATCTTACATTTAATGTTGTATATAAGATTACAATGCATGGCTCTAGCTCAGATTATTTTCCTCCTGACTATGTCCCTCAGATGTAAATACTTCAGTTTATTTCACATATGGCATGTTGTTGTTTGTTTCCTCCAAGATTGAAACATTCCACCCTTCCACTATGCTCCTCAAACAGAGAGGTTAACAACACAAAATAGCGCAGTAAGTCCATAAAAATTGGCCAAATTCTTTGGCTCCTCCCTGTACTAATAAGAAACAAACGTTTAGAGTCCCTCTCAGACAAGCCAAGCTGCAAATAAGAAGACTCTGAGACCAGACCAGCTATCTGGAAGAAGTAGAAAACACCCTTGCTGCCTATATGAAATTCAGACCAACTGAGTCACTTGGAAGGGACACTCTCTAATCTGCAGGCTGAACAGCATGAGCTACTTTCTTAGCTTTTCTGAGCTAACTCATGCTGGGATGGGCTTTGGTGCTGCAATGTCTTTTGAGTTATTTCCTGCTCCTATTAGTAACCCCAATAAAACTCATTGGTTCACAAAGTTAGACTTTGGTGGTATCCATACTTTGGTCTGTCCTGGGAAACTATCCTAGTGTTGTCTTTCACTGCTGTAGCCACAAAAGGTGCCAGTCTTTAAGCAAAAGGTTTACAAAAGCAAGGCAGAAGCCAGTATAATCCCATAATCAAACCTATAACCCCAGCATTCAGAATACTATAGCAGGAAGATGGCCAATTAGAAGCACAGCTAGGCTACATTGTGAGACCAAAGCCAGTCTGAAGAAAGTACAAGAGCCTGTCTCAAAAAATTAACCACCTAGCCAACATCTAAACAACTGAACAGCTATAACAGCTACTTACATGACAAAAAAAAAAATAGCAGACTGAAAACATCAATGTGCTATCAAATTGAGCATTGTCATGCCTAAAAGCACCTTTTTGATATGAACGAATACATTTTCTTAAACTTCTAAAATGCACTCTAAATTAAATATATTGGACATCTTATAAGATATATTCTGCAGAATATCCTTAAGAAATAGCAAATATACAATCTCCTGAGGTGTCAAATCTAGTTTCAGGCACCATCTTACAAGTAATTGTTTCTCTGTGTATTTTCAAACAAATGAGTCCCCTTGCCAGTATCATACTTAACCATCTGCCTTTTGTATGATTGTAAAGTTGTAGCTTAGCAATCAGGCAGGTAAAAGCATCTCTGAGTTTTACTGTTTGTTTTCTGTCATGGTGCAAATGTGGATAAAAAAAAAAAAAAACATCAAATATGTCACTGTTCCCTCGGTGAGAAATATGAAGACTAGCCTTAAAAACATGGGAGAATGAATACTATGTGAATCTTAAATAAATGTCTAGATACACTGTTCCTTTGGAGAAATGAGATAAAAAAAATTTGTGCATGAAAGCAAAGAATCCATGCATATTATTGGGCACTCTATTTCAATAATTGTAAACAAGGTTTTCAAATTCATTACCTTTATTTAGTGCTAATGTTGTATGGTCAATTCAGTATTATCTACAAATGAACACAACTGCTTGAGAAATGATATAGTTTATGTACAAAGTGATGCATTTGTACAAACAAATATTTAAAGAACAAAAGCTATGAATTGTTTGTGACAAGATAACAATTAAAAGATATAATATCTATTACAACATGAGAATATATGTTCTGCTTGCTGCTCCCAAACAATTGCACCGGGTGTGTCCTTCTCCTTGGTGTGGTGCAGGGGGACACAACCTCCCTATTAGGAAGTGTGTGAGGAAGAGCTGCTGAGCTATAAATCCAGCACAGTCACAAGACCATAAGAATGGGAAAAAGTAGCAACTGAAATGAGAATAGAGAAAGAAAAGCAGGAGTCTTCCCCTTACCATGTTCACATCCTCGCTTTAGTTCTTTTTGCTACGTCTTTTTAGATTTCAAACTTTTCTCTACCTTGAAGAAAGATGGTAGATGATAGATTATGAATAGCTGCAAAAATAGATGGCAGAGCACTCAGCAAAACGAGTTTACTGAAAACCCATTTTAATAGGCTGTACAATCTCATTTTCTGTTGCTTACTAAATACCCAAAACTGTGATTTTACCAATAAAGGAGGATTATAACTTTGCAATTCTGGAGAGTCAAACTCCAATGTTGGGCAGCTTTACTTTTCAGCCTTTGATGAGAGACCTCTTGTCTGCATTATAACATGCTAGAAGACATCATGACAGGAACAGAAGCTAGAAGGATGATCTCACAGTGAGACAGAGAGACAGAGAGCAGAGGGGAATGGTTTCCTTTTTGATGACAACTTGCTCTTGAAGAACTGATACTGGAAGAGTGCTTTGATTCTTTGAAAAGGTACCACCTACAAGAATAATTTCTTCATACTAAGCTGTCTTCCTCTTAAAGTCCCCATTGCATCAACATCACCACACCAAGGAGCAGGCTTCTATCAAATGAATCTGCAGAAAAATCATTTGAAGCTTACCAATGATCTGGGAAGTTTCTATTAAGAGATTATCTTGCATGTTCCTATTCTTCTATTTCCTTTTTTCAAAGAATTGTATTTCTGTCCCTCTTAGTATATACATGTCTGTATTACACTACTTTTTACCTCAATAGAGAGAACTGTCTGATCTCAATATGTCACTTCCAGTGTTTCATATTTCATTACCATACCTCCAAAATTTCCTTTCCATAACTGAATTCTAGTTCACGCATCACTATAGAGACATGGAATGTTATATGACGTTGTGGTTTTATCTACTTCTAAACTATAGTTCAACAAACTTATGTTGACTTTGCACCTCATAAAATACTGAGATTTGAAGAAATTTTGAGAAATTGGGAACTTTAATTTACTGATGTTGCTTTTTATCTAACTTATCCATTCATTGTACAAATAATTAAAGAGAATCATTATTTTATTTTTCAGACTTGAAAGTTTCTATGGTAATTTTCTTGATAACCATGCATGGCTTCCTCTCTGTGAGTCCACAGAACACAGGTTGAAGAGAAGCATTTCAATTCTACGTTTCTATCACTTTAGAAAACAGTAGATTGTGATTCTGCCAACTTGAACAGGCCCTTGAGAGTCAAGTGATTTCAGGGATGGGTCCCTCATTGAATCTATAATGGCTCCACCAGGCAGAGATTATTCTAGCAATTCCCAGCAAGCCTCCATTTGAATCATAGTCACACTGCTTTCTCCCAATAACTCAACCAGCCAAAGCAGGAGCTGCTATTTGTGTTAAGTCATTTCCTGACACAGTTGCTAGTGATTCTGAACTTCAGTTATCCATGCTTCTCTGGAAGCATATCCAGTGACTCATGATGATGACAGAATGCCACTTTGAGATTAGATTACAGATTGCAAAGAGTTGTGACTTCTAACTCACTGATTCATTTTTGTTCTGTCACTTGCTCATGTTTTTCAGAACTGAACTGTCATGCATTGTGTAGCCCCTTGGGCAGGCACATAGACTAAATAGCCTGGTATGGCAGTGTTTCAGGAGTTGAGTCCCCCAGTAACACCTATGAGGAAATCCATGACAGCTGGGTTAAAAGTTTGCCACCTCAATAATCATGATAGGCATGCTGATATTATAAAATCTAAGAACATCTGAAATTTACAACTTTTTAGGTAAGGGATACTCAATAGTACAGAATATTTTCCTCACAAACATTGTTTGAGATGACCTCATTATATAAGCAAAGAGAATCTGATGCAAGACTCACCGTAATCATGTGACCTGAAGAAATGACAATGTTTCAGTTAAATTAGATGAAGAAAAACTGGGTCTAACAGTGAGTTGTTGAAAACCCACTTATTACTGACTTTTATTATTAGGATGACAAGGTAAATAACTAGATTTTTACTGTGATTTGCCTATAGATTAGTGGTCTGTCTCTACAGAAAGCCTGTCTCTATTCAACCCTTAATTTTTATGGTTTTCAACATGCCAAGCCCACTAGCAACAGTAACTAAACTAAGAAATAAAAAAATTCAAACATCAATGACACAAAGAGTTTTTCCTTCCATACATACCTGTAGACTCTAAAATCTAGTTCTTAATTCCATAAAAAATTAGACTCACAGAGAACCAACAGACATTTTTGCCAGACTACAGAGTGTTATTAATTCTTACTGTTTAATTCTATTTGTTTCTGTTTCTAGAAAAAAAAAGTCATATTTATTGGAAATAAGTGAGATTACTAGAAATTTCAGTGTAAATGACATAATAAGTCAATAGTCTTGGTGAATAAGTGAACAAACAAAAAATCTTCTTGCAATGTTGAATGTACCACACTATCACATACTGGCAGCTTTAAAGTTCTGATTTAAAGCATTAGAAACTGAATTGCTGATATAGCAAGATAGGGAAATCATTGTTACAACTCATCCCTCATTAATCCTCTGTAGATGAAAACAAAGTGTGTATCAGTGCAGAACGTAAATACTCTCTATGCATCAATTGTCACTTGGAATAAACAGTAAAGTTCCACTAACATGTTTCAATACAATATATAGTTTACTTAGAACAGCGAGAACCTTGCTTCTTCATGCTCTTTCCTCCAGTAAACACAAGCTGCCAAAATCTCCACATTAAATAATGTGTAGGCATTGGTGATTTCAAAGGTAGGACAGGGATTCTGCACTTAATAATATCAAAGTACATTCTTATTGTGTATGTGACATTCTGAGCAAATTTTATTTGCCATTAATAAAGCTGTACATAATAATACTTGCTAATGGATATAGATAATATACAAGGGAACATTTTATTCTTTTCTGACAAATATGATTTATATTATATGTAAAGCCTATGAGGGAGACAGTATCCTGCTTTGCTGATGAAGACTGAGAATGTATGCCACTTGATGAACATTGCAAATTTTCTAATTCCAGCCTTAGGGGCACAAATGGGTGAAGCCAGGCTGGTGACAGTCTTGGATATTCTCTCTGTTGCTAAAACAGGGTCATGGCAGGAACATTTCACCTCCACTCCTCCATGTCTTCAAAACCATAAAATTGTACAACCTGGAGACAGTTGTTCCAGTTTTGGAAATCTTAAGCTACAAGAGTAGCAGAAAATAATGTTTATTAACAAAGCACGATTTCAGAAGCAGCAAACAACAAAGAACAAATGAGCATCATCTTTTAATATATGATTAGATTTCACTCTCTTCAGCTGTCTAAAAGTCTGAATCCAAAAGCAGCAGGGTGAGTACTGTTACCACAGAGAGCTGGAAGGCGTGTGCCCAAATCTGCTAATTCACGATTCATACAGTGACATTCTCTTTGTTGTGCATGGGCACAGGGGCTGAGGTTGTGTCTGTGCATGGGAGACAGACGTGGGCGAGAACACAGTTTTCCCAGACATCAAAGCTCTGCCCACACGAAGCTTTGGCAAAGTACAGAATTAAATGGCATTTTCTTTGGAAGAAGATAATGAATTATGTCAGAAGTTGTGCATTAAGCGCCATGTAACGAAGCCAAAGCTAGCACTGTGGAGTTTGGTGTAGATTAGGCAAAGAATGAAGACTTGATTACACCTGTTTTCTTTCAACTATCACTTATGCACTTTTTCATGTCAGTTGCTTTCTTCAGTTGTTTCTGGAAGTTGATTTGAATTAAGCATTAATAAACCTGACACAGGCATAATAACCTATTGCTTTAATGTGTTCTTTATATTCAGACTTTTATTTTCTTTGCAGGGTAGCAAGTGTAAAATAGAAAGTATAAAAAGAAGAACAAAGAAAGTTCCCTTAGGTAATATTCACTTTTTCTTAGAAAACATGAGAAGCAGTTTCCTGGTTGTCAGTATAAATATTTCCAATATCTATTATATTCTTAAGGATACTAAATACAAGAGAAAACTCCACTTAAATAAATGCATTCTATAAATATTGTTTTAAAACGTTTTTCTTAGTTTACATAATCACACCAAGAACACTGCAGGAGATATACTATCTAAACAAAACATAGATGTTTAATTTAGTATCGTAAAACCAACACTAGTGTATTCTACACTTACTTTGTCTTATTTCAATATTTTTTATGTGCTGGAGCAGTTCAGGGGATTTAGATGGTCTTTAAGTTCATATTCCACTTAACATAATAAGATAATAAACATAAAACTTGGTAGCTTAAAATATCAGGAATAATACAGTTTTAAAATATTAAATGTGCTATTACAGAATATGCTAATGGGAAAAATCATGTCAGTTTGACTTCTTAAGAAATATGCCATTGAAATATAACTTGTAAACTTCAAAAGGCTTTTATTTCCCAAATTATGGCCTAATATATGATATAGAATATTTGCCTGGCAGCAACTTAAAAGAGTAATATCTTACCAAGTGTCCTAACTTTTGAAGTTATGGTCTTGTAACTACCTTCTCCCTACTCACCCCTTTCTACCACTTAATAGGACTTTACTCTGTAACACATGTACTTCTTGTGGACAGTTATAATGGCATTTGTAATGGCCATGGTTGCTTAATTCTTATGAATTACTCTGCAATGCTTGATATTGTATGTCAACCTCAGTAGAGCAAGCTCAGATAGCTGGTAGAATATTTCTGAGGACATTTGAGAAAGTTCTGAACATATTAGTAGAGAACATAAAGATATACCCTTGTCAATGTGATTGGAGCAATTCAGTCTGTTGAGGGCTCAAATATAATGAAAATAGAGAAGAGACACCCACATCTCCCTCCTCTTGACCACATATATCAGAGCTCCTGGTTCATACACTTTGAGCTGGATGTGTGGATTAAACAACTTTTTTGCCTTCACTTCGGGCTTTCACAGTCAGGAGGACTGCCCCATGGTTTTTCCAAGTTCTGCTTGCACACAGCAGGTTGTGAAGTTTCTCTGCTCCTCTAACAACATGGTAAGCTTTTATAATGAATCTCATGTTCCCTTCCTAATGGTTGTATTTCTCTGGAGGACACTGGGTCACTTTTCTCTCTTAGCTGTAGATGTTTCCTAACAGAAATTCATTGCAATGACAATCTCTATATTACTAGATTCATCTGCAACTTTCTGTATCTATTTCCAATCATCTACCACTCATACAAGGAAAATGGATGAGAGCCAAGTTCACAGTGTATTACAATGCTAAGATATACATACACTTCTTTCAAAAGCTGAGTGTACTTTTTCCATTAGAGATAAATTGTGTATTCAGCATGTGGATGATGTCCTGTGACTCACAAACAAGTGGGATTTGCTAGACAGAGATTTTTATGGTGACAAGTCCTAATCTCAGAATTCCCCCACTCTAACACTTCTATTTTAAGCTTCTGTTGCTGTTTTGAAGCTTCGGAGTTAAAACTGAATGTAATATTGTAGAATAAAAAAAGCCAGAGGGACTTTTTTCTTAGTTTCTATTTTTTAATTTTGTGTCTTGTTGGAAGGTCTAAGAAATGACCCCTTTAAGGTCAGTGCAGGTCTTCTCAACAGTTTATTGAGAGTTTCAGTTAGTCAGCCCTACAGGCCTTCAGCTCTTTCAACCACAAAACACCAGTTATATCCATTTCTTTCTAATTTTCCAGGCCATTAGACACAGCCTCCAGGAGAACCATCAGGTACTTTGGGAGATATGCCCCTTTCCTAACACCATTGCTTACTTCTTATGTTCTAAAGTTACAGGTAAAGGGAAAGGCTAAGCAGAAACCTACTTCAGTCTTATAGCTGTCTTCTATCAGTCAGATAATTCCTCAGATTTTTGCTTTGGGATGCTTCAAGTGTTCACATAAAACCACTTTTAACAACACAAATAAAATTATAACTATACAGGATTTAGCTTTCTTCCTTTCTTCTTTCTTCTAGTCCCAAACGCATGTACAAAATAGCTACATTGAGCTTGGGTATATTTTTTTTTTTGCATATTTTGGGAATTAAAACTCAGTATATTTAAATTATGGGCTGCAATTTGCAGGTTATGAAATTATGAGCACATCAGATTGGACAACTTCATACTATTTTAAGAGTTGATGTTGGCTCATAAACGTAATGCCAGTAGTCGTGAGGGTGCGGAAGGATTACTGTCATGAGTATGAGGCCAATACACACTGCACAGTAAGTTCTAGGCCAGCCTGGGCTATAGAGTAAAATAAGTCTTGGAAAGTAAAAATCAAGCCTATAAAGTTGGTGTGCTAGCTAGTCTTATGTCAACTTGATACACAAACTAGAGTTATCTGAAAGGAAGAAAACTTAACTGAGAAATTGCAAAATTTGTAAAAAGTTTGTAAAGAAATTTGTAAAGATTTTTTTTTAAAAATTAGTAATTGGTGGTAGAGGGCCCAGCCCATTGTGGGTAATTCTAGCCCTGGATTGGTGGTCTTGGGTTCTATAAAAAAGCAGGCTGAGCAAGTCATAGGAATCAGGCTTTTAAGCAGCATTCCTCCAATGCCTCTTCATCAGCTCCTGCCTCCAGATTCCAACCATGTTTAAATTCCTGTCCTGATTTACATCAAAGATGGACTATGATGTGGATGCATAAGGCAAATAAACCCCCTTTTCCCCAACTTACTTTTTGTTCAAGGTATTTTGCAGCAATAGAAACCCTAAGAAGGACAACAATGCTCTGATTTTTTTTAAAGCAAACTATTATTTTTAGTAGCAAAAGGATAAAGAAAAATACTAAGGATTTAAGATGCATTCTTGAATTTATCCTATACACTATCCCTGTATTTATCAAATTCCTGCCAATTACTTAGCAAGAAATCATGCAAAGAGGATTACAGGAATGTGATCAGCAGTTAAACTTCCAACTTTTTGTTTCAGAATTCTATGTGAAGGCAGCAACAGAAGTTGGCACAGGTCTCAATTCTCATTATATTTCCTGGATAGCTCCAGCTTTCCCACTGTTTAGTGTAACTCTTTGGGCATATCAGCCTGTCTTAAGCTTCACTGTCTTACATGGAAAACAGCAAGTGCCTCATTTTCTATGTTGTTTTAGTGTAATATTAATATTACTGTTGCTAGCTTAGTAATATTATCCCAAGAAGATCTAATATGATGCTAATTTGGAAATATCATCACTCCTTTTAAATACATAATGCATACTGTTTTTCTAAGCTTATGTCAAACATTCCTGGGTGCACAGAAATCCTCAACAGCATAATATCATCATTTTTCTGGAGTTTCTTTCAATCTCTTTTATAGTCTAACTAACAAAGTACAAGGAAAATGATCTTGTATAGATAAATGAGTTCAATTTTGAGTTCTTAGTATGCTGGTCTACATTCTTACTTCTTCAATCATGTCTTGAAAGGACATGGGAAGATAAAAGAACTGAGATGTATATAACAAGTTCTACTTGTTTGGAAGCAGACAGGTTTCATTTTGAAACCTAACATCACTTTTGACTGAATGATTAGCCAGGAAAACTACCTTCCTTATCCCAAGATTCTTCACCTGCAAAGTAAGAATAAATGAAATAATCTTCTCAATCTAGGAAAATATGAATGGAAAAATAAAATGTAGTTATTCTGTATTATTAATATGAAAATTTACTTACTAGTTAAAAAGACATTTGTTAAGTGGATGACTGTATACATACATACACATTGTTTTAAAAAAGATGTAGAAGGTCTTGGGTCCCTTGTAACTGGATGGTTTTTAGTGACAATGTGAGTTCTGGGAATCCAATCACAATCCTCTGAAAGAGCAGCCGGTGCTCTTAACCACTGAACTATCAACCTAGAACCCACGTACATGTTCTCATGCAGTGTTTTTATATGTAATATTCATATACTTTTATGTTATACTTGTCATAGTATATATGAAATTAATATTGAGTGGAAGGAAAAAGGTACAAGCTTCTATACGTAGATTTATAAAATAACCAAAAAGGCCAGGTATGGTGGTTTTTGCCTTAATCCCAGCAAATACGGAGCAGAGGCAGACAGATTACCATGAGTTCAAAGCCAGACTTGTCTATTTAGTGAGGTTCTGGCCAGCCTGGGATATATAATGAGACCTTCTCTCAAAACAACAACAAACAAACAATCCATAAACAAATCAAGTCCAAGACATAACCTGCTCATCCTATATAATATTACTTGTATTTTTATACAAAAAGGTATTATTCTTGTTCAAATTCACAGGAAGTATGGACCTGTCACAGGTACAGCAGAAATCCTGTGGGAACAAGAGCTCTGGAAGTTTTCCTGTTAGTGAAGCAAGGTTACAAGGAGTCTCAGAGGCATAGGGTGGGAAGGACCAAGTCCTGTTGTTTCTAGATGCAGACACCATAGCCTGGCAAGTGTCTCCTCAAATTAGCACCAGATATTCAAATACCAAGGTGTGAAGCTAAATTTAAAATGTATGTGTGTGTGTGTGTGTGTGTGTGTGTGTGTGTGTGTGTGTGTGTCCTGAATGAAAGGAACCCATAAGCATAAAAGAAGATATTTTATGAAAGCTGAAGAGAGGCTTGTGTGGGGGAAGAACTGGACCTGCAAGAGAGTAGAAGGAAATCAAGTTATTATTCAGACAGGAGGCTGAAGAAGAACAAAATATATTGAATTTATGAGTAAAGTACTGTAATAAAATCTGTCAGTTTGTATACTAATTTAATATTTTTTCAAAAAGAATACAGTTCTAGAATTGGGGCCAGGATATATTAACTAACAGTGGAAAATTTTCACAGATAAGAATTAAAAAATATATATCCTAATTTCTGATTCAGAAGAATATGTAGGAAATGCATCATTAAATTCCTCAGCCCCCAATAATTGAGAATAAGCACATAAGTCCAGTCCTGTGACAAAAACCATAACTGAGAACATGTCCTAAGTGCAGATAAATCTTACTCTTCCCTAGAGCAATGTTTCCAATTCTGCTTCTTTCAGAGGCTGTGCTTTTAGACAGGCGAGCTAACCAAACATTAGGAAAGTAACAGTGAATCACATGAACCATCGCAGGTACAGAAGACACTGGCAGGCTCTGTCTGGGTGTGATCCAAACTCAACTTCTCATTCTCAGCTGAGTTACCTTCAGTAAATTCCAAAATCTATAAACTGCAATCTCTTCCCAGACACAAAGGAATTCATCACAGCTTCCAACAGTGGAGGTATCCATAACGTAAAATGTACAAGAGTTGCAAACACAGCTCAGAGACAGAGCAGTTGTCTAGCAAATATGAAGTCCCAGGTTCAATCCTTAGTCTCACAAAACAAAATTAAATCAACAAAAATGAAATATATGCACACACACTGGTTAATACTGAAAAGTTATTGCAATTAAATTCTGGGATTTTTTATGAGTTAATAATTATTTGAATGAAGACAGTTATTAGGAATTGGAGGCTTGGACATATTACCCATTCTTTAAATTTTCTTATGCACACATCAATCCTAGTTATGTAAAACACATAGATGCTTTTTGTTCTTATTGACATTGTCCTTTTCATTTTTTTCTTATTCTTTCTTTTCCTCCTCTCTCCTTCCTCTGCTCACTATTACTTCTTCTTTGTTAAGATGGAAAATAGTTTTAAGGAAACTGAACTGTGGCTAACGATCACACCCCCATTATGTGTCAGTATCTCATGTGAGTCACCACATCCAAGATAACACTGCTTACCAAAAAAAAATGCATATTAATAAAAGATAAATGCGAATTTTTAGAGATGGCTCAGTGATTAAGACCACTTGCTGCTTTTGCAGAGGCCTCCGATTTAGTTACTATACAGTTCCAGAGGATCTAATGCCTTTTTCTAGCCTCCACAGGCACCAGGAAGGCATGTGCTACACAAACACACACAAAGGCAAAACATCCATAAACATAAGAAATAATACTCTAAAAAAACTAAAAGGTAAAAATAAGATTAAATTTTATTTCTTAAACACTTAATGGCAATATCATTAATTCGATTTATTAGTGTATGTTAACATGGTAACATTTATCCTTACATAATGATACATGAAATTACATGCCTCTTCCAAAGTCTTACCACAAGAAAAAGGTGGCAGTAAAATTGAAATAAAATAGTGTAATGTAATCAAGTTAGAGTTGGATGCTACATCCTGTACAGGACTCAGAGACTCAAGCTTTGTACCACTTCCAAATCATGGAATTACTAAAAGCCTCCAACTTGTCTATTTTTATATAAATGGAAAGATTACTCACCTACATAGTCAAAGTAACTAAGCATTAGGGTGACATACTATATGAAACCATTTTTATACTGCCAAAGCAAAATCTACAACTGAGAAGCAACTGTCTAGACCAATGTACCAGAGTATTTACTACTCAAAACCTGCCTTTTCTTTAATTGTGCACATTACACAACTTAGAATTATATTTAAAACTTTTTTTTTTTACTTGAAGAAGGGAAAGCTAGCATCTAGGCACAAAACTTTAAAAATGGAAAATGGAAACGGAGACATAAAAATTCATGAAGATATGAAAACGACCTTTGAATATGTAAAATGGAATGGCCTCTCAAATGTCCTTATAATAAGTGAGAAGGCACTTAAAGTGATGCTGAGATATTATTCCATGTCTGGCCCTTTGGTAGAAGTTAGCAAACTCTTGCAATTTCACTGTACTGTTGGCAAAGGTCCATATACTCTTATAGTATATTTTTAGCAGCTTCATATACTATTCAGAACTACTATTATTATTGTTGAACGAATAATTTATGCTCTTCATAGAACAGATGTCATCAAACCATAATGTCTATGAGACTCTATGAAAAGATGATGAAATCAGTGAGAGTAGACTGCACTGTTGTTTTTAAATACCAGAGCCTCAGGTTTTAGTAAATAACTTCCCACCCATGCTCATGCAGGCAATCCCAGTTAAACACTGGGGGCACAAAAGAATTGAAAGTAGGAATGAGATGTGTTGGGGTGATTTTCAGTGGAAGGAGGAAGGAGAATGAGAGAAGGTAATGTTGGTAAAATGACTAAAATTTATTATATACAAATGTGAAACTGCAAAATAAATTAAAATTAAAAATTTTATACACTCTATATATTCTATATGTACTGTATATATTCTATATTCTTGTCAGCTCTTCAGATGATTCTTTAAAAAATTTATAACATCTGTGTGTGTGTGTGTGTGTGTGTGTGTGTGTGTGTGCGCGCGCGTATGTGTGTGTAGGTCAGACAACAACTTGCAGTAGCCTGTTATTTCATTCCACATACTGCGTCCCAGGGATCAATCTCATGTCATCAGGTTTGACAAGTGCCTTTACTTGTAGAGCCATTCTGCTGACCCTCTTTATGTGATCCCTATGCATTGTGTTTGAGAATCACTGATTAAAAATTTGCAAGTTAATAAGGAAAAAACATCGCAAAACAGGTATGTTAATACGGCTCCTGTGAGTTCTGTCTCCACTCTGTCCTAGCCCACAGCCGGCTTTGTTTTGGCTAGGTTCTCAGTACTGCCCAGGTGCAGGGGACCAGTGCTGGGGGAGCAGCATGGAAGCGCAGGAGTGGGGAGATGGGACCACTGTGGACCCTGATTCCCCTTACTGAGAATGAATGAAAGGGACACAATGAATCAGTCCTGGTACTCTCTTCTGGTGGAAGCAGAGCTCACTTTAATGCAGGGTATAGGTTACATATATAGGGCCACAAGCAGGGGACGGTCTTTGATACTCAGGTTGGGATCCACTAACTCAGACAAGGATATTGGGGTAGCCTTATTTGCATGTGGAACTCAAGTCTAAGCGACAAGTTCTTGTAAGGGCACCTTCTGTATAAGGTGTGGTTTCACAGGGAAAAAGAAGAAGGCACCTTATCAGTGAATGGACCCATCCCTAGGTTTCCAGCTACAGCACAGATAAGCACCAACCAAGCCACATTCATTTTGTTTCAGTGAAGCAAGCAATATTTAATATCTAGCTGGGTTCTGGCCAGGGCCAAAGTAGGTAACAGCTGAACGCATATCGTTCTCATCTGCTCAGATGACACGGGGTTCCAAATCGGCTTTGACCCACTCTTAGCTCTATGGCAGTCCCACACAGGTACTTAAGAGTTAAAACATCTATATTTGAGGTCAACAACATGACATTCTTATTTGAAGTAGTTCTCTGTTTTTCTCTCCCTTTCTTTGCTCTTTCTCCTCTCCTTGTTACATTTCCCCTATGCGGCTCTTTCAGCTTTTTCCAAACATGATCACATTTAGGCAGACAATAAGAACTACTCCTTGTTCCGCAGTTTCTGGAAATATATTACAATACATGCAAGATATGAAAAGAAGGTTGTAGACTCCCAACAAACTTCTTTCGATATATTTCAAATATATTATTGGCATTTCATTGAAAACATGATTAATGGGGAACTGTCCTGTCTATTTTGGCGTAGACCTTCATGCACTGATGGCAATGTTGTCCCCCGTCCTTACAGAGCTCACACAGGGATAAACACACACTCAACTGGCTTGGCAGTCAGAAATGAATCCAGCCATTCACAAATGGCTTTTAGGTTGCAAAATTTCCCCTGGCTAAGAACTGACTCTTCACTGTGATATGTTAGAACATGCCTATTGAACAGCAATAAGTTGAGAATAAAAATAAAACTTCACTCCAGTGAAACAGGAAAAAGGACTTCATCACCATGGAGAGCTCTAGGCACACAGGACGCTAGACAGAGTAGGGGTGGCTTTTGACAGCTGCATTTTCCATTTAAGTCATGATGTTAATAAGATTAAATTATAGTTTTTACATAAAAGGATCACCTAATAATCTTTATCATATCTTTCTGTCTTTCCTCCCATTCATTCAGCTCGTATTTATCAAGCTTCCCATCTAAACCAAGCAAACTTTGTGTACTGAGGAAACAGTAGTGAGTGAGTGGCTCATTCATGGTCTATAAATGAGTATCTACCTGACTTGCTTCAAAAGGAATTACTCTTCACCACGTCTGAAGTGACTGCCTCCAATTATTAGTTACCACAAATGATTTGTATTTGGGGCATAGTACACATTCTCTTGGATTTATGCCTCTCAGTAAGTGTTTGTCATGTAGCAATAATGAATTATTTAACTGTAAGATAATTCTCAAGTATTTGTTCAAAACAAAATGAAAATTTTAGATCATTTGAGCAAATCACAGTGCTCTGAAAAGTGAAAAGGAAATGAAAGGAAAATAAGAGATTGAGGGGAAAAGGGTGGAAGGGAAGGAGGAAAGGGAAGAAAATTAAGTAGAAAATGGAGACCATTCATTGAAAGGGGGAATACAGGGATTCACTTCCAGACAAGCAAAATTAACTCCTCCTAAAAGGAGCTCCTTTTAGAAATCTAGATCTGTCGTCACCACAAAATTACAATTCAAAACAAATAAACCTCTGGAAGTAGTCCCATTTTTAATTAAACATTATCCCTACACCTGGATCTGATGCATACACTTAGTTTGCTAATTATGTTGTGTGAAGAGTAGAGCAAGTCATTCATATTCAATGATTTATTGACTTAAACAATAGAGGTTCTATACTTTTGAAAATACTTAGGGCATTCTTGAAACAAAAGAGATAATAACTTTGCCCAAAGAATCTCAGTTTCATTTGTTCTTTGCTGTCATACATACACTCACACACAAAAAAAGCAATTTTGCTTCATTTCTACTGATAGGTCCATAGTATAGTCTAAATTACCTTCTTTGTATCTTAGAAAAGAAATTTTCCAAGCATTGTCATGCACAATTCATGAAAACCAAAATTATCTAGTACAGGAAACACCTCCTGTTCCTCTATCTGCACCAGTGGACTGTTCCAAATTGTCAACAGATACTCAAGAACAGAGAGAGGTCAAAAAAAGCCTCACCTTAACATTTCTGACATGTACCGTGTAGTAAGTTCAAATTAATTACTTTGTTCTGTTCTATGGGACTTTTCTTATTATGTGAAACATCTCTGGTCAGCACATTTACCTCCTCTGAAAATCATGTTAAAACCTGACCCTCAAAGAGTGGGTAGGAAATCATTTTAATGAATTTATTATTTTCTGCTTTATCCAAATGACTAAAGCAGGATTCATGAAAATCAAATCCGAGCTACTCCTATAGAAGGGAATTTACAAACTGATACTTGAAATTTGCAGAGGGCAGGGAATTTGTGACCCCCACACCCCCTTTGTCACTCATTTCTTCTTGGTAAGCATGAACTGGGGCTATCTCAACATTTTCTGTAGATTGTTTTGTTTCCTGTTCAACTGATTTAGTTGTGTTTGTTAGGAGCTGTTTTTTAATTTTATTTTGTTGTTTGTTTTGTTTTCATATTGTGTTTTGTTCACTTATGCTTCTTTTTGGTTAAGAAACACTGACTCTAAACTTTTCTATAAATTTCTACAAATGGATTGAAAAGCGCTCTCCTCATATATGTGCTTACTTACTTTTACATTGTGGTAACAAAACACCAGGACAAAGGGAAATTATATAAGAAAGCGTTTGACTTGGGTGTTCACAGTTTAAGAATGTTACAGTGCATGATCATCATGAGAGGGATGAATATGGCATAGGGATGCTCTCATGATGACAGATGTGCTTTCTTCTCTTTTATAGATTACAAAATATTCTTATATATGTTCCTAAAATGAAAAAGAGGCCATCATTAGGAAACAACCTCAACATGAGTTTTCATGACTGCATCTGAATGAGAATGCATCTGAAGGAGAAAATTTATACACGGTGCATATTTTAGCAAGTAAACATTCTCATATACTCAAATAATATAGCCATTAGCTTATTATGAATGCACAGGCAAATATATATATATATATATGCAGTTTAGTATTTCTGTCTCTGTCTTAGTGAGGTTTCTACTGCTATGACAAAGACCAGATGACAATAAGCAATAAGCTATGACAATAAGCAATCTAGGGATGAAAGGATTATTTATTTCATTTTACCACTTATAGCCCGTCATCCAGGGAAGTCAGGGCAAGAAGTGAAGACAGGAACATGCAGGTAAGTGCTGATTCAGAAGCCTTGGAGAAGTTCTGCTCAGCGGCTTATTTCTCATGGCTTGCCTAGCCTGCATTTTTAAAGCACTCAGCACCACCTGCCTAAGGGTGACACCACTTATACTGGGCTGGCCCCTCCTACATCAACCATCAATCAAGAAAACTCCCTATAAATTGTCTACATACCAATTCTTTGTAGGAATTTTGTCCATTATTCCTTTTTCCCAGCTGACTCTATCTGTGTCAAGTTGGCATACAAACTACCCAGCACAGTATGTAAATATATTTTTGGAAACATACCCATTTCCTCTTTTTTCTGTCTGATTTTATTTGCCCAGGGATGAAGTTATATTCACTATATTATTTTCACAAATAATATAAAACAAAGATCCTTTCACACATGCCAGGTAAATAAATGTATAGATAAATAAATAAACAAACATAAACAGACAAAAATAAATAAATAAGAATACTCCTTTTCAACAAATTTCTACATGTCTTTCTTCTTTTTACATACAAAGAGCTCCTTGGTGAAAAATTAAGTTCTTAAGATACTTTCCCTTGACCTCTTTGTACCACAAACAAACAAACAAATCAAAACCAAACAAAACAAACAAACAAACAAAAATCCTTCCCAGGAGGGAAAAATTCTTGAAACTAAAAACAAAATTTATAATTCACAGTGAATAAGTCAAATACTCAGAGGTTTCCAGGCAATGTAGGATGCAATATAATCTTCTTTAATGTACCATAAAGCTGCTTAATGCACAAAATATGTTTGCATTGAGTCACTTCCCACTTGGTTCCACTTCACGACTAACATGATTTTCTGTGTAATCCTCTTAGCACACCCATGTCTCTTCTTCTTGTTCTAGTGCAGCACAGGAGATGCAGTCCTGTGCAGCTGCTACTTTTTCACTATTATCCATTTGAAAACAAAACAACAGTTCTTTTCTCTGAGTTTCTTCCTTTTTCTTCATCACTTTTCATTGTCTTTATATATAAAAAACCACACAGTATGTAGCACATTATAAACATGCCTGTCTCAAGTAGATATTTTTAATATCGTGGAATGTGTGCTATACAGTCACATCACTTAAAAATGCAATTTCTGATTTTAATGGAAGAGTTTGAATATTCAGAATATCCAACATAGGAAGTGAGGAAATTAGATTTTTTTATCCTTATGATTTGTACAGTCATTTGCTATGAATTATATAAATATGAGCCATAGTGTTCAGTGACATTTCTAATTTACTTAAAAATGTTTTTATTAAATTTTTGAAATTTTCAAATAATGAATATTGATCATATTTATTACTTCCCCCTACATCCTTTAAGATCTAATTTTCTACTCCATACACACCCAACTTTGTTTGCATATTCTATTGTTTATTGCATACTATATACTCTTAGGTGTATGGCATTTCCTGGAGCCTGGTAGACTTACCAGGGACTACACTATTAAGGAAAGCTAATTCTTCCTCTCTGGGAAGCCAGCAGTTACCCTTTTCTCTTTGTTTGGGGGGAGTACTTCATACCCCCATTCCTGTTCTATCCTGATATTTTTCTTGCTTGAGCTTGAATAGGTCTAGTGCATGCTGTCACAAAGTTGTGATTTCAACTTGTTTTGTCTAGAAACACCTATATATGTCCTTGGCCCAAATTAGTTGACCATTGAGGATGGGTAAATGAAGTAACAGCTCTGCTCACAAACAGGAACTAGCCTCACAAGATTCCAGAGAAATGTTACATCTATGTTTTTGTTTATCTGACAGCAATTCTGTTTACCTGGTTAGAATCCTGCTTGAACTGGGCTCAGGCCATCATTTCGGACATTGTTAGCAGCACTGCCATTTGGGGAGCCAACTATGTACCTAATACACAGACTCATTTAATCTGAGCTCTTCTTGCTCTTGGTAGGACAAGTGATGTTTCCAAACAATAGGTGACATGTAGGTCTCTTGTGCTCATTGATAAGCACTAGGAAACCAGGAACATTACACATACAGGGTTGTCTTTTCAAAGGGAGAGATGTATAACCTGGTTTTCACTCAGGAGACTGAAACAATGTGATTAATAGCCTGGTGACCTCTGTGCTATCTATATGGCCAGGCAGTACCAGATCCCACAGACCCTTATCTTTAGCTTGTTTACCCTGAACTGTTTTCTCAGTTAATCTATAGAATCTGTTGTTATGGAAGATGTCATTGTACTTTACAAGAGTTTCAATGTAATCATTTCTTAAGCTTTGTTGTGCACATAGGATTGAGTTAACGATCACAAGGAAACTTTTTTCCAAGTATGCTATGCTTAAACATGACTAAAATAAACTACCAAGGTGCCTGGCTCTTGAAATTTGAACCAACAGTGGCTACTGGATTATGTTGAACCAGACTTCTTTTGTGCCTCTTGTAAATCAAAACTCTACTGGCCATGGTATTTGCAGAGACCCTCAACACAAACAAACCTGGATAAGACTTGGCTTCTTGGCACTGTTTTATGAGATTCTACATCTCATTTAAATGTGTTTTAGTGACACCAAGTAGGTGTGTTTAGAATTTAAATTTGGTACTCAATTTTGGTACTGATAATTAAGAGAGGAAAACATCATCCATACAGTTGGATGGTGGGAGATCCCTCTCCATAGATACTTTTCTGGCTTTGAGAGGAAAGAATGACTTGCTATTGCCAGCCACATTGCCCACTGAGTGATATAGCCTTGTTACACAATATTGGGTATACATATGCCTTCTGATAAAATACAATAGGGAAAACCATCCCTGTTCACTCTCTGATGGGGTTATAAACTCATGTTTTTGATGAGATTTCCCAGGGTCCTCTTGTGTGATTTTAATGTTTATTGCTGTGTTCAGGAGGGAATGTCTGCCTAAGCTGCTTTTAACTACTCTGGTGGAGGAATATAAGATTCTCAATCTAGATTCATGAGGACAAGTGACTGAATTACTTGTTTTAAACTGTTGTTAGTATAAGTTTTTAAGGTATTTTACAGTTATTGTTTAATTTGCTGCCTTTCCCCACCTGGTTCTTTGAACAAAAGAGAATAGGCTTCTAGAGGGCTTTTTTAGTTTTGATTTATTGGCTTGTTAGATTGCCGGTACTTCAGTACCAAACCTAAGGTGTATGAGGCTAGAAGAAAACTCATATAACTCAACATTATGGAAACCAATGTCTTGTTATCAAAATATTAAAGTTAAAAACTGATGAGGAATAGTTGTATCTATCATCTTTCATCTGGAAGGCAAGAGGGAAGTTACTTTTCATTCCTGAGTTCCAATGGTCTTCCATGAAACAGGACAAGAATCTTCAGATTCATAAATACCAAATAGTCACAGTAATCTCAGATGTCAATGATCTCTGTGTACATATGAAACAACTCAGGTGGCAGATATCATTCCATTCATTTCACAGATGAACAAAGAGTTTGAGAAATCGGCTCCCTTGCTTAAGAAATAGATAGCAAGGAATGGGAAGACAGAATAAGTACACAACTGCTAGTTTTCAACAACCCACTCTTCTCACCTGACACATGATCAAGCTATTTGATAAAAGATGATTCACTCAAGAAAACTGTACATGAGGGAGTGACAGGAGCCTATCTCCAGGAAAGAACAGCACACATCTTTATAGCTACTGACCTTTTCACCAAGAATGGGGGTCAAGAATAGAATCCATTCACTCCAGATATATTCATTGATTGTCTAATACACACTAACAACTCTTATGAGCTCTGTGGATAGAAATAACACTCTCAGGCTTAAGAAACAGCAAGCACAAAGGGCTTATTGTTAAGAGGGGCAGTCTCCTGAGCACAGTCTTTGACATCTTTTCATCTCTATAGGAATTGTCAGGTGCTTATAATACTTTCTGGTTGAGAGGAGAGAGAGCGAGAGAAAGAGAGAGAGAGAGGGAGACCTCACAATTTCACTGTATACTCAAGGTTTGTCTCCCAATGTGAAAATATATTTCTCTGTTTCAGAATCATTCTTTTCTTTTATCCTGATTAAGTTAGGTTTGTCACAAAGCACCTGACAAACACAGTATTTAAACTGTCTCTGTAGGGAGGTGGCAAGACCCACATTTTGCAAACTGAGAAAGATGTTCAGTGGCTTTGGAGTCCATCTGCATAGTAGATTGGGGAATCAAATTCATCATCAAAATTCCTAAGCCTCTTGGAGGATACTGTTTGATGCAGAGGACCAATACTTAAAGTTGAGGCTTTGCTTGTCTTGTTTGTTCCACTTTTTATCAAACCTTCCTTTACCTAGTAAAGATTTGCCAGTGTGGGGGATTAGTGCATTGGAAGGGAGTAGGTGGTGGGGCAATTAGGCAGAACCTAATTATGAAGTGATTTCAAGAATGAAGTAAGGTGCCTGTGCTTTGCTCCAAGTGTGTTAACAGACTGTTTCTTAGTTTTTTCAAAGCAGGGAGTAGTCTCATTTTGTGGAATTTGTAATGATGGCCATAGCTATGTGCACAAGGGGCAAAAAATGAAGATGGACAGATTTAGGAGACTGTCTCATAATTTTAGCAGCAAGTGTTTCCTTTTCTCTATTGATTCAAGAATAACAATAGGAATTGGACCATTTTACAAAAGTAGCATGGATTTGCTATGCATACAAATACAATTATAACTATGCTTTAATGAGCACTTACTTGTGTTAGGTGATATCCTAATCACCACATCTGCATTATTTAATGAGTTTGTTCTCTCTCTGAGGATGAGGTTATTAATACCTCATTTGACTTAGGAGAAATCCAAGTCACAAAAAGGTCAGGTAATTCTTCCAAAGTCCTACAGTTAATTAATTATTTAAACCAACAAAATTTTAAATATAAAATAAGTAATTTCATATACTTTTTTTAAAATTAAGGTTGACTGTTGTCAATGAAGGACATTTATGAAGAAGGAAGTTTTAACGAAGAGTATTATAAAAGGTGATCTTTATCCCTTTTTCTGATCCCGAGTCTAATAATTCTAAGAACAGCTAAAACAAGTAAACAAAAAACAAAAACAAAACAAAAAACCTACAGGCCATTCACCTGTTCTAACTTATTTATCTTGGGGAAGAACTGCTACTTTTTAAAGCACAGGGACTTTAAATTTTATTTCTTTTTTTTTTTTTGGCTAATATAAGTAAAGTTTGCAAATTTTAAAAGAGTTTGATAATAAAAGTTAGTATTTACACAACTGAAGTTAATTCCACTATGGGGACAAGATGTTCTGTTATTAATTTTTACCTGTCTATCTATCTATCTATCTATCTATCTATCTATCTATCTATCTATCTATCTATCATCTATCTATCATCTATCTATCATCTATCTATCTATCTATCTATCTATCTATCTATCTATCTATCTATCTATCCACCCATCCTAATAAAATTACTAAAGAGAACAGCAGAGTTCATGCTGGGGATGGTTTCTGCTTCCAATTTCTCATCTTTGCCTAGAGCAGCACATTTCTCCTTTGTCTATCTTCTTTGGCTTTTGGTAAAGATTGTGTTGTCCATGTCCTTAAGAATTGAATAAGAGGAAAAGGAGGAGACATCAATTTGTCACAGCTGGGACTGAAGTCCCCAGCTTTCCCTTCTGTGCATAAACTCCTTAGAGAAACCAATTATCCCTAGGGTTCCTCTTTGCTCTTGTATCAATCTGCTCTGTCACCTCTGAGACTTCCTCATACTTCAACTACATACCCATATGTTAAGATGTTATTAATAGGAAGGGAAGAGTCCATGTGCACAAATATGATGTTTGTTCAATAAGGGGAACTACTAACTAATGTTTGATGAGAAAAAGCAAAACCACACCTGTTAACTACATGATGTAGAGATAATATTTCAGACCAGAGTCAAATTATGTTTTAGATCCTTTGAAAGACAGTCATTGTCTACCCCACGCCTGACCTAACATCCTGGTAAGTAGAAAAGTCTTAAAATGAGTTCTTAGCAGACTACTACTTTCCACCAACCCAAAAGCTTCAAATGCCATTAGCATCTACACAGAGTTTTCCTTCTTTTACTGTAACCCATCCACCTATGGTCTACAGTGTGTTTGGTAAATACCTTGATTTATAACTCTCTTTGTTGTGTAACTATTCAGATTACATGTAACTTCAACAGTAAAATATGTCTTTCAGGTAAATCTGAATCTGGTTGTGGTCACTAATTTGGTTCAAAAATATACACTCTTACTCCTTTTGAAAAAAAAAAAGATTTTAGCAATATTCAACATTCAGTATATCTTCAGCACCATGGATTATGGAAGCTGATGTTTTATTTCCCTGACTGTCTGCAGCATAACAATACTGGTTGAGTAATAATTACCCCAAAGCAAATAATGAATGAATAGCTAAAAAAAATAATGAGGCATAATGCAGAAGCTAATCATTGGTGCAGGTGATTCAGTTTGAAAAAAAACTGCTTTAGTTCTAAGTACTGGACAGAGATTTACATTGAACAAATTTAGGCAATAAGATTAGAAGCAGCAGAGAAAAGAAGATATTTGACAGACATGTGTTTGGATATTATACACCCAGTAAGACTCTTAACATACAAAATCTACCAATTACCTTGGCTAAGCTATAAAAGATTCTATCATACTAAGTAAAAACTAGTTCATAATCACCAGCAAATTATCACATACCTTGATATTTACTAAATTTTGTAAGAATTACTAAATAAGATTTGCTTTCGAACATCAAGAACCTCATAATTATACAGACAAGATTGTAATATTATACATTAACATTTGAGTGCATGTGCATTCAGAATCTGATGAGGTCTAAAATCATCAGTATTTATACACTCAGGAAAGGCTCAATCTCATTGTAAGTAGGACCTCAGCCCAATTTACCAAGATAGGAAATTTGGCATTCTTACATGTCATGAGACTCATTATGCTGGGATTCAGAGACTGTGCATTTTACTGTGCTATTAAGTTCAGCAAATCTTAATTTCCAAATGCAATGTAGATTGCTGAACAGACATTTAGGATGCAACTGTTTTGTACAAGACTATTATTATACTATTCAATTTTCTTTTTGGGAATCACAATTTTAAATAGTGACCAGAAATTTTAAACTTTACTTTATTTACCAGACTCTCATTTTTAACCACAACTATCATGAGTAGCTCACAACACATAAAACACATTATAAGTGTTTCAACTATAATTCCATCCTAACAAGCTGTTGTTTTTATTTTTTCCACAGTTTATATCACAAAAGTGACATCGGTATCATACATTAAATGTTGAGTATGATATAGATTTTGGGGTTAAAATTTCAAGAAAAATATTGCCACAGATTTTTCTCCAGGATAAAAGATGATTATTTTAAAAATCTAGCTTTTTTTTTCAGATAAAGATGTGTGGTAAATTACATTTCTTTACCTTACATAAAGCAGAGAACACAAACCCAAATTGTTGGCCTTGAATTTGTCTTTGTACTACAGTAACTTTAGTTCCCAAATTTACCTGTTCTTGTAACGGTATGCTCACAAGAACGTGATAGAAAAAAAACAAACAAAAACTCTATTTTAAAATTAAATTTCCATTAATTACATCACAAATGGATAACGGTTTGCATACTGATCAAAATAATACAGTCCAATGACTTTTCTGAAAATGAACACACATTGCTGTCAATCACATCAAGTAACAATACATTCTTCATACAAAGCCCTTCTTTCATCCACTCCAGTTGCTAAACTCCTTCCATAAACATGAGAGTACTGACCCAAGGTGGTTTATGAGCTATGATTCTGGGCTGGGGGGATGGCTCAGCTCTTAAGAGCACTTGTTGCCACTGCAGAGGACCTGGGTTCAATTCTTAGCACTCACATGGTGGTTCACACTAATCTTTAACTCTAGTTCCAGGAGATCCTAACCCCTTTTATAACTCTTCAGGCACCAGGAACACATATGGTGCACAGATATACATACAGGCAAACACCGAAAAATGTAAAGCAAAAAATATTATAATAAATCCTAAAAACAGTTAAACTAAGATTTGGTGATACTTATTATTTTGATTAAAGAGAAGAGAATTGGCCCTATTTGTCTATATTTAGGAGATACTAGTCTTTTATAAAGTCAATATTCTACCCATTAGTACCCTAGATATTTATAAATCAACCTAAAATATTTGAATGTTTTAGAATATAACTATGTATTCATGGCTTTTTTTCTAAATATGTTAGACTTATTGTACCTAGTTATTACTCTAACTGAAGTCTTTCACATTAAAATGCACACAATTTCTATGATTCTCTGGAGTATCTACAAACAGATGAAGTGGTCTTACTTACATAAAGTTACATACACATATGCACAACACAAACATACATGGTAATATAGAAGCTTTCATGGGCTTGATATTATTTTATTTTACAAATAGCTAATTATTTGGGATTTTATTAGTTTTTATAGTTTCCTCTACCACTCAGCTATGTTTTAGTGTTATGGGGCCCTAATGATTCAATTATACACTGACATGCAATTTGTTGAAAGAAAGAAAATCTTATTGAATTCAACCAAAAAAGAAAGAAAGAAAGAAATGAAACAAAGTTAGACTGGGCAGTGACATAGGCTGAACTGTAAGTTCAGAGCTACGAAGAAGACTCTAACTTATAAAAACTATTTAAGCTTGAAAACCACAAACATTTTGTGTCAACATAAACAAAAGTCAGTTTATAATTTTTAACGAATCAGAAATTAGAGATTAGGGTTGAGGTGCTCACAACCCTTAAAGGAAATATACATCATAATCCCCAAAACAAATTTTTCATAAGATGGCCAGTGTGACCAAAAACCTAGAAATAGAACAACTTATTTACCAGCAAAACAAACTAGTAATCAGGGTCAACGTGATCACAGCTCAGAAACGAAACATCTCAGTTCCCAAAACAACTATCTGACAATCATTTTGTTTTGGCTCTACTGGTGAGTTCTGAAGGTGAGGGACTTTTCTCATTTTCCTGGGAATATGAACTCTGTACCTGTTTTAAAATGGATTTTACAGTTTAAGGTGGAGCTATTTTTGCCATTTCACTAAAACTTCAAAAATAATGTTATTACCAGAATAAATTATTTTTAGAGAAATATATGATGGGATCAACAAATATGATATATTTGGAACAACATATATTCTCTCTCCTGTCTCATTAATTTGACTTATGAAATGCGCCAACATTTGACTAAAACAAAAACAGCATAAGAACAAAGGCAGCTTTTGTGTTAAGTGTTACTTATGCAGATTATAGAAATATAAATATATATAAATATATGTGTGTACCTGTTTGAATGTATGTGTACATGTCTATCAGCCATATGTTTGAAAAGGCTTTCTATTTGTCATAAGATAGCAAACCCTAGATGAAACTTGTATGATGTTCAGTAATTACAGTTAGGCTTCACATGGGTACAAATTGTCATGATGGAGATTTATATCTTATTCTATGGTTTATCAACAATTTTCTAATGATTTGAACAGTGCTACATTTTGTTTTTGAGTCCTTAAGCATACATTATCAGGTATAGTGTTTGGTGACATGCATACATTATAGCACTCCAGTGCATACTTGACATGTTCATAAAATTTACTGATGACCCAAACTAGGCAGAACAGGTAATGTTTAGTACATCAGCACCAGCATTCCCTACAATATCAATCAGTACTTATCAAAATCTATTTCAGAAAAATGAAGTATATCCTCTATCAGAAAAAAAAGAAAATGACAGTAAAAACGAGAATTCAATTCTAAAAGGAAATTCCTAGGCACACGATATATCGGATGAAAAGAAGAACAACTTATGAAGAAAAATGACCATGTTAAGTTCACTAATGATGTACAAGACAAGTAAGATTATGCTTAATGTGGATAACTTTCCCACAGATAAGAATGTTATGCAGCACAGTAAGAGGCTTTCCATTTCAGAGCCAAAGCTTTAATTATGGTACATATTTTATGCTCAAACTCCACCTGGTCAATTATGCCTTGAGCCAACAAATAATTCTTTTCTGCTTTCGTGTAAAACCACATTACACTACATCAATAATTACAAAATAATACTGGCTTTCTGTAGCTTGTAGCAAATTCTTTCCATCTGGAACTTGAGAGAATGGCTAGATTCTGTCCATATGACCCTAAACTAGGGCAAATCTTCACTCCCCTATTCATTTAACCTCAAAATCTCATTGTGTGGAAAACAAATGCATAGAATTTTGCCTATTAATTTAAAAGAAATTAAAATTTTGGAATTCTAAAATACCAAATTAAAATATAAGAACTCTGTTTGCATTTTAAATGAGAAGCACTGTGTTTAGCTAACTGAAGAAATCTGTCTAAATTTAAATATTGTAATCCAGAAAATCCTACCAAATAAGATAATATGCTCCAGGTTGAGCAAGATATTCAAATAGATATTTGCAAAATGTGCCTATACATTAAGCTACTGATAGAAAAATACATATTGATAACCTATAAAGCACCAACAACAATAAGATCTACAATAGTGATTACAGCTGTATATTTAAGTGACTGTCATTAAAGAAGTTTGTTTTGCATATGGTCAAATTGTCACTCTGCACTGTGCCTAAATATATCCTTTTAAAATAAAATGGAGGACCCAACTCACTGCTACAAATATTAATAACGAGAGTTTAAATAGTTGCCGTTGCATTAAGATGATGCATTATGGACATACAACTTCATTCCCCAGGACTTAGATTTATGTGCAATGAAGCACATAAAAATCTGTAAAATTCAAGGAGATAATACTCAATGGGAGGCTAGAATCTTCTGCCTCTGCATAGCTTGTCAGTTTGAAGCAAGGCAATTTTCCAAACTCTAAATTGAAGTACACATCCCAGATTTTCTACAAAAATCCTTAGAATAAGCATTCTCCTTTACCAAGAATTTTTTTCCCAAAATGCAAATGTATTGGAGAATTCAATATAAACATTAAGCTAATATGGATTATTTATATTCCATGTAGCACCATCAAGATACCTTTTCAGAACAGATGATTCTGAAGCTATTTTAAAATCTGAGTCAAGTTTACCTAGATAAATAAGAATGCCTTTTAGTCTGTGGAAAAGTATAGAGAAAGATTCTAACATCCAGAGCAGTGGTTGACTCCAATGAAAGAATAATTTCTGGACACAGCAGGATTGTTATATACATGAATTCAAAGTAGATGAGACAGCATGCACACATCCTGTGCAAGCTCAAGCCAGACAGAATTACAGTGTGGAGAGGGAAGGAAGACATGAAATCTCATTCCTAGCTTGGGAGCTACTGGCCTTGGATAGCTACCCAGAGAGGGAGAGCCAGGTATCTTTAAGGGTGTCTCCTCTAGTGAGTTGATAACTTCCAATAAAGATGACACATCCCCGAGTATATGAACAGCACAAATTGGACTTGAAGGGTTTAATTTTTTATAAAATGGACACAAGATTTGGTGGGTTGGAAGGACAGCTTGGAGGAGAGGGTAGAGTAGCTGAATATGATTAAATACACTGCATGAAATTCTCAGAGAATTAATGAATGAGGGACAAAAAAGGCATGTTGTGGTAATGAAAGAGGTCATGATGGAGACCCTGCTTTATATCAACTACTTACATGTCTTAAAACTAATATTCTACTTCTTCGAACATAATGTAAAAATTAAAAACTGTTAAGAGGATCCCATTTCTAAAACAATAATACTTCCATATAAGAAAATCATATGTTTACAAAATCTAAGCTTTGCTACATGGTTATATAGTTTACTACAAAATGGTTCATTATGAAATTCTAATATTACTAAAAAAGGTACAGTTGTGATACTTGATAAACCTGTAAGTTTTAATATTTACTAATGAACATTAAGGAAGTGAAGAACTTACTTTGTCTCCTGTGAATGAACAGTAAGTTTGTAGAAAACACATTGAACTTGGCATTGGGTGAAGTAGAAATGACCATGTATATCATCAGCAATTTCACTTCACCAAACATATCCCCATTTAATGGGTTTTGGTTTTTACATAGAATGGTAGCTGTGTGAAAATGTCTGAGGGTCCCAATTCCTCCTCTGGCCATGAAAGACCTTACTTAGCACTTTGTCTCAGCGTATGGCAAAAGACATGGTGACGCTCTCTGCAGGTTAGTTTTAATTGCTACTGAAAAGACATAGAAATGATACTAAATATTCATTTGTACATTTAGTGACAAATATAGGATGAGTGTGTTATTGGCTGAAGTTTTAACCTTTACACCTTCTGTATTTGTCCAGGCAAATGGGATTCACCATTTCTAATAATCACTTTTACACTGTTTTTATTTTTTATTTTACCTCAAATAACTACATGTTTGTTGGGGAAGTTTATTTCTAGTTATGTTTAAAATGTTTTTATGCACTGTTGAGTGAGGGGCTGCCTTGGTTTTCGGCGTTTTGTATTGTTTGCAGCTGTTGGATTTATGTGGGGGTTGTTTAATTGCTAACCAATCTGTATATGCTATCATTAGAATACCTGAGGAGTTCTGAAAGAATAAAACCACCTGAGCTGAGATGCTTGTGGTTCTACTGTTGATTCAGTATGGCACTGGCCAGGATGAAGGCTCCCTCTGCTGAGGTCTGGCAGGGCTTCCACATATGAAAAATGCCTCTTTGCCTTCCTGGCTGAGCCCACACAATAGTGTACTGATACACATGTTAACTGATTATATTATTGTTTCGTCTTTTTCTATTTCATTGCCTATTTTGTTAGTTGATGAAAGAATGAACTACTAGTAGTATGGTTATCTCTCAATATCTATGAGGGACCGGTTCTGGATCCCATCTGTAGTATTTACATATAACCTACACACATCCTACATACTGTGAATGATCTCTAGGTGACTTTTCATAAACATATAACACAATATAGTTATAAAAGACAGATATTCTTCTGTATTGTTTGGGAAATGATGATAAGAATAGCATATCTGTATGCAGTCAGTTCAGACACAAGCTTTTATCTCACATTTTATTCAATGTGCAGTTGGTTGAATATGTGGATGTAGATCTTGTAAATACATGGTGCAGATTAAGTAGAATACTATAGGAAGAAGTCTCATGATATTGAAATGAGCATGCATCCCAGGAATTTCTGGTAACATATCTACATGCTCTTCAAGACATCTATTCTGAATTTCCTCTAGAGGAAAATTTATGATTAATGCCTGATTGAATATGTGATTAGTTACTTGTAAATCCTGTGTTTTTCAGATAGGGCAGATTAATGCACAACAGTACGTCTAACAGGAAGTGTGTACAAGAAGTCTATAAAATACACTAATTTGGTAGAACTAGATCAAAGAGAAGTTTGAGTTCAAATTATACTATGCCTATGCTTATTTAAATAATTTTAATTTAGGGGCCTATAAAGATGGTTCAGTTGTTAAATGCATTTGTTGCTTTTGAAGAGGAACCAAGATCAATTTCTTGCATCCACATGGCTACTCCCAAATATCTGTAACTCCAGTTCAAGGGTGTTAAATGCCTTCTTCTGACTTTCAGAGGCACTTGACATGTAAAGGTGCACATACATACATGCAGGCTACACACTCACATGCATAAAATAAAATATTCTTTAAAAAGCTTTGTTTTATTTGTAAAAAGTGGATAGATACTGAAGAATTTTTTGTATAAGATGATAGCTGCTAGATCCTAGTGGGTGCAAAATTAGGTACAAAATGATCTTTACCAGTTACCTCTGCCGTTCATGCTGAGGTTTTTAAGATGACACTTTATAATTCACATCACATTTCTTAACAATAGAATTATGAGGATCATATTTATTATTCAGTATTTATCCATTTTAGGGAAAATGAAATGTCACAGCTGGTAAGAATTTTATATATAATCCACTATAGAACAGCTATGAACAGATGAATATTAACATATACTTACATATATTAACCAAATTATTATATATTACATATACATATGTATTTAAGGATACAAAGTCCTAATATTTAGTAATCTTTAACCCTTTTTCACAAATCCATGACACTCTAGAACACTTCCATCATTCTAAAAAATGGATATCATAAAAGTATATTTATCACTGTCCAGCAAAATATGCTTCACCAGCATTACAGAAGATTTTAAAAGCTTAAAACATATATTGATTCATGAAAAATGCATGTTAGCTATATGTGCACTGGGAACACAATACATTTACAATTCATTGTATTTAAAAATCTCTATGCAGACTTATCAATTCAGATGCATTCAAAATAAAACTAGATGACCATGATAAGTTATTTACTTTAACTTTATTCCTAATTATTATTCATCACTGTCAGGATTGTAATTCACTGTCAATCATGACAATCATTCATGCAGTTAATGACCTTTATTAACATATGCAGTATTATCTGGGAAAGCCAGTTGATTACCTTCTACCATATTCCAATAGCAAAGAAATCTTAACATTTCTCAACACTTATTGTAGCACAAATATTATTAACATTCTAAATTGTTTAATGTTAAGGGTCTTAATGAGTCTACTAATCATGTCTACAATTATACAATGCAGATATTGCTACAAGTTTACTTAATAGTCAGGAAATGTAGACTGTCTAGTTCATAGGTAAGGTTTCTCAGAACTTAGATCTGAACTCAGGCAGCAAGGCTCTTAAGCTTATAATTTTAACCATGACACCATTTTGATGTTTATTTCTAATCTCATTATACTCTAAATTAAAATAATCCCCACGTTCTTAGTTAAATAGCCACTTCTAGGCTCTGATTTTGATGTAAAATATCTGCTATGGCTCACATTTTTTAGTTCTTCCCCCTCCCCCACCTATTGGTACAGTTTGGAGAGATGGTGAAACTTTCAGGTGCTGTGGCATAACTGGACAAGTGAGTACCTGGGAGAATGACTTTAGGTATTATAGATAGATCTACTCTAAGGTTCCTTGTGTTCCCTGCTTCCAAGTCCACTGTCCTGTGAGGAGTCTCAGCCTCAATTGAACTACTATGAGTAAAACCCTGTGTTTGCTGCCATGATAGATAGCATCCTCTCAAACAGTGAGCCAAAATAAACTATTCCTCCTTTAAGTCATCCTTTGTCATGCATTTGGCCATAGCAATGAGAAAAGTTAACTAATGCATCTTCACATTAGGGAATGAGGTGTTGTGACTACTCTCTGAATACATCATTCAAGAAATTAACTTGGAGAAGAAAATGAGGAAATTCTGGTAACATTAATGAATATTGTCTTCAAGATAAAGTAAGATAGATGACAAAACAATGTCAATGTCAATATTGACATGTCAATTTCATATCAGGATGTAAGACATGAGGTGCATTGGTTAACTGCATTAAAGATAACATCAGAGACAGAAAAATGCACTGATGTTTCATTAAGGAATAAAAACTGAGCATGTGCCATTGGATTGGTGTGAACAAAACAAGTATAAGTCTGGAATCTCCATTTCTCTCCTTGTGTTTTTCATTTGTCTGGAGTTCATGGCTATCAGCCTCTCCCTAATATATGTCCTATATGTGTGTCCTCTATAAATGCTGTATGTTCCTACTGTCTGTCTGTGTATGTGTGTTTGTCTAATGTTTTCCAGCACAGAAACCATCACAAAGAGAAGAAGAATGAGGAATGTTTCATAGAACTATTTAACAGAGTTTTATAGGGGATTAACTTTTTTTTTCCTGACCCCAAATGACTCAAAATCATAAACTGAACTACAAACACATGTTGTCTAGCAGTATCTGTAGGTTGTTTCCAACATTTATGGTGGACCTTGTGTTTTAAAAGGTTGCTTCCCATTTGTTGTCTGCTTTCAGAAAGTGATCACCATAATGCACACACATACATCACTCATGGTTAGAATCATAGAAGAGTATATACTTTATTATTAAAGATAATTACCTTAGGTTATAAAAGCTGATCATGTGGGAAATCCAAAGCAAATTATGTTGGTGGTTGGATTTTTATCTTAAAGGCTATAATAAATAGGAAGACTAAAACCTCTAGACTGGTTAGCTATGCATTTCCTGAAGAATAGTGTTTGAGATTTGGGGACCAGAAAGTGTAGCATTTTTTGGGATTGACAGTTTCCCACTATGTTATCCTTGTAATTAGTTACCTTCATCAATTAAACTGGGGTAATAATTATTTAACCCATTTTATACCATAGTGGTGAGCCAAAACAAAATATCACAAGAGAAAAATACAAGTCTATTTTATTTGGGGGCTAAAGAGATGCTTCATCATTTAAGATCACTGGCTGCTCTTACATAGGACTCAAGTCCAATTCCAGCACCCAAATGGCAGCTCTCAACTATCTGTAGTTTTATTTCCAGCAGTTACAGTGGCTTCTTTTGTTTTCTGCAGATACCAGACACACATTTAGTACAGACATATTGATGGAAGCAAAATGTCCATACACATAAAGTAAAAATAAACCTTGAAGAAATGTTGATGACAAAAATATTTATTGTGTATGTAGGAATTGTGTGAAGCAAATACTTCTACCCATTGAGCTACCTTGTCAGACTGTGAAGTATTTTGAAACTAAAGCAAAATGTGCAAGTTATGCATGGCTCATTTTGTTATCAGGAATTAAATAAAACCTAGAGGAACATAACATCAAGAGCAGACAAAAGAGAAACAGGCATTCATTATGCAGATAAAGGATGACTGTTCTAATACATTTAAAAAAAAATATATGTGAAAATAGCACATACCTAAAAGGCCATAAATGTAAATGGCCATATTCCTATCAGATTGTGTACAAATAATCATCTTTTGGCAATAAAAAGGAGAGACATGAGAGAGATGGGGAATATCCTTTTATAAAACTATACTTATGCTTAGGTACATGTAAATACGGATGAACTCTGCCTACTGGCTTGCTCTCTATGCCTTCCACATGCTGCTTTCTCAACAACCCAGAATTAAGTATCCTAGTGTTCCACTGTGTGTTGGGTCCTCCAACATCAATAATTAATCAAAAGCATTCCTTCAAGATAAAGTCTTGGAGAGATTAGTGTTAAAAGGCATATGCCTCAACCTAAGAAAGGCAGTTTCTAGCAAACTCATAGCCAACATAAACTTAGATGGAGTGAAACTCAGAACAATTTCACTAAGATCAGGGATACAACAAGTTGTCTGCCCTCTCCAATTCTTTTCAATACAGTACTTGAAGTTCTAGCTAGAACAATAAGACAACTGAAGGTGATCAAGGGGATAAAAATTGGAAAGAAAGACATCAAATAATCATCATTCACCAATGATATGACAGTATACATAAGTGACTCTAAGAAAATTTCATGAATAAAATCCTCTAGCTGATAAATTCCTTCATAGAAGTGGCTGCATACGAGATTAAGTAAAAAAATAAAACCAGTAACCCGCCTATAAACAAATGACAAACAGATGGAGAAAGAAAACAAATAACACCTTTCACAACAGCCTCAGTTATATAAAATATCTTGTGATAACTATAACTAAATGTTTACAGCTATACTTATCACCCTGCACAAAAGTCATTTCCAAATGGACCAAGGACCTCAAATTACAACCACATATACTAAACCTAATAGAAGAGAAAGTGAAGAATAGGCTTGAACTCATTGAAACAGAAAAAGACTTTCTAAACAGGCCTGCACGGGTCTGGACAAGGTCCTCTGTGGTATAATATGACTTCTAGTTTAGTGATTTTTATGGAATTCCTGAGTATGTGAGTACATGGGTCTCTGACTCTTCTGTACTTTCTTGGGCTCTTTTTTTTCTGCTTGTTTGGTCTAATTTAGATGTGTTAGTATTTGTTTTGTTTTGTTTTATTTTATTTTATCATCCCTTAGAATCTTGTTTGTTTTCTTTGTTAATTTACTTTTTCTTCTTTCATACAATACATCCTGACCCCAACTTCCTTTCCATCCCCTTCTCCCAGCTCCCCCTGTGTCATTTCCCATCTTCCCTAGGAGACAGGGAGTGGATTGGATTTGGGGGGAAGTTGGGAGGAACTGAGAAGAGCAGAGGGAATTAAATCTGTCATCAGGACACATTTTGTAAGAAAAAATATCTATTTTTCAATAAAATAAAAGAAATAGATTTAGTTATTTATGTTTTTGTATGTTTATGTATGACTTTATATACATCACATGCATGAGGCACATACAGAGACCAGAAGAGATCATCTGATTCTCTGGAACTGGAGTTACAGGTAGTTGTGAGCCACCTGATGGCAGTTGCTGGAAACCAAACCAAAGCCATCTGCAACAGCAGTAAGTTCTCTTAATCCACTGAGGAATCTCTCCAATCCTTTATAAAATGATGACTTAATAGGAGTTCATAAACTCAGGAAGACCCAGCTATTGGTGGCAATGGTAGATTCATATTCAAGACTGCCATACTTCAAGATCCTGGGCTTAGCATTTAATTTTATCATTGTTATAGAAAGGTAGAAGAAAATGAATACATGAAAGCACACTCTTTATAGTTTGGAGGAAAAATAAGGTTGTAAAGGCAACACAGGCCCAGTGAAGAAGCTATTCACCCAGCAATACAGCCCATGGAGATGTGGTACTTCAGCAAGTGCAGGGCATGCCATTATGAAGGTGGAAATATATTAAAATTCTTGCAACAAAGCCGATCAACTTGGTAAACACCGGTAACTAGGAAATATTCCCCAATACTGAACTCAAAGTATTAAGACTTCACAGAGATTTGCTTTATGATGGTCATTAAAACAATGACTCCTTGCACACATTGCACAAGGCAAACACTGAGAACATACACCAAGCATAAAATAAGCAGACAGAAAAACTAGGAAAACTATAGAGACAGATAAATAATGCCATGGGGAATAGAGAGCACTATGTAAACTCAGAGGTAATATATTAGCAAGAAAAAAGGGAGTATTATAGTAACTAAATCACTGCTTAAGAAAAGTCAGGGGCAAAATAAGAAGTTGAGACTTTTAAAGAAAAGAAGGTAGCACCACATAATCATAGGGGATGTAAGGTAGGATTGTTTTTGCTGCCTTTGCTTCAAGGGATTCAAATAGGCATAACTATACTTTAAAATGCCTCTGAGAAATCAATTTTATGCTCAATAGTCCTAATATATGTTCTTTCTGAAAGAGCTTAGATAAAAAATGGTTAAGGTCCAAGGGTGTTCTGAAAAACTTGATGGCAATGCATTGTTGTGGGCTATACAACATGTACCAGAATTGGCCTGAATAGGAGACAAGTTTCTTGTATTGGGAAGGTAAAATTGATACTATTTTTCCACTAGAAGGACTCTATATTCCACCTGTGATCAAACCAAATATCCATCAATTAATTTTCTCTGAAACTATACCTTTGGAACAGCTAACTCAGTAATTAAAATGTCATCAAGTTTCCTCAAAGATAAGGAGGACACAGAAGCAAATCCTTCTTAGTTTGCTTTGGAAAGAAAAATCTACAAAGACATTGCGTGTTTCTGTGAAACTGCATACTAATATATTCAATGATACAAAGTATAATATGTAGAATGTTTGAGCATCGATGGAAGACAAAAAAAAAACTGAAGAGAGAAAATGATGATGGTTTTAAGGTAGAAAATATTCCCATCATAGGCTAAGAGCATAATTAGAGAAATGAGATATAGAGAAGGAAGGAAAATTTCTGTGTGACAATGGAGAAGGCAGAGTGTTACGCAAAAGAAAATGGAAAACTAGAACTAAGTATGTGCTAGACAAGCACTGTTATCACTGAGCTGCATCATCTGCCCTGTGCAACATAAGTGAATGTCATATATACACTTGGGTTCTATTCAACAAGTATATTCTTGTATTTAGTCTAGTAACTGTCAGGTTATCAGAAAGCTAACCTCTCAGTGATTCATAGGACTATTGTTGAAAGGGTTTATAAAGACTGCTTTGTACTAAATCCTATGATATAGTTTCTAATCTTAATATATTCTGATCTAAGATTTTATTTAAAAAATAGGCTAGTACTTGCTGTTCATCAAGTACATTTGCAAACCATGCCAGTAAAATGATCAGAATCTATTGAAACTTGTCATTTAAATGAATGCAAATAGCTTAGAAAATTTCATTTCTCAGAGCAAATGCCCATACACGTGAGGCGGTATATAGGGGGTAGACTTAGTTATTTTCAAAAAGCCTTACATATCAATGGATATTGTCCTACACAACTGCTTTTTAGTGATTTCTCCATTACTTTGTAATCCTTCAAAAGGTAGCAGGTTTTTTTTTTTCACTCACTGTTAAAACTTTTGCCTTGAAGGTACAAATTATATGTGACAACAACACAAAAGATATAGTCAGAAGAATTAGGAAACTTTCATGAATTGTGTTCTAAGGGATATAGGAAACAATTTCAGTGGCTTTCAAGATTAAAAACTCTATAATCATAGTACAAGTAAGTACGCAGATACAGGCATGTAACAATGAGTATTAATACATGTATGTGTACATACACACATATACAGAAGGATACATATATAAGACATATACATATAAACACAAGAGGAAAAAATATGGCATGCTATATTAATCAAATAAATATTTGATCTTCCATGCACATTTCTCAAAAGTTTATCTGAACAAGAATATCTTATCATCCCCATAAAAGAAGGAATCGAAGTCACTATTGATTTTAGATATTATTGTTGTAGGTTACACCAATACCAAGCACCAGGACTTTGTATTGAAATGAGAAGCATTAGACTCAGAAATAATGTATTCTACCATTCCAGTCTGTATTTCACATTTGGTTTAGTTTGAAGGTAAGGATGTAAATAACTTAAACAATTTAAGTCCCAATGTACACTCAGTTTCTCAAACAGAGGTATAAGTAGGGCATGCTGAGAGACTGAAGTGATTAGAAGATGATCAAATACTTAAAAACATTGAAAGTGTTGCTTCTGATATGTTATGTTACCCTTTTATATTAAGAAAAACCAAATAGCACTACAAATAAAATGGGGGTGGGGCAGGAATGTTACTGTACTACCATAGAAATGATAAGCTTGGGACAATTTCATTACATGCAGTGAGAATGTAAAATGTCAAATTGTCATCGACTAAAGCAAAATATTAACATAGGAAATGATGTTAACTGCTGTTTGACTACTTTCTTTTTTCCTTTTAGGTTCTCTTTTTCTGATCTGGTATGCCTTAGAAGACACTGATGATCAATTATGCATGGCCAGTAAGAGCTGTGGCTGAAAGTCATGAAACAGCCATCTTGTGTTCACTGTAACATCTGCTGTGTTGTGAGCACAAAGAATATGTTTTGGGCATAAAAGGGACATTTTTGTATAAGACAAAAACAACAACAACAAAAAAAACAGATGACACCATAACAAGACATCTACTCAGGACTTCCCCTCACTTCTACTTTCAGACCTAAGATCTCTGAACAGGAATAGAAAATGGGTGTTTAAATGGGGTCAGGTGATATGAGTCAGTGTTCATTTCCATAAGATGAAAATGAATTGAATTCGATGAGTAAAAGCATGTGATAGATCTGTCACAGCTACAAGGAAATTATTAATGTAGTCATCACAAAACCCTGATTTTGAGCATCCATAGAAATAAGATCAATAAATTGATAATTGTTTAAGTTAGGTTATAGGCAGGTGATTTTATATTTGATCTTTTCCCTTCAACTTTGTACAGTTTAAAATTTTTTGTAATTTGAAGTTTTGTAGAAGTTGAAGATTTGTAATTTCATCTTTCTAAATTGGAAAATGAAATTCATAAAAATGTATCTCTGTTATAATGTCATTAACCTTTTTTGTACTTAATATAAACTTCATGTTTGTAGGTTGAAATTGTTTATATGTAGATTTTAAAATAACAAATGATCAAAATATAAAGAGGTCATACAAAGAGAATTTTGATGCTAGAGTTACTGAGCACAAAATGAAACAGAAGATACCTCTGAAGGTTTGGACAAGACACTACTCTAAAGCCAGGTCCTAACTTTGTAAGGTGGGGATCATCACAATATCTAAGCACAGATGGTAATGAGAAAAGCCAAATGACGGAGCATAAGTAGAGTGTTAAAAAGCACTTGCTCAGGACAACAACTTTAAAAGATCCTAGCTTTATTATTAATGTGTGTTCTGTAATTTTAGCTCAGTGAAGTCTCAAAGAGGGACTGATATCTAGTGTGGTGCAATGAAAGTGAAAGTAGTTTTTTTAGTGACAAAGGGGGGCAGGCAGGCTTGTATTAAGAAGAAGAAACCATTACAGAAAACCACTACTGGTCAAAAGCTACATACAACTTTCCAACTTAAATGTATGGTAACATTCTGGAAAGGGGGCAGAAACATCCAGACAATGAGCCTACATGCTGTGAGGTATTACCTTCTATACATGACAGGGAAGCTGCACCCAAGAAATCTCAATGTATTTGCTTAAACAAGACCTATAAAACACACCAGTTTGTAGATGATGGGGTTGGGAGAATTCTCACATGGTCCCACCCATCGATGAAAAGTTACAGACAAATAACTATTTCTAAGAGAGAGAAAGGAAGCTTCAGTCTTTTCCAGGGATGGGTTCCCCTGATAGGTTATCAAATCCCAAAAGGTCAGTCTTAAGCTCATATGGTCATCATTAAATAAACTCAGCAGATTGTATTTATAAAATGATAATTAAAGAATAAGAGATCATCAATTTGAGAATGAATTGGGAGAGAATTGTCAGGAATTGGAGGGAGGAGGGAGAGGAGAATGTTGTAAATAGAGTAGTCCTATATGAAATTCTCAAAATAAAATTTTAGAAAACAAAGAAGAGATATTAATATAAGATATGACAGCTGTTGTCCCAGAGGAGGTCCCTGTGCTGCAAGGCTTGAACATGGAGGAAAGGACTCCCAAGACAGAGATTAGAAATCCGAGCAGTTGTCATCTTGTCAGCCCTATTTGCCATGCCAGGTTGTGTGGCTTGGGCGCAATGGCTGCCACTCTTCCTGATGAAATTATCTAACCATAGATAATCATGATTTATTCCTGGGAACTATGATTCTATAAGCCTGTACTAGAGTTGGGAAAGGTCTTTTAGCAATTATTTTAAGTGGTTTTTATGTTCAAGAAAATTAAAATACTGGAATTCAAATCCATGTATATGTTTTATACATTGTGACATAAAAATATATATAATATATGCTTAGATTCCAAAATGGCAAAATATATCAAAGAATATTATATGCTATAAATACATGATATTCACATTCTATAAAGAAAATTAGAATATTTCCATGTCCTACCAAACATTCATAATTATATAGAATATGGACTAGTCACCACATGCTCTGGCTTTACTGTAATACCTAGTATTTATAGAAAAAATAAAATATTCTCATAGATACTGACATTTGCGTAATACTTGGAGTTATAGTATATATATTTTAAATATGGGTAAAATTTTATTTTATATTTAATATTCTTCATATAAAAGAATGTTTAGGCTGTGTTTGTTTGGTTCTTTTTTCCAGAGTGAAATGTTAGAAAAGTCTTCATTTGTATGATATGTGTGCAATGAACAAAGAGGCAGAAACCTTACAAAAACAGATAAAAGTCTGATCATTAAAGTATTTGTCAATACTTTGCTGAGCATGCTCTTTGGATGTTTGAACAACCTTAGCTCTCATATGCTGACTTGTGTAAAGGATACTAATAGGGTGGGGTAAAAGAAAACAAAACTAAAAATTCCTTGATTTTGAGGCTGTCTTACCTTTTCAAATGAATTCCTTTTCCTCAACCGTTTTTATGATTTACAGCTGCTGGCCTGCACTAACCACTAAACAGTAGTTAATAAAATAGGAAGAAAGGAATTTTTACAGAGTGTCAAGGGAACATTACTATGGCTTCAAAGACCTTTTCCATGCAAAATAAATGCTCCTTCTGAAGCCTTAGATTTTAAAAGAAACAAGTAAGTACAACAACAAAATTCAACTCACTAGAAGTAGGTGCAAGTATATGGAGATAAACAAAAAGTGAAAAAGAACACGAAAATCATTTTACTTTTAAGAAAGCAACAATGTGAAAGCCTCAGAAGAAGCAGTCAGATGTTAAAATGCAGGAAGTCATCAGCATTAATTCCCCTTGAAAGAGCTGAGGAAAAACATCAAAGATGCTTGTGAAGATGTCTTTGTGCTCAGTTTAAGAGAACATTATTTCTTGGAAACAGTAATTTTGTACAATTTTATTATATAAGAAACAGGCTTTAGAAACAGAATTTCTTGAATAAATCATCCCACCTCAAACACAGCCAAGATGGGGAGGAAGCCTGGACTGACCCATTATTCCTCATCTGTTGGCCAGTATTGCCAGTACAGGGTGCCACAGAGAAGACAAGTCAAGGGGTCAATAACTTACCTTGATGCTTGTAGAACTGAACTTCTCATCATGCACAGAGTGATGGGAAAAGAAAAAGGAAAGAAAGTTAACTTGCTTAATTGTCTCTGTTTCTGAATAAAAACAAAGAACTTTCTTTAAAGGGGGGAAAAAAGCATCCTTTTTTTAACCTGACAATCTCTTACTTGTCTAATGTTATCAAGTGTGATAAATTAGCTTTCTAATTGTGCTATTATCATTCCTGCCCAAGACCAAGCTGCAGTTTTAAAGGGTAATATCAAGGAGGAGGAGGGAAAGAGCATATGTGCCTGTCAGTCTGCATATGAAATCCTCAATGAGGCTTCAGACAAACGGCTACACCAAAGACACACAACGTCTCTCCTTTCAAAAGTCTACACAGGAAAAAGAATGCCTTTTTCAGTTCTTTTATTAACAAGGGAAAAGACTTCATCTCACTTCATGAAGAATATCTTTATCCTTACCCTAAAAATATGTCACCACGGAACTTGAGGAAGCAGACCAATAAATGATTAAATAGAAAACTCACACAAAAAGGAATTGTGAATTTAGGTATTACACAAATCACCTATGAAAACATGAAAGAATCTAAAGAAAAAAGAAAAAATGAAACTGAATTATAGGAATTTTTACTTCTATTCAAATCAGAAGTATTAAGTTTTAACAATAGAATTTGGGTTGAAAAGAAGAAATAGTATAGCAAAATAGGCTGTACAGTGCTACATAAAGAGCCAGTGATTTATCCATGTCAATTCCACTTTTGAGTAGAACAAAGATCATGATAAGAATATATAAAAGGGAAGTCTTGTCCCTGGAGTTCAGCATCATTTGGAAAAATGAAAGGGAACAACACTCTTGGAAGGTGTCTAGAAATAGTGTCTTGAACTGGGTCTGTGAGCTGCTGAATATGCTCAGATGAGTGAGATATTATTTGAGATGTAGACAAGAAGATATAAGAATCCTAGAAACTAGAAGGTTAGGTAATAGAGTTTTAAGGAATATTACATATTTGTCCTGTAATACATAAAAATATGATAGAGTAACTACTCAATGAGAAAAGTGTCAAAAGAAGAAACACATTTAAAAGAGAGATATGTTGATAGAATGATGTTGCTGAAGTTTACTTCTCATTATGTTTAAAACTTTTGATTTGTGCATTGCTTGGTGAAGTGCTGCCTAGGCCTTGACATTTTCTATTGTGTACCAGGTGTTGGATTTACATAAAAGATGTTTGATTCCTCATGATCTGCACATGCTATCAATAGAACCCCCAAGGAGCTTCTGTGTCAAGTAAAACCCCTGAGAACAGACAATTAGGGTTCCATTGCTCAGGATGGTTCTTGTCAAGACAGGTGGTTCCCTCTGCTGAGGTTTGGCAGTGTTTGCATTTATGAACATGTCTCCTCTTCTTGATCACTAAGCAACACTGAAGGTGTACTATTACAGAGTGGAAAATTATCTTTTTTTGGTAACAGTTATGTTTAATCTTATGCCAAGAAGTATACACATTATATAATTTCTTATATGGTCTATATCATTATAGAGAATTTATGCCAGAGAAGCTTTTCTTTTTACATAAATTAAGTAATTGTGAAATAAACCCTGATTCTTGTGGCATATGTATTTTGCAAAAACAGCATTTAGTTTGATCCTTTGTGTAACCTGTTCTTGGTTATCCAGTGTCCAGGCCTATGTACACATAAGAGACAGACACTTTCAAAGACATATGTGTAACTGCATAATAGCTTAGTTAATGATCTGACATAGCATAATCCATTGATTCCAACAATATTTTATCAGCCTAGGAGGAACACTCTAATTACTACTTTGCAGTTATTTACTGCTGTCAATTTTCTAATAAACTTATAGTTTAACTTCAAAGTAACAGAAAAATGATTCAACATGTATAAATAATGTTGACTATTTACATCAGAAATTTTTAGGTGAAAATCTGAGCAAGAACAAAAACTTTACATGGGCAAATTAATATGAGAAAAACTTTAAAGTTGTATTACTTTTGGAAACAAGTCATAGTAGTATATAACTGGTTATCATTCAAGGAAAAACCACACACACCATAAGCAATATAGTTGGCTACATATTGATCTTATGGTATGTTATATTACATGCTAATTATATGCTTTAGTATCTTCTAATTACAAATTATAGTGAAACTTATTAACGTTACAAGATTACATAAATGAGCATTTCCACAAATCTAAGGAGGTAGGAATCATTTTTTGCTGACATCATTTTGATATTGTAAAAGAGACATGAGACAGAAAAACAAAGTAATGATTTCCTTGAAAACTGCTTTTAGTGTTACACGATTAAACTGAACAAACTCTACATAAAATTCAGCAATAGTCACTAATTTTTTTATAAAGTGTTACTTTTAAGTTTCTTTATTTGAATAAATGATATTTTAGATGAATGTATTAAAATATGCCATTTAATTTTTTACATTTATTTGATAATACAGTGACCTTTTGTGGAATGATAAAGATGTTCATGTTGCAGATACAGAATGACTAATGGGAAGAATCACATTACAATTATAATAATCTATAAACGTATGTGTGAATGACTTGATATGTCTGTGAGTGTTTGGCTGTGTAGGACAATCTATTAAGAGATATAAAGGAAACTAAAGATTGACTAATCATCAATTTTATATATTTTTCATGATAGATGAAATTTTGCCATTTACATAAAACTATCTCAAATATAATTTATAAATACCAGCTAAAATTATTGGAAATAATTAGTTCCAAAGGGGTTTATACTACATGTATGTCTACTGTCATAATACCAAGTTCATCTTTACAAACATTAAGAAGAATTTAAAAACTAGGAACAAAGTTAATCTAGGAGATTAAAGGCTTTCATACCAAAACCATAAAGCATTTATAAATCAGGGATTTTAACAACAATGTCCAGCATGCTAAGATGTCCCTAAAGGGGCAATAGTGGCACTCATATCTTGACAGTAATCAGCAGCTGTATAATTGGATTTAAGCCCACTCAGCAGGAGGAAATCATGCCTGGTACCAGAAACCTGTCCTATTTCCTGGGGCTAATGAGGTTATGAATCACAGAGGAGAATATTCTACCATCATTTTACTAAATCGGTATAATTTCTAATAGCGTTCTAAATACTTATTTTATATCCACAGATAAGTGTAACCTTCACTCCTCATCAAAGGAGATTCACTTTGCAGCAGAGACCATTACAAAAAATCATAACTTCATCAGAATGCAGACAGCAATTCATTATTGGTTGCACAAGTCTATTAGATACATCCATAATATAACTTCTGTATCTGAAGTATCTTAGGGTTTCAATTGCTGTGAAGTGACACCATGACTGTTTCAACTTTTATAAAGTCTAACATTTAATTAAGGGCTGGGAAACAGGTTCGGAGGCTTAGTCTATTGTCATCTTGGCAGGAAGCATGGTGATGAACAGGCTGACAAGGTGCTGGACAAATTTCTGAGAACTCTAGATTGGATCAGCAAGCAGCAAGAAGAGAGAGTGATACCGGGCCTGGCTTGAGCTTCTGAAACCTCAAAGCACATCCCAAATGATATTGCCACTCTGTATGGACCTATGCAGGCCATTTTCATTCAGTCCACCACAGGAGACTAGTGGCACATTGCAGAAGAGGGTGTAGAAAGATTGTAAGAATAATCATAACTATCCATGGATTCAGCACTATTCCCAATGAAACATAGAGATATACTTTACAGCAATAGAAAAAGATAATCTCTGTTCTAAAATTCGTGCGGAATCACAAAAGAAATATATAAACAAATACTTCTGAGATATAAGAGCAAGTTGATTGCATAATTATGTGGTTGTGAATATTAAGCAATATGTACTAACATAGACACTAGCCAAAGAAACAGAATGGAGAGGGAAAAAAATCACAAATAGAGGCTACCTCTACTAGGTGTCAAGAACATAAGTGACATAAAGAGAGATGCTTCAGTAAATATAGGAAAAACTAGGTATCTCTAAACAAAAGAGTAAAACTGGATCCTTACATCATACACAAAAGTCATCTCAAGATAGATTAAAAGCTTTATAAAAGCTTAGAATCACAAACATCCTAATAGAAATCAGGAAATATCTTGATATTGTTCTTGATAATGACATATTGGATTTGACACCCAAAACATAGGTAATTAAACCAGATATAGACAAGAGGTAGCAAAACCAAATTAAATGTATGCATAGCCCAAGAAAATTCAACAGAAGGAAAATTCAAAATATGAAATATGAAAAAATATTTCCAAATTAGGTATCTGATAAATGATTCGTTTTCAAAATATGTAAGGAGTTTCTACTATTCAATACCCAAAACCAATTAACCTGGAATAACTGCGAAAAGTACTTGTAAAGGTATTAGTCCAAATGAGATAAACAAATAGTCAATAGGTACAGGTGAAAATATTCTAAATGACATTAATTTCAAGAGGGAGATAACTAAAGAAACTATCAGATAGGATAGCTATTACACCCATTAGGATAGCTATTACAAGTTAAATTATAGGTAAGTATTTGTGACAAAGTGGGAAAATGAGAACTCTTGTGCCTACTGGTTGGTATGTAAAATGGCACTCTACTGAAGCTTTGTCACTTGGAGATTTTCCTTCAAAGTGAACATAGATGTACCATGTGATTCCATGCTTTCACTGTGGGATAAGCAGTGTGCCCTATAGAACTGAAATCAGTGCTTAGAAGAGATTTATGTACTACCATATTTATTATAGTTTTCACAGGAGCTAAGACAGAGAACCAATCCCTGTCTATCATCAAATAAATAGCTAATAAAAAGGTGGCAGGTATGGAATACCACGTAGTCATGCTAAGGCTGTCACTGTAACAACATGAACAAGCATAAACAGCATTAGACTAAATAGGAGATATACAGAACAACAAATCAGTAAATTTGTAGACTACAATACCAAATCTCTAGAAATTATAGTTCTAGAAAAACGAGAGAGGTTTTTATTTTAATGAATTTAAAGTTAAATTCATATTAAATTTCTTACCAATAAAGAATGAATAAAAATAGAAAAACACAGAAATGCAAATATACTTTAGAGCCTGTTAGAGGACTTTGTTATCCTGTTTGTGGTTATGGCTTACAGGTATCGACAGATGTACAAATGTACCAACATATATAGATAAATATGTACAGCACTTCCTATATGAGCTTGCTATATGAGCTACAGCTGTTAAGATGAGTTACAAAATCCTTCTGCTTATTTTATGGCCAAGTTTTAAGTATAAATTATAAAAAGTAAGTAAACATTTTCCATTTCAAAAAATCTATAAAGCATTTAGATGAGTATGTGATTCATTAAGCAAAGAAAAAAAAACCTACAATATCAGACCTTCAAATTATGTGAGTTCCAAATTCTAGTCTTAGAGAGAGGTCAGTCTGATTGTTACTTGTTTTTGTAATCATCATCATTCATAAATGGAATTAATGTCTTCTATATTAGATCTTAGTACTATATACTTCATTACCATTATACACTAGGATTTATTTCATTTTTATGTGTATGCATCTTTTACTTATGTTTATAATGATACCACCTGTGGGCTGTACCTTCAGACACTAGAAGAGGGAGATGGATTCCCTAGAAGTGGAGTTAGTTGTCAGGCATCTTGTATGCTGGGAATCAAACCCAGGTGCTCTACAAAAGCAGCCCCTAAACACTGTGCTTTTAAAAAACACTATTCTGAAGAATTATTATTCAAAACTTCCAAGTAGTAAAATATATTGGAACCTCACAAGCAGCAAACATAATGTCTAGCATTAATAATACAACACTTACCATCAATTTGTATCACAGGTTATGTAAGGGGAAGAGAGCATGTGATCTAGTGTGCTTACAACACAATGCCATGTGTGGCTTTCCTAAGAGTTTGCATAATCATAAAGCTTGAACAATGGCACAACATTAGTATTCAGTAGAATCTGAGGCACTCAGTTCTTGTATTTGAGAGGGTGAATAGAATATTCAATTCCCCTCAGGTCCTAAAAGATCAAGATACATAGTGATGACTTAATAATGTATTCTTGCAAGGAAAGGTATTGTCTAAGGCATCAGAAGAAGAAAATTATAGACATGAATTGAAAATCAAAAGCAAAACCAATAAACACGGTTTTTATCCAAATAAATAACGAGTGGTAGTCACTATACCTATATACAAAGTCAAATTAGTGGAAATGGAAAATTTTAAAATACAAAACCTGATATTTGACCTATTAAATTTGGAATGTCACTTGGCACTTAAAATTACAATAAAATTTTAAATAAATTGTAATTATGTCTGAGTGGCAGCCCCTGACCAGCCTGGTCTACAGAGTGAGTTCAAGCACAGCTCGACTTACAACAGAGAAACTCTGTCTCAAAAATAGATTCTTTCACCTCTGATGTTGGGAAACAGGCTCTGAGAGACTGCATCTGAATGCTACCTCCAATCGATTTCCATAGAGTTATTCTTACAGTGTTCTTGAATGAAAATAAATTTCGTGGAACCTGAACTAGACACTCTGACTTGGCTTTCAATTTTGATTATAGAGACTTGGCCTCCACTTAAGGACAGAGCCGTCTTACTGCCACACAGTGCAGAAATGATTTCCCCTTTCCTGGAGATTAAACGCAGCATCATCCTGGCAAGTTGTAGTGCTATTCTTGAGCCACTGAATTGCACTTTTCTTTAAAGGGTCCATGCTGGCTCCCTGCATGAACTTTCTGGCTCAAAGCACTATGTTATTGATTAGTTTGTACTATCCAAAGGTTTAAATAGCGAGTGTTTGTGTACCCAGGCTGGAGAGAAATAATACAAAATCAGACAGCTTACACTCTGCCCTATAGCACAGACAACATGAACTTGCCATTTTTTAAATTGTAGAATATTCTAAAGGCTGTTAATTTATGTGTGCATTTTAAAATACACGAGGCATCCACTGGAACTTTCCCTTTCATTGGAAAACTCATGGTAGAAGTCTTAGGCTAAGGGATAACAGGCAGGACATTTTAACTCATTTTTTACAGTAAGAAAATAAGTGGACTGTTGATGCCTTTAGAACATAGTAAAAGGCATAATTGTTCATTTGTATGATATAGGTATCTGTCAGGCTCCTTGACGAAGCCAATCTGAGAAGCCATGAATGAAAAACAGAACAACAGCTAGAGCCAGCCACTTAGAAGTTTCTCAGGGAACTTCTATTTTCACTTCAGAAATAAACAAAATGATAGGGAGCCTCATCTGACATGTAGCTCCTTTGATTCCACTGTCAGCCAGCTCAAAAACATGGTCTGATCTTGCATTTCTCTGCCTTGATTTCTCCCATGGTAAAATGAGAGAGATGCACCAGTGACTTCTCAATCATCCTCCAGCTTTAGAAATCAGAGTTTGTATTGCTATTATTCAGAAAACAAAATGTGTGTAATGAAACCCATGCTGAGGAGCTTTACTGATGCTGGAAATAGAAGGCTCTTATATAACACCATCTATGCATAGCAATGATCCAACTGTGTTGTATGGGGTAAACCAATTCCTTTACTATCAGTGTCTTCACACATAAATGACAACCAGGAGCACATCTCAAATTGATATCATAAATCTTGAGGGAAGTCATTTCTGTTCTCTAGCTAGATAAGAATATTCTGAGAGATATGCTGGGATATGTTGTAGTACAAACAACCTCAATGCTCATCAGTCCACTTCTTGCTTTTTCCTACTTTGAATGACTGGGCACTTCTCTTCACCCTTGTTTTTCTCATTCTAAGACATAAATAATCACTACTGGAACATAGCAAGCAACTGAATAGTAAAAAATAACAAAGGGTTGGTGCAAGAGTACACTGCTTTTTAAAACCATTGTTTTCTCCGTGGAAAAATAACCATTACCATTGCTCAGACTGTAACACTAAAGAAACTAAGACTTGAATACATTCAGAGGGTGTAGTGATCACATCAACTTGACAGGCAGAGGCAACAAACTTTATTTTTTGTTAATTAGAGAAATTTTCCATAGATTGGAAGAAATACAGCATAATATTCAGTATATAAACAAGACCACTGTTGATGTTTCTGCTCATTGTTTCACTGGAAACATCTCAAAAACATACTTATCCTCAACTCAACTTCCTTTTTTTTAATGAGTGATCACAGTGTTCACTATTATTTTTGTTTGTTTTATTGATCATTGTTCTTTCTTTCATTAAAATAGTTTCTTCCCTCATAAATATCTGAGGAATATGTTTATAGTTTCACCTCCCAGTTCCTCCTTACCTCTTATCCCCTCCAGACCCACTACTTTTCTGTCTTTCTTTAAAGAAGAACAGTCTTGTAAGAGATAACAATCAAACAAGAAAAAGTACAACATAATAGGATGAAGCAAAACTTTCATATCTAAGTTGGACATATTAACTCAAGGGGAGAAGAGTCCCAAGAGCAGGCACAAGAGTAAGAGACCCACTAGTTCTCATAGTCAGGAGTCCCATAAAAATGCTAAGCTGAAAGCTATAATATATACTCTGAGGACCTATTGCAGACCTGTGTACATCCTGTGTTTCCTGCTTCAGTCTGTGAATTTACATGGGCCTTGCTTAGTTGATTCAGTGTACCTTGTTCTCCTGTTGTCCTCTATCTCTTCTAAACCTTACAATATTTCTGACTCCTCTTTCAGGGGATTTTCTATGCTGTGAAGGAAGAAATTTGATAAAGACTTCCCATTTGGACTCTCTGTGTAATGTATGGCTTGTGTTTCTGCATCTGTTTCCATTTGCTGCCTGAGGAAGCCTCTCTGATGATGTCTGGATAAGGTACTGATCTATGAATATTGCAGAATACCATTAAGAGTTAATACTGCTTATTTAGACCATAAGAACACATCACTAAGCAAAACAGACCAACAGTCATTAATTCCATCATGATTTTATCCAGGAGAAATATAAAATGTGATAAAAATACAACATACATATATGATGAAATAATTTAATGAAGACACATACAGCAGGAAATGAAGATGAGAAAGTGTTAATTTATATTGAATGATCAGAAAAAAACTTTGCTGAGTAGATGGTGTCTGACTGAGTGAAGTATAAAAAGAAAGAAAGGACCAACACATTCACACACAAATTGCTCAGTAAAGAGTTAAGGAAAATCAAAGGTTTCCTAATTCTCATCTCTATTGGCCCAAACATTTAGTATACCAATAATATCATATTGTCAAATATGGGAAATGGTTTCTTCTGATCTCTTTGCTGAATTTTATCAGTGCCCTTGGTCACTAGTCAGAAATCAGCCTCTCTTGCAGTTAGGTGAGGCCACATGGCTAATACTCTGCCTAAATCCATTGCATGAAGTAGCATGAGTTTTGTGTTTTGTTTTTTGGGGGACTTATGGAATCAAATTATTTAAAGCTGTTCTTGGTCTCCCATTTTTCCCTGCCCTGCTCCAGCTCCTTGTAAAATTCCACATATGAAAAGTCCAAACACTTAAGGCTATTATGTATATCCATCAACTCCATAGACATTGTGTAAAGGAAATAAACTTACATCTCATTTAAGTCTCTGAATTTTGAGAGGTTCTTAAAAAATCAGATTAGCAGCCCATTGATACCAGTGTTCCTTTTCAAGATAATTATTAATACCAATCTTGGTCACACTAAAAAAATACACTGGATTTGGTCACAACTGGCATAGCTATGCTATCTGCAAACACACTAGAATTACTGTGCTCACTCATCATCTCTTTGAGTATTTCCTTTTAATAAACATCATTATTCAAGAATTATTAAGTACAATATTCTCACCTTTGAAGAACCTCAGGGGCAGGAACTAATCTTCTTCTTTGCTGTGGAAGTGAAATGGCAAATTCTGCAGTGCCTTGTAGATAAATTTGAAGAACAGAATTTTAGCTAATGTTTCAGTAATGAAGACATATCTTTCACATCTCTCAGTCACTGTGGAGCTACATTAGCTTTCAACTTAAAGATGATTTGCTTATCAAAAACAGTTAAAGCCATCACCTCCAAAGAGACATCAATATCATAGCCACAGGCCAATCAGAAAGAGCAAGGAATGAGACCAGTCCTCCTCTAAGACGAGGGACCTTCTAAGTGATAGAATCCCTTTTGAGAACTGAAACAAATAATTCCTGTACTTTTAACTCATTCTAAAACACATATAAGAATTAGAATTCATTGTTGGAAGGGGCTGTGGATCAGGATTCACAGTCTTCATAGGGAAGAGTAACATTTGTCTTTTTCCCTTCAAGAAAGTTCCCATAACTAACCTCATTGCAACCTTCCTTCTATTTTTGAAAATAAAACATATATACATACTTTTTGTATTTTTATATTCTAGCTCAGTCACTCAGTATCTCATAGAACCCCCAACTTTCATTCCCAATCTCCTCTTGTTGTGAATGTTTTTTCTGCATCATTTTTGTCAGTCTTCAACTCATAAAAGCTTCCCAGATTGTTCTAGAAATGAGCATGAGACACAAGCAAAAGTTCCTATAATTTCAGCATCTCTTTGCATGTTATCTTATCTCTCTGAGACCTACTGTTCTACTGAGGACACTGCTAATTTACATCCATCTCAAATGTTGGCTTTTCATCCCCCTGAACATCCCTATTCCTACCTGGAGTGACACACCTTTGTTTTTGCAGAATCCTGACATTTCTTTCCCTTTTCTCTATTTCCTCAGATTAGAAATTTTACAATTTATATTTTATTTTCAAATTCTGTGTATGGGCATTATTCCTGGGTATATTTCTGTATAGCTCTGTAAGTCCAATGAATAAGGAAAACATAAAAGGGCATCAGATCCCCTGAATCTAGAATTATGGATTGCTGTGGGTTACCATGTGGGTGCTGGGAACTGAATCCAGGTCTTCTGGAAGAACAGATTAGAAATTTTAGCCACTACACTACCTGAGCATTTCAAATTCTGTTCTTCATTATTCCACATAGAATTCCCCTGATATTTAATCACAGGATTTACTGTTGCTTATACAAATATTCTCTCCATTCTTACTGAGTTGAGATTTTCATGAATGATTTGTAAATCTCTTCATCTTTAATCCACAAATCTGTCTTCCTCAAATATAGCCCCCCCATCTCATGTGTATGGGATATTTCTTGAGCCTAACCACTCTTAAGTTTGTTCCATCTGATACAGATGATACAGATGAGATAATTTTTGATTGAATATCTGGGCTATTGGATTTAATTCTTCTTTCCAATACCTCCTAACAGTCATCCTGTCTTCATTTTTCTTCTTTAGTGCTTAATGGTACCTGAGTTAGTTTTGGTTTCAATTATTTGTCTCTGTCTACTCATTAGAATGTAAACTGCATAAAACAAGAATATTGAATACATTTATTTTTAGTGGACTATACCTCACCTGGAATAGTCCCTGAATTGCACTGAGTTTTTCATACATAGTTATTGAATTAAAAAAAAAAACACATTAACATACTTTAAGGACTGCAGGAGTATGCAGGCATATTTAAAAAAAAACAAGGGGAGAGAAGAATCAGGGTTTTTCATAGAGATATTTTTATTTTTGACCCTGAAATGCTAGTAAATGTAATTAGCTCCAAGGTTGTGTGTATTTATTAATTTATATTCTGCTTAATAAAGTTTAAGCTATCAATTCTGAAAGCTTTTGCTATGGGACCTGAAGTGGAAAATTGGCTGCCTTGCATATTTTCCTTTTCGTGAATTGAATTTAAGAAAAATCTATGATTACACTAAATATGTTCTACAGGGTTCTCTTCTTTCAGAGTAGTCTGTGGTCTTCTTCCTATTTGCAAGTTTCAAGTCAGTGGCTTTATAAGCTATAAAATGTTCAAAATTTTTCCTGAGGGTAAATGGGTTATCAGTCATGTATATGCTTAGTCTGTTCAAAGCTATCTTCAAAAGAAACAACGAGAGCAAAGTGCTCAATACCACCAAAAGATGCTCAAATGAGTCAAGGTCAATTCTAATCATCAGACATGGTGTGTGGATGGATAAAGACATACTTTGACAGTTAACAAGCTTACCAAGATAGCTCAGTTAATTAGTTCACTAATTGAATTCACTCCAATTCAGTACTTCAGCAAATATTCAATGTGCACTTATTGTGTACTTTGTGCTGATGTGTGCACTGGGAATGTGTGATAAGCCACTAAATTTTGCTATTTTAAGGGGATTTAAATTCATTATACACACATATGAACAAAAAGATAAGTATCAAGTAATATATTGATTTTCACATGGTGTAGATGGATTCCCTAAGTTTTCATTTGTTGAAAGCCTGTTCTCACTGTGTGAAGTATGGGACCTGTTGGAATCTTTATAGGCCAAGACCTAGAGGAAGGTCCCAAGATCACTATGATCTTAAGGGAAATATTGATCACAAACAACATGTATGAAAATCATTAAATTTCTCTTCCTCTCCCTCTCCCTCTCCCTCTAGCTTTCGCTCTCGCTCTCTAGCTTCTTCTCAAGAGGAAATTGCCTGTTCAAGGCACTGCTAACCGCAACAAAATCATAGACCAAAAATGAGTTTGTCAGATCTTACCCTATGTCATTTGGTCTTTAGCCTCTAAGGCTACAAGGTCAATTAACTTTTTTCTTCTTTATAGACATAGAGTGCCGTAAGTTAATGTATCATAGTAATGGAAGTGGATTAATATATTCAGTTACATAATAACAATGAAGATATTTGTGGTAATGTGATTGATTAGAGAACAACTGTAGAATGAATGGAGTGAGAGCTCTAAATAAGTTTTAGTAAAAATTAAAAAGCAAAATAAAATATACCACAGATGGAAAACAGTTAACTCAAAATTTTATATGTCCCCACCATCAACTACAATTAATTGTTTTCTTGCAAGTAAAACATATTTTACTCTCATTTCTGAAATGTTGAACATACTTCATTCTTTGCATTTTAGAGAAAAAATCCTTTAGAAACTAGAGTTTAACATTCATGATTATGAAAGACTTAGCCAGTAATTCTAAAATTCTGTTGAGAAGGTCTACAAATATATTTTATAATCATTGTAGGGCTTTCACTTTGATTCAATTTTATTTCTGAGCGTAATTTACACTTAGCTTATGAAATACTATAAGTATAGAATTCTTTGATTTCTATAGTTCCATGCTTTCTATTAATCTTTTAACTACTTTTCCAGTTCATACTCCCTGCCCTTCCTTCTGTTGAAAATAAGTCATAAAATTTAAAATTTGACCCTCCTTATAAATAATGAAGCCTACAAGATACATGTTAAAGCATAAATGTTTTACTTTGTAATATAGCCTGTAAATTTTATCAATTCATAGATTTTTCTCCTTTTCTGTATAGCTTTATAGTATTATATATTCAGTTAGTCTCCTATACCTAGATATTCTTGATAACTACATTGCTTTTAATAAAAAAAATAACTCAAGGACATGAAATACTGCTGTATTCCTTGGTGTGCAAACTTGGAAGTGCATTTTCAAGATACATTTTTGGACAGTAAGTTTTCTGCTTAAATTTTAGATGTGTATAAAATTTTGTTTCTTTCTGCTTCCAGTGATGCATATGGGCATTTAACTTTTCCCATAGCGTCATGAATAGAATGTATCCTTATACCTGTGAAAGGCTGCCCAATCCACGAGGCATCTCAACATGCTTTTAATTTGTATTTTACTTACCATGAAATTAAGTATATGCTAATTTTGTTAGAAAAGAATGAGTCCTCCCAGCGATTCCTTTTGTACATGCATTTTACATCTTTTCCCCCCCTCAAATTTGTTATGTATATTTAAAAGTTAATTAGTGATTATTTTATTCCATATAGTAGTGCCATTTGAATTGGTTATGTGATATTTTGTAAGAAGCAGATTCTTCATTCATTTCAATTTTAGTAACCATACAATTATGTACATAAGAAACAGAACTGATCCTTTCAGACTATACTTTCTAGCTTTCAGAGAAAGGACTCAAGGCAGGATCCTCGAGGCAGGAACTGAAGAAGAAGCCACAAAAAAAATATTGCTTACTGGCTTGCCCTCATGGCTTGCTCAGCCTGCTTTCTAAACTACTCAGGATCTTACACAGGGTTGGCACCAGGTTGAGGCGGGCCCTCCCATATTAATCATTAAAATAAACAATTTGCGTATAGATCTGATAGAGGCATTTTTATCAACTCAGGTACTCTCTTTCCAGATAGATAGCTGTAGCTTGAGTCAAGTTGAGAAAAAAAACTAACCAGCTCAGACAGGAAGCCACAATCTTTGTTTACAGCCCCAAATTACAAATCTATAACTTTCTAGAAAACATGAAATTTAAGAATTCCTTCATGGGCTTAAGTAGAGGTTCAGTAGGTAAATATGCTTGTTATACAAGGCTGTTGACCAGATTTATATCTCTGGTATACATGTAAATATTGAGAGAGAGAATCTTCTCCACCAAGTTGTGTCTGGCTTCCACATGTGCTCCTTGTCTTATTCACATTCACACAGTCATGTCATAGGATATCACATACGCACGTCGATAATAAAAAAATATGATTTTTAACATTACTTAAAATGAAAATGTTAGACCATGGTTGATCTTAGCTACTGATTTATTTAAGGAGCATAGTGCCAATAAACCAAAAGGAAAGGTTTTGTGCCTGTGTGTGAAGGAGAGAGAAAGACAGAGAGAGAGAGAGAGAGAGAGAGAGAGAGAGAGAGAGAGAGAGAGAGAGAGAGAGAACATTTAATCTTGATTCTGCAGATTAGTTACAGCTTCATGATGCTTGGGGCTATTAATGATTCATTTATTTTCTATACTACACATGTGCTATTTGTAGGAAAGGACAGATAATTTCTATCTTACTAGTGAAAGGGGTTAAATGCAAGGTTTACGTCTATGCTGTTAATATAGTTCTAATTATTATAGCATATTTTAATCAGATATTATTATGTATGTCCATATGCAGTAGAAGTTTAAAACACAAGACCTGCATGTTTTTCTATCTATAGCACAGTAGGGATAAAAGTACACAGTTATTAATGCAAGATTTTCTGATTAAGTGTCTATTTTTTTCAGTAAAATTTTCACCTGTTCTAGGATAATGTTTGTCACGGGACACTATATAAAGACCAGGAATATTGGATCATTTAACCAGGATAATTTAACCAGGATTTCCCCATAAACTGTCTTATATCTGAGAAAAAAGAAATGCAAGAAATACACATTTGAACTGTTCTCTTGTTACTTTACCCTAATTGTTATTTCTTTTATGGAATTTCTTTAACAAAAAATCAGATCAGTTATTGGTACAAACTGGTTAATTAGAACATCTTTAACCATGTATAAAACATCTGGTCAATTTGGTTGACTTCATTACTCAAGCTGCCAATGTTATTTTAAAGAAAACTGCTATCCACACTTAGATCATTACAGCTACACACTTCTAAATGGCTGGACTCACATATTTTTCTCTTTTTTCCAAGAAAGATTAGTAGACCTGGCAACAGCATTAATAGGCAAGTCCAAAAAATCTAGACAGATATATTACCTGGAGCCTCTGTACATCAATCAAGAAAAAAAGACAAGAAAAGCAAGAAGTCCTTCAAGCACATTCTATGATGCACTGAGTGAATGGTGGTATTATTGAATTTTCTTTTCTTTCATGTTTATACCCAGAAAAAAACAATAGAATTAACTTGATTATTTCTCACATCTATTTTTCTTTTATCTTTTTCTTAAAAGAGGTCTTTAAGGAAGCTCACCACTCCTAAAAATGTTTATATATCCTCCTGGAGCAATACTGTTCAATATTTTAGGAAATAGAATTATTCAAATTGAACACAACTGGAAAACTAGCATTTCTCAGCACTATGCATATGGCAGTTTCTGGAGTTTGGTATGACTATGATTACATGAAATTAAAGACATATCTTAAAACCTTCATGATAGGATTGTTATTTAGGGACAAATATCAAGACCTTTCAGTGTTCACATATCAAGGGATCCTTGAAAGCAATGAGTTGGTAATGCATGACAAATTAGCTCTTTGTGTGCTGTGTTTCATGTTCAAAGCAAAAACAAAACAAAAATGTAGTTGCTGGAAGTAAACTGAGTTTGACAGATGAGTGCTTCAGAAACCTGGCCAACTTTTATAAATCACTGGCATCAATTTCTTATGATCAAAATGAGGGATATAAAAAGGACTTTAGAAGACATATACATGGATCAAATGAGTTAATCTTTGCAAAGCACTCAGAATAATGTCTAGCAAAAAATTCTTAATTTGGTTTATTTAATGTCATACTATTTACTTTATAGAATATCAAAAGTATGAAATTTCTTTCTTCCTACACATGGTTTCAAACTACCAAAAGTAAAGGCATCTAGTGAAAGAGTATGGAATTCTGCTTCAAAATATGTTTTCTAATTTTCATTAGAAAGAAGGCACAGAGATCTACCCTCTATCAGTCAGTTTGCCCATCTGGGTGAACTCATCCTAACTTCAAATCAGTCTCAGAAATAAGTCTTAAATAAACCACCCCACTTATTCACACAGCTTCTCAGAGATTGATTTTAGATTCAAACCTAGGCCTCTCTGATTCAGAAACCTAGACCCTAGAGCAGTTCTTTCCATTCTGTAGATCAGGGACCTTCAGGGCATTGCAGGCATTAAGTTTCTTTTATTTGCATGTTTAGAAATTATTGTTCACAAACCAGAGCGTTGTTGTGATTCATAAAGAAAGGAAATAAATTTTACCATGCCATTAACAATAAACACAAGCATATTAACACATTCGTATCTTGTTTGTACTTTCTCAACCAAGACCATAAAGATAAAACTGTCATCATGTGTTGGGACCTAGAACTTTTGCACTCATAGATCATATATCTGTGCTAAAGAATTCCCTCACAGGAAATGGAGATGATGAAAGGGCTAGAGGATAAAACTCAAGAAAAAATGAGGATAAATCTAAAGGAAAAGTGAGTCCCAATATGCTATTTGACACAGTGTATTTGCATTGCAACACATTCACATACAGAGGGAGAAAGAGAGAGAGAAAGTGATAGAGAGAGAGAGAGAAGGGGGGAGGGAGGGAGAGAGAGAGAGAGGGAGGGAGAGAGAGGAGGGAGAGAGAAAGGGTCTCTTAGAATCTCAATTTGTTCTTAGCCTATGGTGAGGGGATGACCTAAGAAGACTAAATGGTACACTTAAGTCATGAGACTAATTTTTCTTGCCTTCATAGAACAAAGACTATCTACAGTGGCTACAAAATGTCAACTTCATGTTATAAATTGGTATTTCTTTATAAAGCAATATTGTAGTAAATGATTTTGATGAATTCTGTAAGCATCTTTTGGAGACTGAGCATGCACATAAGCAGATTTCAGATAGGTTCTGAAAAATCTATTGAAAGGAAACTTGGAAATTCCCTAGTTTGGTCACAGATGCTCTTTCTCCTGCTGTACCTATTATCTTCCTGAACAACCTGTTATCCAACACACATAACCTGGGAAACAATCTTCTATATCATTATTACTTATCAAAGTAGCAGTTGATTATCTTTTGATAGCTCATGAAAATAAGCTAGTAAATGTCATCTTATTATTCCTAATTTATTGAGACAGTGTCTTTCATAAAAGAATAAGCACAGTTTCTGTATCTTTAAATCCCAGAAGTCATGAAGGAATGACACCTTCTCTCTGCAAAGACAATGCAATAATACCCAGAAGCAAACTTCCTCTCACTAACTGCCCTTTCTATGCATAGTTGGTCATAGGGTAAGGTTCCACTTCGCAAGGGTGAAGATGCTCTAGGGAGTGTTACAGATCATGAAACTAAGCCAACATCAGAACTGTTCAGAGAAATTGATGCTTTCATAGTCTGTGAGTTAGCAATGGGAACATAAATAACCAGCCCTGGGGAACTCTTAGCTTAACACGGTCACTAGCAGGTGCCATAAGCTTCTCATGGCACCTTTCTCAGGAAGCTATATAACTCTGAGAGCCCTGAAGCAGATGCTTCTATGTGGAAAAGCAAGCTCTGTGGCCTGGCCAAGACTTGATAGAAAGGTGCAAGGGTATCTTTCCAGATAATCAAAGTTAATCTTTCCACATTCCTCCTAAGAAGACAATATATTCAGGTATCTGGCTTAATTTCAGGAATCCTTATGGGCATAAGATAAAAGAAAACTGATGTTACTTGACCTGAGCTATAAACCATGTAACATTTGACCATTGGAAACTACAGGCTATGGAACATTAGGACCTTTGAGGGGTAAAAATGAGGACTGTAATGTTCTCTCCTCTGCATCTTGCTGAGCTATAGATTAAGTAAGAAAAGTTGAATGAATTTTTCAAAGATAAATTACCATGGAAAATATCTTCTCATCAACATCAGGTAGATGGGAGTGGTTTGGGATTATAAAAGGAAGAAAGTCCAGGTGCTAAGAATCATTTTGATTCAAAACTGAAAGGGAGTAGCACAAGCTTAGGAAAGACGATAAAGATTCCTAGCTGAAGACAAATTTAAATGGGAAGTTTATCATAAATCTTGCATTCCAGCTTAAAGAGTATGATCTATTTCTTCAAGAAGAAACCAAGGAAATTTCACATGCCTAATGCTACTTTATTTCTTGCTAAAACATAATCACTTTGTTATAGACCATGGACAACTACATCCTATGGGTCACATACCATGTTTTCCCATGTAATTTTCCATCAATACTATCCTCACTGTTCATGGTGACTTTCCAATGCTGCATCTTGCAGAACTCACTCTCATGTTTTATATGACTCTAATATTCCAACAAATGTGACATTGAATACAATAAGGTCCTGTCACATCTGTGGACAAACTGTGAGAGTACTTAGGTCCATGCTAGATATCAGCTTTCTCTCAACAGCTTTCTGACCCTTATTCCAGGATTCTCATAGCAAGTGTTTACAGTTTATCTTATAGATTTTATTGATATATGAAAGAATCCCCATGCTAAGTACTTTTAGAGAAGGCTAAGGAAAACAGCTCTCAATGGGAAAGCACTTTCATTAAATATATATGAATTTTAGGGTCAAGGAGTAATTCATATAGTACAATAGGCATTCCTCAAGCCCTTTTGTACAATGTTTTACTGATAAATTTGCCTCTGATTTATTGAGCCATACACATAATTTCTTGGGTATCCATCCAAGAAGTTCACTCAGATATGACTGGATCTAAGAGCTTGCATGATGCAATGAGGACTTGTGCTTACTCAATTCTCTAGTCTTAGGTTTGATTTTACTTGACCTGCTTCATGTTCAAACACACATAGAGATGACATCACTAGTCACATAAAGGCTTCTGTTTTCAAGTCGCTTCAAATGTATGATAAGAAGATCTCCATGTTACTGGATATGTGTCACACACTCATCCATGAATCAAGAAAAACTCAGAACATATTGGCCAAATAGACCCATATCATATTCCACCATGAGTCTGTGGGTAAATAGAATTCAAGCCTCTCCTAGGAGTATTTGACCTGACAGTTTAAAGAATATGCTTCTCAGAGATCAAAGGAAACTTGGAGCTGATAGAAGAAAATTAGTAAATAAATGCTAACGGAGAAGAAATATAGCCGCTAAGGACTGCTTCAAAGCAGCAACAACTATGCCTAGGGGGTTCTCAAAGACTTTCATCTTATCATGCCTCTTCTATAAATTCTGAACTCCATTTCTAAGCAAATTAATGAAAATAAAAACCAACAGTATATTGAAAGTAGAAAGTAGGCCAAACATCACACTATATACCCTGTGAGGCTTTTCTCTGTCTTCTTCTCCACTTGAGTATTAACTAGACGTAAGGAAACATGAACTGTTTCAAAAGTCAATTTTTTGTGTAAAGTCTTGAAATTTCTAGTAATTATAGATTTATCAGCCTTAGCATTTGATTGATTATTTAATATTTCTTTGTATTTTTAAAGTATAGTCTAACTCTATGACTCTGGCTGGCCAGGACCTCACTATGTAATCCTGGAAAGCCTCAAATTCGTGTCAATCCTGCCTCTGCATCATTAATGTCAGTATTTCAGGAATGAGATACAATCCCAGGTGTTGTTCCTTCCAAATTATGCCAGTTTCTGCTTTGTATTTTTATAACTCTGACCTTGGATGAAAATGATCATTTGGGGTTTTTGTCTTCCTTGGGAAGTGATTATTTTTCTGTATTCACTATTTCAGTAAATATTTTTAATTGTAAATTGCATTTTACCTGATACAACCATTTTCAGCTCTCATTTCACAACAGTTTTAATAGTGTATAATTCTTCTCAGTTTTAGTCATACTATCTTCTGTAGCGAGACTATAGATAGCCTTAGGTTTTAAACTATTTTGACAATATTCAGTCTTTTAATTAGAATATAGTTAATGTTGAAAGACTTTGGTATGACTCTATGCATTATGCTGACATTTTATCCTAATTTTTCTTTTATCTCCCTTTCCCACTTTATTTTGATTTTTATGACCATGCTTTATCTCCATAATTAGCTAATTAACATAGTGATAACTCACTATTTCTGTATGTGTAAGAGACAGAGAAAGAGCACATGTTTATGCACATGCTAATTTATCATAGACCATATTCACATATGAAAGTGACTTTCACTTCTAATTCTCCTCTTTTTTTCTGCTATTGTCATGTACTTCAGGTCTTTTAATTCTTTTACTACTTCACATACTATGCTAAGTTGCCTTTTTAAAATGATTATTGATGTGTAAGAATATGGTTTTAATGAGGGCTTGTTTGTCAAATGATCCCCTAGGCACATTGAGAAATATTTCTAGGTTTACTTTAGTCTTGTAGATTCACTTTTTTCGTTTACTTGTCAGTTTGGTTTTGTTTTATTTTTAAATTCAGAATTTTAAGAATACTCCACTTTTATAATGCACAGGTTTGGATTATAAGTAAATCATTAAGTCTTACATAACTTGTACCTAATAGGTATTTTCTCAAGAATTCAGTTTATCTATATCTTTTAGTACTTTGATTACATTGTGCTTTTTTAAAATTTAACTTGAAGTTCACAGATCTTTTCATGCACCATTGTTTATTATATATGAATATATTCCTCCTCCACCTCTACTTTAGAACTCCGATTTCATGATAGATTATGATAGTTTACTTCTATTGATCAACAGCTCCCTGCTGATACTTCTCAGAATTGTCAATCATTTTGGCCTTTATCTGAATAGGTAATCTTGCTATACCTTCAGCTTCACCCTCTACAGTGTCTAGTCCATCATTAACTCATCCAGTGGAATTTGCATCCTGAGAACTGTGTGGCATTTATGGAATTTTCATTTTTCTTCTTTTTCTTTTCTTTTTTTTAGCTGAAAATAGACATATTTTTCATTCAATACATTCTGGTTTTATAGTTTCTTCTACCCAAACTCATTCCAGATTGTCCCCATTTCCCTACTCCAATTCATATCCTTTCTTTTTCTCATTCATTAGAATATAGACATCTGAAATAATATAATTTAATAAATAATAATAAAATAAGATAAAAACAGAAAGAAACGAGAATAAAATAATACAAATAGGAAAAAGTGCCAAAGAACAAGCACAAGAAACACATATAGACACAGAGACACACACCTTCACACAAAGAGATATTCTATAATGACACAAAACTGGAAACCATAATATAAAAGCAAAAGACCTGTGAAGGAAAATATAAAAATTAAAAAGCTCAGACTAAACAATGAGACAAAACAAACTTACAAACAACAAACAAACAAAAAAATGCCCAAAATACCATTAAGTTTTTTTTTGTGTTGGCCATCTACTTCTGGACATGAGATATGGCTGTGAGTGTGGTTTGTATACCCAGAGATATACCGTTGGAGAAAACCAATTTTTCTTTTACAAACAGTTATCAATCAGAGATAGCTTCTGGGTTAGGGATGGAAGATTGAGTCCATTTCCCTGCTCAGCACTAGGATTCCATCTGCAGGCTCTATGCATGCAGCCAAGTCTGTGAATTCATAGGTATCTACCCTGTTGTGTCTAAAAGGGTTGGTTTCCTTGGTGTTTTTCATCCTTAATGGCTATTAAAGTTTTTATTCTTAATCCTACATAGACTTCCCTGAGCCATGAGGAGAAGGGTTTGATGATTCCATTTAGAACTGAATGTTCTAACGCTATCATCTCTGCATATTGTCTGGCTGTGGGTCTCTGTATGTGTTCCCATTTGTTATAGGAGGAAGCTTCTCTGGCAATGTCTGAGCAAGACACTAATCAGTGAGTACAGCAAAATGTCATTAGGAGTCATTTCATTGCTGCATTGCTTTAGCAGAGCAGTAATATTTGGTTCTCCCCTAAGACTATCTAGTCTCATGTTTCTGACCACCCAAGCAGTGTTGAGTATGGTTTTCATTTACGGAGTGTACCTTAAGTAAACCATGTAGTGGGTGGTTAGTCCCATAACTTTTGCCACTATTGCAACAGTGTATCTTGCAGTCAGGTCACTACTGTAGATCATAGAGTTTCTAGCTGGGTTGGTATTTGCCTTTCTTCTGTGGTAGAACGTAGGTAATTTTCCAGTACCAAGATCACAACAAGTTAGTAGAAGTGAAGGCTCTTGGTAGGCACCAGGTTGAATTCTTCATGTTCAATGAGTTATATAGGTCTTGTCTTCAGCAATAGAGATTTGACATCAACTTGTGGAGAACAATCAATAGTTTGGTAATAACCTGGGTTTTTTAAGGGTTTCCATGGGGCCTCTTTGGCCAATAACTAAATTAAATGAAATCATTTGAGAGATATCTAGCTTGGACTTTGTCTCCCTTGTTATTTGGTGGTCCCATTTAGATTTCTTTCATACATGCATATTTTGAAGATGTTTCTATTGTAGTAGATTTCTATATGACCCCTCAAATGGCTGTTAATTTTAGCTGTCCCTCCACATATTCCCTCCATTGTCCCCTTATTCCCTCCTCTTCCCTGTTTGGTCCTTCCATTCTAGTCCCCACAACTACTCACATCTATCCATATCTATTCTATCTCCCCTTCCTAGGGAAATCTTTTTCTCCTCTTTAGTCCCTTATTCTATGCTTGCTTCATACCTAATCTCTGTGGTTATAGGGACTTAAAGACTGAAAAGTTAATATCCACATATAAGTGAATATTTACCTTATTTATCTTTTTAAGTATGAGATATCTCATTCATGATGATTTTTTTTATACCTCCATCTATTTGCTACAAATTTCATGCACTGATTTTTTTTAACAGCTGAAAAATATTGCATTGTGAAAATGTGTCACATTTTCTTTATCCATTCATTTTAGGTTTTCAGCAATTTCTAGTTATGAATACAGCAACAATGAGCATGGTTGAGCAAATGTCTCTGTTGTAGGATATAGAATCCTTGAATATATGCCTAAGAGTGGTATAGCTGGATCTTTTTGAACATCAATTCCAGGCTTCCTATGGTACCATCACACTGATTTCCACAGTAGCTATACAACTTTGTACTCCCATCAACAATGGATGATTGTATCTCTTACCCCACATCCTGACCAATATAAGCTGTCATTTGTTTTATTGATTTCAGCTCTTCTGACTGATGTAAAATGAAATCTCAAAGTACTTTTGATTTGCATATCTCTGATGACCAAGGGTATTGAACATTCCTTTAAGTATTCATAGACATTAATGCTTTGAGAACTCTCAGTATAGATCTGTTCTCCATTAGAAAATTGGGTTATTTGTTTTCTTGGTATCTTTAAACATCATTATATTCAGTTTTACTTTCTCGTTACATATATATATATATATAATATATATATATACACACACACATACATATGTGTGTGTGTGTGTGTGTATGTAAGTGTGCATATGACAGAAACAGAGGCAGAGAGAGAGAGAGAGACAGAGAGATTACAGTTATATTGTTTCTCAAAATTTATGTTAGTATTTTGCATGCTTATTATACGCTCTTTATTAGGGGTACATTTCTATAATTTGATTTTAGTTACTTAAATGTGGGTAGTATTTACCTACATATAAGAGGAGTTGGTAATTCTTGGTTAGATGACATATATTTTAATATTCAATTTTGTCTTATTTTATTCTACTTCTTTAAAAATTACTCTATTTGATTTTGCTTTCAGTAAGGTAATTTAAAAATATTTTTCCATTGCATTTATATTTGGTTGAGCAAGAAGCCTTTATTCTTAGAAAGATAGTTGGGCTATTAGACAATGTCCTCTCTAAGGAAACTACATTTTTATGTTTGGATCAATTTCTGTTCAAGTCCCTTAGAATTTAGCGAGCTGACATGAAGCCTTACATAGAGATGATTCATACAGGTCAAATGGGGATATGATGGGACAAAATGGACCCTGAATCAAGCACCAGTGGCATAATGCATAATCCATGAGAAGCAGAGAGGACACATGTGGGAAGATGGGCATGTAACAATCCAATCAGAAGTCAGAGTGATGCATACACTAGCCAGCAGATACCAGAATGTCAGCAATACTGGATACTAGGAGAGGTAGGAAGAATTGTGTCCTATAGATGTGAAATGAGCATATCCTTGACCACACCTTGAATGTGTTAAGCCACCTTGTGTGTATAAATTAAAAATCATGGTCATAGGAAACGAATGTATTACCAATGTTTGGCAATGGGGCATCAAGATTTCTTTGTCCAGTGACTTTCTTGAGGAAAAATTTAAGCTCTATTTTTATTTATTTGAATAATCTCTCTTTTCATCTTGGTAAGTATAGCTAATGATTTCACAATTTTGATCATCCTATCAAAAAGCCAACTCAGCTACTATTAGCCTAGTCTCCATTGGATTTTCCTGAAATCTTAACCTCATGTTACATTTTATAAGTGTTATAGGTCATACTAAACACAATAAAATACTCTACACACACATGAAATGCCTTGTTTTCTAATAAAAAATTCTGTGCCAGTTGGTGGTGGCACATGTCTTTAATCCCAGAACTTGGGAGGCAGAGGCAGGTGGATCTCTGTGATTTTGACGCTAGCCTGTTCTACAGAGTGAGTTTCAGGACAGCCAGACTTAAAACAGAAACTCTGTCTCTAAATTACAAAAGAAGAAAAAAAATAAAGAAAGAAAGAAAGTAGAGAGATTCTGTTTCTTTTTATAAGAAAACAAATTATTCAATTTTACTGCCAAGTAATATAAAAAATAATATAAAAACTCAGAGTATCTTTTCTGTGAACATTTATACATAGTATGCAAATATATCTTGTGAATTCATCATTCAAGGAAACCATAAGTTAATGCTAACATGACTATTACAGATAATATTCACACTGAGAGCTATGACTTAAAGTGCAGCCCCTAAGGCACTATGTCATTGAAAAGTAAAAAACAATAGATTTGTAGCACATCACAAAAATGTAGCACATTTTTTGTAGCTCAGTAGCACATCATTTGCACAGTCTGTAAGGATCTGGGTTCAGTTCCCATCCTGAGAAATAGGGAATGGCAAGAAGAAAGAGAAGATCCATAGTTTTCTGATTATAGAATCTATTCCTCTGTGCATTCCTACCAAGCCAATGATGGACTTTTACTGTTTCCTTGTGGCAAAGTCGGAAGGTTACTACAGTAGATACACAGGGTGTCCCTATAACAAGTGACAGGAGAGAAAGCAGTTGGCTGGTAATTCAAAATTTAAAGAGTAGCTGGAAAAATATGGGTAAAATCCTTTCAGTAAAGTGGTTTAGTGTGTGCTTAACTGAGAGGATGAGAAAAATCCCAGTGCAAGACCTAATAATTGGAGAACCATGTTTAAGGACTGAGTATTCAGATTGAGAAAAAATTTTCAGTCTCTCCCATGTACAGCAATCACTAATCACTTCCTATGCGCAATTGTTCCATGTCACACACACAGCACATTGTGTAAATAATTAATTCTTGTTCTAAAATAACGATTCTGCAAATAATGACATTAAATATCAGCAGTGTTATAAATAATATTATATAAATGGAACAATTGTTACATTCTAATTAAGCCACATAATTAGATTCTACTGAGGCAGTAGAATCTCTCCCATGTAGTCATTAGTCAGAAACTGTCTCATCTACATCATGTTATTGCTAATGACAGTGTCACCACATGGATCCTCACAGGATCGGTTTGCTATTCACTACAGCACACACAGCACTGAATGTTGATTGTGCTTTGCAGACACACTAAGAACCACAGACAGAAATTAAAACCTACTGTCCTTTTCATTTGTAAAAATGTTACTCTTGTTTTGGGGTATGTTTTATTTCTTGTTTCTGCTGAGGACCTCTCTTTGGCTCTATCTGTGATTGTCTGTTTTCTGAGACTACCAATTAGTCATTCACAACTCAGATAGCACTCTGTTTCACTAAACTTACCTTCACATGAAGAATTATAATAAAGATGCAGTTGTTTACCAGATAATTGAAACCAGAAAGCAGAACACCAAACAGTGTTAACATTATAGTTCTCAGAAGCAAGTATAGCACATAGAGGTGGGGAAACAAAAGCAAAGTTCATAATTTTATAACTGCTAAGCTTAAAACACGGGTCTTTGGAGCTCTGATGCCTATAATACCTGAGGGAGGAGCATCATGTAGCTTGGGCAGGTTTCTCTCCACTCATACAGTATGCCCTATCCAGCTGAAACCCAGATCATGAGGATGGGCTAGTGGCTAATGCTAAGAGACTCCCAATGGGAAGGATGAACAGAATGCAGTGGTTAATGCTAAGAGGCTCCAAATAAGAAGGTTAAGTAGGATGCATGTGTTAAAGCCTGAACATACGGATAATCTTATACATTATGTGTTATATATAAGACTGTAATTCACAGGACTATAAAGAACAAACAATGGCTGAGTGATGTAGGGTGAATAAAATATCAAGGCTGACAAGAACGTGTTTCAGGAGAAAGCCCTGCTAAAAGTTATGAAGTGCTAAAAGAAATGAAAATTTCTTCTCTCCATACCAACCTTGGTGTTTTTTGGAACCCCCAATAGGAAACTAAATAAAAAGGCAAAAATGTGGCTTTCTCACTTTCAGCGAAATCAACATAAAGCAGAAGACAGAGGAAGAATTTGGAGCTTAATAACCAACATACCCTTCTTGACATTTTCATTTTCCACTCGATCGAGAAGACCATAAAGGCAGTGACATTTCTTATTCTTTCCTACTTCCTAAGTATCTAGCTTGGTGTCAAATTCAAAGTGGCACTCAATTTTTTTCTTTCATTCAGAGTAGAAAAAAAAAAGACAGATTAAAGAATGTGCGTTTAGGGAAAATCTTGTGAACAAACACAAGAGAGGAAGTTTGCATTGTGTGTTGGATATTTTCAGTGATTAAACAATGGACAGAAGCGAGAGTCTTTTGTGGAGAATGTGGGCTCAAAGTCTAATGAGTGAATACTCCATAATCCTCATATCGCTTTCTCTCTACAAAGATTTCCTCATGAGGTCACATTTGTCTCACCACTTCTATCTCTTAATTACATCTTTGACATCACTGTTGGGTCTTTCCCTTCCTAACCACTCCCCTGGCTACGTGTATCCTCCAAGCTGTAGGTGACATGCCTGTTCTTTCTCTACTCCTATCCACAAAATCTCATCCATCTTATAGTAAGAATGAAAAAGCACAGGGTTACAACTCAATTTTATCAGAGGCCTCCTAGAAATGTCTATTAGGGTACACACCCTAATTTAAACATGTATTTTCTTTCCCTCATAGATAGCAATCATACATTTTTCAGGCCCAAATTATTTAAATTTATATGATCAACTTTATATAAATATATATGCATATATATTCATATATTTATAAATTTATATGTTTTTCATTCATGATAAATGAATGAAATGTGTTTTCTACTAATGGGTGGTAACCAAGAAATATTTGGAATTCAATAGAATGACTCCAAATACTAAGAAATTAAAGATTGGATGTTTTTATGTGCCTTAAACTCACAAGAAGGTTTATTTCCATAATTACTAAAATACTGTGGCAACACTACTAATTAGTCCATAGAGCTACTTGCTAGGATTATTGGAGAATGAAGGAAAGAGGCCATGACCCAGGAAAATGCATTTTTTCATTAGGTAGACAAACAGTACATAGAAAAGTGGCCCAAATCATCTAATGTGCTGTTTGCCAGCTTTGCTTTATTGTAAAAGGCTGGAGATGATTCACTTAAACAAAGAAAGGTCTGCTTAGGTTTGGTCCCTGAATGATTAATGTGTTGTTCCTGGACTGTGTTAAGGCAGAACATTGTGGTAAAATAACATGGAGAAACAGTACACACATGGCTGGGACATGAATGAGAAAGAGCAGAAGGAAGAGAGGGGAGTCCGTCCCACCATCTTCTCCAAAGGCATACATTTAATGGGAAAAATAACTCTATACGATCTTACTTCTTAAAATGTTCTACCACCTACTGAGACCACCAAAGCTCATAACAAGATACTGGAGGACATTTAATATCCAAAGTGTAGAACAATTTGCACATTATTTAGACATTTCCTCTTTGAACAAATATGCTACTTCCTGAGTAATCTTTTATCCTTCAAATTTGGGCATCAAAAATAGCAAGATTTACAGAAACAAAGAAACATCAGAGCAGTCATTTACACCCAATATGGTATTATGACTGTAGAAGTAACCTGAAGTATTCATTTACACTTGATAACTTGGGTGTCCTAAACAAAAATTCTCATACAAACCATTATCTTAGAATATTGGTTTCCAGACACTGAATAAAACCAGAAAAAAAGTGGAGACAGACAAGGGAGGATGTTGAATCAGCCTTTAGCAGAACTGAGCCAAACTGGGGGACTACAATTCTTTGGAGAACAGATTGGAAACACCATGATTTTTTAGTTTTGTGATTCTTTGTTTTGTTTTTGTTCAATTTTTAAAGTATCATTCTTTTATTTATTTTCTTTTATCAAAAATAGATTCTTCTCTCATTCCATATTTTATATGATTATAGTTTCCCCTCCCTCCAGCCTTCCCAGTCCTTTTCCATGTCTCCTCCCCTCCAGATCCACTCCCTTTTTGTTTCTCATGAGAAAGAACAGGCTTCTATAAGATAACACCAAACATGAGGTAATAAAATGTAATGAGATAAAGCAAAAACTATCACATGAATCTTGGCTACAACAACTTAACAGAAGGAAAAGAGTCTGAAAAGCAGGCACAAAAGTCAGAGACTACTAGTTCTCATGGTCATGAGTCCCATAAAAATATTAAGCTAATAGCTATAATATATCCTCAGAGGACCTGGTGCAGATCCTTATAGGCCCTGTGCCTGCCACTTCCATCTCTATGAGCTCACATGAGCCTTGCTTAATTGATTCAGAGTGCCTTGTTCTCCTGTTGTCCTTGATCCCCTCTTGTTCTTAAAATTGTTCTACCTCCTCTTTTGGGCAGACTCCTTGAGCTCTGAGGATAGGGATTTGATTGAGACCTCCCATTTAGATTTTCTTTCTGCATAACTTCTGACTGTGGGTCTCTGCATCTGTTCCAGTCTGCTGCTGGAGGAAGCCTCTCTGATGATGACTGAATTGGGTACTGATCTACGAGTATAGCAGGATATAATTAGGAGTTATTTTACTGATACTTTAGACCAATTGTATTTTGTTTTACTCTATGTGTCTGCGATATCTAGTCTCTGTGTCTAGGTTACGCAAGCAGTGTTGGGCATGTGTTTCCTTTTGTGGATTGGTCCATAAGTCAAATCAGGCATTGTTTAGCTACTTCATCAAGTTCTGTACCATCATGATCCTAGCATACTTTGCAATGAAACAAATAGTTGTTTCTGAGAAAAAAAAAAAAAAAGATAGCCAAACCCTTATTCAAACTACCCTTATTCAAAGGTAGAGGGAGAATATGCAAATTAACAAAATCAGAAACAAAAAGTTGGACATAATAACAGACACCAAGGGAGGATATACTTTCACGTATGAATGAAAGCACTTTAACACCAGAACACCATCATACCTGGCTTGACCAAATGACCAGTTTGCTTTGACTTAAGCACCATGTTCCAGTTCAATTAGTAATGCCATTCCCTTTCCCTTCAAAATGAAATGCATTTGCACAATAAATTATTCATCCATACTAATTATTTTTCTACTTAATAATTGTAGAGAAGCAGACAAAATATATGGACAAATAAGATACAACAAATTCAGTTAAAATACTAGACCTGTATTCACAAGATTAACAGACAAGGTGAACATAAAAAAATAAAAATAAAGACTAGTCCATGGAGAAGAGACTTTTGAACTAAAACATAAAGAAGAACCAGCAGAGGGGTGGTGACTGCATTAAGGAACAGAGAAAATATCTTATATAAAAGCCCTGGCCTGAGACACACACAAGATTAAAGAAATAAAGGGAGTTGATGTGGCTAGATCTCATCATTGGGAGGAAAGATAATGAGTTGAGTTTATGTGGACCAAGAAAAGTATGACGTAGGTTTCAAAATAGGAGTGGTGGGACTTAGAACTGTTTTAATTTAGTCCTGTAGGAGGGAGAGTAAACAAGGTCGACTTTCAAGTTTCTAGAGGAAAAGCTGATGAGGAATCAACTTCTTAGAAACATCCTTTGGATGACTTCTCTTAGGACCTCACTGTTCTCATCTACCTAAAACGACCTCAGCACCCTTCCTATCTCTGATGTTATATCATCTTAATCATGTGTCTCTTTCTGTAAATGCTTTGCTCACACGCATATTGTGGTCTGCTCCTTCTTACATTGTTGTTCCTTTCAGGAACTAAATAGACATTTTATTCTCAACAAACTTATTCTTCTCATTTTACCTTTATGGTTTCCTCCTTACCTTCTTCTCCTTACCCTTATTTTCCAATCCCAATCTTTTCCCATTCTAACTCCTCAGAGCTCTTCAGAGTTAGGTACAACAATTGGCATATATATTTCAAGATCAATTGGCTATTTACCACTCTCTTGAAAAATAACTCAGAAAGAAAGCTCTATCAAATTAAATGGAACCTCAAGATAAGGTCATCAAGCATTACATTCTAGCCCATGAATCTGGAGTAATTCGATTCAACACATTCAGTTTGTTCTGTAGAGACAAGTGCTTCTTCTGCTGGTGCTAACAGACTGAGGAACTCTAAACAGTTATGTAAATATGACCATTTACTTAAGTGAACTTTATTTTCTTTTTAAAAAAATATTGTGTGTCTATTATTTTAGCATATACTTTCCAAGTATTTGAGGATTCCACAGAATATATTTTTGTTTGTTTACATGCACATAAATAAGCATATGAGTGTCTGCTACTTTCAAGGCTAGATACCACACAACACAAATAAAGCCTCTAGTGGTGTTGTAGAGGAAGACCAAATGCAAGATTCCATTCTTCCAGATCTTCCTAGAAGAAATGCCTACATGATGAGAGCAGAGTGGAGGACCTGAGAATGAATGTTTTGTAAGTATAACACAAAGATACTCAGCCTAATAATACTGCAGGTCTCCAGAAGGAGTCCACTCCAGAATACTTGTATTAGGATCTCTGGAAGTAGGAATGTGGTTCAAGCCTCTTAGTATTTTACATGTGTATGTATCTTTACTTTACTTTAGACATCGTACTTAAAACCTGTCTTCTGACTCAGAGACATGGGGTAAAGCAGGAACTGGTGACTTTCTTCCAGCTCTTTCCATGGACCACAGGCAGAGGCCTGTGGATGTAAACTACACTCCACTGTGTACTCTAACATCAGTCTGCTATTGGCAGACTCCTTCCTGACTGTTACACAGCAAAAGTAACAAGTTCCCTGTTGATGATACAGGGATATCAGGTCTCCTGCTGGGATTCTTAGTTTCATTAATGAAAGAAATTCAGTATGGGTTCAAACAAGTTCACAGACAATTTTATTAGCGTTATAAATGAACAAACAGGGCAGGCATGCTCCTGATCTCAACAGCTGTCCTGGGAATGAAGTAGGGTTGAAGAAGGAAATAAAAGGCCATACTATTTAAGCTAACATAGGGATCAGACACATGACTCATAAATAGCCACATGGTAGGGCAGTAGGCTTCAGAGAAAGAGTAAGGAAGCCCAAAATGTTGAGGAAACCCTAAATGTTAGAACAAACATGTTTTAAAAGGAGGTAGAAAAAAGAGATGCTGAGTCTTTTCTAAACAACTCAGAAAAGCAGGCAGACATAGGAAGCTCCAGTACCAGTAACTAGCACTCTAGGAAAGACAAGTGCAGAATCTTATTAAAGGATTAATTATCCAACCACCTCTTTAGAGTGCCTGAAGATGAGCCTTCCTTCCTAGGGGTGATGTCTTGTTGAGTAACACACCCCTCTTGAATTTCTCTTCCCGATACATCAATCAGCAAAAATCTCAGAGTCATTTTCCATCAGTGGACTTTCCAGTGCCCAGTTGTTTTCCTGGCATATCCCCATTAGGCATTTTCCTACATCTCATGTACTGCCTATGGCAAAACTGTTCATCAAGGGCAAACTCAACCTCTCAACACAGCTTCTCAGATTTTCATTACTGAATACCATACTATAACATAACTCATTCTTTAGACAGCTTCTTCTGTGAACACAGCTATGGATAGGAAGACAGCTCTAATTTTTGCCACTTGATCTTATTCTAGATCATCTACTTCTCTTTCCCTGTGCCATCTAACTTTGGACATGGCCAACTTCCAATTGTGCAATCTTGTTTAAGAAACATTACCTAAGGTCCAGCAAGATAGCTCAGTGGGTAAAGACAAGCTAGAAAAAATTATGCCATATGACAATGGATAGAAAGAGAGAACTAATTCCTGAAAACTATTCTTGGACCATCTTGTAAGTTTCCAAGAAAATTAGACAGACATTAAATCCTATCCATTGCTAATTTCATAAACAACATGCCCAGTCTTTTCTGATATGTGCCTTCATTTTCACTTACAAATATAAAGAAACTATACTAAGAATCAATAAGGGAACTAGTGAGGAAAACAGAGATCAACCAAAGCCTGTATGTCTCATGTCTAAACACATGGAATTGTTCTTATAACATCTCTTTTTTAAGGGGAAAAGGTACAAATCTATATATTTAACTGACCACAAATTACAAAAGAGTCACCTCTTGTACTGATCTTGGTGGAGAAAAATCTTTGAAGTCTATTAAAATGCACAGTATTTAAAATAAAAATCCAAGAGAAACCCATTTCCCCCCAAATTTTACAAAATATAAAATTGAAAAAATGATTTTTCAAACCATAATAAGGCGCAAACAGTAGAATTAAGTGAGGTGAGAGGACATTGGCCACCTGTCAAGGATTTGTAGGGTATGCATTTGATAAAATATTCTTTCAGATTTGAGTGCAATATTATTTTGTAAATTGATAAGCAAAATGTTGCATGTATTCTGAGTGGACAATGCTATATTCCACAAAACTAACAGAACCTTACTCTCGGAGATAATTTAAGTTAGAAGTATAGAGAACAAAGCATTTTATTCTTTAAAGGTAAAGAAATGACTAAGCACTTAAAAAATAGAATTTGAGATTTGGTAGTAATTTGGGAAAACAAACAACAACTTGGGCTTAATTGCTTACACACTGAAAATTATCCAACAGAAAGTGTGCTTTATTTGAAAAAAGAAGTATCTTAGGGTTGCCTGAGGATAGACCAACATATTCTTCTTAGAGAAGAGAGACAGGATTGCCAAGTTCTAAACTGCTACTTTCTCTGAATCTCCTTAGATAGACAAAACCTTTCACTGTGGGAGTCTGCAACTGTATGGATGCATTCAGCTCCTAAACAATAATAAAATAGGTTCTGGAAATCCAAATCAGCAAGTAGTGTAAGACGAACATCACAAATTCATGGGTTGGCATGATAATGGGGCTTAAGATGAGTGAGCACAATTGTCTGGGTGAGAATGGAACCAACTACAGCACACTGTAGTCCCATTATAGGGAAACCTCCACAATACACCACACTGACAGTGTACTGGAAACAAGGAGACAAAGTAAACATGTGAAAATGACAATGGTCAGTTCCTCAAAATCATGTCATAGGAATTTACTGAGTAACTTCTTAACAGTTTATTGGTTTATCCTAAATTTCTTTTTATTAGCCAACTTCCAAGGATTAGAACAATTCGTGTGGCATGTTGTTCTTAAAACAAGCTTCTGAAATACATAGTTTTAAATAATTGGAGGAAATGAGTTTCTTTTGAGGTTGGATTTTAAGTGCTATGCATTGTCACAAATGTCAAAGATTTTCCTCTCATATGGTAAGTAAAATGTGTGACTTTCTTCTTACTCTTTTTCAATGGAATCTACTGCATTTTGTGCTTTCCTTATTCACTGGTTTGCTTTCTTGAGAGGAACAAAAAGGGAAAAGGTAGCCTCCAGACCATGGGGAATCAGGCTGAAAACATACCTCAAACAAGGGGAGCCCTGCTGGGTCTTACAGGGGATCGCTATAAAAATCAATTTAGGAAACTCACATTTAAGTCTTTGGTACTTGGGGAAAAGGTAATGAATGCAACCTTATTCATTACTTACTTCATACATTCACTTACTCATGAAAGGATTCCATCTAAGCTATTCTTATCTACTATTTGAAAAGCAAGGAGAAATTCCTTCTCATGAAAATGGTTTAGCTTTCAGATGTCTACTCTGCAAAAGATGGTCAAACTTAGGAATATCAGGAAGCAATTGATACTGTGAACACAAGGAAAAATCATTCAAGTATACAAAGGGACAGTCATAACCTTATTTTAGGAAAATCATTAAATCTACAAAACCATGGAAATTTTGATTATTTAACAAATATCTTCTTGTAAAGACTAATTTTATTATTTTTAGTTTTTATGTATATGAATACATGGGTATTTGGTGACTGTAAAAAACAAAGACAAAACACTGGATCTTCTGAAACTTGATTTAAGCATGGCTATAAGCCATCGTCATTGTATGAATGCTGGAAACTAAATCCAGGTCCTCTGCAAGAACAGCAAATGCTCTTAACTGCTGACTTCTCTCTTCAGCCCCTTCACTAATATCTCAATAGACTGGTAGAAAGAAATACCACAGAGAGAAAGAGAAGAAATGAAATAAAGCAGTACAAGAAGTAGTACCAAGAGCTCGAAAGGGATAGAACAAGAAAGTGAAAAGAACAGAAGTTAATCATAGGCAGATTACACATCCAAATGTCTTTTAACATCCTCTAAAGCATTTGGGACAAAACACAGAAAAAAAAGTTTCTGATTGAATCATTTTAAAGAAAGGTTTTCTAAAGCACCCTGAAGAGTATAAATGAAAATTAAAAGATTAACAAGTCTTTTTCACTCTCTTCCTCTCTTTCTGTGTGTGTGTGTGTGTGTGTGTGTGTGTGTGTGTGTGTATGTATGTGTTTGTGTGTGTGTGTGTGTTAAGGACATAATTTGCCAAATCTCAAACAAGCAGAAACTTGTAAGAAAATTGTAAGAACCCATACCAAACATGTGTGATGAATGCCTATCAAGCTTACTGAACTCAAGATTCATTCTAAGAAAGACTAATCATCCAACAGAAAATAAGATAACACTGAATATACTTTTCTGAGAGGAAGCACTCCATTCAGATAATGAATATATAAAGAATATTAATCATATCAGTAATCAGAGAAATACAAAATTTTAAAAGTTAACATTTCTCTCATTAAATTAGCAACCATTTAAGGATAAATTATAGGAACAATAATCATGTAGGTTGCATGACTCTGTAGTGAACATCCTGGGAAAATCAACTTTTACCTTTTGCTTTCTGTGTCCTAAAAAACATTTCTGAAAACAGATAAGAGAACATATACAAATGTATTGCTTATAACAACATTTGTAATAGTAGGAGTGTGCTGAGGTTTATTTAAGTGGAAGGGCTAACTCTACAGTGGCCTGTCCACACAGCAAAGGAATAGAGAGAAGAAATTCTAAAAACAAAGAAGAGTTGACATGTGCCAATCTGGATGGTGCACATATATTTTCTTGAATTTTTTTAACACAAGAAAATTTATAATATTGCATACCACTTGACATCTGCTTTCACTAATATGTATGTACTAGAAAAATAAACCATTAGACATAGACAAGAAGGTGAGTAGAATTCCAAACCTGGCTATCAGTTCTCTGTGAATAAGGAAAGGGTTTTAAAAGGATTGTATGCTGGTACATTCCTATAATCCCACCAGTTAAGAGTCTGAGGCAGGACGGTGGCTATTAACCTGAGGCCAGCCTGAGATACATAGTAAGCTTAAGACTAATCAGAATATAAGATCCTGTCTCAAAAGGAAAATGAAGACCTTGAATATGAAAAAAAAAAATGTTTTTCCTCAAAAGTTGTGAAACTCCTATCAAAATAGAAACCTTTTTAAATTCACATTCAAATGAGTTGTTCTTCTAAGCAATTTGAAAAATCATGACAACAATCTACAGGTAGAGGGGTACTTGTTTCTGTGTTTCCATAGGCTTTTTCTATGTCCAAAGGATTTCTCACTTACAATGGAAAAACAAAAGCAGAGGAAAAATAAAATGAAAAATAACAGTAGTAATATAAAAGAAAGCAGAGAGACAGGAGAAGAAAGCTTGGGGAAACCAACAGAAACAAAATTAAGGGAAAGTAGAAGCAGAAGAGATGCAAAAGGGACACGGATAACTTTAATGACCGTGAAGGAGAGTGGCAGACTCATGTCCCAGCTCCCATATTATTTTTGTGTCACTATTAAAAATATTCCTTGGCAATTTCAAATATGTGTACAATATATTATGGGCGCTTTTAGTCCACATTATCCTTGTTTCCTCTCCTCTCACTCTCCCTGAGCTCCTTCTTATTCCCAACAAGTCTCCCTTCTGTTTTCATATCTTTGAGGGCCACTGAGTCTGGTCAGGGTTGCTGGCATTAACATGGTTGGGGATTATTTGCTGGAGCATGGGCAATTTGACAGTGGCTTTGCCACTGAAAAAAATTACCCTTCCCCCACAGTATCTGTTAATTTCCACTAGTTCCTCAGAGAAAAGATGCGGCTTCATGAGCTTGACCCCACTCTGTCTTGTGCAATGAACAATAGCTGCAATAAGTTCATTAGTACAGTGAGCAAGGCATGTCCAGAACACATGCTCTTCACAGCACTTCTCCCAGTCTCTGTAGCCCTCATCTCCACTATGTGACCTAACCCTTGCAGAGGTTGATATAGGATGTCCTTGTGAAGCCTGAGGCCTCAGCATTCATTCATTCTCAGCACTTTAACTATGAGTCTCTGCATTAACCATTGCTCATTGTCAACAGAAGCTTCTCTGACTATGGCTGAGAGCAGCACTGAATGTTCAGTATCGTTGGCTCTCCATTGGACTCCCTGGTGTTTCATATCCTTTGATATGGTAACTACTGTGGTTTTCTATTTTGTGTATCAGTTTTTTATTTCACCACTCTATTATTTCACTGAAAAATATATTTTGTACTAAAAGGTGAAGAGGTAGCTCAGCAGTTAAGAATAGTTACGGCTCTTGCGGAAGACCTAGATTGGTTATCAGTACCCAAGTAGCAGCTCACGGCCACCTGTAACTTCAGTTCCAAGGGATCTTAAACCTTCTCCTGAACTTCAAGATCTCCTACATGCACATGGTGGACATCTAAACACTCAGAAATAAACATATATGCCTAAAAGAAAATAAATATTTTACATTAAGTATGTCATTTCAATAGGTTTAAAAATATAAAAATAAACATGCAGAAGGGATTTGGAATGAATTGGGGAGAATGGCTCCAAAGATAAGGAAAAACAAAAGCAAGGGATCAGTGGATAAAGGCATCTGATGACAAGCCCAATCACTTGACATTATCCTGAAACCCACGTAGTTGAAGGACAGAAATAACTCCTAGTTTTCCTCTGACCTACATACTAGTGCAGTAGCATGTGCACATGTGCGTGTGTCCACACACATATAGACATATGTGCACATACACTATAGATAGATGGATAGATAGATAGATGTAATTTTGAGAAAGATAAAACAACAGAAGCAATGATTGCTATCTGGATAGAGGTGTCTATACAAATGAGGAAGCTTGAGTTTAAAGAGACTCTACTGCTCCCTATTGTTGGAGGACAGTCATCGTGTGCATATCATGAAGGTCACTCATAATCCAAATTCAAGTGATCAATCAAACCAATCCACTTTATCCATGATCCCATGAGAAATTATCTTGATATTTCAATAAAAACAAAACAAACAAAAAGAAAACCAAAAAAAAAACCCAGAATAAACAAAAAACATTCACTAAAGATAAAAGGGAGAACAAAAGCATTTTCCAAAAGAATTTTTTAAAAATCTGGAAGAACAAAAATCTATCTATGTTTACTTCCAAGACATAACTATAGCCATTATAAAAGCCTGGTGCTGACTGATTGTGAGGTTTTTCTCAAACACTGAGATTTTCAGCAAAGGAGCTCTTTGTTTCAAATCTTATGATGCAGGTCCAGCTCTGCTCACATCTCATCCTTCAGGGAGCTGACCAGACAGAACCAGACAGTCAGATGGCTTACAACCTAAGCCTCAGCACTCAGCACTCAGTGGACTTGCTTATATAACTGGCCTCAGCTACTTTAGGTAAACTTAGCAGAATAACGTCATGTCATAATCTTCTCAGCTAAGCTTAACTTGCTAACTGACAAAGTGGAAAATAAGAACAAGGAACACATACTCCTAAAAACACTTTCGGAAAAGAATTTCAATGAGAAAAAGGGTCTTCTCAATTAATAAAGTGAGTCTTCACTGTTGCTACTATTAATGCTATTAATTTGAAGAGGAGTCATATGCATCTTCACTACCCAAGAAATTAAGATAATGATCTATACAATTACTTAATAATAAATAGAATATTACATTTTAGCACCATAAAAGTAAGAATCAAGTGAACACAGTGGAGGAATTTTTATAATTTTCTATTTATTGTATTTTTTGGCAGAAATTTGATGCACATCCTTTTTTCATATCATTGTACATATTTATGCATATAGTATGATAATCCCAGCCATGTGTACCATATATATTGATTAATTTGGGATAATTAGCATTTTAATTTCCTTAAACATCATTTGTGTTGGGAACGCCTCAGGCTCTGACATTCTAGTTTTCTGCTAAATATATAAGAAATTGTGATAAACTCTGGTCACCCTGCTGTGCTGAAGAAAACGGAACCTATCATTCTCAATTTATTTTGACTGTAAGTCAACATTTTAAGCACTGCAGGAAGTCATGGCAGGAATCAGTGGGTAAACAATGCAGGGAAAAGATTCTCAAGCAAATAAAGGGGATGTTTAAATATTACAGTTTAAAATACATAAATTGATTGATATGCAAGAAGAGAGGGATGGAAGTAGGGAAGAAGAAAGGGAGCAAGGGAGGAAGGGAGAAAGAAAGGAAAGAAAGGAGGGTGGGGGAATGGGAGAAATCAAGCTATATAAAACAGAAGACTTGTCAAGAATTACATTGACGTGTACAGTTTGTCACAAAACAGGAGACATATATTAGCCGTCTTACACAATATACAATACACTCAGTGGCTTAATTAAGGAATTTGAACAGTTACCTAAGTAAATCTCAGGTTCTCAGATGTGGTTTGTTTGGGTGGGGAGGGAGAACTTCCTTTATTATATTTTAGAAATCTTCAATATCTCAAGAATCTTTTCTTTCCCTAAGGAAAAATGTGACAATGACTCAAAGATTTAAGGTATTTTTGGTTGTCCTAGATTATTGTCTTGAGTGCTCTTTGCATATACTAGGGAGGAGTCAATGGTGCTATTAAGTATAGGACAATAACACCTCAGAGACAAATCTATAGCAAACTTCAAACGGTGCAAAGGTGAAAAAACATTTGCCTCTTCTCATCATCAAAATCGGGCTTCCTACCAGGTCCAAATACATCTTATTGTCCAATTTACCAAGGTGTTACATGTATCACCTCTCCCATCTCTTGCTTTCTGTTTCTTCCTATTTTCCCATTCAGCAACTGATCTTCATAATCTTTTCTAAACGTTGTCTTCCTTTGGCCAACAGTCAGAGCTGCTTAGTCCCTTAAAAGAGTGGCTAGATTTCTTGTCATTAAAATACAAGTTACCAGTTCTAGGAGTTTAGTTCATATCAGTGTTTTCATTTATAAAGTACAATTAGCTTCCAGGCCCTTTGGGACTGTTTACTCCATGTACATAGCTACTTTAAAACAAGAAATCTCCTTTGCAAATGCTGGCTTCACAGATTCCTGAAAACCCCAAGCATTCTGATTTTCTAAAGCACTGTATCTTAGAATTTCCCACCACTCTGGTTCTGCTTTCTGATGAACTGGAGCAGAAGGCAGCATCCCTGAATTTCTTTTCAAGGACCCCATGGGCTTCATTATGGCAAAGCATTTTTCCATTGCTTCCAACCTGGTCCACTGAGATTCCAGTGCTAAGCTGCATGTGGCTGGCAGAGGCAAAGGAAAAGATTTGATTATATCAACAGAGCTACCCAGTGGACAGGAATCTGCCTTTACCACAAAGCTTGTGACCAGGCTGTAAACTTAAGATGTGAGCAAGCACAACTGACATTTTATACCTGTATCATTATTCTATTACTTTCATAGAAACTAAAAAACATAGAGAAATGTCAGCTGACTAGGTACTTTGATAGATAGCAGAAATAATAACATTATAAGGTCTTCTTGGTTGGTGAGGAAAACTGTACTATTTTAAATTTTTGAGATTTTTCATAATCTAGTAGAAAGCATAGATGGGATTTCTGTGAAAGCAAACATTGTACAATGAAGCAATGTAACAAAAAAGTAATAAATACTTTTAAAGGCTTAAGAAAGTCCTTTACAGGAGCAAAGGTTTCTGAATAGGCCGAACGTCTTAAAAGGAACTTGTCATCCAAATTTCTACCAAGTTGTAACCCATTACTATAATAATTACCTTTGTTTTAGGTAAGAACCATCTTTTTAAATGCCAAGTCTAAAATGAAATAGTTATAAGCCATTATTGACATGACAGAATGTCATGCACAGTGCTATGGTTTGAATTTAAATGCCCTTACAGGACTTTGTGGGAAGCACTCTTTACAGATGGTGGCATTGTTTTATTTTTAAGAGCCACTTATTTTTATTTTCTGTCTATGTGTGGGTAGCCAGCATGCATGATTGTATGTACCTGTATGTAGTTCCAATTAGTCCAGGAATTATGATCTACTAAGTAGGTGCTGGAATATGAACTTGGATCCTCTGGAAGGGGAACCGGTTCTCTTAACTGCTGAACCACTTCTCCAGATCCCGATGACACTAATTTTACAGGTTGTGGAACCTTACAAGGTAGTGCCTCGCTGCAGGAAGAGAATTGCTGAGGACATACATGCCTCTGAAAAGTTATGCCTGGTACTTTCTACTTCCTGCATACCATGAAGTCAATAGCTACCCACCCCACATGCTCCAACTTCCAGGATAATCTTCGTTTTTGCTGTCAGGTGATGTGGTCACTGTCAGGGGAAAGTTAGCTGACACACACAAATTCAATTCTATTTTCACAAAACCACATGAAATAGGGTGCAAAGTTGTAAGGAGCAGAAGAATCCCTGAGTAATGTTCTGAGTAGTGTGTATTTTGACATGGGCACAAACCATCAAGGACTCTGAGACCAATTGCACCATGGTAAATTAGCAAAGCCATTACCTATATGCATCAGACTCAAGAGGAATGGCAAAGCTTACCTTGGGAATCTGAGTGTTTATGATCTATTAATTACTGTGTACAAAGACTAGCAACTACAGATTCCTCCTCTCAGATGTTTACATCCCAAGATTGCTGGTCTACAGAGACTAGCTAATCCATTTCCTGTGTTATACTGAATAAATACACTGAAGTTCTGGATTACAGAGGGTTTCCCATCTTCCCCCAGCTTTCCTGTACATGTGTCTATAAGTCTGTCCTCTCTTTATTCCTTTATCACTTCTAGCCAGAGTTCCAGGACCCAAGTTGCATAGTACATGCCACAATTTTAACATCTCCATTTTATTGGAGAAGAAATATTTGTTCACAAATTGCAATAGATATCACATGATGCAGTCATTATGTATTATAAATTTTATTAAAATAATTTATTCATCATTATACATAAATATGTCAACTCTGGTCATCATAGCTTGGCATTTATTATTATAAAATCATCTTGCCTTAGTAAAAGTGAGTGGCATGAGCTGCTTGTGTTATGAAGGGACATGTGCATTTACCCTTGATTTCTGAGCATGTAATAAATATAATAATGACAGAGGCAAACTCAAACCAGAAAGACAAGTGTAAGTATAAATAAAGAAATAAAAGATTGTAAATAATGGGGAGTTATACTTTTATTCTAAATAAAATTATGATATCTTATTCATCAGGTTTGTAGTTAAATTGTTTTTGTTTTTTGTTTTTCTGGAGGATATTTGAACAACACCTACCCCATACCCTAACTCCTAAAGTCCTAACAACAAATCAAAGTATAATTCCACTACAGTTGAACCAATAAGTTTATTGGGAATAATTATAGGGGAATAATTATAGGTAAGGGGGTCACTGACAAGAGTGTGAGTGACCTGAAAGCAGGTGCACTGGAAAATCTTCAACCAGCAAGGATGCTGGGTTCTCCATATATGTATAGTTTGAGCCCCTTTCCCTTGTTTTCCCCATTCAGTATATTCTAGTCCCTTCTCTAGAACCTAATGCCAGGTGCAATAAGGACAAAGTTACATGAAGATGGCTGGAAGGAATGGCTGGAATATAAGGGAAGGTTCTAATGACACCTCTAGTTTCTTCTTTGAAGGAATGTCAAAACCCCACAAGTTTCATCATGATGGCGGCTCAAAGGTAGGTGCCTGTAATCTCTAGTGAAACTTGATCTCATGACAATGGCAACTGTCTGTCTATGAGGACAGTACATTATAACATGGATATATCTAACTTCTCCCATCGGCAACACCTTATAACCCTGTACCACAGTGTCACAGCAGGTGAAGAATCAACTCCTGCAAGTATGCACATCTATCCATGTAACATAAAACCACCAATAGACCACAGTAAAGGAATGAACATCACCACCTTAATAGAACTTTAATCACCTTAGAAGAAAAACAACAGGATTTGGATTATGGACTATAGTACATAGACCACTGTGTTAAATTAAACCATATAAAAATTGTTGCATGTTCCCTTAAAAGTCATCATTCCCTTGGTCCAATCTTGGAGCCTTACTGCAGTTAATGAGGCAGCTCAGAAATCAAGAAACAAATAGAAAGGAATAAATATTTATTGTGAAATTAGCATACTATAACAATATTATTTGTACTATAGAAAATTCTGGATCTCTAAAACTCTAACATTTATTTGTACTTACACTTTTAACTATTACTTATATTTTCTCTCCACTCTTAATAAAATTTATTTTACTGAATTTTTCTCCATGTCTGCTACTCACTTATCTGGACTAATTGAGAGCCCACTAACCACACATTTCCATCAGCCTAGGCAAACAAAGCCCCTAGGAAGGAACACTCTTGAATAATGGGAGAGGGAAGGTCAATGACTCCTCACTGTAGGAGTTTCCTCTTGTGAGGTAGAAGAATTTCCACGAATTTACACATTAGTCATGTCAGTCTTCTCCAACTGTTATTACAAAACAACTTAGACAAGGTGGCTTACAAAATGAAAGATATTTATTTCTCACAGATCTGGATGATGAAAGGTCCAGAATCAGGGTGGAAATATTGCCACATTCTAGTGGGTGTCTCTTTCTAGTTTCAGACTGGTAAATTATTACTGTGACCTTATATAATAGTATAGATAGTATAGTATAGTATAGATCTCTCCCACAGGGGCACTCATGCCATTCTGAGAGCTGATCCTTATGGCTTAATTCCCTCCTAAGATCTCTGCTCTTATACTATCACTTTGGGAAGTAACAATTCAATGAGGAATCAAATGCAGTCCCCACAATAAGTCCAGTGTCTGCAATAAGTCCTCATGTCTGCTAGAATCACTCTTGGATTAGGTGGGACATGTCATCTCCTTAAATGTTTCCCAATTAAAGGTAAGTTGTGTTTTAATAGAATGCTACTGTACTATGGATCCATCAGAAAAGTCTTCTGAGGTACTGTTCTAGTTATTCTTCTGTTGTGATAAACACCATATCCAAAAGCAACTTTGAGAGGAAAGAGTTTATATGCCTTATACTTCTAGGTCACAGCTCATCAATGAGAGACATCAAGACAGGAGCTCAAGTAGGAACTGAAGCAGAGAGCTTTGCTTACTGGCTGCTCAGCTAGTTTTCTTTTAAAGTCCAGGCCAATCTGCTTGTGGATAGCACTTTCCACAGTGGGCTGGATACTCACATATCAAACAACAATTGAGAAAATGCCCTATAGGCATGCCATAGGCCAGTGTGATTAAGACAATGCCCTAGTTGTGACTCCCTAGACAACTCTGGGCTATATCAAGGTCAAATGGAGCTAACTAAAAGATATATTCTGGAAAATGGAACTAATTCCAGTTTGTCCTTCTCATAACTGTAAAAAGTTTGTTATTTTTCTTTCTTTCTTTCTTTTTGTTGTTGTTGTTGTTGCTGTTATTCTTGGTTTTGTTTTTGTATAACACTTGCTCTTGGTGAATTGAGCAAACCCAGCCATGGAGAACACTTTGTGTTCATGATGAATGATGGTTGCCCTAGATTCCTTTCTGCATATTACAACTCTTTTTCTGAACCCTTTGGCACCACACATTTTCATCCATCTTGCAACAGAATGCCCTAAAGTGGTGAAAGAGAGGAATAAGGAAATTAAATAATGCCTGTCAGAAAGCAAAATATGCTCAGCGTATTTCATCTCATTACTGCATATTACAAGGACTAACAGCAGAAATAGTATCTATAGTTGGAGACACTTACATAGGAATTTACATTGAAAAGTAATTGCTATAGAGTATAATTGGTTGATTAGGTGTCCTCAATTCCTTAGGCCCTTTACAGACCTTAACTACATGATACATGCCAGGCTTTCAGAGGACCAATTTGGTAAAAAAAAGAAATAAAATTTGTCCCTTATAAAATACCAAGTTAGAAAATGTTATCACCTCTTTCACCTCTTCCTAGGCCAGTGGCTGCCTTCCATGGAAGCAGTAACCAGTTACTATTATCAAGGTAATTGACACAGAGACATAAATTGTGGAGTTGGTCCCAAATCTAGCTGATTTGTTTGAACTATTCCACAAATTGATTTTGAAAAAAAATCTAGTCACATTATCCTATTAATCTTAATAATTGTGATTCTCTGAATAATGAATTTGTCTCTGTGGGAAGCTCATTGTATCTGTATAGGGCTTTATTCTCTTCTCAAAATTGTAGAATCTCCAGTAGGCTCTGTAAGGGCATATTAGTCTTCTATATCTCAAAAGTGTGCAAGAAACAAATTGTTTTTTGTTAACTATTCAGTCCCCTGTGGCCTTGTTTTTGCTGCTAATAGGAGTCTCCAGGAAACTCTATCTACTCCAGTAAGGAGAATAGTGTACTGCCAAAACCAATTCTAGACTGTTATCTTTTGATAAAGCCTGAAATAAATCTCCAAAATAATGGTGATTACATCATCAGTTACATTGATTTTGCTGGAGAATCACGTTATTTTTCAGGGTTAACAACATAACGTGACAGAACCAGACACTAGAGTTTTCAATAAATGAGAATAAGTTTGAGAGAAAGCAGGCGTGGCCATCAGGCTCCAATCAAAGGGCTTTTCTATAACTAAATCCAGTATCGAACTGCTAAGCTGCTAAGAAAGGAATGATTGTTGAAGAGGAGTAGAGAGTCCAGAAGTCACAGGGAATCTATCAGCCAGTTTATCAACTTCAGCTTAGTAGTAACTTATTTATAATTTGTAGCTTTTACCACAAAACACACCATATCCACTGCTGCATAGAAAGGAGAAATGGAAAAGGGGGATGAATTAGGAGGGAGTTAAGACTGAATATTGGAAGAGCAGTCTTCGAGAGTGTCTCTACCCCTCTTCCAGCTGCCTGTTACTTAACTGACTACATAAAACATGAATGATCATGAACCTTTCTGTTGTGAAAACTGAATGGGATAATTCACATGAAAGCTCCTAATGAGCACTCAACAGTGCAGGAAGGAGTTCTGTTGTCCAGACAAAACTGAGACAAAACCATCTTTAAAAGACAATTGAGAATTTGCCTGCTTTTATCTCACCTGTATAATTTGCAAAATTACAGTATACAGCCCTGCAAAGGGAACCAATTACTTGTTTCGACTTTCTAGGATTTGCAATAAAATTTTAAATGTAAAAGCAAAAAGTTTTAGCTTAGGAAACAATGCAGAAATACCAGGTTTTATTGCTAAGAGCAAATTTATTCTAATCCTGAAGTTTCTCTCTGTGAGACTACCAGGGAATTCATTTTGAATAGATACTACGTACACTATGAACCAGAAACCACTACACATGGAAGTTTTTTTAAAAGAACATGACTATGGAGTAACCTGTATTTATTTTTCCTCTTAAAGAAATGTGGTTTAGCGACTGAAGAGATGACTCGATAAGTAAAAGACTTGATATATAAGCATGGAGACTTGAGTTCAAATCCCTGAAAACAACATTAAGCCAGATGTGGTCAGGGTCATTTGCAAATCCAATGCTTCTGTGGTGATATAGCAGGCAGAGATTGCAGAATCACCAGGATTGAAAGCCAACAAGCATGCTGTACATGCAGCAAACACAGAAAGACCCTGTCTTACACAAGGTGAAAATGGTAGATAAATACTGGAGGTTGTGTGAAACCATAAGGTACACACATATACACATATACATACAGTACACACAGACACACAGAGACACGCACACACAAACACACACACAACACACACATGCACATAAACAGCCACATAATACACACATACACAGATATACAATATAAACACATGTGTACATAAACACACACAATACACACATGTACCCACCCACAAAAGAATGAAAGCATGCTTGGTCCTTAATGGCAGAGTAGAAATGTTCATTTCTCTGCCTACACACAAACATATAAGCCCACAGACATGCATACACAGACACAAACAGGAAGTCTACTACACTGTAAATGAAGAAATGAATCAGCTGAAGCCCAAGAAATTAAAAGATCAGTTTCAGAGGAGCTTTCCAGAAACAAAACTTCTTACATAGCTAGCTATTTATTCACTCTTGCTTGAGTCATTGATTTCTAAACTTAGATACTGACTGAAGCATATTAACAATTAACAGAGTAATTGATCACATCAATACTTGCTACAGCTTTTTAGTGAAAGGTACAGAGTTGATCAGCCTCAGCTTTAAGCTTGAGATCAAGCTTTGTCATTTACTATAACAACTGTGGAAAAGTTCCTAAGCCTTATAAATTTCAGTTATTTCATCTGCAAAGTGACATAAGAAAGGCAACTCAAGCTGGGCAGTGGTGGCACACCCCTTTAATCCCAGCACTCAGGAGACAGAGGCAGGCAGATCTCTGTGAGTTTGAGGCTAGCCTGGTCTACAGAGAGAGTTCCAGGACTGCTAGAGTTACAACCGAGAAAACCTATCTCACTGCTCTTTGAAGACAAAATGAGGAAAATAGTATTTGCCATGCTGTCAAAACTTAGTTGTTCAAAATAAGCAAATAAGCCCTAAGCATTGAGGTATCCTGCCCTTTGGTAGCATCCAGACCTCCTATACTTATAGACAAGATATCTCAACTTGGTATATGTCCTATATTTTTCTAGTTTCCCATGATTTATTCTTTCCAATATTCACGCAAAATGGACATTCCAGACGAATTTTCTGGGGCCACCCACACTTATTTTATAATCTTAAGAACAGAGGTATAAGTTCAGCAGATGCCTAACATAGAAGGAAACAACATTTTGTTTTCCATCAGTTTGTGTGCTTCAACATGAAATTTTACACAAGTCAATTTTGCTCCTCATATAAGACTAAAGCTCATCTAACATGAATTCACTAAATGACCTGACTCATGTAATAAGTAAACAAGAATAGTCGCCAAGTATTTTTTCCCAATGTAATTACTCAACTAGGAAAGAATTGGTATGAAATACCCAAGATCACTGTTGGATGTTTCAATTAAAGAAAAAGCTCATAATCTTGATAAGATTTTAATTTCACATCAAACAAATTATAATTACCTCTCATTTCATTCTATCCAGTCTTTATGAATAATCATTGCAAGACGGATCAGAAACAGCTTTAAAGTAAATACACTTAGTATGACACTCCGTTCCATATAAGATTCTAGATTTAGTATCATGAATTTGGAGTGAGACTGAACAATGCTATAAACAATATGAATGCCTAATGGAAGTATTGTTAAGTTCCACCTTGGGCTATGGAGTATACTGATACTCAATTCTCCCTGAGTGTGGTTGGAAAAGTAGTTATCACTCAAGAAAGGTGTAATGCAACTGCTGTTAATATAATCCAATATTCTACATAGCTAAAATGTCTACAGAGCTTCATTATGGCCCTAGGGGTTTCTCTATTTCTTTACTCATCAGTTGTTTAAGCTTATCTGCCTTCCTATTAGGATAATCTCTTCAAAGCTATTAACTTATTTGGAAAAGTACAATTTCCCATCATTTGAAGGTGTCTTGAATCAAACAGGTGTGTAGTGAAACAGACTCTGCTGCTGTAGCAGGTTTCAGCACTTGAGCACATTTGCTGACTCCTCTGTGTCTTTTGTTTCTTATCTAGGGATACTGTTTGGATGATCAGTGTATCCAACAGTTTCTTTCCTTTTCCTCTTGATTATTTCAATAACAATTAGAACCCGAAGAAATGTAGTCATGTTAGCCTCTAAACTGGTAGATCTTTACCAGGGCTGTCTATAGCAATTTCTGTGTTCAAAACCAGTAACACTGTAGCACATATTTATTAGCATCATAATGAATCTGCTTAGCCCCCTTCAAACATTGCTGAAAATGTATGAGAAAGCTTTCAGTATCTCTACCTTGAAAAAGGTACTAAATATAATGCTAAGACAGATTCAAAATTGTCCCCTCTCTGAGCTAATAAAGTTTCAGAAATCAGGCTTAGCCCTTTCGGCTTCTACCTGTGCCTTAGGTTTACATGTCTCCTTGTGTTATTCTGAAGTCTGAAATACTGCAATCATTTTAATAGAGACAATAAAGTCTTCTACCTTAAAAAAACTGAGATATTTATTAGAATATGTACTTTAGTGCTTATCTCCAGACCTATTAAAACAAAACTCATGGAGCATTGAGACCTGAAAATTTGCCTTTTTAATAAATTGTTCAAGTGATAGTACTGTTGTCATCGCCTTTGCCTGTCTTAATCATTTTATGTTACTTAAACCAAAATATTAAAAACGGGTATTTAAACCTGAAAAAAAAATTCTTAGCCCTGAAGTCTGAAAAGTCCAAAATCAGAGTACAAATAGTTATCCATGGAGGAGGCCACTTCTCGGTTTACAGATTATCTTCTTAAGAGTGTGCTGACGTAATTTGACTCTGGTTCTTCAATGTCATATATATCTAAGCTCTTATGCATTTCAAAGGCCTCTTTCCTAAATGCCTCATCTCTGAGGATTAGATTCTCAAAATAAGAATTCTGAGGCAATTTCTTAGGTGCTTGGATTATGGGGTGTGCCTTGCCATTGCCTAATGTAGGGGATGCTGAGAATCAAACACTGTACTCTGGCAACATCTAAGCCCTTCCATATACTTTAAATCAGTTTTAGATTAGTGCATTTCAAGTACGTAATACAATGTCAGTGCTAACTGAATATTTGTTATCTGTAATGTTTTAAGAAATAACAAGGGGAAAGTCTGAACATATTCAAAATAGATACATTCTTCCAAATATTTTTGAATCTTGGTTGAATCCAAAATGCAGAAATATGAAGAATTGATTATATGTGTTTAATTTTCAGTTATTTATGCTTCTTAAAAAATTCTTAGTTCTCTAATTTTTGTTCAAGAATCTTACTTTGTTTGATTTCAGTATACTTAAATTTTTGAAACATATTTTATGATTTAGTATATGATCTATCATGATTAATATTTTATTAGCCTTGAAAACAATATAGATTCTATTATTAGTCATGGAATTACATGAATATTAATTATAATAAGAATATTGATTATGTTGCTTATCTTTTCTATAGCCTCACTGGCTCAGAGTTTTATTTGTTGGTGGATATAAAATATCTAATTAAAATTCTAAATATTCACTTTTAAAAAGTAACTTCTGGAGAAAACAAATATTTATCTCATAAGATTTTATCCCTAGACTTCAAAATTCATTTCCTTCCCAAGCACAATGCACAAATTCAAAAGCCTCAAAAGTCTTAATTCTCAAGTCTAAAGTTCAAAAATCTGTCTGTATATCATCAAAATAAGATATGGCTGAAATTCAAGATAAAATTCCTAACCACTGCTGAATGTACAAAAACTAGGTAAATTCTATTTTTTCAAAATACAATAGTTGGTAAAGTGCAGGCTATGCATTCTAACCCTTAAAGCAAGAAATGAGAAGTGAAAAGGTAAAATGGGTCACAAGTAGGTTCCAAAGTCATGGAGTCTCATAAAAGGCCTTAAATCTTAAGAATAATTTTTCTTGAGATGTCACTTTATATTGTAGATAGACTACAGTGGTCTTCATTTCACTTTCAAGGAATCACAGTTCCTAAGCCTAGTTCCAAGGAATCTAAGTAAACCAAAACAAAACAAACAAAATAAAACAAAACAAAAACTACTCAGTTTGGTAAGGTATAATAATGTGGTCTGTTTTTTACTGGTAAACTTAGCAAGAATAGGATCTAGTATGCACATACATACACAAGGTTCATCAATAATGTTAAAAATTCATTCTGTTGCTCTTACCATGACATCAGAAACCTACTCAAATGTAAAAACAACTTCAGATGAAGCACAGTGTAACCTAATTTCTTTTCTTCCCCCTATTTATCTCTCCAAAGCTTTTCTCTAAGTAAAAGTGTATCACCAGTAAGTAGTCTATATTTAGTGGCCTTAAGGCTTTCAGATGTAGGTCAAATGTGTCATGAGGTTGCTAAAATATTGCTGCAAACCAGCAAAAGGTATTTCTGGCTTTCAGATGCTGGGAATGTACAGAGGCATATATTTCAGAGTTTGTGCTACCAAAAAGACATCCCAATGAAACAAATAGATCTATTTATCCTGAGTTCTGCTTGGTTCAGGCAGCATGATGTGATTTGTTGAATGAAAAAAAACTTATTTCTATGAACTAACAAAAGCAAGGAAGGGCTCACTAGGGAGTTAACCATGGCTGAATTTCCAATTCAGGTTGAACTATATAGAAAAAAGGCTTAAACAGAAAGATGTGAAGAAGAGGAATAATTGGCTAGTACTTTTGTGAAGATACTTAAACAGAGAGCAAAACAGAAATTTTTTCTTTACCACTGCATGGGGGGTGCCTGATGCTGAGTACAAAGGCAAGAAGTCAGAGCCAGCAGCTGGCAGGGCTCATTTGGTTTATTATAGAATCTCAATCTATAATCTTTTGGAAATAAGCTCAGCTTGCAAATGGAGATAACCAGGCATACAACCCTTCTGCCTTCTGTGTGGAGATAGGGAGTCACTGATAAAGACATGTGACATCTCTCAAAAGTAGATGATATAAAGTATGCTTAGAATTGAAACGAGCTATAGTGGGCATTGGTGGAATAACACCATCCATTTTTGGAATGGAAGATAGTTGGCCTAGACCTATCACTGTGCCACCTTGTGAGAGCTAGTGTTATAATGTGGTCAGGATATTAAACTATTACTACATGCCATTCAAATAAGGTATCTCTAATTATCTGATTATTGCTCTCTTACCCTGACTCTCTGACTGTCATCTACCTACCTCTTAATCATTTATTCTAGCATCTCTCATTACAAAAATTTAGTTATGGAAAATTATAAAAGATTAACACATAGGAAACGGTTTAATAGTATACTCTAGTTTACTTACCACTTAAATTCTACCCCTGATAATTTACTTGCTGTATCTATTTATCCAAACTTGGATCATTACAGTAATCTATTTTATTATTGACAAATTTCAAAGATTTTTCAGAAGTCAACTGACATCAACATAACTAATACACGTTTATGCAACTGAATTTGATATTCAATTACAGTTTTTCTTTTGATATGAAATTTTATACAAGAACAAACATTACATACTTGCAATGTAATGGAGAATGCATTCATAACTGTTACACTAAAACCTACAAAGATACTGAATGTGACTCAACACCTAAGATTGAGTCCCCTTCATGCTTAGTCAGGAGATAACTTTAGATTTTATAACCCCTGTCTTTTCATTTGCCTGAGCGTAGACAGCCCACATATGAAGATCCACTTGCCATTCCAGATAGCCACCTAATGCTCATGCATCATGCCATATGGGCTGCATTCTCTCAACCTGTTAGCTCAGATGTACCCTTCCTCTTTTAAGTGGTCATGCATTTAATCACAGTAATTATAAAAGTTACTAACCTAGGTGGTTGGTACACAGACTGCACTTAGACACAGAGGATAGTCATGTGCTGGGCATATAGAGTATGACAGTGTTATTCTGCTTAGTATAGTTTCAACTACATCATAAGCCCCCCCATGGCTAATAAACACCTGCTATCTACTCTTCCCACACTTTCATAGTTCTGACAATTACCAAGCATTTAATAAGCACCGATTTTTCACTATTTAATCACACCCAATGAGTCTTTTCTTCAATACTCAAGTTTTCAACAAGTTTTTTCCCGGGCTTACTTCCTAACCCATTTCCATCTAGATAACTGCAACTCACTAGTTTTTATTTCATAGGAAAAATAAATTCTTCAAAATGTACCACTCTACCTCTGAAGAACAGAATTTTTTGTTATAGTCATCTTATAGACACTTCCTCTGAGGTTCTGAAAATGCAGCAATATAATGGCCAATTACATCACAGTAAAAATATGTTTAGGAACAAACAGGTCCAGTTCCCCCTGACTGCTCAACCAATTCCAAAACAATAAGGGATTTTACTGCATTTAATAAATATTTCATATAGAAAATTTGATAAGAATTTCCTTACCTTGAGTTTTACTTTAAATACTGAAGATGTAGTGCTGTTCAGAAGAGTTTGTCATTTTCAGGAAAATAAGGGAAGCTGCTTCGCCAGGAGTGAAATATGCAGAAATTGCTTAAATTTTTGAAATTTAAGACCTAACCCATTATCCATCTAGACAACTGCATTTCACTAGTTTTGATTTCATAGGAAAAATAAATTCTCCAAAATGCACTACTATACCTCCTAAGAGCAGAATCTTTGAATTTTATTGGACTGGTCATGCTACGTGGCATTTGAATTTAGTATTTCACCCTTGCATTCATAAAGATTCTCCATACATGAAGCTCTCTGAAACATGACCATTCACACTTTTCTGAATAAAAGTCAATGGTGAAAGTCAGTAGGTAGAAAGAAATATATAACTCTCAGGTGGGAAGCAGTGAGGCAGGCAATCCTGAATCATAAATCTTTGCCCTGCTTGACAGGCAGCAAGAATGTAAGCTAATGATGTGTGAAAGGTACAAATCCAGTTGTAGATTACTATCCATCTTCAAAAACATGGCTGAACAGCACCCAAAACAAGCAGGTGCAATCTCTCTAGACACACAGAGCTCTAACATCCTTCCTATGGTCTCTCCTTAAGTGGAGGATGAATCTCGGAGTAAGAACATCATCTGTGTCTAGGGTAGAAGGAACTGTGTGATTTGGGGTTTATGATGTGTGATTATTATTTTTAACTAACTAGTAATGTGATAGGAGGGGAAATAAAATTACTAGCATATCATTAGAATTTAAGTTTACGACTTAGGAACTTTCTGATGCATTTCTGCAATGATGTCTGTAAGTCTACCAATTAGACAACATCTGCTTTTGCAGAATGTGTTTCCTAAGCACCTCTTGCTCTTTATGTATTCCTTTCTGTGATAAAAACAGATTTTTGCCAGAGTGAGAGATGTGGCTGAGTACAAGATTATGAGAGCTATGCCTAGAGTCTTGATGCTTTTGTTTTCTTTCTTCCTGTCCATTTCTGAGTTATAATAGTACAAAGTGAACAATTACATTCAAAATGGCTACACTCCTTTGTAAAAATAAAACAATTTTATTTTACGAGATTATAATATAATTATATCATTTCTCCTTCCTTTCTCCCTCTAAACCTTCCACATATACCCTCTTGCTCTCTTTCAAAATCATGCCCTCTGTTTTCACTAATGCTTGCTATAGTCACATATGTATATCCATATATATATATATATATATATATATATATATATATATATATATATTCCTAAATACATAAGTACAACCTGTTCAGTCTGTGTAATGAAATTGTATGTATGTTTTTAGTGCTGTTATTGATTGGTATTGGATAACCAACTGGTGTGCTCTTTCCTAAGGATCGTGTGGAAAGGGCTGACACTGGGAAAATGAATGTAGACCCAAGAGAGATACACAGGGGAATTCCTTGCAGTCAGGAAATACAATAGGGGGCCAAGCTTGGGCCTTGGAGAAAAAAAATGAGCTCTCTCAGTACTGGAGAAACATGCAACCCAAAATTCCAAAATTAGTGTTGGAGATCTGTTGCATTCTACTGAAGGCAGTGCTGCACTACATCTGACTAAAGACAGACAGTTTACCCTATCACCAAACGTTCAATGCTGTAAAATTGCTACTGGAGTTATGTCCCTCTTCCCTCAGGGACAGTAGGAATGATCCTAGGTAGGAACAGTTTGACATTAAAGGGATTCATTGTGCATCCCAGAATTACAGATGAAGATTTTAAAGGAAAAACTTAAATCATAGCTCATATAACAAGAAACTTGCAGTTTAATTCAGAAGATAGGATTGTGCAGCTCTTAGTGTTTCCCTATATCAAAAGAAAGGCCAGTCCTGTAGAGAAAGAAGGCAGGATTGGAAACACTGGGAAATGAGTGTTCTGGCAAGCATTCATTAATGACAAAAGGTCAAAATTAAAAATACAAACAATTGCCATTGAGATAGTAGGGTTGGTGGACACAGGTGTGGATGTAACAATAATCTCTCAAGAGTCATGGAATTCAAATTATCCCCTTCAGGAAGTATCTACAGAGTTTATAAGGATTGGGAAATTATCCCACATAAAGCAATGTGTGAATTGGATTAATTGTTTGGAATCAGAAGGGCAAAAAAGGAAAGTTAAGGCCTTATAAGGCTGACATAGCTATAAAATTATGGGGAAGAGATTTATTTCAACAATGGAGAACTAAGATAATATCCCTTCTACTCAATAATCTAAAATAAGGTTGCAAAAGGAGGATGCTCTTAAAGGGATTCACATGCTGTACAGGCTGTCCAAAAGTCAGACACAACAGGTATTGAGTTTCCAAATTTATAAAGGAGGCCACTGCTGAAAACATACCAACTGCCCTGCCTTTAAAATGGTTAACTAACAAGCCTGTTGTGGTAAACCATGGCCCTTAACGAAAGAAAATTGCAGGCATTTGAACAGCTGGTGGAGGAGCAGTTAAAAACTCAGCATATAGAAAAGTTTACCAGCCTATGTATCTCACCTGTATTTGCAATAAAGAAAAAAAATCTGGAATTGGAGACTGTTAAGTGACTTGAGAGCTGTCAAAAGTTATCAGTGGAAATCTTTCTCCAGGGAATGTTAAAGAGTCCTACGTTGTGTCAATATTTTGTGCAACAATTATTAGAACTAATTTGAAAACAATTTTGCCAATATATTATTTACCATTATATGGATTATATTTTGTTGGCTGATTCTGAAAATGTTTGATGAAACAAAAAGAATTTTACCCTGTTTGAGTTTCCAAATTGATCCTAAAAAAAATACAGAGGAAATTCTATTAACTATCTAGGTAATAAGTCAGTAAAAAATGCAGCCATAAAAGGTACAGATAAGAAGAGGTCAGTTGAGAACTCTTAATGATTCCTAAAAATTATTGGGAGATATCAATTGAGTAAGACCCATGATTGGATTAACTGCACAAGAATTAAGCCATTTATTTTAAATGCTACAAGAAGAATCCAACTAAGATAGTCCAAGACACTTATCAACTGCAGCAGAGAGTTAACTCTGGTGGAAAAGAGACTACACTATGCATATATGGATTGCACAGATCCACACCTGAATTGCATTTAGGACATTATTCATTCAAAACATTCCTCTACTGGAATTTTTATACAGAGAGACTATAATATCTCAGAATGGATATTTACGACACATAAACAGAGTAAAAAATTAAAGACCTACATAGAAAAAGTTGCTGATTTAATTATTAAGGGAAGACTAAGGCTTCTTCAGCAGTACAGATCCAGCAGAAATAGTGGTGCCTTATGCTAATGCTGAGATTGTGTTATTATGGGTAATCAATGAAAATTGACAAAGAGCTTACAGCAATTATTTGGGAGAAATTAATAGCAAATATCCTAAAAGCAAGCAAATTCAGTTTATCAAAAGGGCTACCTGGATACTCCCTCATATAGTGAAAGACAAACCTCTTTCTTGAGCACCTACATTTTATACTGACACAAATAAATTATGAATGGCAGGTTACAAGTCAGAAGAAAGAAATCAGTAAAGTCAATCAAAGCCCATATGCTTCAGTTCAAAAATCAGTACTATGCTATATTTATGGTATTGCTAGACTCTCCTGAATCTCTTAATATCCTCACTGACTCAGTATGCAGGAAGGGTTGTTTCGCATATAAAAATCACTGAATTTATTCCTGATAATTCAGAATTAACATTGTTATTTATGCAGCTGAAACAAGCAATTTGAGACAGAAATTGTTCATTACATATTATTCATATTAGATCTCACACAGGGTTTCGATGCCCATTGTTAACAAGGTAACGATGAGACCAATCAATTTTATAGGGAATGTGTTAGAACCCTCAGAATTTCATGAAAAGCACCAGGTAAACAGCAGAAGATTACAAAGAAACTTCTCCATTACTTGGCAACAAACTAAAGAAATTATAAAGAATTGTCCAAAGTTTTCCTTATATAATCAAGCCCCATTGCCACCTTGAAGTAACACTAAGGGTACTAAAAGAGGAGAAATCTGGCAGATGTTTTTCATGTTGCAGAATTTGGAAAACAAAAATTTGCACCCCACACTATCAATACTTATTCAGGACTTCAATAGGCTTCTGCCTTGTGTTCTGAAAGGGCTAATTCTGTAATCATACATTTACTGGAAATGATAGATATTATGGGAATATTTTTACAAATCAAGATTGATAATGCCCCTGAATATGTCTCCAGAAAAATGAAAAAAAATTGCATAGTATGGCATAAAACATATTAAACAGTATACCACACAATCCTTCAAAGCAGTTACGGAAATATCTAATTGGACATTAAAGGAAATGCTTGCAAGACAAAAAGTAATAATAAAGACCCCCAGAGATAGACTACTAGTGCACTATTAATTTTAAATTTTCTGAATGTTAGGGAGACAAGAAAATAGCAGCCGAATGACACTGGACAATAGAAAGGACTGCAGAGTTAAGTCAACCTGCATATTATAAACACATATTAACATCTGAATGGAAATCAGGACATGTGTTGCACTGGAGCAGGGGGCATACCTATATTTCCAGTGAAAATGAAAAGTTGTGGGTACCATCAAAATTGAACAAGATCACATTTGAGCTAGAGAGTTCTCCTGAATACCGTGACTGCTGATCTGAAAAGCATGACTATGGGAAACTATTGCTTCTAGAGATACCAGTGAACATTGCAGTCCTTTGAAACATGAAGATCCCTATAGCATTTTTGTAGAAAATATATCTACATGTGTTAATGACTCATTAAGTAAACTGCCTTCATACCAACCTGCAAAGAAGGTGAACAGCCCAAATCACGTTCAGCCTCAAAAAAACAAACAAATAAAAACAAAAAACAAAAAACCAAACAGCATACTATTGAGAGACAGAATCATAGTGTCTTCTACTAGTTTTTATAAGAGAAATAAATCTCTTTTCCCATGCTTTCATTAGTGATATGTATGAATGCTAAGAATAAACTCATGAAGATCAGAAAGGAAAAGAGATGACTTAGCAGAGGGCCTCAGAGGAATAGTAATCAACATCATACAATTCATGGCTTATTAAAAGGGGGAAGTATAGCAGGATGCTTTGCCAAGAAATTTTCTGTCCTGTACAGACTTCCTTATGATTGGATGCTGATTGGACTTTTGGGAACTTTTCTTAAGTTATAAAGAAGAGTGTTGGCAGTTGGAGTTGGAAGTTCATGGGATGGTTTAAGAGATGTTAGTTCAGTTCAGTTAGTTTTCTCCTCCATTCCTGTTATCTAAGCTAAAGACAGCAAAAAGAGCAGTGAATTTCTTTTTTTTTCTCTCTTTCTATTTTTATGGGCCACCTGCAAGGGAGGTGAATATTTCTCTTTTTCCTTTCTGTCTTTTTAGAGCTAGAGGGAATAAAAGGCACAGTGGGAATCTATTACAAGTTAGGAATCTGTCCTAGTAGAAGTTGGGGCAAGAGAACAGGTTTTCAGTTACAACTATTTTTGCATATAGTGGTGTTGATGTGCCAAAGAGGTCAAAGAAAACTAGGCTAGATGGCATTTAAGAGGATTAAGAACTAAGCCAAGGCAAGTGTGTTACATTAGGACTTGTTAACTGAGAGTGCTATAAATCCCCAAATAACAGATTTTTCCAACCAAAACAGACTCTCTCTTTCCATTTTTTATAAGGTGTGTGTGTGTGTGTGTGTGTGTGTGTGTGTTCATGTGCACACACATACATGACCTGAGATGACCACAAGAAGACATTGACTGATAGGTAGAGATAGAAGAGGTGATTGTATGCCACCTGACAAAGGATACTCAGAACCAAATACAAATTCTCTTAGCGAACTACTTTAACTTTTTAGTAATCTTTCTGTGCAACATAAGATGCCTTTTAAAGATAGGAAGGTGATAATGGTATTGCATTGTGAAAAAAATACTCAGTAAAGATTTTTTCATGTTATTTTTTATATTACTTTCCTGCATTACCCAAGCACTTATGCAAAAATGATAACCCAGAAGGAAAGGGAACTACAGGGTAACACCGAGATTCATTTTCTTTCATTCATTCCTTACTCATTACTAAGTCTCACTTATTATTAGAATGTGTGTTTGTCAAATGAAGTCAGAATGCCGAAGACAGTTTTTGTGTCTCTATTTTATTCTTACATTGAGAACAAAATCCATGTGCATCTATGAATTAGAAAGTATTAAGAATTTCTTCATGACTCCACCTATGAATCATGTTTGCATTTTCAAATTCTATTCTGCAGTATAATGAATAATAAAAGCCATGCTTACCACATAAATTATTTTTAATCTATTAAGAAAGATATTTAATGATGAGTAACCGTGACAAGATGAAAAAGAAACTACAAAAGAAAATATAAAGCTTTGGAGTACTTTGTACTTGAGGTTTTGGACAGGAAGATTTGGATCTCCACGATCCATATATGAGCAATCAGTAATGAATGAAAATAAATGCTTTAATTACTATGACAAAATAATACTACCAGAAATAACTGGAAATCTATTATAGACACATAAGGTACATTCCATTATAAATTAGATGATTTATGAAAAAAATGTTTCCATGTAGTTTCTGTCCTTCGAAACTGTATTCTGTGCATGTGCGTGAGCTGACTTCATTATGCCTTACCAGCTTCAAGCTCTTTCTCTATTATAAACTATTGTCTAGCTTTAAATTTTAAGTCAAGAGCTGAAACATAGGTTCTTGAGGTTTGAGGGGTAATTGTATTTTATATGATCCTCAAAATTAGATATTTTTAAAGCTATTAATGTCCTACCCCTTTTCACAGAACGTATTTCTCCAGAGATAGCCAAATGTTTGTCTATGGTAAGTTGCTTTCAGGTCACCATTATGCAAGACAACTGGAGATACAGATTTTAGCAGAATTCCATCATATAAGCATCATGTTGAAACAGAACAGTGTTAGCAAGTCTATGCTACTGAACTATAGTTTCTAGAATGCCAGTCAATGAATCTGTACCATGACTTATTTTCAACCTTGCAATAATTAGAAAACATGAGCAATAGGAACGGCAAGTAAATCAGGAAATGATTAGAACTAAATCTAATAGATACATATCCACTTATTCCAGAGGTAATGTTTGGTACTTTCTCTCTAAGTATATGCTTAGCTTTCTTTCTTTCTTTCTTTCTTTTGAAAAGGAGTGGAAAATATCACAAAAAGTAGTAATAATTGCTGGCCAAGAATTAGAAAATCTAGGCTGGTTAGATCTCTCTATGGAAATTGTGGTTCTTATCCTCATTCCCATTTCTGCTCTTTATCCTCAGGTGGATAATAATTACAGTAGAACTAAAATAAATATGTACAAAACAAGCAAGAGGGTGTTTTTTGTTGTTTGTTTGTTTGTTTGTTTTTCTGAGCAATATAGGCTTGAATGAATAACAAGCGCATGTATCTTTGAAAAAACAGGCAGGAGATAGTGGGAGTCTTTTTGCTGACAACTAGCATACATCAATTCTGATCTTTTTGAAAACTGAAATTCACAGAAAATATCACTAGACAGTTATACATGTCTAAAGCAAAGACACTTGAGTAACTCCCTCAATACTGATTCCAAATGCTTAAAAAGGTGTTTGAAAGAAGGGATGCATTTATTGACGTAAGAAATGACTGAGAGATGCTTGGAGAAAGAGATGAAAGATCCATAATACAAAACAGGAGAATAAGGCACAAATCAGTTTGTGAGTTCTGGGAAATAGAAGTGGGAGATTACAAACAAAGAAATGTCAAAAGGAGGGAGCAAAAAAGAAGGCTGGCAGGTACTTGTGACATACTGTATTGTGAGAAAGATTTTTTGTTTAATTCTACTTCTTGCTTTTGAGATTATAATATAATTAGATCATTGCACCCTTTCCTTTCCTCCCTCTTCACTCTTCACCAAGGAAATTTTTAAAGTAGTTATTACAAAATGACTACCTGGGTGCTGTCCAGTGATATATTTCTTTGTTAACACTTCCTGAGCCTGTTTAAAAACCATACCACTTTTCAAGTCTCTATGAATTCCCATCTAGATCTCTTTGAAAATAGAGCCTTTCTTCTTGAGATGGCTGTCACACTATATTAGACAAACTAAACAAAGTAACCACTACAGCATGGTACAGAGAACAGATGTGCAGAATGCCTATGGTAAAGAAGAGAGGTCTAGGATGTTAGAAGCTATTAACTGGACAACAGAGGAAGTGAACACAATCAAAGAGAGTGGTACTATACTGTCATAGGAGGGTGGCAACAGGGCAGAGACTCTGTATTTCTATAGCAGAATTCCTTGGCATTATAGCAATCTAGAGAAATACTCCAGTGGAAAAAAATGTAAGGGGAGACATGCTAGAGACAGTTCATCAGAGTTTGAGGATATATTTCTCAATAAACACATCAAGAAAACTAATGTAAATAATAAACACAAAGGCTTGAGGTTATGAATCACATGAATCATCCATATTCAAGTTATTATTTGGTATCATTTTTAGATTGTGTCACTATTTCAAAGATGGATCATTTTCTATATTTGTTTGTTGAAAAATATAAATAGACAAAATGCATATTAATCCAATGAGAACAGTGTTTCATAGTAACTAAACAGATGTATTATATTACAATAATATTAAAGTTGGATTCTTTCAGAATTTGAATCTTGTTAATTTAGAAAATTGAGTATATCTACAAGCAGTGGGAATCCAAGGTACCAATTCATAATTGAATATTAATATTCTGTACCAAAAATAATTACACCTAATGCTTTTTAAAATGCAGATTACCTTAGTTACTTTTCTATTGCTTTGACAATACACTCTGACGAAGGCAAGTTATAAAAACAGTGTTTATTCTTGTACACACATTACCAGAAAGTTAGTTCTTGAAAACCATAGCTGGGAGCATGGTAGAAGGCAGGTAAGCCTGGCACTGGAGCAATAGCTGAGATCTTATATGTGATCCACAAGCATGAGGCAGAGAGAGCTAACTGGGAATGGCATGTGGCTCTTGAATTTTAAATCCCACCATTAGTGACACACCCACTCCAACGAGGCCACACTTCCTAATCCTTCTCAAACAGTTGCACCAACTAGAGACCGAGCATTCAAATATATGCACCTTTTGGAGCTATTCTTATTCCAACCACAACAAAAATAACTGTCAAGTAAGTTATAAAAGAAAAAGAAATAATTGTTTCTTTCAAAATATATTTTGATTTCTTAGAGAAGTAATGACAGAATAGGAATGTTGGGATAGTTGGGAACTCGGATAGTTATTTTTCATTAGCATTCAAATGACAAAATGATTAATTTGATTACATTTCTCACTATATTCATCTGCAACTAGATGATACCCAGATTGATACATTGAAAAGATTTGGTTATTAAAGATGTAACTCTGAGTTTTATCCTGTATATCATATAGAATATTAACAACAAAAGAGCTTTAGATGCAATATAATATCTAAAATTCATAATCAGCATAAGTTAATTTTAGTTACTAAGACTTTGACACTAAAATGAAATTTACCTATCGTGAGCACATAAACAAAAAGTTCAAATGTAGAAATCACTGGGTATTTGGAGTAGAGGTGATATATACATTTTAGTTATATCTTGTGTATATTTTGGAACCCTTACATAAAGTTTATCAATAGTAGTTTAAAAAGAATATATTCACTTTAATATGTATAGAATTATATAAGAAACTATAAAATAGAAAAACTTGTAGGTATTGATATAAAAATACAGTTGGTATATTATTGACATTAATCAATGCCACATCTTCAAGTTGCAATTTAGGGTATATCATAGATGGTGCATTAAAAATGCCCTTAAATCCTTTTGCATTTCTCCCATTGGGAGTTAGGGTCAATGTCTTCTTCATTGGTATATGAGTCACTTTTAACTACACAGTGAAATTGAGTCTATATTAAATTAGGAAACCTAATAGCTTCTTTCTTGCTTCTGAATGCCTGCTTTAGCAGATTCCCTTGGGGACCACTACTCTTTGAAACAACCAATTCAGTATTCTTTGCAGAGAGACAACATAGAAGCACATGGAGCAATGGCTAGGCATTTGCTTCCTGCAATCAGGTTGAGTCACCTGAAATATTCCAGCCAATTCAGTCTTCCAATCACAGCAAACTCAGAAACTTTGCAAGTATTAACTTTACTCCACTAAATTTGGGAGACAATTTACAATGTAGAAAAAAAATTATGATGATCCCATACTTTATAAATGTAAAAAGAACAGGTACAAAGTTCTAATTAAAGTTCTTCCTGAATGCATAGTTAAATGAATTACTATAGCTCCTATTTCTAATAAAAAAAAAAAAGAAAGAAAGAAAGAAAGAAAGAAAGAAAGAAAGAAAGAAAGAAAGAAAGAAAGAGAAAGAAAGAAAAGTGACATGGTCAAATTACCAGGAGGATTTTTTCTACAATAACTATTATAGAGATCTGAAAGAAAAATGTCTTCCTAATCAAATATTTAATGAAAAACTATAGGTGTCCAGAGTTTAAAAACTTTCTTAGTTACTTTGATATTACCATGATAAAACATCATTACCAAGGCAACTTATAAGAGAAAGCATTTATTAAACTTGCATAGAGTTTATGCCTCATCAGCATGGAGAGTCTGGCAGCAAGCAGACAACCATGGTGCTGAAGCAGTAACTAACAACTTCCATCTTGATTCTAAAAGCATGAAGCCGAAGAAGAGCTAACTGGCAGGAGTCTTTTGAAACCTCAAAGCTCACCCTAAGTAACACATCTCCTCCCTAAAAGCCCAACCTCCTTATCTTCCCAAACAAAGTTCTACAAACTGGGGATCAATTATTCAAATATATGAGAATTTATGTGGGCCATTCTCAGGCAAACCACCACAGGCTTGTTGAAATCACTAAGGGGATTCTTCTCAATCAGTATGTTTGAGGCTTCAGAATTCAACAAACATGCAGGGTATTATTTCTTTGTAAGCTACTACATTGTTATTTTAAGAAAATCTTACTGATGCAACACAGAATGGTTTCCCTAAGTGCTGTTTATTAATTAGAGTACAATTTCATAATTTTAGTTGTGGTGGAAAATTGAATTATTTTATTTTTTCCTTTTAATGGGATTTTGTGCTTTTATTGTTAATAATCAAAGAAAGCCATGCTTGATTAAAATCTACTCAAAAAGAATCAGTATAGTACTGATCTGTGCAACCATCACTTTTTATAAAACCTGACACAATTTAAGTTTTGATAACCAAATAGAGAGTGTGGAAACATCCAGCTAATTTCTTGTTTGAACATGGATGTATTCAGTTCTCAACTTTTAGGATGCTTACATACCATAGAGCTAAGCATGTAATCTCTTTATCTACTTCTAACAAACATAACTTTGTATTTCATTTATAAGAATATTTTACTCGGAGCTGGAAAATTGGCTCAGTGGTTAACAGCCCTGGCTGCTCTTGCATAGGATCCAGATTCAGTTCCTGTCACCCACATTTTTGCTCACAATAATCCTTAACTCCAGTGCCAGGGAATTCAACACCCCTTTCTGGTCTCTGTGGGCACTGAATACACATTTAACATGCATAAATGCAGGCAAAACACTCATACACAAAAGAATTTTTAAAAGATTAAAAAGAATAATTCTTTGGTGTACCACAGACAAAGTCAGGAATAAAAACAGCTACTAAAAAAACAGCTGATTGAAAATAGATCTGTAGACACTTGCCCTTTAATTAAAAACTAGAATATCTACAGGAATACTTGTGCATAGAACTTTTAAGTGAGTCACCTTGAGTTGCTTTTGTTTTATGGGATGTGAATTCTATCAATTTATCTGTGACTGAAGTATGTTTCAAGACAGCCCGAAAACCATAAAATATAAGAACCATAAGTAACATATGTTCTACTGCTCTACAGTTTTTCATTGATTCTAAAACATTTAGACCATCATTTATTTAAACATATATTTTATTTCCAAAGAAACACATGAATACTTCATAAATTAAAGATTGCTGATAATTACATTAAAAGCACAGAATCTGAAGAGATTCCTTAATGGAAAACACATATGATTGGAAATTAAGCACAGTTCATATTATTCAGAGTGATGAGACTAAAATAATCAGATAAACTTACATATCTCTTTTAATGACAGAAATCTAAAACAGAGATGTCAAAGTGAAATAATAGCAACTTCTTTTTTTTTTTTTTTTTTTTTTTGCTAGCAAGACCACAAACTGATACTAACACTTTGGAAGACAATTTGGAATTACTAAGCCAAAATGTACTCTTCCCATATGATGCAAATTACATTTACCTGAAGTAGTTTAAAGATAAAAGAATCCACACACAGATGACTATATCATAACTTCATTCACAATTGCCAAAATCTGGCAATTCATCAAGATGTGCTTTGGATAAGTAAAATGTGGTATGACTGGGCAATGGAATATTTAGCAAATGCCAAAATAAAATTAAGCACTTAAGTCAAAAAGTGATATTTGGCTAGCACTAAGTGAAAAAATTCCTGATGTGGGAAGTCTGCATAATGATGAATTCAACTACGAAAGATTCTGGAAAAGAAAAAAACTACTATGATTCTAGGAGGTATTAGTGGTTCCCAGAGGATAAGTGATGAAAAGTTGGAATGCAGAGGAATTTTGAGACTTTGAAAGTATTCTCTTGTGATACTGTACATGGATATATTCATTAAATGATCAGCCAAATCTAAGATTAAGAGTGAGTCCTAATGCAAACTCATTACTCAAGGAAATGACCTAAAAGCTTCAGGTGTCATTAAAGGGGGGAAGGGTTTACCTTGGCCTCTAGTTGCTAGAAGACACAGTCTATTATGGCATGGAAATCATAAAAGCAAGCAGAGCTGTCCTGATGGCAGGAACAGGTTGGTTGGTCACATTGCTCCCAAAATCAGAAAGCCAAGAATGAACATGAAGTGATCAGGCTATAAGGCTCAAGGCCGACCCTCTACGACTCACTTTGCTAGAAAGGTTTCACCTACTAAAGGTTGCACGATCTTCCCAAACAGCACCACCAGCTGGGGACCAAATGTTGAAACACATGAGCTTATGGGAGACATTTCATGTTAAACCACACTACTCCCAATAGGTTCAATTTCTGAAAAATACCAACCCTACACAATAGGACCATAAGTTAGGGACCAACCTTTGCACACATGTCTTGAAGGATATTTTGAAGATCCAAATTATGAGAGAGACCATTTCAAAAAACAAAAAGGAGACTAAGAACATTCCCAATCTGTATATAGGATTGTTCTAGCTCCAGCACATTGAGGAGCTCTGTCATAAAGGTCCACATGTCAGATTCTAACTGCATACTGACTACATTTTAGAGCATTTCCCTCCCTTCCTGGTACATCCCCTGGGATCATCCTCATGCCTTTTTTATGCTCAGCAGACACATTATTAAGGCAATGGTATTTCAAGTAGAAGCTATTTCTCAATACCCATTCTTAGCTCTGTGATCACTCATAATGCTGAATAAAGTGATCATCAGTACTCACTCAGGCATATAATAGCATTTCTGTGAGATATAGGGACTGTTTGAAAGGACAGTTATGTGTTTTGTTTTGTTTTGTTTTCCCTTGGAAGATTTGGATCACTTTTTCTGCACACTTCAGTAGACATGTTCCTGCAGTCTGGGAAGTATGGTGTGAGATTTGAACTTTGCTTTGGGCACATGTGCCCTCCTTCTTTATTCTCAAAAAGAAATTAAAGGGAAAATCCCTAATTTCTTGAGAAATAAGGGAATACTGAATTAGGAGGGGACTGATGCCCAATTATGCCCTTTTCCTACAGCTGTACCATCTTCAAACTCTTAAGTAGATATCTGTGGAGTGGTAATATTTACCTAATGACATCTAACCTCTGTGGGTTGGTTTATTAAAGTGCTTGTGGTCTTTTCTCATTCTCAACTTAATTGAAGAATCATAATTCCCATTAATACAAGTAGCTCAATGATTTTCTGATCTTACAGCAGTAGAGGAAGAGAGGGAAAGAACTTTGGTAACATTACTCAATTGTTGATCAGGTTTTAAATTCTACTTTTCCATTTAATATGAAATGCTGATTTCATTGCCTTTCAGTAACTGAGTGGGTTAAGGGAATACTATAACTGATATCGAAATGAGCATTGAGGAAAAGGTCCTTAAGTTGTTTTTGTCAAATGGAACATTAGAATATGAGATAATTGATATGATAGTTAGCTTGAGATTGGTGAGCATGTCACCGTATATAATATTTTAAACTCTTATTTTATCTTTATGCCCCAACCAAGTCAGCAAAAATATAAATATGCCAAGAAGTTTTAAAAACATTATACATGAGAACACTGCAACATTTTAATGTACATTTCTCAGGTCACAGTTCATGGTTTTCTCAATGTCTTGTTCTGCATCTTACTGGGGAAGAAAACATGTCTTCAACAACTTTCTTGAGTGACTGATAGATTAACATGACATTTTTTACAATTATGACAAGAAGAAGGAGATAAACACCAGTAATGCCAGCAGTCGGAAAGTTGAGACAGAAGGATCATGAATTCAGAAGCCTGGATTACGTAGCAAGACATATTAAGTAGCAATTCAATGTAGAAAGGAGGAGGGTGAGGAAAGAAGAAAGGAAATGGGGGAATGGTGTGCTAAAAGTCAAGAAAGTATGCTAGGGTGTGGTGATGCATACCTTTAATCTCAGCACTTAGGCTGAGACAGGCAAATCTCTGAGTACAAGGCCAAACCTCTATGTAGCAAGTTTCAGGACAGCCAGGGTTTCATAGAGATACTCTGTCTCAAACAAACAAACAAGCAAATAAAAAAGGTACCATTGTCTATTTCCATTGTCTATTGTAGGTCTGAAAATTGAAAACTATTTCTTTACTTCTGTGCCTGGAATATTAACAGACACTAGATCAAAGAGTAAGAAAAACTAAGCTACACAAGCACAAAGACACACCCATCTTAAACTTTTATTTTGCTTTGTTTTGTTCTGTGTTTCAGATAAGCTATCTCTATACAGTTCAAGTCCAACTCTTTATCCTATCATAACCTCTGACTGAAGGTCTGTGCCTTCCCACTCAGAAATATTAGCTTTTTTGACAATTTTTCCTTTGCGGGATATAATTAAGATGGAGACTTAATAACTGATGTCAGAAATGTGAAGGATGTAATGGTCATACATAATATAGATGACAAAATAAGGAAATACCATTTATGCTTATTCATTTAAAAATTCATTTGACAAAACTACTCACCCAATATTTCCAGAATAAGATTTTTAATTGATAAATTATCCCAAAAGTTCTAAAAGTATAGGTAGATAACTATAGGAAGAATGCAGAAAAGAAATCTCTGTCCTTTTTACTTGTACTTTTGAGACAATGTCTCACATCTCTCAGTCCTGAACTCTCTATGTAGTCAGGGCTGAGCTTAAACCTCTTATCCACCCACCTCTGCTGCCAATATGCTGAGATTACAAGCACATGCTACTATGCCATGTTTCTGCTGGAGATGGAATATGTTTTATTAGTATCACAAAGTTGTCATTATGATCTTTCCTGTCTGAGATAGCTTTTTGGTTGTTCAACCCCAGAGTAAGCTCACATTTTTGCCTGGAACTTTATATTTCTAAAAAAAAAAAACCAACTTTCCCAGAAGACACAAGTAATGCATTTGACAAACTATCACTCTGGTTATCACCATCATACATCAAAACCCCGAGACTGTGTACCATGACCCTTTTAGAAACATAGCATCTAATACTTTCTTAGGTTTTTTTTTTCCCTACAATGAAGTATTTTTCACATTAACAAATCTCGTTTCATATCTAGGGTCATAAATGCAACCCACACTTGCTTAAAGGAGAGGGAAAAAGAAGAGAGTAAGGCAAAAGGTGTGAAAGAGAGACAGAAAGACCAAAGTAAAGTACAAGGTAGGAAAGGACTGAGTTGAGGTAATAGGGAGAGAGAGGGGAAAGGACAGAGAAACAGGAAGAGTAGAGAGGAAGAAAGAGGGGTGGTAAATAGAATGGGAATAATGGAAATCATTTGCTAACATATTCAAAGAAGATACAATCTCAGGACTCAGAAAAGCTGTACTCAAGACACTTTATCTAAGCCATCCAGAGAGCACTCAGTCCTCTCTGCCATTCTTTTTCAATTCTTCTCATCATTCTTCCTCTCCCTTTCTGCTTAGCTCTCCCAGATGTGACTTCTCTGTGCACACAGTAAAAGAAACATTTCATACAAGCTTCAAGACAATGTGGTTTTGAGAATATGGACTCAAACGGAGACTGTTTCAGTTCTACTAAGATGTGTACTGAGTACTTGTGTTTGAAAGGATGCCATAGGGTGGTCACTGAAGACGGAGTCTGAATTGGGGTTTATCATTGTTCATATGTCCATGTAGGAACTTAAGAGATAGCAGTTCAACTGTCATTAACAGACAGATTTTAAAGGCAGTGTACTGGGGAAGGAAAATATGCCTCCCACTATGTGTCACTAAATGAGGTATTCCTTTCTTATTGTTCTTAAGTTTGTCAGATATTTCCAAAATGTAGCACAACTGTTTACATTTAGTATACATTTTAGCATTACATTTACATAATTCCATCTTCTTTATCATTAACTATATAATTTCCAGGTGTTAGAATATAAAGAATTTGGATCAATATAGCCTTTACATTCAAAGGACTCCTGTCCTCTAAGAGAAGACAGATGTTATGATGTTATAAATCTGACAGTCTAAGCACTATCAAATCCCCCTAGAATTTGTAGGAATGAGACACAATTTCATGTTCAATATACACATATATTCTAAAACACTAATGTCCAGGACATTAAAATACATGATAGCCTATATTTCAATACAACAAACTGAGAACAATACTACCAAAAAGGAAACAAAAAATACCATATGGGTACATCAGAGCCAGCAAATTCATATTCTGGTATAATATAGAAGTTACATGTCATAGCAGTATGTAACCTGCTTAGACACTTGGAAAATACAGGGAAAGATGCCATGAGTTCTCAGGAAGCTTAATAGAGATAGACTTCAGTCTGAGAAATGAACAAAATTTATGCAAAGAGAAGATAAATGAACATTACCTAGATTATCAACCTTTGATATCTCTTAAAATCAAAGACAGTGTTATCAAGTAAGTCCAGTGAGGTGATGTTACCCTTTGGTGGTGGAAATGAATAGTGAAATGAATGAATTCCATCACGTAAAATACATATCATATCCTCAGGAGACTATTTCAATTAAAAACTTCTCTCCAAATTAAACTGAGAAAAGAACACGATTTATATTGGGTTTTGTGATTTAGACATTTTTACTTACTGTTTTAAAATGATAAATGTCTCTACTGAAATTAAATCCGTGTTTTAACTGATGGGTTCTTTGTGTGTGAGCAAGAAATTACTAACACGTTTACATAAATATTCAGTATTCGGGAACATATTTCAAGTGAAATGAGTGGGAAGAGGGGATGAAATGTCATCTGAAATCTTTTGCACTGCAGATCACAAATTCTGATGGACTTCTGAGAGACATATGGGAGAATTATCCACTAATAAAAACTCCAGGTTTTCTCTTTGTGTCACAGATAAGTTCATCTAATACACAGACAGATAGATATATAGATAGATACATGCCAAACTGCCTCCAGGTAAAGCCCACAAGGCCTTAACCCTACACAAAGAATTACAGGAAACTAACTAAAGCTGGTAGCATGCAGGAGAGGTGGCCCTTTCCAGAGAAGAGCACATCCTTTGGCTGTCCTTTGCCAAACTTTTAGCCATGAAAACAAACATATAAATTTAACATTGTAGGGACTCAACAGGTTATATTTAGAAATATATATATAAATAAATTCATATATGAATGCAATAACAAAAAATGTCTTTACTGAGCAAAAATATAATATAAAATGATATTATATGGAAGAATCATGATAGATACTGAAGATAAATGATATAGTATAAATAAATTATAGATAGTAAATATATGATACCATAACAGATGATAGCAGATAAATTGTAGAGAGAATAACAGATGATATATGATAGATATACAGATAAACAGACATATAGATTAATAGATGGTAAATAAATGGTAGGTAAATTAGATAGATAAATATAGATGATAGAAGATATATAGATAGATAGATGAAAGATAGAGGATAGATAGATTATAGACAGACTTGAAAAAAGCAAAGCACTTAATGAAACCCAGTGGGTATTGTAAAAAAAAAAAAAAAAAAGAAACAGAACTGGAAGCTATGCATCCACCATAAGAGAAGTGTGCTTTCTATTTCTAAATAAAAGGACAGAGACAATGACAATGCACTGTCTGAAACAAACAGTATATTGTGCTAACTGAAAGTGTTCTCCATGTATTCATTTTATATATGAAAATTATACTAGAAACAGTTGTACACATGTTTCTGTATACTCACAAATAATGACAGAGAATTATTTCCTGATGTATGATCTCCTGAATTTGATCAGATCAAACTAATTATGACCCAGTTTTTCAAAGTTTCAAAGGCTGCCCTTCAGCTCTAGTTGTTACATGAAATATTTATGACATTGGCCAAGACAAAGAAACTGAGAATACTTCTGAAAGTAGAAAATCACTCTTTAGTGTTGGTAGCCAGAAGATAGGAACAAACCCTGTCAAATCAATGATAGGGGAGTGAGAAAGGAGTTTAATCAACTTTAACCATCAGTGAAACTCCTTATAGGTCAACACTTACTTTAACTTTAGAAAAACAAAAATAAACTTTCTGTCAGGTCACACGGAATCAGGTATAAACATCCCCCATACCAGACATTAATTTTTCTCTACTGAGACCATAACTGAGAAACTAAATAAAACTCAAGGGATTGTATCACCACCTTGTGTTCCTTGAAGCATCAGACACACTGATACACATGCTTCTGAATAGCAGGGAGTGATGCCTTACAATCTCTCTTGCTCCTTTGTGACATGATAGGGTTGGAGTACATTAATGTTTTCCTATTTATGTTCTTGGAATCCCTGTAACTTCCAAAAACACCTTCTGTCACATAAGAATAGGGAAAGCAATAGCAACAGATAAGTGAGTTTATCTTTATCTTTTTTCACAAACTACTCTAATGTGAGATTTCATTTGAATAAATCATGTGTAAAATATTTTTGTGGTCTAAAATTTTTATGTTATGGGCAAATTCTAAGGTTTCTTTATAATGTTGATACCACCGAATTATAGAGTTCTATGAAGAATGAATCCACTGGTAAAGCAAGCCATCAGAATTATTTGGCTGATGTTTATAGCTCCAATATCCACTAGTGAACTCTTGTTACACACTAAAGAGAATGGAGTGGACTCAGAAGCACACAGTTTTAACATCAGTTTTAGCCTGATGAGTCCTGAATTCCAGAAAATTTCCATCCTTGGGGAAAATTGCATTGATTCTACTGGGTGATTGGCAGATAGCTAGAAGTGACCTCTGTATACTTTATGACTTCATCCCATAGTCATATGTGACTCATAACTCAGGAAATGAAGGAGAACAAATGAATGTAACATGATGCCCAAATCAAGCATCTCATTTATTGAAGGTCTTCAGGCTGGCTGAGAGTAGCAATAGCAGCTTAAATAAAGAAAAGGAAGTGGCACTACTAACCCATTATATGCAAATAGCACATGAAATGCAGACATTTCTAAGATGTTTCATCTCATTTGGAGTCCTTGCATATTTTGTATTAGCAGATTCACATTTTATCCATTTTCACACCTCATTCCTTAAATAAAAGTTTCAATGAACTGAAAAATCACATTCTCTAACAGTGTTCTCAAAAACATCTACTTTCTTCACTTATTTTTCAAGTGTCTAGCAAGTATTTCTTCCCCAAGCTTACTTTTAAATGCACATATAGACTGTTGCTTTGGTAGGAAATCTTGAGTCCTTCTGTGGTGTTTTCTTTCCTCAGCATAGCAACAGTAATCACTATCTCTTAAGGGCTACTATGATCTAAGCATTACGCTACCTAAGATCTCACTGATATTCACAACAGCTTTGCACCACTGATCTTCCTTCCTTCCTTCCTTCCTTCCTTCCTTCCTTCCTTCCTTCCTTCCTTCCTTCCTTCCTTCCTCCTCCTCCTCTTCCTTGTCCTCCTCCTCTTCCTTGTCCTCCTCCTCCTCCTCCTTCTCTTCCTCCTCCTCCTCCTTCTTCTCCTTCTTCTCTCTCTCTCTCTCTCTCTCTCTCTCTTTCTCCTCTCCAGAACTAGCAAAGGATGGCTGTTAAAGATTAAGAATCTGGCCAAAGCACATATGGAAAAATAGTAAAAGCAAGACAAGGACAAATAAAAGCAAGACAACTCTCCATCCCTGCTCTCCCAAGCATCACACTAATTTGCCTTCCTTTACCATGATTTACTTCTTCCCATGGTATTTTCCAGTTGCCTCAGAAAATACATTCTTTTCCAAAACCACATTCTGGAATATTACACAGATATTGCTATTCACATATTATAATTAGGATGACAGATATAGGAACAAAAGTTGGATATTCCTAAAATCAGAGTCAATGTGTCTCTTTAAAGATTTGGAATGAGTTTTAGGAGTTTAAAAACTTTGCTAGACATAGAGTATATCCATGTGGATTACAGGCAACCATTTGTGTATAAAATCTTCTATCAGTATAGCTAAATAGTAATAGGTACGATGAAAGTACTCCATGTGGATACACTCTATATCTGTATTGTTCCAATAAGGTACATGCTAACCATATTTGACTCTTTGACATATTAAATGCCCTTTATTTGCTTGAGCAACTAAACTTTTAATCACATTTAAATGCAGTGTCAACAGACACATGTTCCTAATGGCAACCACAATAAATGACTTTACATCTAGATTAGAGGTCTTTGTAATATAGCCCACATATCCTAATTGGCCTGATGACTGATCTTGCCTATAAAGTTTATGTGGAGCATGGTTGTACATATTTTCATCTACAGTATATGTTTGTTGTGTGCCTTTATTGCATAGTTGAGTCATTATCACTTAGTTCCTCATAGGTCTCAAAAACAAAAATATTTACTGCTGGCTTGTAAAACAAAAGCTTTTGCAAAGATATTTTCAAGATGGTCACTGAAGATCCAGCTAGTTTTGTGCAGATTCCTCCAATGATTTTCAGAGAAATTGAAAGGATTAATTGAAGAAGCCTAACTGTATGGTCATGCTGAGTATCTAATAACCTAACTCATAGTAACTAGCACGGTATTCATATAGCAAAAGGGACACTGAGCTGAGATAAAAATAGTACTATCTTGCATAGATAATGAACAACATTAAATATATAAATGAAAATGACTCTAATCCTTGTCCTTTCATTAATCGGACTCAGTGTAATTTAATTTAGACTTTAGTAATACTGCAAATTGTTGATTATTAAGGCTATATTACTTCTGTACATCAGTATGTATGTTAAAATCAGGATTTATGTTTCAGTGGCAGAGTTTTGGTTAAGTACAAGTCTGAATCCAGCTAGCAGAGCCTTAGAGTAGTTAATATTTTATAAATGGACTGAAAAGAGAAGACTTGGTACTGTTCAAGAAAAGGTGGGGGAATAATTTAGGGCATATGTTTCGAATTGGTAAGCAAAGGAAAAAATAAAGGAAGAGGGAAAAAAGAATGGGAAACAAGACAAGATTTTGGTAACTGAAGGACCTGAATCCCCAGTGATGTAGATTGCCAGGATGTGGCATGTCACATAGACTTCACTCCTTAGCAGCCCCTTCCTGTTCTCTCTCACAGCTGGACTGCCTTTGCATTGAATATAGAAGTGTAAGTTTATAACATAGCAGTTTAAAAATCAGAATAGAAAATTTCCAGAACTAAAATATCCAGAGTTATTCAGGTGAAATAAAGAGCAAAAAAAAATCTAGTGTCATTGTGGTTAATAATATTGCACAAAAAATTCAGTGACCTGGAAAAATAAGCCTGTTTTAGTTTTCACATCAAAGCCAGAAGTGCCAAACATTAAGCCTTTATTACAACACCCACTGTCTTCAAAGGATGCAAATATCTTCAGTCTTTTGTCACAGCTGGGGTTTATCCATATGGTAATGATAAGCAGAGAGGCTAAGGACCCCTAACTTAATGGTACAGGATATTAAAAGCCCATCAAAGCAAGGAGGTTCTACAATCTCTGAGTCTTTCATTGGAATAAATAGGAAATAACCAACACTAACAAAAGAGAGGGAAAAACCTGAAATTGTGAAATAGTTACAGTGGAAAAGTCTAAAATAGTGTAATATACACTATATTGCTAAATTAGCATGTGCTTTTTAAGCTTGTTGAAATGGATTTTGGAAGCATGGTAGGCCACCCCATACCAGCCCCAAACATGTTTGTCTCAAAGTGTTGTCCAAGGCCTCTTGTCAGCAGATGAGTTTCTTCTGCCTTGGCTTTATAAAGGCTCAGGACATGCAAATACAGAAAGCATCTAAGGATGTTAAAGGCATTGTATCCTTGAGAACTGCTAAAAGGTATTTCCATTTCTAACAGAGATTATTGTGATTTTCCCCATTTATCCCATGGTATAAATATACCTACCGTAGGAACAGGAGGCCAGAAGCTCACCACTAGACAGATTATCAGTCAGGAACTCAAGCATAATTTCTTCTTCTATAATTGATTTCTCCTGGATGTTTATAAGACCTGGATTTGATTATGTTACCTGCTTGCTCTTTCAATAAAGTTACTCCAGTTCTCTCTGCTGGATGTTGTAAGTGCCCGAATTGATTATATTGTGCTGTTTCTCTGCTGTTCCTTCCTATCTGCTATTTGCTATTTGTTCTTTTTTACTTTTGCTTATTACTTAATCAGTAAACTCATTCATTTGAAACTGAAAGTACGGCTACCATAGATCTTTGTCCAGACCACACAAAAAGGATTGCTTGCTGAATCATCTTATACTAATATAACTTAGGGTAGCAAATAACCACCAACTAGTAAAACATTCTTCTTTATTTCATGCCTACACATTTTATGAGTCAAGCACACTTATAGCATCATATCTTAAGCAATTTGTAAAATGAGATCTTAAAATTACAGAGTTAAGTTACAATTTTCTATTAATAAATATCTAATGACTTGCAGGCTACTGAAAATAAATGGAGAGAAGAGAATAACAAACCTCTTTGGAGTCATAGTTCATCTCTATTTTGGGCTCACCTAATAAACCTCTGTCCACCTCCTCAAGAACTCAGGAATGTCTCAAACATCGGATACACGTGTGATACCAGACATCATTTAGTTTTTCAGCAACAACTTTTTAAGAGACTTTACCAAAAACAAAAAACAAAAAAAAAACCTGAAACAGTGGAGGCAAATCCATTACTATATTTTGCAGAAAAAAATACCCCGTTCCTAAATTAATTAGGAAACACATCTCCACTTCAGAATGTGTCCCTGCATGCCATGCTAATTAAAGGAAGAGCCTAGGTTATTCAACTACCTATCTTAATCTTGATTGATGTTAATCCCTTTCCCACAATAATTACCATTTAAGATTTGTCATGAGAAGAGTAACAAACATTTACAACTCAAAAAATGCCCAGAGGGAAAACACATCTAAACACAGGAAGAAAACCACCTATATTTATATTAAAGCAGGAAGGAAATTTTATGCATTAAATCTACAAATAATATATGCCTCAAATTATTGATGGTTCAACAAAGAGGCAAAACTCCATTAGCCTTTGAAGGGAGGCTATACCGGACATATATTCAAATTTGAAAAAAATAATTTCAATTATTGGTCACTCCCAACTCAGGTGATGGAATTATCTTGTATACACTAAGCACTCTTGCCATGAAGTAGACTTACTCTAGATAAAAATGCTAAATATTGGATAATTTGAAGTCTAGACATCTATAGATTTTAACTGCTTGAAAATCAAAGAGAAAAAGCCATTGGAAAATTTATTTTGTGCCTATCATCAGAGAGATGCTTTTCTATAACTATGTACAAAAAAAGTAAGGAAAATCAGATATGATGAGAATCTGGACAAGATAAAAAAGTGTGGATCAAATAATTGGCATATTATGACATATAAACATAAACACACACACACACACACACATATATACACACAAATAAAGAGAACAGAGAATCATATTATATCTTTATACTATATGCTGTGTGAGGAATACCACCATAGAGAGTTCAGATTAGGTTAAGATTTTGAGAACATTCTGAGCAAATACTAATAGTATGTTCAAACATCCCAGAGCAGAGATGGCAGAGGATGGAGGGAAGCTGAGCACTGTTTGTCAGAGTGGAAAAACTCAAGAATCACCCATAATAAGCAATGTCTGACTTCTGCTTTTGGTCCAGTATGTGATTAGCATAGGTGTCATCTCACCTATCATTCCAAGAGAAACTATGACAATCACAAAAGCAAACCTTATCTGAAATTCACCAGAGAACTGAATCACAGGCTAAACTTCCACTTCATTAATGAGAGAGAAAACACAATACAAATTCATTAGGAACGGAAAATGTAGCTGTCCTCTTGCAGGAACCTTGAAGTAACTAACGACTCAGTATGAGGGTTCTCTAGTTGAGCATAATGACTTCCTATAGGGAGCCACCGGATGAGAGCCTCCAAACCTCTTGAGTCATTGGTAAAAGTCCCATTGGCGTTCTTGGGATGAATGAAGGAAGAAAATTTATTCTTGATTTTGGCAGGAACTCTGAAAAAATTACTACTTAAAACTCACCCAGAATACACTATTAACCAAATTCTTCTTTCACGGGGAAAAGACTAAACCCAATCCAAAATGAGCTTTAACAGAGTTGAAATGACTCAGAGGTAAGAAAAGATTAGGTTTGTAGCTTCCAAGTGGATTTCATCCTTAGACTTTAGGTCACATATGTCCAGAATAGTTACAGATGCTCCCAATAGAAGATCATAAATTTACTTAAAACACTGAGATTGGCTAAAATAATTTTGTTTTGTAATGCAATTGTACAGTTCTCAATCATTTGTAGATGACAATGTCCTTTCCTCAATGTCAAAAAATATCAGTGTCAATGTCAGCATCCCTAAGAGCCAGCAATGTGAAGGGAATGCATAATTTCACACTCTTATAACATCATCATTACATCTTATATGTCAAAATGTATAGTAGCACCCAGGAAGGAGCCAGGCCCATTTAAGATCAGTGAAGGTGTACAAAAAGCTATACTCACAGAGCTTCTGTATGGTAACAAGATTATGGTTGAAACAGAATAAGGTTGTGATTCTAGTTCAGAAGTCTTCTAGAAACACAAAGACAGCAAATTTGACAAGCTTTAGAATAACATCCACAATTATACCAAAAAATACATATAGCTTAACTTCTGGCATGAAATTAATCCTCAAGTGGAAAGCCTTCTCCTCATACACCATGATTGTAGCCATCGGTTTTCCATAACTGTGACAAAAAGAACCTAGATCAACAACTTATGGGAAGAGGGTTTACTTTTGTACATGATTTTAGGGGCTTCAGTTCACCTTTTCTTGGGCTCATTCTTTAGGGCCCGTGAAGGGAGAATACATGTCATAAATGGGATAAATGAAGCCCGTTCTCCCACAGTGCTTGGAAAGCAGAGAGAGGTGGAAAGGAACTAGGATCCCAACATCTTCTATCATGACACATCCTGGTGACTTCAATAGCATAATATTCCATTGTCTCATAAACTGGCATCATATATTTAATACATGGGCCATTGGGAGATGTGCCACACAAAAACTATGGCACTGAATCTCAATCACAATTCTAAACCGTGCAAAAATGCTCACAAAACTCTAGAAGAAATGAATCCTGGCACAAGGGTCCCACTTTCATAACTTTATTTAACTCTGTGTCCTAAAAGGCACATTTTCACCTGCCATCGAACTCAGAAATAGACCTTCAACACATGTATTTTGAGAATACACAGTCCAGTCCACAGTAACTGAAAACTCTAGGGCTATCACTATTTTTGAAGAATATTCTAGTTTAAAAAAAGAGAAAAATGAAATTATTTAAAATGTATTATTAAAACCAAAGATGGTAGAGACTTTCATTCTGCAATCTAATTACAGCAGGAAAAGAGATGACAGTGTGATTGTGATGTCACAAATTCTCATGTCTTGATTTCTACCATGTGAGACCAAGGAATATTATTGACTAAGCTATACAAAACACCAAGTGGATATAAAGGACCAAGAGTTCAAGTCCACTGTAAAGAGCCCAATACTGTTACCCAGGGTGACAACTGCGGTGATACTAGAGTTGGACAGTTGTTTTTGGCATTATTTGTTTCAACACCACTACTTTCTCCCATTTAGAACTGCAATATTGACAATAGGGCATTATAATAAGTACACTGAATGGCTAAACATTTTATAATTGTAATTAACAAAAGAGTCAGCTGGCCTTTGTTAATATGCCACGTGTCCATTAGAATAACCAATTGAAAATACTTGTGATATTAAACTGTTCAACGAAATAAAACTGAAGGGTAAAACTGGTCTTCAATGTATCAGATTTAGATGAGTCCACATTTTGAAAGATGCAGTAGCTAATTGTCTCAATTATCTCATTTCAAATTAAGGGACTTACATAACATTGGGACTTAGTTTAAAAATCTTTATAATCTAATGGCATAAGAATATATGATAGGGAACAGAGTTCAGCTCAATGATAGAGGATTTCCCTAGAGGCCTTGGGCTCAATATCCAGCTTTCTCACCAATTTCCTGAGTTTTGGTTAATATCAAGTGAAATCCCTAACTCCAAGGGTGAGACAAAAAAGAAAGGTACTGCAGGAGAGGAGGCATAATTGGAGGAGATGATAAGGAAGAAGAGGACCAGGGGAGGGGAGAGGAGGGGAGTGGAGAGGAGAGGAGGGGAGAGGAGGGGAGAGGAGAGGAGGGGAGAAGAGTGGAGGGGAGAGGAGGGGAGGGGAGAGGATGGGAGGGGAGTGGAGGGGAGAGGAGGGGAGGGGAGGGGAGAGGAGAGGAGAGGAGAAGGGTGGAGGGGAAAGGAGGGGAGAAGAGTGGAGGGGAGAGGAGGAGAGGAGGGGAGAGGAGGGGAGAGGAGAGGAGGGGAGAGGAGAGGAGGGGAGAGGAGAGGAGGGGAGAGGAGAGGAGGGGAGAAGAGTGGATGGGAGAGGAGGGGAGGGGAGGGGAGGGGAAGGGAGAGGAGAGGAGGGAAGGGGAGAGGAGAGGAGAGGAGAGGAGAAGAGAGGAGAGGAGAAGAGAGGAGAGAAATTACACTGCAAGTGCATGCATATCCTTTTTATTCATCACAGCGATTAAAATCATTAAGAAGGCACATTTTATGACTTGCATACCACCATAAGGCCCTAGTTTCATGTTCATTGCTGTGATAAACTACTCTGAAATAAAGCAACTACAGCAAGATAGGATTTATTTTAGCTTGCAATTCTTGGTTGTAGTATATAAAAGTTAGGAAGTCAAGGCAGAGGAAACTTCAAACAGTGAGTTACATCACATCTACAGTCAAGGACAGAGAGAAACAATGTATACACTCTTGTTTTTGCTCAGATCCACCTCTACAAATAATACAGTCCAGAATTCATTCCTTTAAAAAGCATCCGACCCACAGTGGCCAAGTCTTCTCGCCTCAGTTAATATAATCAAGATAATCCCCCCAGACATGCACACAGGCAAACCTAATCTAGACCATTCCTCCATTGAGACACGCTTCCTTGGCACACTGTATCAAGTTGGCAATTAAAATTGACCATCGTGGCTAATAAAATTGCACGTGAATATTAAAAAAGAGAGATAAACCAAAAGAAGGAATAAAAGATAATCAAAATAAAACAGCAACATACATCACATGTTGTCCTAACTATGTTAATAATCACTTTGAGATGTAAATATACCAATAAAGTTAGAAAGCTGTCAGAGAGCATTAAAATTACACTCAGAAATATGTTGTCTTTATAAACCTATGTTAAATATAACGACACAGATACATTAAAGGCCAAGATAAAGCCAAAATAAAGCTGAAGAAGTTTAATAACTTTAGACTAAACCAACTTGCCAGGAGGTAAATTAGTAGTAAAGAAGAATGTTATTAAAATAATTGTTAACATGCATGTAACAATAATATCTAATATCTAATAAAAGAGTTTGTGAATTGAATCCTGAAAACCATGTGAACAGTAGCCATTGATTCGAGAACCCATTTATCAGTAATTGACAGATCCAGGAGGCAGAAAATCAGTCAAATGACAGTTATTTGAAACTATCATTCATCACACAGATATTATTGACATTTATAAGTTATTTCATGCAAGAACAACAGAAGATATGTACCTTATTAGCTGCCATGGAACATCTGTCAAACAGAACACATATGAGACTATATAATAATTCTTGCCATGCTTAAAAGATTAAAAGTCATATCAGGTAAGCTTTAAGATTACCAAAAAGTGGAGTCACAGTGTTTTTTAACTAAATATACAACAATAAAACACAATTTATTAAGACATGGATAGGATGTTTTCCAATACAATTCTTAGAAAAAAAAATTGCAGCCATAAATACTATAAAAGAGGTAACACAAACTAAGCCAAAGTGAATTACATAACAAAAACAAAGCAAAGATCAATCCAAATTTTAAAATGTAAAGGAAAATATCATCTTAAAACTGGTTCTTTGATGTAATAATAAAATTGACTAGTCTCTAGCTGGAGTAAATAAGAGAAAAAGAAGAGACACAAATAAATAATATAAAAAAATGAAAGTGGTACAATTACTGTTATGGCCATTTAATAAACAATAAAGGGTATTTTATCATCTATATACTTATAAGTTTGGTAACTTTGATAAAATGGATGAATCTTGATTGATAAATAATCTACCAAAATATACAGAAAGAAAAGTGAATAGTTTAATGTCTATTAAAGAAATTCAAGGGGTGGGGGACACAGCTCAGAGGGTAAGCTCAGTGGTTCTCTTGGAGAGGTCTGGAATTTAGTACCCAAGAACCATTTCCAGGTGCTCACAACCATCTGTACCTACCGATCCAGGAGACCTTCTGGCATATCTAGGTATACCTGCACTCATGTACATGCAAATGCATGTACACACACACACACACACACACACACACACACACACACACACACACACACACTAATTGAAAATAAAATAAGACTTTAAATTTTAAAAAAAAGCTCTAATTAAAAATAGATAAACTTCCACAAAACAGAACAACAGGCTTTGATGGTTTTGCTGGTGAATTCTACCTACATTTAAGGAAGAAGTTGTACCAATTATGTATTGACTCTGCAAGAAAAGAAAAAGAAATGGGCTACTTTATCTACATATTTTAGCCAGTATTATCCCAATACCAGACATGAAAGATACATGAAAAGAAAATAAAACTACAGCCAAATATCAGTCATAAATATAAATGTAAAGACCTTTACAAAATTAGGAAATTAAACTCAACATTGCATGAAGGGCCTATACACCACAACCAAGTGGATTTTAACCTATATAGGCAAGGATAGTTGAACTTTAAAATCAATTAACATCAGTTATCATATTGATAGGCCAGGAGATAATTACTTGACCATATCAATAGATACAGAAACAATATTTGAAAGAAAAACATAAACCCATTCAAAAGAAAAAAATGTCAGCAGAGTAGGAATAGAGGAGATTTTCATGAATTTAATAAAGAACAGCTTCAAAATAATGTGTAAGATAATACCTTCTTTTATGAGTTCTATTCAATATTGTGCTAGAAGCAGCAGCTAGCACAGGTAAGAAACATGGAGGCAAAGACACTAGTTCATAGAAGTAAAAAAACACCAGTGTTTTTTATCATAGATGACTTGATTGTTGATACAGAAAACACCAAAAAGATCAAAACAAATGCTCTGGTAGTCTCATGTGATTGTAACAAATTTGAAGGGTATAAAGTTTATAGACAAAGGACAATTATTTTCTGTTTGCCAGTGATAATATAATGAGAATTTGTAAATAAAAATTCAATAGCCTATTCATAGGGAACAAATATGTGTGTTGTTTATCAAAATATATATTACAATACTGATTAAAACAGATCTTTTTAAGTTATGGTTCTATTGCTGTGAAGAGACACCATGATCCAGGCATTTATTTAGGGGCTTGCTTACAGCTTCGGAGGGTTAATCTATTATCATCATGGTGGGAAGCAGGCAGGCATTACACTGGTGCAGTAGCAGAGAGGTTTGCACCCTGTTCTACAGGCATGCAGAGAGAGAGAGAGAGAGAAGACAGGATGGGCTTATGGGGGCTTTTGAAACCTCCATGCCCACTGTCAGTGTCAAATCTTCTCCACCAAAGCCCCATCTACTCCAATAAGGCCACACCTCCTAATCCTTTCCAAATGGTTCATCAACTGGGGACTAAGCGTGCAAATAAATTAGTTTATGGGGGCAATCACTATTTACAGTTTCCCTCATCATGCTTTGTTGCCTCACCATAGGCTCAAAAGCAAATAAAGCTAATGGACCAAGAACTGCTTAAATTGTGAACTAAAAATCAATCTTACTTCTTTGTAAGCTGTTTATCTTGGGTATTTTGTCAGAGTGACAGAAAGATAATGGTTTTGCTAATCATTTTCTTGAATAAAATGGATACCCAGATACTAAAAGACAATTATCACAGTGATCTAAATAAAATCTAGATTAATGATCCTATTTTTAGAAATCAACTATTAAACTTATACCATTACAGGGATTATAGACTTAGAGATAAACTAGGATTGATGTTTAAAGAACAAATACTTAGAAAATTTTGCCCTTCGAGTAGCTGCTTGTAAATTATGGTTTCTACTCTTTGGTCAGAATGGTTCTGCTTTCTTGCTTACTTCCTTTCATTCCTTTCTTGAGCTTGAATCTCAAGAGCTATGCATACTCATTCCATATGACTCAAACAGCTGACTGTACTCCTCTTCTGACTGACCACAACCATGTCCTTTATAAAAGTCAGAAGCATGTGTAAAACCAACCAGATTGGTTTCGACCACAGAGGAAAGTTCAGGAGCTCTTGTTCAATGAGATTGCATTTCAAATACAAAGACCCATCCACTAGCCCTTGGGTCATTGAGGATTGATTTTGACTTTTCTACCTGCCATATTTACTATTCCAAAAGAACTTGTACAAGAGAGAATAAAATTAAAGGAACTATACTTCCAATATCCAGAAATCTGTAGCAGCTGAACTAATAAGCATTGAAAGAAAGGATTAATCATGCATACAGACATTTTTTCCCAAATACATTCAACTTAAAATGTTTATTGAATGGAATCCTGCATAACAACTAGGTTTGTAAGGATTAATCACTGCTTGCTTTTTATATCAGATAAAGTTTGTACTCCTAGTTCATAATATTGTTTCTCTCATTGATTTTTATAATTTCTATATACTACTTCACTTTGAGAAATTGCAGGGGTTTTTGTCATTGACACTTAGCAAATATATAACATGCCACTTGATTATTTGCATAGGAAATCTATTTTGCTCACTGTCATTTTGTAAGAGATTTTCTACTCTCAAGGGTGAAGTCATTTCCTGATGCAAGTCAATCAGTATGGAGTGATTTTTTTTCTTTCCTCTCCATGAGTGACAAATAACCAGGACAATTCACTCGTATCTCTTTCCCCTTTAAAGCAATCATAGCTGTCTAGACTAACAAAAAAATCTAGATTTACATGTGATTTTGCAGTTTAAAATATTTTCCTAGCATTTACATTATTTTTCTTCACCACACCTGTGAGGCAGAGAAGTTATCTGGGAATTTTATGGGATGATAAATGAAGCTCAGAAATTCTCTGTCTCCTACTTTCTGGAACACATAGGAGACCAATGTCGTAGAATGTTAGGTTTTAATAACTCTTCCAATTTCAAGGTTCTCTCTCCTTCACATAAGGACCCTGTACTTAAAAAGAACACTAAGTTAGGCATTGAGAACACAAAGTTTATTAGTAAATGCCAACAGTCAAATTCTATCAGCCAATTGTTTTTTTAAACAAAATTTTAGTGCAATGACCAGATTCACTGGACTGAGCTGCTCCTACCCTACAGTGACAGAGAAGGCTACTTCTACTTAACATGTTTGCAACACTGGTTTACACATTCAGACAATTGAAAACATGGCCAGTGCTATCTAGCTGACAAGGACTTCATGTCTATTTGGAACTTAGGTCCTGAGGAGGTTGGTTTTGACTCTGAAAAAGCTATTTTATTCTGAAATATCCAAGTGCTTGTCGTGTGCAAACTCACTGGGAGTGTTCAAAAGTGAAATTTATAAGCTCTATCCCTTGGGATTCTGATCTATCTGTCAGGAAAGAAAAGAGCAAGATGCAAAGATACAAAACCTCCAAACAAAGCAAAACACACACACACACACACACACACACACACACACACACACACACACACCCAAAAACCTTTTCCATGCCTATAATTATTTGGTAGAACTTATGGCACTGTAGTGAACAATGAATTAAAATAACCCCAAAATTGGTAGGTATGTCTTCACTGACCGTCAAAATAGTATAAAATGGCAATTACCAGAATTCACCTCCATTTCTTTCATTAAAAATGAGGTACTCCTGATGGGAGGAAGGTTGTCATAGAAATTGAAGTAAAATGGGTATGAAATGGGAATAATAGGCAAAAAAAAGTTATTTATAATGTCTTTGTTAAGGATTTCTTTGGACTCGGCTTGAGATATTGCACCATCTGTCCTCTCATGAAACAAAGATGCTTTTCCACATCAATACTGTCTCCTAAGGGACAAGTCTCTCTGTTTTCTAAATTAATCCAATATCTTAAAAGGCTAAAACTCCATGTTAAATATTATGATACCAAAGAAATTGAGGGTATCCAAGTTGCCTTTAAGAGATATCCACGTTGTAGTTACAAACAAATGAAAAAGTGTTCCACAAGAAAAAACGAAACAAAACAAAGACAAAACTATAAAAAGAAAATCACATCAAAACTATGGTAGAACAAGAGAACATTCTGGAAACTACATGACTTCTATATGGCTGGGTACACCAAGGAATATAGGGACTCATATGTAGTAGTGGTTACAATTAGATATGACATGTCTAAAAACTTTGTGCATTGAAAGCCTGTTTTCCAACTGGTATCAGAATTGAGAGGTGGTTGTATCATAAATGTGCTACCATCACATACACATTGATCCATGGGTTCATTGATAATCAAGAAAATGGGGCACTGGAAGCATATCTTTGCCAGGTGTATCTTGTCTGTAATTCCCTCCTTTCCCCTCCTCAGCTTATCCCCCTTCTTGGCTTAAGTGAGGTGAGCAGATTTGCTGTGACATATACAGTCCATCATGATGCTCTGCCTAATCAGAGTCAGAAGGGCAGCCAATCATAGATTGAAAATTCTTAAACTTGAGCCAAAATACATCTTTTTTTTCACTTTTAATTTTACTCAGTTCTTTGGCACATGGATGAAAATCTACCTTACTGTGTTAAGGAATTTATTCTACATAAAAGAGTTACCTCTTCAAAATCACTCATCAACATAAGACTAGGGTACTGATAGGATACTCAGAGTTCCTGATTTCAGGTCAGAGGATATATGCTTGTGAAATATATATATATATATATATATATACATATATTATATATATATATAAATTATTATATATATACATCCATCATCATTTATCAACCATGGGCTACCAAGACATCTTACAAAACTCAAACCAACACTTTTCCAATCCTATATCAGCTTATGCTCTCAGCAAGTAATATTTTTTCCCATAGTCACCTGCCTTAACTTCTTTTCCTGATGCTGTGATTAAATACTCTGACAAAGCCAACTTAAGAGAGAAAGGGTTCATTGTGACTCACAGTTCAGCCTGGCATGGGAGTCACAACAGCTTGAGAGAACTCCTTACACAACATCCACAGTCAAGAAGTCAAGTGATAAATATATGCTGCTGCTCAGCTCCCTTTCTCTGCCTTATACAGTCTAAGATTCCTAGCAGGGAATGGAACCCCCCACAGTAGGTCTTTCCACCTCAATTAATGGACCAAGACAGCCCCACACAGAGGCCATTTCCTATGTGAACCTAGATTTTTGTCAAGTTGAAAAATCACATTAACTATCACATTACCTATTAGATTGAAAGGTTCAGGCAGTTGTGACCTTTCTAATATGCCCAGGTCACTTTGACATATGTAGCACAATGAACCTTACAGATACCTTTAAAAGATAAGAACAGGGAACTCTCCATTCTTCCTGACTCTAGGGTACTTTAAATAAATTTTAAAGATTTTAAATTTTTTTCAACCTTTATGAAGTATAATTGACATATAAAAATTCCCCATACTTAATGACAACATCATGAATTCAGGCATAGTACACAGCTTTTCCTTCATTCCTGTGTCTCAGCACCACAATAAAACTACAAAATATATCCATCATCTCCAAAACCTTTTGTTTTTGATGTTTTCCTTTGGTTTGTTTCTAAGTAGAGTACTTATCATGAGATTACTCACTAACATTTTAAAGTGGTAAACATTATTTTGTTTACCGTATGTACAATGTTGTGTATCAGACTCTAGAGATTTATTTTATGTAAGTGGAACAAAGGCCGTGTTGCAAGGTCTCCTTAGCTTACTCTCTCCACAGCAGTTGTCCATCACCATTCTAATCTTTGTTTCTGAGCTTGTATAATTAGATGGCTCATATTTCTTTTTAAATTTGAGCCATCAGACAGAATCATCTCCATGTTTCTATCATGGTTATGATATACATTTACATGATTTATAGCAGGTCCCCGCTAAATCATTTTAGAATAAATGACCAGAAGATTGAGGAGCTTTATGAAATTGCCCAGCATTCTCATAAATGAAACCTGGGCCAAAGTATCTAAGAAATTTCTGCCTTAGTTGATAAAACATGCATAATTTCATGTTACTTATGGTCTCTAATATTCTGCCTTTTATCACCTTTCCAATGATAGATATTTATACATATTTCAAGAAAAAAGCTTGGACAGTAAAACATATATCAAAATCTTCATAAGCAGCCTCACATCACTTCTTCAGAGAAGGGGGTGGGAAGCTGAGAGGTGGTATGTGAGATCAGACTTCTGTGCCTTGATCTAGCTCATGCTTGTTCAAGGAGGTTTGGTGCAAATTGAACAGTGCCATAAAGCGCACATTCCCTTCTCTGCAAAGTGGCATCAACTCAGAGGGTGCAAGTTGCATCCCGTCCACAGAACTCTCACAGGAATACATTACCTATGACACTGAAAATAATGATTTGGTAGCTGGCACATGGGTTTAGGTAATTTTATTATTCAGAATACAACATTAGAGCAATATTAAAATTTTATGAATTGTTTTCTACATTTCTTTTTGAAAATACTGCAAAAACCCTTTTACAATATACACTATTTTTATTGAAATAAAGGTATAAGCTAGCTGGGCTATCTGCTGCCAAAACCAGAAACTGGAGACGGCCCTGCTTCCCTCCTATTATCTTCTTACTGTCCCACTTGATATGTTCTCCATCTGCCATTCAAGGAATCAATAGCTCAACACCACCACCTTTTCTGGTATTAGTTCCCTGATGAAAGAAACACACAGAATTCAACTGAAAATAATTCCTTCAAGAGATTATAATGTAAATTGTTCCTCTGGGAGACTGTCAGAGGGACCAGCTAGCCTCGCAATGAATAGGGATTTTCATTAATATGTAATTGTCTACAATTTAATTCTTCTTCACAGCAGTATGATGAAGAAAAAGGTAATAGGGGTCTAAATCTAAGCTTAGGAAAGCCACACATTCACCTTAAGTCTCTATGACTTAGTAGGGTAAGGTCATGGAGAAAGTGCCAGTTGGAATGCCAGTTTGCTGCTTGCCATCTTGGATTAGCTCAATACATCGTTGCCAAATGAGTGAAAATGAGTGAGAGTCCGAGGGCAGGTCACTTCACCTTGAAGCTTTCTCATATTATAAAAAAAAAATCAATAATGAACTATAATACATAGTTGTAACACTCAACAGTACACATTTCGGAAATGTGGGTGCTATTAATGCCTCATCAGTTCCAAGTTTCACCACCAAATTGGCATATAACATGCCTTGTTTGCCAGGCTATTTTACAGAAAGCATTTATACAAATCTGCTTCTGGGTTGTAAGAAGAATCTTATCACAGAGTAAATGCATTGGACTTCAACCCCACTGAGATAGAAGAGACCAGATGGAATATGACACCTTTTATTTCATATTTAATAATATAACTAGCAGCAGATCATATGAAAAGTCCAAATATATAAATAATTAAGACCTGGACATTTCCAGCTTTTGTTAAAATAGCTTATGTCTATAAGAAACCATTTAACGGAATTCTGATGGCAGTGGTTATAACACCAATTAGTACTATTTTAATATACTGATGATGACAATACCTAAGACATCAACAATAATGAGTTAGCACTGAAGACAATCCTGCTATGGTTAGCTGAATTTTGTTTTTTCCTGCCTCAATTATCCTGCCTTTCTTTTTCATTCTGGTAATCCAGGTTATCTCTGCTTTGTCCTCTAGTCACAGAAATACATATTTTACCTAGACCAGACCAATTATCCCCCTATTCCCATCTGACTAGCAAGTAGATCTGGGAATTTCCTATAAATAAGGAGAATAAGATTTTTTTTTCTATTCAATGTGTCAAAAGGGAGGATATAGTCTAACTTGATGCCACAGGGTGGAAAACTGTTGCAGATAAGGCAAAGAAAGATAGAACCAAAATCTGATTCCATCCACAGGGCTCCTATAAACAGCCACATATAAGGTCAGTCACTAAGGAACATTAAAGTGGCATGAGCCAGTAAATACCCCTTTCCCTTTAACCATTCTAAACTGTGTTTCAATTATTGTTCATTTGTTGTGTTGTATACAATAATTGAATAATGGAAACGTGTCTATATTCATATTTTTTCAGCCAACAATCAACAGCATTTTTATGAGATCCTTGTAAAGATAATTTCCAGAAGGTACTACTGTATTTGTAACTTGGTATATCGTGGCATTTGTAACTCCAGTCTTTCCACTGAGTACCTCCTCATGGATATATTCTGGATCTACTCAATCAGGTTCTCAGGATCATCATATTCTCCCAACATATATCAGTACCATGGAAATACATAATTTTAATCTGGAAGATCTACTTAAAAGCAACAATAAAGTATGATTTTTAATACTGAATACTCCCCAAATGTAAGCATTGTATTGAATTATCAAAGTGTGATTACATTCATTCTATCAAGTTTTAACATCAAGTAACATCAAGCTAAAAAGATCAAGTTTTACAGTCATAGGGTAATGTAACAGATTCTACTTTGCTTTATAGTAGCTAAAAAAGTTTATAAGACACTTTCTATTTTTCCCACTCTGTTCTCTCACTTATGATATAGAAATATCATAGAATAGAAAGATGGACTAGAAAGATGGAAAAATTCATTCAAGAGTGGTAAGAATATGGATAAGATTGCTGGGGAATCTTTCTAGGAAAAGGCTGACATCCTTCTGTCATTAGATGATGGGTGGGGGTAAAGGACCACAGAACCTCAAGACCTTCTGCACATTGCCTCCATAGGAGTCATTGACATTTTCAGCCTTCCAACAATCTTTATTTATCATCCCTGACTTCTCAATAGTTTCTTTTTCCTTATACTACCTAGAATTGTTGACAATGCAGTTGTGTTTGTTTGTTTTCTTCCTTGCTTGTTTAAAGGGGGTTTTTGTTTTGTTTTTGAGCCAGGATCCTGATATAAATCCCAGTCTCTTTAAAAGTTACTGGATTTAACAATTCTTACCACCCTCCTCTGCTCCCATATTCTCAGACTATAAGGAAAGGCCATCATACTCAATGTAAAATGTTATTTCCTAATCTCTGCTCTCAGGTACTCTGATTGAGAATCTGGATTCAGGCAGTTCAAGAATTTATATTTGAATTTTTAACAGGCAGTTCTGGAATTTATAATATAGGCCATGCAGATGCCACTGGAGAAAAAAAAAAGTACAGAATCTAACTTGTGTGCCTTCAAGATCAAAGAAACAACTCCACCTATCGAGGTAAAATTACTCCTCTTTGTAAAGTACCTAGTTTAAAACAGAAACCTAAAATGGGTCACAAGGACAAGAAAGGCTAGAAGGAAGACATTCATGTGAAAATTTTCTGAGAGCAGATCTAGTCATTCAGTAGATCTTGCTAGTGATAATGCTACTGGCTGTACTTGTAGGAAGCAAGTGAAGTCATCACGCCTTTTGTGATCTCAGTAATGTGTAATTCAAAGGGTGGTGAAACAATGACTTGTTTTCCCAAAAATGTAAATTCAAACCACCGATTCCAACAGAACATCTATATCCTCAAAGATCTGGTCATATAAGTAAGAAATTAATTACACTACAAAACAATTCTGACTGAGTGTGTCTGTTGTTTAAGGGGGAAACATCAAAAGCATCAGGAAGTCTTTAAATGTATCCATCTTATTACACATATTAGAAGAACATTACATCTTTATGGACCTTTTAGGAAGAAGATAATTTTAAGCCCCAAAGTTAAATGAAACCATTACTGTTCATGCACAATGAAGGGTTCCTTCTGTGAAGACGTTCTAGCCATGTTTTGTTGGCTTTCTCTGCCACCAGTTTTAGAAAGGTACAGTGACAGGGTGAGGGGGATGTCTAGTGTCAGCATACATCTGTCTTTCAAATTTCCACCAATATACATTTAAATTTAAATTTATCCTGTGAAGTAGAAAATAGTTTCAGAAAGAATCTGTTTCATATCTCTCTGTGCCTGTAAATAGGCAAAGGGTCCATTGAGTAATAGACACAGAAGTACTAGAAAAACTAAAGGCAGAGTTAAAATAAAGCCAGTGCTTCCTATTTCCCAAGACAGTTTTTCTCAGCAATGAACAGATTCTTAAGGAGAAAAGGCACAGAAGCTGAACATCTGTCTCCTAGAGGCCAAGAGCTTGCCTGGAACACAATGGCTCATGTGCCCTGAGATCTGCATGTCCATGAAGAGCACGGACCACAGATGGAAAATACTTAAGAACAATGCTTCTTTACTGAAAGAATATGGAAATTGTTTTGTAACTTCCTACAGAACAATAGCAGTTTGAATATAACATAACAAAAAGAGAACAAGAAAAGTTACATCTGAGGGGAGAAGGAAGAATGCAGACAGTGGACACAAGTTCTGGAAGAGGAAATAAAACAATAGTTTCTCTAGTTCTAACTTGATCATGAACTTTTTGGTTTGGGTGGTGGATAAGTACATTAAATACAGTGCATGCTGAAAGTGTACAGTTCAATATGAAGCTTTACAACTTCCTTTATGAATGCCAATTTTAACTGCAAAGCAGTTCAAAGTTGTGCAGAATTTAGATGTGGTTATTCTCTTGTGCAATGTTTTTGATTATTTTAAAGTTTTATAATAAAGTTCATAAAAATAAATGTTAACAATATTTAAAAAAAGAAAAACATAAAGTGGAACTAAAAATAATTTATATGGCAGCTGCACTTTAGATATAAACAATCTAGAGATTACTTGAAGTATATGAGACAATATGCAGAAGTTTTAATGCAACATAACAATTTATGTCAAAGACTTGAACATCTTTAAACTTTGGGATCCAAGGGGGAAAGAGCTACCCCAAACAGATGCCAATGGACAACTGACTGTAGTTGGTATTTTGTTTTTATAGATGTTATTTAATTATCTATCAGACTAGTTTAATGTTATTCTGTCTCTTAGCAGTAATAATAGCATAGCACAAACATTGCTGTTATGGACAAATTTGTTGCATGGTGAATTTTATTAGATATCAATGAATAAAAATACTCCCTTGTAAGATAAAGTACTAGAAGTAAAGAGTGAGACAGCAGTCTCCTGAACTCTGACACTTAGAGCTCAGAGGGGCTAAGTGCCTTGGTGTGGGCCCCAGCTTCACCTGTCTGGACTTTCAGGATATTCCCTGTATAGTCTCTCATAGCTACTTCTGAAAGTAAGTGACTTGCTACCTAGCAGTGAATTTCATAGGGCTACTGTAGCAGAAGTTTATTTCTAGTTATGTTTAAAATGGTTGATTGTGCATTGCTGGGTATTTTGTATTAGTTGCAGGTGTTGGCTTTATTGAAAAGATGTCTGATTCTTCATGATCCACATATGCTCATTGCTCTCTGGCAGAGCCATTATGGAAAAGCAAAGTTCCTGTGGAGGAATTCTTATGGCTCTCTCTCCCATTGTCTCCAGCAACAAAGGGAGAATGCTTCCCTTGGGCCTTGAGTTCTGCTCACCAACTACTTTAGCTTGGCAGCTAAAGGATTTGGGGATGCAACTAGGCTACAAGTTTCCTTCATAAAACAAATAGGTTTTTGGATAAGAGAGTAGAGTTTTTGTTGTTGTTGTTGTTGTTGTTGTTGTTACTTTTGTTTAATCAGTGAAACATCTGAGGAGCATCTGTGTCAACAAAAACCCCTGAAATCAGAGGATTGGGGTTCTACTGTCCAGAATGGCACTTGCCACGACTGATGGTTCCCTTTGCTGAGGTCTGGCAGGGTTTGCATCTGTGGTAATGTCTCCTTGTCTTTCTTGCTGAGTCACCAGTAACTATCTGCTACAGGCTACTGACACTCCAGGACAGTAGTTCTTTCTATATTCAGATAACCATGCATCTTCAATTTGTTGTTTCTCTGTGTTATTCAAAGGTTTTACATAGTCACAAATGCTTTGGTCTGGTGGAGAATACTGATACATAAACAGAACTATAACTGGTTTTTCTGGCAAACCTTAAATACAGCTGATTAGAAATAACAACACATGATTGGTTGGTGTTGCAGACACTCCTTTCTCATCAAGAGCAAGGCCAGTCAGTATCATCATCTTATAAATCAGTCACACCTCTCTGAGTTTAGTGAGCTTGGCCTATCTGACTTATAGTCAATCACGCCTTGTATCTTATTCGGAAATCCCTGGCTTTTGCCTCATAACAGGGGATTTTCTCTGAAGATTTATAACATCTTCTCTTCAGGTTCTTATGAGAATCACTGATCTTGTTCTAATATTACACAAAGGCAAAAACAGAAAACAAAAAACAGAAAAATCCTTTATTTTCTTCTGTCCTGAATCACTGGCCATTAAAAGAAAAAATCCAATTTTGTCCCAACCTCATAATAGGAGTCAGAGGTAATAATAGAGCCCTCAAAATGAAGAATCACCTTGGGTTCAGGTTTACAGATCCTTTTGGCTGACAGGAAAAAAACACCCCCTACGCAAATACCTCAGGTACAGACAGCTAAAAGAGGTTAAGATGTAACTGAAGCAAAAGCAAAACTTTTGAGAAAAATCAATGGAAGAAGAAAAAGAAAAGAGATGGAAGGGAAAGGAATGGAAGGATTAAAATGTAACACAGATCAATTAAAAGGGACACAGCTGTGGACAAAGATATTGTCTGTTCTAACTTCTCTCAGAGTGACATTGTTTTCCAGACCATTGGGCAAGATATAATGCACATCTGTTTAGCTGTTACATTAAGACAAAGACATATTGTTTGCATCATCTTTTTTGTAATATTGATCACCCCTTACCCTCATTTCTGAAGTCTAAGTATCTAGGAAACTAGTAACATAGTCTCTCAGGAGACATTGTGGAAGGCTCTGATTAATATTAGCTGCCAAGTAGTCAACACTGACTATTTATTATGGTCACCTTCTAAATCAGCACTCCAGTAGATGCACATACTCCAGTGAGCCTTCTGGGTATTAGCTGATAGGTAATAGGACTTTGCTTAAGCACAGGCATTCTCTGGAGAAATAAGCTCATTTATTTTCCAAAAGGTTAGGATACAGTTTCTATCTGCCAACACTTCCTGTTCTGTGCTAAACACTGTCTAATAGTGTATGTGTGTGTTTGGGGTGGTGGGTTAGGTAGTATTGTCTGATCTGAATTTAGGATGGAATAAATATGCTTAGATACAAAATCAAGCATCATCAATTCACTGTATGGATTTGTGTAATGACTTGTTTAACTCTCTGAGACTCACGGCTTTTACTTCAGGAGGATAAACTGAAACATAGCAGGTAGAACCTTCAGCACTGACACATGGAGATTGCTCAGTAAATATTTTAGCCACCATATTACTGTGTTTGGTTATTTTCAGATTAAATACTAAACAGCTACATCACAATGATCCTTAAAACCCTTTAAGCCATGTTTCCTGGCTTGTATTTCTCCATGCCAGAATTTCCCAGAGAGTATAAATGCCCCATTATAGATCATCTATGTTTGTGATCTAGATAAGAATGTTTTGGCAAAGTTCCCCAGTGAAAAATGTGGCTGGCTATGGAGTTTGAGAGATCATGTAGCTCAGCCCAGAGGCAAGATATGTGGGAGTTTGTGATGCCATAGCCTTCTATGGATATATGACTTAAAATGATAGGGTTGAGAGGTAGCTTCCTTCCTCCATACAAATACAATGACCTTAAATGTCTTCTGATGGAGAGAGTTTCCTCATTAAAATCTCTTACTAGAAAACAGTTGTGTGCTAGGATAAAAACTTAGCTTATAAATATACTTTCTATTATTAAATTAGTGACAGCATAATGAGTCTTATAAAATATAAATTTGGGTCATAAAATATAAAATGTAAATTTGGGTCATAAAATATAAAATTTAAATTTGAGTTATAAAATATAAAGTTTACGTTTGGGTATTTTGTTGAAAGCAATGTTTTATTTTAAGTTCAGAATCTCAATTACTGATGTTTTATTTTGTTTTGTTTTTTAACTATAAAACAGTATAACAGTTGCAAAACACTGGTTTATTTTTTGTTGGCTACTTTATTTCTTGAGTGAGGGTCTCAGTTGTACCCAGTCTGATCTAGAACTTATTATACAGATCAGATTGGTCTCTTGAACTCAATGCAATCCTCTTGCTTCAGCCTCTTAAGTACCACCGTACTCATTCACTAGTCTCTAAATCTTCAATTATTTCCTAACAATGGTTTACAGGCTATTTGTCTTTCTTCCGTTCTCAATTCCCTCCTTTTCTTCCTTCCTTCTTTCTTCATTTTATACTCTTCTCTTTCTTCTTTGTCCAACTCATTTGTAATTCAGTATGTTCATTACTATGAATTAGATATGGGAAAGATACTAAAATTTGGGGTTTGTTTCCAATGTGTCTATTAAACATACCCAACCCTCATATTCTATATTATAAATCCAAGTTATAAAAGACATATTAAATGTAAATAAATGCCTATATTATCCTGAACCCAGCTGTTATAGATAGAAAATGGCATTCCTGACCATTAGATTATGTTCCCAATTCTTATACAACTTTAAGAAAACAGAATGCCATGACCTGCATGATTTTGTAATAGTACACAGAAAATTTTGGAGTATATGACAGATATGTGATGTTGAAATAAATATGTGAGAGGACTACAAGAAAAAGAGAAGCACAACTTTTTAACCAATGCGTATGTTCAAATATATATAAATACACACACACACACACACACACACACACACACACACACACACACACACACACACAGAGGAAGAAGCTTTTGATCAGCAGCCTGCACTGCATTGCACTAATTGAATAATAATAATAGTTTTAAGCTTCCATATAATTAGTGCAAGTTTTAGCATGTAAATTTAATGTAAATGAAATGGGTAGATGACCCCAGAACCATCTCATCAACATTGAAGTCAGAGTCATGCACTGTAAAGGATACAACCAATGAACTCCAGATTTACACAAAACACTCCTGACAAGCTATCAAGTAAGCCATGCATGCCACGAGTCTCATTTAAATTCTTATACATGACTGAAAGCTATTCTTTGTAGCAGATACTAATTTCACTACTGAAAGGGAAATCACAGTTAACTTGAACAAGAGTGATTCTGCAAGCTAGCCATCACCAGAAAGAACATATTTTATTAAGAGAGAAACAGGAAAATGGAGAGAGAAATAAATAGGTTGGCTGACACCAGGTAGAATTCTGTCTCCCACCAAGTTATCATTTAGTCAGAGTCATATCAGCCTCATTAAAATTGTCTCAGGTTTCTTCTGACATCTACTCTTCCTCCTCCACAAAGCCAGTTTCCCAAGGGGTCTAGTTTCAATCCTTTTACTGTCCTCTTCTCCTGATATGGCAAGCTTTGCTTCCCACGAGCATGCTATCTTGAAGTATAATTAAGGTTGAGCCCTGCTTTCACTTGACACTCAGGTTCTCTAAGATCTATCACCTGGCGTATAAGCAACATGTTAGTTATTTTCCCATAAGCTCTCCTGAAAGAAGAAAAAGGATGGACTGAGAGAAACTTGTACTTTTATAAAGTATGTAATAACAATATTGTTATTAGGTTTGAGACACAAACTGACCATGCACTTATACTGATCTTGGGCGAAGAAAAACAGAAAAAAAAGAAAAAAATAATAATTTGTCTTTTTGCTCCAGAAAATATATTCCTGAAAAATAAGACCATAAATTAAATGAAGTAGTGTCCTTTCTAAAACTGATAGCTTGCTGATCAGCAGCTACCCTCAGGAGCCTCAACTCACTATGTTCCAAAATATGAAGTTCTTATAGCAATACATTCAGTTTAATCCCTGAATGGTCTGCACCTTAAAATATATCCTTTCTACCATGAACATATCCTCAATATCTATAAGTCCCAAAGTCCCCTTTCTGAGACACAGTAGTACCTCTGACAATTTGGTCTTCTCTCTCATACAAAAATGTTGAATGCACTGTTTTCCTTGATTATTAGAGTTTTCAGACACTGGTGGAAAGAGATGCTTGGACCATAGGGAAAGAGAGATGAGAAAAAGAGAGAGACAGAGAGAGACAGAGAGACAGAGAGTAATAGAGGCAGAAAGATAGAGAAAAAGTGGTAAATGTCTAAGTAGCCAGTTCACAGGGAAAGGACACCGAGTCCCTCTGTAGCCAAGTAGTATTCTTAAAGGTAAGAGAACTCTTCTAAGTAGTCAGAGTGCAGGTGAAAATCCCTGACTAAGAAAGCATTCAAGCATAGAGTTTTTGAAGGGCAGGATTTCCTCAGTCTGAATAAGAAATGGCTGACATAATTGAAGGGAAGATTTTTGATCCAAGAAAGCCTAAACCACTTCAGGAAATAAAAGTATCTGATGGTCTCAGCAAACTATTTTTATGGTTCAAGTACAAAAGACAGCTGAACCATGAGCTGAGGAGCAGAACATGAGGAGTCTGAATTATAAAGCAGAGATGATGTAAAGCTCACAGCATACCTGGTTAAATTTCCAAGTGATCTTTGCCTTGATTTCTTAGGTGGGTTATGTTCAAAAGTGTTTCTATGAACCATATACTCAACTATTCTAAACTAGTGTGCTAAACACAGAGTTTGAAAACTATGATTGAAGACAATGAAGATAATAATCATATTTATTTCTGTCTAATATTTGTGTAAGAAATTCATAACCAGCTCTCTGAGGAAGGTAATGCAAGCATTATTTTTTTGACAAATGAAAAAAAATATAGTTAAAAGAAGGAAAATAGAAGACAATCATGAATCACTCTCATGGCTATAGTAGGTGTGTACTTGTACACCTATGTGAACAGGTATGTATGTGTATACATACAGGCACTTTCATTGCATTAGTATACACACCAACTCTCACATGCTGTTTTTATCTTCTCAGAAACAAAACAATCTAATTCCTATACCAAGTACTTCCAGAACTTCAACCTAGCTCGTCTGACCCCTAGTCCATTTTTTTGTCGCATTCTGCCATGTCCCTTCCCTTCACCTGTCATTCTCCACAATCCATCTCTGATTCCCCTTACCTTATTACAAAGCAGAAGGAAATCTACTTTGTCAAGCTCATTTGCTTGGATATGTCCTGGGCATACATTGCCAGTCAGCATGACTTATTTATAACTACAAATGGAAGGGATTTTCATACCAGGTACAGATTTAAGACTTGTAAACACTTGGGTTCAGACCTTAGTCTCCAAAGACAGGTATGTGAAATGTTCAGCTTTTACGTGGATGCTCAGGATGCACATATGCCCTCAGTACAGAGTTCAGACAAGAATCTGTGATTCTAGTTGAAAAGTGATACTTCTGCTTGCAGTTTCAAAAAAGAAAAATCTAACATATCTTCTACAAAATATAACCAATGCTTAAAAATATTTATTTATCATAAATCTGGAAATAACTTTACTCATATCACACCATATTTGGGAAGCAGATCTTTTCTATGAGGGATACAGGAAGTATTTTAATAAGATTTTCTAATTATAATATGATCAAATGTCCTGCTTATCAAAGATGTTCAAGAACTTAATTGGTGTACTCCATGGCTCCTACCACCTCCCAGCCTGTCTCATTCTCATCATGCATCAGCTCCTTCATCTTGATCTAAAACTTTCAGTCATGAATGTATAATGCCTGGCATATGGTATGAAGGTGTGTGGGTGACAATCACACAGTGAAAATCTTCTGGTTTTCCCTTAATAGAGTCTATGGCATGTTGGGTGTCTCTCCATGTCTGTTACCTCAGTACCTGCACATGTCAATTGAGTTTAGAAGACTCATTCAGAAATAATATATTGACATTTAATTTAAAAATACTATCCAGTGTACTTTAAACATATAAACTCATCAGACAAAAATCAATTTATTTAGTTTATTTTAAAAAGTTACAATCATAAAATAATTTCAGTGCAAATTTAGGTAGAAAATCTATGAAATAGGGTGTATATTAAAACAGAAAATCAAATTTTTGTCTATGTTTAAAATCACTGTGAGGTTTAATCAATACATTAGGATAATACTTCTGTGTGCAAAGCCATGTCTAGTCTTTCAAAGGAGTTAGAAAAGAGGCTAGCAACTGCATCTTAAGCCCCCCTTCACCATGACACCTAAAATACATAAATTATTAAGATAATATATGTAAGTCTGGAAGCTTCTTGAAAACCAGGATGCACAGCTTAACTATAACTCCACAGAGTAACTTTTGACAATGGAAAAACACTTATTTACACACACCATCCCTACTGGGAACAAAACTAAGATCCACACATTAAGTCAGGCCCATATCCTGATATGCTACAAATGGTAGGTCTACCCCAGTGAATCTCTGCCTTCAGACTACTCCAGATTTCTAGTTTCTTTATATGAATGCTCAAATTATTGGAAGAGTAATTCTACCTCTGCATCTACTTGTTTTGCCCAGTATCTTTGTAAAATACCAAAAAATATTCATTTCGTATCTGCCATCTGTTATTAAATATTGGGTGCCATTGCCAAAGTGATGAACAGAGCCAACATGGTGGCTTTTACCTTCATTTGAACTAATAAGCAGTTCCCACAAAAGCACTAGTGTTTGACTAAAAAGACATGAACTTGGGCACTCTGAAGAGTGTGAATGCTGTTAAGAGATGAGCCATCTCTCCACACCATTTCCATTGACATTCTTATGGAAGAAATCTAAGAATAGGATGAAGAAATGCTCAGTAATCAGAAGCAGGTAGTGCTCTTGCACATGACCTGAGTTTGGTTCCCAGCACCCATACCAAGAGGTTCATGACCACCTGTAATTCCAGCTCCAAGGGTTCTGATGTCCTCTTCAGAAATCCATGGGCACACACATGTGCACAAATTTTTGTTAGTATAGGTGTGTGTGTGTGTGTGTTCTAAATTACTAGAAAACTTACATTTCTTTGTAATAGTCATCTGTAGATGAAGATTAACATACTTAAATTTCATCATGGTCTGTTTAGAAGCTGTGTGTACTTTCCAAGACCATTCAACACCAAGATTGTAAGACAGCTCATGTTGAAAAGTGGGATGTTATATGACACTTGGGACTACATAGTACAAAGGAGAGCTGTGAAGTATGTGAGTGTGTGTGTGTGAAGAAAAACTGAGCCAAGGTCTGAAAATGGGGCTGTATGTGTTTCATCTAAGACTACTACCCTTGTTGAAATTACAGTGAAAGCAAAATCTCAGTCATTATAGGAGGTGAAAAGAACTGAGTCTATAACTTTTCATTTAAAAGGAAAGCGCTAGTAAGCTTCCTGTGAATTTCTTCTATGGAACCCTGAATGCTCAACTCAGAAGACAGGATTTTCACAACTCTATTTAGCTTCAGGATTTATTTCTGTTTCCATGGTAATTCTGCCACATAAAATTGCATTACTCCTCCTGGTAAGAAGTCTTTCATTTGTCATGTAAACCCGTAACCCAAATGGTGCATTCAGAATCTGAGTCCAGTCCTAAATGCACAGCAAACTGGCTAATATATTTATTTTAAATCAATAGTGTCACTACATTTTAATAACAATAGCCTTCTTATTCGGCATTTTATTTGCTACATCAATTCTAAAGTCCTACTTTATTAGCTAGTATGGCCCTTCTGAGTACAACAGCACTGGTGCTGCAGAAGTCAATAAAAGTAATAAATTAAATGTACCAGTCAGTCGTTTTTCCTTAGCTCAGATGTACAAATCCCTCTGCAACCCTGACACCACTCAGAAACCTATGCTAATGTCCCCCACTTATGTCACTGTTAAAAATAATAATAGGATGAAAGGCTACTTAGACTGGAGTGTGCCTTGAGAGCTGCTATAAAGGAATGTGAGCAATAGGTTATTAATATTCTCCTAGACACTTCTTCCAGCGGCTGCTCACACTTGCCTATTCTCTGAACCTCTGCCATCAGGCTCTTTGATCACTTGTGAAGGATGTAAGTCAGAATCACAGCTTTAGAGCTGAAGGGATATCACTGTGAATCATATAAGTCACAATCACAGTGTTTGAGCTCAAGGGATCTTGGGGTCTATATGTCCCAATCTACTCCTTACAAAATAGAGGGAAGAAACCCTGTGAGATTATGTGGTTCACATAAGGTCAAACACTCAGAGGCAAAGCATAAAGGAGGTGCCAGGATTTTGCTTCTATTGCAGTAATGGTAGACCATCTGCCAGCATACAGTTTTACTCCTGAGAAGAAAATTTTGTCATTCCACCAGAGATGCTTTCTTTAGAAGCATCATAAGTAAGCTTTGAAGTTGTCAATGCATTGTTTTAATCAGCTGAATTAAACTGTGCATTAGTTCTTTGAATATTACTCAAATATAATGAGTTTCATTATATACAACAATTATATTTATGAAATTCTAAATGAGAGTACTTGTGTTTATTAAATCCTAAAATAGGTTGGATTTCCTGCTTAAAAGTCTATGCTTTGGGCAATAATTTAAGTGACTAAATGTTTGAGTAGTGTTGTTAGTGAGTGCATACAATATACATGAATTCATTGTGTGCATGTAGGAAGCAATGAAACTAGAGCAAAACCATCCATCCAGATGGCCGCCACGATTCCCAGAACTACCCACTGAAATGGATACTCAGCCTAATGAAAGCCTGACAGCCATCATGCCCAAATCCACAGGCTTACTTGAGTATGTTTATCTGATGAGAAATTCATTCCTTCAGCCAGGTTGTCAACAACTCAGTTTTGTTGGAAACAAGCAGGTGCTCTTTCTTCAGTCCCAGGGTATAAGAGTAAAGAAGCAGTTATATCACCATGGCTCCCTCTCCTGTCCTACCGTTCATCTGAAGCTTCCATCTAGGGATAGCCTTAGGAATCAATTCAACGCAATCAACATCATTTTATAGGTTGTTATATGGCTAAAGCAAAAGTAACTAAAAACTTCTTGGTAAGATTTTTACAGCTGAGACATCTAGAAAAGACTAATCTTGGCACTGCACAGAGGAACACATAGACAAAGTGAATGTAAGCAACATGGCAACTCCGTTTTGCAAAAAGCATGTGCCACTACCACCTGTACTTCCTGCTCCTACTGCTACCCTTCACCTCCACCACTAATGTAGGCTAGCATGGAGAAGCACACTTGGCCTATGTGGTCACTGTCTTTCATCTCTAATGACAGGGGTAGCTTGGTTTCACACAGACTGAAGGTCAATCGTACAGTCTACTCCAAAATGGATAATTGAGAAAGCAAACATAAAAGTGGAAGAATAGACGGAAGGTGCAGAATTAGCAATAGAAGCATATTTAAGTATTTCAGGAATTCCAGGAAGCAGAATATACTGCTACAAGTTTACCTCAACAAAAGACTTAAAAAAAAAACAAAAAACAAAAACAAACAGGAATTGGGAGAGGAGGGGAATGTAATAAAAGCAGACATGCAGCCATTAAACCTATCTATAAGAAAAGAAATGAATGAATCTCATGAAAGATGCACTTAATAAGACAGTAGGCACAGTCCCCATGGAATAAACTTTTACTAGGAACCAAATATATTCTAGATCCTGCTGTAGCTTGCCAAGGGCATGCTGAGAAAGTAAAATATGTAATATGTTTATAGCACACACATACACTCTGTATGGAGTTCACTGCAGCACTGTCAAAATCAGCAGAAAAAGTGTTATTTCTCTAAAAGAATTTATAAAGCAGAGATCCAGTGTTCCTAGAAGGTGAAGGGAGAGCAAAGAAAGAATGGGAAGTTTTTCCACCTGAATTTAATCAAGAAACGACATTTTAAGGACAACTTCTCAAAGAGGCTTGGCTCTTTAGCTGTTGACATAATATGGAGTTGTCAGTAGTTGTGATTCTGGAATTAAAATACTCACGTTAAGGATGACCATTACAGTTGGTGCATATTAGGAATAGGATGTGAGGAACACCAGGCACATGTTAGTGTATTTGTCATTATGAGGAGGTTTTCAGTGTCACAGATTCTCCTGGACTTATACACAGACAAACAGAGTTGTGCAACTAGAGATCAGTTTTGTATGATGATTAAACTATCCTAAATTTTATCAAAGCAGGAGAATATTTAGAAACCAACTGATTACCGTCAATCCCCTTAAAAGGACAGAGACATTTCTAAGGATTTAATAATGAAAAGCATATAAAAGGTCACTTACAGAGAACACTTAGACTTATATACTGAACAAAAGAGTACAGTCCTAGGAGAAATCCATCATTATTATAAAGACATAATTTAATGCAAAGAAATGTAAAAATGACAACTCCTAAGTGTAACTTGTTTGATAAATGGGAGGTCTTCAGAATAGATGGAGTCATTCATAAATTACATAAATTAGTCTGAAAGCACCAAGGGAACATCAATTTTATGCAGAATACCTGGGTGGGCAATATTGTTAAGAAACTAATGAATCTGAGTAATTCTCCAAAGAGAGTGGCAGAATCCTACCACCAATTTTTATATGCAACTTCATCATTTCCAAAAATATCTATTATATATAATAATTAGGAGTGTAAATTATTTTAATCTTTCTCATTAAAGAAGTCACTCAAACCAGCATATCACAGAATTCCTTATAATTGTATGGATGTGGCAGGAGAGAACATAGAGTCACCTTCTCTAGTAAATAGAAGTCTTAAGGAGATTAAAAACATTTTCTACTCAGGACCTTGGGAAAAACTAAGTCTTTGAACTCACTTTTTTCTTTCAATTTTTAAAAAATATCTATGATAATCTATTCAAGGCAAATAAAACCCAGTCTTAGCTCAGAAAAATTATCTTGACCAACTCATTCATTAGAGACCACTGAACAAGGATGAACTTGAATTAGTCACATTCAGGAAATGAACATGGCTAAGTTGTTGTGAATAGAATATTCACCAGAATTTTTCCCCACAAGTACATGTTCTCATTCAGAAAGACAGAGTATAAAACAACCATGGTGCATTATGAGTTTAGTACATGTCTGTTTACCTGAAGTAGATATGTCTAAGAATAATTAGGATTGAGTAAGTAGTGTGAAGCTATCATGAGAGCTCAGATGTTTCTAACTTCCAATTTGTTAGTGGCAGAGTTAATGCTTTTTAATGACAATTATCATGTGCATTTTGAAGTCTCAAATATCAAGATTTTTTTCCTTACAGAAAATCAACATATGTAAATAAATATGAGATGTCCAAAGCAATTATTTTTAAGTGATATTCTGCAAAAATATCCAGCATTTGTTGATGAGAATGATCAACAGGTGATAAAAATGGAAAATTCCTGAAGATTCCCTCAGTTAAACATTTAAATGTTTGCATTTCTTAATGTAGAGATAAGAGGGAAACCTAAATATTACAGAAGAATTTAATGCTCACTTACTAGTTTACTGCTTGCTATTAGAACTTTGCCCATTCTTCCAGAAGTAACTCAAAGAAGCATACTTCACTAGAAATATCCAAGGAAAAGTTAACACCAAAAAATACATGTTTATTATAGAGAAATAGTGCCCCCCCCGCAAGGAGTGAAAATGTTTCTTAAGGATAACACAGTCAGCCTGGCAGTGGTGGTACACACCTTTAATCCCAGCACTTGGGAGGCAGAAGCAGGCAGATCTCTGTGAGGTCAAGTCCTGCCTGGTCTACAACAGAGTTACAACAGAGAAACCCTGTCTGGAAAATAACAAAAAAACAATAAAGGAAGGCAGGAAGGCAGGAAGAAGAAAGGAAGGAAGGAAGGAAGGAAGGAAGGAAGGAAGGAAGGAAGGAAGGAAGAAGTTAACACAGTTATTTGGGATCCTTTTAAATTATTAAAATGCATGTCAGCTTTAAGATGAAGAGAACTCAATAAGGGAGGCACATGAGCACACTGGGAAATCACTATAGCTGCCACTGAAAATGAACCCAATTCTAGAATCATTAATTCAGTAACTACTGTTTGTCAAGAAGAATGTTTACAGGCAGAAATATAAATTTCCTGATCTCAAATTCATCCTCAAATATTTAAAACAAAATCTCTATCATGATAACAGAATAAATTGATGGAATTTCAAGAAGAACTCAATCTGACTAATTTTAGGCATCCTTAAAGAGCCGACATATTAGCCAGAATATGAAATCCCAGAGTAAATATGAGAAATAATGGCTAGAGATAAAGAGCATGTTGTGTGTCAGTTATTTTGCTGTTGCTGAGATAAAACATCATGACCAAGGAAAATGCATGGGGCAGGCATGGCAGTGAGAACATTCATCTAAGAGATTATGTCTTGAACCACAGGAAGCAGAGACAGTAAACTACATAACCAAGAATTACACAAGTCACACATGCTCAAAAATCTGAACAAAAACTACTGACATTGCTTCAAGCCCCAAGAAGGTAATAAGATACTCTGTATTTCCAGAGTATTACTTGTCTATCAAATTTAACAAGTTCCTTATATGCAAGAGCAGTTAATGCTAGCCTTCCTCATGGGTATCAGGAGGACAACAAAGGGTGAGGACAACTTTTCTAGAGAATGTGTTGAGTGATCCACCAATGTCATATTACCAATACTGCTATTATTATTATTTATTTTTCATAGGCCATTTGGCACTTTTATGCATTTCTGGAGCTGCACTGAATTAATTTGTATGTTTTTATTTTATTATAAGACAAGACCTATAATATGTGTGGCTGTACTGTGCTTTACATTTGCACGTATCTGAGTCACAGTGAGCAAAAATAAATTAACTCCCAATCTTCATTGTGTTTTTATCTAATACCACTTTTTCCTTCTGTTTGTCCTTTGACCTTGGGCTCTGTAAAGACAAATGTATACTTACTTAGTTCTTTGTGGACCCTGAGTGCTTGGCTGAGTTCTTACTGCATAGCACAGACGTGTTAAGAGAAAGGGCAGAGGAAAGGAGGAAAAGCTTTCACAGCATGTATCAAAGTATTAAAATGCACACCATTCTCCCACCAAGCTGTCATGCATGAAGGACAAAGATTGCTACAGGATGAAACATGCATCATCTGAACAGTATAGGCAGGGGGAGATTGCCATTGCATGGTGACTTGCAAACATTTCTCATCAAAATAGCCAGAACCATTTTATGAACATCGTTTATACACAGACAAATTAAAAGTAGCAAAATTAAATTAATTTAATGTATTGTAATTTTTTAAAATTGGTAAAGAGTAGAAGCATTTAATGTGTTAGAGGAAAAGCACCTTCTAGGCCACATTCTGCGCCTGAAACTGGAATAGGTGTAATTTCTCCCACCTTCTGAATTTAAGAGTCTATAATCCCTGTCAATTATATAAAAAAAACAAAACAAAACAAAAAACAAAACAAAACATGGGAGCTTCTCAATTATGAAGAAAAAAGAAAAAACAGCAATGAATGTTTTATTCAGGAGAAACATTAACTGTGCTCTCCATGGTTTTCATTTTACTTCAAGAATCCCAGACTACATGTGAAGAAGTTAACAACCATGATGGACTCAAAGAAGTTAGCAACTTTGAAACATAAAATGAACAAGAAACCTGTAGCAAAAACCTGCTGCCTCATGGTCAAGGATCTAGAAGGGGGAAGCTATCATGGTCGAGTCTTTTAGACAACAGCTGTTCTATTGAAGCCAAATGCCTCAGAAAAACAATGACCCTTCCAGCTGTGGAGAACCTAGACTGCCACACTTGTGGGAATAACCCATTCCAATCCCTCAACTAAGGTTCAGTCAGAGAAAGTCATATATAAAGTTGAAACCCTCATTCCTTCTAGCAGTAAATAAGTCCCTATGATGGTTAGTATTGCAAATATGACATAATTTTATATCATCTGAGTAAAAGTTTATGGGAATGCTTCTGAGGGATTATCTTGACTGTTTTAAATTATGTGTGAAGACCTGCACACTGTGGGTGGAACCAGTCCTTGCTGGGAATCTATAGACTATCTAAGTGATGAAAGGGAACTGAGCCACACCATAGTATTCATTATCCCCTTTTTCTGATTGGGAACACATTGTGACAAGCTACTTTAAGCTCCCATAACCTTGACTTCCCAGCCATGAAGGACTGTACTTTGAACTGAGTAACAAAATATTCCCTTCCTTCTTCAAGATGCTTATATTAGGGCTATTTGTCATAGCAATAGGAAAACAACTAAAGCTATGCCCTTATATTCATGGCTAGTATGGAATGCTGGTGGACAGACAGACTTTCACTCATCAGAAAGAACGAGAGCCCCAACTCCCCTTAGATTTCAGTGGTGGCTGAGAATCCACTCAGCTGTGAGAAGTTAGACTGTACATGGCAGTAACAGGGCAGCACCTGAGTGGAGAAAACTAAGGCATGCAAAATGTTGGAGTAACGTCCAGTCTCACTATGAAGTATCTGTAATGTTTTAGACTCAAAAAATAATTTATCCAACACAAAGTAACAGGACCATCTTAAACTGAAAGAAAAAGGCAATAAATAAATGCTACTTTTGAGATCATGGAGATGTGAGAAATCTGTGGTAAAAATTCTAAGTTATACCTAACAAAGCTCTTTCTGTGAGAAAATACAAAGATGTTAGAAACTAAAATGTCTCATTAAAATTCAACAAATGTCTGTAAAGCAGTAGAAGGTGTTTCTTAAAACAAAGTGGAAATACTATTACTGAAAAACATAATTGCCAAGTATTCTTCAAGGAACAATGGACAATAACAGAAGGGGAGAGGCAGACAAACAGACCGGTGACATTGAAGACAGATGAAATTACTAAGTTTGACTAAAAGAGGGGAAAAACATGAAACATAAACCAAGCTCCAGTGACCTGTTGAAGAATTGTTACTGTCTACCATTTGTGCCTCCCAAAATGCAACTCTAAACAAGTGAAATGTCAAAAAATCGATACTATAACTTTTAATTACTAACATAACACATACACTGGATTCAGAAGCCAAGCTGCATATTATGTCAAGAAATTCACATTTAGATACACTGCAAACTGGGAGACAGAAGATGATGTAAACAAATCTCCAAATGTACAAGAGAGAAGTGACTTCTTCCTCTCAGGCCCCAAAGGATCTGAATGACTGATGAGATTTCCCATTTCACATCAGGGGGAGCAGAATGAGGGCACAAAACATTCTTTAAATAGCAAATGCAAAGAACTCTCAACTCATATTCCTTTATTTGGGGAACATTTGTCAGGAATGAAGAGTAATTGTAAGCATACAATGAAGATGAACACCCAAAATACATGTTTCCAAAAGATTCTTCTTTAAAATACTCAAGAAGGCTCTCTAAAAAGAGCAGAAATTATAAAATTAAAACCCTTAAAGTATTAGGAAACCAAAATGTATGAAGACTTCCTTTGTCCTCTTGAATCTCCAAAATCATATCTGACACCAAAAGTAAAAAAGTAGTTCTAATACATATGAAGGTATTTTAGACTACTTACTATAGGAGACAACCAGGAAGAGGAGGTAATATAAATAACAGTAAAGTTAGAACTTCGCTTGACCAGATTAAAGGATGAAACCACTCCACTCTGATGAAGATGAAGATGATGATAATGATATGTGCTTGTGTGTGTGTATGTGTCACTTGCTTTATATATGTGTGTATATATATACATGTATAGCAAATTACATATATATTGAGATAAAGCACTAAAAATATACTCTAAACTACTACAGTCATAAGAAATATTGAAAACTAAAATGTACAAATAAATCATAAGACAGGATAAAAAATATATACAACTAGAGAAAACAAGCAAGCATGATGGATTAAGTTGCAGCATATTAATTCATTAAAGAAAATGAACAAATACTATGACAACTCTGAACCCTAAGTCTCCCAACTTATGTCGAATTGACAAATTCTACAAAATCTGCATATTTCTTCATTTAGGCAACTTTGTTTAGATTTTTAAAATTACAATAAGGGTGATAATTATTCTTAATGAAAAATTAATATTTACTTTTAAATTTCATAAAATAGAAACATTTATATTTAGATTTTTTTACAGCAAATTCTACCAATTACTGAAAGATGAAAAAAGAATTAACAACATTTATACACAATCTCTCTTAGGAAACAATGAAGAGAAATATATATCAAACTGCTTTATTCAGAAAATATAGCCATTATTAATAAATACCAGGTAAAATTTGCACCAACATAATATCTAAAACTTCAGCTATACATCCTTAAATGAGATAGATGCAAATATCCTTAACTAACAATAGTAAATATTATTTAGTAATATACAGCAAATCATATATATATATGTGTGTATATATATATATATATATATATATATTTAGAGAGAGAGATGGATATCATTTTATATATCTGTAATCACAGCATTCAGGAAGCTAAGGCAGGAGGATCATAAATTTGAGGCAAAGAGAATCTATCACAAAAAATTAATAGATGGAATACACTGTAACAGTAGGGTAAAGAACAACCACACAGCCATATCAACTACTAAAAAAAAAAAAATGTAACCAAACACTTTTGTGAGTGAAATTCTCAGAAAAAATGTCAAGAGGAATTTATTCTAACTTGATAAAGCACATGTACAAAAAAATCCTCGTTTGATGTTATGCTTATTGACAATAGACTGAATGGTGTCCCTTCTACTTGAGAGTAAGAAAGGTTATCTGCTGTACAATTCCTGTTCATCATTTTTCCTAAAAGTGCCAATAGGTACAAGTAAAGTCTAGAAAACACACACACACACACACACACACAAGAATTCAGATAGGAAAGAACAATAAAGAATCTATGGTCAGGTGATATGACTGGAAAATTAAATATATCAAAAATATTCTAATTTCAAAACTAATATAGAATAGACAAGCATATTTACATATACTGAAGAATATTTAAAAATGTAGAGAACCTAAAAATATTTTTCTTTACTATAATGAATACATAGATTTACAGGTTCAACAAAAATACACCTTTAAATCACTCAAAAATGTATTGTTATTAATCTAAATAAATCTCTATGTGATTAGATGCTGAAACTACAAATTATCAATTAAAGATATCAACTATGATTTAATAAATACAAAGGCATACTCTCCTAGTTAGGGTTACTGTTGCTGTGATTAAACACCATAACCAAAGCAACTAAAGAAAGGAGAAATTTTCAGTTTCATAATCACTGTTCATCATTAGAGAAAGTCAGGATAGGAACTCAAAGCGGGCAGGAGCCTGGAGACTGGAGCTGAGACAGAGTCCATGGAGGGATGCTGCTTACTGGTTTACTTTCTCAAACATGCCTTTCTCAAACAACTTTCTTATAAACCTCATGACTAAAAGCCCAGGAGTGACACCATCAACAACAGGCTGTGCCTTCCCACATCAACCACTAATTAACAAAAAAACTACAGATTTGCCTACAGCTGGGTCTTATGGAGACATTTTCTCAGTTGAGACTCCCTCCTCTCTGATGATTCTAGCTTTAAAGTTTAAAATCTCTGAACTGTGGGCTCTTATAAAGTCAAGAATAAATTAAATACTTTTTTTTTTAATTTTAAGAGACAAGAACAAAGCACAGTTACAAATTGACCAAAGTGAAAACAGAGCCCCCAAAGCATAAATAACTCAATGTTTAATATCTGGGATTCACTCACCATCTTTTGGGATCCTCTAAAAAGGGCCTGGGACACTTCTCTGGCTCCGCCCTCTGCAGCACCCACAGCTTGTCTTTCAGTCTCCGGCATGCTCCACTCCACCGTTGCTGCTGCTCTTAGTGGTCTTCCCCTGGGCCTGGCATCTCCAATATGTTGAAATTTCTTCTGCACCAAGGCTATACTTTCACCAATGTCCTCTCCTGGATTCTCTTTATGGTCCCAAACCTCAGCTCCTCTCCCGACTCCTTAAATCTTGGGGCTTCAACTGCTACTGAGGCAGTACCTTCTGCTGTGGTCTATCATGGCCTTTCACAGTGCTAAGCTTCAGCTGCTTTTCATGACCTCTTCATGCCTTCAAAACCAGTATCACCCGGGTGACTTGTATACATTATCAAGTTCAGCTGCCAGTGTGAGGTACACCCTTGGCCACCCCAGGGATGCAGCTTCTCTGTCCTGACTCTGAGGAAACACTTCCCAAGATTTGACCTCAATAATCACCTTAATCTTAATCTTAATCTTCTTAATCACCACTCGTTTTCTTAATTCAAGTCAAGCAGCATCATTTATTCCAGTAAAGCAAAGGTTTTTCCTTCAGTGTTTCTCCTCTCTTGATAATCACTGCTGATTCTTCAACTCCAGTTAGATAGAGCTACAGATTCTCAACTCCAAATAGCAAATTGCCCTGATAGTCTTTAAGTGACTTTCAAATTTCCCCCTGGAACTTCACAAGCCAGGCTTCCATCATTTGCATTGCTCTTAACTTTCTTATTTTCAAGCATCCACAGAAAAGGTCACAAAGCTTTGAACACTCAATTGATTTCCTAGCCCCAAATTCTGAAGTCTTTTCACAATCTTTCCAAAACAACATAGTCAGATCTGTCACAGTAATACCCCGTGATTTTGGAACCAAGTTGTAGTAGTCAGGGTTACTCTTGCTGTGATGGAATACCATGACCAATGCAACTTGGGGAGGAAAGGATTTATTTTACTCACAGTTCCATTTAACATTTTGTCATCAAAAGCAGTGAGGGCAGGAACACTGACAGGGCAGGAATCTGAAGGCAGGAGCTGATGCAGAACCCATGGAGGGATGTTCCTTATTGACTTGCTTTCCATGGCTTGTTCAGCCTGTTTCCCTTAGAGAACTCAAGATAAATATCCCAGGGGCGGCACTATTGACAATGGGCTGGGCCTCCAACATCAATGTCAATTAAGATAATGCCCTACAAGCTTGCCAACAGCCAGATCTTATCGAGGCATTTTTCTCAATTGAGGCTCACTATTCTCAGATGAGTTTAGCTTGTGTTAAGTGGACATAAAACTATTCAGCACACACACTATATTTATGGTTTGAAAAGGTCACTGTTGAAAATAAACTGCAAACAAACTGCATCTCCAGGCATTACCAGCAGGAAAGTCAAGTGTTTTCAGTGCTCTAGAAACCAGTATGAAAGTGTCTTAACAAGCTAACGATGCATATTTTACATTTATTACAGATAATTGAATTTTTTTCTCACATGAAAACTCAATTTAAATATTTATAATAGTTTCATTAATATTTTCAAATTAGAAATGATTCCGCTCTTGTGAATTAGACAAATGGCTGAGCAGACCAGAGCTTTTCATACTTGTTAACCTGTCCTCTGCTTCTCTGTCCAAAATGACTTTTCAGTTAGTCTAGCTCTAAGCCTTATGGAACATTGTTTTGTTCTGGGATCCTTAAGGAAAACCATATGACAAAGCCAAAAGACCGCGACTGAGACATGAGGAAGTCAGGCCACTCTCCTACCAGCACTTGTGATGAAAGACTAAGGGAATAGAAAAGACAGTTCAGCAGATAAAATGGTTTTATATTCCCAAATGTCAAGATGACTGACAGTAGATAATCAACAGAAAAAAATAAATCACCATTTTTTTTATTTTTAAAATCATATTTTCTATGGAGGGCTGAAAGACAGTCAAGTTACATACTGGAACTCAATACATATCCCTTTGTCCTGACAATTTCATTGACATTCAAACATTCATTGAACACTGAAAATTTTTAATGAACGTTCAAAACATTTAGTCACAATGCATGTATTTCTAGTCACTTTAGGTTTTTTGTTTTTTTTTTTTTAAACTGGATTATGGAGTAATAATCTCTTAAATCCAAAATGATGGTAAAGTTTTAATATGGGTAGAGTATCCCACATCTTTACGGAAGTAGAGCTTTCTTTTTGAAACTGTGGGTTCTACATCTATCCATGGATTCCGTCAATGAGGATGGGACATATTTGGAGGACAACTGCCCCTCAGAACATTGGTGTTACAGATGTACACAGCCATATCCATCTTTATGCACAAGTGCTGAGGATTGGAGCTGAGGTCCTCCTGTGTAGGAAGTGAGTGCTCTTACCCACTAAGCTGTCTCCCTAGCCCCAGGATGTAATGTTTTTTAATGTGGGGGTTTCACATCCTTGTCACACTCAAACTCAAAATGATTACCAGTGATCAAAAGACAATAAGCAAGCCAAGTTGTTTTCTTTGTTGTTTTTCTTTTCTATTTGTAATTTAGTCATAATTTATAAAAAAAAAGACTCCCTGATTTCCCTTAATGCACTGATCTGAACACTGAACAAAATGTTGAACATTGATCATTGGAAAAAAAATTGGGTTTAATGGGAAAAGATATAATAACAATTGCATTCTTTGGGTTTTGTGTTCAAGGAATGTTTGAAACACGTTTAGGAATATGGACTCCCTTATTTTTACTAGCCTGAGTCTATCTTTTACTCATGACTTTATATAAATACTCCTTATCCATGTAAGTCCCTGAACAAAATTTTAAGTGGGTTCAATTTCTGAAAAAAAAAATTTCTGAAACTTTTCTGAAACTTTTCTATGCAGGCAAAGCAATACAATTAATTGAAGTACATTAAGTTATATCAAACATGTGACCATCAATAGCTCATAAGCAAATAAGAACATTATACCCTTAGTGGTACAAGGATTTCCTTCTGATCTGAGCATCAGAAATTATGAAGATGGAGACATTCATGGCACCTTTATTTCATGCTACGTTATCCTATTATAAATATCCTATTGATGACATGTCAAGTGGTACATTTCCTGGCACTGATAAAGTAGAAGACATATTGATTATAAAGGGGTTAAAATGAAATTATATGAATTTTAGAAAATTTAATTTGAGACACACTTAAGAGAAACAAACTAGATTGACCTTCACTAGGAAGAGTTTGGATTACATTTCCTTGTGATCAAAATGTGATCAGCATTTGACCTCAGGCAAACACCAGGATGCATCTCCCTGCATGCTTTGGGTCCTCTTATGGTATTATACTAGTTTTCTTCTTATATTTGTCAGACTAATTAGGTAGAATTGTTTCATGAAGGTTCCAACAGGTGAAAAAAAACTCTTGAGTATTTGCACAGTAGAACATATTTAAGCAACTTTATAAACAAAACTCCTGATGGTAATGACCCAAACTTAACCAAACTCTTTCACACAGTGCTTCCAACAATCTTCTCAGAAAACTTTTGTCCAAGGAAGTTTCATTGTGATGATAGAAATTCAAAAGCCTACCATTTAGTATTTAATTGAGGGAGTTGGAGTCAAACTCCCTGAGTTTCAAATTTAACTATGTTTTTTCTGTGCCTGGACTTCTTTATGTCTAAACCTCTCTATGCACAACTTTCTTTATCATAATGTGAGCAGAACAATAGTCTTACTTCATACAATTGCTGTGAAAATGAAATTAAGATATGCACTCAACTTAGAATAGTGTTATACATTCAGGACACGGTAGCTGCATTCCCATAAGCACAAAATTCATGTGAAACACTGCATATAATCCACCCTTCTAAATGTGAGCATATTAAAGGTTCTAAAAAAAATCTTCAATTAAAAAATCTGTTTAGTTTATTATATACTAAATTTAAATAGCATATTATCTAATACTAAATTAATTATCAGTAGACTATTCCAGAGCTAATCTCCTCCAATAATTTTTAGCAATGGTAAAATCAAGTTAAACTACCAGATACATCAGTACAAGCAATCATAAAAAAACAAGATCACAACACAAAGAAAGCTCATTAGGCAGATAATGACTGAGTTATTTTGAAAGATAACTATGTGACAAAACATACAAACTCAAAGGTAAGCTTTATAAACCAAACTGCAAGTGTCTAAATAGGAACTTTGAAGTACCTTTCTGTATTAATGATGTTCCAAAGCAATGGTCAGCTGTCATGGAATACTTGAAGATAGATTATCTCTTAGGTTTTTTTTTCTCTACCCTAAGCAATTATTTACCTATTCAGTACAGAGAGCAGAAAGTTAGCCTTGCATTCTGATATAGGACAAGAGATCACTCAGACTTCAGCCTATTGCTTAAGAAAAGTTTTTGGACTTGAGTAATAATACATATCTTTAATTGAAACTTCAGTACGTCCAGGCAAGTGATGTTATTCCTAATCTTCACAGAAATTTTCAGGTTGGTCATTTTAATGCCTGTTTTGCTCCTAAAATAATAATAAGTTTAAACAATAACTATTCACCTACTATAGCTCTGAATCTAGCAACCCCCAAGCTTTTATTTAGACTCAATTCTATGGAAATATGAAAACTACTATACTTACTATTAATGCAAGGAATTTAATAGATCACTGTACTTCCCTTGCATTTTAAAATCTTGTAAAACAATCATGTCTCTTTTTTATGTAAGGCAGACTCATCAAATCCTCAGAGAAACGGAGACATATACTTTGGTAAGAGCATAGAATCTGAGAAAACAAATCACTCCAGACAAGTGTTTTCTTCTACTAATTTTGGCTGGTGTAGGCAGAAACCCAGGAAATACTGTCTGGAAGCTTTGAAACAGTAAGGGAAGAGGCTAATTTCTTATGAACCTACAATGGGACACAAAAGAGTCTTAGTTCTCCAAAAAGCAAAATTCTTTCTTGCACCTCTCCTCTTCACACTTTGTATCTGGGGCTAGTATTTTTGTTACAGCAGAAATTCAACTTATATAAGGTAATGGAAAAATTGGATTAGCTATATGGAATTCTCATTTATCAATAATAATGTAAGGAATGTCTAAAGCTGTAGGTAGCTGAAGGGCATCTGTTCAGTACAAAAAAAAATTTATAGTTGGATTTGGCCATTACTGACTTAGAGAAATGAGTAGAGTTGACAGCAGTCAGGGTCAACTGATTACTAACACAAAAGTTAGAAAAAATAGGAAACATCTTTCTTCCTTCTGTTTTCAAGTAACATTAATAGGCAGAGAGAAATCCTTTACATGACCAGGATGGATTTGTAAGATTTTCTGTTATATAATATAATAAGAGACCACTTTGTCTACTCATCACTAATGTAGTATGTAGAAGGATCAATATTTCTCTTTTTTATGTATAAATTGTGCAAATGGCTGTCAGTGGGCTTGTCCCATTATTAGGCTATAACATCAGTGAACTAGCATTGATTTGCCATGATACCTGAGGCTATAAAATTATAATTATAAATGTTTATTGAGTAAGGTATAGACTTGGCATCATAGACTGAGAGTGGCCCAAGGCACATAAATAATTTGCAGAAGCAACATGAATTTAAACTAAAGGAAGAAACTAAAGCGATGCAGACAAGTAGATGCATGGAAAACTACCTGCTTTAAGGAAGCAGCTCAACTTTCTGTAGACGTAGGCTGGTAATCCAGGGGAAAGATTTGGTATTTAATTATTGGCTAAATAGTATCCCAGAGATCCAGTGGCCCATGGAGGCACTAAAACATACTTGGCTCTCTGTGTTGTCACTCACAATATGGAAGAAAACTGAAATAAGATGACATCCAGCAATTGCTATGACAAAGAATGTGTAACTTCTTCATGCCTTAACAAAAAGAAGCCTTGAAAATCTTGCTGACAGATTCACTTGTGACACATTCCCTAGAATCAAGATAATACCATGCTGTAGATGAGGCTGGGGCTCATAAGCTAGAGTTTCTACTAGTAAAAAAGTAAAATCTTGGTCAAGAATAGAATCGCAGCCTGGGTAGAGACTTAAGTTGAACCAAGTAACCATCTTATGAAGGCAGCTTATTTTAAGGCATGATAAAAGTTTGGTGTAATAATTCATTGTTTAATTTATTATTTTATTCATTAAATGGATTATTTAATGAATTGTTATGTAATGAATTTATTCCGAAAATCCCTGCACTCAGTGTAGTAGCTTATTGAGAAGATAGCCACGTGGTGTCCCAAGGACACCTGTTTTTCTGAGTTACTCAGAAAATTCTTAATCTATTCTTTTCTTTCTATATATTTTTAAGCATACTTTTCATTACATTTTGGGCTTCCCCAGCATCTGGGGCTTCCTTACGCTTTCTCTCCAGTCTCTCTCATTGCCACATGGCTGCTTGTACAACATATGTCTGACCTACATGCCAGCTTAAATAACATGGTTCCCTTTCCCCTTTCTCGCCTTCATTCCCTGGCCAGATGCTGTTACCTTCCCTGTGTGGTGTTCTTTTATATTCTAATGAAATTGTCCTTGAGCATCTGCTTGAGTTCATTCTGATTTAGACTGAGGAATCTAGGAGTGGCCCCTAATTTTCCCTGTGTAATCTGGAAGCCATAAAGGGACACCAAAATGTCCAGTAATTGTAAAGATGAGGAGGCTATGCTATATTTCATAGACATAGGATGTGGGTCCAATTACATCAAAATCTATGGCAATGATGTATCAAAATTCCAAAAGCATATCCCACAATATCAGAGTTGGCATCATTTCATATTTTTTAAATCTCTGTTAACTGTGTGAAGTAATATGTGAAATAGTAGCTATTTAGGTAGACTTAACATAAAGAACCATTTCTACTCCATGGCCTTTGAATAAGAATGTTACTTCTGCAACAAATATTACATTCACTATCCTCTTGCATAATTAGACACAATTAGAGGTGTATACATATTTAAATATAAATAAATAGTTTATAAGTCTAAATTTTGATCTTTGTTTTGGCTTAAGTTTCTAAATTTTACCTAAGTGATTTTATGATTTACTAACACATCTGGGATTGGGAGAATGGGTAGGTGGATAAAAATATATGTGTTTTTCAAGAACCTGGTCCAAATCCGAGAAATGATATAAAACTAGACATGTAGCAACATGGAGATGGAATATATTATAGTAACTTTTCTATTGCTTTGACAAAATACCATCATCAAGGCAATTTATGAAAGCATGTAATTGGGCTTATGGTTTCAGAGGGTTAGCATCTATGGTACTAGAGTAAAAGCATGGCAGCATGAACACCTGAGAGCTTACCTCTTGATCTGTAAGCAGGAGGCAGAGAGAAGACATTGGAAATATCAGGAGTCCTCTGAAATCTCAAAACTTATTTTCAGTGACACATCTCCAACAGGGCCATATCTCCCAATCCTTCCCAAACTATTTCTCCAACTGAGAAATAGTCAAATACATGTGCATATGGGACCATTCTTTTTCAAACAATCACAGGAGGCCAAAAAAGATAATACTATATACTGAAGCTCACAGATCAGTTAGACTAGTATATACTGTGGAAATAAGAACAAAAAGAAATTATGTTAAGCAAGATGGGAGGCAAAGACAAAGCTTCATGACGTCCTCTGACTTCAACACATATGTTGCGGCTTGTATGTGCCCATGGTCACACAGAGAAATGAACACACAAATATATATATTACATATACAGCACACACACACATTGTTTTAGGAAGGCCTACTATTTCTATAATAAAACCATAACTAAAAGTAGGCTTGGGAGGAAATGATTTATTTAGCTTATACTTCTCATCTTAGTCCATCATTGAAGGAATTCAGGGCAGGAACTCAGCAGGTAGGTACTGGGAGGCATTCAAAGATTATGGATGGATACTACTTCTCAGCTTGCCTAGAGCCAAATCATCTGGAGGCATTTTCTCAATTAAAGTTCCCTCCTTTCAGATGATTATAGCTTGATTTAAGTTGACATTATAGCTTGATTCATTCAGTTAAAATACACACCGAACTTTTTTTTAAAAAATGGCATGACCAACATTTCTGTGGATAATTGCTTAAAGAGAATTACCTACTCAAATTACAAAACAAATTACAAAAATAGCCTAAGATTACTTAGTAACATCCCACAGGAGATGTTAAGGAAGATTCCACTTACTTCTCACACCAGTGAACCCAGTAATGTGACTGTATATTTACATATTTCACTGTACAACTTGTAGATTAAGAAACAAATTGAAAATAGTTACTCTGAACAAATTATTATCGAATTATCCATATTGTTAGATTCCTGTCATAAGTAAGACACCCAGAGTAGGCCCCTTATAAGAAACTATAAAAGAACAAAATTATTTCATTTATTACGAAAAGAATTTTGTGCTGTTAATTTTTTTTCAGAATGACCTATAAATTTTAGCAATTTCAATAAATAGCTATTGCTAATTCTATCTTCCCCAAGTTCATTTATTCTGTATATTTACTAAACTGTTTTGTTATGTACTAGGATAAAAATTGTTAACAAGATAATTTCTTGACTACGTGAAATTTAATAGTTCAGTGGAAGAAATAAAGTTACATTGGGCATTAACAAAGTGTGTCCTAACCTTGGTCCCTACTTGCATTTATTAAAATATACTTTTGTGAACATAAACACATTCTACCTCAGGACTGAGGTACTAAAACATAAGTGGGAGAGTTATGATTGGGCTTGCAGACATAAAGATATTCTAAACAAACATTTGCATTTCTCAAGTTGATCATCAGACTGTTGAAAAAGATATTCCAAAGAAATAGGATATCCCCAGGAATCTCAAGCTAGGAGAAGGAGAAGGTCAGTCCTGTGAAAGAGATTTCATGCAGTTCTAATAGTTTCTCAAAACATCTTACATGATAAGACTGAGGTCTATACTACGAAGAGTCAGTCATAAGCAAGACCATACCTTAGCCCTTACTTCCTGGATGTACATATCCTTGGCCCTCTATTTAAATTTTAATCTCACTTAAGGACACAGAAGATGGACTTGGGGGAGTTGCTGCATCTCTCTCCCTCTTTCCAGTATAGAAAAGGGAATGAAATTGCTTTTTCTGCTTTCCATCATTTAAAAATACAGTGCTTCGAGGATGTATTAATCAGGGTTCCCTAGAAGAAAAGAGCTGATAGCATGAATATAGATATAGATAGGAGTGTGTGTGTGTGTGTGTGTGTGTGTGTGTGTGTGTGTGTGTGTGTGTGTAATATTACACATATGAATTATTAGAGTGACTTACAGGCTGTGTTCCAGATAGTTCAATAATGGCTGTCTACAAGGGCAAAGTCCAAGAATCTAATAGTTGTTCACTCCAAGAGGCTGGATGTCCCAGCTGGTCTTCAGTATTTGCTAGAATCTGGAAGAAATTGCTCTGAGAGTAGTTGGAGGATAGACATACCAGTTAGAGCAAGGGAAAGCAGACAAGCAACAAAAGTGTTCTTCTTCCATGTCCTTTATATAGGCTACCACCAGAAGTTGTAGCTCAGATTAAAGGTTGATCTTTCTGCCTCAAAAGATTTAGATGTAATATGAGTTTTTCCACTTGAAATTATTTAATTAAAAAAAATCCTTCACAAGTGTACTTGCTGCTTGTTTTTAGATATTTCCAGATGTAGTCAAGTGGACAACAAATACAGCCATCACAGTGGAGGAGACAGATTTTAAGCAATATCACAAAAAAAAAGAAAACCAAGAAAAAAAATCCACCAATCAACCAAATGCAACCTACACTATTAAAACATTGATTAAGAAAGTCTTAAGGCACTTTATGACAGCGAATGTTACTTAAAAAGAAAGACAAATAAGGTGACTAAATAAGCAATCATGAAATGACTATAGTCACCCAGAAACAGAATTTGAATGAAATGAAAAATAAGATCACATATCCAAAGAGCCTTAAATAGTAAAGGAATTTAGGATCAAATTGATTAAGAATATGATATCAGCAAGGAAATTGAGGATTTACCCTTACTTGTTATCTTATAATGATCTATGTCTATTCTAGAAATCACTACTGGATTTACCCATATGAACCAACCAAACGTTCACTAATAAGTTACCTTATCTAGTCTAATTGTCTATGGTATTTTAAAGTAAAAACAATTTTACATGTAAAATCTGTCATGTTGTAAATGCACTAAGAAAAATATGTACTCACCTGAGTGTGTAATACATACTTCACTTTGCATGAATTTAAAATTTGGTAGTTTTATAAAAATGCTCCTAATTCTGTCTATCAAGAAGACTCACAAGCAATGTTAACAGCAAAACTCTCAAAGCTGGGAGTGATTTCCAAGAGTGGAACTGGAGGACAGTGAAATAGAATTTAAAAAGTAGTGCTACTCTTTCCTGGAAGAAGGATAATGGTGAATCAAATCACCATCTGGTGTTTGTATTGTTGTTGTTTAGCTTTTGTTTTTGCTGTCTTTGTTCTTTTTTTAAGCACAGTATTTTTATCTACTTTTAAAAATATCAATAAACTCTGGTTTTTAACTGAGTACTTTCTAAATGGTAATTAAAACAGATGAACCAAACATTTAGGACATGCTGCTGCCAGGTGGTCACTTCTTATTCCTCTTGTCAGCAATAGCTCAAAAGACCAAACTCAAATTGGGGTGAGCACTCTACTCAAACTAAGAGATGAAGAGATGCTAGAAATTTTAATGGAGCATGATTCAAGAAAGTATGAATAGCCAGGGCTGCCACTGACACAAACACTACATACATAAATAGCAGGTGATGATGACTTGGAAAGTCTGTCATTAGAGTTACAGCAAAGTAACTATAGATTTTAGTTCAAAGCCTACCTTAATGATATTTATACACATGAGATTAAAGAGATACCATTCCAAAAAATCTGTTCCCTCTTTGTAATTTCCAGTTTTTTTTTTTTCTGTAGTCCCTTGTTTACTGTCCTGAGAGACAGCTTCTCACATTAGTGAATTCTCCAGAAACCAAGATATCCCAATAGTCACCAATGTTTTTGATTGTACACTGCTAATCAGTGTCTCTATTCTCCCATTTCATTAAATGTCTAGAAATTACATCACACTAATTAGAAAAAAAAGTATTTCCCATTTCTTCCTGATGCACAGTATACCCTAATTCATAGCAAAGCTACCAGATGCCAGTTTTGCTGGCCACACTCCTGGTTTGGAAAAGGCATTGTGCTACCTCCGTCTCATGACATTGGTTAAGAAGATGCCTTTTGATGCATCTCAGGTATGTGCTTATGAATTGCAGCAGTCAAAAGTAAGATGAATTCATATTCATATTTATCCTCTCTCTCTCTCTCTCTCTCTCTCTCTCTCTCTCTCTCTCTCTCTCTCTCTTCCTCTCCCTCCCTCTCTTTCTCCAGCTGTCACAGAGAAAGCCAGTTTAAAGAGAATAACAACAGCTTAAAGCTCAGAATGAGAAATAAAGATGCAGTCAAGTGTCATTTTCTCAGAGAAAAAATTTTCCTGCACCAGAACCTGGCTTAAATTCTGGAAATGTAACACTCTTTCTATATAGGGTATAATTTTTCTGTTGCTTTTAATTTTTTTCTTTGACTCATATGATTTTAGAATATTCAAATGTGAATATAATTGTAATTTTTTTTAGAAATTATAATAATCACTTCAAGTTTTGATGTGTCATTTCTACAGATGTCAGTATATGTGTGTATATGTATATAGGTGTGTGTGTATATATGTATATACACACATATAGACATATACATACACGCATATATATGTACACATATATATGTATTGCTTGATTTTATAACATTCTATAAATTATGTAAGGATTTAAAATATTTCTTGGGCAAATAGATTTTCTTAGCGTAAATTCATCATTATAGTCTTTATGAGAGTGGAGTAAATATAAATGCTTAGAATTTAGTTCAAAATGGCTATCTAAAAAGAGTCAATATGTTAAAAGTCATGGAGTCAGGCTAGGGAGGTAGCTCAATTGAGAAAGTATTACAATCCCAGTGCTAATAAGTCAGAGACAGGAAGATTGCTGGGACCCACTGGCCAGCCAGACCAGCCCACTTGGTGAACCCTAGATCCCTATGAGAGACCTTGTCCAAAAACAATAAATGTTTCTTGAAGAATGACAAATGAGGCTAATCTCTGACCTTTACACTCACATATTTCCATATGCATGAACACATACACATGAACCCAGACATGAACACATACACGCATTCATGCACACACATATGAACACACAAGAAAGTGAAGAAACAAGTATATATTGCTAAGAGAAAGAGAAAGAAGCCATTCATAAAAGCTACATACTATATGATTACAGTTTTATCACAATCCAGAAAAGCAAACCTAAAAAGTCTATAATGGAATCAGTAGCAGCCAAGCATTGGAGAAATAGGAGGCATAGGCAGAGCTCAGAAGATTTTAGGGGAAGTGTTATTGTAATTGTGCATACAAATAATTATAGGTTTCTTCAAACTTATGGGATATAAAACAAAAAGAATGATCCCCAATGAAAAAAATAGGCTGTAGGGAAGAATGCATTAATGAAACTTCATTCATTATAGCAAGTGTACCACTCTGAAGGCAAAGCTATTGAGGACAGGGGTGGGCTACACATGTTGGAGGAAAGGATATACAGAGAAGTTGCTGTACTTTCTTTTCATTTATACCATGAAATTAAAGTGAACCTAATATGTAAATATTTTTAGGTAGTTACATAGAAGCCATATGGAAATATGTGTGACACAAGAAACACTAATATGTATAAGAAAATTTATCACTTTTTCAAACCAATTAATTTATTGGGACAATTTTCTTAGCAAATGTGTCCAATGCTTGGTATGAAACATGCTAATCCATTCAAATATGGTTTTATTGGGTTGTTATTGTTTTTGCCTTACTTAAAAGAAAAAAACCAGCATCTTGAATATTCTAGGCTGTCCTCAAACTCACTGTATAGCTGAGGCTGGCCTTGAGCTCCAGATCCTCCTGTCTCTAACTCCTAAGTGCTAGGATTTCAGTCATGTGCCTCAGGCAGGCTAAATGTACTTCTATTCATCTACCATTTCTAGGTCTTGTAGTATTTCTGACCTTTCTAACCCATCTACTAAAGCATAATGTATGTTTTAAGTCTCTCGATCTTCAAGTAGTTATAGTAGTACACCTACTGTGTGGGCACACCAAGGAGGCATTCTAATACATGCACACTCTGCCAGACCTCAGCTGAGGGAACCACCATCATGGCTAATGCCTACTCAACAGTGGAACCCTGAGCATCTGAGCTCAGGTGCTTTTATTCATTCAGAACTCCTCAGGTACAAATCATAAGCAGTCAAACATCCCCCACAGAAGTACAACACCTGCAGACAATACAAAATGCCAAGGCCTTCGCATCCCCTTTTCCAACAATGCACAAAACCATTTTAAACATAACTAAAAATAAACTTCTACAACAGGTAGTTCTTATTTTTCTATCATTGACTTATAATTTTTCTGGTGAAGAATCTAACGTCAGTGCATCAATGTGCCTGCAGTGGAGACTTAGTGACTACTCAATCATGGGCTGGGCAGCATGTCCCCTCTGTCTTCTACACTTCTTGCAAATTACTAAGTGATCAAGAGACTTCATTGAAGTCTTTTACAATTCCTTTGGACAGACTGAGTATACGCAAAGATTTAGCAGAGCAGCTGACTTGTCTACAATAAGTTAAAGACGCTATCATATGCCCCAGTAATCCAATTTCTAGGCATGTACTGCAAAGACCTGTAAGTCTATGTCCACAGAGATATTTGTTCAAAAATGTACACAGTAGCATTATTCACAACATCCAAAAAAGTAGACGCAATCTAAACACCCATTAACTCATGAATGAAGAAACAATACATGATGTATCCACACAACTAAAAGCTGTCTGCCCAAAAGGAACATAGGTAGGGATACACAATTCAACATGGATAAATACGCTGTAAGTGAAAGAAATCATATACCAAAAACCACATCATTTTATAAACTTGTTTAAATTAAATGCCCACTGTGGACACAATTTTAGAGAGTGATTATAAATTAGGCAACTAATGAAAATGCTTATGGAAGGTAGTTGCTTTTCAGCAGGTAAAACCTCACTGGGACAAGATAAAGATGATAGACAGCATGAGAAATACACTAAATACTGCTGAAGTATATACTTTATGAGTGTCGAATTCTCAATGGATTTATCAAGTATCACCTTTATTATCACCTTGACTCCCTTAATTATTTAGAAATTGCAGTGATTGTTCATTTTCATTAAGGAGAGTAGTTGTAGGGAGACACTTCTCATCTATTTGGACAACAAGTGGTACATTTTCTTTTCAAAACTAGGTTAACTGATTTTTTTCTTTATTCACTAATAGTCAACTGATTATCTATCATCTCACCAATAAAAGAGATCTTGTAAATACAAACATACTAACACAGACATATGAATTCAGGCATGGAGATGAGTTCAATAGAGTTTGGTATCCTGAATTATTTTCACTTTTGAACTTCAAATGACCTCAACAAGTAGATTTCTGCATCCATTACATGGTCCTACTAGGGGTTTCAGTGGCTTTATACATTTCTTACATAAGAAAAGGAATCATAATTTCCTCACTGATCTTTGATTTTTTTATAGTGGAATTATGGTATTCTAAGCATAAATCTGGGATTTTATGTGTTTAGTTTTACAGGTTTCCAGTGAGAATATATAACTATCTATATGTCTATATAATATATGTGGACACATATATAATATAAATGTAGACAGTATTATAATGTAATATAGTCTTAGCTATGTATACAACTAATATACATAACATATTCCCAATTATAAAATTTAAAATGTATCTTGGGTTTATATAACCTTTATAGAACCTTTCTATTTTATCATGGACTTACAGGATTTTACCCCCCTCTTATATTTCATATCCTTTATAGTCAAAATATACACGAAGTTCACTTGGACAGTGAGCATGATAAAAATAGAATATCTCATAATTAATTTTAGTGTTTTGCATATTCCATGCAAAAATGTTTTAACGGTAAGTCTGTGTTACTATGACCAAGCAAATTTCCAAGAAATGTAAACAATACAAAAAGTTTCACATTCATTTTCCACCTCCTCTTCATTTAGTGTGGTAACATTATGCATGCAGTGTCTAAGGGTCCAGTCACTTCTGAAATGACTTGTAGAAACAAAAATCCTCCAAAATTCTCATTTGCATTGCCTTTTCATACTTTGTATCACAACCTTAAAGCATTTTAAGGTAATTATTATAAAGCATATCACACTTAGGATCTTTCTATGAAAAATTGGTTGTGGTGTATTTTATCATCTGTGACAAAGTTATCTTGCTTACGTTTTTTTTCTTATGATAATTTCTGATCAATGGAACATCAAAATAACTTTCTCTTCAATATTTTATGTAATTGTGTGGTCTGGATCCTTTTGAAGGAGGAGCTTCTTGGAGTGTAGAGTCTAACTTCACAGAGTTCACTCTTCTCTTCCACATGTACAGTGTTCAAAGCACAAGGCAGCTCCCTGGCTATGCTCGTCCACAGCTTTGATCTAGATCTTCTCTCTCCTTTCCTCTCTTGTCTATCTCCAGCTCTGTATTGATTTCACTCCTGCTGTTTCTCTTCAGTTGGTGACCCTATCCTGGAAGAAAAACATAGAAAGTTAAGGTATTGTTTCTTAATTTATGTGTAGCTATTGATATGCATTGGATACTGTATGATATTTTGCTCATGATGATAAATCACACTGATCACATTAGTATAAACAGCATACATATCCTCCCAAATGTTTATCCCTCAATTTTATTGGAAATATTCAAAATCCTTGTAATCATATTGAAATATACAATATTGCTGTTGTATATCACAGAGTTCTGAATGTATTTTCTTTACCTAGCCACAATTTTGTACCTATTAACCTCTTTCAATTCTCCCTCTCTCCTACCCTTTCCCGTCTGTGGTAACCACAATTCTACTATTCACTTCCATGATAGGTTTGGAAGCTCTAGAAAGTGTACAGACTGTTCTGGGCTCAGTTCTTTGTTTATCCTGACTGGATTAGGCAAAAGTCTCAGTGTAGGCTGCTGTCCACATGGAGGCTATTGACTCTCTATGCTAAAGTCCATCAGTACCCTATCTGTTCTTTCTCTCTGCCTCCCAGAGTCATGCATCTCTGTGGACACAGATGGCTAGCTTCGTCCGTACAACTTTTGGAAAATTCTGAAATCTCTCTTATTGCTTTTCCTATAAAGACTAATATTGGCTTTGGTTTTCTATTTATTAGCATTGTGTGTGTGTGTGTGTGTGTGTGTGTGTGTGTGTGTGTGTGTGTGTGTGTGTTTCTCAACTCTGAGAGTTTATCAGTTTTCTCTCATAGTTACTAAACAAATAACTGTTTAAAAAAGACTTTAATGTGTTCATGCAAAAGTGACTATTTGGAAAGAACTGAAAAGATTGATGAAAATAGTTGTAATTTTAAATAACTTTTATAAGCAATATTTGCATTTTTGAATAGCTCTAATATACTACCACCTAGCACAACATAAGATGCATTTGATATAGTGGACACAGTTAAAACTGTGCAATACAATATTAACTACATTTTCTTTACTGTGGAAATAAATTACAGAAAACTTTAAGAATCAACTTTAATTTTGCCTGAACCATGGTATTCAACATTCATCAGCTCAGTGCTCCCCATTCTAAGGTTCTGTAGCTATGTTCCTTCAGATGTCTCTGTTCATATGTTTATTTAGTTGTCTCCATGCAAATAACTTTATTGAGTAGAATTTAATTCAGTTTCATATTCTACAATACTGTTTGTAAATCTTAAGCAAATATGAAAACATTTAATTGAATAGCTGACTTATTCCTCAAGACCTATCTAAGAAACAGTAGTCACAAAAAGAAAAGAAAAAAGGAAAAAAGAGAGAAAAAGGGAAATGACAATCAGATATCTGACCAGAAATAAATAATAGGTGTGAGACATCAATAAACCTTAATATAATTTACTTATACTTCAGTATAAGTTAGTAATATTGATGGAGTGGGTTTTAATATAATTGTATGTTTGTATAGAGGCAATATTATAAATAAGGGTTAGAATTAATATACTTCATAAAGTTTTAATACATTTATAGACAGCAACTGTTGTGACTATTTCTACTGATAAAGGAATTTAACATGTATTTCATGTTTTTGCTAAATTGGATTTTAAGACTATTTTGTAAATACACTATGATGGTTTCAGAAGTGCCTTCTGAGTCACATTGGACCATTTTAAATTTACCTGTCCCTGGGACTGCTTGTATGCTTCTGTGAAACCTTAAATAAGGAAATTGGCCAATACTGGAAATATCAAAGTTGTCGCAGGATGGGTAGAGGACTATACTTTACATGTCGCAAATGTCATCCAAAGAAGCAACAGCCACGGTTGTAGCTGAAATTTAAATAGGATTTTTCTACCCCATTTCACCATGCAATCTCAATCTGAGCAGTATTTTCCGTTTTCTACTGCAGTGTGAAGCCAGGTCATATGACTTCCTGTGACTGCTGCTGAGTCCCAGTCCATCTCCCTTACATTCACCTCCTTTTGCCATGTCCAATCAGTGATCCACACACTTGACCTCTTTGTTTGTCTCAAAAAGTAGAAAAAGACCGTTCTTCTAGTTGTGCAACCATTACCAAGTTGTTCCCATGTATGGAAGATTCCACAAGAAGAATTTCCAACCAAGTTATCTCACAGTTGCAGGACTGAGGAGTGGGAATGAAAGCCATTAAAGTGTGAGGATTTGAACAGTGAATGCTTCCGGCCCAGGCATGCATTTATGAGACAAGTTAGTGCTATTTCCCGACTCTAGAAACTTCATGGGAGTGAATTGTTTGAAGGGAAGACTATAAGTTGGTCTTGCATGACAGCTAAATATAACCTAAAGCAGAGCTGGGCATGTAGCACAGCTGTAGAGTCCTTGGCTGGCATGTATGAGGTCCTGTGCTGCCTTCTTTGCTACACTAGCTGGCCTGTGAGCTTCCGGGATCCTCCTGTCTCTGCCCTCAGTGCAAGAATTACATTTACTGACCCCAGTTTCTGGCTTTTACTGGGTTCTGAAGATACAACTTTGGGTTCAGGTGTTTGTGTAGCAAGCTCTTTATCCACTGATCCATCTCTCCAAATCTGTTTGTTTGTTTGTTTGTTTGTTTTTCATTTGTAACAATCATGATGACCCAACTCATTTTTTCTATTAGGACTTTTTCTTCTACAAATCCTGAGGTTTCCAAAAATGAAGTTATAGGACAAAATGCCACAGGAGAAATGTGCCCTTATTTTCTTTTTCTGCTTTTCAACCAAGTTCATTTCAGTTCCCATGATAGCAACAGTGAATATACTGTTGGGGGGCTCAGCTTATAGATCCAGCAAAACTGTGCACCAGAAACAAATACATTACACAATGACCAGGTACCCAGCATGCACATTTCTCTTTGTAAAAAGTCATGACATATTCTCTTAATTTGTCCCTTAATCATCACTTCTGCTCATCTGGTACAAAATATTGTTATTCAGGTTTCCCTTGTAACGCCACTTTCTTATCTGGGCCTGAGACATGCGGATAAACATCTTCCTTTAGGAATTTTTGTGAGGCCCACTGTTCTACAAAAAGTGCATCCTCAGTAGATAAAACCCAGAAGCTGTCAAATGTAGATTTAAAATGCCCAAGTTGCTTTATTATGTGAAAGTGTTTCTTAAATCCTTGAGACAATTACAACTGTGGGAGGAGGACAAACTACAAGTCTTCTTGAACGTTAACTATTCTGCATCAGTATTCTAAATACTAATTCACACAAGAGATATCCAGAATGTTCTGTCCATGACCCTGGCTTTTATAAAACTTCAAATTCATCAGATTTTCAGAGATGAGGATCACACAGAAAGGCAAACTTAGAGCCATTATCGTAAGAGCTGTGTAAACACCACTGACATTCAGATCAACCAAATATAAAGAAGTAAAAGGAAGAATCACTTGTGAGTCAGGAAGTTTAAATCTTGGTTTAATTCCCTAAACTGTGAAACCTGCTCTCCTTTTCTTTCCTGCATTAAATATTATATTGAAAGAATTCAAAATTTCATTTTAGATTCTCCAAAGTTTGCCCAAACAAGAAAGCTGTTATGTCATGTGCCAAAGACAAAAGCTCTCCTTTAACATTCTTTCAAAGAGTCTAGAATTAATTTTCATCACTTTTTTTCTACCTATGCATTTGTTCCTTTGAATGTGTTCTTTCTTGTGTCAGCACGGAGAGAGAGCCCTAATCTCACTTCTTTTTATGTTTGGGATGACACACTGCATACCCCAATTAGCCAAAACCAATGATTATTTCTTGGAGATATCAACAAGGCTCTCAATCAAATGTTAGTGGTTGGCCACAGCCTACTGTAAAGAGCTGATGGGAATATTGACCAGTAAAAATAAAATCTCACTCACAGGTGTCATTCATTTCGACTTCCCAAAAGTTTAAAATTCCTTCAAATGACTTAACTGTCAAGATTCTAAATTTTAACTTTATATTATTTATTAAGTTCTATAGTTTCATTTACTAATTTAAGCTCCATCAATTTTAAGATAATGCATATTCTGCTTAAGTGGATGATGAGATTATGCATTTTGTTTATGGAGATAATATTTAATATTTTCTTACTTCTGACTTTAAATGACTTAACATTATAAAATATAAGCCATAACTTCTTTTAATGTTGGCACTAATGTTAACATTTGTCACCACTCACATAAAAATGAGAAACAGTTATGAGATTCTCTTGCCAAGTCACAATGCTCAGGTGGCATCTTCCATGGCAACATCTGGCTGCTGACACCTGGCTTCCATTGTTTTAGACAGGACACAGGGAGTTGTTCCTTAGCGTCTGTAGGGTTTGTAGCTGTATGTTTAGCCAACTAGGGATTTAATATATTTTGGTAAGAAAATGTGTCTGTCTACTGCACATGTGGTCACTTTATGCCTTGTCATTGTTCTGGAATTAATACAGTATAATAGCTGTTATTCATTCAGCACTTACATTCCACTAGGCATTATAAGTAACTTAGGAGAAATATAAAGCATATATGATAGTATGTATGGAAGCACAAATCTATTTTGTATGAGGATCTTGTTAAATCTTTGATGTTGGTGTATAGGAAATGGCCCTGAAATTAATTCCATGAGGATTCCAAACTATACTATTAACTGTATGCTTCCTTTGATATTACCTGCTATCTACATAGACATTTGCGTTCTACTTTATTTTTTAAATACTAAAGCCATGCTACCTTACATTCAGTATTTATTCACTTGTTCCTCATACTTTTTGGGGGAATATATCCTCACATGTGTGGAGGAAAAAATCAAATTTTAAAATAATGGATCACACTGAAAACACTAGATATTAGCAAAGGCTTTTTTGTGCAACTGATTGACATTACATTTACAAGTTTCAATGTGACCAAGGCAGACAGTACACCCTTTTAGAATGTCATAAAGAAGGGAATCTGGGCAATGACCCACCCAATGAAAAATTAATGCAATTATGTGGTAGAAATATCCATTTCATTCTGATGGGATCTATTTATTTAAAAGGAGAGAGAAGGCTAGAGAGATGGCTCAGAGATAAAGAGTATCTGATGCTCTTACAGAGGACCTAGTTTCACATTCTAGCACTTACATGGCAGCCCACAGCCATCTGTAATTCCAGTTTGAAAGGGATCCAACACTCTTTTCTGGCCTCCATGGGCACTGCACTCATGTTGTGCAGACATGCATATACGTTAAACACCCAAAACACCTATATACCCATTCATATTATATATAGGGACAGACAGACAGACAGGACAGAGAGACAGATAGACAGAGACAGAGTGACAGAGACAGAGACAGGGAGATACAGGAACACAAAAAGAAGCAGGGGGGATGGTTCATTTGATACAAAGTCCAAGCAGTGTTTGTGGTAATGGGGGCAACATGGATGTATTGTCATGTATTTGAAATTCAAGCCACTTTAGAGATTAGCTGTGATGCACAAAAGCATCTATAGAGACTTCTTGCAGTGAGTAACTAGATGTTTTGATTGTTTCTCTGTTGAAAGGGTTGGCATATACAGGGGTGTGGGTGGGTACTGTTCAAATGAAATTCCAGCTATCTCAGAAGACTTCCAGATACTAAGATTGGTTTTCTAATGGCCCTAGATTTTATTTTTACTCTCAGCTCCTCAAATTACAAGCACCCACAAAGCTAACAGTGCAGGGCAGCCATTAAGCAAGGTTGTTGAGAAAAAGGTATTCTACTAAGTAGAAACATAAAGATCCTATGAAGTAGAAATATTTTTAAAGCATTTATTAAGACACAATTCACACATCAAATTTATCCACTTATAATGATTAATTTGAGAAGAACTTAATATATCACAAGTTTGTACAAATTCTCAAATTTGTCCTCTTCTTATTCTCAAGAAATACTCCAGTTCCCTTAGCCATGCTCTCTAATCACCTTTCTCCCCAGCATTAGCATATCGCTAATGTATTTCCTATTCTTATAGATTTACCAGTTCTGTGCATTTCACCATGAATGGATCATACAACATGTGGTCTATTATGCCTGGCTTCCTTCATTTAATTCAGGGGTTGGAAGTTTCATCCATGTCCCAACATGTACCTTGTACCAGGAGGCATTCTTTTTCATAGGATTTTACAATTTTCACTTCTTTGAATGTTTCCTATGTGATAATATATATGTATTTGTGCATTCATGTGTACATAGACACATTTTAATTCTATGTGCAAAGACATTTTAGCTGATTTAGAAAGCTATGAAGTCAAACAACCATTCTGTAAATACTTTTACATGCATTTTATATAACATGCAGACAGAAGGGTTGTTTGAATATTTAAGCCATGTTACAAAAATTAGTAATACTAGATGTAATTCATGAGGCTATTTTCAATATAAAGAACCAGCAAACCACCAAGTGAAGCTACTGTATACACGTACTTCTGCTGTTCAAAATCTTATTTGAGGGAATAGACTTTTTTCAAATATTAATATTTATCTACAAGTAATAACTGTTGGTGGATACAGGGCACTTCTGTGTAAAAATCCACACATGTGTATGTGTGTGTGTGTGTGGGGGGTGTGTGTATTACACATATTTATTTGCAAGTCAAAAGGAAAAATAAGCAGGTGCCCTTGCTTTCAGTTTTATATTGCTGCTTGTATTTCCTGAATAGTGGTGGTCAGCAAGGTTGCTGTGTCCCTGAGCACCTGCGAGAGCACCCCTCCACTCAGACCCTGGCTCCACAGGGAGCATCATTCTTTTCAGTACACTTCCCATGTGTCAAAGTCAGTGCACATCACTGATGCGAACTAGCTTTGATGTAGTGCTGGATTAGAGTGATTTTCAAATTGCTACTTTGGCGGAAGCTTAAACCACATTTAAGTAGTTACTAATACCGAGTTTTATTTGACTTAATTCAAAGGGCTGCTTCTAAAGTAAACAGGGAGCTAGTAAGTCACAGAACAAATCCGTCTTGTGTGCATAGACAAGTGTTTGCCTTTGAGGAAACTGGTCTAAGAATATAGATTTTTTTTTCCCAAAACAATAAAAACAAACGTTTTTATTTATTTATTTCCTTATTTATTTTTACTTGAACTAAAAACTGAGTGGGGGAAATTAACATAGCTTGTAAGACATAAATCTTCTCCACTTTATGATATATAAGTAAAATAAAAATACGCTTAGTTTTTATTTCATGTTTTTCTGAATGAGTATCAAAACCCAAGTTTAGATCCTGAAAACCCTGTTTCAAAGCACCTTTTTTTTCAAGTGTGCACTCCACAATTTGAGGATATAGGATTTTCACTTCCCACTGCGGGAAAAACTGAGGTAAAGAACCTTCCAGACTTGCTGCTAAGACACCAATTAGTTGTCTTAGTAAAGCACAGAGTTTCCTGTTGTCCATGCTTTAGTGTCCTTAGGTAAAGGATATGTCACCTTGATGGATGCTGGCCAAAGGATACCAGGAAGATCTTACCTGAACAGGTAGATTTCTATTCCAAAGGGCTAGACATGTGGACTTCCTATGAAAGAGGTTGCCTGGAGTTTGGATACTTGGTTACTCAACACAATCACAAGGAGACCATTTCTGACACTGGCCCGGCAACCCTTACGTGTAGAAAATCAGAATATTTTCACCTGTCAGCAACTTCACAATTGCTGAATATCAGATTAACAAATTAAGCCAGTTTCTTGACTGACATCTGGGGAAGCAGACAATAAGGGTTTTAAAAATATTTTAATCCAGTTCTTTAAGATTCCAAAGCAGGCTAGTTTATCAGAACATACTGCCTCTCAATCTATAAAAATATCTCTGCATGGATGTATTCAATCTGACCCTCCATGGACTCTAAATTTAATATTGAACCTAAATTTTATTAAGCTTAAATTAATAGTTTCTTTCACATACATATATGAAGATGTTGCACTATAGCTGGTCAAAATATTAAATCTGTGCCCCTATTTTCAGATAAAGAATCAAGCCATATGTGGAAAAATTTTAGTTTCTACTCATATACATTTCTTCCTATTTAGGGAAAAATGTGACTCAGAGTAAGGTGAGCAGGCTCAGAGAAAAAGTATCATTAGCTTTAACTAATTACTGCATAAATTCCTCAAAATGCTAGCTATTTGGGTGGGAAATATAAACATGAGGCCAAAAGTGACTCAGACTTAAAAAAGAGAAAAGCTGTGGGGAGCTTGGCAGCCATCTTGCAACCATGACAATAATCCTTATAATGAAGCCAGGACTAAAAGCAACAGTAAAATCAGGATGGTTTGTAGCTAATTATACCACATCCAGAGCTTCTGCTAGCTCTGAGCCTCCTACTTTGGAAGTTTAATGTAACAACATGATTTATGGGTACATTAACTTGAGTTAGAATGTTTTGTTTTACCCAGCCTAAACATTCTAATTGGTACATCCTGCATCAGGTTTTGCTTAAGATATTTAATCTCTGGTTAGCCAGGATAAATCCAGTTTTCCCTCTTTGGGGGACACCAAAACTGACAATTTTTTCTTTCTTAAAATACTTCAAAGATAATTCAGAACATAGTGCACAAAATATGGCTGACCAAAGAGTCAACTATCCAACAAAAAATTATGAGTTTCTTGTTCCAATGGGAGACATAAAACATAAAGAGCTCAGGAGGAGAGAGAAATGGTGACTCAGAGACAGCACATAAATAAGAGCATAGGCTAGCCTTCAAGGGAACCATCCAACTTAGGTAATACCTCCGAAACAAAATATAAAACTGAAATTATTTAAGCTGCCGTAAGTCTACCAGAATTTGATGTTAGCTAAGGTCCTTTGCTGAATTAAACACGATTTAGGAATTCATAAGCTGTTCACTCTCTCTCTCTCTCTCTCTTTCTCTGTGTGTGTGTGTGTGTGTGTGTGTGTGTACGTACTTGATGAAACTTGTTTCTGCATATTGATTACTTCTAGCTAAATCCTTTGAATGGAATAGAGGTCCACCCTGTATCTGTATCATGAATTATCACTTCAACAGACATAAAGGAGGCTTTGAGGAAACACAGCATTTTACAACTCTTGAAAAGTTTTCAACAACATATTGACACATCAACCACCATTTAGGAAGGAAAGGACAAAAGTCCTACTTCTGCATTTACTCATGCTCTTCCTCTTCATAGTTGGGAATGCAGTGTTATGTCAAATATCAGCTCTCATTAAAACTGCCAAAGATATAGTTACCATTTCCACCGAGGATCCAGCATCTTATCTTACACACAGTAGGGGAACTTAACATATGAAGCTAGTGGCAAATTACCTGTGTTATTCACTGTAGTATCTTGAAGTCCAACTGCACATTTGTTCATCATAACAAATACGTGTTACAAACACAGGAGTACTTACTCCTGAGCATTCTCAATGAAAGTTTGTCATGTTGAGTGTTCACCACAAAATTTTCGACATTTGCCAAGTTGCTTGTTTTGACTAAATTATTACACAATAACGACTTGCCAGCTTTAAAGTTCCACACATTTTATTACATGTTTTACATCTTTAATACATTTATTACATGTTTACTAAAATTTCTATGTAGTTAGCCTTCAGTTACTCAGTTTTCCTCCTTCACAGTCAGCAGAAGAGATTTTGAAGGGGTAGCAATTAGATAAAATTTCAATGCCTGGCATAGAAGATGTGGATTTCCTATCAACATCATCTGCTTTCTATCTTTACTTAAGACATTGTGATATACCTCAGATATTCTAGAATGTACCTTTTCCTTATATGTGTACAACGTGCTGGTTTGTCGTAGATTCATAATGCAGTATTCCAATAAACACCAATTTCAGAATTGTTTACCTATCCTAGAAAATAAAGCTAAGCATTAACTGTCACCTTGCAGACTATCTCCCAGCCCCTGGAAAATGCTAGTCTTCTTGCACTACGAATTTGTCTACTCTGGGTTCTTCACATAAACTTAATCAGTCAATATGCAGACTGTTCTTACTGTTTTCACTGAATATAGTGGCTTCAAGGTCCATGCATGTTGTATTGTGTCCTAGTATGTCACTACAGGTACAATCCTAATCCATTATATGCATGTTATAAAGATTTTTCCTCATTCCTTGTGGATAAGTGAATCATTTCTATATGAGGCGAGGGAAGCATCTATGACAATGTTATTAGAAATACTTCTGCATGAATATTTGTGGAGACTATTTTCTTCTTCTCTCCTCTGGGTATATAAATGAAAATTGGCATCGTACTTGATTATTAGGGGACTACAAACTATTTCCCAAACTAGCTACATCATTCGGCATTTTCCCAAGAATAATAATTTTCCAAGAATAAGGGTTCTGACTCTCCAACATGAGTGATTTTACTGATTCTTTCATTAAAATCTTCCCACAAGTTTAAAAGGATATTTCAGTACATATTTGATTTACATTTTTTATACTTTCTTTATGTCTGATCATTTTGTGAATGTCATATGCTTGTTCTCTATCAGAAAATTCTATAAAGGATTGACTACTAAGAAGTTTTCCCTATCTTTATGCAATTTGTCTTTTAATTACTAAATATAAATTATAGTAGTTTTCTATTATGAGTATTGTATCATTCTTAGGTATAGTTTCTCAAAATATAGAATTTTTGTGATGGTCTTTCCATTTCATTGTTCTGTTTAAAACATGGATTTTAGCAATTTTAAGGCATTTATATATTTTCTCTTTTGCTGCTTGCGTTTTGGTGTCAGATCTAAAAGAACTCTTGCAGGTAGTCGTGTTGTATGACTTTAATCCTAGATTTTGGGAGGCAGAAGCAGGTGGATCTCTAAGTTTGAGACCACCCTGGTCTACATAGTGAGCTCCAGGACAGCCAGAGCTTCACAGTGAGGCCTGTCTCAAAAAACAAACAAAAATTTAAAACATTGTCTTAAACCAAAGTCAGGAAAGATTTATGCCTCAATTTTCTTCCGAGTGCTTGAAGGCCATTATCTGCTTAGTTCATCTTTGTGTGTGGCATGAGGCAGGGGTCAATCTTCAAGTGTTCTCAAGTACATATCTAGTTGTCCTTTCACAAGTCAATGAAAAAAAATTATTTCCCTATTACACTGTACTGGAAACCTTTCTGAAAATCAATTCGTCATAGATGTGAAAATTAATTTTGGTACTTATTCTTCTATTTTATTGGCCTACGCTTTTATCCTCATGAATACCACACTGTTTTAATAGCTGAGCTGAGCAACAAGATTTTAAAGTCTGTGAGAGTGAGTCATGCATACTTTGATCTTTCTCTATACTGTCGAGGCTATTCTATACCCTTGCAATTCCATATTACTTTAGAATCCTATGTAAGCACAACTTTAATTTTGCAAATGTAATTTTATATATATATATATATATATATATATATATATATAATATATATATGATACTTTAGATATAATTTACAAATGTAATTATATATGTATGTGTGTATACATGAATTTTGAGTGTATTTTTACTGTACAGTTTTTTTTAAGTACATTTTATTCTCAGGAATGTAGAGAAGGCTTAGCAGTTAGGAACAATTATTGCTCTTGCAGAGCAGGCAGGTTTGGTTCCCAGCTCCCATATGGTGGCTCACAAACATCTGTTAGAGTTACAGGGAATCAGTATCCCTTTTCTCTCCTTTGATGGAACCACATGCATGTGATACACATACTCACGTAGGCTCTCACAAATGCACATAAATTTTTAATATCTTTTAAAAATTACTTCCAAGTGCTTTACTCATTGTAATATGATATCAGAGTACTATTCTTAAAATTTATTTTCAGAATTCTCATTGCTTATTTATAAAAATAGAATTGATATTTATATATTAACCTTGGATCTTGGAAGCTTACCAAACTTTTCATTATCTCTAGCATTTACCAGTTAAAATCCCTTATTATTTTCTATAATTAAGATCATCTCATCAAAAATTAAAATTAGACCTACTCATTTCATCCCAAGCTGGGTGGACTGTCTTTTCTTTGATTAATCTTAATTGTTAGAGTTTCTGTTACTATGTTACACAGAAGCAAGAAGAATAAAGAATGTAATACTTTTTTGATACCAACAGAATATCACATAATCCTTACACATCACATAGATAGTTACTCTAGATTGATTTCTGTTGCCGTGGTAAACAAAAGCAAGCAAATGCAACCAAAAGAAGAAAAGATTTTTCTCTTTTCAGAGTGGTTTCAGAGTGACAGAGTCCATGATGGCAGAGAAGGCATGGCAACAGTCAGGACAGCCATAGGGCAGGAACAGGAAGCTGGCTGGTCACACTTCATCCACAACAGGAAGGAGAGAGGGGGAACAGGAAATAGGGCAAAGTTGTAAACACTTGCAATCAGGGCCTCATACAGTGCTTTTTCCATAAGGCTCCATCTCCCATGGTTTCTATTCCTCTCCAAACAGCACCATAAAGTCGGGGAACAACTGTCCAAATATATGGTACTACAGAAGACATTTTTCATCCAAACTGCAATAGTAGAGAAGCTTTCCCAAATACTCTTTATCAGGCTGAGGAAATGTCTTTCATGTCCTGTGGCGACTATTTTTTACTATGAAAAGGAGCTAAATTTTGTCATATGCCTTATCCAACTTCATTGTCCTATGTTTTACCATATGTTCTAAACATTTCCTTATGTGAAGTTTTATCATTTTGATGCTTAGGGGCATTCAATAAAGAAATAAAAAAAAGAAGAAAAGAAATATTTTATTTCTTGAGGTGTTCTAAAAACATAACCTACGTTATTGGCTTCGTTGTATATAATTTATGATAAAACTCTTGTAGCACAGCCCTTTCTGTTGGTAGAGTAACATTCTATCCCACAATTTTTTTTTGTTTTTGTTTGTTTGTTTTCTCAGTCGTTTAACAAATTTATATATTGTCCTGATCTTTTCGAAGTAACATATTTTGATATAATTATTTTCCTTTTCTATTTTTTCTATTCTAACCCTGGTTCTTGCCTTTCTTTTGCTTCCATCTACTCTTGAATTAGTTATTCCCTTTTTTCTAGGTTCTTAAATATGAAAATTAAACTACCAAGTTCAAGTATTTCTCTTCTTATAATGTAGTGAGCAAACAACTATAAATTTCCCAAGGTCCTTACCACTTTAACTGTATCTGACAAGGTTGGCTGTCTTTGTCTTTTGTTAATAATTATCTCCATGGTCTTCTATGAATAAATAAATATTTAAGTTTGAAGGCTTAATTTTCTCCTGTTGGTATATCTCAATATTGGTTTGGTTGATGTTAAATTTCATTCTGATGTGGACTGAGAGCACAGCTTTTGTCATTTCAACCCAGAAAAATTCCCTGAGGTTTGTTTCATGCCTGATATATTTTATATCCTGGAGAATGTTTCATAGACTGGAAAATACATGTTACTTTGAGATAGGACCTGTGTACATGTCTGTAGTTTGTGTATTTTAAGCTGTTCTAGTCTTCTGTATCTAGATGATTTAATGTATCGCTCTATCCATTATTAAAAAGAGAGACTCAAAGGTCTTCATTGTTAATATTGAGTGATCTATTTCTCAATTAAGTCAATTTTTATTTCATAGGTTTAGGGACTCTACAGATTCCTATATATTGAAAATTGGTACATTTTTTTGATGGATAGATTATTTTACTACAAAATGCCTTTAACAAATCTACAGCAACAGCTTGCCTTAGTTTGCCAGTCATTAATATAGTAACCTTCATCGCTTTCATTATTATTCAAATAGAATGTGTTTTTCTAATATTTTCACTTTCAACTTGTGACTTTAGGTGTAAAAGTGTAACTCCTGTTGACCTTATGCATTTTTTAAAATGTGGTAAACTCTGCTTTCCACTTAGAATGCTTGGTAAAATTTCATTTAATGTTTGTACTCACAGGAGTTGCCATTTGCTTTCTATTTCTCATCACTTTAGAATCATTTTCCATTATTGCTTTCTTTTGTAGTAAATATGAATCATATAGAATTAAATAGAGTGTTTTCATTGTTTCTGTTTTGTTGCATTTTGGTATTATTTTCATAGGAGCTTCTCTAAAACTCTAAAATTTTAAATTTCTTCATGAGACTCTAGTTTGGATTAAAGTCAACTTAATGTCATCAGTGTGCCCAAAGTTTCCCTTGCCCATTTTCTTTACCTCCCTTTATTTATGCTGTCATTGTTATACAGATTATATCTTTCCACTCTTATAAGCTCACCAAAACACATCTAAAATTTTTGCTTCATGCAGGTGTCTATTTTATCTAAAATATAAAAGGAGATAAACACCAAACTCCATTAATACTCTCAGGTTTGGTTTAACTTTGATACAGGGTCTGGTTATATAGCTCAGGCTGGCCTCAGACTTAAGATCTTTCTGTCTCTGTCTCCCAGTGCCTAGATTATATGTGTATGCCAACACGTCTAGCTAAACCACTTAAATACATGATTACATTTACTGATGCTGTTTGCTATTTCATGCAGACTCAACTTGTTTGCTTATTATCCTTTCATTTCAAGATCTGCTTAGCAATTGTATTTGACTATTTACCTATCAATCTATGCTTGCTTGCTTGCTTTCTTTCTTTCTTTCTTTCTTTCTTTCTTTCTTTCTTTATTTATTTATTTATTTTCAGATCGTGCCTTAATATGATCCTCTTCTTGGTTAAGTCTGCTTCATCTCTAAATCTTTGGTTGGACTATGAAGTGCCTTTTTATGACTTTTTGTATATATTATCCAAAGTTCAATGAGCCTTTTAGATATGCATAGCCATGGTTTTTGTAAGCATTAGTCACCATTCATTCAATCAAGCTTTCTAAGCCTGCTTTCCTCTCAAAATCTCATCTTATTGTATTTATTGGCATACATCTCTAAGTCATATCATTTGTCACCATTTTTTTTCTTTCTGTTCTTCAGGGTGTACAATTTTGATTTATCCTTATTTAAATTCATTGATTAGTCTGTCTATTCAAAACATCTGTTATGGGTTGAGTTTATCTTTTTATTTATACAGTATTTATTAAAACAACATTCTCATATTTTCATTAATTTTTGTGAATATTTTGAAAGGGTCATTTGAATCCCAAAGTTTGAGACCCTGTTCTAGACTCAGAATACATGCATGGCTAGTTAAAGTCTTTATGGACAAGTAAATACTAGACTACTACTGCATGACTCAACTACTATCAACCACCCAAAAGATCTACAGTGTTAAGCAATCATCTCTGCTTATATTTGGAAAGGACTGCTGAAGAAAGGGCTGTTTGTTTTGATAAAACATTGGGTCATGCCAAATAATGATGGATTTATGAAAAGAATATTCTAGGAAACTGTTAGACAAATCATATAATAACAACTCTCTTAAAATTATGTTTTGAGATAGCTCCAATACAGTTTTTCCATCTCCAGTGGCTCTAGTATTCTGCCTTCCAGCAAAATTGTTGGGTGCTGGTTTTCAAGGTTGATTCAGAGCTGGAGTGATGAGGATAGAACAAGTCAAAGGCCACGAAGCCTTTTATTTTCAGAGGCTACAAAAGCCATTTTTCTTCAGTTAGCACTCCTTAAATTGCCTCAGACCTTATTTCCAGAGTTCTCAAAAACTTGGTTCTGCTGACATTTGCCAATGTTCTCTCACTGTTTACATGGAAATTTATGCTGATGTATTTTGTATGCCAATTTTTTGACCACAACCACTTTTAAAATGCCTCTGATTTATCAATTTAGCAGCAATTACAAAAACTGGCTCAATTTGATGGCACAGCTGTACTTACCAAGCCTTAGGATATTTTATTATCTATGCTATATTCCAAGGGTCAAAATTAGGTTCGTGGAAGTTTCAAATTTCATCCTAAAAAGAAGCTGTCTTGCTTAGATTAGTAAACAATAAAAGAATCTCACCCCAAGGAGTTGATGTTTATCATATGTTTTTCAGTAAGATGAACACAAGAGAAAAAGAAGCTTCAAGCTGTATTTTGAATATTAAACTGAAATCCAATAAGAAATAAAAGAGAATGTAGTACAAAAAAGTCTCATAAAAATTCCAACATCATAAATTTTCATGATATTATTTGGAGAGTGAGGGAAAGGTATACTATTTTTTGGGACTACTGAGGTATTATATTCTCAGGGTTTTCTTCATGTGTTGCTATGCATACCTGATTTCCTAATAATCAAATTTTAAAAAGCATTGTTCTCTGGTGATTCCATATATTTGTACTTTTACTCAATTAATCTTTTCAACAGTCCATCAAAGGAAGAATGGTTTTGGATGAGTAAACTGGGTCTCAGTATGTACAAGTAATTTTATTGAATTAACTGCCTAAACTCACATTTAAATCCAAGTGTAACTGTACGAGCACTTGAGTGTTTAAGGTGAAGTTTTAAATACCAATCACAACTCTCTCTTATGGACACATGACATTTCATTAATTTAAAAACTCTAAGATACCTACTTATCACATGGCATTGACCATAAAATAATGAGCAAGATTACAGTGTAGTTATAAAGAAGACAGTGAGCAAGAAACATGCAAATAAAGTTGGTGGTGTATTGAAAAAAATGAACTGAGCAGTGGCACTATCAATAGACATGCTACAGGGAAAGGACTACAAGAAACCAAAGACTGCTGAGAGAGGAAAAATTAGTCATTCCAAGGAATGAGCTCTCGAATTGATTATCCAATATTAATTTCTTAGCCTTGAAATCATATACACACAAGCAAAAGAAGCAGGCTCAGCATATTTATATGTTATATATTGTGTATTATATTATGTATACCATATATCATATATTATATATGTTATAATAAAAGGAAAAGAGACTGTCAATTTGAGAAGGAGTGGGGAAGTGTGGGAGGGATTTAGGAGGAAAAATAATTTGGAAATGATGTAATTAAATTTTAATTAAAATATATCTTTGCTAAAAATTATGCTCTTTAAGAGTTAGTATTCTCTTATTAACACAGTTATGAAAATTAAAATTAAGAAAAGTGAGACATAAATAAAAAGAAATAAAAGAGGAATCAACTCTAGAGTTGGTGGTTAATGGATTTATGGGGGATTGGCAAAAGTAGCACATAGAAAGGGGATTAGGCCAGAAGGAGTTTCTGATAGGAAAGGAGCATTAATTTGGAATAAATGAAGCATCACAAGTTGAAGGTAGAAGGAAACTAAGAAAAAAACTAAAGAATCAGGAGATCAGTGGTAATACTTAGGTTCATAGCCACAATGGCAATATTTATTATCCTACGGAAAATAGGAAACCTCTAAATAACTCTAAACAAGTCAGATATATAACCACATGTGACCTTATAAAATATTACTTTAAATAGTATTTTAAAGGAATATTGTATAACTTCTTAAAGAGTATATAATTATTCAAAATGAAATTTATTGTGGTCTAGACGAAGCACAAAGCAAAGGAAAATATTGATTTGGTCTTTGAAAAATGAAGGGAAGTGGATAAAGAGATATCAGTGTAACCTGTGTAAAGGGAACTACAGTGGTTCAGGCCAAAGATAGGGTGGTCTCTCTGAAGGTTCTAGAGACAGTAGTGAATAAACTGTACTTAGGTACATCCTTGAAATTGTAGAATCAGGTAATAGAATTTCCAGAATATATTTTACCTTTCTTTCAATGTATGAAAGTATGAAAAAAAAAAAAAAACTAGAGTATGAAAAAAAAATGAGAAAAATCCCAAGCAGACTCTTGCATTCCCACACGGTGATTAAGTGGTAAAACCCTGTAAGATGAAGAAAAACAATCTCATTGGAAGATATGCAGAAATTGAGGTTCATATGTGTAGCACTTGAAATACTTGTAAAACTTCAAAAAGTTAGTGTCAATCATATATAAATTCCAGACTCATAAAACACAATTTAGAAGACTCATAAGAGTAGGAGAGGGATGAGGATCAACCCTTTTGAAGCTCTGGCATATGGAAGTTTACATGGATGTGAAAGGCACAAAGACAAATTCTAAGGAACAATAATGGAAAGACCTGGGAGCTCAGAAAAAACTCATCAAAATGATGAAAAACAAAACATCACGTGCAATTTGTCATGGACTGAACCAGGTGGAGAGGCTACAAACTTTTCCAGCCCAAATGGATGCTTAGGATCCATAGTCAAGGAATGACTACCATTAAAATTAACATTTTCACTTGATTTCTGCAAGAGTCCATAAAAGACGCTGTGGTTCTATATGAATAAATGGGCTCAGTATGTGTAATTTGACTAACTGACTAATTTAACAAATTGGCTAATATTTGAATCTAAGATGAACTGTTTGAGCCTTGGAGTGTTTAATATCAAATCGTAAATATCAATCACAGCTCTCCATAGACCAAGGGCATTTCATTGATTTTTAAACTCTAAAAGGCCAGCAAAACATCTGTAACATGGCAGTGACCATGACTTAAAGCATAGTAAAGAGGATGGTAGAGGGCAGGAAGTAATCAAAATTATGACAGTGTTATTCAGAAAGAATGATACGTAAATAAGAGGAAGCAAGAGATTAATTTAGTCTAGATTTAGGATGTATGGAATAGTGAACTGAAAAATATATTTCAACATTCCAGAAGAGAAGATTTTGGATGTATCCACCACAAAGAAAACATCATCATTTAAGGCGATGTCTGTCCTTATTGATCTAACTTAATCAGTGCACTACATAGATGACACACATATAGAGAGAAATGCTCCATAATAATTATGTGTACACACATATAGAGAGGGAAATGCTCCATAATAATTATGTGTACACACACATACACACACACAAAGGAAACACAGAAGATAAGCCATTATCAGCTCTGCACTTCAGCAGATTTCTCAGAATTGAAAAACTGAATTCCATGATCCTTTCAGCTCCTTAAATCCTTCTGCTTCAGCAGATTCTAAGATTGGAGAATGGTAATTTATTGCTTTCTGAGGCATTGCTGGACATCTAAGCCAATTAGAAAGCTCTTAATTATCCCTAACCAAAAGCTGTCTTCCTGTGGCTTCCACCCACCATTGTAAATGTACTTCTTGGGGCCACAAAAGTTGGATTTCCATAGTAACCTGACACTGTTTCAATAATCCAGACACAATCACTGTACCCCACAGCAGTGTTCACCAGGCATCTCCTAGCATAGGACAGGGCTATTAATCAAGTAAAAAAACATTGTGTTCCAAGTTATAGAACAAATTCCTATTATGACTGCAAATTTAATATCAGACTGGGTCATAATGATTAAAAATTATTTTGTCAGAAACATCAGAGTTACCTAATAGTAGACTGACACAAATCAAGTGAGGATATGGTTGATATTAAAGAGATTTCAAGTAATTAAAACACTGGAACTTGTTTAATACAGTATCAACTCATCTTAGAGAAACAAAAAGACAACTATAAACAGAAAAGACATTTGAATTAATAATTAATTACACACCACTAGAACACATGTGTAAATATGACCTAAAGCACAGCTAATTATAATATTATTCACATGTACATATGTCTCTAAACTACATCATTCCCTTTATAGAGCAGCCCTCCTCAAATATTCCATGGAATTTTGGTCGGATGGACTATTGTTTGGCACCTTAGCAATCCTTACATCTCATTTTATAATGTACGCTTAATATGTTGTAAATGTATAAAATTATGAAAATAAGAGTATTGTGTCTCTAGTTTTATATCAACATCTCTTTTATAAATCATGTGAAATACACTCACCATAACATAAGCAGAGCAGTATCATCTATTGATTACATGATGTTTTTTCAGCCTTGTAATGATACTTGACAAAAATCTTTTGTTCATCCACATATACTTTTTCCCCTTTATATTCTAATTTGGTCAGTATCTTCATCTTAAAAATGACAGGACTAGAGCTCAGGAATGCAGTTTTCAAAATGCAACCTGCCTTAAAAATAACTAAATTGATATATTCAGTTCTGGAAATACTAATGCAGGATGCTATGCTTGGCTGTGGGTTGAAGTATACTATTTTGGTATTAGTGACCTATTATTTGATAAGTTTTCAAGGTCCTTTAATCTCAGTTTTCTCATATGTAAACAAGAATAAGAACATCAGGGGTTGATTTGTGACTCTGTGGCTAAGTGTATTTGCTATTCTTCCACAGGACACAATTTCAATAATTAGCACCCATATTTGGCAACTTGAAACCTGCTGTTTCTGCAGCTCCAGGGGATATGATTCCCTCTACTGGCCTCCATGATCATTGACACATATGTGCACTTATCCACACAGACACACACTCAAATAAAAATAAATAGATAGTTGAATCTGAAAAAAATAATACAATATCAATAACCTCATTTACTACAATTACTAAATGAGATGTATGGAACCTACTTTCCACTTAGTGTTTTTGCATTATAAGCACACAATAAATGGTTATAACAAAAAATAAATGAAACTTTTCCTCTTTCTCTTAAGAAGAAGGTGTAAAGGCAAACAAACAGGTAATCTGTTTTTGACATTGCTTAAATATAGTATCTAAATTTGTTGAACTGTGGCCTCATGAATGTTATCAAGCATTTTTGACAGGTGTAGTTAGAGATTAGTGCTGCAAGTGTCCAAATCACTTTCCCTTGGAAATGTCAGAAGCTGTTCAAATTCTTAAGAGATAAATCTGTTCAAGTTCTCAAGAGATTTGCTTTGGTAACAAGGGAAGTCGAGAGACGTTTCTGGCAGTCATAAAGCAAAAGGAAGGAAGGAAGAAGAAAGCCGATGAGTGAGCTTAATATTCACAAGAGCAGTCTTGCCACTGGTCAGATCTTCTTCAGCATCTCAAACAGTGCCTACTTGAGCTCTTGGGAGCTCAGTCAAATCACTCTAATAAGAGGTCCTTGGACTGGTCACCCACAAAGAGAGTTGGGTAGAGTTTGAGCAGTTAAAGGAAATGATTTAAATGGACTTGGGATCCACTGGCAGACCTGCTCAGACAGTATACAGCTAATGTGACATAATCAATGTTTAGATTGATTGTGAATAGAATTATCATTCTTCAGATATTTGCGGACCTGGAGATATAGGTACTACCTGGAGATGGTGGTCATCTCATAGCACACACCTGAGTATAAAACGAAAAGTTTGGAAGAGACAAACTTGCATCTAGTAAGGTATACTATGTATGAATGTGCAAATTGCAAATCAACCACCACCTTCCAGAAGTCTTCCCATCTCAGAATCATCCAAAGATACCATAGAATTAAAAGACTAATATTATTATTCTTTAAGTTGCAAGGTTTTGGCTGTTTGCTATTCAGCAAAAGCCAACTTATATCAAAGGTATAAAGAAAGCCAGGAAGGCTGGGGCTTCCATTCAGAAGTAACAGCACCTGTATAGAATGCAGGAGATCCTGTGTTCTCTCACCAGGACTGAACAAAAAGAAGGAAAGGAGGAGGGAGGTGATGTGTTTGTGGTGGAGGATGGCAGTAGTGGTGGATGAAGAGGAGGTAGAGGAGGCATAAGAGGAGGACAGTAGACAATGACAAGAAGGAGAAAGACGAGGAGCAAAAGTAAGAGGGGGATAATTAGTAGAAGGTGGACCACGATGAAGAAAAGGAAGAGGGGTCAGAAAGAGGAAGAGGAGTTACAGGAGGAGGAGGCATGGAAAGCTGATAGGTTTTATAAAATGTTCAGACCACATATCTGATCATGACTAGCTAGAGTGAATGATGATCTCTCTTGTATCACCTACAGAATTTCTCTATACCTCTTAGTCTTTTTCCACACACTTTGAAACAGCCAGAAATGAACAATATTTAAATAAAATCTCTCTTGTATCTTTGGCATTTGTCAATGCCCAGTGCCTTCTTAAGAATCATTTCAGCTCCCGTCATGACTTTAGATTTCATTTCCAGTTGTTTCTGATTCCTGGTAAGATATCTACTTCAGAAAAGATTTGATACGATAATACAGAAAATGATGTTGATTGTAGATAAATATTGGATCTTCATGATGTCATCTAGGCCCTAGCTGATTCTACTTAGGAAAGCTCCAGATTTTTTCATTCAAATGATTGTGATTCAAATCATGACTTTTACAGCCATCATCTCAATCCTCAGCTGAAGAGCTTTGGTCAAAAAGCTTGAAAATCCTTCAAATCTTAATTTTCTTATCTATCAAAATTGTGTTATTGGCTACATTTCAGGGTCTCTGAAGTGATTAAATACAGTAAAGTATCTCAAGGCACAACATCAAACAGGTGACTACAGAATTTCAGAGACTAATAACTGGCAAAAGTATGAAGAATAAATGAGTGTAAATGGGGCATTCCAAGGTTCAGGGAACATCATGGAAGAAGAGTCAGAAATAGTGTAATAACAAGAAGAAGAGTGGAGAGAAGTGTTGACACATGTACAGGACATGGTGTCTGTGCTCCTGAACTTACAACATCTGTACCTACCTGCACAAGTGTGGGCTAGTCAACATTGTATCATGGAGCTCAGGATGGTCTCAGCTGCCTCATTCCTTCCTGATCTATATCTTTATGCAATTAATAGTTGGGATTGAGAGAGGGAGGAAGGGAGGGAGGGATGGAGGGAGAGAGAGAGAACCACTGATAAGTGATAAGGTGCCCATGCCCCGGTAAACAAACTTCTGTAAATAACCTGAATGACTCATTGGGTCACACACAAAAATGAACACATGAACATAGAAGGGAAGGTAATTATGAAAGGAAGGTGATAACCAGGAGAAGGAGGAGAAGAACAAGACAAAGTGACAGAGTCAATGTGATCAAAATACAAATGTCATAATGAAAGGCATTATTGTATATAATTTATCTATACTAATAGAAAATTTTCAAAAATATTACTATGTTTCATTCCAGAATGACCACAACAATTTGCACTCCTGTTTTGTCTATGGAATATCTGTTTCCTGTGGTTTGGTAGCAGTATACTTCATACTCAGAGACTGCTCTTTGCTATGGTTTCTCTGGAGCAGAGTACCGCATTGAATGCCTTGCAGGTTCTCGATAAAATATTCTTTGACTGAAATTTGAGAGGAGAAAGAATTTTCCTGCACAATTCAGTGCTATCTTCAGTCTGATTGTGAACTGATTCTTCCTGAAATGGTCAACTACTATTAGTTTAAATGTTGTCTTTTAAAAACCAGTGTCACTACTTCATTGATCCTTTTCCTGGCTGAAATGTTCAGCTTACCTGAATCTGTACTCACAGGCTCCACTTACCAGTCCATGTTTTCAGGAAATGTAGCAGATTTTAATTTAATTAACATGGTTGGGACTGATAAATGAAAGTGCCTGGATAATTTTGCCATATATTTGCTTTATTACTGGGCATATTCCTTACATATGTGATTTTACTTCCCCATCATAAGAACAACAATAAAATGCTCTCTCTGGGGTCAAGAATATTAAGACAAAAAATGACTACTTCTCATATTGTCTGGTATATAATAGGGAAATAATTAAATTATTTCTTTCTGGGACAGTTTTATGGCTCACAGGATAAAATCACCAGGTGGATAAGCCTGATAACCCAATTTGATCCCTGGGAACTATGGTAGCAGGAGAAACCCAAACCTAGAAATTTGTTCTTTGACCTCCAAATGTGCGTTCTGGCACACATGCATATAGATCCACACATCCACATAACAGTAATAAATAAACATTTTTAAATATTTCTTTTAGTATAGAAAACTGACTTTAGAAAATAACTGGGAAATTCCTCAAAGACTCCATGGATGTGTCTAAATTTGGGAAGCAAAAGAATGAATTCGTGTCATTTAAGCTAGAAATAAATGGCAAACATAGGGCTTATCAGAGCATAAGACAGATATAAACCATTTTGTACTAATAGGACTGGACAGTTTCCCTCCATAGGATGATATAGTTCTTAACTATGAGAACTGATGTTGGAGAGAAAGTTGATACTGAGTGCTCTCACTTTGAGTATTTAAATAAATAATACATGAAGTCAGAGGCAGAGCATATAGATAGCAAGTCAGAACATTGATTTAGCTATATTTAGCATTGAATAGTAGCATATCAATTAGTGTCAAAGTTCATCCATGTTGTTCTTAACTTCAATGTCAACACTTGAGTTACCTGGAAAAAGGGAACCTCTACTGAAAAACTATCTCAATTAGATTGGTCTGCATCCATGACTATGGGATATTTTTTAAATTGCTACTTAGAATAAAAGGGCCCATTTTACTCTGGGTGTTATCATCCATAGGCTCATAGGCTTGGGCTATATAAGAAAGCTATCCAAGAAAATCCAGAAAGCAATGTGGTAAATAGCAATCCTCCATTGTTACTGCTTCAAGCTCCCTTTTTGACTTCTCCTGATTATGAACTAAAACCAGAAAACCAAGTAAACCCTATACTTCCCCAGTTTGCTCTTGGTCACTGCAGTAGAAATCAAACTAAAGACAGTCTATACTTTAAAAAATGGAGGGATGTAAGCATAGACGTTACTTTTTTATCTAAAATCTTCATAAAGACATTTTTGTTTCTATTGTCTGTTGGGTCCAAATAATGAATCATTAAAGGAATAAATAAAATTAGCCACATCTGTTCATCTCAACAGATGCCATTATAATGAACTGGAGGTCCCAAGCAAGGAAAATCCTGCAGAAAAATGACATTGATTTTTTTTCAAGTGGAAAAATAATGTTTTTTCCAATGTTTGACTTTCACTGTTACCAAGCCACCAACTAAAATGTTATCAGAATCACAATTTCAAATTGTGAACATTTCCACATGTTTCTGGCAATTTATCCTTTATCTAGGTGATTAATAATGAAGCACACTGATTATAATTACATCAGATGAAAATGAATTAATTTGAAGCAGTATTTTATATGAATAAAATTAATTTCTTATTACTTAACAGATATATTTATGGTGGGATTCATTTAAATCACAGAGTACTTCTGCAATTAAAGAATAATCTGATCTCCACACAAATTCAGAAATATAGAATTAAGTAGTATATCAAAAGAAATAATGTTCAAACAAGGCTTTAGAAACTGCAAGATCTTTTGAAGAACACTTAAAATATCAGTCTTAGCTGCAGGAAGAGTAAATAGTCTATCTAGGAATTTAAGAACCAAGAAAGTGTGCAACGGTTGGAATCATACTTATCCTGACTGACTTTTAAAATCTAGGTCTGAAGTGTACTTGAGAGGGGAGGCTGTGTATATAATAAATATTCAGAGACAAGAGGTCATTATCAAGTTTTATTCCACAGAATACGAAACAACTTGTTTCTTAGACAATCTTCAGTAGCCTGGAGATCACTAATCCAGCTTCTCTGGCTGGCCAGCAAGTCTCAAGAATCTTTCTATCTTTAGCTCCCCAAAGCTGGAGTTAAATGCACTCCACCACATTTGTCTTTTTCCATGACCATCAGGGGATCAATCCCAGGTTCTCATGCTTGGTAGACAAGCACTTTATTGACTTAAGTTATCTCTCCATCCCCTAACAGAATACTTTAAATGGAGCATTCAATAAAAATAATAGAGAAAATTTTAATACGTGATCAAGTGTACAAGGTAACATCTTAGCTCTAGATACAAAGAGCTGTATGCCAAAAGACTCACAGAATATCTACAACCAATAACATTGTTTTGCTTAATGAACTCCTGGATCATAATTTGAGGACATAAAGGAGCAGAATTCTGAAAATCAAATACATAAAAATAATTTAAAATTAATTTACAAAAAAGGATAACAAAGGACACATGTAGAGTCCACCAACTACTTTTAGAGCTTAAGTAAAATTGGCGATAAAAAATGGAACATTCCACACCCTCACTAGGCTTTTGGGCCACCAAGCTTGCTGAGCCAAAGATAGACTGTGTTCTATGCTAGGAATCATATTTTAAGAAATAAAATTAAAGTAGAGCATTCATAAATATGAAAGTGTGGGCTATATCATGAATGGAATGAAGTATTTTCAAACCTGGAAGAAAGAAGAAAACTTCTGTGCAACTTTGAAAAGTAAAAGAGAATCCAATTCTAAATGCAAGAATGGAGCTCTAAAGCTGTTTTTTTTCCTCTTTATTTATTTATCCAGTGCATATTTATTGAGCATCATCATATTCAAGGCTCAGCTCAAAGTCCTGAATGTACAGAAGTGAGTGGGCCAAATGAAGTCTAGAATTTCATGGAATTAACATGTCCTTAAGACCAAAACATTAACAGCTATGATAGATCAGAGGATGAATCTTGTAGCTGCAAAGCTCTTAACAAATATTGTAAAGCAGCTACCCAAGACAGAGAGGTGATTACATAGGGGTGATACTGCTAGATATTGATAATGGCAGGAAATGTCTGCTAAGCAGATAATACGTGAACTAACACCTGAAATAGAGGACAGAACTTAGGTGGAAGGGAGGATAGGGCTGTGAGTGGAAAGGAAGAATTGTGATTCCAAGGAGGAATCAGAAAGTACGGGAGCAACAGTGTAATTCACCTACACCCTTCTATACCTCTATTGGTTTGAAGTAAGTGTAGGCTCATGGATACTAGGGAAATGATAAAAGGGGGTAAAGAATGCCTATTTTCCTTGACTGGTAGAATTCTCAAGCTATCAATAGTATCCAAGAAGAAAGTGTTGAGCTTGTGTCTTCCTGCTTTCATGAGATGCACAACAAACTGAAATGCAAGAGGATAAAGGCAGAAAGTCCAACTTATCTATGTTCTATTAGCCCATTTGTACCACTCTTCTCTCTTATATACTATCTCCTCCAAAAGTGGCTTATAATTTATGAGAATTTGGAGTTAACCATGATGATATTGAAGAAGCAGTTGAAAGAATCTGTATGGGAAATGAAAAACACTCACGCTCTTCCTTTGGCTCTGAGTTCAGCCAGTTTTATACTATACAGTCTTCAGCATGAACACCATTGAGTACACACTTTTCCCATGTCCTCTATGGCTTCAGTCCAGACCCACACAGCAAAACCCTCAGCAGAAACACCACTGTTCACACTCCCCTTTGGTTGCTCTTTGGCTCATTCCCTCTCTACACACTCATTCTTGTCAAACCTGTCATGTAGAGTAGTAGACCCTGGCTCTATGTTTCTAATGATAATTGAATTTGGACAAGAAGATAGAATTTAAGTAGCAACATTTCAGTTTGACCTTTACAAATCTTTTCATAGAACAATAGTCATAGAACACTGAAAACAAATTCTGCATGGTAATAACTTTTCCATCTCCAGAGATGCAACAACTCTTGAATTTGTATATGATTTTGCCTAAGAGAGTATTTTCCTATTAGAAAGCTTGTTTGAATTTCCATGGCCTTTTCTATCTCTAGGAAGCTGGGAACAAGTTTATTGCTCAGTAATTTATTACAAAATAGCCATGGGGTTGCCTATGAGAAAATACAGTTTCTCAGTGGTACGCTATATAAAAGCAGCCCATGCTCACCAATGGTAACGAAAATCATTTTGGTTTGTGAAGAGGTTTCTAAAGTGCTTTCATTGCTGGATTCCAGTTTTTGTTACATCTTTGGAGTGTCAAAGGTTCTTTCCAAAATGTATTATGAAGCCATAAGAGTGAAGCCCACAGTTTCTCAGTCTATTAGTTGTCGACCTTTGATAGTATTCTTATGTTTAATATGCAGCATTAGAAATGAAATTCATAGATAATATACCCTGCCCACATTTATAGTCTCAAAACAAATAATGTTCTCACAATACCCAGAGGCTAAAAATTATATCAACTGATAGTAGCACGGTGTCCACATCGATTCATAAAGATGAAGACATTTCCCTAAAGAGATAATGAAGTGAGGTGTGTGTCCCACACATAGAATCAGGATGAGGGTAGCAGTGACAAACAGGCTGAATCCACAGAGTCACATCCATGATCTAAAATCCACAAGTGACATTATCATTGCAAACTATTTTTATAGTGATTACCTACACTTGACAAAAATTTCAAACAAAACAGCATATAATCTCCCTCAGCTAATAGACTATATTCATCCACAGGAAAATCATCTCGTTTGAAAGCAGTGAAACTACCTCTTTGTTTATATACATCATTCTGAGGTAAATGAAGATAGAGTAGAAGGGGTGCATTCAGTAGTTATTCTAAGGAACTCTTACTTGTTACTAACAGATATACTAATCTTCAGGTGTTATTAATACTAACATCTTTAATCTGTTCCTCTCATCCATTAATTGTGTCTCCAATATCATTATTGAGAAAACCAAAAAAAAAAAAAATCCACAAAATGGCAAATGAGCAATTTGAAAATAGGATCTATGGAAAAGTCCTAACTTTTTTGAGACTCTTAAGAACAGACAAGAACAAACTCAGTAGCATTACCTCCTTTCCATAAGCTAGGATCTGCTAACATGAAAAAGTAGCCTCATTGTTTTTAATTTTTTAATATTTTTTTAAAAGTATATATATGTGTGTGTGTGTGTGTGTGTGTGCGTGTGTGTGTGTGTACTATATTTTCATCACCTTTACCTGTCATTTACCTGCTCCAGTTCCTCCCACATCTTCACTACTCCTTCTTAAATTTATAACTTCTTCATTAAGTATTTTTGTTATACACACACACACACACACACACACACACACACACACACACACACATCTACTGAGTCTATTTAGTGTTGCTGAAATGTGTTTGTGTTTAGGAATTAAGACTCTGGACCAGATAACCTACCAGGGGTTTGTCCCTGGGGAGAGCTCAGCAGTCATTGACTGTAGCCCTTCAACTATGGGTGGGGCCCTGTAAGATTTCCCCCATCCATATTGGGATGTCAACTGCTATTGAAATTTTGAAGGTGATGTTTAGGAAACCATATTGTTGCACTTTCATTGGTGCAGCTCCCTTGTTCTGTCTACAAGACCCTATCAAATACCAGGCATTGTGCTACTCTGGCTCTTACAAACTTTCTTGGCCCTATTCAAAAATGCCTTAGGAATAAGGGTTGCATTGTAATAATCTTTATGTGTTGCAAAACAAATCTCATTTTCTGGAGAGTTTAAAAAACTATTTAGAATACAGTTAGAAGTCATATTCGTTTAGAAATATAGTGGTTGTCGGTTCTCATCAAATTTCCATAACTACTCCAGCCATGAGTAGTCAGCTAGGTTTGAAGTACTGGGCATGAATTTCCTCCTATTTAGTGGGCTTGAACTCAAATAAGAGAGCTTTTGGTTACCCCAAAGATAAAAGTGCCACCATTGCCCCATTGGGCAATCTTATCTGACTGTTTATTGCTGTAGTTATCAGGCTTTACAGCTGAGTACAACTATTTCCAGTCCTCTGGAGGATGAATTATGGGTCCTTTACATTTATATTCTTCCAAATCCTGTGCTTGAAATGTGTGGTGTCTTTAGCAATGAAGTCTTACTTTCAACTCCAGGAGAGAGCCAAGGGCGTTGGCAATAGCCTATACTGTTTAGAAAAATTCTTGGAAACCCCTCAAACATCAGCTTGAAGGATCATCTCCTATGCCTGGCACTGGGTATATTTTAGGTAGTCTATAACTCCTGGGTTGAGCATTGTCAGCCTAATTTACTATAGACCGTATATATATGCATATATGTGTGTTTCTAAAAACTTACAAAATGATATGTTTTCCTATAGCTTTTTCAAATACTGTTAGTTTGTTTGCAATTCTTCCCCTTTTCTCTCTATTAAATCCCTACCCCCTACCCAGTTAAAGCTCTCTGACTTTTCATATTTGCCCATTCATAACACTTGTGTCCTACCATTCCAAGCAACAGATTTAATGGAGTAGACTATGTGAATCAATAGTTAAAAACATGCTTCAGCCAAGACCCATGGGAAGAGCAAGCTCCCAAATGATCCCAGAAGGCTCTTTCTGACCTAGAGATTACAGTCAGAATTGAGAAAGCTTGGGGGATACATGTGCTTTAAACAGACCTTAGAATATGTCTCCCATTTCAAATCACTCATCTGTTTCTTCTAGTGCATCTATGGAGTTGCTTTTGAGAAAATACAGGCCATAACCCAGTTTTCACTGAGTTCAATTTAGTTATCTTGTCCCACACTCAGTCTCTTCCCACTACATCATTTTTCCCGGTGAGCATACAAGATTCTCATGATTTACTAACTTCACAATCACCAAAGCAAGTTTTCTCAGTAAGAGCACTACTAAGACATAAATACATAAAGTTAGTGCCTGGAGGAATTGTGGAAGAGATGGAGGCACAGGCAGCATAAGGGGAAAGAGTCACTTTGTCAACATCTAATTCTCAGAAGAGCTCCAGAATTGATGATCTATTCTTTTTTTTTTTTTTTTTTTTTTTTACTGTAACTCTCAACACATATATACTCTTTCCAATGGATAACTCCTGGAGCCATTGGAGAAACTATTTTATTTTCCTCTAAATTTTGCCTGTTAGCAAACTGAGTTCTCTAGATTTGCACAAAAAGAAATAAAACTTCAATGAATACATGCCCAAAGTTCAGTCAGCTATTCTCATTTTTCAACATTTCTATCCAGATTTCTTTTCATTTCACCCACAGAGGATAAAGAAATATGGTCAGAAGTTGCTTTTGTAGCAATGAACAAAATGTTTCTTTCAAACTAACATCAGAATTTGTTGTGTGCTGTGTATGTGTATGTGTCTGTGAGTATGTGTGTGTGACAGAGAGAGAGAAAGAGAGAGAGAGAGAGGGAGAGAGAGAGAGAGAGACAGAAGATTGAGGGAAGGAGGAAGAAAGACTGTGATAAACAAAACATCCATTGGTACAGATTAGGAACTGGTTAAGAAACAACCTACAAATAACCAAATGTCCTAGCTACTAAAGATCTGTTTACATAATTATGGTGATTGAAAACTCACAAAGTCTTTTCACATACATCATCTCACTCTATCATCACTATGTTTGTAATATATATATATATATGTATATATATATATATATTTGTGTGTGTATGTATATGAGTATATATATGTATATGAATATATGGATACATGTACACATATGTACATATGTATACACATATACATATATGTATATGTATATTACATACATAGTGATGATAGAATGAAATGATTATGGAAACATATATATATATATGTATATGTATATGTATATATAATATATATTACATATAGTATATATATAAAACACATATAATTTTCTCCATATACATATCATACTGAAGCTCAAAGACATTAACAATTTTCCTTAAATGACATGCCTAGGGGCATTAAAAATGACTAAAATATCCACTTTTCTGACTCTAGTTTTAGTGATTAATATTCTATTATGTAGTCATACATTAATAGAATGCAGTTTCAAATTCATCATTTTAAAAACTGTCAGCTGTGGAGACAGTTCAGTGTGTAATGTTCCTGCCTTGCAAGCATGGTCATTTGAGTTCAGATCCCTAGAACATAGACAAAGGTGGACACTGTAACACACATCCCTTCTGCTAAGACAAGAAAAATCTCTAGAAGCTCCTGGGACAGCTGGCTTGGATGATGCAGTGTTGGGAGCCCTAATACCCTGGTAACATGGATGAAGTCTGCATGACAAAATTCTGAACTCTCTAGCCAGAGAATTTCAGCTCACCAGCCATTTTGACCCCTCTGCTCTTTGTTGTAATGGCTACAAAAAAACCTTTTGTCTGCATGGCCTAGTTCTGAGCTGGCTATGGTTGGCTGAGAAAGGAACCCAGCCATTTTACTCAAAAGTAATTGTAATTGAAATTACTTTGCAGGTCTTTAAGTCCTGGAATGTTTAGGAATTACCTATACATTCCTAGAGTGGGTGTTAGTTCTACCAGGGAGAGACAAGCCTTTAACAGATAGAAGCAAACAGAACCTAGATAGAGAAAAATAAATATGCACTAAAGAACAACAACAAAAAAAAACCCAAAAACATAAAAAGCCCTTCTTTAGCACCTGCATGGCATCATGCCCTGTCTGTTTGAGGCAGATAGAGATATAATTCAGCAAACAGTGCATCCAGCCATTAATGGGTTATTGTGTCAGATGTTCCTTGATAGTAAACAAAATAACCTTGAAGCTTGCAAACTACAGAAGGAAGGACAATGGCTCCTCCCTAGGCATGACTGACTTCTGCTTGTGACTAACATCTGCACATCAAACTGGCTCCTTCCAAGACCTGACCAACATCTGCATACCAAAAACAGCAGCTGGCTTTTTAAGCTACAGGAAAGGTTTTGTTGTTGTTGTTGTTGTTGTTTTTTCCTGTGGCAGTCCCCTTTGGTGTGACTTTCCCCTGGCAATGTGCATTGTTAGTCTCTCTCTTTCTCTCTTACTCTTTTTCTCTTCTTAATATGTATACTGTTAATTATTCTATTAAAAACATTCCTGCATTTCATTTCTAAAGCTTCTTCTATGCACGTCATTAAAGTGTGAAAAGTGTGTCAACTGGGTCTCATAGAAGAGTGAACTACTGTGTTCACTTGCCATACCTTTCATTGTTTATCCTTCTTCGTGGAGACTGAGGAATCCTCAATGTGGACTAGAGCTGAACTCGACTGCTGCAATGCAGTGACAAACAATAAGGTCCATGATTACAATCAAGGTGGAGAGCGAGAATAAAAACCTGAAGTTATCTTCTGACCTTCATGCACACACCATAAGATAATATGTGCATAAACACATACACACACACACACACACACACACACACGCGTGCACATGCATGCACATACACACAGATTTCATAGACAGATACAAACACTCATACATGATTTTAAAACTGCAAAGCTAAGCATAAAGGTATAATCATAATATGTAAAGGTACCCATATATAATAGCTCTCAGAACAGTTTTTGTAAGTGTATTTAAAGATTATAAATTTATCTCAGTAAAATAAAACTCAAAATTAGACTTTGAACTTGTGAAGCAGTTAGACTGATTTAGTAGAAAGATAGAAGTCTTGAATTTTTTTCTATATAAAGAGCAACAGAAACGTGCTGAAACCTTGTGATTTTTAATAGTATCCAGTAATAATTAATAGCATCATGAAACTACATGAAGCACATAACAATAAAATATTCTACCTAATTTCATATATTAATTCTTTTTTACACAAAAACTCATTTCCTTTATTTTTGAGAAAATAATACAATCTGTGATTACACCATTTCTCCCTTCCCTTTCCTCACCCTAAACCATCCTATATCGCCCTCCCAGCTCTCATTAAAATTCATGGCATCATTTCTTAACTAATCATGATTGCATGATTGCATATATATATATATATATATATATATATATATATATATATATACACATAATGTTACTTGTGTGTATGTTTATTGGCTAATGATTTGGCACTGGACAACCAGTGTGTGTAATCTTCCCTGTGAAAGGCGACTTCTTCTTCCCTTGGCTTCCCTCAGTTGCCTGTCATTCTTTATGTAGGGTTGAAGCCTCATGGGCTTTTTCTGTCCACTATGGCATGTCCACTGGAGTTGTCCTTGTTCAACTCATTTTGGAGAAGTCATGCTGGCTGGCTAGACTTTATGGATATAGCTCCTAACATTACTAGGAGACACTGTCTCACAGCTAACTTCCTGACTGTATAGCTCTTACAATCTTTCCTTCCCCTCTTTGCAATATTCCCTGAGCCTTAAGTGCAGGAATGTTTTATGTTCATTGGGATTGGGCTCCATAGCTCATTTGATTTTTGTGGTTTGCTGTAGTGGTTTCTATCTGTTTCAAAGAGAAGTTTCCTTGATAGGGTAAAGACTACATTTATCTGTGAGTATAAGGACAGTTGTTGATAGATTGTTTTTAGTGATTGGACTGTTTTTTTAATATGACTTAGATACAAAACTGTAATTAGTAATACTTGATTTCTATCTATGAATATAAGAGATATATCCCAACATGTAATGCTCTCCTTAATCAATACAAAGAATAGATCAATTTGTGATGTACTGTTAAGCAGAGCTTCAAGAACTTATTGATGACATTTTATCCAAGGACATCTAAGATCATTAGGCTCCTTTTGTTGGTTTGCTTTCTGCCACTATACCAAATACATATGACAAATAAACTTACAAAGATAAAATATATTTGTTTTGACATACATTTTGGATGTTCTAGCTCATGACTTCTGCTTGGAATTGTGATGAAGCAGCATATCATGGTAAGAGTACATGGCAAAATCAAGCCACAGACTAAACTCTCAGAACTGTCTGCAAGAGCACTACCTCAATGAACTAAATAATAACCATTAGCTTAAACAATACACCATGTTTGAATCATTCTGCATGCTTTCACTAGCTCCACTCTAGGGCTCAGGTCATTAACAAGCAATTTTGAGAGATATCTAAGATTCATATTATAGCAGCTACACTTGAAAGGGGCTTATTCAAAGAATATCTCTAAAGTTTCCCCTAAATCAAGATTAGGATAATTGAATAGAGATACACTGTCTGTCAGGAATCAACTTCTCATGCCCAGCACAGGTTAGATCTACTGCTTCTCTGTGGACTAAGTTAGCAGTGTATGTCCACAGTTCTCAGTGTATGTCAGGCACTGTGTTAATTAATGTCATGTTTTTCTTATAGTTTCATGAGATGACATGTTAGTAAGAGCAACACTAGCCACTTTAACAAATAAAAGCCATGGTTATTAGTTTTTACATCATAGAGATTTATTCACAAGAAAAAAATCAAAAAGATATTCCAAGTATGTAAGCAATTCCTCCCCCTCTTCCCCACATCTAGTGGCTACCAAGATTCCTCTTAGTAAGAAAATCTAGAATCTCTTCATCTAGTAACCAGCAAGATCTTCCCTATGAGTTAAGTCTGATTGATACCTAATGTTTTAAATGTTTCATGAAAGAAAAATCATTTTCTTACATTTTAATTTTTTTAATAAAAAGAAATATAATACTCTGTGATGTTTAAAAATTGTTATGAAATTCAAAATTTTACTTTCCCTACATAAATAATTTCTGATGAAAACCTTGCTATGATATTTATCCATTAGCTGAGATTGGTTTTGTCATATTTGTCATATTTGTTTTATAGTTCACAAAGGCACTAATACTTACTGCTTGGCCCTCAGCAGAGATTTGCATTGACCTATTCACTAAGACCTCTCCCAAAACAGAGTTCTCTATAGACAACAAAAAGATGGAGAATATGTTCCACCCCAAAGCTTAGAAAGACTCATGGTTTCCCCAAGGCATATGACTCAAAGTTATAAACACGGCAGCTGAACACAAATGCCCCTGAATTCACAATTCTACATATTAACATCATCTCTTTACCCTTAGGCTCCTGAATCACCAAACCCTATTACACAAATTCCCATAATGGATGTGTCTGTGGCAAACCACTGGTGTCAGGAAAATGTGCCCCATCACATTATTCTAATTTAATATGTATTTAGATCTAGCCACGCTCTATTAATGACTCTGAGAAAACAATAAGAAATGTTTAGCATGAAATATAGAAGCCTACTGTTGCTGTGTGTGTAAATGATGCTGTGGCAAGACAGTTAATAAATCTTCAGAACAATGGGCACTGCTCCCAATAATGTTTCCTATTTCAAAATGATTAATTTTTAACAGGACTCTGCATCCCTGGAGTATAGTGTCTCAGGTCTCAGGAGACAAGCAAGGCAATCTCCATGCTACCATAAAACAGAAATAAAATATTATAGGATTTTCTGATGACTCTGAGGAGCTGAATGACTCCTACGGGAAGGCAGAGTTAATTAAAATGAGTATAGGATTGTGATACTCTATTATAGTACAATTATGTTCCCCTTCTGCTTTTCTACACCACTTAAAAGACTTTACAATGGAGGTCAGACTGACAAAAACAGATTTCTGTTTTCAGTTTTGGTTTTGAACAAAATGAGATTACATTCTTTCTAAGTATGTACTTAATAAATCCACATCTTGTTTCCTTGAGTTTCTTTGATATACAAAACTAAGCACATAAATAGTATCTTTTTTTTCAAGACAGTATATTTAAAATAAATCTTAGCTTTCTTTCCTACATACAGGACTGTCTCCTCACATTGGTTCCTCCTTAGTAGATGAACGAGGTCTTTCATTTACAAGAGGCAGTTTGCTCTAAGGTACAAAACTATGAGGGCTCCACAGTCTATCTGTATCCTTTGAGGTAGAAATGGTAACAGTCCTTCATACTGTTAGCAAAAGAAAGGTAGAATGAGACCCATGCTCTCTTGATGTTTGGAGGAAATACTGTTTGTATCTACTGGGACTATGTGGATCCGAAAATATCATGAGTGAAAGAATTTTTCCCTGTGTGCTTACAACTATGCCTGCTTTCTCATTTATCAGTAGCAACACATTACTATATGTCTACCTGTTGGTTAACTGAGGCTGAGAGAACATGTATCCCTCTGTCATGTCTTTTCCTGGCTAATGTGACTGTCATGTTTCACTCTGCCCATCAATCTTTCTACCAACCATAGCAGAGGTTATTCTAGTTTCTCTGTAGCATTGATGATAGATATTCATATTACTTTCAATGCTGTCACATTAAAGAGTTCATATTCAAACACCGTATTGTTTGAAATCATTTTAGTTCCAGGTATCAAAGAAGTGGGCCTGATGTTGGAAAACAAAAATAATCTATCAGTATATATAATCAGCATAATGTTTGATTTCTAGTGAGTCTTCAATCATAGTTTATTTTTTTCCCAAATAGCTATATTTCTTTCTACTGAATGCACTACAGCATACATTTTATTCAAATCATTGTAATTTCAATATTCCAAGAAGGAAACCAAAACATCCAAATATGCATCACATATACCTATTTCACACTAAGTAATTAGGGTAACTGCTGAGTTCCAGCTATCCTTATTAGTATCTGGAACATCATTTTGAATAGATATTCTTGTGCCAGACTCTTAGCCCTGAACTGTTATTTCTGTGAGGTGAGTATGTGGATGATATGGCCTTAGCTCAGCCATGGCATATACAAGAAGTTAAACCTAGAAAATATAAGGACTAAGAAATAAAAGCCAAAGGCTACTAAGAAAATAAAAAGGGGGAACTAGATGTTGACTCAACTAGATGCTGAGTCAGATGGAACAAAGTGAATTATGTTGTGGTAAGAAACCATCTCTCAGTTCATTGGTCTAAAACAATACTCATTTTGTGATAATTTACCATCACTAGCAGGCTTATGCTCTGCCACAATTTCTCTTGTTCTAGTATTTAGGGTGGTAGAATAGCCATTTCTCAGAGCCATTGGAGATCAGGAGAAAGAAGCAAGAATATAAGGAAACATGAACAAATTCTTAGAGGATTCTTCAAATCAAGTTTGATCACAGATCATGGCCACAGCAAGTCACATGGCCACAAGTAACTGGCTTGAAAGTGCAGAACTACTGTATTTGTGAAGTGCTTCATTATATGTAATAAAGTAAACAAAAATCAATTACTTTATCTGCTGAGTCATAGAGTGAAAGATACACTGAGCTCCAACACTATGAAAAGCATGGACAGATGGACAGAGAATTAGACAGGAAACATTGCAGCTTTCAATGGGGGAAGAGAGTGAACTGCTATCAGAAACTTCCTGAATTTTTAGCACAAAAAGTGGTTTTTCCATTGCATGATAATAGGACACATCAAGGGTTTAACCAGGAAGACCAAATAGTGTACATATGTGTGTATACATATACACACACACACACACACATATACATACACGTATATATATAGAGAGAGAGTATATAGAGAGAGTTATAGCTGTAGTTACAGTTATATAATATTATATTTTATGACATATATGTGTATGAGTATTTATACATGTACATTTATATATATATATACTTGTATACATATGAAGCTAAAACTAGGTCATAGGTCATAGAGCTGTTCCCTCCTTATGTGTATGAAAAGGCAATGAATTCTAGCACTTGAGTGATTCTTTTGAACACAAAAGCATTCTACACACTATTGCAGCTCAGGGCAGAGATATGATCAAAAGAAAGTAAGGACTAATTTCCAGTTGTAACTTGAAACCTCCACTGATACTAAGGCTTAAGAAGCTTATTTGGTTGCTATCAGAGTTCATTGTCATCTATCTGTTATTATTGCTATTCTAACAATAACTACTGAGACCTAAAGAGAAAGGAAACAAAACCTTTCTGTGAAGCCCTGATCAACAAAATTTAAGCTCTGTAATTCCAGTTTTAAAGAAATCAATCTTGAGAGACCTTTAAGAGGATAAATGAATATAAGTGAGAAACAGAATGTGTTAGTGGATGGTGGCGGGGAGAGTCCGAAGCATTGTCCAACAAAGAAATGAGGTGGGGGGAGCATTTGATGAGCTAAGCCAGACATGAAAATTCATTACTCAGTCAGAGCTTCATTTGAAAAATGAACAGTAATGTCTACATGACAAAGCTTTATTTTTACTGTTTGTGTTTCTCCTATTAAAAGAATATAAGAATTCTAATGGCTTTGGGGATACCCTAACACTTAAAAAATGCCATACAATTTTATGAAGTGAAAAATAAAAATGATCAAAGGGTACATCCATGTGCATAGCACGTTGGAGATGTAAAGTAGTTGCATTTTCTGCACCAAGATTATTCTTTAATGCCATCTATTTAATCAAATGTACAGCACCTCTCCTTCTAGGAAAATACTGAAACAATCTTAACCACTTTGAAGAATGTGTATGTTTCTTTATTCAGGAAATGCATGCTGCATTTTAATTGTGTAGGACCACTCTTATAGGAACAAAGGGTAGATAAGATCAGATGAGAGTTCAATGTCTTAAGCACCTGTCTTAAAAAAAGCAAAAGTGTGGGATTCATGGAGATTCCAGCAGCAGCATTAAGGCCAAAGTAATTATGGGAATCACACAAAACCTTGAAATAGTGTAACTCACCAGACCAAAGTGAAGATATTCCCAAAGAGACATTTGTGTCTCTCGATCTATCGTACTATTGAAACAAAGGACTCTAGGCAAGGTAAATTTTCCCTGAAATCTAATTCTGGAAGAAGGGAAAGGCTGGGTGCCTGACACAGCTTGAGCAAGAATTTGTCTCCTAGAAACAAGAGCTTACATTTTAAACACCTTGTTTGATCACCTTTCAGGATGAGATTGAAGCCTAGGCAACAATGGACCAATAGTGGGTGTGGCCAGACCTTTAACAGAACTGTTTGCATATGTATAACTCTCTCTCTAAACTATAAACTCACTTTATAGTCCTATGAGATCTGCTTGAAGACACTACTGGATCTCTTTGTACCTCTTGACAGTGTGGCACACTGAACACACTCCTTTTTCTGCCTTTTAATATTAATTTGGCTGTTTTAATTGACCTTTCCAGGTCACATGACAAGCCTTGGTTTCTAGGGTTATAAACTATGAATCCAAGTTCAGCCACAATAGCATGGAGAAAAACAAATTCTAACATGAACCAGAATTTAAAAAGACAAAGAAAGAAAGAGAGAGAGAGAGAGAGAGAGAGAAAGGAAGGAAGGAAGGAAGGAAGGAAGGAAGGAAGGAAGGAAGGAAGGAAGGAAGGAAGGAAGGAAGGAAGGAAGGAAGGCACTGATTACATTAGGCTGAACTCTACATTGTACTATAGCCAACACAGTGACTTATTCAAGCCCCAGAAGAATACCATAGGTGGCATGCTTTATGTCTATTCTATAATGAGAAAATAAACACAGAGGGACAGGATCACAGTTGTTAGTCTAGATACAGAATTTGTGTTTCTTACCAATGGAACAATTAACAAAAACATAATGGAGTGAACGCATTCCTCCCTGAGTTCTACTGATCCTGGAGAATTTACCTAAGGCATTAGAATGTTAGCTAGGCATTCATCTGGGGAACACTGTATCTATTTGGTCACATAAGAAGTAAATCATTTCTTTATAGAAAGAAAGACTTGTGATTGATCCAGAAGCCCCAGAGACCAACAAAAGCTGTATTCACATAAGCTGTATTCCAGGCAACCCTGGGGATGTAAGCTCTACCACAGTAGAGGACAAGGGTTCTATTTACAAAGATAAAGCACAGACAGGAACAGGAATAACTGACTATAGCACAAATGAATAAAAGAACACTAAATGACTTATTTGTTTATTTTATTCTTATATCATTTACTCATATCATTTCTTCTTATATCATTACTAAGGAACTCATTTTAAGTTCTTCATAGAAGAGCTAGAAATTTTTCAATGAATCAAACTGAATAGTAATTCTGAAATTCCTAAAATAACTCATAATATCTAAAAATGCACTTTAGATAATCCAAACTGCTTGCTACTTTCCTGCACGGGAGCTAGTGAGGGCTGTGATCACCACATGATGATTATTGAAAGGGTAAATAACTCCTATGCTTTTTATTGAAAACCAGTTCCTGCACACCTTCAATTATTCTTACAACTTAGCTCTGTCTTTGTGTCCATCCAACAAAATAAACAGACAAAAACAAACAAATAAACAAAACAATAATTAAACTTGACAATTATAGGGAAGATAATTCAGATATTAGCTGAAAACTCAAATGTTGTGACTTTGGCCAAAAACTCCAAATAACTGAGACTCATGGCTCCCACAATGTCAGGATATTCTCCAGATAAAAACAGCGAATTGACAATTGTTAAATGTTATTTTCATATAAACAATGAACAGATCTATAGGGTAGGTATACCCCATGGATTGTCATAGATGGAAATACTGTCTCACAGGCATACCAAGCAATGGCTACTCTTAAGAAAATCTTACAGGACCAAATGTGTGTTTTCCTGTAATTCTGCAGGTACCTGGCCTACTGGCACTATGAGTGACACTGTCTCCTAAACTCACAGACTAGTACTTAACTACTTAGATTCCAAGATCCTTTATTCCCTACATTCCTAGCATCCTAGCATCCTGTAGTCAATAAGTGTTTCTACATTTTTGTTGAAGGGTGGGACAGGATGTTGGTGTGAGAATTCTCTGTGGGTCAAATTAAGAACCATTCACTCATTATTCTCTGGGAAGAGGAGAACAAGAATAAAAACAACAAATTAGACAGAGTATGAAGACAAGACACAGCTGTGTTCTGGAACGTATAAGCCAGATAAGGGAGTGTGGCTTGGGCTGTACTATGTCCAGACATCCCCCATGAAGGGTAACCTTCCTTCCATGTAAAAGAAATATTCATAACAGATCTGTCTTTCAGGGAAAAATAGCTTTTATGTATGCATAAGAAGTTCAAGTACACACAGATATAAACAAGAAAAACCATTTTCAGCATGCATTTATATTTATTTAAGGGAAAGAATGGATCTGCTTTAGTTAAAGTTTTATTGTTTTTGTTTGCTTAAAAACACCTTAAAAAAATACACAGGTGGTGAAGAGCATTCACACTCATGTCCTCAGATTACCAAAGTATTAAATTGCATATTCTACATCAAAATTTCTTTGATGTTTCTCCTTAGCAAGTCCCTTTGGCCCAAGAAAATTTTATACAACCTGAAGACTTACAAGGTTTTTAAAGTAAGTACATAAATCAAACACCTATTGAATAAACCATTAAGAAATTAATTTTCAAGCAAGTATTTACTATACATATAATTTTAGCATTTATTAAGAAGGAAAGTAAATTTGCATACTAATGAGATGTATGTGCTTGGTTTTTTGATAAAGAATAAATCTTGTCTGGATGTCCATTGAAGCAGAATCCTGAGCATTTTCAATACTTTTTAGAACTGCTTGACCCTTTGATATTATAATTGTCACAGCTTCACATAGATACTACAAAATGACAGAAATATATTTGGGATCATTAGGTACTGTTGGCAATTCTGTCCTAATCCTATGGCGGAATTAATTGAGAATTTGTTTATGAAATTCAAATCAGTAACTCACATCACATTTACAAAAAAGACAGCACTCAAACCAAAGATGCTAAGGAAGCCTTTGTTTTCTTTAATTAAACCATTATGTTTCTATAAACATATATACACATAGAAAACTATAAATACAATAAAAAACACTGCAAGTCTCAATATACAATAGTCTCCAGTGTAAGCCATGGTACTTCAGGCAATGCTCTTTGGTATTATATAGATGTGATGGGTGGACAGGGTTAATACATGATGTATAGTATGTGTGTTCAGATCCATGGCTGCAGTAAGTTGACGTGATGCAACAGCGGTGAATGCTAGCAGAAACACCTGAGATTCATCATGCATTTGATTGTGAATCTTTGGTTGTTTTGGCATTTAGAAAACTTGATATCAGCACACTTCTCACCAGCCCACATTCAATTACTAGATTCTTATGAGGTCCCAACCCAGTTTAAGGAGTTGTGCTTTACTGTACCCTTGTACATTTTCAGGGTTACAATTTCATCTGGTCTCATAAATTGCCTTAAGTGTCGTCTGTTAAGCTTTGACCTTGCTCATACTTCCTGGGGAACCAATCCCGGAATGCTAAGAAGGGGAAATTGGAAGTTGCAGTTCTAAAATGGCTTCTCAATCTTGGTACTACTAACATTTTAGATCAAATTGTCTTTACTATGGAGCTTTCTTGTGATTATAAAATGCTTAGCAATGTCATTGACCTCTACTCAGTACTCACCCTTCAGGGTTGTAACCATCAAAAATACTGCCAGAAACTGCTAGTGCATGTGGAGATAAGAGAAGACCAGATCAGATTTCTAAAGTGAGGATTCAGCAGGGCATAAGTTCACAGATATGAGAGAAGAATCCATCTTTGTATTCTGTGGTACAGTATGGTACTTTGGATAACAATATTGCTTTAGATATTTAAAATGGCTAGAAGATAATGAATGTGTTCACTACCAATACATGATAATATGTGATTATCAATGAATGATCATGAATAAGGTGATGCACATACTGCGTTATGTAATTTGATTTCTATGCAAGGCAGACACGCATTCTAATACTGCAAGGTCATCCATTAAGATACACATTTGTGAGTCAATTAAAGACAAAACAATGATCATGCATGACAAACTTAATCCAAGAAAAGAAAGCCATAAGATTCTCACAGAATAAAGTCCTCAACACAGTCCATGAAATATGTCCTTATTTCTTTTCTCTGTTTTATGTCATTGTCACAGTGATAAAGAAAACATCATACAAATTGTACAATTTACTCAGGCTCCAAAACACTTACAGCGTAAATGTGTTAAGAGATGAAATATGTAATTTTCCTGTCTCCAGTTAAACACTTTATTTAAATTGTGCCTCCTTGGATGTTTGCTCTCAGTTTATCTGCAACTCCTCAAAACCTCCATCATTCCCTCTATGTAACAATTATTTATTGGCCTTCTAGACTTTGTTCTTCTTCTCATTTCCTCTATACATTCCAACCACACTGATTATTTGAGGTGTTACTTATCATTTTTATAAATTTCATTTCTGAAAAAATTGCTCATACAGTATATTTTGATCATGTTTTGCATGTTTCTCTTTCCCCTAATTTAATTTATCCCAGATCCTTACTCACTTACCTTTGTGAGCACTCTCTGTCCCTCCCTCCCTCCCTCCCTATCTATCTATCTATCTATCTATCTATCTATCTATCTATCTATCTACCTACCTATATCTCTCTCAGTATCTGACTCTCTCTGTGTCTCTTTACTTCTCTGTCTATCTATCCATCATCAATCTGTCTGTCATCTCTCTTTTTTTAAAACAAGGTATCTCTACATAGCCCTGGCTGTCATGGAACTCATTATGTATATAAGGCTGGCCTAGAGCTCATAGAGATCCGCTTGCCTCTGACTCTGCCTCCTGAGTGTTGGAATTAAAGGTATGTGCCACCATGACCAGCTCCCTCCTTCCTTAAAAGCAAACAAACTGACAAAAAAAAAACCCAAAACACAAGAAATATATGTGCACACACACAAAAAAAAATCTCACAAAAATGAAAACTAAAATAAGCCAGAAAAATACCAGTGACAAAAAAAAAAAATGCCAAAAGCAAAATGAGACAAAAGTCTAAACTAATATAGGATCTGGAGCCTGCCCTGAGGTCTGGTTAATATATCCAATAAGACTCCATTGGGGAAAACTTATTTTTCCTTTACTGGTGGGTATTAGCTGTAGATAGTTTCTTGGTTAGGTGTGGGAGCCAGTTTCCACTTCCCCCTCGCAATTCTAGGATTATATCTGGCTTGAACCTGTGCAGACCTTGTGTGAGCTGCCACAGACTCTGTAAGCTCATATGTGTTTCATTCCTCATGTATCTGGAAGACTCTGTTTCCTTGTCTGGATGACTGTTTCCTTGGAATCATCCATCACCTCTTCCTCCTACAATCTTTTTGCCTACTATTTTGCATAGATTCCTGAACCTTGAGAGGAGGGCTTTGTTAAAGACATCCCACTTAGGATTGACTGCTCCAAAGCCTCTCACCTGCATCACTTGACAGTTTCCCAGACTTCTGGGAACACTTCTTACCAATATACTAAGGGCTCATTCACAAGTCCAAGGTGTTCTTTCTTTCATATCTATCTCCCACTCCAATAGTCTGCTGGAAGTGGTAATAGTCACCATTTTTTAAAAGGAATAAGATAAGTTAACCCTTAAGCTTCTCTAAAGAGCTCCTTAGTGGCATAAATTTCTCCCTTATGCCAGTTCCCTGTTTCTTTCATTCTGAGATAAATAACCAGTGTTACAGTCACTAATGATTGTCAACTGTATATGGGACCTAGAATCATCTAGGAGGCAAAAGTGTAAGCATATCTGCAAGGGACATTCTAAAACAGATTAACTGGAGTAGGAAGACTCACTCTAAATATGGGTGACACCATTAAATGTGCTGAGGTCCTGGACTGATTAGAAAGTGAGGCATGAGTTCAGCACTAGCATTTCAATTGAGTCTGCTTTTCTGTCTGTGAATGCAATGTGACCAGCTGCCTCCCAATCCTCCCATCAGGAAGAACTGCATTCTCTCAAAGAGTAAACCAAACAAATCCTTCTTCCCCACTTACATTGCTTCTTATCACAACAGATGAAGGAATCAGTACAGTCAGGAATGCAATGATAAAGTGTTCTAGCTAGACAAAGAAAAAAAAAGATGCTTTCTTAGTTATTAACAGTTATCCCTTGTAATTAATGTCAGGTGTAAGTTTGATTCAAAGTATAAGGTCATTTCCATTATTTTCCCTGGGAATCTAGAAGTCTATTCTATTAGAAAGTAGAAATTAGCTTCTTAAACACTTATTGTTCTTGCAAATTTTAAGTTTCTTGTAGAAGAGTCCATACTTAGCTGGATGTTAGACTAGGAATGAGTCTCTAAGAAGTAGAATGCTTTAATACATTGTTTTGGACAACATTTGTCTGTGGTAGTGGGATAAAGGAAATATACAAGTATAATTTTAAACCCAAATAATGAGGTATTTAACTTAGAGCAAGTGCATCTGTCAAATAAAAGTTAAGTTCCTTTGGAGGAGGAAAACATTGTGGAAACTGATGGAGATGTTTTATGATAAAAGTCTGTGTTTTTCTTGTCAAAGAGGTCATCCTTCCTTTCTATTTAAATGCAGGCCTCCTCAGAATCCTCAGACATCTGCTAGGCCAGTGTCCTTTGTCCAGACAGGAAGCTAACTGTGAAAATATCCTAACTCTAGGAATAAATTAGCATGCATTTCCCCTTTTCATGACACGTTAACAATATTTTGATATGAGAGAACGGATGATGTTGTCTTCTATAAATTCCGTGGAACTGTTAGGAGCCAAAAAGAAAATCTATATAAAGTCCAGTGGCAAAGAAAGCATGAATCGTGAAGCACAAGAATACCAAATGAGGCTGTGTTTCATCAGTTCCCCAAATTAATCCTGAATATCATAAGTCATGTAGACCATATCTGAAGAAATGTGCCAGGAGCCACCACACAGACTAGCATAAAGAACCAGAACAAGATACAAGATGCCAGAGCTGGCTTTTATCAGCTAAATGTAGATATTTCACATTGGTAAGCAGTAGGGAAATAAAGACTGCCCTCTAGCTAAAGCAGATTGCTCCAAGAGACACTGCAGAATACAGTGTGTAGTAAGCATCTTTCATTACAGGATCAGCAAACTTTTTTGTAAAGCAACACAGTAAATATTTAAGGCTTTGCAAGTTCATGTTGTATGTTAAACTATCCAACAATGGCCTTAAATGAGGAGCCACCCCTAAGGAGTCTGATAAATGGTAATTCTTATGTTTCAGTAACATTTGAGGAGATCCAAGTGTGTGTAAGAGCTGGAAATTAGGCATAAGGGTTGCAGAATTTCATCCTCTAGACTCTACACAAACATTTATGTCACAAATTCAAAATTTCTGTTATCTGCAGTATGTGGTCAACACAGGACCAGCCTGGTAAATAATCAGTCTTTGGGTTCTATCGCTTACTGAAGAAATACTGGCCATGGGAAGATAATGGAAAGGGGAAAGTTGTTGTCTTCAGTTGGGTAGCTACTGCTGACCATCAGATTTCCAAACCCATGGTCATACAGATGTACCTGGGGGAATCTTCATAGGACTCAAAATAAAACTAACAGACATGAATGTGAGATAGTCTTCTGTAGGAAGAGGTAAAGAAGACAAAGGTTGCAGGGGGGATTGCAGTATGTGAAAGATAAGAGGGGTCAGTACTTAGTTTGTACATGTGTGAAATTTTCTAAACACAAGTTTAATTGATTTTAAAAATAGAGAATGAAAAGAACAATGTGTGGACCATATTTGATGTGAGGATCTCAGCTTGATATCTGTAGCTTTAATGTATCAGACAAGTATGGAAGATTGTTAGCTGGTATACTGAGTGTAGTTAGAAATTCTCTTCCTAATTTCTCAGCAGATACATGTTTGCATTTAATGCTTCCCAGTCATTAATTTAAAATGGAGCCTCCATGACTCTGAATGGGCAATTAGTTAAAACAAGGTAAACTTATAAAGTGCTTGTCACTTCGCTATCTGATGCACATCAATTCACACATATGAATTCAGCACAAGAGTGGTAATGTAATTTTCCACAACACATAACCCTCTTGCTCTGCATGCTTCTGATGAGAACAAGTTAATTATTTTATTATCTCAACATAAACCTCCCCAAATTAAATATTTCCAGGGTTATAAACTATTTGCCACCAAACTTCATTAAAGACATAAACCCAGCCATTTCACTTTTGCAAACAACTCTATTGGTGTCTTCCTGATTCAAATAAACATTTTTCTAAACCTCATTCTTGTTATATAACAACAAAAACAACACCATATCTAGGGCTTTCTCACTCAGAAGTTTCAATATCAATGTACCTTGTTGCTAGAAGAGTTCAGAAATAGTCTGGAATAGTCTTTGTGGTTATGTTAAAATTCCATCTTGGAGGCTGCAGAGATGGATCAGTGCACTTTCAGCTCTTGAGAAGACCCATGTTAGGTTCCTAGTTCCTAGTACCTATGTCAGGTAGTTCACAAACACCTACAACTAGAGACCCAGGGAACTGATGGCCTCTTCTGGCCTCCATGGGAACCAGCACAAACATAGCATATACTTGTACATACACATGTACACAAACTCACAAACATAAATAATAAGAATAAATTTTTAAAAAATATGTCCCAATCTCATGACTGTTAATTAACTATATTCCTTATGTATTCAAGTATTGCATAGATGTGCATATGAGTGTGTTGCCTTCATACAAAAGTACTGCTGTAGATAGTTTTATCATTAATTATTTTCATATATTTCACACTAAACAATCTAGCAGTTATTTTTTCTTTTTTCCAAATTCTGTGCTATATGGAAAGACTTTTCTCTAACTTTTTTAATCCCATGGGACTGAAGCTTACAACTCACAGGCAGGGATGAACAGAGTACACAAACTGGGCTCAAGCCAACCCCCATGACCCTTTGAAGTCTAATGTTGCCCGATTTTTTTCTCTGTAATATGGTCCAGAAAAAAACATACTCCTTTCAAGCTACCAACTACACCTTAGTTGGAAGTGATGATTTCATGACCATCAAAGTTTATTACTTTACTCAGGGGGAGCTCATGCAAATTTTAGTCTTCCATTTTGATATTTATTGATATTATTCACTTGTTTATATTTTGTGTGCATATGACTTTGTGTGTGTGAGTGCTCTGTCACTTATGGGTGTCACTTCTCTCCTTCCACCTTGTGAGTTCTGGGAATCAAACTCATCATCAAGCTTAGTAAAAAGTACCTGTACCCACTGAGGAATTTTGCTGACCCCTATTATAAGTTTCTGATAAGAAGTAAACATACCACAAACACTCAAGTGACTATTACTCATTCTCCCTTTAATAATTCTTGTTTATTTCTTAATTAAGTAGTCTAAGCTAGCCAGTAATTACTATGTAGACCATGTTGGCCTTGAATGCATGGAAATCTTTTGGGCTCAGCCTCATAAGTGCCTGAATTACAAGTATAAGCCACAACATCATACTTTCTTATGTTTCTTAAAATTCCTTTCTTTTTTATCAAACATATATTTGAGAGAAAATGGTGCAAACTGGGCATTCAGTATTAATTCATAACCATATTCCCACTGCCTCCTTGTTCTACAACCAAATATTTTTATTGGCCCTTAGTTCTTCTTTATTTTTGAGAGTTTCTTGGACTAGCTTTCAGGTAGCCTAGGCTGGCTTTGAATTCACTATGTAACTGAAGCTGGCATTGAACTCCTCATGTTCCTGCTTCAACCACCCAAATGTATGAATTACAAAGTCTGCATCACCATGGCAGGGTCATCAACACTCAGTATAGTTATTTGAAATCCCAGCCCACAGTTACTCCAAGTAAATAAATGTTGGTGATTACTCCTTCCCTTGTGGCTAAATCACAACATTAGTATTTGGAGATGGGATATGTTCTCTCTCACTTGATTTATTTCATTAGGGATGGCATGCTGAGACATTGGTCACCTGGAATGAATTCCCTTACCTTAAATTCCAATTGCAGTGTTACGGGTCCCCTGGTCTCCCATATAAACTAACAATGATTTTCCTCATGCATTTCCTGTGTCTTCAGGTTTATTACATGTCTTCATTTGAGATTCTTAATAATTATAAAAACAATGGATGCCAAGAGGAAGACAGGAGTCATCCAGATGACTCAAGTGATGACCAGTTCCCTAGATATAAGGGGCCAGTCATATATCTTCTTCTGAATTGCCTTGTCCTATACCCTATATGAACAGTCATTTGCAGTGACCTTTAGACTAAATTGGAAAGGAAGGAAAGGCTCACCTACTTGTCACCACAATCTGATGCTTTAGAAAAGGAACTATAAAGAAGGATATAAATAAATCTAATTGTTTTTAAGAATTCCTCCATGTGCTTCACAAGTGTTTCCAAATCTCTTAATGATTCTAAGCATGCAAGTGTTTTGTTTTGTGTTTATTTGGTGGTGTTTGTTGTGTTTTATTATTCCAAAGGTCTTCAAACCCGTAGAATAGGGCACCAGGCAAGAGGTAAGAATAACAGTGCTTTGCTTTAGGTTTTAGTAGACACAAGAAGATTCACATCTTCTGAAAGAAAGAAATAGCACTTTGAAAATCCAGCCTCAGTTTACCTCAAGGTGACTTCCTCAGTGTTCTATCCAAGCAAGCATTCTTGGTGACAAATTGTAAAGGTTTGTGAAGTATAGTGTGTCAAAATCTAAAAGGAATGAAAAAGTTCTTTAAAAGTTTTTTAAAAGCCTAGGAGGAACTTGGTTTCCAGTTTCCTCTGATTCAAAGGCCTTATCAGCATTCATAAGACAATGTGAGATACTAGTCTGCAAAGCACAGGTTCCTGAAGGCCCAGGGGGCCTTGGCTTTTGAAGCAGCTGCCTATTGCTCTTGACAAGCTCAGCCTGCACTTTAACTGGAGGAAAGGAAAGCAGGAAAGAGAGAGAATGATTTTTTAGAATGTTCAGAAAAGGGAAGAAACCTTTGCGTAATCCTTGAGAATCTGTCTTAACCAGATAGTCAAATTTAACATTTGCCTACAAAACTTCTAAAATGATGCCCAAGAAGAGGGTCATACTGGAAGAAACTTAGGTGTGAGATGGCCATGCAAATTATATTCAACTTATGATATCCTTGGTTCAGCTATGAGGTAGATTTTTGATCCCAGAGCACAGTCAACAGAAAATGAGAAAACTTGACATTTGTGTAGGTAACAAATGGATCATAAAATCAGAGCCTAACACTGAGTTTTACCAATATCTTTAATAATCAAAATAATCTTACAGTTCTTCATCCAGCTTAACTTCACACTTAAGGATATAAATCTGGGCTTTGGAACTTTGGAAAATACATGATTACTGCCAACTTTTGTTCAAGAGAACAATATAGTCAAACAGTATTCAAATCATGAGGTACAGAGTGAGGGAATATCAACTCTGTCTGACTAGCCCAGCATCTAGAATAGAAACTAAAGGTGTAGGAAAGCATAAAGGAAGAGCGAAATATTGCAGTAATTTCAAATAATTACAAGACATGATTCTTCTCCTAAAATAGGGGGTGTGATCCATAATGTTGCAGATACAAAGCAAAGTCTCCAGGAGAAGAATACACAAATAAAGGAGAGGAGATCAATGTTGACTGGCACCTGCCATGTACCAGACACTGCCTTGGCCACCTGCTCTACATTATCTTACTTGAGATATCTTATACATAGATATGGATGAAGCACTTGTTAATACACAGAACACCATTCAGAATTTTTTAGCAAATGAATATATTTGAATGAATGTGTTATCAACTGATTATTACAGAACTTTATGAAAGGCAAAAGAAACTATTGCCTGAAGAATTATCATCTTTTGAAAGAATTCTGTGAAACATGATTCTATGTGTCTTTTTTTAGCCACACAGGACAGGTCTGGGCTTTAAAACAGCTTTTTATTATTTTTTAGCTCTTGTAGAGATTTGGGCATGCTCTTTATGATCTGATGTGCTGAGTTCAAATTCTAGCTCCATCCTCAGAGCCATGTATCTGAGCAAGTTATTCAATATCTCCGAGTGTGAATTTCCACAGTAAATGGTTACCTACTCTATCTATGTACTTTGTGAATTAAGTTTATATATTTTAATCTTAGCCTTGTCAACTAACTCCATAAATAAAATGCCTCTATAAACATGCATGTTAATCTGATTTATTTTCTCTCTCCTGTTCCCAGCTTTTTTGAACTATATTCAGCAGAGAAAACAAGATCAACAAATATTTGCTAAGTGGATGCATGGGTTTATTAGTCTCTCATATAAATACTGTTTTGTTTTGTTTTTTCCTGTCAATATTTACCTGCCAATTGTCCTCTAGGCCATATATGTATGAAAGACATGAAAATGTTAACCAATATCGAAATTGGCCTGTGTTATGTAAGGAATTACTGGGCATTCATTCCATAGTGAGAAAATGAGAACTAATGAACATGTGAAGAAAACAGATGGTCTCGGTGCTGAATTGAGCTTGCACCTCTCCCCTGGCAGTGTGTTCTCTTTCAAAGAGCCCAAATTCCATTAACTTGAGGTCAGCTTCACCCATTGTGCCTCATGTCCTGTCTCTCCTCTCTAGACATTTATTTCTGAACATTGCAAAAATGAATTGAACAAAGGAGAATAGAGTTGTCACTATCTTTACTGGGCCAACAGCATCATAAGGTTTGGCCTGGATGGCTCAACATCATTATTTTGCTCAGTCACAGGAAACCCTACATGAAGGAACAGAGCAGAAGGAAAGGCCATGAGCATATGAACATGAAATATGCCTGGGCCCATTTCCAAAACTCATCCTTTTATTTTATATGGAGCTAATTTGTTGACTTCATTTGTTCTATTTAAGAGACCGCAAATCATTACGGTGAATCTCATTAAAAACTTGAAACAGAGCAGCTATTTATGGAGACATTCTATGGATTCATATTTATGTTTGACATACACTGCCAAATACAATACTAACAAAAGTCCCTGAAATGCAGTGGCTCCAGTTGAAGATGAGGCACCATATCCTCAGATTCAAGAAATCTACCCATACAGCAGGTGAATTCTCAGCAGTTTGATCTTGTTCTTTGGTCCTTCTAAACTAGTTATATTATAAGACCTATGGAACTGTATTATGGTATTAATTACTGTTTGATCTGAGCAGTCATATAGGTTTGACCATATTTCTTATTATACAATTTTGTTATGGTAATTCTGGGAATGAAACTCAGGATCTTACACTTTCTAGGCCACTGCTCTGTCACTGAACTGAGTCACACAGCATAGAGGATTTAATTTATCTTCAGATACTGTTCAGTTAGGATTATACCCACATTACCTCTTGTAATCATGAGCTCACTTCCTTCATCTGCTAATATTATGTACACTCATACTCCTCTCCTAATGTACAATTAGCAACCTAAGAGCCTGCCTCAATGCATCATGCATTAGGCCACACAGACTCTAGTTTTTGAGTAATAATATAGATTTCCCTGTCCCTAGTAATAATCAATTTAGACAAGTTCTATTCAACTATATTACCAATGTATTCTGGTTGTAAGAATAGACAGGCTGATTGGGCTTGAACTGATTGGGGTATGAGCACAGTAAACTTCAAGTTAACTTTTATGGAGAATCTCTTATGTACTGTGTGCATATTTGGACATGCATATGAATAAATTGTATTAATTATGGAAATAGACATGCATAATCAGAAAAATAAATACACACCATATCCACCAATCAAAATAGAATACCAAAAACATTATACCATTTGGTAACCAGCTCCTCCTTTTCTTGAACCCCATACAAGGAAGCACTGACAATAACTGGTTCTTTGAAAACCATCACTCATATGGCTCACTGTCAATCTTGAAAGTGTATTCTGCTAAAATTTGTCTATGGTTATCTTGCTTCCTTTGCAACTTAGAGTGAGCCCTTATTTTAAGTTCTTTGAATAAGAGAGCAAGAACCCAAACCCTGACTGACTGCTAGTAACAGGACCACCCCCTTAGCACAGTGTATGGAATTTTCATTTGTGTTAACATTTATAATAAAAAAGATGTTGATCTGTACTAAATCTCAATAAATATATATTGTACTCAACAGAAAATTTTTTCAGGAGTGTCTATTATGTACCTGATTAATCCAATGTGTCTCTTAAAATTAATCTGTTTATTAAGTGGATATGCAAAGTCTTTACTCCAGATATCCTTTCTTATCAACCAATGGTTTACCATTTGCAAATTGATTTTCACATGCATTAATTTAATTCTCCTCAGGATCAACTGTTTTGCACTTGCCTCTCTGTACTTGAGGTTTATGAATAGATAAATTATGCTAACAACATGACCACTACCTATATTACTGCACCCTTCTACCAAGTCAGGCCTTTCCCCTAAATCACAGCAACCTACTACCCATGCACTGAACCTGGAGAGCATCTACTAGATATTGCTTTCCCTATCACATATTTCTTATGAGTAGCAAAGGACAAACACAGTGGCAGGATTTGGGGTTCAATATAACTAACTACTCATCATTACTGAGAACATTAACAGCCACACATAACAATTAAATGCAAACTAATTTAATCAGCTAATAAATATCACAGAATTAAGTTAAACATCAAAAGAAAACAGGGCTCACTGTAACTATTAATCCTCCCAGTATGTGACAGTACCTATTTTTGTGAGCAGTTATTTTATTTGAATATATAATGTTCATATAGTGGTACAATTTTCCTAGACATCACAGGTTTTCACTTACTAATGCCAACTCTCTCTGCTTTGCTAAACAGAAAATTAAGAGGTTTGAGTTCAGCTAGTATGGCAGCAGAAATTGCCACAGACCCTGTTCAGGAGAAAATCATTAACATTTGGGGAACCAGATCCATTAACATGGGTGTGGTAATTCACAACAGAATCCAATAATTACAAACAAGTGTGTGGAATTAACAAATACCTCTTCCATGGCTAAAGAATAATTCCATGCTGTATGGAACATACTGAGAAGTTGCATGTGGAATGCATAAATGTTAATACATCTTTGAGAGAAATATGCTCAGTATATAACACAATATAAATTGGAATGCAATATCCCCATGTAACACAGTATCATGTATAATGAACATAGGCAAAGAAAATTTTAAAAGAAAAAATATAGGCTTAATCAGTTTAAAAATTATGTCTATCATTCTCTGTGATAATTTTGAATTGATCACATTTTTCTGATTGTAAAAATATGTTTTAAAAATTCAATTATTTTCTTTTACTTTTAAAGAGTTTTTTAAGGTATATGTCAGCTTCTTTGCCTGTGTATGGGTTATGTCCCCATGAGTGTAGTTGTCAATGGAGGCCACAAGAGGGCAAAGGATTCCCTGGAGCTGGAGCTCCAGGCAGTTATCAACTACCCCACATTGGCCCTGTGATCTGGACTCTGGTTTTCTGCAAGAGAAGAAAGCTCTCTTAGTCACTGAGGCATCTCTCTAGTCCCAGTGGTCACTTTTTTCAATAAATTCATATCTGTAGTGTTACATGTTTACAGAACTGTGGTGAACTTTGGGTCAACAATGCTGCAACATCAACCACAGTTCCTTTTTATTACCTCTTGCTCTCAATGAGAGAAACATAGTTCCCTGAAATGGACACAGGAAAAGAAAAGTTGTTTGGAAAACCAAGATGAATCTGACACTCATTTGACTCAGTGAAGCAATCAAGCCTCTCTGTCTCAGTCCTCGCCTATAAAATTTTATGTGGATATAAAATGACAAATTAAAGATAACTAGATTAGCGTCTCTCACTGGGCACTATAAATACACAAAACATTGTGCTGAATACCCTGCATGCACAGTCTCATCTCTGTTCTCCTATAGTAGTCCTAGAAGATGAACTTAGTAGTATTGTAGCTTCTCAAAGTTAGGGAGGTTAGGGTGTTCAACTTGGTCAGCTCAAGAAACAGACACAATGTGACCTTGATGAAGAAGACAGAAAAGAGACTCTTTGCTTAACTATTCTTTTTCCCACCTCTGCATAAAGAGATGGAAGACATTAGCATCCTCCTGAATAATCAGCAACCTGTGTATTCTACGAAAATCTAAAATGATTAACAAGTCCTTTTCTTTTCAGCAACCAAGTAAATTTTTATGCTTTACTGGGGCTCAACCATGAAAAAATCTTTTTCAATAAATAGCATAATGAAACTCTTTATAAGAAAATATTTTCCCTAGTGAGCACAGTTCTGTGGTTTCATGCAAGCATATGCTATCTCTAGGAGAAGCATATGTGAACTCCAGCACAGAACGTGTTTATTGGCAACTGATTAATACTTCCTTGGCTGTGAGTTTAATGGGGAGTTGAGATTTATTATAAGAGGAAACTGAAAGATTTTCAACTTCTCACTATTAAATTACCAAGATTTCTTAAGGCGACAGAAACAAAAAATCTGTGGCTTTGGGCTAGAAATAACAGCTACTACATAGATAAAGCAATTCTCTGTCACGGTGCCTTGCCAGGTAATATTTTTTGAATAAATGATGAAATACTGAATTCAATAAATTTTTTAAGCAGTGGAAATAGAAAAAGCATGTGGTAAGTCCTAGACTCTTCTGATCAGCCATTTTAGTGACTACAGTATTTTGACATCACCAAGATTCATGTATGTATCCATTGAGATTTCTATAAATCCTTCTATGAAACACAGAATGCAGAAAATATGCAGTTATATTGCTAGGACATTAGAAAAAGCATTGAGATGTAGTCTCTTTCTGGCCAAAGGAAAAAGAATTGAACTTCTAGTCATAGAAATCTTCTGCTTCCTTGGCACATCCTCTTCCATTCTTTGGTCTTCAAGTAGCTGCCTGTTCATCATCCATGAAACAGCCTCCTTCTAGATGACTTTTCTGCGTGTCCATCAAGGTAGTTTCAGAAAAATAAAAAAATCCTTTCCTTGAAGCCAGACATAACCTGGTAGGGTGTAGCAGTAGACATGTGATCCAAATGGCTTCACTTGTTGAGACTTCTTCTTTTCCTTTGCTGTGTTTCTTGTTTGTTTGCTGTGTTCCATTTTGTTTGCTGAGACAAAGCCTCACCATATCACCCACCAATCTTCTGCATCAGCCTTCTGCTGAATGATGAAATTACAGTATGGGATGTGATGCTTAGAATATTTATTTTATTGATTAATTTTTTTTCAATTTTTTCAGAAAGGAGTTTTTGAAGCCCATACTAGTCTGGAATACTCTGTGTAGCCACAGATTACTTGAACTTCTGGTCTTCTTGCCTCCATCGCCTAAGTGCTGGGATTATAGTCCACTCCCGCACCCAGTTTTACAAATGCTGGGACAACCCACAACCTCCCACATGCTAGGCAACCATTCTACCAGATAAACTACATCTCCTGTTCTATTTTTATCTTTAATTTTAATTATTTGTTATTGTTTTATTTCACTGTGCTGGGAAGACCATACAAAGATGTCTCCTTTCTTGCTTGTTACACAACAGGAAAGACAGAAAACTGTCCATGAACCTAAAGAAAGACAGCCTCAGAAGTCAACCAAGGTTAAGGAAAGCAGCAGAATAATGATGAAAGTATACCCCTCAGTAGAGGGAGCATCCACTTTTGTCTATGACAGTTTTTTCTAGGCAGGGAGAGGACCTCCATCCCAACTATCAGATAACCAAGATTATTCCATGGATGAAAATATCTGGCTCTGTATTTCAGATGATTATCCTTCTAACCTGCTTCTCTTCAAACTGTGAGTTCCATTCAGGGAAGAACTGAGCCCTAGATAGTAGAATTTGAGTACTTAATGGGGTGCCTGACAGATAGGATGTGTTCTGTAACTATCTACTAAGGAAGAGACTAAAACATGAACAGATAACTTATATAAGGTATGGTTCATTTTACTATTTAAAGGTCCCAAGGTAAATGCTAGATTTCTAAAGTCAGTAATAAAAACAAATATATGAGTCGCTTTGACCTATTACAGAGATACAGTATTTCAGGTACACGAAGAATAAGTGCAGACAGAAAATGGAATTCACTATTCTTCCCTGCTGAGTATGAGTCAGAGATGTGAGGATGTCTAAAATCCAAAAATAAATCTTCAAATTACTTTCAGCCACCAGTTTACAGTGTGTGTGTGTGTGTGTGTGTACGCACACACACACACAAACACACACATACACTCATTGGGAGAAGTAACATTTTGTATATAGACATGTACAATATTTTGCCTCATCTGAACAGTAAAAAAGTCTCCAAACCATAGACAAGGTGGCTGCTCTCAAGTATCCTGGAAAAGAATGAAAATTTCCTTCTACTGACCTTATCTGCTTGTCATTAAGAAGTGAGATATGAAGGAAAGGAGAATGAAGAGCAGGAAGAATAGAAACAATGACCTTTGTTTCAAATAAGTAAGAGCAAAGCTCATTGAGGGAGGGGCTCCAGGAGAGTAGAGACAGGGTGAGGATCTGGACAGAGCAGGCAGAATGGGGGTTCGAAAGTCAGTATATACAAACCAAGTATTTTGGAATAATGGAAAATTATTCCACAAAAAATGGAAATAAAAAACTAGACCAACAAGTGAACACCAAATATATTCAATAAGAAGAGACACTTATTAGGCTGAAGTTAATGAGTCTAAAACAGATCAAAGAGGGAAAGATAAGGAGAGATAGTGCTTAATCACTTTATTGTCCTGAACATGAACTATGGGAATTTTTGCTCAAGTGTTCAGCTGTCTGAACAGATCTGAAGTAGAACAGGAATCGAAGGAGGGAGCAGACTGTGAAGAAAGCACCAGACTGGAAAGTCATTAGGCGTGAGGGTAGTTCATTTAACACCCTAATTGTCAGTGCTGGGAAAATAAGAAATTGGGAACAACAATATTCAGTCCACAAATGAATAAGAGTGCAGAGGAGGTTGTATTTCATTGGAGAGATCATCTAAACACTGTGGTCCAGACTATCAGAAATGATGGATTCTCCTGGCGGTCTTTCAAGTTTTTATTCTCTGTTCAGTTTAGAGTGCTCACTGCTCATTTTTCTTCAGTTGTAAGTAGTTTTATACCATAGTTGGGTATGTGAGAAAAAGATAACACAGATGATTAAATAGACTTATTAGATGATATATAGTTAAAAATCCTGTGTTAGTATTTGCAAGAGCATTCCTATTTAGCATGATTCTCCCAGGTTGGATTGTATATTCCCACTCTACTGAACTTAACACAATTTGTATTGGTTAGGCCAAAGAAAGCAGAAGTGGCTTATGTCTTTTTCCATGTTGGGGCACTAGAGCAGGCGAGGGCTTCTTTGTTTTCCTGATGACACATAAAATTGAAATGTGCTTGTTTGAGATTGAGACTCTAGGGCATAGAGTCAACTCAATATGAAGAAAACCTCATCTGACCTTCAAAGAATCTGATGGCAATGGCGCTGTGTCTTTGTTTTGATCGTCTGCAGAATCTGTAGACAGAATGACGTGGCCTGCCCCAAATAGCATAATACTGATATTAGTGGAATAAATATAGGACCAAACGCAAAAACATATGAAATATCCAACAAGTGGGAATTATGCACATGTCATGAATTTATAGCACTTCATTATATGTATAAAATAAACACAAGAAAAAGTCTTTCTCTTCAAGTACAAACACACTAGAATTCTAGACAATTCTAAAATATTAACATAGGCCCAAGATCTCTGGATAAAGACCAGAAAGTGCTCAGCTTGTTAGATAGACATCTTCACACAAGGCAATCTTAAGAGAATAGATAGAATTATGCAATTGGAGACACAACTAAAGAGAAAAATATAGGGGAAAATAGTTCCAGAGTGTTACAAAGAATCAGTAATTGATTGGGAAAAAGAGAGTTCTTACAAACAAGGATAATACTTAGAGTAATTGGAAATGTAAAACATTAATCAAGCACTATGAAAAGTTTTTAAATACATGATTCTAAATTGTTCTATTGGAGAGCTACAGAGATGGCTTGGCAGTTAAGAACATACCTCTATTATAAAGGACCCAAGGTCAGTTCACAGCAGCTTATAAACACTTGTGACTCTATCTCCAGGAATCCAATGCCTCTGGCTTCCCACATACAGTTTTATATATCCACACACTGACATACAAACATGTAATTAAAATGAAGCAATACTTCAAAGAGAGAGAGAAATAATTGCAGTGTGGTAATAACCTTGGACACAGAGTCAGATCTATTTTTGTTTAATAATAATATGAGTTTAACAGAATTTCCTTTTTCTTTTTTGTGATTTTTATCTTATATTTTTGAGATTATAAAATAATCACATAGTTTCTCCCTTTTCTTCCCTCCCTCCAAATCCTCAAGTGCTGGCTGGTTTTATGTTGGCCTGACACAAGTTTGAATAATTTGAAAGGAAGTTTAAGAAAAACCAAATTTATGAAGATAACAAAATCCATTAAAGAGGAAATGAATAAATCCATCAAATGAATACATGAAAAGACAGACAATAGGAAGAAATGAGTAAATTCATCAAAGATAACCAGTAAAACACAAACAAACAATTAAAAGAAATTAATAAATCCCTTAAAGAATACCAAGAAAACACAAGCAAACAATTAAAGGAAATGAACAAAACTGTTCAAGACCTGAAAATGGAAATAGAAGCCATAAAAAAACACAAACAGAAGTAATTCTAGAAATGAAAAATCTAGAAAAGTGATCAGGAATAACAGAGGCAAACTACAGCAACAGAATACAAAAGATGAAAGTAAGAATCGCAGGATATATTGAATATATATATATATATTGAAGATAAAAAAGAAGAAATCAAGACATTGGCAAAAGAAAATGTTAAATCCAATAAATCCCTAACACAAAACATGCAGGAAATCTGGGATACTATGAGAAAACTAAACCTAAGAATAATAGGAATAGAGGAAGGAGAAGAATCCCATCTCACAAGACAAGAAAATATTTTCAACAATACCATAAAAGAAAAGTCCAAACCTAAAGAAGGAGATCCTTCTAAAGGTACAAATGCATACAGAACATCAAATAGACTAGACCAGAAAAGAAAGTCCCCTAACCACATAATAATCAAAACACTAAACATACAGAACAAAGAAAGAATACTAAAAGCTACAACTGAAGAAGAGCAAGTAACATACAAAGGCAAATCTATTAGAATTACACCAAACTTCTCAACAGATACTGTAAAGGCCAAAAGGGCCTGAACAGATGTGCTACAGACTCAGATATATCACAGGTACCAGCCCAGACTACAATATCCAGCAAAACTCTCAAATACCATAGATGGAGAAAACAAAATATTCAATGATAAATCCAAATTCAAAAAATATCTTTCTACAAATCCAGGCCTACAGAAGGTACTAGAAGGAAAACTCCAACCTGAAGTGAACAACACCCATGAAAACTAGGAATTAAATAACCTCATTCCATCAGAATCAACAGAAGAGAGACACAAACACTAACACAGGTACACACATGTGCATAAACACAACCAAAATTACAAAATTGTAGGACCTAGTAATCATTGGTCATTGACATCTCTCAGTATCAATGGTCTCATTTCCCCAATAAAGAGACACAGTCTAAAAGAATGGATGCAAAAACAGGATCCATTCCTCTGTTGCATAAAAGAAACACACCTTAACCTTAACATCAAAGATAAATATTACCTCAGAGTAAAGAGTTGGGAAAAGATTTTCCAAGCAAATAGCCCCGCAAAGCAAGCCAGTGTAGGCATTCTAAGATCTAACAAAATAGACTTCAAACCAAAAGCAATCAAAAGAGATTGGGAAAAACATTGCATACTCATCAAAGGAAAAATCCATCAAGATGAAATTTCAATTTTAAACATCTGTACTCCCCAACACAAAGGTTCCCATATTTGTAAAAGAAACATTGCTAAAGTTTAAAACACACACTGACCTCTACACACTGATAGTGGAAGTCTTCAATACCCTACTCTTACCAATGGACAGATCTTCCAGACAAAACTAAGCAGAGAAACACTGGTGCTAACAGATGTTATAAGCCAAATGGACTAAACAGATATATACAAAATATTTCACCCACACACAAAAGAATATAACTTTTTCTCACCACCTCACAGAATCTTCTTGAAAATTGACAACATAGTTGGCCACAAAGCAAGTTTCAATAGATACAAGAAAGTTGAGGTAACTCCCTGTATCCTATCAGACCACCCAGGATTAAAGGTGAATTTCAACAACAAGGGAATCAACAGAAGGCCCACAAATCCTTGGAAACTGAACAACTCTCTATTGAATGAAGACTGGGTCAAGACAGAAATAAACATAGAAATTAAAGACTTTCTAGAATTCAATGAAAATGAATCCACAACATACCCAAATTTATGGGACATAACCAAAGTGTTGCTAAGAGGAAAATTCATAGCATAAAGTGCCTACAAAAAAAGAGTGGAGAGATCACATACTAGCAAATGAACAACACATCTGAAAACTCTAGACCAAAAAGAAATAAGCATACTCAAGAGGAGTAGAAATAAGAAATAATCACTCAGAGGGCTAAAATGAATAAAATAGAAAGAAAAGGAACAATACAAAGAATCAAAGAAACATAATTTGTTCTTTAAGAAAATCAACAAGAAGGACAAACCCCTATCCGAACATTAAAATATGGAGAGAGAATTTCCAAATCAACAAAATCAGAAATGAAAAGGAGTATATAAGTACAGACACTGAGTAAATCCAAAGAATCATTTTTAGGACATATTTTAAAAACCTATACTACACATAATTGGAAAATTTAAAAGAAATGCACAATTTTCTTGATAGATGCTGCCAACTAAAGTTAAATCAAGATCAGATAAACAATTTAAACAGACCTATAAACAACAAGGAAATAGAAGCAGTCATTAAAATTCTCACCACCAAAAAAAGCCCAGAACTAAATGTCTTTACTGCAGAATCCTATCAGGCATTCCAAGAAGGGTTAACGCCAATACTCCTCAAAGTATTCCACAAATAGAAACAGAAAGAATGCTGCTAAAGTCATTCTTTGAGGCCACAGTCATTCTGATACCCAAACCACACAAAAATTCAACAAAGAAAGAGAACTACAGACCAATTTCCCTCATAAACATTGATGCAAAAAATACTCAATAAAATACTCACAATCCGAATCCAAGGACACATCAACAAGATAATCCACCATGATCAAGAAGGCTTTATCCCAGAGATTCAGGGATGGTCCAACCTATGAAAATTGGGCAATGTCATCCACCATAAAAATAAACTGAAGGAAATAAAAAAACACGATTATCTCACTAGATACCAAAAACCTTTTGACAAAATCCAACACCCTTTAATGATAAAAGTCTTGGAGAGATTAGGGACACAAGGGACATAACCTAATCATAATAAAGTCAATTTAGAACAAGCCCAGAGCCAACATTAAAGTAAATGGAGAGAAACTCAAAGTAATTCCACTAAAATCAAGAACAAGACAAGGCTGTCCTCTCCCCCATACCTATCCAATATAGTACTTGAAGTCATAGCTAGAGCAATAAGGCAACTGAAGGAAATCAAGGGGGATACAACTTTAATAGGAAGAAGTCAAAGTATCTTTATTTGGAGATTATATGATATTATATATAAGTGTCCCCAAAAATTCTACCTAGGAACCCCTACAGCTGATAAACAACTTCAGTGAATTGGCTGGCTATAAGATCAACTCAAAAAAAAAAATCAGTAGCCCTCTTATATACAAATAACAAATGGACTGAGAAAGAGATCAGGAAAACAACACCCTTCACAATAGCCACAAATAACATGAAATATCTTGGGCTGACTCTAACCAAGTAGCTAAAAGACTTGTCTGATAAAAACTTCAAGTTTTAAAGTGAGAAACTGAAGACGATCTCAGAAGATGGGAAGATCTCCCATGCTCCTGGATTGGTAGAATCAACGTAGTAAAAATGGCCATCATACCAAAAGCAATCTACACATTCAAAGCAATCCTATCAAAATCCCAACACAATTCTTTACATACCTTGAAAGGACAATATTGAACTTCATATGGAAAAACAAAAAAAACCCAGGATAGGTAAAATAATCCTGAAAACTAAAAGAAACTCAGGGTGTATCACTATTCTCAATCTCCAACTACAAACTATAGTAACAAAACCTGCATGGTACTGCCATAAGAAACAGACAGGTCGATCAATGAAACCAAATCAAAGATCCAGACACAAACCCACACACTTAAGGACACTTGATCTTAAATAAAGAAGCCAGAAATACACAATGGAACAAAGAAAGCATCTTGAACAAATTGTGCTGGTCTAATTGAATGTCTATTTGTAGAAGAATGCAAATTGAACCATATTTACTGCCGTGTACCAAACTCATGTCCAGTTGGATCAAGGTCATCAAAATAAAACCACATATACTGAACGTGATAGAAGAGAAAGTAGGGACTAGCCTTGAACACATTATCACAAGAGACAACTTTCTGAACATAACACCAATAGCTCAGGGACTAAGATAAACAATTAACAAATTGGACCTCCTGAAACTGAAAAAGGAAAGGACACTGTCAGTAAGACAACATGGCAGTCTACATAATGGGAAACTCTCTTCACCAACTCCACTTCTGATAGATGGTTAATATCCAAAATATATAAAGAACATAAGAAACTAAACATCAACAAAACAAATAATCTGATTAAAAATGGGATATAGATATAAATACAGAATTCTCAAAAGATGAATCTAAAATGCCTGAGAAACACCTAAAGCAATGTTAGACAACCTTAGCCATTAGGGAAATGGACATCAAAACCACTCTGAGATTCCATTTACACCTGTCAGAATGATTAAAATCAGTAGCAGGGGACAGTTCATGCAAACAAGGATGCAGAGCAAAGGGAACACTCCTTCATTGCTGAAGGGAATCCAAACTTGTATAGCCACTATAGAAATCAATATGGCAGTTCCTTAAGAAATTGGAAATCTAATTGCCTCCAGATCCAGCAATACCACTCCTGGGCAAATACCCAAAGGAAGTTCTATCCTACAAGAAGGACACTTGCTCAACTATATTCATATCAGCTTTATACAAAATAGCCAAAAATTGAAAACAATCTAGATGCTCCTTAATTGAAGAATGAATAAAGAAATTGTGGTACATATACACAATGGAGTATTACTCAGCTATTTTAAAAAAATGACATCATGGACTTTGCAGGAAAATGGATGGAATAAGAAAAAAAAATCATCCTGAATGAGGTAACCCAATCTCAGAAAGACAAACAGGGTATGTACTCATATGTGGATACTAACTGTTAAACAAAGGAGAAAGGTACTAGTATCCACAGACACAGATAAACTATACAACATGGAGGGCCCCAGTCACATTGATCTCCCTGTTAAAGTTGAAATAGAACAGAAGTTGTAGGTGGGCTGTGCAAAGACAGGAATGTGAGCAGAGGGGGCCAGGAGGAGGAGAGGGATGGAGGGAGAAAATATAGAGAGAGATGTACAGAATTGGAGGGCAATTGGGGGCAATTGGGAGAGCTAGTGTAGTGGAAACTCACTGGAATCTATGAAAGATACCCTAGCATGGATCTCTAGTAATCAGGGATAGGGAGACTGACCAGGCCATCTCCTGTGGCCGGGCAAGGCTTCTACCTATAGCCTATCCTCCATGCAAGATCCCCTTTGAGAGTGGAAGGGCAGAACTCCATGCAAAAGGAGGGAATTGATTTCCACAGTGGCCCTCCAAGTTGATACTCCCACAAACAATAAGTGTTCCCCTTTTTGCACATCCCCATCAGCATGATTTGTCATTTGTTTTATTGATCTTAGTCATTCTAATTAGTGCTAGATGAAAATTCAAAGTAGTTTTAATTTGTATTTCCATGATGGCTAAGGATGTTGAAGATTTCCTTACATGTTTCTTAGAGTAAGTCTGAAGAGATTGTAATGGAAGACGGGGAAGACAAGGTACAATCATCTACCTTAGTCTCAGTCCAGTGTGGCCACTTGGGGTACCTCAAGCCCCCGGTATAAAGTATTTTGTTTATCAATACCTGACACAAAGGAATGGAGATGAGATAGAAGAGAAGGCTGAGAGGGTCCACTGGAAAGTGTTAAGCCAGGTCCACACCAGGAGGAAGCGTTCCCAGGAAATAGAATTAGGTCAAGAGGAGTGTCTCCTGCAGACAAGCAGCAGTAGGACAGAGACTAAGTCTAGAAAGACAGGGATTAAAGAGCTGGTGGGGGGAGGCTGCTTTTGTTTCCAGAGGTCTATGGTATGTAATCGTTCATATGTGTGTCTATATTTTGCTTGCAAGTACTTTATTGAGCATTTTTGAGACTATGTTCTTCTGGGATATTGGTCTTTCTCTGTCTCTTTTTCTTTTCTTTTGATTAGTTGCCCCAAGTGTCTGTTAATCTTGTTTACCTTCTCAAAGAACTAGCTTTTAGATACATTGATTCTTCATATGGTTTCCCTTTGTTGGTCTGTGTGTTTGTTTCAATTTTAACGATTTCTGCTCTTATTCTTCTCTATTTCTCCTTCTTCTCTACTAGCTTTGGCTTGGGTTTGTTCTTATTTTTCAAAACTTTTGAATTACATCATTCAGTCACTTATTTGTGTTCTTTCTGGTTGTTTATGTAGGTACTTAGAGCTACAAGTTTCCCCTGTGGAATTGCTTACAATGAATTCAGGGATTTTTGTTATGTTCTGTTGTCATTTTTACTTAGCGCCAGGAATGAGTTAGTTTGTTTAGTTATCTATCTATCTATTTATTTATTTAATTTAATTGTTTACTTATTCTTTGACCCATTCATCATTCAATAATGAATTGTGTAATTCCATGAGTTTGTGTACTTACTAGAGATTTGTTTGCTAGTAATTTGAAGTTTTATTGCAATGTGAGCAGATAAGGTACAAAGAATGATTTTAATGCTTTTGAACTTATAAAGGTTTGTGTCCCACGATAATACCTATTTTAGAGAAACTTTCATGTGCTGTTTAATAGAATGTGAATGCTTTGGTGTTTGGGTGGAATATTATATAGGAATCTATTAAGCCCTTTTGATGTATTATGTCAATTAATTCTGATATTTCTCTGTCCAGGTCATCTGTTTATCTAAGAAAGCTTGGTATTGAAATCACCTACTATCAATGTATCATTGTTAATCTGTGAATAAATTAGTTGTATTATTTTTATGGTTTCTTGCGTTTCCCATATGTTCTTTTCCTATGTTTTTAATTTTTTTGCATGCTTCTCTTATTTGGACTAGAACCTATACTTTACCATTGAGTCTTGATATTATGCCTTCTGTTTGATTCATTCTACTCGTAAGGCTTTCCTTTGAGTTTTCTCATTGCATTATAGAGCTTTTAAATTATATATTAATTTCAGCTTGAGTTCTCTTCAATGTTGCTCTCTCCTTTTTAAAATCCATTCTCAGGTCCTGGATTGTCTTATTACTTCCATCAGCCTTATGTTTGTGTTTCCTTGAGCAACACTCAGGCTTTCATTCTCCTTAAGTTCTTTTTCCTTGATTTCAGAGAGCTGTTTCTTGGGTCTTCTTTAAACTCCTTGAATTATTTTATGAAGTTAATGATTTTTTTTATCCTGTGTCCTAGAATTCACCGAAGTATTTCTCATTGACAAACATTTCTACAGTACCGGTAAGTATTGGAACGAAGATAGTAGCTTGTTCATAAATATTGTTAGTACTTTAGAAATAAGATATGAATATGTGAACTACTGTTAGTAGTCTATGTCTGATTTTAACAGAGTAGGTTGGGGCAAAAGAGAGGATGTGCAAGCTGGCTGGGCCTAGATGTTGGTGAATAAAGAAAAGTAGACAGAGGGTACTCGGATGATGTATTAAATGTACTTACTGCCCCAAGCCTGGAGTGTGGAGGATGATCTAGTTCAGAGGAAATGTTGAATGTCACATGGGAGGTGCATCTTAGTTGGGGAATAGGTAGGGAGGGTCCTAGCAGAAGCATAGGCATAGGAGGTAAGATTAGGATGAAGTACTGGATGTAGGACTCAGGCTATATCTGGTAAGTTAGCAAGGGTATATAGATGGGATAGCGGATCAGAGAGACTCATTAGGCTAGATTCTAGGGAAAGGATATAGATCTGGCTGGACAGACACAATGGATGCAATGCAGAAAGGATGTGTGGCAGGTGGACTAGTGAAGGCATAGATTTTGGCTGCAGTACAGCTAGGGAGGGTGTAGAGTATGGAGGTGGGGATCTGGTCAGACTAGGTGAGGATGTGGGACCCAGTCTAGATTTCTTATCAGAATTTCTTGTATCATTAATTTAAAGTTGTGATATCATCTTGAAATAGTGTACAGAAGTCTCAAATTTTCAGTCTCAAAATTCATATCAGTCATCAGTATCTGTTACTTAAAAAATATATCAGGTACTACACCTACCATAGACACAGGGTCTATTTTCCATTATGGCAAACACAGAACTATCACATGGTAATTACAATTATGACAACTATCTCAAGATTTAAGCAATTGTCATTTTCACTAAACAGAAATAATATTCTGATGACTTCTGTTCTTGACTACTTAAATATGAAATATCTGTGTTAATACACTGATTTCTTTGTATATGGGGCAAGTATGAATTAAGTCTGGATTCAGAATGACAAATAAGACATGCCATGGTTATATTTTAAAATGACAGTTTTGGGAGAGAATGGGGTCATATTATGTAACTTTGGGAAATCTCAATGGAACATCACCCAGGTTCCTTTCTGGTTAGGCCAAAGCCATGAGATTCAGGTTTGCTACTGTGTTGGGATATATTATACTTGTCCTAGGTTACTTTGGTTTAATTTCATATCTACAATTTTTTGTTGTATTAGCTGCAAATTCCCTAGACTATTATCAGAGAGTAGTCTTTCAAAAAACTATTAAAACATTTTTTATAAAGGACTATATTAGCAAATGATCCAAGGGGGTTGGAAGTTTTCGTCACTCTCAAGACAACCAAATAAAATAAATGAACTAAAAGAAGCATCTTAATTGTATGTAAATCTTTTTATAAATTATAATACAATCTTTTGTTTAAAAATTAGGTTCCATAAATTAGGCCAATTATTTACTGAGTTCTAAGAGCACTAATGATCCTCATATTTTCAGACAGCCCTTATCAGTGGGATGAGTCACAGGCCTTCACAATTTACGCAAAAGGAAACAGAGTGTTTGAAAGATAAAGAAAATTACCAATTGGACATTCCAAACATGAAAATACAGAATCTGAAATGACTCAAAACCCAAGACATTTTGAGTATGAACACAATAGCACATATATAAAATGTCACAGAGCTCACATGATGAGACACTAAACACAGGGGAGTGCTAAAAAAAGAATGGAAAATTACCTCCAGATTCTCTCTCTGATCTCCAGGTTGTGGGAATTTCAGATGAGAGATCCATTATACTCTGCTGATCTTTGAAAATAGGAAGATAATGAGTGGGCCCCCAACTCATACCATCTGAATCTAGCCTACACACTAGTGAGGGTTACCACTCTCTGTTTCAGAATCAGATAGGCTGCCCAGCTCTATATTGCATGCATACTTAACATATATGAGGTCCTGCACTCAATATGCAGCACCACTACCACCAGTCTAAAAACCTCACCATTAGATGACTTTGAAAAGCTATTTTATTTGAAAGATGAGTCTGAATATTTAGTTCTCATAGTTTTTTTTAGCACAAGATAAAAAAATTCCAAAATTATGATTGGCCTGGAGTTATGGCCTCTACATTACAGGCACATCCTTTAAGCATTAAGAATTTTTTAAATCACTCAAGTGGGAACAATGTTCCACAGAATCACTGAGAGATACTAAAATGTGTTGGAAAAATATTTTCATGTTCAGAATCTAGGAAAACAAAGAATAAAAAGTAATAGAGGCTGTTAGCTTCAGATAGGTGTGCAAGGTATAAAAATAATTGCATATTAATGATCCTCTGCAGACCTTAATGTAGATTTAATTCAATCATCATAATTGCAAAGTAGTTTAAAGCTTTTTCTTCTTAAGTTAAGCTTTTGTCCCATTTTCTACAATGTGACTCAAGCTCATAGTAAACAAGTTCTGGTTCTTATTTCAAGAAATGGTGGTATAAAGAGCAAAGAATATTTGTAATTATCAGGCCCTCCTGGTGCTTCATAGACTGTTAAGACCCAGCCAACTGAGTTAACACCCAGCCAAAGGTGTTGACCTTGAATAGCACTGAATCCAGTCCTTCACTGGCACCTGCATTAGGATCACAATAGTGTGAGGTTTTTTGCACACTTGAATGTAAATTTTAGTGAGGAACTTGCTTTGAATTTCTTCCTAAAATGATAGTGCTTGCATTTTCATTAGGGCTTCACTGCAATGAAATGTTCAGAAGGTAGAACACACTTTGTGAAAAGGTCCCTACAGGTGTAAAGTCAAGTTTTACTGGATCAAAATATAAAAATGTTTAAGGGATGCTTTGCCAAATCTCAGAGGTTTCCATGGATATTTAGGCTGTTAATAAACTTTCTTTCACTTTCATTTAGTCCCTAGGAAAAGAAAAGCATTTAATGATTAAAGCACAAAGTAGCCAGGTATAAGAAGTCTCCCCTCTGTACCAATGTTCTATTTTTAAATTGACTTAAAAAATAATCCTGACTACTTTCTTAGTTCCTGTTCAGGAGGAAGTTGTATTCCTTCAAAACTGGCATTAACAAATCTATGAAGGGATGTGTGAAAGGTGGAAAGTTTGTATTTTTCTTCAGTTAGAAGATTAACAGTGATTCTTTTCATTTTCCATCAAGAATAATCTAGACCCATGAAAAGCTAGCTCCCGCAACAAATGTCACAACACTGAGTGACACCCAGTAGAAAGAATGAATAAAAGGACAGTTGTGGACAAAATCAATGTGTGATGACACTGGGCTCCAAACAGGATGATAGATTCTTCATATATTTACTCGCTTACAGTCAGTTAGCAGAGTTGGGCAAAATACTCCAAATGTTTTTCCTTCTGTTTGTGGGGCAAGGGTTAAGTACCAGAGAGGAAATCCAGGGCACTGTATACCAGAAAATGTTTTAAGACAGAGCTGTCTCCCAGCCCTTGAAGCAACATTTTTTTATTGTGTGGATTTTAATGTCCTTCAGAAAACCAAAATAACTTCAATTATTTTATTGCAACATCTCTAGTAATAGTTTGAATATTGAATATATTGAATGCCATGGGTTTGAGGGAAGGGATGCAGATTTAAACACCTGCCCAGGCACTATTTTTGGAGGTAGGGCCTAGCTAAAGGAAGTATGTCCCTGATGGCATATGTTTCCCATTCCCATTCCCATCTTTTCCTCAGCCCTTATCCTCTGTCCCTTTGTTTCTTGGTGCTCCTGGGATTGGTAACTCTTCCCTCGGATTCTTCCTTCTACTATGAAGCTTCACTGGGGCCATGCAAGTAATGGAGTCAGCTAATTTGGGCTAAAATTTCTAAAACTATGAAAAAAAAGACATTTTCCTCCTTTAAACTATATTGCTTAAGTATTTCCCACAACAACAAAAATCGAATGAATCTCCTTTATCAATTTTCTTCAAATAAGCTTTCATGGGTGTGAGATTAAAGGGAACATTGGAATGTACATACCTACAGAAAGAAATCCCTTCATAGAGGTAGTTGTTATCAAATTAATATGGATCATCAGGAAAAGGAGATGAGTAATAAAAGCCATGACTCATAAGGATGGATTCTAAAAGTCTTTTCTCATTCCTCAGACCTTGCACAAATCTATGTCCAGTCTTAGTCTTAGTGACAACCTATATCAAACAGACACTTAAGCTAGGATTGGGACACTATGCCCCAAAGACTATACCTAGACAACTGTGCAAATCAAATTTTATTAGAATATAATTATACTCATCTATTTATTTGCAAATGGAATGTTCTTGCTTTGGAGCTGAGATGGCAGAATTAAGTAGCTGAAACAGAAAGCATATGAACTACAAAGCCTCAAATGTTTAATATTCTGTCCTTTGCAAGAGGGAGTCTGTTTCTCCTTGATTAAGACCATGATAGCTGTGAGAGGACATACAGCTCTCTAATGACCATGTAACTAATATCACTACCAAAGTCATTCTTGATGACACTCCTACTTGCAGATGAAGTTGTTTTAAAAAAAATTCAAAAACAAAAGCACCAGAGCATGAAGATTATCATCACAATTAATAGAACTCATAGAAGCCCATTAGAATGCTTTCAGACACTGATTCTGTTATTCACATCTATCTTACTCTCCCTTTGCTAAGGTAAGATAACAGCTGTGTTACACAGCTTACATGAAAATATGTGCAGAAGATTTAACATAGTTAATGATAAATAGCAAGTACTCATTAAAGACCTCTTAAGTACCGCTGCTACTGAGAAAGACTTCGTAGCAACTGAATGACAAACTGCTCACCTATATCTTTCTGTGTATATAATTTCAGTACTATCTTGTGAAGTGAGGACTAGCTAAAGGAAATAGAAAAGAATGTCAGTTTATCTCTGACCTCTGGAGAAGATATTTCCCCTGTCAAATCTAGAAAACTCCCTTTATTTGTCTTTCATGCATGGCTAACCAGAAATTTTCTGGTCGTTTTTAAAGAGAAAATATGCTCTATATTATCAGTTCTCAACCTGTGGGTTTTGATCCCTTTGGGGGTTCAAAAGAACTTTTCCCAGGAGCCACCTAATATAATCTGCATATCAGATGTTTACAATTTATAAAAGTAGCAAAATTACAGTTATAAAGTAGCAATGAAAATAATTTTATGGTTAGACTCACCACAATATGAGGAACTATATTAAAGGGTCTCAGCATCAGAAAGGTTGAAAACCACTACTCTACATGTTTCTGCTTAAGAGTACCTACAGCTGTAGAAAAGGGAAGTAAATATCTAGGAACAGCCTTTCTTGAGGGTCTGTAGAGAAGCTGCCAAGAAGGAAACACATAAGTGAAGATAGTTCCTGAAATCAATAATACCAGATCACATTAAGGCAATGTTACTGATGATAATATAAAACCTGCTGGCCTTGGTGCTCAAAGTTATTACACCCACAGCGACCATAATTTGGCTCTAAGCATCAGGCTTCTATTTTGTTTTATGGTGCTCTGTACATGAGCTATGGAAACTACTGTGGAGACTTCCAATTCCCAACTAACTTCAAATTCTCTGAGTTCTGAATATATAAATCACATCTACCATTCCTCCATCCTGCCCTCTGAAAAGGAAGGCATAACGAAACATTGTCCATTGTGCTTTGCTTCTGAGGCCAGGATTTCTACTCCAGTTTCTCTGAGAGTGATGCTTCACTAATTATCAGCCACAAAAGATATACCCACCCATCATTCCACAAGAGTATTAAGCACTGAGCTTAATACTTAATGCAGCAAGTGGAGCTGGAGAGATGGCTTGGTGGTAAAAGTATTGACTGCTCTGCAGAGGACCCAGGTTGGATTCTCAGCACTCACAAGGCAGCCTATAATCATATGTATCTCCAGCCCCAAGTAATCTGATAATCTCTGTGCATGTATAGCACCTATACAGAAAGTAAAATGAAAAAAAATATAGTAAGTATAAATTACTCATAAAAATAAGAAAAGACATTAAAATTAAAGTACAGATTTTTTTTAAAATTAATTCTGGAAGTACAAAAAATGTCAAATTGCTCTAAATTTTTCTACATTTTGTATTTGTATAATTTTCCTGCTACAAACCAGTGGTCAAGAGTGGGCAGCCCCCCACTTGACTTTATTCTGCTTTATGCACAAAGAATAGGCTATGATAGTAACTGGAGTTGTCCAAAACAAGACCAGGATAGCCACAAAATCTAGGTACAGAATCACCCATGAAGCTGTTTATCAAATCATTGGGAGAGACAGTCAAAGAAAGGAAATAGAGCCTTCTTTCTACATTTGTGCCTTTGCATGCTTTAGATTCTGTGAGGTGAACATGTCATCACCATTTACAACTAGAGTTTTAAAACATACTAGTTAAAATCAGATATAGTATGGTATGGTCCTATGATACTATGTAGTATGATACGTTCCTATGAGGCTGCGGTTGTATTGCCAAGAGTTTAAGGCCAGTCCAGTTTAGACAATGAATTCAAAGCCATCCTGCAGTTGTGCAGCAAGACTGTATCTAAAAAGCAAAAGTCAAATTATAATAACTGTAAATCAAAGACCAACTTGAAAACTGAAGTGCAGAAGGCATCAATATAAAAATAAACAAAGGAATTCTAGAGGGTATCAAAAGACTCTATGTGGAGACAGGAATGGAGTGCATATATCTGTAATCCTAATGCTTGAGATGGTGAGGCAGGATGATCGAGGGTTGAAGGCCAGTGTGGACCACAGAAACAAACAAACCAACAAACCATCACAAATCAAGGGTGGCCTGAATTAGTGTTTTCTTTATACTGAGTATATCAAAAGCAGGCAAGTTCTATAAAGTCAACAACAAAAAGTGGCTTTCCTGTATGTAATCCCAAGCCAATATATATACTTAAAGGCTATGTTTTCTTTCACTGGATGGACAACTGTCCTCTCTCACTTAGCTTAGTTCACTACTGCAACCAAGTCATCATTCAAAGATTAAGCAGAACTACCATTTCATCCACAAATTATCCATCTCCCTGACTATAGCCTGCTAATAGATCATCTCCACCACTATTATTTTGCTCATGTGATGGAAAGTAGAAGGAATCCAGATTCACTTCACGCTGACTGCAGATACGACACAGCAGCTATGCAATGACCTGTTCAAGTGTGGGCCTCCAGTTCTTGATCCCTTTCTATGTATGCAATAGCACCCTGGTGCAGGATAGAATTTGGAGGTTCTTAATTGTTTATAAGATAATTCACTAAAACATTCTATACTGCAGCCTGACAAGATTACACATACAAAGCCCATTTAAGGCTTTGCCTCCACTACTAACACTGTCAATTTACACACCATTTCCAGGAAGTTTTTACTAAGGTCCTTTTGTAATTGTATCAGTATAGGCCTGAGAAATAAATAGCCTTCTAGGTATCGACCAACTAAAAACAATCATCAAAATTTTGGAGTTCAGAATGACAGATTGGTTAAGAGTCAGTCACAGGGCTACTTTTAAGTCTGTGTCATTCTTTTCCTGCCAATGTTCACCTGAGCATGTTATCTTGTTTGTATTTTTATTTTTATTTTTTGTGGTGAGTTTTAACAATTTCCTCTACATGTATGGACATATATAGTAAAGATGGCATATAGTCCTGAAAGTTCATTTCATTCTAATAGTCTCCTGGAACTTGACTTCATTCATCTGGCCTCTCTGAAAGATTGAGCTTCTTTTAGTCTAAATGTGAATTAGTGTGTGTGTGTGTGTGTGTGTGTGTGTGTGTGTGTGTGTGTGTGTGTGTGTGTGTGTGTGTTGTGGACATGAGTGTTCAGAGAGGCCAAGAGGATGTCAAATCCCTTGAGTTACAAGCAGCTGGTGAGCTGCCTAATGTTGATGGTTGGGAACCGAATTCAGGTCACCCATAGGAAAAGCAAATGCTCTTCATCCCTGATTTCCTCGCCAGCCATTATTTCCTACATTCTTCATTATGAATTTCTTGTGGAAATAATACCTATGCCAGGGTAAGCCAACCTTCAGAAGTCACAAATGACTCACCCAGAGCACATGAAAAGAGACAACATTCCACAGTTCTAATCATCCTGATGTTAGCTACCAGAAAAACAGAGACAACGCCTGCACTGCAACATTTGTAGAAACATTCAATGAACTATATTATGAGTCAATTTAACTAGTCATTCCCTTGAAAACTACCATATAGGCTCTTGTTCATGCTTTTCCTTGTTTTTGTCTCCTGACCAACCCTGGTGCTACATGGCTTGACATGACCCTTCCTATTGGGAACTATGAGTAACGCATAGTCTGTCTTCTGGCCACAATACACCTGAGTATTAATAAAGCTTACGTTTAAAACAGCCTCATTTGCTGTATCCATCAATTCCTCCATCCAGTCTTCCAGTTTGCTTCTCAGAGAATCATTACGGGCCATGATTGACTGATTTTTAAACCCGTTCCCCCATTAGTTTGGAGATAACCATATGCATTTTCCTCTCTAAATCACCTTAAAGGACTCTCTCCACGGGAGTCCTTCTCTGCTTTATTACCTCCTAGGATAATGTCATTAGAGATAATCACATTTTGTAGATACCATCTCCAAAGAACAATTGCACTAAGAGTCCCTATCTAAGGATTTTTCATTTACAACAAGATCTTATGGTAGTTAAAAATAAATACAGCACAGAAAATGAATTCTCTGAATATCTAATGCTGCCAGTTGCCATGTAGATCTTCACATAACTGCATGTTTTGGAAAATCTTCTGGAAGATAGTTAATTTCCTGATATATTCTTTTTTTCCCCCTGCTATTCAGATAGAAGGAAAAGTAAATGCGCTATTCTGCTAATTAGTAGACTTGTATAATTTTTTAAATTAGTCTCTATTGGTGATAATAGACATACACAGGTTTTTTGTTTTATTTTTAATCACAAAAAATAAACAGAGACATACTGACAAGGAGTTTCTCCATTCAGCCATCCTTCATCCTTTTGTACCTGGACAACATATTTAACTCTCTTCTGTTCATTGCCATAGACTATCGTGTTTGCATTGTTGTGTTTTCAATTAAATCACTTTAAATATTATATATTGACTTATATTATGCTTTGACTTTCTAAAGGGCATTCTGCCCACCTTCATCTCTTTGACAATTCCAATCATAAATATGTCACTATAGTTGGCTATTTTCTGTAGCAATGCTGTTTATTTCTAAGCTTTTCTCCAGTACAATATTATGATTTCCTTGAGTTCGTGTTTATATGTTAAAAAGCACTTCTATTTTTTCCTCTGTGGTTGTAATAGTTCTTCTTCACATAAAAGAGTCTTTCCCATTGAATTTTCAAAATTCAAACACATTTTCTCCATTTATTGTCCTTTGAAGCACTCCTTTCTGGAACATTCTGACCTCTTGTTCCAAACAGGTTTCCCCTACACTTAATGCAAAGCCTCTAACAATGGATCTCTTCATGGCCACAGCTTAAGAGATGTGAATTCTGGAATTCCATGTTTTCCTACCCTTTGGTTTCCTACTTTGTTTAGGTTAAAAAAACATTCACAAGATTCTTTAATAGGGGAGGAAAAAATAGCAAGGTAATCTAATGCTCTCCATCACTGTAGGGACAACATTTCTCTGTATCATAGCTGTGATTCCTAATCATGTAAATAATAAGTTACATTTTGTTATTTACTTTCTACAAAATAATGATATCTCCTTAGCTTTGAAATTCTCAAGTTTAAGAGATTTTTCAAGTAAATATTCATTTACTCAATGTTATATGTCTTTTTATGAGTCTGAGTATGTATACGTGCACCACTCAGAAGAGCATCAGATCACCTGGATCTAGCCTTACTAAGGTTGTGAGATGCCATGCAGGTGCTGGAACCTGAAACCATGTGGGAGCTGGAAACTGGGTTCTCTGAAAGAGCAGCAAGGACTCTTGACCTCTCAGTCATCTTTCCCCCTGCAAATCTAAAAACATTTCTTGTATTATTTCTTTGAAATTTGATGTTTCTCCTCATTCCTTTATTTTTTGTACAATTAAATATATGTCATGTCTCTTAACTTGAAGGTCATATCATCTCTCTATTTTATGGTTTCTGAAATAATATTGTAATACTCTCCTCTATTTTAAATGTCAATTGTAAAAATGTTACTAGAAAGTTCTCAGAAAGTCCTTTTCTTTTTGTTTATTATATGAGTAAATGACCCCTGTTTTTCTAGAGACCAATTCAAAGATGGGATTTCCACTGTAACCATTATTCTTACAGTTTATTTCTTTCCTATCTCTCTATTGCTTTCATTTTTTAGTGGTAGGTGTCCTATTGAAAATATCTTGTATTCTCTGAATACCTCTTAAGAATTTTCATATCATTATAGCTCTTGGTTCCCCAGTAAATGTTTGTCAGACTACAGGTAAGCATATCTCTCTAGAGACTAATCAGAACCATTACCCTACTGGAGAAGACTCAAATGTCTGTGTTTATTACATGATCTCTAGCAATTGTCCGTCATATTTAAGGTGAGTGTTAGGGAAACAGGCCTCTCTGTAGGGGTATGATTAATCTCTTATCAGATTTCTACCTCCACTGTGCCCTTCACTCAGCCTGGTATCTCAGGTATTTTGGCCAAATTGAAGAGAAGAGCCAAGAGACTCCAGGAATGAACCTATAGTTTGATTATTCATTCAATTAAATTGATTTTTCTCATACCAGGAGTATTTCCAATTGTTGAACATCTTGGAGTTTCTGAAATATGAACTGAAATGGGGAATATGTCCCCATTCCCTCAGCACCCGTCCCTCCCCCCTTGGCAAGCCTTTAGTCTTCAGCTTTCTCAGCCATGACTCATTCGCATCAGGGGCCAATGCTTTATCCTCATAGTATCATTTAACATAGGTTGACAATTCTCATGGCTACTGTCTCTTCTCCCTTCTCATTGAGCTGGTAGGTCTATATTGATTTAAAATCTGTATTCTTACTTTATTAAAATGTCAACAACAAGCAAAGGAGATAAATAGGTATGTTCCTGTACCATATTTAATCCAGAAACAGCCCCATACATTTTAATGACCGGATTGTTAAAGAAATGAATAATGGGTAGTTTTATTTTATCTATGGAAAATCAATGAGGCTAATGGAGAAAAGGCCATTCTATATGTTATGCATTTCACTTGATAACAATGCCTCATATTGAAGATAAAATCCATGGAAAAATAATTTGGAAAATGCTAACATTGTATGAAAAAGAAGATGTGTTTATGGAAATTATGGCATAAATTTTTGTCATATAATTCAAGAGGGGCAAGTCATTAAATTCTTAAAAGTATATTCTTCTCTGAATGAACTATTCTTTACAGAAAATCCCATGTACAGGAAAGACACAGAATTTTAGTATAAAAATATAATAGAAGAACCAATAAATATAAAGGGAAAAATATTAAATCATATAATGGAATAGATACTAATATGCTCTTTAATGATAATTTATGTAGCATAAAAAGTATTAAAGATTTTTTCTTCCAGTGAAATACATATGAGCAAAAAAAATACTTTGTACTAAAGTTTGCTGTTCCTTTGTGTTATGGGGAATTAGATAAATTATATAAAAAGGGGGAAAAGCAACTAAAAGAAAGAAAATCTTAAGCTACATTTAGATCCCAATTACTAGCTCAGTACCAGAAGAGTCCAGAGCAATGAGACACAAGTGTGTAAAACGCAAAGCAGGTCATACAGTGAGCTTCAAATACAAGAGTGACATGGCTTTTCTGGGTGACATAGCAACTGAAGACTTATCAATTGGGAGATGACTATTTATGAAAAATAATGTGACGGACAGGTTTAGAACATGTACTGTGATGGACTCCATATCTATGAAATTGCTCTCTAGATTGTAAGAAACGATTGATGTCTGGGATAGGGAAATGAATGTAGGAAGAACACAGGTAGTGAAGGTTTTCAGAGATTCTGATAGGGATGAGTGGGAATGAAGAAGAAAGGGAAAGTATGAGGTGAAGTAATAGCAACACAAGTCTTGCTATTAGTATAGCCTGTGTATTGCTGATACTGGAATGGACATTTGAGAAATTTCTTCTGTCCCGGAGCTTTTCCCATCACACTTATTATGTTTCCAAAGCTGTCATCCTGGTGACACAGGCACCACATGAAGATAATTTCTGGGTTAGTTGTCATATAAACAAAGCTGGGCAATTAAGTAACCTCCCTGAAAATGTATAGACTATGCTATAGAAATTCTTCTTCACAGGGAAGCCCCTGTGTACTCCCTACGCAAGGAGTTTTAATTGAGATGAAGGATCATTTTCAGACTGAACGATCCAGGTGTCCATAGCCTTCTTGTGACATTATGATGACTATCCCTGGATTGCTAATAAATATTAGTTTAATTTTTGTCATTTGAAACCATCCAATAACAATGAATAAGATTATTGGTACCATTTTCCTAAAATATAACATAGGAGTGTTCCACATTCCTTGAGTTATGGGAGCAGTTATATAGAAACCACACTCTAAACTATTATTAAATTATTAAAATGAAACTTTCCACTCTGAGATGTTCAATATTTTAATTATAGTTTCTTGAATATTAAATATATACACACACACATATATAAATATATATATACATGAACACACACATATATATATATACATGCATATATACATATATATTTTCACATATATAGTGCTGTCTATATATGTATGTGATAAGATAGATAATAAATATGACTAACAGTACTGGATTATAAATGTAGATGTAATCATTGATTTTATTCTTCTTCTCATGGGTACATTGTAAAAGGCAGTTTATTCTTCTCTAATTTAATCCCCAGTTCTAAAGGATTTCAGCCTCTGTACAATCTAATCTTCAAATCTAAACCTAGAATGTTTCAGTCTCTGAGATTGTGTTCACTCTGTCTGTCTTCTGAACTGCATCTTTTCACTCTGATCTGTATTATAAATTCTGAACTGTAAATCATAAACTGTCTGTTTTTGACTCTCTGCTTTTTCTCTGTTTATTCTGGAATGGCTCTGCTCTTCTCAGCTTCTCCTTCAGTCTGACTCTCTAACTCTCTGTCTCTCAAACTCTGAACTATCTGTGAGCTGAGAACCGCATTTTATATCCTGAGAGTTGGATATGTCCTCACTCTTATTCAATTTCAGACTTCATTGATTCAATCTCAGAGAAGGTGTCACTACTATTGCTTTCAGAGAATTTCATCCATCTAGACCACACAGGCCTTTGAATTTGAGCCCTTCATAGAGGCATTGGGATGTGGTCCTTTCCTAGCTACCACAGCCATTTGAACATGATCCTTTACTAGAGCAGCCATGCTGCTGGATTAAAGGATTAAAAGTTCCTCTACAATATATTCTATGACAGAGTATTGTATAAGTACTTTATAAGCCTGAACAATTACAAAGCTGCAGAGCTGGGATGAAAACTTAGGACCAAAGACTGGGGAAGATGCACTCTGTAACCAAGTGTAGGCGAACAGAATTTCCCTTTATTATACATACATTCTGATTCTATCAGATGAAATCATCTCTATAGTGTTAATCACTTAAAGATCAATGCCAATTGACACATTTAAAATTAGAAGCTTTACTGCCTGAAAGATATGCTCTTGCAATATGCACAAAGATTATGGTAGTAAACAACCAATAACTAATTTTACTTAAGGCCCACTTCATGGGATGGAAGTCACATCCAACACTGCTTGAGTGACCAAGAACTTGAAACTAGATAGTCCAGGATTCTAGGGTAAAATCAATTAATACTGACCTAATAAAAGAAAAAAATAGTGATAAAACAACTCCTAATGATATTCTGCCGTACTCACAGATCAGTGCCTTAATCAGCTATCATCAGAGAAGCTTTCTCCTGAAGCACATGGGAACAAATATAGAGACCCATCAGCACAAAGAGTGAGAGATCTTAGAGTACTCAGCCCCCTAAACAGGATGTCTTCATAAACTCCTCCTCACAGAGGTCAGGAAACTCCATTGAAGAAGAGGTGGAAAGAGTATAAGAACCAGAGGGGGTTGGAGGAAACTATGAAAATAAGGCCCTTTAAATCCACAGGAGCAGAGCTTATATGAACTCACAGAGACTGAAGCAGCATGCAAAGTGCCTGCATAAGTCTGCACCAGGTCCTTTGCTTATATATCATGCCTTCTAGTTTAGTATTTTCATGGGATTCCTAGTGTGAGAATGCATGGGTCTTTGATTCTTGTGTCTTTTCTTGGGCTCTTTTTTTTCTGTTGGTTTGTCTTGTCCAACATTTGTATACTAATTTTTGTTTTGTCTTATTATATTTTATTTTTTAATATGTTTTAAAAATGAATGAATGAATAAAAGAAAGAAAGCCTAGCTAGTTGGGTAAAAGTTAACAACTGAAATTTCACATATACCTGATGGAGAGAGAAAACCAGATTTCTCCAGTAGAGTGATCCTGGGTATATTAACAACTCTAGGATATGCCTCATGTTCAGAAGAAATAGAACAACATATAATGGACTTCACAGGTTTTTGTTTGGTTTTGTTTTAGTGTGTGTGTGTGTGTGTGTGTGTGTGTGTGTGTGTGTGTGTGTGCAGGCACTCACTTTTATTTGTTCTATTTGGTCACAGTTTAGTGGTTTGTTTGTTCGGTTTTTTACTTTGGAGTATGGTTTTATTTATTTTTCTAGTTCTAGAGGGTTTGTTTCTGTATCGGATTTTTGTTGCTTTCTTTTTTTAAAAAAAGAACTTAAAGTTGGGTGGGAAGGGAGGAGGAAAGGATCTGGAATGACATGGAAGAGGGAAAGAATGTGATCAAAATATATTTAAATAAAAAATGTTCTAAATAATAAAATATAAAGGAAACAAGAAAAACATAAAATAAATTTAGAAGTCTAAAGCAAGAGTCTAAGGATGTAGCCCAGTTGGGAGAGTATATATCTAACGTGCAGGAAGCCCTGTCTTAAAGTTGTAGCATAAGACTCGGTATGGTAGCCCATTTCTGTTACCTCAGCATTATGGGGTAGGGCAGGGGGATTGGAGGACATAGCAAGTAAGTAGACATCCAGACATCCTGGACTAGGTGAGACCCTGTCTAAAAAGAAAAAAAAATGTCTTATTTCATATTATTTATTTTAAAACTTTTAGGAGATTTATTTATTTCATGTATATGAGTGCTTTGCCTACATGTATGTGCAAGTCAGATGGGACTGGAAGTACAGACAGTTGTAAGCCTCTATGTGGATGCTGAGAACCAAACCCAGGTCCTCTGTATGATCAGCAAGTGCTCTTAACTACTGAGCAATCTCCATAATCCCCAGAAAAAATTTAAAGTCAAGTTATGACGGTGGTCTTAAATTCTTACAACCTGTCTCTGATATTGTTCAATAGCTAAGATCAGTTGGTACCAAGACATATCTATTTTAGATACTGTCTTGACCTTCTAAGTAAGAAGTTCTATCCAATGCCCCTTTAAGCACAAGAGATCAAATGACAGAAGACAGATATAACAGCAGAAATTAATCAACTTGACATTGTATGAATGATTATTGTTTAAAATTCATCTTTTACACTTAAATTATCTAAATTTAGAGAATACCACTTTTTCCATTTGGTGTATTCAGTAAGCTGTAGTGTGAAAATAAGTATTTTATCATTGTCAATAGCTTTGAAATCTAAAACGTTTTGATCAAACCAATATAAAACATTGTACAGCAAAAATACAGTCCAAATGCATGAAAAGTAACAGCTTTTCAATCAAACATTAAGCCTCTCCTCCCTTTCACTAATTTGCAGGCTTACTCAGGCAAAGAAATTATGAAATATTATTTGAATTGCTAATACAGGCCAAGCAATTGTGCTAAAAAGAACAAATCCAGCCTGATGGCAATTACTCATGTGAAAAATTAGTTTTCTTAGGAGGTTGCATTGTGCAATTTGGCTTCTAATTGGTGTATGGCACCAATTAATGTCTAACAATGTATCTAACAAGTGAAAGAAAATTTATTGAAAATAACCAAGTAAAACTCCACACTTTAGTAGAACAAAATAATGAATGTATTCATGTTTTTTTATTAAATAGTTATATCTTGTTTTTTGCTTCCTGCTAATGACTCACTTGCATTTTCTTCTGTTTCTATCTTATTCAATAGCCTAAAAGTACTTTTCCAGTCTGGAATAGTTAAAAATTGATGGGCACTTATCTGTGTCCTGTGCACAGTGCCAGTGTGAGTTGCTGAGGCTGCAAAAGATTTGATCAATATTAATACTTGCTATAATATTTCAGTATCTCTATTCTATTCCTCTTTTTCTGTGCCTGACACCCTAAAGTTACTTTAGCCTCAGTGTTTCTATAGCAACATGATGATGCTGTAATAATGTTCTAGTTGCTAGTAATAGTGGTGGCATGAAAAAATGTACTTTTACATATATATGCACATGTACATTTTAAATAACTAAAGTATTACATTCACACTTTCTCTTTAAATAACAGAAAGCAGGATCATAGAAAGATTGACTATCATCTCCATGGCCATTTGGTTAATAATAATACTTCCAGCTCACTCTGCTCCAGGCCTTTGCTCTGTAATATCTTCTATCACATCCCTTAAAGATTCCCCCACCCACTTGGTACAATAAACAAAAAGGGAGAAGTATATATAAAATGTCAAAAAAAAGTCATAATAAAAAACGTTTACTTCGACAACTAACACAAATGCTTTAGAAACGGAGAGCAGGCCAGCTAAATAGTCCAGGGGGTGAAAGCACCTGTTGCAGAAGCCTGATGAGGAAAGATCATTGGAACTCACATAAAGGTGGGAAAAAGGAACCACTTCCACAAAGTTGCTCTCTGACCTCCGCAAGTGCACAGCGGTACATGTGTGTCCCAACCCATGAAAATAAGACATCTTTGCATTGTCTAAAAAAAGAAAATGAAGACAAGGAAAAGCAAGTGACCAAACTATGCTGCAAGGTTAAAGTGGGACAGTGAAAAATGATGTGAACTGTGAATGGCATATTCATAATTAGCAGACAGCAATTGCCTAGAGAAATAACTGTGATGAAGAGTGGTTTCTATTTTTCTAGAAGACCAGAGTTCAGCTACCAAAACCTACATCACACAGCTCACAACTTCCTGGAATTCCAGCTCTGGAACTCTATGGCCTCCTTAGAGACACATGATACACTCACACATACCCATCAATAAAAACAAAATAAGTATTTTCAAAAGCATGGAACTCCATATGTGCTTACATTTATATGAAATAGGTAAAATATAACTACATATTTCATAATATAGGAATATACACATATATGCCCATATGTATGTAAGTGTATTATTTTTATGAATTTTTTCTCAACCCATACTTAAATAAGCTTGCGTGTTCTTCAGGTAAATATTTCCATTTTTATCAAACCTATTTGCTCAATTGTAGCCTTGTCCCATGAAACTCTGAGATGCTCATTTAACACTCTGCCCAGCATGCTGGTAAAGTACTTTTTTGAAGTATTATAGGTGTAAGGAACTGTGAATTGAGTATGAAATGATGGGAAAATGATGTCTGGCAGAGTTACGGCATGAAAAGTGGAGGTTGCAATGGACAAATTTGGGTCAAACTATTCACAAATTGAAATAAAATTTGTTACATGGGAAAAATAACTGGGATGCACCTCATGATTTAAAGGGAAGAATAATATGAGCATATATGGATATTAAAAAGAAACCTACTGAGGAGGAGAAAAACACTTCATAAGGAAGACAGGGGCACAACAGAATGAGGGCATGATTGTGTAGAACTAAGCCAGGTAGATAACCAAGTGCAGAGCACAGATTAGACCAAGGACCATAGCCATTTCTAAAGTACCTCTTGGCATCTACATTGAGGCCATCCTCCCTACATATCGCTGACAGGGATGTCAGCACATCAGCAACCAAGATGGGTCCTTTTCTGGAGACAAGATCACTCTGATAGCTGAGTTTGTAACATGATTCCTGTCTGTAAAGTGGACTCTTCTACTCCTGCCTCTTTCACTTAGGGTTAGACAGATCTGTACACTCAGCCCAACCTGGCTCTTTTCCCCTGTGACTCTTGGGCATATTTCTCAATGGAATGGTTGTACATACATCTGTGTTCTTAGAAGATATTGTAGTTGTGAGAAGGAGCCAGCCCATCACTAGGATCAATAAGTAAACTGTCAGAATTTTATGACCTAATTTTTAACTCAATAATTATCAAAAATTGTTATTGCACTTTCTATATTATTCTTAATTTCTATGCATTCTACTGCAAATGGCAAGATTTTATTTTCATGACTAAGTAATATTTCATCATGTACATATGCCACATTTTCTTTATGCATTTGTGTAATGATGGGTACCTAGATTGACATTATATCTCAGCTATTATGAATAATGCTAAATACACCTTTTTAAAATCAATATGCATTACATGAGTTGAAATAGCACACTCTACTCATATACCTATATAATTACTACACATTAATAAAATTTGTAAATATAAGTCACATGAATGTATAATTATACTGAAAACAATAGTAATAAAAATTAAAAACTCTTTCCTTGCCATTTTACTATATTTTTATGTCTTTTATGCTCTTGCGATCATGTCTAACAGTTTAGTAAATACTTGATGTTCCATTGCTCTTAAGGTTACACAGGAGCATTTACGCCCCAGATATCAGCAAAGGCCATAACTGCACTAGTTGTTTCTTATTTGCTTTAATCATTTCTTTATTTTAGAGAGCTGATTGGGAGCCGTTTGTCAGTACTTATTTATACTCATGGGCAGACAATATTTTGACCGAAGAATTTACAAATAATAATTAATAATAATAAGAAGAAGAAGAAGAAGAAGAGGAGGAGGAGGAGGAGGAGGAGGAGGAGGAAGAGGAGAAGGAGAAGAAGGAACAAAATTCTGCTGGGTGGTGGTAGCATATTCCTTTAATCTCAGTATTTGGGAGGCACTCTGTGATTTCAAGACCAGCTTGGTCTACAGAGTGAGCTCCAGGACATCCAGAGTTACAACAGAGAAACCCCATCTCAAAAAATAAAAACAAAACAAACAAAACAACACAAAACAAAACAGAAGAAACAAAATTCTAACAGGAGTAATTGTAGTTTCCTTGACAATAACAATGAAACTTAATGTTATCTTTACAATGGTTTAGAAGGATGTGTCAGAGCAACACAATATACAAGATTATCTCTAGTAAATGTTCTTATAAGATTTCATTTTATGTATTATTATATGTGTTTGCAAGGTGTGTTTGCAAGGTATGTTTGTATATGTGTGTGTGTGTGCATATCAGTTTGTGCATATGAATGCAGTGCCCAGAGCGGTCAGATGTCTTAGATACCCTAGAGTCAGGGTTATAGGTGATTATAAACCACAAATATAGGTTCGGGAAGTGAAGCAGACCAGGATGTGCTCTTAACGTGTGAGCCCACACTCTAACTTCCTCATCGGTTTTATTTTTCAAAAGATTCATTTGGGCTGGAGAGCTGGCTCAGCCAATAAAGGACAAACTAACAGCCAAGAATTAAAAGATTCACTTATTTTTAATTTATGAATATGTTACTTCCATGTATGTGATACCTGCGTGCATACCTGGAACCCACAGAGGCCAAATTCCCAGAACTGGAATCACAGAGGATTGTACTCTGCCATGTGAGTGCTGGAAACCAAATCCAGCTTTTCTGTAAGAGCAGCAAATGCTCTTAATGCCAAGACATTTCTCCAGTCCCATCAATATTAAGAAGGAAAAAAAGAAAAAGGTAATTATGAGATGTGAATAAAAGTAGTACTTTAAAAAAAACAAACTCAGTGACTACATTGATTGACAAATGAAAACTGAATCTGAGATGTGCTCAAGTGAAAACATTAAATATTAGTAGAGATGTGATGAATTTTTTAAAATGGAACAAAGCACAAATATTATAACCTCAAGTACGAGAAAGACATAAATTTATAGCTCCAAAAGCACCATATTTTCCTAGTCTCTTTCATTTGTTCTTTTGTCTAAACTGATGGCAGAATAAAGATTTTTGGAGGTACAAAAATCAATACCACTTTTGGACACATAATTTATTTCAATTTTAGCTTCATACATCTTAATGTGCACATTGTATGTGTCAAGTTAAGGAATAAATCCAACTGTGTTGTCTAGACTGACTGTCCAGTGCCTGAGAACAAGTTACCCAGATAGATCTAAAACTGCTCACTTTAGAGATTCAAAATAAATCTTCCACGTTTGGAGACACATGATGAATGCTTTACATTTTCTTTTCTTTAACTGGAAGCTGAGTCACTGTCACAGTGGCTCCCAGATTTGGTTTGTAACACTTCTGTAATTCTATGAAAATTTCAAAATAAAAATCTACTTCATTTTATACCCATACATATTGGGTATATGGACATATATAGGTATGAAATACATGGAAAAAGTATATATATATGTATTCATATATTCCTTTTTGGGCAAATGTGATTGTTAAAATAAAATTGTATTTGTTTGAATGGACATTCTGTAATAAAATGTGACTCACTTCTGTGCTGAATAATGTCCCCTAGTCTAAGATTGAATGCTAACAAGAACAATTCATGGATTTTTCTTTATTTCGCATACTTCTTTCTGTGCTTTGCTATGGGCTCTGAGCAGACTTTAAGTTTCCTTTGGCTAATTGCAAGTTGTAAATATTCACTGCATCCATGAGATCTCAGGTGTGTCCCTCAGACCTGCAACAGCATCTGTGAACTTGCTAAAATTAGAGAAACATTGCCTTGATCTCAGCCTAATTAAATGAGAAGTTCCAGGGGAGCAACCCAGAAATATGTGACAAGAAAGCCATCCAGAAGACACTGATACAGGACGAAGGAATGAATCACTGCTTGGTGTTCTGATGACTGATATGGTCTATAAAATTAAGTAGAAAATTGGAACGCTAAGAAGAATGCAATTACATAAGAAATGGATCTAAGCAAACACAAGTCTCCGTGCATGAGTCTCCGTGCATGTAGGCATTTGTGACATAGCTGGAGAAATAGTAAAAATGCTATATAATATTTTTTCACTGTTTCTTAATATGTACGTACTATTTATTTATTGGACATTAGAAACATCTAAATGTCCACATAGACTTTAACTCATTGGAAATCATATAAAGTATAACTTAATTTCTGTTAGTGATTCACCAGGAAGCCCACTACCACAGATACACTATTAAGATTGTTGGCATTTTTATGTTCAGAAAACTCTTTTATGTTTTTTTCCCCTTTTCCTCCCTCCTCCTATTCTTCCTCCTCCTCCTCTTCCTCTTCCTCCTTTTTGTCTTCCTCTTCTTCATCTGTTTCCTTAGGACAATCAGAAATGAAAGTCTGTGGAACATTTAGAGGCAATGAATCTGTTCTCATTAATTGATTTTCTATTAGTTGACCCCACTTTTAATAATAAATAAAAAAGTAAGTAAGTAAGTAAATAGATAAAATCACAAGCCATCTGTCTCTCAGATTGCTCTCCCAACTGGGTTTTAACTATATATCAGAGGTTTCCAAATTTTATTCATTATTATTGAATATTTCATTTAATTTTGTCCCCCATGCATACAAATGACTCCACATCCTGCAAGATTTGTTCTAGAAAGCTCTATTAAGTAAATGCTAACTTTGCATTCCAAGACACATTATAGGCAAAATTAAAAAGTCAATTAACATATCTGACTAACATGAGCTAACAATCATTCCCCCAGAAGTTGGTCTTATAATTACAACTTTGTGTAGGGATTTAAAGGATGTTCACAGTTTCTTACACATCTTTGTATTTTGGTGCATGTGTGTGTATGCTTATGCATATATCTGCACATGTGTACATGTGTGTGCACACGAGTGTGGAGGCTAGAGGTATGCTCAAGGTGTCTTCATTTTCCTCCACTTTATGTTTTGAGGCAAAGGCTCTCACTAAACCTGGAACTCAGCGACTCTGATAGATTAGCTGGTCAACAAACCTCAGTATCCTTCTATGTCTGCCTCCCTGAGACCAGGATTAGAGGTATGTACTGCAATGCCTGATCTTTGTGTGAGTGATAGGAATGGAAACTTGGGTCCTCCTGCTTCCATAGCACTGCCTGAACCCACCTCCCCAACCCAGAGATTTTTTATGTAATTCCTGGAAATAACCCTTTATTGTCTAAAACAGTTTGTGCCAAATGAAATAGGATCTTTTTTTTTCATTCAACTGACAGTTTCTTTCACAGATATAATCTTTGTGTTCAACTTCTGCAAGGTTTCTAATATTTTAGAGGAGAGTGAAAAAGTTCCTCTAAGAATGGAGAAAAGAGCTTCCTTTCTAATTCATGGAGTGCACTTTCTCTTGCCATCTTTGTCTTTGTTGTTTGATTTCAAAATTTCAATTTCTCAAATGTGTTTTCCACCTCCCACCTCAGGGTCTTTACACATACTTGGGTCCATTTTACTTATCAATTTGTATTCAATTGTTTAACTTTCAGTTTTAATATATTCTCCTGGAGACATTTTTCTACATTTTATATTCTTGAGCTTCAAGGCCACCTAGAGTGCCCAAAGCAAAGAGTTTTATTACCTAGGTTTTCTTTTACTGCAAGCTCTACCAATATATTTATGTAACTAACAGAGGAATTCTCCACTTCCAGAATGCGAGCTTCCTGCAAGCAGAAATCATATTTAATTAGATATACTTGGTACCCTCCCTATCCACCATGATATCCAGCATAGGGCTTAGTAAAGATTAGTTGAATAAAGAGAGTATAAATCACTTAACTGTACAGATGTGCTGGGTTCTTTAAGATTGAACTCTGTAGTAGTTCTTAAGTAGGTTCATACTGACTGTAAAGAGAAAGCAGTTAACTCTGAAAGCTGGCTTTACCTCAGAGAGATATTTAAAACACTTTGTTATGGGTTTGATTACTTCCATTCAGTCCACTCTGGTTTTCAGTTCACTGAGGGGTGGGGGTGGAAGGGTTCCCTGTCTCTTCTCATATACGCTGATATTGCAGGTATTTCTCATTACAGACATGAGAAAATATTCATAAAAAATAAACTCAAGTAGAAAGCATGAAATCTATTTTGTAATTTCAGTATGACCTCAAATGTATGTAAAAAAAAAATGGTTGAATGGAGATTTCTACCCCTTCATTGTGACATAACTCTCTCCAATGGAGCAGGAGTTTTTCAAACAATAACACTTCAAGTTTTTATTAAAGTTTGTCTCTAACAGTAACAATACCTCGCTACTTACACTGTGTCAGACAACAAACACTGTCCTTTGTTTCAGGTACAAAAAAATATGCTTAAGACAAGCCCCATTTTTGCTGTGTGTGTTTACCTTACAGATGCTCCACTCTAGAAGTGCAGATGTCCCCTGCTACCCTACTTTAATGGGAACATTTCAAGAAGACAATATTTCTGACATATGATGCAGAGACAAGGACATAATGACGCAACATACTTTATCTTGGAGTGGGGAGAGAGAGATGAAGATGTAGACAGAAAGGGGTGGGTGCAGATAACTAGGCAAAGATTCAGGAGCAACTAATCTAAAGATCTGAATAGCAACTGAAAGCATCCAAGAGGGAAGGGTACAGAAATCTTTTTGTTGATTTAGAATGTTCTTGGAAGGTAAGTAGCTTGCCAGATAACAAAAGGACAATGGCTCAGTAACCCAAAAACTATGTAAAAAGCCAGATGAATGTGTGTGGAAGAGATAGAGATTCACCAAATAAACTAACAAGTCAGACTGGACCAAAAATCTCAAGGTTAAGCAAGATACACTGAACTAATATACTCTTATAAAAAATTGTGCCAAATTAACTCTGAGGTGTTATGAATCAAAAGCATGCACACACACAAACACACAAACACACCAAAAACAGACCAGAAGGAAATAGTCTAATGTATATACACTGTTTATATTGTACAATGCCTTTCTAAATTGCTCTTATTTTCCTTTTTATATTACATTAATGATAATTATTACAAAGTAAACAACAATTTTTAGAGCATATTTTGGCCTTCGTGCTAGTATCATATATATATGAATTGACACATAGTAATTGTACATAGCTATGGGATTCAGAATTGTTGTGATAATTCAACATTATTTATCTCTCTATCTATACACACACACACACACACACACACACAAACACACACACACACACACACACACACACACACACATATATATATTTACAATAGATAAATATATATATCCAGATATTCAATATTTGTTTGGGTTGGGTGTTCGTCTCTGTTTGGTTTGTCCATATAAATAATCTGCTTGCTGTCATCTACCACGATTTTTGTTCAGTCCTTAGTTCTAAAGTCCCCTGAGGGTCTGAATATTCTACAGACACAGTCTGAGCACACACTGATTACAGAGGAATTGTGTTGACTCATTAAATCTGTGCTTGGTTTAAAGTCTAGGTTCTGCTTGAACAGCAGCAAAGGGAAGGAGAGCAGAGAAAATTCAAATTCATTTAAATAATGCTGCACTTGAGGAAAAGGCAAGCTTTTTGAGCTGATTTTCTGGTGTCTTTCTATACATGCACTCATGCATTCAGTGAATTTACTGAATGCCAGCAGAGTTAAGGACCACAGGGTAACATGGAGTTACACTTCGGTGGACTTAGAGAATGCATAATACGTGGTTCGGCCTTCCGAGTTGTTTCTTTTACAACAAAACCCAATAATCTAATACCAACCCCCACTCCACCAGTAACTGCCATTCCAGGTGTTTGCCTGTTTGTTTTCTAAAGAGAGTAAAAAGAAACGGTGTGGAGTTGTGTGAGAGGGGAGGTGGGGAGAAAATAGAGACTAGGAGGGTCTGGAAGGAATTGGAGGTAGGGGGGGACATCAGAATATATTGTCGGAAAAAGAAGTTTTTTCAATTAAAAAAAGCCCACAACCTAAGTTTTGCAGTGATATAAGCACAAAACATACCAGAAACAATTGCTAAAGGCAAGAAGTGATCCAAATTAATTCATCAGGAGTGATTCCCATATATAATAGTTGAGGTTATGGTGACAATGCCTATAACAACTAATCACAAAGAGTTATTGAATCTATAGTTACTCAGATGAGCAAACATTTGTTTCTGGCACTAAACATTCTGCACCAGATTTTCCTGATTGTTGCTAATTTCTTTCTTAAGAAGTACTTGTTCCACATTCTGAGTATAATACTTTTTTCCTAGGTCATCATCTAGGCACCAAGGTCAACTTACAAAGGAGATGACCTGGGGAGTCACCTATGCAAGGAATCTCATAGACAGTCCTGCTAATGATATGTGCCTATAATACTGTTCACAAGGCTACCTCACTAACTTTTGTGTGCACTCAGAGGAGAAATACTGACTTTGGAAAATTTGTAAACAATACACAACTTAGAGATTTTTCTATACTTACCGGATAAATGATGCATCATTTTAGAAGAGTTGTCAAATCAGGGGCTGTACATTGAAGGCTGCCAGGAACCAATGTCTCCACCTTCGAAGAAAAGGAAGAATACCACAGGGCTGAGATCATACATCCTTAAAAGGCATTGCTTACAAGATTTAATGTTAATATTTGATGGAGGCCTAGATGCTTATAGTTTAGAGGTTTACACCCTTGGCCCATTGTTTCATAACTGCTTGTTCAAATAATGAAGTTTATTACTACTTCCTTGTAGAATTTTAATACTGTAGTCAAAGGGTGTTTACATAACAAGTCCCTTTTGGGTTCCCAGGCATGAAGTCTCTAATTGTATCCATGGTAGAGAGCATTGCACATGCATTGTCACAAGTAGCTGCTCAGGGAAGTAGGTGAACTATGTGTGACTCTTGGAAAAGTTGATCTAGATTCTTTTAGACATTTATCTGTATTTGCTTCTATGTCGTGACACCATGATAAGACTGGTATGGTAACAACTACATGGTAAGTTCTGAAATCCCTGGAACACCATCAGATCTGAGGTAGTCTTGGAGAGCACGGATAGCTAGCACATGGAAAAGGTCTTCCTGGGACCAAAGATAACACATAAGAAATCCCTTTAAAGAGAGAGAGAGAGAGCACATGTCTGATGGCAATTTTGGTCCCTTGAATCAATCTATAAATTGAAGCTAAACTTAACTTCTGCTGTCTTATAAATGTCTTTTAGTGCTTAAGTTAGTTTGAGAGGAATTTCATTTTACCTATAAGAGTAAGCAGGACTGACTTACACAGTTTTATTTCTAGCGTATAATATTTTAAAATGTGTTTGGTGACTTGACTCAAGATGCAGTTTTAAAGAAACTAGACTTCCTGAAGCTGAGTCTTACAGAGAAAACAAGTTCAGATTTGGAACAACTATGATGAAAGTCAAAAGCAATTACAGAAAGAGAAAGACACTGAAAAATTAGAACATAAATTAAGAAAACTCCAGATCAAATCCTGTAAAAGCCAGCAAAAAGGTGAGAAGGCACAAAGGTGAGAAACTGATGGCAAAATGCTAATAATGTATGGAGAAAACAAATTCACTAGAATGCAAAGCTCCATGAAGGTAAGGATTGTGGCCTATTTTATGAATACATGAGATAATTGGTGCCTAGAACACTGCTAGGCATGCAGTACCATTTTTAAATGAATAAAGAATTCAGAATTTAATAGAAAACCTAAGTCCCCAGCTACATTGAAATCAGGAATTTATAGACACTCTCATTTTTTTATTTTTTTCAATAATATATAAGAATGCCAGGTAAACTATAGAACAATAATAATTTAATAGTTGTTTAACAATAATAAAACATAGAAAACTTGATGAAGAGTATATGTGAACAGCAGAGAGATATAACAAATTACTCTTGAGACTTGCCCAGCCTCCTAAGATGAATCCATTACAAACCTTTTTATCAATGGAGAAAAAACATTGAGATCATATACTAGAGGGATCCATAGACTCTTCTGCAAATAATCTCTCCTGGAACACTTGAAAATATAGATTGCTGGAGCCTGTGTAGAACTTGCAAGTCGGTGGCTTAGGTTAAGCCATTGGAGGGTGAGTTGTGATACTGATTAACAGCTGTCTATAAGTAAGTCACTCATTTGAGTATTCTGAGAATGACTCTGATTGTGGGTCCTCTAAATTCAACTTACTCCCTTGATCTCAAAAGTAAGAAAGCCAACACACATGGACAAACCTGCCTACTGGAAGAAAAATTTACATTTTATTGCTACCAAGATCAGAATTCAATATTCTTCCTCATGGTGCCAGGCTATCATGCTCCAGCTCAAGAGCTAAAACACCTATATCTTACTGTGGAGAAGATGAATAATTACCTAGAAGTTGGTAAGATTCCTCTGATTTTTCAATCCATTAATTCTCTAGAGCTTAAAAGTCATGAAACACAGATCTGGATAAGAGAAGGTTTCTCAAAATCTTTCCTAAATTCAACATTATTAATTTTTAATACTACTATCCAAGTTGAGCTACTAACTCTGAGTAGAAAATATAAGAATAAAGTAGGAGTCTCAGACCACCACCTCCTACTCCTCACCTTCATAGCTACACCACACACACACACACACACACACACACACACACACACACACACTTTGAAATATAAGAATATTTGTATTCCCTTTGTATCATAATGCTACTGTCCTGTTTTTCACACTCACAACATGAAACTCTCCTGACATACATTGACATCCTTAGCTCTCTCCCTTGTTATCTCAGCCCTCAAATTTTCATAGTCAGTAAAACCAGAATATAGGGAACCTAGGCACTCTCGAAAATCTTAGACTGTTAGACTTCATGACATTGGCATCTGTGGTTCAATCATTCTAAAGCTGTGAAATCCACCAAAATAACTTGAAGGATTCACTCCCTGGTACTGTCTGAGCTACATGACTCTTCTCTGCTGTTGTGGCTGCAAAAGCAACACAATTTTTTTTTTCAGCCCAAGACAGAAAAGTTCCAATTAGTGAGCGCTTGTGACTTTTAGACTCTAATGGAAAATTGTAGTCTTGGTTCTTTAAACAAATGGATTGGTGCAGACCTCTTTAAAGACTAGCTGCTTGGTTTTCCTTGAATAATATTAGCTGTACTGAATAGCGAGTCATCCGAGAATTAAAAGCACATCTGAATTTTCAGAGCAATACTGTTCATTCTAAGATAAAAAGAATTTGACACTAGAGCATTAAATTAAATGCTTACAAACAGCTCAGTGGCAAAAACAAAAGGCAGTAGGTTTGTGACTTCTTAATTGCCTTATTCTAATGAAATTAGCATTTCACAGGGAAAAAGATGGTATTTGCCACAGCTAATTCCACTGGAGATATTTAATTCACCGCATCATTATCAATTAGCTCATCGGAGGCTGCTCAGGTGTTTCCTGTCACATCTTAGCTGCTGCAATGTTCATTTTTCTCTTTTGTTCTCTGATTTTACAGCCTAATTTACTTGCCATATAAACACATGTGCTCATGCATTTATCAGCTTTGCTGAGAGCCTTAGAAGCACTTCACTGAACATATCCCATCTCTGAGGGCCATTTCCCTCCTCAGTTTTGTATTTATGAACCATCACTGGGTCTATGCAAAGCCACACCTACCTGATGCACTTTTCTCTACTCTTCCTTTCAGATTCCACTGCGATTTCTGTTTCATCACTAGCCATCTGTAAAATACAGCCCACATATCACCAGGTTATCACATAGTACTACATTACACTATTCTCTACTGATTTCTCATCTGAGGCTGTTTGGGTCCTAAATGAATTTAAACTTCTTAGGACAAAAACCAATTCTGTCTCCCTTTCCATGCTCAGCGAAGGTCCAGGTAAATCAAATGTATAAAGTAAATGCTTGTTGATTGACTTTAGGAGCTACATATTGATTTTGAACAAGTGTTTACTGGACATGTCTAAGACTCAGATGCTTTTCCAGTGTTTCTTAAATACCTCCAGTATAACTTTGGAATGCTTTTAAACTATAGACATGAAAAGATTTTGTCATGAAGCATTTTGAAGCATGAAGATATGAGTATGATACCAGAACAAAAAAAAATCTGCCTGGCATGGTAGTATGAGCTTATAACCCTAATTCTGAGGATGCAAAATGGGCAACACTGTCTCAAAAAATGTGAACAGCTCCTAGGAGCAAAACTCTAACACTCTAGATCATGCTCTGTTCACACACACACCAATAATAATAATAAAACAAATACTGACCTAAGCTTGTATGTCTGAGTAAGAGCCTTGTTTACTGTATTTTCAACAAGATCTGCTGGTTAATGGATCACATATCGAATATCAAGAAAATGGACCAAAGGTTTGTTAACAGCTTCATTAAAGGAACAAAAAATAACTATCTTGGGCCTCTTAGACTATCCAGTATCTGCTACAAACTAGCCTTAAATAGACATGGTTGTGCTGTGCTCTAGTAAAATTTTATTTGCAAAAACAAGTATCATACCAGACATAGCTAGTAGACTGCAGTTTGACTAACTTTGGGCTTCACCGTAAGGACACATGGACCATGGGCTTCATTAAGTTCAGGTAGGAATTATCTATAGGTGTTTACAGTATCAAATTTCAGTAAAGAAAAATACTGATATCCTAGATGCTTAAAGATCTTAATTTTTTCAGATAATGCATTCTAGGTTCCTAGTTAGCAACTCTGCAGATATAAATAGTCTTGGATTTATCTGGCTCAGGTTGTGCTAGATTAGCAAGACAGAAAATCAGTAACTATCCAGCGTACATAGTCCACAGTGTAGCTAGTACACTCATTTTATGTAAGCAAGCATCTTTTGGTTTATCTTTCTTGTTTTGTTTCATTTGACATTGTTTTAAGAAAGTTAATACTTAAATGACTTTCATTCCTAGGAAGCACTTTCATATGAGTGAGTAAATCCAAATTGCTTTTAACTGGTCAAGGGATGTCCTAGCAATGAGCCCACAGTCCAACTGGTTTGTTTACCTTGACAGTCTCCCTTGTTTCTAAACTTGCATTCACAGTATCAAAAGCCTGACAAATGAACATTGATATAATGCTCATAATTCCAATTCCCATCTTATAGCTGATTTCCTAGAAGAAATCAATTACACAGATAGAAATTTAATCTGAAGGATGAACTACATACTTTAGGAAATATTTAAATAATCAGATGATGGCTCTGGATAGTCATTATTGATGCTTTGTACACTCAGCCCCACCCCTTTCCTCCTCAACAAATGAGTGCTGGGTCTAGACTATCTTTTGGAAGAAAGAAGGTGAAAGCCAGCAAACTAAGTGTCTGACACTCAAGGATCTGTGTTGCCTTTAATTTCTGAGTAATCCCAAATGCATTATCACCAACCACGGCCTGGTTAATTTTGAGTGACATTCAAGCGCTCTGAACCATCCTAATAGCAGTCTCCATTTTTCCCAAAAATCACCACTTTTGACAAACTTCCTACTTCCAGCTTCTTCTCTTGTTGCTCTATCTCTCTAAATTTCTACCACATTTTTCAATTTTATACACAATTTATTTAGAAGGGTGGTTTTCTGGAGTTCTTCACATACCACTAATACTTGATATCCTCTAGACTATAGGAGGAATCACAGCTCACTGACAGAAAGAATTACAGTACAAAGCCTTTGCAGAGTCCAATAGGAGAAGAAATGGTCAAGATTTATTGGAGATTAAAAGTTATCAATGCAGAGACTTTGTTATGATGAGGTATGAGTCAGGAGATATAACAAGGTGCTATGAGATGAGGTATTCAATCTTATGGTGCCAACTGTTGATGACTTCCATGAAAGAGTTGGTAGGTTTGGGCAGAAGTTCCTTTAATGAACAATCAGCCCCTATTTCTGGCCAAAAAATAATGTTCAACATAATGAATAAAACAGACTGATGAAGGCAGAGAAACAGTCAAATGATGCCAGTGGGGAGGCAGCGTGAAGTGTTGAGGCTTAGTGTTCAGACTGGGCAAGCAAGTGGTCCCATTGTCAACTACCAACTTGTAGGAAGATTCTGATTTAGTTTGTTGTCTTAGTTAGGGTTTCTATTGTTCTAATAAAAAAAAAAACCAAAATCGTAAACAAAAGCAACTTGAGGAGAAAAGGGCTTATATTTATATTCCATCATGAAGGGACGTGAGGGCAGGAACTGAAGCAGAGGCCACAGAGGAATGCTTCTTATTGGCTTTCTCTTCATGACTTGCTCAGCTTTCTTTCTTATACAACTCTACATCATTTTTCCAAGGGTAACACCACCCCTAGTAAGATGGGTCCTCCCACATGAATTACTAAGAAAATGCCTGCTAGACTGGCCTATGGGCAATCTGAATAAAAGCATTTTCTCAATTGCTGTTCCTTCTTCCCCAATATGTCTTGGTCTGTATCAAGTTGACAAAAGCTAACATATGACAGGACATATATGTGACCTTTATTACGTTTTTCTTTAATTTTGTAATTTATTTTAAAAATATCAAATGTTCCTTTTGAGTCTGTTTGACAAAGTTCTTCACATACAAGTTAGAACATCACTTGCTACTACTTAGATTCTAAATCTAAAATCTAAAATTTTAATCCCAAAGTGTGTGTGTAAACACTGTGTGTGACATTTTTACTCATTCTTGTCATGGCATTTGTGTGTCTTGAGATGTTTCTCTAAGGAATCGTGCATAACTTATTCCTAAATCTGTATTAGAGAAGTCCTCACTCTTCTTCCAAAGGTAAAACAGGAAAACCAGACATATGCTACCACCTTTTGCCATATTCACAGCTTGGTTCAGGTATGGGCATGAAGATTAGAGTAGGAGAACCCACAACATTTGAGCCAGGGCTTTTTATTTAATTTTCATAAATTGATATTTTCCACTAGGTACAAATCAAAGCTGTGGTGGGCATCTTGTCCTGTACCCATCAGAAGTAGAAAGGGACCTGCACCCTTCTGACTTCATTTGAACTGCTTACACACTGGACTCTATTATTAATATGAACTGTAGATTTTCAATCATTTGACTGCTCAGATTTCTGTTTCATTTGAAGTTTTGCAAGAGTGATAGATAGATGGACAGTACTTAACAGATGATCTTATTCTACACCCATAGACTCATTGGTGTTTTCCAGGGGCTCCCCCTTCAACTAGAATACCTCTTTGCAAATACTCAAAGAAAATATATTATTCCTGTGGGTCACAATAAAATATATTTATTGCTAGTTTCACAGCTAAAGACAAGTACTTGTTGGCTGGGAAAAGAAGATACATAAAAACAACTGTTCTTTCTTTTCTAAAGCATGCCAAGCAAATTGAACTCATCTTCTTGCCAGGTATATTACTAAAGTTTTAATCAGGCAACAGTACTTTCAGGAAATATCAAACTTGAATGACTCATCATTTGCAATCTTTTAAATGAAAACAAGTATTTGTTAATCACATCATTGATTTGTGGTTTCTCAGCTGTAGAAGCAGCTCAAAGAAGTAAAGGGACCATCAACAGTTACGGTTCCACATAATAAGTGCAACAATATCCTGATGTTAGCACTGATACTGCAAAATCTCAACACTGTCAAAGAAACATGAAGGTAAATGTCACTGTTCCACTGGATTTGTCTGCTGAGACTCTGCCTGTCATTTTGTGTTGAGTATTTTACCAAAGTTCCAACTGCATATATTGTTGTCATATAAATATTTCAGGCATTAGGAAATTTGATAGAAACAATCTATAAGTATGTTTCAGATGGAGGCCTTGAAAGTGTGATAGATATAAACTGAGTGGGAAGTGTTTGCTAAACTCAATCAACAGTAAGCATAAGAATTCACTGTCCAGTTTCATTTAATATAATCATGAGAAACAGTCAAAAGTTTCCACATATTAAATACAAGCTGCCTCTCATTAAATACAAGCTGCCTCTTATATTAAAAAGCACAAGGTTTCATAGGAAACACTTCCCACCAGACATCAACTTATATCTTAGAAAGTTGTGCATACAATGATTTTTAAAACTAGCAATTTTAAGGTAGATAGGGATGGAGGAATCCAGAAGAAGAAGGACACAAGGAAAGAGACTTTGCTACAGGTTTCCTGAAGGAAAAGAAAGTAACACTGTTTTTTGACCAGTGTTCAGGGTGGTACCAAGTGTGAAAGCAGACAGTGATGTTCCACTTGCATCAGTGCCCTTGGTGACAGAATGCTCTATTTGCAACTGAGGAGTGATTCTAGATCCTCACATGATGCAATGTCAGAAATAAAGCCATCTCACACAGGAACAAAAATTGTACAAAATCTCAGACATAGAAAAAATTCTGATGATATTTCAATACTGTCCTTAA